>OU342741.1:514916599-517338895 GCA_910589775.1 Avena eriantha | reverse complement strand
TTGTGCCGCCGCTAATGCTTCTCGGGCTGCCGCTCAAGAATGCATGGGGATACGGGTCAGGATTGAGCTCCAACATGATCGCTTCAACAGGATCAAGAACCGAGAAGTGAAGACAACCAAGTGGGCTTGCCCCATTATATTGAATCAACTCGGTATTTCTAATGACTTCAATTTACTTTGCAATAGAGTTGGCTTGAAAAACTTTGTATTCAATGATGTGCCTACCTATCGCCGGTTAACTCTTGAAATCCTATGTTCTTTGCAAAGCACCGTTAAAGCATGGCATGGAGAGGACATAATTTGTTTCCGACTTATGAACAACAATTATGCTTTATCACTAGATGAATGGTGCACATGTTTTAATTTTCCAAACAATAATGCTAATGACTTGCGCGCATCCTTTATAGGCCTAGACCCTTCCCCGGAACATTATTATAATGGAATGAGTTTCACTTCTAGAGTAAGCAAGGGGAAGGATATTCAACATCCTAGAGTTCGCTATTTGTTCTATGTTATTGCTAACACCTTGCAGGCACGAGATGAGTTCACCAGACTCAATGAGGAGGACATCTTAGTCGTTGCAAAAGCTACTTTCAACAACATCGTCTGGTCACTCAACTTGGGCGCAATTCTTGTGCGCTACCTGGAGTACCAATCCTCCCAAAGCCAAGGAAAAATCACAGGTGGAGGCGTCATCACCGTGCTTGCCAATGTCCTAGGCATTGACCTAGGTGAGTTGTAACCAGTGTTAGGTGAGAGACGTGTTGGTCTCTCTACTTTAGAAGATTGTGGAATGCTCACTAGGAGAGGTGGTGTTTATTACCTGCATTTTGCTAGAGTTGGGCGTCTCTACCCCACTCCTTTGCCTAATGTTCTTTTCTCTATCGAGTAAGGACATTTGCTATATGACTTGTAGGTTGAGCAACACCAACCCGAGGAGGAGATTTCGGATGAGGATGAGGACCAAGAAGAGGAGCAGCCACCAACCTGGTTCGCTACATACCAAGACTTCCAAGAACTTGGAGGAACTGTGGAGAGGATGCATAACCCCTCCTTGAACCTCCAAGAAACAACTAGTAATTTATCAACTCAATTTGCAAACTAGAGTCATGACTTTTCCCACCACCACAATGATTTGAATGGCTTGCAAAAGCCTAAGCTTGGGGAAGTTTCCTCATTATCTTTATTTGGTGTTCATTTGCTTTTATTTCGAGGTTATGTTTTTAATTCGAGTTTATAAGCACTTGTGTTGGTTTCCCCAACACTTTATCTTTAGTTATTTCTATTTATTTTCGAGATTTTCTAGCCGAGATTTGCCGCCTATTTTCTATTCTTTAATTCCCTCTCTTAAAAACAATAAAAAGATTTTTCCATTTATCTTTATTTTCGCTCTTCCTTCTTTTCTATTCTCCTTGTGGCTTTCACATATTTGCAGGAGAGTGATCGACTTCAAGTTTCCAAGAAGCAAATCAAAAGGGAAGAGAGAAGTGGAACCAATCATGAGAGGTATGTCTTAAGACTCCCCACTTTTGAAGTTTCAGAAACCCATGCTAGTTAGTAGTAAATGTTAAGATATTATATTGGTGGAGTGAGTCTTTATATTGTAGTAAAATTCTATTTGTATGGGTATTTAGTTGGGTACGTTTTGTTCCAACTCTTATAGTTAACCAAGTCTTGCCTAAAATTTGCTAAACAATTGTAATAAGAAAAAGTCTCACAATTGAAGGTTTGGGTGTTGTAGTGTTTAGTCTTGAAGGCTTATTTATAGAGACACTCAACAGCACAAAAAAATAATGATTGACTTGATAGCTCTCTTTAAAAAGATTTGTTCGATTGAATTAATGTTTAGCGGTTTTTGTGAGCATACCAAAGTTTGACTTGTGAATCATAAGAATAATATGGCTTTATGCGTGTCAAACTTCATGAGATGCCAACAACTCCGCTGGCCTATGAACGATCTTCATGGATGAAACTCCTGGATTTCGTCTATGAGTTGATTAAACATATGTAGAAGTAATGATATAATGGGTAAGATTCTTGGCATTCTCGGGTAGCTGTGTGCATGATGGAATCACTCCTCTGACTGATATGAGTAATCATTGTGCAAAAGGAACAAAAACCTTGGTGATGCCACGAGTGTCCATCACAACCCGATAAACTAATTAAAATATTTGGCATGCTCTCAATTACTTAAGAACTGAAATTCTTGAAGGACAATGGATAGAAAAGTAGTGCTTGAAAAGTCTTGACTTATTGATGTGGGAGAATTGAGATACTCTAGTGTATATGCTTTTCATGACAAACTCTCACTCAATTTTACATGATTATACTTTATTTTTCAAAGGCAAGCCTATGAGTTGATTACATGACATGGAATAAGGTTTACTCATTTGAATCATCCATGTTAACAATAATTTTGTTGTGCTATAAGGATGCATAAAAACCCGTATGATATGCTTGCCATTACTCTATCTATGCTGAAGTTTTTTAGATTAATAGTGGAGGAAACATGAGACTAGCAATCATGAGTAAGATCATCATCTCATTATTTTAGTTTAAATGTTGAGTTCCTTTCTTGTTTTGGTTTTCTTGCTCTAGGACGATCAAGTTTAAGCTTGGGGAGGTTGATGGCTCTAAAATATAGCCATCTACATCCACATTTAAACTGGATATTATTAATATTTTTTATGAAAATCTCTCTAAACCCTACCACTAATGCCTAATGATCAAAGGGGTATGCAATCCTTTCTTTTTATTTTTTTCCTCTGCAGATAATGACGTTTGATGATGGGAATCACAACATTAAAGTCAAATATACGAGATTTCCAACAACCCAAAGAAACCAGGGGTCATGAAGTAAAGACAAATGTTTTCATGACCAACTATACAACGGGAATAAAATTCCGGCCGTATAGTTCTGGTCGCATAGTTTCCATCAACACCGCTAGGTCAAATAGAACAACTTTCGTGAAGGTACCCCTATATAAAGAGGCATCAGGCAATGAGAAACAGAGCATCAGGAGTCGCCAGATGCCCCCAAAAACCTGCATCCACAACATTCAAGAGCCGCCGGAGGAATATACTTAGATCTAATCTCCAAACCATTCTCCACCACCATAGGCATATTCCACCACTTGTAATAGTAGATCTCATCTTTGATTGATGACATTGTAAGACTATTTTCTATCACTCTCATGATTTCCTTTGCAATGTTTATGATCGTTTATTTCATCTCTATGTGTGAGTAATTCTCTTTGCGCTAAGGGCTTCGGCCTAGCCATGTAGCTTTTCTGCATGTTATTTATCATAGATGGGATCATGTATTAGTTTTTATGACATGATGATTATTGTATCCTCTCTTGCCTCAATCCAAGGACTTGTCAGGTACCCAAGACCCCAAGGATTGAGCCAGGTATAGGGAGTATGAGTAATGAAAAATCTGCAGGTTGGGAACCCAAGTGACAGAAGGGGTAGTACGAATGTATGTGAGGGATTTACTTGGGATTAACGGTGATGCCACTATGCATATCATTTGTCAACACCCGGGTTTTTTAATCCTAGATGCATGTTATGCCATACCTCGTAATCCCAGGATTACCATTTTTGCGAGACATAAGAGATTGATATCACAGTACATCATCCATTACAAACCTTAATAAAGTCTTACAAATAAAGGATCTCACAACAGTCTTAATACAAATCAAGCAGCGGAATATAAACGTAGTAGGGGCTCCATCTTCAGATTCACATGCAATGCTGACGATGGGAGATGATCCTAGTTGTCATAGACATCCTACTGTCCCTCATCCTAGTAGTCCTCCTCATAGTCTGGCCATGGGAATAGCCAGGGACAAAGCCATGAGTACTCTTTTAAGTACTTGCAAACTATCACTAACAAGTAAGGTAGTTCTAGTAGAGCTAGGTTTATCTTAAGCTGAGTTTATAAGTAAAGAAAGCTAATGTTCTAAATCACTTAAGTGGGAACTTAGTTTTCATGCTCACAACCCTGTTGTGGTCAAGTCAAAGTCATAGTTCAATTCACAAATCATTTTGAAAACATCGGACGATGGAACAATATGGCCACTCCAACTGTCCATGACCACGAACACAGCTATTCGAATAGTTATACACTCTACAGAGGTGGTACACTTTCACCACAAAATTCGATAATTTGTATGTAGATAACCCTGAATCAATCAGACTTAGTATGCAGATAATCAATCATAGCCTTTCAATTACACAATCTAGTATAGGCACCTCCCCTATGAGCTTGACCTCCCAGCCATGGCCATCTGCCATCCTGGGCACTTCATAGGTGGACATTCATCACGAGGTAGCCTCAGCTCAACCTCTTCTGCAAGGGAACCCATACTAAGGGATATAAACTTCTAGCTAAGCCCTACCCAATTCAGGTATTGTGGTTTTACGGTAAAATTGGAATGGTATCGCATCCGAACCCAACCATCAGTTTTTGTAAAAGGGCTAAGGCTCATGCCTCAACATTTTCATCATCAAATCATTGTGTTTCTCAACACATGTCAAAACATTTCAATAGAATGAATCATCATCCCAAGGTTTTCATAATCATTTTCACCAAGTATTCCCATCTAAAGTGATCAACTTTTATGCTTAGCACTAGCTACTAAGGTTGAGGGTATTCACTAATGCAGGGTGCTAATCTCCAATCTCATGCCATGGAATGACATCTAAGTATAACAAGTTAGGCCTAGTTTTATACTCTTTATGGTATCTATTCTAATTTTCCAAAACTCTCTAAGCACTAACTAAAAGTAAAGAACTTTAGTAAAGTAAAAGAATAAAGCTTGCAAGTTAAAGTTGGGATTGGTATAATCAGAGTTGGATAACCAAGCATGCCTAATGCATCTTGCATAGGTTATGAAACTTGCAAGTGTTAGCTTTATTGGTTCTAGCTTGCTAGTAGTGATGGCTTTCCTTGATTGGTGCAATGGTTGAAGTTTTCTTCGTCTTCTTCATGGTAGTACTCCTCCTCCCCGTATCCCGGGTCGGTATTATCGTCTATAAAGGAATACGGAGTACACAATCACGAAACAATACTTAACTATTTCTATTTAGCAAACTAAGGTTCACACTTGATGATCTAGCATCATCACAATCATCACATGAAATAAAGACTTAGTCCTATTTATTTTATTTTAGAAAAGTCATTTCTACTCATTGAAAATACTTAAGATTTAATATTCTCCAATTAAAATATGGGATCATGTTGACACATGTCATCACCACATATTCTAATACTTGGGAATGTGATTTAAAGTTTTGGTCATATTTTACAAAGTTTAAAATTACTATTTAATACAATTAAAGTGACTAGAAATGCCTATATAACATTCTTTTGCTGCTAGTCCCATGTCACTGCATGTAAACCTAAATATTTTTATATATTCAGATAGATCTTGTCAAATGTGATTTCTGAGAGTTGGAATCAACTCAAAAGCATTTATAGTTGATTTTTGAAAAATGTTTGAAGTTGGAAAAGTCTCTGTCTTGTTATTTTTACTATAGATGATCTCTAACTCCAAATGGTTTGAATCCAACGGGCTTGGATAGATAATTTAAATATCTTTCTAACAAAAAATTGGAATCATACAATTTGGTTCCGTGAATATCTCTGAATTGATTTTTGAATCTACTGAAAGAATGTGGTTTTTAACTAAATTGGAAAATACTTATTTGAATTCACAGGCCTGCGCGGGAACATAAACGGGCCGGCCCAATCTGCACCACGTGGCGTAGCGGGCTACTGACAGGGGGGTACACAAGTCGGCGACTCTATCTAACCGAAACGGTATCGTGCATTCTAGGCCCTACGATTAGAAAGCGATCTAACGGTTGTGGTTCATCGTCAACGATGAATAGCTCCGGCGAGGTCTAAATCTAACGGGGACGTTGGGGGTATGCGCGGGCTCACCAGGGCTCCAGCTAGGGTTGGCGTTGGGGGCGAACTATGTTGTCGACGATGATGGTTCGAACGGTGGTCGTGGCAGCTTCTGGGGTGGCTTCGACGGTGCCCTTCTCCTTCTGCAGCGGCGGGCTCCGGCCAAATTCCAGCGAAGCGGTGCTCGCCTTGATCTGAGGAGAAGTGTGGGAGGCTCAGTGAGGAGTGGGGAGTGTGTTGGTGTGGAGAATGGAGGCGGAGAGGGCCTCTATTTATACACCAATGAGGGGACCGAGCGGGATGGGCTCGCGTCTCCGGCGAGGGCAGTACAACGTGCTATCGGCGTGGTTGTGGGTTGGGGACAATGTGGTGTTCCCTGGCGATCATCACGGGTGTAAAGGCATGGCACGGGGCAGCGTGGAACGGCCGAGCGCGTGTGATGCTCTGCGTGGGAGCGGCGGTGTTCGAGATGGCGCGCGGGAGCTACGGGTCATGCGGCGGCAAACGGGGGTGTATGGGAGCTAGTTGGGGTTAAGGCGAGTCTGTGTGTGCGCGGAGAGAGCGAGGCGTGGCCTGTGCGAGCTGGTCGATCGAGGCGCTCTAGCGCGCTCTGGACACGGAGCAGAGAAACTGGGCACGGCATTGCTGGGGTGGTCCAGGGCCTGGCTAGGGTCAAATGTATCTATAATTTTTGATGTTCCATGCTTGGTTTTATCTACTTTCTTGTGTTTTGTCCACACTTTGGAGTGCTTTTCATATGATTTCTTGGACTAACCTATTAACAAGAGTGACAGTGCCAGCTGCTTGTTTTCTGCTGTTTTTTGTTCCAGGAAAGTCAGAAAATGAATATTCTCAGAATTGGACGGGGCAAAAGCCAAAGTTATTATTTTACTGGCGGACACCTAGAACCAGAATACGAGACGGAGAAGGGCCAGAGGGCGGCCACACCACCTGGCCGCGCGGCCAGGCTTGGCCCGCGCCAGGGGGTGGTGTGGCCAGCCCAGGCACCCCCTCGGCCTCTCCTTCCGCCTATATATTGCCTCTGATACAGAAACCCTACGTACCCGATCAAAATTCCATGAAAGAGTATGTAGCCGCCATCGTCTTTGTCGCTAGATCAGGAGGGATCTGAACCTCTTCTCCGCACCCTGCCGGAGAGGGGAATTCACCCTGGAGGCCTTCTTCATCACCATGCAAGCCTCCGGTCTGATGCGTGAGTAGTTCATCTCTGGACTACGGGTCCATGTAGTAGCTAGATGGCTGGTTCTCCTTTGTGCTTTCATGTCTAGATCTTGTGAGCTCCGTTCATGATCAAGATCATCTATTTGTAATTCTGCATGTTGTGTTTGTGGGGTTCCGATGGATATTGAGATGCTATTTTAGATTGATTATTGATTCTATCATGTCTTTGTTATTTGTGATCTTGCATGCTTTCCGTTGTTAGTAGCTATCTTGGCCAAGTAGATGCTAGCAACTCCAAGAGTTAGTATTATGCTCGATAGTGGGTTCATGCCTCTGGTAATCTGGGGAAGTGATAGAAATCTCTAAGGTACTAGATGTGTTGTTGCTACTAGGGAGGAAACAACAATCCTTTGTTCATAGAACAATCGTATTGTTTACTTTACACGCAATTCTTAATGCAATAATATGTTGCTTGCAACTTAATACTAGAGGGGGTTTAGATGATAATCTGAAGGTGGATTATTAGTCATAGATGCAGTTGGATGGCGGTCTATGTATAATGTTGTAATGCCCAATCGAATCTCAAAGGAGTCAAGATGATTAGTATATGCTTGTATGCTTTCTTGATGTTTGTCAATTGCCCCGTTGTAATTTGTTCACCTAGCATGTTATCTATCTTAAGGAGAGCCACCTCTAGTGAACTATGGACCCCGGTCCTTTCTTTTATATTCAATCTACAAATTGTTTACTGCTTTGTGTTTACTTTCTACAAACTATTACTTTCTTCCATTTGATACGTTTAATCCTTTGTTTTCAGCAAAACCGGTGAGATTGACAACCTCATCGTAAGTTGGGGGCAAAGTTCTGTGGTTGTGTTGTGCAGGTCTCCACGTTGCTACTGGCACCGGTAGTGCGCCCTGCCAACGTTCAGCTAGCTACACCTTTGGGATGTTTCCTTGCTCCTACTGGATTGATAACCTTGGTTTCGTATTGAGGGAAAACTTGTTGCTGTGCTCACCATACCTTCCTCTTGGGGTTCCCCAACGAGATCGATATATTTTGGGCCATCAAGCTCTTTTTCTGGCGCCGTTGCCGGGGAGTCAAGGACATTTTCACAAGGGGATTCCCTCATAACCAATCTCTTTACTTTGTTATTTTCGTTTTGCTTAGTTTACTTTTGTTTTGTTTGCTTGTTTCTTTATCAAAAACACAAAAAATTTAGTTTTACTAGTTTGCTTTCTTTATTAAAAACACAAAAAATTAAGTCTCCTATAATTTCTACCTCTTTCTTAGTTTACCATGTTGATCCCTAAGTTTACCCTGAAAGACTTTTCAATAAGTAGTGGCTCTATAATTGGAAAAGATAATATTGAAGAATTCTTTAATCATGTTAGTAAGCATGATATTGAGGATAGATCCCTTGCAGAACTTGCTCTAAACTATGAGATTGCTGCAGCTTCTTTAGTTCACATGTTAGAAGCTAGGTTTGTTAACCTTAACCCCTTAATGCAAGTAATGTTTCTTAAACTTAAAGAAATTGAGGACCCTGAAAAGAGGGATTTTATTCTAGAAACTTTGCTTAAGGAATTCTATGATGTTGCCAAGGAAGCAAGAAAAGTCTTTGAACATTTCAATATGCTAGGCTCATGTGTAGATATTATTGGTACACGAGAAAATATGAACAAAACTGAACCTAATGGGGAGGAAACTAAGATACCAATACCCTTTAAACTAGTACCAATACATGAAGCCATAGAAAAGAATCTTGATTCGATTGTTCTTGAAAACCCTTTTGATGAAAATATTGAACCTAAGAGCATTGAGAGAGGATCCTCTAGAACTTATTTGGATGATATACCTTTCCTTGTTGAAGATATTTCTGGTATTAATCTTAATGCTTCTTCATTTGAGAACACTTGATTCTTTTTCTTGCTTCGTATGCCCAACTTAAAGGCGTTAAAGAAAAGTACTTATTAGGAGATAACCCAAAAGTTTTAGGTGAGTCTTGGAAGTTATTACCTCTGTAATAACCGCTCATAATCCTTTTTATTTGCTTTTTGTGCCAAGAGTAACCTCTAATGAGAGATAAGTAATGATTGGGAAAGTTGCTATCCCGAAACAGATTTTTTTGCTTCACCGTAAAAATTCGTGTAAAATCTCTGTACGTCCTTTTGAGGCGTGAATTTTTGTGCTTCTGCCCCAGGTTGTTATCTAACTTTTTCTAGTTCAACACTTTTTTATTTTAGCAACAGAAGGTCTTCAAAAAAATTCGTCTTTACCTGCTGGTCTGTTTTGACAGATTTCTACCATTTTCTGCATTTGCTTCTTGTTGGTTCCTTTTTGAGTTCTTTTGGGGAATTGAGATTTTTGAGGGAAGTGCTACAGTAGCTTGTGTTTTAATGAAAGTTTTATTGGTGTTAGAACTGAACCTAAAGACTTATTATGTTGAGTGCACTAATGTTGCTAATAAAGATTGTGTGAAGTTTTGTATGAAGGAAAAAATTTCAGGTGTATGGAAGGAATGAGTAATGAGATGAAGGATGTACTAAAGCTCAAGCTTGGGGATGCCATGCGTGTCACCCCAATAAATATCCAAGAAGTACAAGCGTCAAAGCTTGGGGATGCCCAAGGCATCCCCCACTTCATCAATAAAAAAATCCCAGGTTTCTTCCAAACGCTTCATTTTTATTGTTTCATGCACAATTGTGTTGTTCTTGGAGCGTCTTCTTTTTCCTTTTCGTTTTGGTTTTTCATTTTCTTGGTTTGCTGAGTTTGCTGAATAAATTGGTTGGGCCCCTGATACATTGCAAATGTATCTATAATTTTTGATGTTCCATGCTTGGTTTTATCCACTTTCTTGTGTTTTGTCCACACTTTGGAGTACTTTTCATATGATTTCTTGCACTAACCTATTAACAAGAGCCACAGTGCCAGCTGCTTGTTTTCTGCTGTTTTTGGTTCCAGGAAAGTCAGAAAATGAATATTCTCGGAATTGGACGGGACAAAAGCCAAAGTGCCTATTTTTCCGGAAGTCATCAGATGCCAGAATACGAGACGGAGAAGGGCCAGAGGGCGGCCACACCACCTGGCCGCACAGCCAGGCTTGGCCCATGCCAGGGGGTGGTGTGGCCAGCCCAGGCACCCCCTCAGCCTCTCCTTCCGCCTATATATTGCCCTCGGGACGAAAACCCTAAGTACCTGATCAAAAAAATCCATGAAAGAGTCTGTAGCCGCCGTCATCTCCATCCCTAGATCGGGAGGGATCTGAAGCTCTTCCCGGCACCCTGCCGGAGAGGGGAATTCACCCTAGAGGCCTTCTTCTTCACCATGCAAGCCTCTGGTGTGAATCATGAGTAGTTCATCCTTGGACTACAGATCCATGTAGTAGCTAGATGGCTGGTTCTCCTCCTTTGTGCTTTCATGTTTAGATCTTGTGAGCTCCGTTCATGATCAAGATCATCTATTTGTAATTATGCATGTTGAGTTTGCGGGGATCCGATGGATATTGTTATGCTATTTCAGATTAATTTATGGATTCTATCATGTCTTTGCTATTTGTGATCTTGCATGCTTTCCACTATTAGTAGCTATCTTGGCCAAGTAGATGCTAGCAACTCCAAGAGTTAGTATTTATGCTCGATAGTGGGTTCATGCCTCTGGTAATCTAGGGAAGTGACAGAAATCTCTAAGGTACTAGATGTGTTGTTGCTACTAGGGAGAAAACAACAATCCTTTGTTCATAGAACAATCGTATTGTTTACATTACACGCAATTCGTAAAGCAATAATCTGTTGCTTGCAACTTAATACTGGAGGGGGCTCGGATGATAACCTGAAGGTGGATTATTAGTCATAGATGTAGTTGGATGGAGGTCTATGTATAATGTTGTAATGCCCAATCAAGTCTCAAAGGAGTCAAGATGATTAGTATATGCATGTATTGCTTTCTCGATGTTTGTCAATTGCCCCGGTGTAATTTCTTCACCCAGCATGTTATCTATCTTAAGGAGAGCCACCTCTAGTGAACTATGGATCCCGGTCCTTTTTATTTACATTCAATCTATAAACTGTTTACTGCTGTGTGTTTACTTTCTGCAAACTATTACTTCCTTCCATTTGATACGTTTAATCCTTTGTTTTCAGCAAAACACAGTAAGATTGACAACCTCATCGCAAGATGGGGACAGAGTTCTGTGGTTGTGTTGTGCAGGTCTCCATGTTGCTACTAGCACCGGTAGTGCGCCCTGCCAAGGCTCAGCTAGCAACACCTTTTGTGTATTTCCTTGCTCCTACTGGTTCGATTAAACCTTGGTTTCATAACTGAGGGAAACTTGTTGCTGTGCTCATCATACCTTCCTCTTGGGGTTCCCAACGAGCTCTACATCAACACTGAGCCATCAAGCATTTTTCTAGCGCCGTTGTCGGGTAGTCAAGGACATCTTCACAAGGGGAGTCCCTCATAACCAATCTCTTTACTTTGTTATTTTTGTTTTTCTTAGTTTCTTTTTGCTTTCTTTGCTTCTTTTGTTATCAAAAACACAAAAAAATTAGTTTTACTAGTTTGCTTTCTTATTTGAAAACACAAAAAATGGCTACCCTTGAAAACACTAAGTTGTGTGACTTCACTAGCACCAACAACAATGATTTTATGAGCACACCTATTGCTCCACATGTGCGTGAAGATACTTTTTTTGAGATAAAACCTGCTTTGCTCAATCTTGTTATGAAAGAACAATTTTCTGGTCTTGGTAATGAAGATGCTGCTGCCTATCTAAATAACTTTGTTGAACTTTGTGAGATGCAAAAGCATAGGGATATAGATGGTGATATTATTAATCTTAAATTGTTTCCTTTCTCTTTGAGAGGAAAAGCTAAAGATTGGTTGAATTCCTTAACTAAGAATAGTATTGATTCTTGGACTAAATGCAAAAATACTATCCTCCTGCTCATATTATATCTGTGAGAAGTGAAATAATAAAGTTTAAACAATCTGATAATGAGCATGTTGCTCAAGCTTGGGAAAGAACGAAATCTTTGGTAAAGAATTGTCCCACTCATGGACTGACTGCTTGGATGATCATCCAAACTTTTTATGCATGATTGAACTATTCTTGAAGGAACCTATTGGATTCTGCTGCTGGAGGTACCTTTATGACCATCACTTTGGGTGCTGCAATGAAACTTCTGGACAATATGATGGTTAATTATTCTGAATGGCATACTGAGAGAGCTCCACAAGGTAGGAAGGTAAATTATGTTGAGGAAACTTCCTCCTTGAGTGATAAGATTGATATTATTATGTCTATGCTTGTTAATGGGAAAGCCCATATTGATCCAAATAATGTTCCTGTAGCCTCTTTGGTTGCTCAAGAAGAGCAAGTTGATGTGAACTTCATAAGAAATAACAATTTTGGCAATAATGCTTATAGGAATAATTTTGGTAACAACAATTATAAGCCATATCCTCTCAACAATGGTAATGCTTATGGAAATTCTTACAACAATAATAGGAGTGCACCCTCTGAACTTGAAGTTATGCTCAAAGACTTTATTAATAAACAAACCGCGTTCAATAAATCTATTGAGGAAAAACTCTCTAATGCTAAAAGAAATATAGCATCTTTGGCTGAAGCTCAATCTTCTTTGAATAAATGGCTGCTAAACCTGAAACTAATGATAATCCCTTTGCAGCTACTAATGCTATACAAGTAAGAATTGATGAAAATGTTAGACTATTAGCTGAATTACATGCTAAGTGGGAAAGAGAAAATGAAATTGCTAGAAACATTAGTGTTTCTACTATCACCACCACTAGTGTTGAGGCTAGTAATAGTTCTACTACTTTAGATGATAAATTTGATTTTGATCTTGATGGTTGCAATATCTCTGAAGTTATTAAGTTCCTACAAAAGCTTGCTAAAAGTCCTAATGCTAGTGCTATGAACATGGCTTTTACAAAACACATTACTGATGCTCTCATAAAGATTAAAGAAGAAAAGATGAAACATAAAGCTTCTATTCCTATAAAACAAGAAGATTGTTGGGAACCCATCATTAATATGAAAGTGAATGACTTTGATTTCAAAGCTTTATGTGATCTTGATAGTAGTGTTTCTATTATGCCTAGAAGGATTTATGATATGCTTGATTTTCCTCCACTTGAAGATTGTTATTTGAATGTCCCACTTGATGATAATGCTAAAAATAAACTCATGGGGAGTCTTAGTGATGTTCTTATTATGGTTAACAATGCCTATGTCCCCGTTGATTTCTATGTTTTGGATGTTGAATGCAATGCTTCTTGTCCTATTACTTTGGGAAGACCTTTTCTTAGAACTGTTGGTGCCATTATTGATATGAAAGAACGCACCATTAAATATCAACTCCCACTCAAAAAAGGTATAGAACACTTTCCTAAGAAGAGAGAGAAGATTTCTTTTGCTTTTCCTATGAAAACAAAATTTGGTCTTAATGCTTCTTCATTTGAGAATACTTAATTCTTTTTCTTTCTTCATATGCCTAACTTAAAGGCGTTAAAGAAAAGTACTTACTGGGAGATAACCCAAAAGTTTTAGATGAGTCTTGGAAGTTATTACCTCTGTAATAACCTCTCCTTATCCTTTTTATTTGCTTTTGTGCCAAGAGTAACCTTTAATGAGAGAGAAGTAATGATTGGGAAAGTTGCTGTCCTGACATAGATTTCTATGCTTCACCGTAAACATTCGTGTCAAATCTCTGAACGTCTTTTTGAGGCGTGAATTTTTGTTATTCTGCCCCAGGTTGTTATCTAACTTTCTTTAGTTCAACACTTTTTGATTTGAGCAACAGAAGGTCTTCGAAAAAATCCGTCTTTACCTGCTGGTCTGTTTTGACAGATTTCTACCATTTTCTGCATTTGCTTCTTGTTGGTTCCTTTTTGAGTTCTTTTGGGGAATCGAGCTTTTTGAGGGAAGTGCTACAGTATCTAGTGTTCTAATGGAAGTTTATTTGGTGTTAGAACTGAACCTTAAGACTTGTTTATCTTGAGTGCACTAATGTTGCTAATAAAGATTGTGTGAAGTTTTGTATGAAGGAAAAATTTCAGGTGTATGGAAGGAATGAGTAATGACATGAAGCATAGACTAAATCTCAAGCTTGGGATGCCACGCGTGTCATCCCAAGAAATATCCAAGAAGTACAAGCGTCAAAGCTTGGGGATGCCCAAGGCATCCCTTCTTCATCAAAAAAATCCCAGGTTTCTTCCAAACGCTTCATTTTTATTGTTTCATGCACAGTTGTGTTGTTCTTGGAGCGTCTTCTTTTTCGTTTTTGTTTTGGTTTTTCGTTTGCTTGGTTTGCTTAGTTTTCTGAATAAATTGGTTGGACCCCCTCTTTCATACATTGGTTTTGAAATAGTTTGGTTTGGTATGGAAAAGAGTAGGAAAGTTCATACTTATGTGGTAAAAAGAGCTTGTTTTTTACTGTGGCCTATGCTCTGTCATGCCATGCTTGATATTGTTTTGGCTTTATGGTTAGTATTCTTTTCTGTAGCATGAATTGTTATAAACAATTTAGATTTCTGAATGTGCCTTGGATGAATCATGCGTTGTTTTAGCATATTAAAGCATAGTATAGTGGTATTCTCCCTGATGCTTTATTTGGGTTGACTTGGCGCATGCTCACACCATATTATGACTATCTAAAATCACCATAGACTTTATGATCCTTTATTTTCAACTTGTAGTATCACTTTATGCTTTGATCAATGATGTTTGGTCGCTCTGCATGACTATGGCCTTTATTGCTCTCTTAGTTTGTCGCTCCCAGCCTTTTGCTAGCCTCCACAACCAAGTATGAGTTCCACTCATGCATCCAACTCCTTAAAACAAGTTATTCCAAAGAGTCCACCATACCTACCTACTAGCTTATGCTATTCCAAGTATATTCATGCTTTTTTACCTTCCAAATTAAACTTGTTATGAGAAAACTAATGATTAAAGCTCTCACGAACTTGATGGCACACTTTACCTTTTTTGCATCTAATAAACTTGAACCATTGGGTCCTTCTTTGTTGCGTATATGCTTGCGCTTTATAAGTTGAAATTAGCAGAACCATTTATCATGGGGAACGCTTTCTACATTGCACTTGTACTTTGTACCCCGTTGATATCATGTTCTTTTGCTTATGGATCCCGGCGGTGTGAAATAAAAGTGGAACTTGTAAGCTCATGGAGTTTGTATGTGTGTTAGAGAAACACCTGGGCCGCAAGCCTAAGCCATGCCTAATCATGGTGGAAACTTGCAGCACCACCATAATTAGCACTCTATGAAGCATCCTCAATAAAACATATGCAAATAGCAAATAAAAAGATCGTTGATATGTTCATTGTTTGCTTGCCTTGTCATTTTGATTATGGGATAGCTCCTGTATCATGTGCAAGGGGTACCCCGTTGGCGGTTCTTTATGATACACATGTACTTACAATGACAAGAGCTTACTCGTGACTAAAGTTGAGTAGCATGAGGTTCGGTGTTCGTAAGTAAGGGGCATGAGATTTCGGTTTATAAATTGTCAAGCATATCCTCTTAGTGGTGTCAATTTAACCTTAATCACCTTCAAGATGCTTATGATAGGGGCAGTGAGAGCTGAAAGCTATAAGTACCATAATTTTTGGAAGCTCTTTATGAGACTTGAATCCCTACTTCCTTTTATAAAGGCCTTTCTTCCACCATTATATTGAGTCTCCACCTTCTACCTTTATGCACCTACTTTGAGAGCATAGTGGCCATTCTTAGTTCTATGTGCATTGTCCCAAGACTAGTTGATTAATGCATATCTTGATATTGCTTGTTTTAAACTATTTGCATCTAGTCACTCTTATGAACTTTGAAGGTGTCCTATGCATTTATATTTGCTACTCTATGAGGGACAAGCTGAATGCTATTATGTTATGTTTTCGTTATGTGAAACAAACAAACGTCTTGCAAAGCATTGTTATTCATGAATCTTTTGTTTGTGCCTTTTCATGTTGCATCATAGTTTCTTTGTCTTATTGCTAGAACTTTGTCTTTCATGTTATGATTGAACTACTATGATCCCAGCTTTGAATGTTTTACAAATACTTTGATCAAGTCTTTGATGGTGCATGTCACCTCAAAAATTATTCTTTATTTTTATCACTTACCTACTCGAGGACGAGCAGGAGTTAAGCTTGGGGATGTTGATACATTGCAAATGTATCTATAATTGTTGATGTTCCATCCTTGGTTTTACCCACTTTCTTTTGTTTTGTCCACACTATGGAGTACTTTTCATATGATTTCTGGGACTAACCTATTAATAAGAGCCACAGTGCCAGGTGCCTATTTTCTGCTGTTTTTGGTTCCAGGAAAGTCAGAAAATGAATATTCTCGGAATTGGATGAGACAAAAGCCAAAGTGCCTATTTTTTCGGAAGTCATCAGATGCCAGAATACGAGACGGAGAAGGCCCAGAGGGCGGCCGCACCACCAGGCCGCGCGGCCAGGCTTGGCCAGCGCCAGGGGGTGGTGTGGCCAGCCCAGGCACCCCCTCGGCCTCTCCTTCCGCCTATATATTGCCCTCAGGACGAAAACCCTAAGTACCCGATCAAAAAATCCACGAAAGAGTCTGTAGCCATCGTCATCTCCATCCCTAGACCGGGAGGGATCTGAAGCTCTTCTCGGCACCCTACCGGAGAGGGGAATTCACCCTGGACGCCTTCTTCATCACCATGCAAGCCTCCGGTGTGATGCGTGAGTAGTTCATCCTTGGACTACGGATCCATGTAGTAGCTAGATGGCTGGTTCTCCTCCTTTGTTCTTTCATGTTTAGATCTTGTGAGCTCCGTTCATGATCAAGATCATCTATTTGTAATTCTGCATGTTGTGTTTGCGGGGATCCGATGGATATTGAGATGCTATTTCAGATTAATTATTGATTCTATCATGTCTTTGTTATTTGTGATCTTGCATGCTTTCCGTTGTTAGTAGCTATCTTGGCCAAGTAGATGCTAGCAACTCCAAGAGTTAGTATTTATGCTCGATAGTGGGTTCATGCCTCTGGTAATTTGGAGAAGTGATAGAAATCTCTAAGGTACTAGATGTGCTGTTGCTACTAGGGAGAAAACAATAATCCTTTGTTCATAGAACAATCGTACTGTTTACATTACATGCAATTCGTAAAGCAATAATCTGTTGCTTGCAACATAATACTGGAGGGAGTTCGCATGATAATCTGAAGGTGGATTATTAGTCATAGATGCAGTTGGATGGCGGTCTATGTATAATTTTGTAATGCCCAATCAAGTCTCAAAGGAGTTAAGATGATTAGTATATGCTTGTATTGCTTTCTCGATGTTTGTCAATTGCCCCGCTGTAATTTGTTCACCCATCATGTTATCTATCTTAAGGAAAGCCACCTCTAGTGAACTATGGATCCCGGTCCTTTTTCTTAACATACAATCTATAAACTGTTTACTGCTTTGTGTTTACTTTCTGCAAACTATTACTTCCTTCCATTCGATACGTTTAATCCTTTGTTTTTAGCAAAACTCGGTGAGATTGACAACCTCATCGCAAGTTGGGGACAGAGTTCTGTGGTTGTGTTCTGCAGGTCTCCACGTTGCTACTAGCACCGGTAGTGTGCCCTGCCAAGGCTCAGCTAGCAACACCTTTGGGGTGTTTCCTTGCTCCTACTAGTTCGATTAAACCTTGGTTTCATAACTGACGGAAACTTACTGCTATGCTCATCATACCTTCCTCTTGGGGTTCCTCTTATTATGGGCGTAACCATAATGAGCTGTCTATGAAGCATTCTTCTTATGAAAAAAGAGTCCTATATTGAGAAAAAAGAGAAAAAGAGAAATAAAAGAGATTATGAAAAGAGGAGAGAGATAAAAAAGCACCATATTCCCATGGTAAATAAGAAGATTACTAAGATGCTTGTTGTCTACTTGCCTTGTCATTTTGATATGGGGATTCTTCCGTATCATCGGGGAAGGGGTACCCCGTTGGCGGTTCTCTATGATACACATGTACTTACGATGATAAGAACTTACCGGTGACTAAACTTGAGTAGCATGAGAAGCGGCCCTCGTATTCAAGGGACATGAGATTTCTAACTTATACTTCGTCAAGCATGTAGACCCTAGTTTGTTCACTTTAACCTTAATCACTTCAAGATGCTTATGATAGGGGCAATGAGAGCTGAAAGCTATAAGTACCATAATTTTTGGAAGCTCTTTATGAAACTTGAATCTCTGCTTCCTTCTATGAAGGCCTTTCTTCCACCATTATATTGAGTCTTCACCTTCTACCTTTATGGACCTACTTTGAGAGCATAGTGGCCATTCTTAGTTCTATGTGCATTGTCCCAAGACTAGTTGATTCATGCATAATTTTATATTGCTTGTTTTAAACTATTTGTATCTAGTCACTCTTATGAACTTTGAAGGTGTCCTATGCATTTATATTTGCTACTCTATGAGGGACAAGCCGAATGCTATTATGCTATGTTTTCTTTATGTGAAACAAACAAAGGACTTGCAAAGCATTGTTATTCATGAATCTTTTGTTTGTGCCTTTTCATGTTGCACCATAGTTTCTTTGTCTTATTACTAGAACTTTGTCTTTCATGTTATGACTGAAGTACTATGATCCCAACTTTGAATGTTTTAAAAATACTTTGATCAAGTTTATGATGGTGCATGTCACCTCAAAAATAATTCTTTCTTTTTATCACTTACCTACTCGAGGACAATCAGGAGTTAAGCTTGGGGATGTTGATACATCGCAAATGCATCTATAATTTTTGATGTTCCATGCTTGGTTTATCTATTTTCTTGTGTTTTGTCCACACTTTGGAGTACTTTTCATATGATTTCTTAGACTAACCTATTAACAAGAGCCACAGTGCTAGATCCGTGTTTTCTGCTGTTTTTGGTTCTAGGAAAGTGAGAAAATGAATATTCTCGAAATTGGACGGGACAAAAGCCAATGTTATTATTTTACCAGGGGACACCTAGAGCCAGAATATGAGGCGGAGAAGGGCCAGAGGGTGGCCACACCACCTGGTCGCTCGGCCAGGCTTGGCCGCGCCAGGGGGTGGTGTGGCCAGCCCAGGCACCCCCTCGGCCTCTCCTTCCACCTATATATTGCCTCTGACACGGAAACCCTAAGTACCTGATCAAAATTCCACGAAAGAGTATGTATCTACCATCGTCTCTGTCCCTAGATCGGGAGGGATCTGAAGCTCTTCCCGGCACCCTGCCGGAGAGGGGACTTCACCCTAGAGGCCTTCTTCATCACCATGCAAGCCTCCGGTGTGATGCGTGTGTAGTTCATCTCCGGACTACGGGTCCATGTAGTAGCTAGATGGCTGGTTCTCCTCCTCTGTGCTTTCATGTCTAGATCTTGTGAGCTCCGTTCATGATCAAGATCATCTATTTGTAATTCTGCATGTTGTGTTTGCGGGGATCCGATGGATATTGAGATGCTATTTCAGATTGATTATTGATTCTACCATGTCTTTGTTATTTGTGATATTGCATGCTTTCCATTGTTTGTAGCTATCTTGGCCAAGTAGATGCTAGGAACTCCAAGAGTTAGTATTTATGCTCGATAGTAGGTTCATGCCTCTGTTAATCTGGGGAAGTGACAGAAATCTCTAAGGTACTAGATGTGCTGTTCCTACTAGGGAGAAAACAACAATCCTTTGTTCATAGAACAATCGTATTGTTTACTTTACACGCAATTCGTAATGCAATAATCTGTTGCTTGCAACTTAATACTGGAGGGGGTTCAGATGATAACCTGAAGGTGGATTATTAGTCATAGATACAGTTGGATGGCGGTCTATGTATAATGTTGTAATGCCCAATCGAATCTCAAAGGAGTCAAGATGATTAGTATATGCTTGTATGCTTTCTCGATGTTTGCCAATTTCCCCGCTGTAATTTGTTCACCCAGCATGTTATCTATCTTAAGGAGAGCCACCTCTAGTGAACTATGGACCCCGGTCCTTTCTTTTACATTCAATCTACAAACTGTTTATTGCTTTGTTTTTACTTTCTACAAACTATTATTTCCTTCCATTCGATACGTTTAATCCTTTGTTTTCAGCAAAACCGGTGAGATTGACAACCTCATCGTAAGTTGGGGGCAAAGTTCTATGGTTGTGTTGTGCAGGTCTCCACGTTGCTGCTGGCACCGGTAGTGCGCCCTGCCAACGTTCAGCTAGCTACACCTTTGGGGTGTTTCCTTGCTCCTACTGGATTGATAACCTTGGTTTCATACTGAGGGAAAACTTGCTGTTGTGCTCATCATACCTTCCTCTTGGGGTTCCCCAACGAGCTCGATATATTTTGGGCCATCACCAGTGGACGGTCGCCTATCTCCTGTGCGTCGCGGGAGAGGGCGGTGTGGGCTATGGCGGTCTGTCCACGGTTGGCCAGCGATGACCACTTTCGGGCGGTGCCGCACTGGTGCAACGGCAAAGGGGCAAGCATGTCTGGTGCTGCTAGAGGCTGGGGGAGACAGGGGGAGTGTAATGAGGGCATTTGTTCAAGATCACTGCTCAAACAGTGAAGTTAGGCAGTGGTTTAGTTAGTGCCTGCAAGGTGTTCGACTTAATGGCCGCAAGAAAATTAGTTTGAAATTTTTGAATGAAATTTGGTGAGTGGTTTGATCTTATCGCTACTAGGAAACAACTTATCTGTGGCGCATGAAAATGGACCTTCTGTTACCTCGCCACTGATAACTGCTTCCTGTGGCGCATATAGATATGCGCCACAGAAGTCTCAGACTTCTACGGTGCATTTCTTCATATGCGCCACAGGAAGAAGTTCAGTGGTGCATTTCCTTATATGCGCCACAGAAAGCCTATGCTCCACTGACTATACTTATATATGTGCCACTGATTATATAACACATATTCAAAGTAAAATACATTCCTGGTGTATAATCAGGTATTTATATAGGATTTATACAGGATTTATCCACATGAGTATAAACAGTACATTGCACAAGTAGTAGATGCATGAAAACCGACATATATATAATACAAACACTTAAAGCCCGATCGAGATACATATATAGTGTCAAGTGCTGAAATTTTACACAAGTGCTAAATACAAAGTTCATATCATCTCACATTACAAATATGAAGTGGTCAACGCCGCCTACACTAGGATCAAATAAAATACAACTTTGATGATGGTGAGCAAGAGCATGAGCCCGACCAATATCTTCATCTAGTTCTTCTTCCACAGGTGGTTCCTCCACTTGGCTACCGCCTCCTCTCTAGTCATGTATCCTTTGTAGATGTTGCCGCTGAACTTGTTCACTTGTTTGTGACAATCCTTCCCACTCCTCGTAGACTCCTGGAACCCTAACCATGTACACCACATACCACCTCATCGCCATCTCTATAGATGACAAGGCATATATTAGTAAAAATACAACAAAAATAATTAATAAAGGGTTCACATCCATATATATATATGTTCACAAAATATAAAACAAAGGATCCATAAACCAAAAAGATAGCATCTCGCGATCATCATAGAAGTAATAAGTTCAACGACAACACGACCACGAGATAGTTTAAGTCTAACAACAATGACCATTTCGACCACAAGATAGTAAAGTTTATGACACACACACACTACAGCAGGCGTCCATCAAGAATATACACACACTGGATCATGCTAGAGGCACACATCAATCATGAAGACTTCTTCTTCTCGCTCGGCTTCGAGAATGGTAGATATCCCTCTTTCATCATCCACCTCCTTGTGTCACCCTGCTTATGGAGGTGTTCTTCGATCTCCCTCTTACTCAACCCTCTAGCTTGTTGTAGCCCCCCCCCCCTCTTGTGTTGACATCTTCAATGATGATTTGCGACAACTTCATCTTAATGTGATGGAAGTCTTCTCAAAGATCATCATCGTTGATTCGTGCCAAAGTTTCGGCCCATCCTCGGAGACTAGATGACAGCGTTAGGTTCTGGCAATCCGGAACATAGCCTTTAAGGTGATGGAGGATGTAGAAGACCTCCTTGGCACCACCAATAGTCGGCTGCTTGACGCAGGGGAACTCGAGCACGTGCTTGAACATGTGTTTGTCATCCTTGATACAATCCCCCTTATCTACGAAGGTGCATCCCTTCTTGGTGTAGCCCTCGAGATCCTCATTGAGAACACCCCTTATTCTGGTGTAGTCTTTCTTCTTCGTCAAACTCCCGAGTCGAAATACATGGCTAGCAAATACCTCGAGGAAAGGACGATGAGTGTGCAGTATTTGTCTCTGCGCAACACAATTGGAATGGAATGTTGGAAAAAAGAGCAAAGGAAGAAATCTATAAGAAATGCATAAGTTACGGCGGCGATGAGCGAGTGTGTACTTACTCAGGAAAGAAAGGCAAAAGAAGTGTGCCTTCCTCTTGTTGTCCACCATGAACTTCTCGGGGTACACCATCGCCTTGGTCCGTGTCTATGATCCTTCAACCAACTGGCTGTCCCGCATGTAGTAGGGATCCACTATCACGATTTCCGGGGTACTCTCTCTCTTGATCTCGATCGCCAGATTGAGCGCGTATAGGTGGACCAAGTTATAGTCCAGCCGTTTCGTGAGAAACAGCTTGAATATGTCCTCGTACGCTATGAAGAATATATCCGCGGGGGGTTCATCGACGAAGCCCACGTCCAATGGCACCTTGGCCATGAAAACCGGGTAATTTGGATCTTTGTCTTTAAGAAGGATGCCCTCTAGTGTCTTGACACCCTCGTGCAAAGTTAACATGGCTCCAACCGCGATGTGGAGCATATCCGGAGTCAATATCGGATCACCAGCTACATGCACTCAGGGTAAGCCATATTGTGTGGATGGTACAACTACGGCGTCCTGAGCCCGGATCCTCTTCGGAAGGGGCTGGCTCGCACCCTTCTTCTTATTATTATTACCTCTCTTTCTGTAGTGCTTCTTCTTCACAAATGCGTTAACCACTGCCATCTGCTCATCGGCCGCCTTTCGGAGTGTGTTGGGGCTGAAAACCAATCCTGGTTTCTCCTGTGGTGGATCGGCAGCCGGAGGCGTCTCTTGAGAAATAGCATGGAAGACCAGGCGTTGCGTGCATGTATTGGGCCGACCAGCTTGATGGTCGCGAGTTGTGAAGGGTTCTTCATCCACAGAAGGCATATACAATCCTTTGTTGGCGTTGGTGTTGATGAATTCGTCAATGTTGGCCAATTCATCATCATCTTCATGGGTGCCATCATGTGGTGGTGGTAGCGGGGGCGACGGCGGTTGCAGCACAACGTCTTTGCCATGTGGCGGTACACACGCTGCCAAGAGTTGCTGGTGATGGCTGGTGGTGGCGATGACGGTGGCTGCTGGCTTCCAAGGTGGTGGCCAGGCGATTGATCGAGAGGTGGCGCCGGTGCTCCCCCCGCAAGACGAATTTGGGTCTTCGGCCATGTCAAGGGCCAGTTGTAGCATTCTCCAATGGTCTTGTGTTCGTCGGCTCCCTGAGGTTGAAAGGGAGGTCCATGTTGTCGCACCCTGGCAACACCCGAGCCAACCCGACCCTCGTCACGTCATCATCCATTGGATTGTTGGGCATCGTGCGGCTCTTCGATTGTATGAGAGTGCCCTTGGCAACATCCTTCAACTCGCCACCGAAATCTTTAAGCAGGAGTATGCAAGAAGTGTCATGAGGCAAAACAAGTTGTTGGGCATCATGAGATGGCAACAGTCATGCATCCAAGGCATAAAGGAGATGACGTGCACTAACTAATTAGTTACCTTGGTGATGGCGTGGAGCTCGACTAATGTAGAGACACGGCTGATGCCGGTGGCCAACCTATCATCATCTGCAATCTCCCGCTCGGGTGCCTCATGAAGCACCACCACCGTCGGCTGCGCCTTATTGGTATCTTTGGCGGGAGGGGGCGTCGGTGTGACCAAAACGAGCGGCTACGTCCTGGCGTTGACGGCCGGTGGGTCACCAGGTCCGGCGACATGATAACATTGATGCCCGAGTTGCTGCCGCTTAAGCTGGGCAGATGTATCGGCCCCTATCGACCTCCCGCATTCCAAGTAGTAAGCCCCTCGAAAAACTCAGGGGGGGTCATCGTGCAGAGCTTCTCTTCCACTAACTTATCCACCGTTTTCTCGTCCACTTCCTTCTCCTCTAGTGTCTGCACCTTCATCTTCAGCTCTTCAACAACAGCTTTATCCTTAGCCGCCGACTGGTTCTTCCTCTCCCTTCTTTTCTTGGCGTCCTCTTTGTACTCCTCCTTGAACTTCATGCTCGTACCGAAGCCGGACACACGGCTAGCTGAGGACGGCGGAAACCCCTTGTCCCTCTTCTTGTAAGCATTCGTCGCCCTGTTGAAAACCACGTCCCACAGCTCCGTCGAATCCTGGGATAACTCTTTGGCAGGAGCGTTTAGTTCCTCATCCTGCAGAGACAAGGAAAGGTGAACCCATTTAGATTCTTGGCTTCATTATTTTAATTAGAACACAATAGACTTGAGATCGGTGATAAATTCCTTACCAGCTTCTTCTCGAAGTCCTTCACCTCCGGATTATCGGTGATGAACTCCCATGTTTCCTTGTCCAGGTAGTAGCAGGCCCGAACAAATTGCCCAAGCTGCAAGTCCATGTTTTTAAGCCAAGAGTTTTCTTTACCAAGGCGTTCAATCTCGGCGTCCTCCTTGTCCCAAATGGCATGTTTCCCCCTGTAACCGCCGCTTCCAAGGTGGTGGTTACCTATGTTCTGTTCCTGCATAGTCTTGCCCTAGTTAGTCCAATGTATAGCGTCAGCGGTAGCTATATCCGCCTTGAATATCTTAAACTCCTCTTCGTCGAGCATCGGATTTTTCTTACTAATAACCTCACAGCTTTCACCTTTGTCAATGCTATTCTTCACCCGGGTTTTCCAGCTGCTCAGGGCGTTGCTCATCTTCGTGAGGGCTAGTTTGTTCACCAGGTTCTTTCTCTCGAGGTTTCTAAACCGCTCTGGGAATCTGTATCGCTTGTGAAGCTTCTTAAGGAGGTTATCGACCAAAGCTACATTGTCAACATGTCTGATGTACTTCGTGTTGATCGACATGCTTTCTCGGACGATGCACCTGAGTTGCCGGTTGTACCCTTTAGCAATCGCCTCTGGCGCAATGGGTTGGCCAATTTCTGTGACCTCAGTGAACTCATCGCAGACGGTGGCAAGAACTAGCACCTTCCGATCCTTGTTTTCCTTCTTCTTCTTCTTTTTCTTCTTCTTCTTCTTATGAGAAGCGGCCGGTTGCTGCTACTGCCATCCGTGCGCTCGTCGCCATCGATGCGGGCGCCGCCATCGGTGGTGCCATCCTCTTTGCTGCCGCCTTCACTAGTTCCATTATAGTCGTCTTCATCCCCCTTGTAACCAGGATCTCCTCCCTCATTGCCCCCAGTAGCTCTGGCAATGGTCGCCTCCTCCTCCGGTGGTGGTGTCATCCTCATCGCCTCCTCCTCCTCCTGTTGGGACCCCCGCCAGAATGACTTGTTGGCCTGTCTAGCTTGTGCTTCGACGCTGATCATGTGCTTAGAAGGGCCGGCCTCGTTGTTTCCCAACATGTTTGAACTACTCTGTTAAAAAGAGGCAAAAAGTTAGCACAAATCTCGGCCGAAAAAAGGCATGACCTTTGCTAATTTTTTGACCTAGGAGTGCCCATTTCTCAACCGAAACGGAAGTGAAACGACACTTCAGGAGAAATGGGCAACACAAATGAAATCCCTGCAACATTCACACATAAGAAAATAACCCCCTCCATAGCTCCATTCACAGCCCCCATCCATAGCCCCATTCACAGCCCCCATCCACAGCCCCATTGAATCAAATAACACCATATAGTACCAAATAATCCCACCATATAATCCCAGCACCATATATACCAGATAATCCCATCACCATATAATCCCAGCACCATATATATCAAACAACACCATATAATCACGGTAGTAACCAGCAGTTACTATCAGTAGTAAGCACTTGGAGAACAGCAACACATATGCTATGATATATTGATAACAGACTATTAATGGAATTTCAGGATATTACAATTAATGGAATTTCAGGATTACAATTAATGGAATTTTACTTCAGCAAAACTGTAACATCAACCTAGCAAACCTGAAGAAATATCCAAATAGCAAGTCCGCTAGAAACATCACTAGACTATATGTGTCACAAGAACAAGCCATTGGACGACATGCTCTAGCCTAACCTGTTTAAGAAATATGCCTGAAGCATAGTAAAGACATAATGGAACTAGCCTCCTATGTCAGACTATCTAATTTCAATTGATCATATCACCATAATGGTGACATAGACCCAAATTAATTTCAGGATATCATACAATTCATATGGCAATTAGTGCCATGGACTTACAGCCAAACCTGAAGCATATAGAACATAGTATAACTAGCATTCACTGTCAGACTTCCCACAACCGATCATATTAGTAATGAAGATCAATGGCATACTAAAAAAAAGAAAATTGCTGTAACTATGCAATCCTAGCAAAACATACTCATCTATCTACTTAATTCATGTGCTTAGAAGAGAAAACCTTGATCATGGCATGAGTGCATATGCTACTCTGTTAAAAAGAGGCAAAAAGTACAAATAGCCGTTGTGCTTAGAAGGAAAACTTGATATCTGGATCAGGCAGTGTTTAGTAGGATTAGTATCTACTTAATACAATTAAACTGAAACAGGAGCAATTGATCAGGTAGTGCTTAAAAAATGTAGCCCTAGCTAATAAATTAACAACCATGGCATCAGAAGTATAGCAGTAGAGCTCTCTAAATTAACACCAAGCTCGAACTAGGAAGAAATATTCCAAAATAGCAAGTCCGCTAGAAACATCACTAGACTATATGTGTCACAAGAACAAGCCATTGGACGACATGCTCTAGCCTAACCTGGTTAAGAAATATGCCTGAAGCATAGTAAAGAACATAATGGAACTAGCCTCCTATGTCAGACTATCTAATTTCAATTGATCATATCACCATAATGAACATTAGTGACATAGACCCAAATAAAAAGATAATTTCAAGCACACCTTCATTGTCAAACTATCTTGTCCCACTGATCATATAATATCATGTCCCACTGATCATATCACGGCAACAAACATTAGTGCCATGGACTCAAATAAAAGGGAAATTTCAGCCAAACCTGAAGCATATAGAACATAGTATAACTAGCATTCACTGTCAGACTTCCCAATTTCAACCGATCATATTAGTAATGAAGATCAATGGCATACTAAAAAAAAGAAAATTGCAGACACAACTTCTGGGTGAGACTATGCAATCAGATTGTAATCCTAACGATCATTAGATAAAGGATTACTGTCATATGATACCAAATTTACATATCTTATCACAACTAGAACCAAGCTCAACATAATCCATCACCAACCATGAACACATTATACATGGGCTAGAAGAAATTAGATACTCATAGAGAAATTAGATCCTCACAGAATATCTACTCAGCAATCATGGCCATGAGGAAGAAATTCCTAGCATATGCTACTAGGGTTCAGAGGGAGGGGACGAATCGTGCGCGCTGCTGCTGCGGTGGTCGACGACGATGAGGGTGGCGGGCTCCGGCGCAGCGGTGGCTCAGCGAGGTGCCCTTCTCCTCCTCCTCCTATTGCGGACAGGCTCCTCCTCCTCCACGGGCTGCAGGGCAGCTCCTCCTCCACTGGTTGCAGGGCGGCTCCTCCTCGACGGGTTCGTCGGGCGGCTCCTCCTCCACGGGCTGCTAGGGCTCCGGCACGGCGGTGGCTAGGGCTCTGGCGACGAGGGTGGCGCTAGGGTTTGCACGCGGGCAACGACAAAGCGGTGATCGAATTTGGCTAAGTGTTGGATCGAGAGAGAAATAATGGGGGATTAGGGGGAGATTTTGTGGCGTTATTTGGATAAGTGTCAAAGTTATGTGGCGCATTCTATGGGAATGCGCCATAGAAATTTTGGACAAAGTACAAAAAAGCGTGGCATTGTAGTATGACAAGATCCGATACTTGTCCTAGTGGTCTTTCTCGCTCGCTCTCACCTGGGGCAGCCAGGTTCAAATCTTGGTTGTCTCACACTTTTTTTAAAAATATTTTTAATTACGCACATATGCATATTTATTCAAAAAAACAAGAACATATACATATATGCATATTTATTCAAAAAAAGAAAGAACATATGCATATTTATTCAAAAAACCCTCTCGAATCATATATATATATGTGTGTGTGCTTGTCACACACAAATGTGAATTTGTATACCCACACGAACATCACATTATATGTTTTAGTCTCTAACTAATACCCACACTAATATCACATTATACCCACACGAATTAATACACCAAAAAGTCACACAGTTGCAGCATCTCTTCACAATCTTCTTGCCCTTTTTCATCGTGGTTGAATACTTTAGCCTATGCACTTTGAGATTTCTTCTTGTGAATGGACAACCTTTAGTAGGTAGTGTGGTCTTCCTTCTTACTTTAGTAGCAGTAGGCATGTCGAAATACTTGTGGAATTCCTCTTCGATCTTCAGGTCGCTGTTTTTGTCGAAGTTTTTCTCGTTGGCGGCTCCTTCCATTCCGATGATGCTCCTCTTGCCCCTCCTATCTACCACACGGTTGGGCTTTGACGGGTCGGTAATAAAAAAGCATTGATCAACTTGGCTAGCAAGTACCCAAGGCTCATTTTTTGCCGAGGCGTTCTTTGTTGATTTGGCATCTGGAATAACCATTGTGGTGAAATACCGGCTTTCTTTTTCCATGCTCTTGGCCCATCTAACATGGAACATCGATACGATCTCTCCACAGTAGTCGAGCTCCCATATATCCTCGATCCTTCCGTAGAATCTGTCCATGACAGTAGTCTCGTCATTGGCGAAGGATAACATAGTTACTCCTGAGTTTTGATATTCGCTATTCCTGTCCTTTTCCTCGGTGTAGAAGCTGTAACCATTTATGTTGTTTGCCTGATAGGTCCTTAGGTTGTGCCCTGGGCCCTGCGACAAGGAGAATATGAGTTTCTGATCTTCCGTAGAAGGCATCTGTGGGGGATTGTCCAGTTGCCTTTTCTTAAACCAACCCGTGAAGCTGGAGTTGTGCTCTCTGGTTATGTCTCCCTTCTTCCTCGGCCAGCCCTAGTCGACGTACTCCTTCTCGATTAAGCTTCTGTGCTCTTCGACCCAAGGGCCGACCACTTCAGTGTGTTGTAGCGCTCGGTGTGCCCTGTCAAAGTCGGTGCGTCGACCATCAATGCCGACATGCAGTGAGCGGCAGCCCTCACGGTGACCATATCCACCGAGCCTGCCGAGGTACTTCTTGGTGGGTATTCCAACATCCTTGTTCTCGGTGGTTAGATAATTTTGGCAGAACGAGATGCACTCATAGATCAGAAAGCCCTTGTCTATGCTTCCATCTGGACGGGACATGTTGCGAATGAATCCTTTCATGACACCGTTTAGCCTTTCAAACAGAATCATGTTGTGCAGGAATGTCGGCCCGAGCTGGATGATGTCTATGCTTCCATCTTGTACAAGCAGATGCACCATGATGTCGAAGAATGCAGGCAGGAAGTAAATCTCAAGCTCGCACAGTATCATCACGATCTCTTCATGTAGCATGTCGAGCTGCTTCACACCGATCGACTTCCTAGATATGACGTTGAAAAAGTTACAGAGGCCAAACAGCGTCTCACGGACATGCTCGTCCATTATCCCGCGGATCGCAGCGGGGAGTATCTGCATCATCAGCACGTGACAGTCGTGAGACTTCATACCGCTGAACCTCTTCTTTGCCACTTCGAGATATCTGCTTATCTTCCCCGAGTAACCATGAGGAACTTTCACTCCTAGGAGGCACCTAAAAAACTTCTTGAGCTCCTCCAGACTCAGAGTGAAGCAGGCAGCGCGAAGCACCACCTCATTCTTCTTAACTCTTTTGCGGCGACCTTGAGTCCCTTCCGTATGATCATCATCATCATCATCGCTATCAGGGTACTGAAGATCTTTCTTGATGCCAAGCAATTTAAGGTATTTTCTTGCTTTCGACCCATCCTTGGACCTCTCTGGCATGTTCAGTAGAGTGCCAAGCAGACTCTCAGTAACGTTCTTCGTGATGTGCATTACATCGAGGCTATGGGGAGTGTGGAGGACCTTCCAATATGGCAGGTCCCAGAAAACAGACCTTGCTTTCCATACACCCAGCATCGGCTTTGTCCTCGGTCGTTTTTTCCCGGCACAGGGCAATCTACCCAATTATTCAAAAGCTCCTCGATTTCTTCACCACTCGTTGGACACGGGGCTCTTTCGAGCTCGTCCTTATCATTGAACAAGTCACCATGTTTTCTCCACGGGTGATCCATGCAGAGCCCCTTTAGAGTACCTTGGAACACGGTTTTCGAAGACACATGATCCCTTGGTAGCTGGAGATGAAGTGTCTCATCCATGCACTTGACGCATGCATTGTGTTTGTGGTTCACCTGGGCCGATACATATGCGTAACAAGGATAGTCCTGCACCGTCGTGAGAAACACGGCTCTCAGATGGAAATATTCTTTGGTGTAGGCGTCCCACGTATGGGCCGGCGTCTCCCACAAGCTGGCTAACTCCTCTCTCAACAGCCCGAGAAACATATGCACATCGATACCTGGTTGTTTCGGCCCCTGAATAAGAATGCTCATGTGTACGTACCTTTGCTTCGTGCATAGCCACGGGGGGAGTTTGTACGGCCATACAAACACAGGCCAAGTGCTATGCGTGCTACTCTGGTTTCCAAAAGGATTCAGTCCATCGGTGCTCATACCCAGCCTGGTGTTCAATGCATCGCCCCCGAACTCTTCGAACTCGATGTCTAATGCATTCCACTGGCTAGCATCTGAAGGGTGTGTCAGGATCTTGCCCTTCTCTGGATCATCTTCGGGTTTCTCTCTTTCTGCGTGCCATTGCATGAGCTTTGCTTCCTTAGGATCTACGAAATATCGCTGTAGACAGGGGGGTGATAGGAAAGTACCATACCACTTTTCTAGGAACTTTCTTGTTCCCTCACTTGTACCGTCCTTGGCCTCACACGAGACATGTGGTTCTATCCGCGTACTCGTTCTGATAAAGTGCGCAATCATTGATGCATGTGTGGTATTTAATGTGTGGTAGGTCGAGAGGGCAAACGGTTTTCTTGGCCTCCTTGATACTTGTTTGCAATGTGTTACCCTTAGGAAGTCGGTCGTGCCAGTATTCCATGTTCGCGTTGAAGCTCACATCGGTCCATTTGTGTTCGGCCTTCATCTCCAGAGCCTTGAGCGTTACACTCAAACGTGTATCCTCGGGGAGACACCCAGGATACAATGGAGTCATCTCGTCTACTTCCATTTGGGCCAGCTTGGCTTTCTCTCTAGCTGCAGCTTTGTCGTTGCTCATCTCCTTGAGGAGCAGTTCTTGAACATGAGGGTCCTACAAGGCCGAAGTTAGCAGCATATGTGTGTTTGCGTCTTCTCCTTCTTCATGATGATCATGCCCGTTGCCATCTCCTTCTCCATGCTGATCACGCCCGCCGACATCTACTTCATCATGATGATCATGCCCGCCGACATCTCCTTCGTCATGATGATCATGCCCAGTAGACTCTTCGTCTTCTCGCCCGTCCACATCTTCGTGACCACCATGTCCTGCCGGCGCCTCATTGAGGTCGCGCATGAAACCGCGTCTGAGAAGGTGACCCTCCAATTGTCCAGAATCAGGGTCGATCCAGCGCTGGAGTTTGCATGTTCAACATGGACATCTTATCATGGTCTTGTTGTTCAGAATCATGTCCTCCTTCGTGTCTTTCTTGTACCTAGCAATTCGACCTTCGCTCATTGTGAGGACCATGGTTGCCTGAGCGGTCAAAACAGATAGTATACATTAGAACCACACCATTCGGCATGAATGCTAGCCGGAAAAATTCGGCATGACCTTTCCTAAAATTAGGACATATGGGTAGTGCAAAAATTTGCCGAAATGGAAATGAATCAACATTTCGGCAAACATCCATGCACCACACTGGCCGGGACAACAACAAGCAAGCAACAAAAAAATTCCTCCCAATGCAAACATTCATGCACCACACAAGCATTGTCTCGCCATGCATCGCACACACACCGCCCGTGCGACAAGCTTCACCTACATGTTCATGGCCAAGTACTCACCTAGTAGACTCAATAATAGTGAGACGAGACCACGCGATGAGAGAGTGTGGACAAATAGATCTACAAGTTGGTGGAGAGGAAATTAGTAAACAAATAGAGATGTGAGAGAGAAAAGTAAGGAACTTTTAGATCTACAAGTTGGAGGGAAGCTTCCACTTACCAATCTATGGACTAAAGTAGGTTTAGTTACAAGAAAATGGAGAAACTATGGGCAACATGGGGTGAGAGGGAGGAGGAAGACGAGCTGGGAGGAGGTAGAAAGGAAGAAAAGATGTGAAATGGGTGGTGGTGGATAGATAGGGTGGGAGCTTGCCACCTTTTTCACATGGATCTGGACGCCCTCATCTGTGGCGCATATGGCAGAAATGCGACACAGATGCTCAAACTTCTATGGCGCATATGGCCATATGCGCCACAGAACATATGGTGCAGGTTAAAGTGGTGGGACCCAGGGTTAGGTTTCTGTGGCGCATGTGTGGATATGCGCCATAGACGTCAAACATATCTGTGGTGCATATCCACACATGCGCCACAGATTGTGGGTGAAATAGTATCCTGGTGGGGCCCGCCTCCAAGTTATGTGGCGCACAATGAAATATGCACCATAGAAGAGGCAACTTCTGTGGCGCATGTATCACTATGCGCCATAGAACTTGGATCGCCCCACCCCGGCTGGCGAGTCCCACCAAACTTCTGTGGCGCATGTTGGATGAAATGCGCCACAGAAGTTTTTAGTGTCTGTGGCGCATGTTTCCCAATGTTCCATGATACGTCCATTTTGCATCACTATTCGATGTCATAATTCATTGTTATTCATTGATATATTTCGTATTGAGAAGTGATGCTTATGTTATTCCATCTGTTTTTGCATGGTTGATGACTTTTGGAGCATGGACTACTGCAGTCAGGATTCTGATGGAAAAGGTGTTGTTTGGAGGCAAAATTCACGAAGATCAGAAAATCCGGGAAAATACATGGAAAATCCTATTTTTCCAGAAGACGAAGGAAGCCAGAAGGGGGGCTGGATATGGGCCACAGGGGGCCCACACCACCCCCTGGCGCGGGCCAGCCTAGGCCGTGCCACCAGGTGGTGTGGCCGCCCTGGTCCACCCCTGGCACTCCCCTCTGCGTATATTATCCTCCCGAAACCCTAAGACTCGGGGAGCGACCACAGAAAGATTCTGCCGCCTCTGCGGGGTGGAAAACACTGAGAGAGAAAGATCTCTCCGGCAGACAGATTTCTGCCGAGGGAATTCCTTCCCGGAGAGGGGAGATCGTTGCCATCAACACCACCATCAAGCTACACTTCATCGGGATCATCATCATCACCACCACCATCAGCACCCTCATCACCATCTCCATATTGCTGTAACAACTGGGTTGAATCTTGCATTAGTTCATAGGGGAAACTTCCCGGTGTTGATTACTCTTTGTAGTTGATGCTATTGAGTGAACCATTGAATTATTGTTTATGTTCAGATTGTTATACATCATTATTCCATCTCTGATAATGATCCATATGATTTCTTGTGAGTAGTTCGTTTTGTTCTTGAGGACATGGGAGAAGTCATGTTGTTAGTAGTGGAATTGTGTTGAGAAAGATTCAATAGTTTGATATTTAAGTTGTGGTGTACTTCTTCTAGTGGTGTCATGTGAACGTCGACTACATGACACTTCACCTATATGGGCCTAGGGGAATGCATTGTGTATTTGGCTACTAATCGTAGGGGTTGCCGAAGTGACAGAAACCTAAACCCCCGTTAGGAAACCATTGCACAAGGGACGTAAGGGTCTTAGAGTTTAAAGTTGTGGTTAGGTTTCTACCTTAATTACTTTCTTGTACTTACAGATGTTTGCAAGGGGCATAATCACAAGTATGTATTAGTCCTAGGAAGGTCGGTACATTAGCACAGGTTCACCCACACAACACTTAGCAAGCTAAAGAAGATTAATCAACTATATGAACCGAAAGCACTTCACAGTCTTCCCGTGTGTCCTCGAGAACGTTTGGTCATATTAAGTAATACAACTGGCTTGTCCTTTGCTGCATAAAGGATTAGGCCACTTGCTGCATTTATTCCTACTATCTTTTATTTACTCGTACTTTATTTACCTGCTTTATCAAAAAACCCTAAAATTCCGTTTGCTAAGTATTTGCAGAGAATTCCTGATCCATACCACTACCCAACACCTTCTGCTCCTCGTTGGGTTCGACACTCTTACTTATCGAAAATACTGTGATACACCCCCTATACTTGTGGGTCATCAAGACTATTTTCTGGCGTCGTTGCCGGGGAGTGAAGCGCTATTGGAGAGTGGAACTGGTAAAGGAAACTTCTACTGTCAGTATTGTTTACTTCTGTTAGTTGCTTTATTTTCGTTATGGATAATTCGCTGAGTTTCTTATTTGGTAATGCTAGATAAGCCACCACCTGCTTAGAATGATGTTTTTAAAATACCTACAAGAATTATTGATCGTGTTATGGATAACTACTATGTTGGGGATGGAACTATCCATCCCGGTGATCATTTACTCTTTATACACGAATTATGCGGGTTGTTCAAGTGTGCAGGTATTACTACAGATCAAGTTAAGAAGAAGTTATTCTCATTATCACTAAAAGGAAGAGTTGAGGAATGGTATAAGCTGCTGAAGAATGGTCAAGCTCTGGAATGGGAGGAAATAGTGCCTCTCTTTTATTCAAAGTTTTATCCTCCTAGTGAGATTCATAAAGATCGAAATCAAATATACAACTTTTGGCCTCTTGATGGAGAGAGTACAGCTCAAGCTTGGGGGAGATTGAAGTTACTAATGCTCAAATGTCCCATTCATGAGCTCCCCAACAATATTATTATCAATAACTTTTATGCAAGGCTTTCTCTTCATGATAAAGATTTATTAGATGCTTATTGTGCTGGATCATTCACTCACATGGAAGAAGAAGCTAAATGGGATCTTCTGGACCGTATTCAAGATAATGCTGAAGCTTGGGAGAATGACAGAGGTAGAAAGTCAGGTATAAATTATGATTATGAATGCATTGAATCTTTTATCGGAACTGATGACTTTCAAAATATTAGTAATGCTTATGGTCTTGATTTGCAAGTTATTATGAATTGCTTTAGAGCTTTTTCTTCTTATATTGAAATTCCAAAAAGGGGATGGAATAAGTACCATGCACCTTATAAAGATATTGTTGACTGTGTTCATGTTGGGAGCACTAAGTGTTGCACTATTGATCACATCTTACTTGAGCCTTATATCGAGAAGATTCCCTTCCCAAATAAGGTAAAGGATCATCCTATGATAACTAATGTAATCACTAAAAGTGAAAAGAGAACTGTAAAACCTGATGAACTAATAAATGTTGAACATGTGGTAGCAATTGTGAAAGACCTTGTCACTAAAAGCATAGAAGATGGACACATAGTTTTTTGTGATGATGCTTCTAATATTGTTTCACATCCTAATAGAGCTAAAAAAAGCTAGTGCCCCTGTCCTTTTCGTTAGAATTAGTGATCATTGCTATTATGGTTTATGTGATATTGGTGCAAGTTCCAGTGCTATTCCTTATGAGCTTTACAGAGGAATTATGCATGAAATCAGTCCCTGCGAATTGGAAGAGATTGATGTGGTTATTCACCTTGCTAATAGAGAGACCATCTCTCCAATTGGCATTGTACGAGATGTGGAAGTTCTTTGTGGTAAGATTAAGTATCCTGCTGATTTTCTAGTACTGGATTCAGCTGCTAGTAAAACTTATCCTATCATTTTTGGTAGACCTTTCTTGAGTACTTGTGGAGCTATTATAGATTGCAAGAGGGAGAAAATCTTGACTAAGTTTGACGGGGAATCTTATGAGTTTAATTTTTTGAAATTTACTAAAGAACCTTGTGAAGAGGAAACCCATAATGAGGATTTTAGAGTTGAACAACTTGCTTCTATCTCTCTTGCTCCTAACAATGCTTTGCGGCAATTCATGGAAGATCACAAAAGTGAGATCTTCATGGAATAAAGGAATGAGATTGACGAGATCCTCCGTCGTCAACCCAAGGTGATAATAAATACAGAAGTTGCGGTCAATAAAGTAGGGTTCATCAAAACACCGAACCATCCGATGTAAAGACGATTTTCAGTGCTAGTTATCCAGTTGCAGAAGCGACCCCTGCTAAAGCATGATTTGCCTATAGAAGACTTGGGTACCACGTTGCCACCTAAAAAGGATCCGGTCTTTGATCTTAAACCTCTCCCTGATGATCTTAAATATGCTTATATTGATGATAAAAAGATATATACTATTAATATTAGCTCTAAACTTTCAGGAAAGGAAGAAGAAAGGTTATTGGAGGTTTTGAAGAAACACCGAGGAGCTATGGGCTATACTCTGGATGATTTAAAAGGGATTTCACCTACTATATGTCAGCATTCTATCAACATAGAACCAGATGCAAAGCCAGTAGTGGAGCACCAACGACATTTAAATCTTAAGATGAAGGAAGTGGTAAGGAATGAGGTATTGAAACTCCTTGATGCTGGTATTATTTACCCTATTGCTGATAGTGAATGGGGTAGTCATGTTCATTGTGTTCCTAAAAAGGAGGTATTACCGTTGTTCCTAATGATAATGATGAGCTTATTCCTCAAAGAATAGTAGTAGGCTATAGGATGTGCATTGATTTTAGAAAAGTCAATAAAGTTACTAAGAAAGATCACTACCCGCTTCCTTTTATTGATCAAATGTTGGAAAGGTTGTCTAAAAGACCCATTTTTGTTTTCTTGATGGATATTCTAGTTTCTCTCAAATTGCTGTTAAACAACAAGATTAAGGAAAAACTACTTTTACTTGCCCTTACGGAACTTATGCTTATAGACGTATGCCTTTTGGTTTATGTAATGCTCATGCTACTTTTCAAAGGTGCATGTCTGCTATCTTTCATGGTTTTTGTGAGGAAATTGTAGAAGTGTCCATGGATGATTTCTCTGTCTATGGAATTTCTTTTGATAATTGTCTGCACAACCTTGATAAAGTTTTGCAGAGATGTGAAGAAACTAATCTTGTTCTTAATTGGGAGAAATGCCACTTCATGGTTAATGCAGGGATTGTCCTTGGGCATAAAGTTTCTGAAAGAGGTATAGAAGTTGATACAGCTAAGGTTGAGGCAATTGAGAAGATGCCATGCCCAAGAGACATCAAAGGTATTCGTAGTATCCTTGGTCATGCTGGTTTCTATAGAAGGTTTATTAAAGACTTTTCTAGGATATAAAAACCCCTCACTAATCTTCTTCAAAAAGATGTACCCTTCGTTTTTGATGATGATTGTAAGGGAGCTTTTGAAACCCTTAAGAAGGCTTTAACTATAGCCCCTATTGTTCAACCACCTGATTGGAGTTTACCCTTTGAAATAATGTGTGATGCTAGTGATTTTTTTGTAGGCGCTGTCCTTGGGCAACGAATTGATAAAAAGTTAAACGTTATTCATTATGCTAGTAAGACTTTAGATGTTGCTCAAAGGAATTATGCTACTACTGAAAAAGAATTTCTAGCTATCGTTTTTGCTTGTGATAAGTTTAGACCCTATATTGTAGACTCAAAAGTCACCATTCATACTGATCATGCTGCTATTAAATACCTTATGACAAAGAAAGACGCTAAGCCTAGGCTTATTAGATGGGTGCTGCTTTTACAAGAGTTTGATCTACATATAGTAGATAGGAAAGGGGCTGAAAACCCTGTAGCTGATAATTTATCTCGATTGGAGAACATCTCTTTTGACCCTATGCCTGTTAATGATAGTTTCCCAAATGAGCAGTTAGCCGCAGTAGGGATAAGCTCACGAGGGAGCCCTTGGTACGCTGATTATGCTAACTTTATTGTCTCCAAGTATTTGCGTCCAACTTTTACAGCTCAGCAAAGAAGGAAGTTCTTCTATGATTTGAGGCATTATTTTTGGGATGACCCACACTTATATAGAGAAGGAGTGGATGGTATTATGCGAAGATGTGTTCCAGAATATGAACAAAAGGAGATATTGCGTAAATGTCATGGTAGGGCTTACGGAGGACATCATGCAGGAGATAGAACTGCACATCATTATTATACATAAGATTGTTATAAATCATTATTCCATCTCTGATCATGATCCATATGATGTCTTGTGAGTAGTTCGTTTTTTTCTTGAGGACATGGGAGAAGTCATGTTGTTAGTAGTGGAATTGTGTTGAGAAAGATTCAATAGTTTGATATTTAAGTTGTGGTGTACTTCTTCTAGTGGTGTCATGTGAACGTCGACTACATGACACTTCACCTATATGGGCCTAGGGGAATGCATTGTGTATTGGCTACTAATCGTAGGGGTTGCCGGAGTGACAGAAACCTGAACCCCCGTTAGGAAACCATTGCACAAGGGACGTAAGGGTCTTAGAGTTTAAAGTTGTGGTTAGGTTTCTACCTTAATTACTTTCTTGTACTTACGGATGTTTGCAAGGGGTATAATCACAAGTATGTATTAGTCCTAGGAAGGTTGGTACATTAGCACAGGTTCACCCACACAACACTTAGCAAGCTAAAGAAGATTAATCAATTATATGAAGCGAAAGAACTTGACAGTCTTCCCGTGTGTCCTCAAGAACGTTTGGTCATCTTAAGTAATACAACCGGCTTGTCCTTTGCTGCATAAAGGATTGGTCCACTTGCTACATTTATTCCTACTGTATTTTATTTACTCGTACTTTATTTACCTGCTTTATCAAAACCCCTAAAAATCCGTTTGCTAAGTAGTTGCAGAGAATTCCTGATCCATACCACTAGCTAGCACCTTCTGCTCATCGTTGGGTTCAACACTCTTACTTATTGAAAATATTGTGATACACCCCCTATACTTGTGGGTCATCATGCCACTAACAAGTATCTGTGGCGCATGGATTTACATATGCGCCATAGAGTAACTTGTCTACCTATAAGCTATTTCCTAGTAGTGTATGTTTGAGTGTCTAGGGTTGCTTGGGTTTGCCAAGGTAAATTGATTTGGATGGTTTTTGCAAAATGGTGATCTTAGTACATACACTTGATTCAATTTTGAATTATCCTTTAAATGGATTTAAAAATAGTTTCCATGGGTTTGTAAAGTGGGCTTGGATTCACTTTTACTTGGTCTAGCAAGGGTGAAAATAAATGGAATTGTTTTTGTTAGAAATTATTTTCTGGGAACACTCCATTTGCTTATTTAATTCATATTTGATTTCTTTTTCTTTGGATTTTTTTTGTAATTGGCGTAGATGATGTAGTATTCATTTTTAAACCATTTCTTATCATTTGTAGCAATCAAACATGGAAAATTCAATCAATCATACTCTAATGCAAATCACACATGCATTAATAAAGATTTTTGGGAATAAAAGTTTTTGTTAACCCTAAATTTGGGTGATTAGAACTTGATAATCTTGCTTAATATTTTTAAGGTGTTACAAACCTTCCCTCCTTAAACAAAATCTCATCCCGAGATTTAAGAGAAACTAGGAACTAAAGAGATTTGGAAACTCAATCCTAATATAATATTCTCGCTCCCAAGTAGCTTCTTCTTCAGTATGGTTGTTCCACTAGATCTTGAGAAACTTGATACTCCTTGTCCTAGTGGTTCTGACGGATTTTTCCAAAATACGAATGGGTACTTCACAATACGTCAGATCCTTGTTGATATCTAGGGCTTGGTGATCGATGTTCTTGACTACTTTGGTCTTCTTCGGAACTTCTAAGCATTTGCGAAGTAACGAGATATGGAACATATCATGGATGGCTGACATATCCTCTAGTAGTTCCAGTTGATATGATAGTTCTCCTCGGCGATTCAAAATCTGGAAGGGTCCAATATATCTGGGGGCTAACTTCCCTTTCAGTTGAAAATATTGCATTCCCTTCAAGGGTGACACTTTGAGATACACAAAATCTCCGACATTGAAGGTTAGGTCTCGACATCTCTTATCAGCATAACTCTTTTGTATGGATTGGGTTGTTGTTGGCTCGTGGTTGATATCGAGCTTGTTGGGGAACCCCAAGAGGAAGGTATGATGAGCACAGCAGCAAGTTTCCCTCAGTTATGAAACCAAGTTTATCGAACTAGTAGGAGCAAGGAAACACCTCCAAGGTGTTGTTTCCAACTTGGAATCCTGCACAACACAACCACAGAACTTTGTCCCCAACTTACAGTGAGGTTGTCAATCTCACTAGTTTTGCTGAAAACAAAGGATTAAACGTATTGTGTGGAAGAAAGTAATAGCTTGAAGAAAGTAAATAGAAAACAGTAAACAATTGTAGATTGATGGTAAAAGAAAGGACCAGGGTCCATAGTTCACTAGTGGTGATTCTCCTTAAGATAGATGACATGTTGGGTGAACAAATTACAGCAGGGCAATTGACAAACATCGAGAAAGCATACATGCATATACTAATCATCTTGACTCCTACGAGATTTGATTGGGCATTACAACATTATACATAGACCGTAATCTAACTTCATCTAAGGCTAATAATCCACATTCAGGTTATCATCCAAACCCCCTCCAGTATTAAGTTGCAAGCAACAGATAATTGCATTACGCATTGCGTGTAAAGTAAACAATACGATTGTTCTATGAAGAAAGGATTGCTCTTTTCTCCCTAGTAGCAACAGCGCATCTAGTACCTTAGAGATTTCTGTCACTTCCCCAGATTACTACAGGCATGAACCCACTATCGAGCATAAATACTCTCTCTTGGAGTTGCTAGCATCTACTCAGCCAAGATATCTACTAACAACGAAGAGCATGCAAGATCACAAATAAAAAAGACATGATAGAACCAATAATCAATCTAAAATAGCATCACAATATCCATCAGATCCCCGCAAACACAACATGTATGATTACAAATAGATGACCTTGATAATGAACGGAGCTCACAAGATCTAAACATGGTAGCACAAAGGAGAAGAACCAACCATCTAGCTACTACATGGACCTGTAGTCCAAGGATGAACTACTCATGCATCACACCGGAGGCTTGCATGGTGATGAAGAAGGCCTCCAGGGTGAATTCTCCCCTCCAGCAGGGTGCCGGGAAGAGCTTTATATCCCTCCCGATCTAGGGATGGAGATGATGGCGGCTATAGACTCTTTCGTGGATTTTTGATCGGGTCCTTAGGGTTTCTGTATCAGAGGCATCTTATAGGCGAAAGGGGAGGCCGAGGGGGTGCCCTAGGCGGCCACACCACCCCCTGGCGCGGGCCAGGCCTGGTCACGCGGCCAGGTGGTGTGGCCGGCCTCTGGCCCCTCTCCGTCTCATCTTCTAGCTCCGTCTCCCCCTTAGTGAAATATTGACTTTGGCTTTTGTCCCATCCAATTCCGAGAATATTCATTTTCTGACTTTCCTGTAACCAAAAACAGCAGAAAACAGGCAGCTGGCACTTTGGCATCTTGTTAATAGGTTAGTCCAAGAAAGTGTATAAAAAGTACTCCAAAGTGTGGACAAAACATAAGAAAGTAGATATAAACCAAGCATGGAACATCAAAAATTATAGATACGTTTGCAACATATCAACATCCCCAAGCTTAACTCCTGCTCGTCCTCGAGTAGATATGTGATAAAAAGAAAGAATAATTTTTGAGGTGACATGCACCATCATAAACTTGATCAAAGTATTTGTAAAACATGGATAGCTGGGATCATAGTATTTCAACATAGCATGAAATATAAAGTTCTAACAATAAGACATAGAAACTATGTTGTAACATGAAAAGGCACAAACAAAAGATTCATGAATAACAATGTTTTGCAAGACGTTTGTTTGTTCCACATAAACAAAACATAGCATAGTGGCATTCAGCTTGTCCCTCATAGAGTAGCAAAACATAAATGCATAGGACACCTTCAAAGTTTATAAGGGTGACTAGATACAAATAGTTTAAGAACAAGCAATATCAAAGTTATGCATCAATCAACAAGTCTTGGGACAATGCACATTAAACTAAGAATGGCCACTATGCTCTCTCAATAGGTGCATAAAGATAGAAGATGGAGACTCGACATAAAAGTAAAAGAAAGGCCTTCATAGAAGGAAGCGGTGATTCAAGTCTCATAAAGAGCTTCCAAAAATTATGGTACTTATTAGCTTTCAGCTCCCATTGCCCCTATCATAAGCATCTTGAAGTGATTAAGGTTAAAGTGAACAAACTATGGAGTTCTCATGTCCATTGAATATGAGGGTCGCTCCTCATGCTACTCAAGTTTAGTTACCGGTAAGTTCTTGTCATAGTAAGTACATGTGTATCATAGAGAACCGCCAACGGGGTACCCCTTGCCCGATGATATGGAAGAATCCCCATATCAAAATGACAAGGCAAGCAGACAACGAGCATCTTAGCAATCTTCTTATTTACCATGGGAAAATGGTGATTTTTTCTCTCTTTCCTCTGTTCCCATCTTTTTTTTCTTTTTCTCAATCTCTATCTCCTTTTTTTATAAGAAGAATGCTTCATAGATTGCTCATTATGGTTATGCTACAGGTTTGCACCATGATTAGGCATGGATTAGACCAGCGGTCCAGGCGTTTCTCTAACACACATACATAACTCCATGGACTTACAAGCTCCCCTTTCATTTCACACGACGACATCCATAGACAAAATAGCATGATATCAACTAGGTACAATGTACAAGTGCAATGTTGAAAGAGTTCCCCATGACAACATGGTTCTGCTAATCCCCAACATATAAGTGCAAGCATATACAACATAGATGACACAATAGTTCAAGTTTATTAAGGGCAAGAAAAGTAAGTGTGCCATCAAGTTCGTGAGAGCTTTAATCACTAGTTTTCTCATAAGAAGTTTAATTCGGAAGGTAGATAAAAACATGAATATACTTGGAATAGAAAATGCTAATAGGTAGGTATGGTTGACTCTTTGGAATAACTTGGTTTTATTTGGAGTTGGATGTATGAGTGGAACTCATACTTGGTTATGGAGGCTAGCAAAAGACTGGGAGTGACCAACTAAGTGAGCAATAATGGCCATAATCATGCAAATCAAAAAACATCATTAATTAAAGCATAAAGTGATATTACAAGTCGAAAACTAAAGGATCATAAAGGCTATGCTGACTTGGGATAGTCATAACATGGTGTGAGCATGTGCCAAGTCAACCCAAATAAAGCATCAAAGGAGAATACCACAATACTATGCTTTAATATGCTAAAACAACACATGATTATTTCAAGGCCCATTAAGCAATCTCAATTGTTTATAACATTTCATGCTACAGCAAAAATCACTAAGCATAAAGACAAAACAATATCAAGCATGACATGACAAAACATAGGCCACCGTCAAAAACAAGCTCCTTTTACCACTTAAGCATGAACTTTTCCTACTCCTTTCCAAATCAAACCAACTTATTTGAAAACTAATGTAATGAAAGAGGGGGTCCAACCAATTTATTCAAGCAAACTAAGAAAACCAAGAAAATGAAAACCAAACGAAAACAAAGACGCTCCAAGAGCAACACAATTGTGCATGAAACAATAAAAATGAAGTGTTTGGAAGAAACCTGTGATTTTTATTAATGAAGAAGGGGATGCCTTGGGCATCCCCAAGATTTGACGCTTGTACTTCTTGGATATTTCTTGGGGTGACATGGGTGGTATCCCCAAGCTTGAGCTTTAGTCCATTCTTCATCTCATTACATCATTCTTTCCTTACACCTGAAATTTTTCCTTCATACAAAACTTCACACAATCTTTATTAGCAACATTAGTGTACTCAAGATAATAAGTCTTTGGGTTCAGTTTCAACACCAATAAAACTTCCATTAAAACACAAGATACTATAGCACTTCCCTTAAAAATATCAATTCCCCAAAGAGGACTCAAAAAGGAATCAACAAGAAGCAAATGCAAATAATGCCACAAATCTGTCAAAACAGACCAGCAGGTAAAAACCAATTTTTTCGAAGACCTTCTGTTGCTCAAATCGAAAAGTGTTGAACTCACGAAAGTTAGATAACAACCTGGGGCAGAAGCAGAAAAAAATCACGCCTCAAAACGATGTACCGATATTTTACACGAATTTTTACAGCGAAGCACAAAAATCTGTTTCGGGACAGCAACTTTCCCAAGCATTACTTCTCTCTCATTAGAGGTTACTCTGGGCACAAAAAGCAAATAAAAAGGATACGGAGCAGTTATTACAGAGGTAATAACTTCCAAGACTCATATAAAACTTTTGGGTTATCTCCCAATAAGTACTTTTCTTTAACGCCTTTAAGTTAGGCATAAGAATTCCGATGATGCTCACATAAGGAATATGAATTGAAGTAAAAGAGAGCATCAAGAAGCAAATTCAAAACACATTTAAGTATAACCCACTTCCTATGCATAGGAATCTTGTATGCAAATAAATTCACAAAGAACAAAGTGGCAGGCATAGGAAGATAAAACAAGAGTAACTTCAAAACTTTTAGCACATAGAGAGGTGTTGTAGTACCATGAAAACTTCTACAACCATATTTTCCTCTCTCATAATAATTTCCAGTAACCTCATGAATAAACTCAATAGTATAACTATCACATAAAGCATGCTTTTCATTACGTACAAACACAAAAAAATTATCAAGCTCAAAAATATTGGGATTTAAACCTTTAAACCCACTTTTAACAATTTTATAACAAGGTGACTGATCATTCTCAAGAGGTATGGGGTTCCAAGATAAGGTCAAGACCCCTCAAATCTCATTTTTAATGGTAGTACAATTAATATTATCAACCAATATAGGACCATCATCTAGAGCTTTGGCATAAACAGTTTCTAAGCAATGCTCTTTAGTACCATGCATTTCAATGTTAGGCACTAATAAAGGATTATCATAGATAACAGGAGCATGATTATTATCGCAAGTTTTATCCATAATAGATTTTTCAAAAGAATCCACAGGAACATAACATTCATCCTCCTTTGGTAAGCATGGGGGGCAATAAAATAATGTAAGGGATAAAGACTTACTCTCATTAGAAGGTAGGCATGGCTAGCTAATCCATTCTTCCTCCTTTTGTCCATCACTCTCCTCATCTTTTTCATCTAATGAGATTTCAGGTTCAACAATTTCTTCTTCCATAGGCTCCTGCAAATTGTGGACACATTCTTGTGCATGACTGAGTCTCTCTTTATAATCAATGATATAAGAATTATTGCTGAAATTTTCTATGCAATGATCAAGGATAGAAGAGACCATATCTTTAAGGTCTTTACAAGCAACACAGGTTTCATAGTTTTTAGACATAAAGGAATCTATTTCAGAAGCTCCCATAAACAAGAAGAATTGTTCTACTTCTTCAAATCCAAGATGAATATAGTTATTCCAATGATAGTTCATAATTATGAATTCTTTACTAAAGCCACATTGGAATTTAAGATGTTTAGTATCCTGTTCAGAGCAACAATTTATATCATGGCGTTTAAGCAAAATTTTAGCAATTAGATCCAACCTTTTTAACACGGCTCTCATGACTTTACCCTTATAAGATTTTCTATACCTTATAAAATTTTCCATGGAGGTTCTAGCAGGTAGTGGTTCATCTACTACCTTAGCAGTGATAGTAGCTAGTTTCCCCAAATAGGAAACCGAGTGGGCTATCCATAATGAAATAGTGATTGGAGCAGAACTAGACATAAAAACAACTTGAAGTAGGAACTAATTTTTTTGTGTTTTTAATAAAGAAAGAAAACTAGTACAACTAATTTTTTCTATTTTTGATAAAGAAACAAGCAAACAAAGCAGAAATAAACTAAGGAAAATAAAAATAACAAAGTAAAGAGATTGGTTATGAGGGACTCCCCTTGTGAAGATGTCCTTGACTCCCCGGCAACAGCGCCAGAAAAATACTTGCTGGCTCGTGGTTGATATCAAGCTCGTTGGGGAACCCCAAGAGGAGGGTATGATGAGCATAGCAGCAAGTTTCCCTCAGTTATGAAACCAAGGTTATTGAACCAGGTGGAGCAAGGAAACACCTCCAAGGTGTTGTTTCCAACTTGGAATCCTGCACAACACAACCACAGAACTTTGTCCCCAACTAACAAAATTGGAATCATGCAATTTAGTTCAGTGAATCTCTCTGAATTGATTTTTGAATCTACTAACAGAATGTGGTTTTTTACTAAATTGGAAAATACTTATTTGAATCCACAGGCCTGCGCGGGAATGTAAACGGGCCGGCCCAATCTGCACCGCGTGGCGCAGCGGGCTGCTGACAGGAGGGTCCAAAAGTCAGCGACTCTATCTAACCGAAATGGTATCATGCATTCTAGGACCTACGATTAGAAAGCGATCTAACGGACGTGGTTCATCGTCAACAACGAACAGCTCCGGCGAGGTCTAAACCTAACGGCAACGGTCGGGGTACGTGGGGGCTCACCAGGGCTCCAGCTAGGGTCGGCGATGGGGGCGAACTACGTTGTCGACGACGGCGGTTCAAATGGTGGTCATGGCATCTCCTGGGGCGGCTTCAATCGATGGCGCCCTTCTCCTTCTGCAGCGGCGGGCTCCGGCCAAATTCTGGCGAAGTGGTGCTCGCCTTGCTCTGGGGAGAAGTGTGGGAGGCTTAGTGAGGAGTGGGGAGTGTGTTGGTGTGGAAAATGGAGGCGGAGAGGGCCTCTATTTATACACCAATGAGGGGACCGAGCCGGATGGGCTGGCGTCTTCGGCGAGGGTGGTACAACATGCTATCGGCGTGGTTGTGGGTATGGGACGGTGCGGTGTTCCCTGGCGATCATGATGGGCGTAAAGGCACGTCACGGGGCGGCATGGAACGGTCGGGCGTGTGTGATGCTCTACGCGCGAGCGGCGGTGTTCGATACGGCGCGCGGGAGTTACGGGTTGCGCGGTGGCGAACGGGGGTGTCTGGGAGCTAGGTGGGGTTAAGGCGAGTCTGCGTGTGCGCGGAGAGAGCGAGGTGTGGTATGTGCGAGCAAGTCGGGCAAGGTGCTCTAGCGCGCTCTGGGCACGGCGCAGAGACACTAGGCGCGGTGTTGCTGGGGTGGTCCAGGGCCTGGCTGGGGTCAAGGGCTAGACAAGGGGTGGCGGTGGACGGTCGCCTGTCTCCTACGCGTCACGGGAGAGGGCGGCGTGGGCTGTGGCGGTCTGTCCATGGTCGGCTGGGGATGACCACTTTCGGGCGGTGCTCCATTGGTGCAACGGCAAATGGGACAGTGTGTATGGTGCTGCTAAAGGCTGGGGGAGACAGGAGGAGCGTAATGAGGGCATTTGGTCGAGTGATCACTGCTCAAACAGTGAAGTTAGGCAGTGGTTTAATTAGTGTCTGCAAGGTGTTCGACTTAATTGTTGCAAGAAAATTAGTTTGAAATTTTTGAATGAAATTTGGTGAGTGGTTTGATCTTATGCTTGAGTGTCTAGGGTTGCTTGGGTTTGCCAAGGTAAATTGATTTGGATGGTTTTTGCAAAATGGTGATCTTAGTACATACACTTGATTCAATTTTGAATTGTCCTTTAAATGGATTTAAAAATAGTGTATGTGGGTTTGTAAAGTGGGCTTGGATTCACTTTTACTTGGTCTATCAAGGGGTGAAAAGAAATGGAATTGTTTCTGTTCGAAATTCTTTTCTAGGAACACTCAAAGTGGCCTACTGGTTAACTTTGGTCAAAATGACAAGTTGCTTATTTAATTCATATTTGATTTCTTTTTCTTTGGATTTAGTTTGTAATTGGCCTAGATGATGTATTATTCATCTTTAAACCATTTCTTATCATTTGTAGCAATCAAACATGGCAAATTCAATCAATCATACTCTAATGCAAATCACACATGCATTCATAAAGATTTTTGGGAATAAAAGTTTTGTTAACCCTAAATTTGGGTGGTTAGAACTTGATAATCTTGCTTAATATTTTTGGGGTGCTACATCATTAATTCTCTTTCTTCTATGGATGAGACTAGTAGGTTATTGCTATAAGCGGTTGCAGAGGCAATAGCAATTATGGATGCACTGCCCACATATAATTATCTTGCTCTAACAATTACATGCATACTTTATTATCATATTTTATTCCCATAAGATGTTTTGCACTGCTACAGGTGAAACTGAAAGCCCTAGGCCCTCTCTCTCCATCATCGACAACAACAAAAGACAACAAACTCTTGGTCTGGTAAAACACAAAAAGAATTCTAAACTCCCGAAGGTCCGTTAAAGTAACTTCACTATGCTTTCTGCTTCCTGAGGATTCGATAACCTAGGTCTACTAGGGAAAACGAGCTATACTACATCCGTAATCCGGATCAAAGGTATCAGCACCCTAGTCTGAAAGTCAACATGAGTTTGATGCCCGAGAATATTCCTATTTATCTAGATTTTACCCTTTTGTGCCCAAACTACCCATGCTTTAGTGGCTGGCCTATAAATAGGCCCACACCCCTTTGTAATACTTAGACTTGGATAATTGGAATTAGAAGACACCCTTGTGGATCTCCCTAATTCTAGTCTCATGCTCCTTGATAAAGGAGCACCAATTATCCCCCATCTTGTTGGAATTTGCATCATGATTCCCTTGTTGTACAAGGCCTTGGAATCGGAGCCCTTTGCCAAGACGTCAAGAACTCACCAAGACTCCCCAGTCGTCGTGCTGGTTTGAGAGAGAGATCTTCATCCGACACCGATCCTAGGGATTGTGCGGACCGGTAGCCGCCGGCGTGAGCTATTGGCTTGTATCGTGTCTTCGTGTGTGTGTGTTTGAGTGAGTGAGTTTATTGTGTTCTTCGTGTGTGAGTTCGCGAATTTTATCCTCTCCCTCTTCCCCCACTCACTCTGCCTCGATTTTCAAGGGATTCATGAAAGATTGGGCCACCCACGAGGTTAGCTCTCAACATATTGGTAACAAGAGCTTTGTTACTCACGAATTCCTCCACATTTTTTCTTCTATCCACCAAAAATTCGAAAATCCCCAAAAAAGAGCCCCAAATTGCCTTCAGATCAATCTCTAGATTTGGTGAGTTTTTCGTGGTTTTGGTCCACAGATATATTGCGTTGGGTGTCGATCTACCTTCCTTAAACCTTTCCCCAGCGTAATTGCTACAGATTCTCGAAAATTTTCCAAGATTTGACTTAATTTTAAAATGGAGTTCGTCATGAACTCAAACTAGCGCCAGATCCGGTAGACCGATGTAGCCGCCGAAATTTCTGGCAAAAATTCCGGCGAACCGGAATCTCCACCAGAAATTCCGGCGACATGTGTGGTGCCGCCGGTTTGGCCTCTGAAACTGCTTTTCTGACCCAATTTCGCCCGTTTTTCATCTTGTGTTGTTCGTGTTTCATGTGTGTGTCACCCAAACTAACTTCAAGCTTCCGCAAATCATCACATTTTGTGCTCTTAGGCACCGCGATGCCCGAACATCATCACCAACACCGGTAGCAAGTCGTCATCCATACTGAAGGTATAACTTACTCCACCTTGTTAACTCTTCTTCCTTTATGTGTATCTATCCTATGAGATGAGCTCATTTTGTGTTTGCCTAAGCATTGTGCACTTGTCCTTAGAAAGTGAGAGTGTGTAAGCAAATACAAATTTTGACTTAGTAGTATAAAAAGGGAGAAAAAGAATCGAAAAAATAAAAGAAATGAAAAAGAAAAATAGGAAAATACATAGTCTCCCAATACAAAGAGACTATCAATCTTGTAAGCAGACAGAGAGAGAAAGAGAGCGACCAAGGCAAGTGCACAAATCCGTTGCTTATCCTCTTTTGAAAAACTAGTACAGTGGCCCTCGCAAATACGAGGACTTCATCTTTAGTCTGTTAAAAGAGACTACTAAATAAATCTATAGTTTCGTAGATTGTCTCATAATGTGAAAGGAAATGATATCATTCTAAAACCATTTTCCACTTCATCTATGCTTGTTGAAAGATCACATATGGTTGATCATCTCATTTAGGAAACAACCACTAATTACCAAATGTGTGATTTGTACATGGTATTGGTCATGAATTATTCTTTGTTACTACATCATGATGGGTTCAATTTTAGTTTTTTGATTGCTATATCCGCAGAGCTTGCCTTTATTTCACTACTTATTTGGAGGGTGCATAGAGTTCTAGGAAATAATGTGTACTACTTAATATATAGAAGATTTTCTTATCATTCTGGAAAGTGTCTTTTGCTACCGAGCACCAGTGCTCCTTTTACTTTTAAAAATATATATAAAAAATCATATTTATAATTTTCAAAAAATATAAATAATTTTGTTTGTAGTTAATGTTGTATCCCGCAAGCATGCAAAATCTTAACATGAAATTCTTTGAATTGTGGGCTACATAAAAATGAAAAATCTAATAAAGTTTAGGTGATTTGAAAATACATGCACATATCCACACTTTTGTCTTTTTTGTGTATCTCAAAATACAAAGTTTTTGAAATTGATATTTTCACGTTTCTGGGGAAAGTCATCCGCTAAATCCGGATATTCTTTTAATTTCTTTTGAAACTCACGGATACGATTTTCGATTTCCTTTTAAATATTCGGAACACTCGTGGTCACGAGCCAAAAGTCTCTACTCTTATCATTCAATATAATCAATATATTGATACCTTTCCATGCTTAATGTAAGCTCTAACATGTTATTATACATTCGCAATTTTTTTGAATAAAATCTATATTCATATGAAGAACTCTTTCTATCACTACAGAAATTCAAGTATTCTCTCGCGAGAATAACATGTGTAAACTTGAGAGAAAACCGAAAATAATATATGTTTTATGTCCTTCTTCTCTCTATATTAGAAGTAACTTACCGTTAGTGATTTGGTACTCATCTCTATATACATATATCAATTACATAACCCACTATGTCGTGCAATTCTCTACGTGACGACGGACATCTTGATTTTTGTGGTAGTACATTTTTTTTACTATTCACCTTGTTGTATAACATGGAACCTTTTTCTTTTCGGAAGCCATGGACCTCTTATATGCTGATCGAACATTTTTTGGTACTAAATATTTACTGTCCACATCTTGTATGACATGAACTCTCTTTTTTGCCCGAAGACAGAAGCTCTTTTTTTTCCGGAGGACATTCTCCAATCATATGAAGAAATAGTGAAATAAGAATCTTATCCATATAACAGAAGTAATTCTAGTAAGCTCTTTAACCATAGCAGATCCATGGTGTGCATCTATCTTCCTTCAGTTTGAGAGATGATAGTACTTCCGTTGTGTTTACTTCTCTTCCATGTAAGTATACGAATTACCATAACCCACTATATCGTGCGATTAGCAGTCGGTCGACGTCCTTCTCAATATTTTTCTGGTACACCAAAATTTTGCCCTTTTACTATTCACCTCGTATCATATGGACTATTTTTTCTTGCCGGGAGACAAGGGACTCTAAAATAATATACACATACATATATATGGTCACTCTGGGCTCTGGCCTAAAATAAGTAACTCAACTTTGTGTAGGTATGCACTAAAATTAGTCCAGATGCAGGCCTCATGTTATACGCTGCCCAATCTCACATTCTTTTTATGTGAGCCCTAACGGTAGTCCTCTTATAATAAACAATATGATGATCTTCGGTGCTGTATCTGCACAAATTTAGTCTAGAAAATTCATCTATGAATCTACTATAGGTTACCACATATTTTGGAGTCGCTGCAATTACTAAACGCAAAATAAGCATATTATTATCAAATCAGTAACAATCGATTACTAATCTATTTCATATTTCAGAATCACGCAAGGCACCTGGTATTTTTTATATCGTAAGCAGACAGAGAGAGAAAGGGAGTGACGAGAGAGAAAGAGAGTGACCAAGACAAGTGCACAAATTCATTGCTTATCCTCTTTTGGAAAATGAGTTTTGGTCTCTTCTTGCGTTTGCACGACAACCGATCTTTGTCTTTGTTAGGATATTTTGTGCTCATTTTCATAGTCATGCTAACCACATCTGTCTCCACGTGTGTGTATATTTGTGTTTTTATAGATCGTTTCCTTTTGGCTTTTGACCTTTGGTTCTCTACCACATTTCACAATACCTTTTTGTTTGGATCATTTTGCCTGGTTTTCCACAACCCTAACCTTCCACCAAAAGCTTTTGAGAGTTTTAGTTCTTTATTTAGAGTGAGGTTTCTTTGCGATTTCACTTTGCAAGCTAATAGTTCTCACTTGTGGCTTCTAGTTCGGTGCAATCCTAGAATGTGAGGTAAATGGCTAACCACCACCACATATTACCTTCCATATACAATCCATTATTGTCTTGCATGATGGATAGGCACGGTGAGTCAAGCCAACCTCCGCCCCAAGGTGAAGACGAAGGCCCGTACATGACGCGCGCAAGACACTACATTATCCGACATGATTTCGTGAATGTTGCAATGCTCTCGAGTCGCGCCAAGATGAACAATTCGGAAAAACTCAAGCTGAGTTCAAGAGCATCTACAACCGCTTCGATGGCCTACAACAACAAATGCATGATATGCGGCAAGGCTTCTGCAACCTTCATCAAGATAAGGGGCCATGCACATCAATTTTTCCAAAATAAACTAAGCACTACAAAGGTCGATGGCCGAGCTTGCGCGCAACACAAGACCGCATTCACATGCATCAAGCTCTTCAAGCTCGTCGCGTCATCGTTCCCCTCTTCGTCAATACCTTCATGCAAGTGCTCCAAGAGGTAATGACACCCCTGTGGTTGAAGATGGAAGTTCTTCGCACTATGTACCTTCCCCATGACACGCCTCAACGTTAAGCTATGATGGTGATTTCTCCTCAAGGCCCCAAGCAAGGCGAGCAGGACACCATCATCACGGAAGGGCACTAGTGATCCAATAAGCGCAACCACAAGTGGAACCTCGATTGCAACCACAACCACACCACCTTCTTCCATGAGACATTCTTGACACAACAAGTAATGACTCCAACTTGGAGGATCAAGCTCGTCATCGACGTGAAGCTCTTCAAGACCCTCCTCTTCGCCATCCCGTCATGAACATCCACACCGCCACCATGGTCACCATGATGAGCCTCCTCCACCACATCAAGACATGGAGCGTCAAATTGTTCATGTAGAGCGACGCCCACCACGTCATGAGGCTCAAGACCATGATCTTCGCCGTGAGGCACATTTTCCTAACTCGCGTCACCAACCGAGGAACGAGCCTCCTCCTCATCCAGAACCGCATCAAGAGTATCCACATCCTCATCACCCTCGTGAGGCCCAAGTGCCTCATCCTCGTCACCAACCACGCCAAGAGCAAGAGCAAGCTCCCTAACAACATCGTGAGAATCAAGTTCCGCCACCTCCAAATGCGGCTCAACAACCGCAAGTGCATCAACAAGGTCACCAAGCTCGTCGCAATGATTGCATGGAAGATGAAGACCATCACCATCAAGGCAACAACTACTACCGTGACCGCAATAAAGAAACCTTTGGCAAGCTCAAGTTCATGATGCCCAAGTTCACCGATTCAAATGATCCCAAAGAATACCTCTCATGGGCACTTAAAGTCGACAAGATCTTCCGTATGCACAACTATAGTGATGAGAAGATGGTCGCCATGGCTTAACTTGAGTTTGATGATTACACCAACCTTTGGTGGGAACAAGTGCAAGTCACTCGTGATGCAAGAGAAGAGCCTCCAATCACAACTTGGCATGACATGAAGGCTCATATGAGATCCCGCTTTTTCCCTAAGCACTACACGGGCGACCTCTTCAACAAGCTACAATCGCTTATTCAAGGGACAAAGACCATGCAAGAGTACTTCAAGCAAATGGAGCTCAACATAATCCACGCCAACATTTAAGAGCACGAGGAGCAAGCAATGGCACGTTTCCTCATCGGCTTGAATCATCCAATCAAGCGCATCATCGAGTTCCAAAAGTACAACAACATGGTTGAGCTTGTGAAAATCGCAACAAAAGTCGAGCGTCCAGTATAAGAGGACATCAAATACAACAATCCCAAGACATACTTTACATACAAGCAAGCTTCAACCGCTACACCAACAACCTTCAATGCAAGCTCCTCAAGTACCTCGAAGCCTTCCTTCAAGCCCACACTTTCTCAAGGAAAACCGGCCCCAAGTGGAAATCTTACAAAGGATGACCCGCCATTCAATGGCAAATGCTACAGGTGTGGAGGCAAAGGACACAAGTCGTCCAATTGTGGAAACAAGAAAGTATTGTTTGTCCATGACAATGGCGATGATGAATACTTGAGTGAGGATGAATTTGATGCTAGAGTCAAAGTGGCCATGACAAGGAAACATGTAAAAGATGACGAAGAACTCCTCCTGTGTGAACACGACGCAAGTCCATCACTTGTCATCACAAGGATCTTGACCACTCAAGCACAAGAGCATGAAGATCAATGATTCAACATCTTCCCAACGCGTGTCAGCATCAATGGGAAATCTATCAAAGTGATCATCGATGGAGGGAGTTGTCACAACCTTGCTAGCACCGAGTTGTGTGAGAAGCTCAACCTCACCCTCCATCCTCACAAGCACCCCTACCATGTCCAATGTCTAAGTGGCCAAGGGTCCGTGAAGATCAAGCATACCGTCTCAGTAACATTCTCTATTGGCCCCTACAAAGACACGGTAGAGTGTGATGTAGTCCCAATGATGGTTTGCCATATGTTTCTTGGTTGACCATGGCAATTTGACAAAGGTGCTCTACATGATGGTCTCACAAATGTATACACCTTCAAATATATTAACAAGACATGTGTTTTGCAACCAATGACTCCTAGCCAAATAATTGTAGAAAATGTAAAGGCTTTAGCAAGGGCGCAAACCATAACACCATCTTGTGAGAAGAGTGGCGAGCAAGAGAACCACAATATAGCGAGTGAGAGCCACAAGCCTAACTCAAGTGGAAAAACTAAGAGTGTTCTTCTTTCCACCAAAAGTGAGATGAGAGAAGTGCAGAATAACCCATCCATCTTGCACGTCCTCATTTGCAAAGGACTAGCCCAAGGAACTAATGACTTGACCAATATTATTCCCTCTTTGATAGCTATTTTGCAGGAATTCAAGGATGCGTTTCCCGAAGAGCTCCTTCATGGACTACCTCCTCTTCACGAAATAGAGCACCACATTAACCTCATACTCGGCGCACCTTTTCCAAACTGCACCGCCTACCGCATGAACCCGGAGGAGACGAAAGAGATAGAACACCAAATCAACCAACTCATCTCCAAAGGTTTGATCCAAGTAAGCACTAATCCAAGTGTGGTACCCATGATTCTCATTCCCAAAACGGATGATATGTTGCGGTTATGCATAGACTATCGTCCAATCAATGCTATCACCGTGCGTTATCGACACCCTAAACCTCGTCTCGATGACATGCTTGATGAGGTGTGTTGAGACACTATTTTCTTGAAAATTGATCTTCGTAGTGGTTACCATGAAATACGAATGGGGGAAGGTGATGAGTGGAAAACCGACTTCAAGACCAAACTTGATCTCTATGAATGGTTGGTCATGCCTGTAACAACCCAAGTTTGTAATAATTGTAAGTAGTACTTAAGAATTTCATGCATGTGTTTAAATCAATAAAAATATATGCATGTGAGTTATATACATGAACAACTGCAAGTGAAAAACCTTAGTTTCTTTACAAATGGTTTCAAAATGTTCCCAAATTCAAATTTTGGGTTGCTCTAGTATTTTACCAAAAGGTCCCTGCCTTTTCCCTATTTTAAAAGGCTTAAAATCATTTTAAAATGGATTTTTATAGTGAAAATAAAGGTTTTATTAAAACCCAGGGTGTTTTCTGGAAGTTCCAGCCCCTGGAACGCCAGTTCTAGACCGTGGGTTGGTTCTTTGCTTTTCCGAGGGGGGTTTCCCAAAATGTTCTTCATCTTCTCCCAGCTGGAAGCAGCTGCGTGCCGCCGCTATCGTCGACCGTCGTGCCATGATTCCTGCCCGTCCGTCGGCGTGGAGTCGAGAATAAGACCGCCGAGACGTGCTCATCCTTTTCCCTATCCCCTCACTTGCCCAGATCCCTTCCTTTCTTCCTCTCTCTGGCCCTCACCGCATCGCCGAATCCTAGCTGCCATGGCCGCCGGCTAGCCGCCGCTTCTGTCCTTCCCAAGACCCGCTGACCACACCAACCGCTCTGCCTCAATGCCAGCTTCGTCTCCACCGAAGGAATCGAGCCGGCACGCTCCTAGTCGCCCGCATCGACGCCGTCTTCCCCGACACCGATGACCCCCGCCGTCCATCTGGCCATCGCTCTGGTCTCCCTCTTGCCTCCCTGACCGCACGGTTAGCTTCAGGGTGAGCTTCCGCATCTCCTTGTCCTATCTGTGCTTCCTAGTGCTGCATGTAGCTTCTTCGCTTTGCACGCCGCCGCTCGCCGCCACATCTTGTCGTCGCGTCTCTTGCTCCGGTGACCATTAGGTAGCGGCGCTAGGTGCTTGGGGTTCATCTCGCTCACGCGGTTCAAATGCGCCTGGCCGCGCTTCCTGGAACCACCGGGAACACCGCCGGTGACGACCTCCTACAGCTCCCGCTGGCGAGTCTAACGTGGAGGTAGACGTGGCTGCCGCGTGGCCACAGGGTGGACCCAGCGTGTCCCGGGCCCTCCCGTTAGCCTTAGGAGCTAGCTGCCTCTGCAGTGTAGAAAGATAGGGTTTGGGTCAGATGATGTCAAGGTGACATCATAAAGGCTTTATTATTTTCAGAAATGTTTTAAATAAGACAGAAATTGTTATAATCTTATAAAATTCATAACTAATTCATATTTAATCAGAAAAATATGAATAATATATCAAAATGATCAGAAAAATGAGATCTACACTTTAAAAATATAATCATGCATTTTTAATAAAAACCCTAGCTAGTTTAGAGGAACATCAAACCCCCCTAATTGCATATGGGATCGATGGAATGCCAAACCCTCGGCACTCCGAACCCATTTAAATCGATGTTAATCATAGGGTTGCCATGAGAATTTTAATCTGACATACCATGCATGTGCTTGCGCATTGCATGGTTCGAGATGTTGATTGTTGCCTTTTTTTCCGGTATTGCTTCTTCGTGATAGGATCCGAGCACGCGACCCAAGTCAACGATACAGAAGATCCATATATGTCTACTAAAGGACCAGGCAAGCATAGCCTCTCATTCTGAAACTATGTTTTACAAAGTATCTACTTTCGCGCTATGTTGCACACGATTCCAATCTGGTATTTTGTCAGTATCTAGAGTTACCTATCTGCTGCATAGTTTCCCTGTTGTAGCCTTATACACCTGATCCACAGCTCCTAGCATACCTAGGTCTGGCATGTGAGCGTTGATGTCTACGCACTTATATTCTTGTAGACAGCTATTGGGCCTCCAAGTGCAGAGGTTTATGGAACAGCTGCAAGATTTCCCTTAAGTGGATCACCCAAGGTTTATTGAACTCAGGGAGGAAGTGGTCAAACGTATCCCCTCTCAAGCAACCCTGCAATCAAGATACAAGAAGTCTCTTGTGTCCCCAACACACCAATACACTTGTCAGTTGTATAGGTGCACTAGCTCGGCGAAGACATAGTGAAATACAAGTGGTATAGATAATTATAAGCGGTAACGGTGATAGAAAATAACTTGATGGCATGGAAAAAACTACAGTAAAATTGAAATAAAGAAGGAAGCAAGCAAACATGTAACAGATCTAGAAACGGTGTTTCAATGCCTAGAAACAAGGCCTGTGGATCATACTTTCACTAGTGAACACTCTCATATAAATATATTCTCCTTTATGATACTACTCTTAACTACTCTCCGGTTGGACACTCTAATTGATGGTACGGCTATAACACCACACCTCAAAGTCCATCTTTCCCATCTAGAAAACCCCACACTGTCACATTGAGCACCAGATGGTTCCAACAAACACCACAATTTCATAGAGACATCCAACTCCAAATATAACTCATAACAAGTATTTGTAATCTCTAGCCTAAGTGCCACCATGGTGTGCACGCTGTCACTTTCACACACATGGGGAGAGCAGAGATCTATGAAAGCACTTGAGTAGCAAGGTAGATCTATAGATTACAAGCTCATGATCTCAATAAGATCATGCATAGAGATAGATGAACACATAGACACCGGTAGAACCCTTAGCCTCGAGAGAGATCTACTCCCTCCTCATCATGGGAATCAGCAATGGTGGTGGAGATGGTGGTGGAGATCGATGGAGATGGTTTCGGGGGCACTTCCCCGTCCCGGTAGGGTGCCGGAACAGAGACTTTCTGTACCCCGAATCTCTCCTTCGGTGGCGGCGGAGCTGCGGAACTTTTCGTGGATTTCTGATTGACTACTTAGGGTTTTGGTATCGGGAGGCTCTTATAGGTGAAGGAGGCAAGGTCGGTGGGCGGCCAGGGGGCCCACACCATGCCCTGGCGCGGCATGGGCTGGCCCGCACCAAGGGGGGTGTGGCCAGCCTGTGGGCCCTCTCCGACTCTCCTTCTGGCTCCGTGAGTCTTCCGGGAAAATAGTAATTTTGGCTTGTGTCCCGTCCAATTCCGAGAATATTCTTTTTCTGACTTCCTGGAACCAAAAATAGCAGAAAATAGGCAACTGGCACTATGGCATCTTGTTAATAGGTTAGTCCAAGAAATCATATGAAAAGTACTCCAAAGTTGGAAAAAACACAAGAAAGTAGATAAAACCAAGCATGGAACATCAAAAATTATAGATACATTTGCAATGTATCAACATCCCCAAGCTTAACTCCTGCTCGTCCTCGAGTAGGTAAGTGATAAAAAGAAAGAATAATTTTTGAGGTGACATGCACCATCAAGGACTTGATCAAAGTATTTGTAAAACATTCGAAGCTGGGATCATAGTACTTCAATCATAACATGAAAGACAAAGTACTAGCAATAAGACAAAGAAACTATGATGCAACATGAAAAGACACAAACAAAAGATTCATGAATAACAATGCTTTGCAAGACGTTTGTTTGTTTCACATAAATAAAACATAGCATAATAGTATTCAGCTTGTCCCTCAATAGAGTAGCAAATATAAATGCATAGGACACCTTCAAAGTTCATAAGAGTGACTAGATACAATAGTTTAAAACAAGAAATATCAAGTTATGCATCAATCAACTAGTCTTGGGACAATGCACATAGAACTAAGAATGGCCACTATGCTCTCAAAGTAGGTGCATAAAGATAGAAGGTGGAGACTCAATGTAATGGTGGAAGAAAAGCCTTTGTAAAAGAAAGTAGGGATTCAAGTCTCATAAAGAGCTTCGAAAAATTATGGTACTTGTAGCTTTCAGCTCTCATTGCCCCTATCATAAGCATATTGAAGTGGTTAAGGTTAAAGTGACACAACTAAGAGGATATGCTTGACAAGTTATAAACCGAAATCTCATGCCCCTTACTTATGAAGACCGAACCTCATGCTACTCAACTTTAGTCACGAGTAAGCTCTTGTCATTGTAAGTACATGTGTATCATTAAGAACCGCCAACGGGGTACCCCTTGCACATGATACGGGAGCTTTCCCATAATCAAAATGACAAGGAAAGCAGACAATGATCATCTCAGCGATCTTTTTATTTGCTATTTGCATAGGTTTTTATTGAGGATGCTTCATAGAGTGCTCATTATGGTGATGCTGCAAGTTTCCACCATGATTAGGCATGGCTTAGGCTAGAGGCCCAGGCGTTTCTCTAACACACATACAAACTCCATGATCTTACAAGTTCCACTTTTATTTCACACCGCCAGGATCCGTAAGCAAAAGAACATGATATCAACGGGGTACAAAGTGCAAGTGCAATGTTGAAAGAGTTCCCCATGAAACATGGTTCTGCTAATTTCAACTTATAAAGCGCAAGCATATACGCAACAAAGAAGGACCCAATGGTTCAAGTTTATTAGATGCAAAAAAATAAAGCGTGCCATCAAGTTCGTGAGAGCTTTAATCACTAGTTTTCTCATAACAAGTTTAATTTGGAAGATAAACAAAAGCATGAATATACTTGGAATAGCATAAGCTAGTAGGTAGGTATGGTGGACTCTTTGGAATAACTTGGTTTAGGGATTTGGATGCATGAGTGGATCTCATACTTGGTTGTGGAGGCTAGCAAAAGACTGGGAGCGACAAACTAAGAGAGCAATAATGGCCATAATCATGCAGAGCGACAAAACATCATTGATCAAAGCATAAAGTGATACTACAAGTTGAAAACTAAAGGATCATAAAGGCTATGGTGACTTGAGATAGTCATAACATGGTGTGAGCATGTGCCAAGTCAACCCAAATAAAGCATCAAAGGAGAATACCACTAGACTATGCTTTAATATGCTAAAACAACGCATGATTCATCCAAGGCACATTAAGCAATCTCAATTGTTTATAAAAAGTCATGCTACAGCAAAGAATACTAAGCATAAAGCCAAAACAATATCAAGTCATGGTATGACAAAGCATAGGCCACGGTCAAAAACGAGCTCTTGTTACCACTTAAGCATGAACTTTCCTACTCTTTTCCAAACCAAACCAAACTATTTGAAAACCAATGTATGAAAGAGGGGGGTACAACCAATTTATTCAGAAAACTAAGCAAACCAAGCAAACAAAAACCAAAACCAAAATGAAAAAGAAGATGCTCCAAGAAAAATACAACTGTGCATGAAACAATAAAAATGAAGTGTTTGGAAGAAACCTGGGATTTTTATTGATGAAGAAGGGGATGCCTTGGGAATCCCCAAGCTTTGAAGCTTGTACTTCTTGGATATTTCTTGGCTTGAGATTTAGTCTATTCTTCATCTCATTACTCATTCCTTCCGTACACCTGAAATTTTTCCTTCATACAAAACTTCACACAATCTTTATTAGCAACATTAGTGCACTCAAGATAAATAAGTCTCAAGGTTCAGTTATAACACCAAATAAACTTCCATTAGAACACTAGCTACTGTAGCACTTCCCTCAAAAATCTCAATTCCCCAAAAGAACTCAAAAAGGAACCAACAAGAAGCAAATGCAAAAAAATGGCAGAAATCTATCAAAACAGACCAGCAGGTAAAGACGAATTTTTTCGAAGACCTTCTGTTGCTCAAATCAAAAACTGTTGAACTAACGAAAGTTAGATAACAACCTGGGGAATAAGCACAAAACTTAACGTCTCAAAAGGACATACAGAGATTTTACACGAATTTTTATGGTGAAGCACAGAAATCTGTTTCGGGACAGCAACTTTCCCAATCATTACTTCTCTCTCATTAGAGGTTACTCTTGGCACAAAAAGAAAATAAAAAGGATAAGAAGCAGTTATTACTGAGGTAATAACTTCCAAGACTCATCTAAAACTTTTGGGTTATATCCCAATAAGTACTTTTCTTTAACACCTTTAAGTTAGGCATGATAATTTGAGAAGATGCTCACATAAGGAATATGAATTGAAGTAAAAGAGAGCATCAAGAAGCAAATTCAAAACACATTTAAGTCTAACCCACTTCCTATGCATAGGAATCTTGTAAAGAAACAAGTCATGAAATCACAAAGAAACAAGCATAGGAAAGCAAAACAAGTGCAACTTCAAGAGTTTCAACATAAAGAGGGGAAACTTAATATTGTGGAGATGCATACAACCATGTTTCCCTCTCTCATAATAACTTTCAGTAGCATCATGAATAAAATTAACAATATAACAATCACAAGAAACATTCTTATCATGAGCCACATGCATAAAACAATTATTACTCTCCCTATAAGAATAGTCATTCTTATTAATCATAATAGGAGCAAATTCAACAAAATAGCTATCATTATTATTCTCATCACCATAATCATCAAATATAGGAGGCATATTGTAATCATAATTCATTTTCTCCTCAATAGTAGGTGGACTAAAAATATCATATTCATCATTGTAATCATCATATATTGGAGGTATAGTATCATCAAAGTAAATTTTCTCCTCCATGCTTGGGGGACTAAAAAGATCATTCTCATAAAAACTAGCTTCCCCAAGCTTAGCCTTTTCCATAGCATTAGCAAAAATGGTGTCCAAAGAATTCATACTAACAACATTTCTATTAGCATGCAAATAAAGTTCCATAGGTTTTTTAATTTTCTCTTCAAACACTTCATGTCCTAACTCAAGATAAATACTATAAATCTCTCAAAAAAATTTGTTGTTTTCCATTAAGCCTAACTAGTGAAAACTAGAAACAAAAAGACAAAATTGCAGAATCTAAAGGAAATAACTTTGAGCACTCACACCGGAGGATGTGGTACCTTTTACCTTACCTCCCCAGCAATGGCGCCAGAAAATAGGCGTTTTCCGTGGGAGGTTCTTCTTCTTTAATCCTCCAATGTGAATACCTTTTACCTTACCTCCCCGGCAATGGCGCCAGAAAATAGCTTGATGTCTACGCACTTCTATTCTTGTAGACAGTTGTTGGGCCTCCAAGTGCAGAGGTTTGTAGAACAGTAGCAAGTTTTCCCTTAAGTGGATCACCCAAGGTTTATCGAACTCAGGGAGGAAGTGGTCAAAGGTATCCCCTCTCAAGCAACCCTGCAATCAAGATACAAGAAGTCTCTTGTGTCCCCAACACACCCAATACACTTGTCAGGTGTATAGGTGCACTAGTTCGGCGAAGAGATAGTGAAATAAAAGTGGTATAGATAATTATAAGCAGTAACAGTGATAGAAAATAACTTGATGGTGTGGAAAAGACTAAAGTAAAACTGAAATAAAGAAGGAAGCAAGCAAACATGTAACAGATCTAGAAACGATGTTTCAATGCTTAGAAACAAGGCCTAGGGATCATACTTTCACTAGTGAACACTCTCATATAAATATATTCTCCTTTATGATACTAACCTTAACTACTCTCCGGTTGGACACTCTAATCGATGGTAGGGCTATAACAGCACACCTCAAAGTCCATCTTTCCCATCTAGAAAACCCCACACTGTCACCTTGAGCACTAGACGGTTCCAACAAACACCACAATTTCGTAGAGACATCCAACTCCAAATATAACTCATAACAAGTATTTGTAAACTCTAGCCTAAGTGCCACCATGGTGTGCACGCTACTTTCACACACATGGGGAGAGCAGAGATCTATGAAAGCACTTGAGTAGCAAGGTAGATCTATAGATTACAAGCTCATGATCTCAATAAGATCATGCATAGAGAGAGATGAACACATAGCTACCGGTAGAACCCTTAGCCTCAAGAGAGATCTACTCCCTCCTCATCATGGGAATCAGCAATGGTGATGGAGATGGTGGTGGAGATCGATGGAGATGGCTTCGGGGGCACTTCCCTGTCCCGGCAGGGTGCCGAAACTAAGACTTTCTGTCCCCCGAATCTCCCCTTCGGAGGCGGCGGTGCTGCGGAACTTTTCGTGGATTTCTGATTGACTACTTAGGGTTTTGGTATCGGGAGGCTCTTATAGGCGAAGGAAGCAAGGTCGGTGGGCTGCCAGGGGGCCCACACCATGCCCTGGCATGGCCTGGGCTGGTCCACGCCAAGGGGGTGTGGCCACCCTGTGGCCCCTCTCCGACTCTCCTTCTGGCTCCGTGAGTCTTCTAGGAAAATAGTAACTTTGGTTTTTGTCCCGTCCAATTCTGAGAATATTCATTTTCTGACTTCCTGGAACCAAAAACAGCAGAAAACAGGCAACTGGCACTGTGGCATATTGTTAATAGGATAGTCCAAGAAATCATATGAAAAGTACTCCAAAGTTGGAACAAAACACAAGAAAGTAGATAAAACCAAGCATGGAACATCAAAAATTATAGATACATTTGCAATGTATCAAGCGTTGCTAGAGCTTCTTCGATGGTCCAGCTTAGCCATGCTTAGTAGTTACGCCTGAACCACCCTGATGATGATGAATCGGAGATGCCAAAGAATCTAGAAAGTTAGGAGATGGAGATATAATCGAAGGTGACGGATAAACATGCTAAGGCTTGTATGGGAGGCCACGTTGGGTGTGGTTTTTGTAGTCCCATGCTCGCCACCACTAGGAACCGAGTTCTTGCCTTTGGAATCGAGACGAGCGTACAGCCACACAGGGCCTGGAAAACCCCTCGACTAACTAACTTGCCTAGTAGGTTCCATGAGTCACATAGTTCGGGCTTTCCATTTGGCATAGCATTGAAAATGTTTTCGAAAGAGGAGGTGAAGGAGGTGTATCATAACAGGTAGGTAAGCATGGACAGGGTTGCTTGGGGTGGATGGAGCCCCTGGTAAACCAACCTTGCCTCACATCTCTAGGGACCGGCTTCAGGACTTGACCTGTTATGGCGGAACCCTCCTTAGGGCGTGACTCATGGTCTCGGTGAAAGCTAGGTAAAGTTCGTGGCCAACCACCCTCTTCCAGCCCTCCAAGGAAGAGGGTTAATAATATTTGGCACTAAGAGTCAGTTGGTACGTGTGGGTAAAGTTGTACACCCCTGCAGGTTTAAATCTTTTTGAAAAGCCGTGTTCACTGTTATGAACGATTGGTGACCGAATTCTAAGATCATAGATAACATTAACTAAAAGTAAAACTTGTTGATCCATGTGTGCTTACGGATGCTTCCTCGGGGGTTCAAGGGGGTGATCCTAGATGAGGAGTTCAGATGTACTTGGTTAACAAGTTCAGGTGTTCAAGATGAAGTCATTGCTCTCTTATCCCGTTTTGAAAGTATTCTATGTAGACGAGCCTCTACCCTCTCTTGTTTACAAAAAAAATTTGCTTTATGCAACAGAAATCCAGAGAAAGCTTTTCTAGCCAGAGCATGTAGATACTAGGTTATCTAAGTCTTGCGGAGTACATTCTCATACTCAGCCTTGCACTATTGTTGTTTTTCTTCAGATGATATAGTTGCAACTAAAGGTGGCTTCTACGTTGACATCGACGAGTAGTTTGGGGGTCCCAAGTAGCAGCCTAAGGACAATGGGTTGGACGTCACTTATGCTTATGGCCTCTTAGGCCCTTTTTTAAGTTTGTTGTGTAGAACAAAATAATTTGCTTTCGCTGTTTGGTGTGATGATGGGTATGTGACCCCTGGTTTGTAATAATCTGATATCGTACTTTGTTAAGAGTTTAAACTTATGTTGTTGTGTCCATGTGTTCTTTAATGTTACCGAATCATATACTATGAGTCTCTGAGGTTGGAGTTAAGTTTATCTCGGAGGTTAATCCGAGGTTTGTTTAACCCTAATCCCGAGGGTGTTACAATGCCTTTTGGCTTATCTAATGCCCCATCCACCTTCATGCACCTTATGAATCATATTTTGCGTTATCTCATTGGAAAGAGTGTTATGATATTCTTGTTCATAGCAAGTAACTTGTGGAACATGTTACACATGTAAAGGAGGTTTTGCAAATCCTTCGAAATGAAAACTATATGCTAATCTTCCCAAGTGCAATTTTGCTAAAGATAAGTTGCTTTTTCTTGGTTTTGTCGTTTATTCCAGTGGAATTGAAGTTAATGTTTCTAAAGTGAAAGACATTCAAGATTGGCCCATCCCCACAAATGTGAGTGAACTTCGAAGTTTTCATGGGTTGGCCAATTTCTATCGTTGTTTTGTGAAAGACTTCTCTACCATTGCTTGTCCTCTCAACGAGTTGATTAAAAAGAATGTCACCTTCATGTTGGGTAAAGCACAACAAAAAGCCTTTGATGAGCTTAAAAAGAGGCTGATCGAAGCACCTCTTCTCGTGTTACCGGATTTCACAAAAGCTTTTGAGATAGAGTGTGATGCTAGTGGTATTGGAATTGGAGGGGTCCTTATGAAAAACAGACGCCCTATTGCCTACCATAGCGAGAAACTTGATGGTGCACGCCTTAATTACCCGATTTATGACAAAGAGATTTTTGCCTTAGTTCGTGTTCTTGAAGTTTGGCAACACTACCTTTGGCCCAAGGAATTTATCATACATTCTGACCATGATTCATTGAAATATATCAAAGGCCAAGCCAACTTGAGTAAAAGACACGCTAAGTGGGTTGAGTTCATGGAGTCTTTTCCTTACATTGTCAAGTATAAGAAGGGCAAATATAATGTAGTTGCGGACGCTTTGTCTTGCAAGAACACAAGCCTTCTTACGTGACTCAAAGTAAACGTGTTGGGTCTTGATGAAATCAAAACTTTGTATGCTTCCGACATGTTGTTTGGACCAATTTTCACAAAATGCTCCATTGACAAATAAGTTGATGATTTCTATTTGCATAAGAGCTTTATCTTTAAACAAAACAAGCTTTGCATCCCGAAGTCGTCTCTCCAAATTTTTCTTCTCCAAGAGTCTCATGGTGGAGGCCTCATGGGTCACTTTGGCCATAACAATACATTGGACATGCTCTCCACACATTACTATTGGCCCAAGATGAAGCGAGACGTGGAGCACCACGTCCAACGATGCATTACTTGTGTTCAAGCTAAGTCTAAGTCTAGCCCATTTGGTCTTTATATGCCATTACCTATTCCTCATGCACCTTGGTCGGATGTTAGCATGGACTTTGTGTTAGGATTGCCTAGGTCTAAGCATGGTCATGATTCTATATTTGTCATTGTGGATCACTTTTCTAAAATGGCACATTTCATTCTGTGCCATAAGACAGACGATGCTTCACATGTTAAAAATTTGTTTTCATGGAAACTGTCCATCTTCACAGTGTGCCAAGAACAATCATTTCTGACCGTGACGTCAAATTCATGAGCTACTTATGTAAGACCCTCATGACCAAGATCAGCGTCAAGCTCCTCTCCTTGTCCGCCTCGTATCCGCAAACCGATGGCCAAACTGAGGTCGTAAACCGAAGCCTCGGCACTCTCCTTCGCGTGTTGATCAAGAAAAACCCTCAAGGATTGGGAGGAATGCATTCCCCACATCGAGTTCGCCTATAATCGAGCCAAGCACTCTACAACAAAGATGAGCCCATTCATGATCGTCTATGGCTTCGAGCCCCTCACCGCGCTCGACATCCTACCACTACCTCTCCATGAGCGCACTAACATGGACATTGAAAAGCACGCCCAAGCTATGAAGAGGTAGTGGTAGGATGTCGATAGAGAGATATTCTCCTGACGCTGATCCTAGGGATTGCACCGGACCAGTAGCTGCTGGTGGAAGCTAGGTTTGTATTGTGCCTTCATGGTTGTGTGTGAGTTCATCATGTTCTTCATGTGTGAGTTTGCTAATTTCATCCTCTCCCTCTTCCCCCACTCACTCTGCCTCGATTTCCAAGGGATTTGTGAAAGATCGGACCACCCACGAGGTTGGCCCTCAACATTACTGCTTTATTTACTATTGCACGTGGAGTGCATGTACTGTTTTGGAACCCCATGCCACGTTTTCGCTGTATCGACAAGCCCAGTCACACTTTCGGGTTCCCAGTCTTTTACATCCATCGCTACACACCCTAGGTCCGTATCGGAGATGGCTGACTTCGTTGCGGGTAGATTAGTGGGTTGGCCCCATGTACTTGCTTTTGGTTTGGGAAACATCGTGTCCAAAGCCTCGTCGACATACCGTTGGGTGTATGTTTCATGATCTTGCACCTACCTGATCTGACAACACGGGTTGAAGTGCATGTGGATACTTTGGTGCACCCCTGTAGTGTTAAATCTTTTCGAAAAGCCGTGTCCGCGGTTATGGACGACTTGGAGCACAATTTATTGATCATAGACAACTATAACTAAAGAATTACTCTTATAATTTGACTTGGATCTGACATGACTAGTAAGTTGGACAACCACCATGGAATGAATGTATAAACTGCCCACTATGTGAGTTTCCTCGGAAGGACTTCCTCTTTTGGTCTCGAGGGGGAAATACCAGGATTGGTTGTTTGGTGTTAGTAACAGGTTATTTCCAAATAGGTCTTTCTTATCCCTCTCTAATAGCCGACAGCTGTATTAAATCTCTATAGGTTTCATAGTGCATGATTCGCTATCGCTTCAGTCCACCATACCTATGTAGGCCAGAGCCATCGAATTCTAGACTCGCCATGTACTGGTCTCGGTACTCACCGCTCCCTTTTTCCTTTGCCCTTTGTCGGCACCCCTTTTGTTTTAACAGGTATAAGTTCGATGGAATTAGCAAGGTTACCCTTCCGGCTTTGGTCTGGCAGGGTTATGGATGCTATTGTTTATTTTTTAGGGATCTTAGCTCAATTTGCATCTTATCCGTACTCGGATGTTGTATCGTTTTCAATGTGATTTGGATCTTTATACTATATATCTGTATTCTTGACTCGTTGAGTCGTTGTTGTAAATATATGTTTTGTGGGTCCCATCGCGAACTATTGTGTAATGATATTACTTCGTTTTCCACCCGCACGCAAGTGCCTGGTGGACATCATCGAATCGTTTATATGCGGCTTTGGCGAGAATCGCTAAAATCTGCATAGAGCCGATTCGAGGGTGTTACAAGATTCTCCTTTGTTCTTCCTTTGCTACACATGTCTAAGCATCTCCAACTTGCACGGAAACATATCTTCCCAGTTGGGGAGTGGAACCACTTGAGAAGACTCTTGGGTTGAGGAGGATGAAGTATCCCTCTCGGATCCCCTTCTTTTGGCTTGCGCTACAGGAACATTTTCATTCTTGGTCCAGATCTTCTTGATATGAAAAGGCTGCATAGTTCATGAGCAATCAAGTGAGATCTGAGGTGTCCTGGTAAAAAGGGAAGAAAGAAAACTCATGATCTGAAAGACGATGGAGAAAGACAAAGAAAAAGCAAAAGAAAGAGAAGAGATGCAAATAAAAGAGAAATCCCTAGATAAAAGGGATAGAACCAGCCATGGGTAACGGTACGGGCGGGCCCCATCCGTACCATGCGCCCATACTGACGTCTTACCGACTTTTATCTCTCTTTTTTTTTAAATAGTCGAACACAATGAATGAGCGAAGAAGAAACCAGCACTGGTAATGACCATTGGTAGAAGCGTGTCCGCCCGTACTGCCTGGTCGTACCAAATTGCAAGAAAAAGGTTGTAGAGTTCTGCCTACTTAACAACCACTGGTACGGGCGCGTATGCCAGTAGGGTCCACCCGTACCAGTCAGAAAATAGCTCAGAAAAATCGAAAAACTGAAAGGGAAGCAAAGAAAAAGGCAAAACAAACAAAAAGGAATCCAGAATAGCAAAAATTAAGCAGCTAAAATATTGTTACCTCACTTTACTATACTCCTCAACCGAGATTAAGAAGATTAGCTCCACTGTATGAACTTCTCCAACTCTATAGTGCTTCAAGTGCTTCCCATTAAAATCAGGATGAAGAAGAGGGTTTAGTATTTTTTTTCAATTTTACCGCTCCCGAAGGGTATGCCTCCTCCACTTCATAAGGTCCTTCCCACCTAGATTTTAATTTACCTGCAAAAATCTTACGCCTAGAGTTGTAGAGCAAAACTTTATCTCCAGATTTAAATTCCTTATTCTCTAACTTTCTATCATGCCATTTCTTCACCTTCTCCTTGAATCTCCTAGCATTTTCATAGGCCCAATTTCTGAGTTCATCCAAAGCATGAATATCTAAGACCTATTTCCCCGGAAATTTTAAAATCAAAATTCATGGTTTTGATAGACCAACGAGCCTTGAATGTGTTCATAAAATCAAAAATAAGAGGAAAGGAAAAAGTGGGATTTGTGCGGTTAAGCTTGACATGTATAAGGCATACGATGGAGTGCAATTGAATTTCCTTAGGGATATGATGATGAGGATGGGGTTCCATATTCATTGGGTTGAGCTAGCTATGGCATTGTCACCTCGGTTTCTTATTCTATCAGGTTTAATTCTGAATTAACTGAAGAGTTTAAACCTACTAGAGGTATTCGGCAGGGAGATCCTCTCTCCCCTTATTTGTTCCTCATATGTGTGAAAGGTCTCTCGAGTTGCTTGTTACACGTGGAGGAGATTGGTGGCATTAAAGGGGTCAGAGTGTGCAGGAACGCACCGTTAGTATCACACCTACTTTTTGCTGATGATTCGTTGATCCTCTTGAAAGCATATTTGAATAATGCAATCTCGTTGAAGCAAGTTCTTGATACCTATTGTGCAAATTCAGGACAACTGGTGAGTGTGGCAAAGTCTAGTATCTTTTTTAGCCCAAATACTCATGTGGATGTGAAAGCGAAGATATGTAATACTTTGAATATTTATGTGGAGGCAATCTCGGATAAATATTTGGGCCTCCTGGCTTTGGTGGGGGTAGATCGAAGTGATTGATTTATGCATTTTGTGGAGAGGGCGATCCAAAGAATCAAAGGGTTGATAGAGAAACTAATATCTACTGGAGGTAAGGAGATTTTAATAAAGGATATTATTCAATCTATCCATGTTTATGCAATGTCAGTGTTCCTTCTACCAAAGAATATCTGCAAAAGATCACTCATGCCATCTCCCATTATTGGTGGGTTGACAATGATCAAGGGAAGAAATTACATTGGCATGCTTGGTGGAAAATGTGTTACCCAATGGAGGGATGCATGGGTTTTCAAATCTCTAGTCCTTTAATTTGGCCATGCTTGCTAAACAAGTTTGGAGATTGATTGATAATCCAAATTCCTTATGTGCCCAAGTACTCCGTGCTAAATATTATCCTTATGGAGATTTACTTAAGGCAGGAGCAAAAGTTGGCTCATCATTTACATGGCAAAGTATAGTCGCGGGGATACAAACTTTCAAGAGGGGTTGTATTTGGCATGTGGGAAGAGGTGATTCTATCGATATTTGGAAGGAACCGTGGGTTCCATCTAGCCCAGATAGGTAAATTGTTTCCCCACGAGGTAACTGTATATTAACCAAGGTATGTGAGCTGATTGGTCCGATATCTGGAGCTTGGGATGAGGATATTGTGTGATCAAACTTCCACCATATTGATGCACAAAGAATCCAATAGATTCCGACTAATATTAATGCTTTTGATGACTTTCTGGCTTGGCACTTTACTTGTTCAGGTGTTTTCTCTATGAGATCAACATACCATGTGGAATGGAAACACCAACTTAGTGGTGTTACTTGTAGATCATTGATCTCTGTAACATTTTTTTAAATAATCCGATATAGAAAATACTCTGGAGTCTTAACGTGCTAGCAAAGGTGAAAATTTACTGTTGGAGAATTATGCATGGTTCGTTACCATTGAAATCCATATTGCTTGGTCGACACATTGGTTCTAGTGGGGTTTGTCTGGTTTGTAATGTTGATGATGAGGACATCATGCATATGGTATTTAAATGCCAAGGAACGGAAGAACTTTGGAGATGATTAGGGCTTGAAGAGTCAGTTCATGAGGCAATGTGGAGTGATCATTCTAGTTCTTAGGTATTTGAGGCGCTTCTTAAAAACCCCTCACACTACAAGAAAAGTTGGCTTTTACAACGGGCGATTTTCGTGGTTGAAGGCCCGTTTTTCGTGGCCAAAGAGTCTTCCGCGACAGATGGCCATCATGGTAAAAGCCCCATCACAAATGAATTAACCACGATTTTTTTTTCCGACCATGGTGGATCACACCCTTCAGCCACGATTTTTTTTTCCGTCGTAGGTCTGTTCGCTAGTCGCGCTGACTACTGACGTCATGCGAACTGCCAGGTGGCAGCTGCCATTAGCGGCCGGTTACCGCCGTTAACGGTCCTAGAAACTGCGGCATAAGCCAAGGCCTGCTAAATACTAACTGGGCCGGCCCATAAGGGGAGCCTAATAAGAAGATGGCTCGTTACTGTTTTGTCCTACACTGTTTGAAATGGGCCCAAAATGTAGCCAGCAGCGGCCCACGAACTTTCAGGACTGATTCAGTTTCAGCCTACAGAAGGCCCATGTTGGTCCAACACTGTGCGGCCCATTAGTAGCCTGCGCCAAATCAGTCCTGTAAACATAAGGCCTGCGGTCAGCCCATCACTGTTATCGCAGCCCATCGTCGAGCCTACTGACGGCCCTTCTCTGAGATGGTCAGTTACTGTTCTCGCCTGTTATTGTTCTTGTCTTTAGCTGTTCATGCCCACAAAAGGCCCTTTACTGTTCTAGCCTGGTAAATTTCTCGGCCTGTTACTACCCTTGTCTGGGAATTTTCGGCCCATACTGTTCAGGCTCGTCACTGTTCTGGCCTTTTACTGTTGTGGCATGCTACTGTTTTGGCCTGCTACTATTTTGGCCTGTTACTGTACTGTGATTTTTGCAGTTTCTTGCATGTTACTATAATGGGCTGTTTTTGTTCTGGCCTGCTACTGTTACGGCATGTTAATGTTACGGCCTGCTTCAATTACGGCTGGTTTTTTTACGGCCTGTTACTATTACAGACCGTTAGGCCTGTTACATTTATATGTTGTTACTGTTACGAACTGTTACCACATGTGCATTGGCCCATTACGTTTATGTCCTTTCACAGTTTCATCATTTCTGAAGCCCATGCCAATATCATAAAACTTGTATAATAATCCAACATTTTTTACTGTTCGTCGTCAGCCGAATACAGCACGTTACTGTTCTCCAATCGACCTGGCTGGCATAGTTACCGTAACGACTACCGCAATGTGTGCACGGCATCAACTAAATGCCCATATGGCCTACGTGAGTTATCTAGATATTACATCAGCTGCAAACTTCTTACAATTATTACATATTATCAACTCAGGGGAAAGAAAAATCGGCATTTCAGTTGACAATCAAGTTGATAGCAGAGTTCTCAATTTGCTTTCTCAATCGATCACCTGCATCTTCCATTGAGTGTGACAGCTACATTGGAGGAGACATGATCTTGCAGCCCCCTCTTTGGTGGGGCTAGCAATAATTGCAGTCTGAAACTAAGTAATAATAAGTTAATACATCAAACAAGACAAACTACTTATTTGATGGATATGACAGAAGCTATGAACTGGAGTTTATAACTGGTCAATGGTTCAATTATTGACCAACACGTCAAACAAACATGAAAAGCAAGCACGCATTAAACAAGTGTGACTACCGTGAAACAAGCAATTAAAAAATGTGTGTGTGGCTTAGAATTTCAGCAAATATAAACTAGCCAGGTCATTTTGAACAAATATATATGAAAGCAGTTCTATACCCTAAAATGCAAGAAACGTTGGGTGACTCGTAATTTGCGCTAAGCCACAAAATGGCATGCAATTACTATCATAGCGAAGAATGAACCAGATAGAAATTATAACCGCATCATACGAGAACCTGTAGAGCAGGAATGCAAACCACGAATGAACTATATATTGTAGAGGATAGTTATGTCGTGACTTAGGATGAATCAGACCCAGAACTAGATGCGAGATATAATGGCGTCGTTTGTGAACCTGTAGAACAGGACAAACAAGCATTAGACAAGTGTGCCTAGAATGAAATGAGCAATCAAACAAAGTGTTTCTTAGAATTTTAGAAAATATATATGGAATCAGTGGCATCTCCTGAAATGCATAGAGTCATTGGGTGACTCAGAATTTGCGGTGAGCTACACAATGGCATGTAGTTAATGTCATAGCTAAAAATCAACCAGATAGAAATTATAATGGCATCATAAGAGAAATTCTAGAGCAGGAATGCAGATCACGAGTGAACTAGCACCATATAAGGAAGTAATGGCATCCCTTGTGAACCCGTAGAATAGGCTATGCAAACCAACATGTTCATTGTTCCATTTTGAGCTCTATGCAAGAAAAGGGAAATAGTTAGTGATGCAGTTTTTGAAGAACCAGATGGTATTATGGTAACAACAAAATTATAATCGAATTAGTACAAAGAGTTTAAACGACTACTACAGGATAGAAGAACGATTGCAAGAAGGAAATAATAGCAGGAACTAATCTCAGGATGAACCAGATAGATTCAGCAACTGTAGAGCAGGAAATCCACACTAATATTTTCTACTGACTACAAATTTTGTAAGAATTACACGGTAGCAGGCAATTACTGGTGTATGGAGTAGCTAAGAACATGTGCATGACAAAATAACAGACATTTGCATGACTTGAAATTTGTAGAGAAGCGAATGCAAACCAACATGTCTAATAACCTTGCATGTACTAGCACGAAGAACATGCGTGCCCAGTGACTTGTATGTACTAGCACGATTACAAAAATGCAGTTCACTGCAACAAGCTTGAACCTGCTATACTGCTGACAAAACAAAACAGGTTGGAGATTTGGTTAACCTTGGTCGGAGAGGCGTCTAAGCATCGTTGGTACCGTGCGAGTGACATCCAGGTAACCGAGGGTGTTGCGGTTGCGGTGGCTGTTGGCGTCGAGGAATCAGATCTTGGTCGTTTGATGCCGGCTTGAAAGCAGTGGACGAGAGCGTCGCTGAGGTAGATGTGAAGTGAATGGCGATGGCCATGCAGTTGGTCTGGAGCGGTGAACATGGAACTCTTTGAACTAGATCACGCCCAGTGGACACCGGTGAAGCGGATCCGGTACGGTTGGGTAGCTTTCGGCGGCGAGGAAGCAGAGCTTGGGCGGTCGATGACGCCATCAGCATGGTGAACGACACCGCAGCTCGTAGATCCGGTGGGTGAGCATCGGTGAAGCGGTTGCACGGCGATGCACAAGACCGCAGCTCAAGCCGGTGCGCGCGGTGGTCGTGGAGGGGAGAGAGGAGCTTGGGATTTTTGGGAGGGCCGGCAGGAAAAACTAGGGGAATCAGGACCATAGAGGTGAGTAGAAAAAATTATGATCGTGCCCCTGAGCTACTGACTTTAGCATGCTCATTTGTCGTCTGAACAATGGGTAGATTTGGAATTTCAAATTCTAAAGTTTTTGAAACGGAAGGGCGCGAAATGCTTCAAGGTCGGTGTGTGGTTTTGCTGCTCGATTGAGAATTTGAATCTGGCTTGCGCCCATCTAATAATAATAATATAAAAATGGTACTCCCCCGGTCGGTGGGATATTTTGGCTCAAAGTTTTTGAAAAGGCGGGGCGAGAAATGCTTGGTAGGTGGGTGATTTTGCCGCTCGATTGAGATTTTGAATTTGGCTAGCCTCCATCTACTAATAGAAAAAAGGCAGTAGACTATACGCTATCTGTATAGGAATTCAAGGCCGAGAGTCACGTCAACTGATCATCCATAAACATTTTTTTGCATAGAAACTTGGATACCTTCCATTCACATAGTATAGGCGGGTAAATTTTGCCGCTTGACTCAGATTTTAAATTTGGCTAGGGTCCATGTAATAATATAAAAATGGTACTACCTCAGTGGGTGATTTTGCCTGAAAATGTTTGAAACAGAGGGGGTGCGAAATGCTTCGGCGTCAGTGGGTTATTTTCCCACTCGATTACGATTTTGAATTTGGCTTCCGGCCAAGTTTTTATTAGTGGAAAAAAGATTGTGTAGTTCGAACGCCATCTGGTCAGGAATTAAGGCGAGACTCACATCAACTAATGCCTCCGATTCAAATGGGGTAGGCGATAGGTTTTGGCGGTCGACAGTGATTTTGAATTTAGAAATTGTCTAAAGAATAATTAAAAAAATAGGTTGTTTTCCCTCTATTTCAGGGATCCAAGTCAGGGAGAGTGATTAACTACCACGCGTATGAAAATGCAGATCTCCGATACAAGAATGTTTATTTAACATAACAACAAACAAATGTCTGAAGTAGCTCTGATTCAAGCATGTCAAAATGGTGTGCAACCAAGGTCTACTAATTATTTAGGTGTCGGCACAGACTCTTCTACAGGAAGCACTAACTAAATGGTAGTACTAATTCAGATCGAATAAAAAGCCTGCTGCGAAACAAATACTCCTACTACATCATACTATCAAAACACAAAGACCAGCTAAAGTATATGTAAAACAAATAAAACAAGATTTCATCACGCATACACTACTATATAGAGAATACCATTTCATCATATAAAACAATGTTTTATCAGACACACATAGGCCCCCAAAACGAACAGACGGCTCTAATATTCCATCCCCTGCCGCTGTGACTGCAGCATAAACAAAGGTGCCGCCACAGTTCCATCAGCTACCAAAACAAAAAAAATATCAGACTGTAGCTCCAAATAACACAACCTAGGCAAACACATGCTTGCCCAAACAATCCTTGCTTGTTCATCCGAGTGTTATTTTCATCTCCTTGATGTTGTAGTCTGAATCAGCTATGTTGCTGACAGGATTTCCTTTTTGTTTCTTTGATTTAGCATTTCAAATCACGTCGGTTGCTGAAGGAAATGAACAAAATGATCAGCAAAATCATAGGTGTACAAAAATGCAAGGGTTGCACATGAATGACTGCACTAACCAGGTGTCATAATGTAGGGATGTAAAGTACACCAACGTTTACAAGATCTAAACTTCTTAGACTTCATGCTGTTGAGATCTAATTCGAATAGTCCCTTCTTCGCCCATATAACCACCTTTTCTCTATCCTCAAATGCGCAGAGTAACCTTACTGCATCTTCCCCACCATATTCCCATGATTTCTCAAGGCCAAGGAGAGTATCCAACTCAACCTTTATATGAGGCACCCAAGCTTCCTATTTGCCTGTTGATGATCTTGCATTGGACCACGTGTTTAGACTGAAGTCTCTTGTAACCGCAAGGGAAAAATCTCCATTATGCCCCTTAGCGATGACAAAATTGCTTCTTGAAATATCGTGTGTCTCATGGGGGCACTCAATGTAACACAGTTTTATTGTCATGTTATCGAAGGCAATTATATATATCTGGAGTTCATTGTTGGCCAGTATAAAATGTCCTCTATGAGAGTTGACGGCATGCGATCAATCTTAGCCAGCATCTCAGCAGGTTCAATCCAGTCCTCCCATTTTCCTAACTCTGATGATTACCTCTGCACCAGTGCTTGGTTACCATTGGTTACTATCCAAACAACCCAGAAATTACTGCAATAGTGTGAAGACAATTGCCCATGATTTCTCGAACAGACAATTGCGCCGCTATCATACTCACATCTCCGCCAAATTGGTGGTTCTGGTATCACCGTTTCACTTCCACTGATTGGATCCCAGGCCTTTATCATGTTAGACCCTTGCGGATAATGAAGTAGCACCCTACCATTGCGACATCCGAGTACATATGGTTTGTAGGCTTTATGTACTTTCACCATCCTATTCAGCTTCTGGAAGATGGATTGGTCAAGATTACGATCTGTTAAGAATCGAGCGTCCTCGGAGCTATTGGTGAAAAACCCAAGTAACTGCATTCCTCTATTGTGTGACAGGGTTAGCCTTTTGAAATCGTTGCTTCCCATGAAGTCCATCCAACATTTTCGGGCGACTGATGCCCTCAGTATGCATGATAGGTGCGGAGGAAGCCTGACAAGAATCTGACCAAATACATCGCCTGGCAAGTCATTGATTGTTGCATATGTTCTTTCACCGAAGCTGGTAAGATGATGCAAATAGCACAAGTGCATCATCAGAATTAAGTGAACAACACAATGCATAATGCACAACCCTAAAAAAGAATTAAGTAAACACCACAATGCATCATACAATTTGACAGGAAAATTTATCATCGAAATTTCCTAAACTGTACCCATCTAAAAAACTACCTAAAAAGTAGAGTCTGTCAACAAAATAACCTAAACAGCACAAGGAATCAACTAGAGTAGTACGAAAGCACCGCAAAATGCTTTAGCATGTCGGAACTGGGCAAAGGGAATGAAGAACTTTTTTAGGTCACCGAGGAGGACAGAAAGGCCTCCACCTGAATTTTCTGATTTTATCATATAGAAGAGGAGAAAAAAGGGACGCAGCTTCAGTGACTTGGTGAACCCAAGTCTCACCGTGACTTGCCCTAGGATCCATCTTCCATATTAGATCAAACGTATGACAGTAGCTCAAATTTTGAACTAAAAAGTAAAACTATTCGAAATATTTGACAAAAAATCAGTAAATCATCGGTGTGAAAGTTTCATCCTATTCAGATATCTAGTTTGTGATTAAATAGATTTTTATGTTTCCAGTACTATTAGTTTAAACTAATATCCACTGCGTCCAGAAAAAACCCGGAACAGAATACACAAAAGAGAGAGGAAGTTAGGGAGACAAAATCCAACGCAGAACTTACAATAGGGTCGACGAGTTCTGAGCAGATGGAGCAGGCGCCGCCGATAAATGACGAGCCACAGCCGTTGACGCTGAAGAAGCACGACCATAAGATGACGCATTCCTAGCATCCCACGTAGCCGTCGCTTTGGTAGCGACAGCCAACATAGCCGAATTTGTTCCAGCAGCAGCCGACGAGGATTTCGACTGCGTCTCCACCGCTTTCCAAGCATCACTCAACACTGCCCAAGACTCCGATGCGGTACAAGCATCGGCCTCCGCATCCGCTTCACATGTATCCGCTGGTGCTGCTTCAGCATCCACCGAGGCAGCAAATGCATCCGCCAACGCTGATTCCATTTCCTGTAAACGCCACGAGCTTATTTAGCTCGCAATGCCTAAAAATAAATGCATTCTATCCTTCAGAAAGCCCGTAATGGCTGGAGGTTGGGGACGTACATACCAGTGAACGGCAGTGCGTTGGTGTTCAATGGTGGAGCGGCAAGGATGGTCCAGTCGAGGGAGGGTGGCCAGGCGGAGAAGATGACGATGGGGTCGAGGGGCACACGACTGAGCTACCTTGAACTCAAAACTAACTTTCACCCCACTATTTTTTTTTATTTTTTTGCAACCCCCGCGTTTTTTAGGGAAAACCCCGGCTGTATTAATAGTAGTAACCACACGACTGATACAAGTTTGTGCACTTGCGTTGCTCAGTTTCCCGCCTATAGACATCAAGTTTGTGCACCTATTCGTGTGATACAATCAATTGTTGGGTAAAATATTCTATGTGGTAGAAGCCTACCCTTTCTATGACATCAAGATCTAGAGTTCAAACATCGACCTGAAATTCCACAATCTAAAACTACAAGTTTTGATTTACTACCAGAAACAAGCTAACAAATCACTCGTAGCTGGCATTAACATCATCATTAACAGATCTCAGAAGGAAAAAAATTAAAAGATAAAAAACCACCGCAAGTTTGAATAAGATGACTGTTGTTGCCAAATATAGTTACATAAAGCCAGGTCCAATATATATGTCATAATAGTACATCAAATATATAGATTCGTGGACACCACACACCAGCAGAGCGAAAAAACAGTTATAGTTCCTGACTTAACAAACAGTCATCTTCACAAGAGACCCAAACCCTTCTAAAATGAAAGTAGAATGATCAATATGGTTTATAGATTTCCTCATCTTTTGCAAGATCAAGACTGTATGAGCATGGAGAATCTCGAATTTCTATCAAGGTCTCATCTGCTTCTAGAGTTGAATTGAAAAGATTGTCAGCTCGCATTCCCACCTATTCCAAGATCCGGTCGTACACCTACCCAATTAGCTCGTCGCCATCCACATCAGGCAACTCGGGAACTAAGTTGTCAGTCATGAACTTTTGAAAATCAACAGCAATATCATGAGCAACTAAAATTGATATTTCCATCAACAGCAGCATCATCAGAACTAAGTTGTCAGTCAAATCAGCTATCCGCTTAGTGGATGTGGACACTTCTTCCTTCAGGCGCCTAATCTGTTCGTCCTAGTGTTTCACTTTCTCTTGAAGGCACGAAATCATGTGTCTATGAGCTTTGTATTTCTCTCGGAGATGGGCAATTATCAAATCCTTGTAGTGACCAGCACCATTACGCCATGAGCAATATGAGTAAGGTTGAAACTGCATATAACAAATCCAAAATTCAACCAGATTTTCATTTCAAACAAAATAAACCAAATTCTCGTTTCATAATCCAAATTCAGCTGCACACATCATGCAAGCTCCACAGTGGTGTAATACCTCAAACATTACGCTCTAAGTTCAAGCCTAGACGAACCAAAAGTGGATAAGTGATTCTACCGCGAAGGCCTAAGGCCACCCACGTGCAGGCCCATCGAAGCGAAGCAGAGCACGGTACCGACCTACCACCTTATCCACTTTCAAGAACATCGGGACAAGAGCGAGCGGCGTAAGCGACAGGTAACACAACCACGACATACACAAATGAGTATATATGTTTGCGACTTACAATAGACATCAGAGTCACACCATCTAGAAACAATGGAAACAGAAATATTCAACGCCATACGCAAGATCCAAATATCCTAGATACGCCGTACGCAAGATCCAAATATCCGCATACATCACACATCAGAGTATCAAGCGAAAGCGGAAAACAAGATCCGAGTACGGATTAAGAAGCAAATTGGCATAAGATGCCTCTGAAATATTAACCTATTTTCTGGAATTCTATTTGTATTTAAACTATTTTGGCAAACTGTTGTTACTCCGGTGAAACGTACTCAGCGGTGACAATGGGCGTTTCTTGACACAATTTCATAGACAAAAGGCTGATGTGGCGGTCTAATTAATGAGGGAAGAGAGAGCCGCTGTATGTAAGCAAAGAACCGTCTCTTAGCTCACTAACCGAGATGACTTTAATGCAAAATCTATCCAGTGCTCCAATCTACTCTAGCACACCTCGAATAGACTGCTGCATGTCCGTCCGATTGGGTGAGCACCGGGTTGATGACGCCACAAAGTAAGCTATACAGTTTAACTATGCCACAAACTGATCTGCTAGTAAATCTTTAAGATACAAGAGATAGACACGGTGCATTGTGGTGGTAGTATCTTGGATATCCGTCTCTTAGTTGGATACAGCGGTTAGAGACGACTCATTGGCAGCGGCCTCACAGGCACTGACTGGTGGGGACAGAGGGCTGCTCAGGCCCACTGTGCGCATGGACAGAGAGGCAGCGACACGTGTGCGAGCCTGAGGGCTGCGGGTTGTTTTCTGCAAAAACTGGGTCTCTTTTTATAAAAATGCCTGGACGGTCTCTGTTGTGACAATGACGGATGGGCCTCACGTGGACTGCGGGTGGAAGAGAGTGGAAGACCCGGGGCCTCTTTGCAAGACACGAAGCTCAGGTCGGGTTGCTGTTGATTGGAAACAGAGAAGGACGTAGAGTAAAACAGCCAGCTGCTCTTATCTTTGGAAGACGATGGCGACTGCTTCAAAGATCCGATTTGGATGCAGTTTTCGCTGGTGTGTAGAGGGTACAACGGATGACAAGAAGTGCCAAAAAGGTTACCGCTGGGGAAACGATACACCGGTAATCGCTGACGAACACAAGCCAAAAACTACGCGTTAACTGACAGACGAACTGAAAACTATTGACGGTTTGCAGAGATTTTTACCCGACTTTGCCGGATGATCGGGAGAGTTACGGAGCTCGGATATGGGTGCGGTTTTCGCCGGTGTGATGCTTGATCTACCGAGAACAAAGTTTGTTGAGGCTTCTTTGCCGGAGGATGACCAAGGTCGCCGGAAAAGGGACGGGAACAGAGGGTTGCAGCGGTGTCTCCTGCACTGCTGTCTGCACGCGTGCTGCTGCTGTCGACGGCAAAACACGTCGCCGGCGGCCTCCGGTGAGGAAACTCCAAGGGGAATACGTCCTGGGGATGCGCAGCGAAGGGAGTAACCATGTCGGCAAGGTGGCCGAGGTTTATGACGACCAGAACGGCGAGGACCTAGACCTGGCAGCGTGGTGAACTGCGGCGGACGCGTGCGCGCGTGGCTCAGCGGTGGCTGCTGGCAAGCGGGGAGGACGGGGTGAACCAGAGGGGGTGAGGTGTGACGGAGCTCACCTAGGTGGGGACGGTGACGGTGGCGGGGACCCGAGACGAGGACGATGGCGGCGAGGCAGGCCATGGCGGTCCGAGCGCGGCGTGCGAGAGGTCGATGCCGAGCTGGGGCTGGTCCTCCCTTGCGCCCCGCTGGTGCAGCGCGTGTAGCGGCGACGGGGGTACTTCTCCCTGATGGCGAGGCTCCGGGGATAGCAAGGTTCCGCGGCGGGGCTCGGCGTGCGGCGACGGCACGGCCAAGGCGGGCAGGGGCTCTTCTCTAGGGTCTTTCCTTGGCGAGGAAGAAGAGTGAGGGGAGGGATCGATCTGGCGGTAGGTGGGAGGATGAGGATGGGGGACGACAGTTTCGCCAAAACTGGCGAAATTCGTTCGTTTCGCGGGTCACGATATTTTTTTCCTTGCGACAGCGATGCTGGTCGCTCTGCTTAGCTTTAGCAATTACGATAAGACAGTCTTATTTTATCATGTCGTATCATTTGATATGATAATAAAATACGACATATAATATAAAAAAATTAGCCGTATCTCTACCACTAGATGTTCCTAAATATGTGGTGCGATATATTATTGTTAAGAGATTATCTCTTAGCTAAGAGAAGGCAGGCGTCTTTTTTTTTCTCTCTCAGCGATTATTCTAAGTAGAATTGTTAAAATAAGACCATCGTGCTAGTCCCGAGAAGAAAAACTAGCGATGCGTGGGCGCGGGTCTGATGGCCATCACGTGCTAGTCCCGAGAAGAAAAACAGGACGCGGCTCGCTGTCCATTGGACTTGATCGACCCAAGCGAGGGATGGTTCAGGCTCAGAGATGGGTTCAGGTGGAGGGGCGGGCGCACGGTTGCAAGGTTCGGTCGGTACTCCAGGCTGAAGGCCAACGAAGCTAGCTGCCTAGCTTGATCAACGCACCAGGTCGGGGCTTAGCTAGATTGGTGTGTGGGCACATACACACGAGTAGAATAGATGTAGAAGAGGTGTGTATATGTGAGTATACAAGCACACACGGATATGATTTGCTAGAAATAATTAGCAAGCTTAGAATAGAGCAAAAAGATAGGATGATTAGTGAGGAGAATTTGAACAAAGTTCAAATAAAACCAAAAACTCCAAAAGATATCGAGTACAAAGGATGGTACATGACCGTGTTATAATTTCATCTGGCTTAAGGAGTGTGCTTATATTGCATGTGGCATAAGAAAGAGGAACAAGACCAAAGAACACAAGAAGAAACCAAGATGGGGAGTGGAAGGAAATTATAGAGGTTTGATGGAATTGAGCATTTTGTTGGAATTTAATCCAAACAAGATTCTTACAAATTCAAAGAACCCAACATGGAAGGAGGATGACATGCTTTGCATGGGCCATGCATGGTTCATAAATGCCATAATTATAGTGGTGAAAACCACTATAACTCCATGTGGTCTTATAAGGCATACATGCATTCAAATTTTCCTTTTCTTTTCTTCATAGCTGATCAGAGAGATCTTACCCTTGGTCTCCAAAAAACTAAAAAGAAGAGAAGGAAAATATCTTATACTTAGTGGAATACAACAACACAAGTATGAATAAAGGCCAAACCAAAAATGGACAAGCTTGCTTCTCATAGGAAATAGATGGCAAACAACTATAAATGAATATAGATGGACAATGCTAGTGGGTGTGTTACACTAGATGATTATATAGCCTCATATATATTTAAACATGATCATATAGTCAAATATAAACCATATGGAAGATAGAGGAGGTATTCTACTCACATAGCATGCAAAAGTGGCCATGCATGCTACCATACACCATATTGTGAGAACAAATAGGATCATGGATGGAAGCATGTAAAATAGAAGTGGATCCTTCTTGACATATATGAGCTAGAATTAATACCAAAAGAAATGCAATTGCTCATATTTAGTTTGGATGGTGGAATTATAAGGTGGTGACAAGAAAGGTGGTGGAGTTGAAAGAGATATGCCCCCAACTCAACTTGGGCATTAAAAAATATCAAGAACCAACTACAATGTATCAAGAGGCAATTACAATTAATAGACAACTACATAAAGAGAGGAAGAACCAAATGAAAAGGGTTTTATATGATGCTCAAATGCAATATGGCATGGTGACATGAGCATGATATAATGATGATGCAATCAATGACATGTAGGAAGTAGAAATATAGGCTAGACAAGTAGCATTGCAATTGTTAGACAATTAGGATGCTACAAGTGGTACCGCAAATGGCAAAGAACCATAGAGGCATATTTCCCAAACATGGGAAACATAACCGACATGAAAAGGGCCGTACTTCAGGGTTTGCCTTCTTAGCTGGCACATGAGAAGTTCTGGCCTTAGTAATAAGTGGCAACAGATCCGAATGACTTCTTTTCTGCAAATCATGATGCAACAAAAATGATCAGTATATTTTAGGGGACATTTTAAGTAATAAAATGCTCTTTATCAAAAAAAATGTTTTCAGGGGCAAAGCATAGGTTACTGAAATTCCAGCAAAGCAGCTGGATACATAAAAACACTTGTAACTCGATAGTGCCTCCTCCACGGGTGGGACATGCGCATGATGCTAAATGAAATGCAGCAAAACCAGTAAATTTTAGGAAAGAACACATCAACTTTGCAATGCGAAGAAGGATACGTGCATTAATCTGATGCCAAGGATTGGGCGTGTTTCCCTTTAAAAAACAATATAATTTAAAGAACTCAGCAATGCAGGACACTAGCAAACAACAATCTGTTTATGAATGATATGCAGCAAATTACATCTGCATTGTTCAGCAGAGGACCGTTCTGTGAAATAAAGCCAGGGCAAGCTTCCCATCCTCAAAAGACTCTTCTTGGCAGCATATACTTACCTATTTTTAGTGGATCTTATAACTAATTCCATGGCTACATCCATGGTGATCCCAGCTTCCTAATGTGGCATATAGATCTACTATTTAAAATTGCAATCACCTAAACAATTATCCGGATGGTTGCGGACTCAACGGAGATTGCACTGATGCGATGGAAAGGTGGACGCTGCTGGGTAAAGAAGGTGTGCGACGGGGGAGGTGCACAAATATGCAAAAAATATAGCGATACTCATATATAGATAGAGATAGAAGTAACACATAAACCAGATCAATTAGTAGTAACCACAAACTCTAGAAGGGCTGAAAGCAGACTGTTGACTACTCCCATATTAATTAACCTAGTGTAATTTAACGTGGCAGTACTATGTGATGGTGAGTACTAGTAAAAAAAGGGGATTACTTAATTATTAGTGGAATCTACAGTCATCCAACAAAAGCATCATGAGCATGCTAAATATCTAGATTGCAGACCGTACTTGGTTAAGAACCTAATGTCCAGCTCTAACTACCCAAATCTAAGAGCATCTATCCTATTTACGTCTGAGTGCAGTGAGTTGGAGACATCCGTTAACTCTGCAGCCATCTCCTCGACATGCATCTGATGGAGCTCCTGCTCCTCCTCTTCGAGGTCATCGCGGATCTCGAGCTGTAACCACGATGACATCATCGCGCGCTGCAGTGAAAGTGAGTGCGATAGATCTATCCAGTGGATGAACGTGCATCGCTCACATTCGTAGTTGCAACCCAAGAACTTGCACCTGAAGTTCGTTCCCTCGAACGTGACACGGCAATGGGACACCAGGGTGCAGTCGCACCAGAGCCGGAGATCTACATCGGTAACGATGCCGTACCACTCCGCGTCTACCATCTGTGCCGGCATCTGAACCCAGGAAACATCATCGATCGAGCCGGGCAGAATAGAGAAAAACCCCAAAAGGAGAGAACCCATAAGCTGAATTCGAGAAAATAAACTGAGACCGTGAACTCTGGCGTACTTACCCTAACCCGGCCACCTTGCGCATCAAGATCCCCTGTCATTCGTTGGACCGGCATGACTGAATCCGCCGACATTGGTCAAAAAAAGTGCGTGCCTTCAAAGCCTAGCGCAAAGTCTTCATGGAGAAGGAAGAGGTAGGGGAGCCGGTCCTCACATTCGCTGGCTACTACTCCGTATTGGATTTAACTCGACCACTGATAACTGGGGCCCGCGCTAGAGAGCCCGTGGGCCCCGCAAACATCACTCACCTAGTTTGACTTGCATTACATGGAGTACTTTTAGAAAACAGATCAAAACTCAACAAATAAATAAATAAACCAAAGACCCTCTCTCTTTTTGCGAAAACCCATTACAAAACGGAGACGCTCACAAATACGTACACACACTCACCCCTATGAATGCAGGTACGCACACCCTACACCTATGAGCACTTCAGAAAGACTGGATCTTGAGACTGATCCTGCGGGGCTTGAGCTTGAAGAAGTCACCATAGGCACTTCACTATATATTGACGGGAATGTCGCCTCTCACTACCCTCATAACTATCCTTCAAATTCGAGTGCCAAGGCTTCATGGCGAAGGAAGTGCTAGGGGGTTGGAGCTCATATTCGTTGGCTGCTATGGGATGTAATTGAACCACTAATAATGGGGCCCCCAGTAGTGAGCCCATAGACCCTAGACACCGGTGATCATTACAATTACTTTGGGAAAACCGAGCAAAACTTAATACAAACGGAAGGCCCATCTCTCTCATTTTTGCAAAAATCCACTACAAAATGCACACGCTCACAAATGCATACACACACTCACCCCTATGAACGCATGAACGCACATCCTACCCCTATGAGCACCTCCGAAATATTGTGTCTACAGACTATCCGGTGGGGGGGGTTATGACCCACAAGATAGGGGATCGCAATAGTCTTCGAGGGAAGTAAAACCCAATTTATTGATTTGACACAAGGGGAGCCAAAGAATATTTATAAGCCTTAACAACTGAGTTGTCAATTCAGCTGTACCTAGAAACAATCTTGCTCGTAGTAGTTTATCAGTAGCAAAAGTTTTGTAGTAGCAATAGCAAAGTGACAGCAGTAGTAAAAGTAAAGACAGTAGTAACAATTGCAGTAAATAGTAGGATTAAAGCGCAGTAGGCATAGGGATGGATGGTCGGGCCTTGCATGGACAAGACAATTCATGTAACAATCAAGACATAGGGCATTTACAGATAAATAATATAAAGCATCCAAGTACTAAATAATCATAGGCATATGTTCCATATATAGTCATACGTGCTCATAATGAGAACTTGCACACCATCTTTTGTCATGTCAGCCCGTTGCAGCGGGGCCTCAAGGGAATCTCCTGGCAATTAAGGTGCTCCTTTTAATAGAGCACCGGAGCAAAGCATTAACACTCCGTGAACACACGTGATCCTCATATCATAGCCATCCCCTCCGGTTATCCCGATTCTTGTCACTTCAGGGCCTTTGGCGGACAATAATATGTGTATACAACTTGCAGGTAAGATCATAAACAATAATATCATCAAGAATCAATAACATGTTCAGATCTAAAATCATGGCACTCGGGCCCTAGTGACAAGCATTAAGCATAAAAAGTTGCAACAATGTCAACAAGCACTAACAATAGATACTAGGCACCATGCCTTAACAATCTGATGCAATTACATGAACGATCTCATCCAATCCCTACCATCCCCATAGCCTACAACATGGGATTAATCACTCATGGATGGGGGAATCATGATTGGTTGATGGAGGAGCGATGGTGATGATGATGATGGCGATGATCTCCTCCAATTCCCCATCTCGACAGGGTGCCAGAACGGAGTTTCTGGTTCTGAATCACGGTTTCTGGTGGTGGTGGCGCAGCAGAACTCTATCTGGAAAAACGGCGAACCCTCGTCTGATTTAGGTCAGAGGGCTTATATAGGCGAAAGGAGAGGTCGAGGCGGAGTCCGAGGCGGCCACACCACCTCCTGGCACGGCCTGGCTTGGCCCGCGCGGCTAGGTGGTGTGGGCCCCTTGTGGCCCCTCTTCGTCTCGTCTTCTGGCTCCATGAGTCTTCTGGTAAAATAGGAGTTTTGCGATATTTTCCGGTATTTTTCCTGAAAGTTGATTTCCTACACAAAATGAGACACCAAAGCAATTATGCTGAAAACAACTTTAGTCCGCACTAGTTATATCCAAATCACACAAATTAGAGAAGAAATAATAGCAAAAGTGTTCGGAAAAATAGATACGTTTTGGACGTATCAACTCCCCCCAAGCTTAGCTTATTGCTTGTCCTCAAGCAATTCAGTTGAAAACTGAGTGCGATAAAAGAAACTTTCATGAACACATTTGCTTCATAAGATGTATATATTCCTAGCATATGATCAAATACTCAGGCAATTCATAATAAAGAGTATGCAAATAAGTTTACCCAGTAATCATGCAAGCTATGAAGAGATTCCATCCCATTAATAATAAGCAACATGACACATAAGCATATGCAGGATTGTAGTGCTCATAAGAAGATATGATAAAGTGGTATCTCATTTTCCTTTCTTTGGAGCAAAACATAAATGCCAAGGCACCTCTGAAGTTTAAGTGAAGACTAGAAATAAAAATATCAAAGATACAAGTGTCAAAGTTATGTCATAATTAACCGTATTTTGGGACAAGCACATTACACTAAGAATGACACCTATGCTCTCGGGAAGGTGCTTAAAGAATAAATGGTGACTCAACATAAAAGTGAAAGAAACGGTTTGAAAAGTTTGAAAGGCTTCCAAATGTTGAAAGTATGGTACTCATTAGCTTTGAGCTCTCATTGCCCCTATCATAAGCATCTTTCAGTGATTAAGGTTAAAGTGAACAAATATGAGGATATGCTTGATAAGTTATAAGCTGAAAATCTCATGCCCCTTGCATACGAGTACCGTTCCTCATGCTACTCAACTTTAGTCACAAGTAAGTTCTTGTCGTTGTAAGTACATGTGTATCATAGAGAACCGCCAATGGGGTACCCCTTGCCTGATGATACAGAAGCTTTCCCATATCAAAATGACAAGGCAAGTAGACAATGAGCATCTTAGCGATCCTTTTATTTGCTATTTGCATAGGGTTTTCCTTTTTCTCTTTTTTTTCTTTTTTTAGGATGCTTCCCAGATTGCTCACTATGGTTATGCTGCACATTTCCACCATGATTAGGCATGGCCTAGACTAGCCGCCTAGGCGTTTCTCTAACACATATACGAACTCTATGAGCCTTACAAGCTCCCATTTCATTTCACACCGCCGGGATCCATAAGCAAAATAAGATGATATCACCTAAATAAAGTGCAATGTTGAAAGCGTTCCCCATGATAACATGGTTCTACTAATTCACAACTTACAAAACACAAGCATATACGCAACATAGATGGGCACAATGGTTTAAGTTTATTAAGTGCAAGAAAGTAAAGTGTGCCATCAAGTTCGTGAGAGCTTTAATCACTAATTTTCACATAACAAGCAAACATTTGTATTGGAAGAAAACAAAGCATAATAAATATGCAACGAATAGCAATAATGCTAATAGGTAGATATGGTGGACTCTTTTTGACAACTTTGGTTTTAGGGAGTTGGATGCATGAGTAAAGCTTATACTCAGCACAAGTGAAGGCTAGCAATAGAAAGGGAGTGGAAATCGAGAGAGTAGTAACTGTCATAATCATGCTTGTGACAAAACAAAATTAATAGTGGCATAAAAGTGACACAAGAACTCTAAGGAAGAATAAATCATCGAGGCTTAACTGACTTTTTGTTTAGTCATATTCATGCATGAGCATGTGCCAAGTCGATTCAAATAGAACATTCAGAGGAGGACACCACAATGTCATACCAAGTTATGAATAGAACAATGCGAGCAAACATTTATATGACATGTTACGAACTATAATGGATTGGAACTGATCATAAGAAGGCAATGACCACTAAGTATCCATTAAATAACATACACCTTATATAAACAGACTAAGCATGCTCACAATGATGAGTATATGTACAAAAATGAAAACAAATAGAGTTCATACAGCCTCTTACCACACCTCGAGTTGTCATAAATCATCATTGCCTTTCACTTGGGTGACTTGAATAATAAGATAAAACCAAACTCCAAGGAGTCACTGAGGACCGCTGAACCCTGCAACAAACTTTACAAAACCAGAGAAGAACAACAAATATTTTTGGGTTTTCGATTTTTAAAGGCAAGAACCGAAGGGAAGAGCGAGCAAGGCGAAATCTTTTTGGGTTTTTGAATAATGAAAACAAAGCTAAAAAGGATGAAGCAAACCAAGACTAAAAGACAAACAGCAAACATTGTTTTGTTCATTAAAATCCTTTTGTTCATAAGGTTGATCAGGTCTTGTTACCAAAACAATTTTATATGAAACAAAACTTTGCATTCCACTAAATGATTATGTTACCTCAACCCTAATAGCAATATTCGCAATCATGATAGTTTCATATTTTTCTCGTGCTATGGGATAATATATTTCTCCAACTTGGATGCCCTCAATATTTTCAATTGAATTTAAGCCATAAGTCCTATCAATCTTCTTATGGAAATAAACAGTATGCTCCTTGTTATTAACATTAAAAGTTACCTTTCCTTGATTACAATTAATGACAACACCTGCAGTATTAAGAAAAGGTCTCCCAAGAATAATAGACATATTATCATCTTCAGGCATTTCAAGCACAACAAAGTCAGTTAATATCAAGCAATTATGGGCCACTTGAACAGGAACATCCTCACATATACCAACATGAATAGTAGTAGATTTATCAGCCATTTGTAAAGATATATCAGTTGGTATTAATTTCTCCAATTGAAGTCTCTTGTTGAGAGAAAAAGGCATAACACTAACTCTTGCTCCCAAATCACACAAAGCAGTTCTAACATAATTATTTTTAATAGAACATGGAATAGTTGGAATCCCTAGGTCTCCAAGTTTCTTTGGAACCTTACCATTAAAGGAATAATTAGCAAGTAAAGTAGAGATTTCCTCATTAGGAATCTTCCTTTTATTACAAACAATATCCTTCATATACTTTGAATAAGGAGGCAATTTAATAGCATCAGTTAAAGGAATTTGCAAAAATAAAGGCTTCATCCACTCACAAAACTTGTTATAGTGTTTGATACATTGCAAATGTATCTATAATTTTTGATGTTCCATGCTTGGTTTTATCCACTTTCTTGTGTTTTGTCCACACTTTGGAGTACTTTTTATAAGATTTCTTGGACTAACCTATTAACAAGAGCCACAGTGTCAGCTGCCTGTTTTTTGCTGTTTTTGGTTCCAGGAAAGTCAGAAAATGAATATTCTCGGAATTGGACGGGACAAAAGCCAAAGTGCCTATTTTTACGGATGTCATCAAGTGCCAGAATACGAGACGGAGAGGGGCCACCACACCACCTGGCCGCGCGGCTAGGCCTGGCCCGCGCCAAGGGGTGGTGTGGCCGCTCCCGGCACCCCCTCGGCCTCTCCTTCCGCCTATATATTGCCCTCAGGACGAAAACCCTAAGGGCCCGATCAAAAATCCACGAAAGAGTCTGTAGCCGCCGTCATCTCCATCCCTAGATCGGGGGGGTCTGAAGCTCTTCCCGGCACCCTGCCGAAGAGGGGAATTCACCCTGGAGGCCTTCTTCATCACCATGCAAGCCTCCGGTGTGATGCGTGAGTAGTTCATCCTTGGACTACGGATCTATGTAGTAGCTAGATGGCTGGTTCGCCTCATTTGTGCTTTCATGTCTAGATCTTGTGAGTTTCGTTCATGATCAAGATCATCTATTTGTAATTCTGCATGTTATGTTTGCGGGGATCCGATGGATATTGATATGCTATTTCAGATTGATTATTGATTCTATCATGTCTTTGTTATTTGTGATCTTGCATGCTTTCCGTTGTTAGTAGCTATCTTGGCCAAGTAGATGCTAGCAACTCCAAGAGTTAGTATTTATGCTCGATAGTGGGTTCATGCCTCTGGTAATCTAGGGAAGTGACAGAAATCTCTAAGGTACTAGATGTGTTGTTTCTACTAGGGAGAAAACAACAATCCTTTGTTCATAGAACAATCGTATTGTTTACTTAACACGCAGTTCGTAAAGCAATAATCTGTTGCTTGCAACTTAATACTAGAGGGGGTTCAGATGATAACCTGAAGGTGGATTATTAGTCATAGATGCAGTTGGATGGCGGTCTATGTATTATGTTGTAATGCCCAATCAAGTCTCAAAGGAGTCAAGATGATTAGTATATGCATGTATTGCTTTCTCGATGTTTGTCAATTGCCCCGCTGTAATTTGTTCACCCAGCATGTTATCTATCTAAGGAGAGCCACCTCTAGTGAACTATGGATCCCGGTCCTTGTCTTTTACATACAATCTATAAAATTTTACTTCTTTGTGTTTACTTTCTGCAAACTATTACTTCTTTCCATTTGATACGTTTAATCCTTTGTTTTCCGCAAAACACAGTGAGATTGACAACCTCATCGCAAGTTGGGGACAAAGTTCTGTGGTTGTGTTGTGCAGGTCTCCACGTTGCTACTAGCACCGATAGTGCGCCCTGCCAAAGCTTAGCTAGTAACACCTTTGAGGTGTTTCCTTGCTCCTACTGGTTCGATTAAACCTTGGTTTCATAACTGACGGAAACTTGCTGCTGTGCTCATCATACCTTCCCCTTGGGGTTCCCAACAAGCTCTACATCAACACCTCCATCAAGCATTTTTTCTGGGCGCCGTGCATTGAGCCATCAAGCATTTTTCTGGCGTCGTTGTTGGGGAGTCAAGGACATCTTCACAAGGAAGTCCCTCATAACCAATCTCTTTACTTTGTTATTTTTGTTTTGCTTAGTTTCTTTTTGCTTTGTTTGCTTTTTTGTTATCAAAAACACAAAAAAATAGTTTTACAAGTTTGCTTTCTTATTTGAAAACCCAAAAAAATGACTACTCTTGAAAATACCAAGTTGTGTGACTTCACTAGCACCAACAACAATGATTTTATGAGCACACCTATTGCTCCACCTTTGCCTGAAGATACTTTCTTTGAGATAAAACCTGCTTTACTCAATCTTGTTATGAGAGAAAAAAATTCTAGTATTGGTAATGAAGATGCTGCTTCCCATCTAAATAATTTTGTTGAACTTTGTGAGATGCAAAAGCATAGGGATATAGATGGTGATATTATTAAGATGAAATTGTATTCTTTCTCTTTGAGAGGAAAAGCTAAAGAATGGTTGAATTCCTTAACTAGGAATAGTATTGATTCTTAGACTAAGTGCAAAGATGCTTTTATTGGAAAATACTATCCTCCTGCTAAGATTATATCCATGAGAAGTGAAATAATGAAGTTTAAACAACTTGATAATGAGCATGTTGCTCAAGCTTGGGAAAGAATGAAATCTTTGGTTAAGAATTTTCCCACTCATGGACTGACTGCTTGGATGATCATCCAAACTTTTTATGCAGGATTGAACTATTGTTCAAGGAACCTATTGGATTCTGCTGCTGGAGATACCTTTATGACCATCACTTTGGGTGCTGCAACTAAACTTCTGGACAATATGATGGTTAATTATTCTGAATGGCATACTGAGAGAGCTCCACAAGGTAGGAAGGTAAATTCTGTTGAGGAAACCTCCTCCTTGAGTGATAAGATTGATATTATTATGTCTATGCTTGTTAATGGGAAAGCCCATATTGATCCAAATAATGTTCCTTTAGCTTCTTTGGTTGCTCAAGAAGAGCAAGTTGATGTGAACTTCATAAGAAATAACAACTTTGGCAATAATGCTTATAGGAGTAATTTTGGTAACAACAATTATAAGCCATATCCTCCCAACAATGGTAATGCTTATGGAAATTCTTACAACAATAATAGGAGTACACCCTCTAAACTTGAAGTTATGCTTAAACACTTTATTAGTAAACAAACTACCTTCAATAAAACTATTGAGGAAAAACTCTATAATGCTGAAAGAAATATAGCATCTTTAGCTGAAGCTCAAACTACTTTGAATAAAATGGCTGCTAAACCTGAAACTAATGAGAATACCTTTGTAGCCACTAATTCCATACAAGTAAGAATTGATGAAAATGTTAGACTATTAGCTGAATTACATGCTAAGTGGGAAAGAGAAGATGAAATTGCTAGAAACATTAGTGTTTCTACTATCACCACCACTAGTGTTGAGGCTAGTAATAGTTCTACTACTTTAGATGATAAAGTTGATTTTGATCTTGATGGTTGTAATATCTCTGAAGTTATTAAGTTCCTACAAAAGCTTGCTAAAAGTCCTAATGCTAGTGCTATGAACATGGCCTTTACAAAACACATTACTGATGCTCTCCTAAAGATTAAGTAAGGAAAGATGAAACATAAAGCTTCTATTCCTATTAAACAAGAATATGGTTGGGAACCCATCATTAATATGAAAGTGAATGACTTTGATTTCAAAGCTTTATGTGATCTTGATAGTAGTGTTTCTATTATGCCTAGAAGGATTTATGATATGCTTGATTTGCCTCCACTTGAATATTGTTATTTGAATGTCCCACTTGATGATAATGCTAAAAAGAAACTCATGGGGAGTCTAAATTATGTTATTATTATGGTTAACAATGTCTATGTCCCCGTTGATTTCTATGTTTTGGATGTTGAATACAATGCTTCTTGTCCTATTACTTTGGAAGACCTTTTCTTAGAACTGTTGGCGCCATTATTGATATGAAAGAAGGCACCATTAAATATCAACTCCCACTCAAGAAAGGTATAGAACACTTCCCTAAAAAGAGAGAAAAGATTCCTTTTGCTTCTCCTATGAAAACAAAATTTGGTCTTAATTCTTCTTCATTTGAGAACACTTGATTCTTTCTTGCTTCTTATGCCTAACTTAAAGGCGTTAAAGAAAAGTACTTACTGGGAGATAACCCAAAAGTTTTAGATGAGTCTTGGAAGTTATTACCTCTGTAATAACCTCTCCTTATCCTTTTTATTTGCTTTTTGTGCCAAGAGTAATCTTTAATGAGAGAGAAGTAATGATTGGGAAAGTTGATGTCCTGACATAGATTTCTGTGTTGCACCGTAACAATTCGTGTAAAATCTCTGAATGTCTTTTTGAGGCGTGAATTTTTGTTCATCTGACCCAGGTTGTTATCTAATTTTTGTTAGTTCAACACTTTTTGATTTGAGCAACAGAAGGTCTTTGAAAAAATTCATCTTTACCTGCTGGTCTGTTTTGACAGATTTCTGCCATTTTCTGCATTTGCTTCTTGTTGGTTTCTTTTTGAGTTCTTTTGGGGAATTGAGCTTTTTGAGGGAAGTGCTACAGTAGCTAGTGTTCTAATGGAAGTTTATTTGGTGTTAGAACTGAACCTTAAGACTTATTTATCTTGAGTGCATTAATGTTGCTAATAAAGATTGTGTGAAGTTTTGTATGAAGGAAAAATTTCAGGTGTATGGAAGGAATGAGTAATGAGATGAATGATGGACTAAAGCTCAAGCTTGGGGATGCCACGCGTGTCACCCCAAGAAATATCCAAGAAGTACAAGCGTCAAAGCTTGGGGATGCCCAAGGCATCCCCTTCTTCATCAATAAAAATCCAAGGTTTCTTCCAAACGCTTCATTTTTATTGTTTCATGCACAGTTGTGTTGTTCTTGGAGCGTCTTATTTTTTGTTTTCGTTTTGGTTTTTAGTTTGCTTGGTTTTCTTAGTTTTCTGAATAAATTGGTTGGACCCCCTCTTTCATACTTTGGTTTGCAAATAGTTTGGTTTGGTTTGGAAAAGAGTAGGAAAGTTCATGCTTATGTGGTAAAAAGAGCTTGTTTTTACTGTGGCCTATGCTTTGTCATGCCATGCTTGATATTGTTTTGGCTTTATGCTTAGTATTCTTTGCTGTAGCATGACTTGTTATAAACAATTGAGATTTCTTAATGTGCCTTGGATGAATCATGCGTTGTTTTAGCATATTAAAGCATAGTATAGTGGTATTCTCCTTTGATGCTTTATTTGGGATGACTTGGCGCATGCTCACACCATGTTATGACTATCTCAAGTCACCATAGCCTTTATGATCCTTTAGTTTTAAACTTGTGCTATCACTTTATGCTTTGATCAATGTTGTTTCGTCGCTCTGCATGATTATGGCCATTATTGCTCTCTTAGTTTGTCGCTCCTAGTCTTTTGCTAGCCTCCACAACCAAGTATGAGTTCCACTCATGCATCCAACTCCCTAAACCAAGTTATTCCAAAGATTCCACCATACCTACCTACTAGCTTATGCTATTCCAAGTATATTCATGCTTTTGTTTATCTTCCAAATTAAACTCGTTACGAGAAAACTAGTGATTAAAGCTCTCACGAACTTGATGGCACACTTTACTTTTTGCATCTGATAAACTTGAACCATTGGGTCCTTCTTTGTTGCGTATATGCTTGCGCTTTATAAGTTGAAATTAGCAGAACCATGTTTCATGGGGAACGCTTTCAACATTGCACTTGTACTTTGTACCCCGTTGATATCATGTTCTTTTGCTTACGGATCCCGGTGGTGTGAAATAAAAGTGGAACTTGTAAGATCATGGAGTTTGTATGTGTGTTAGAGAAACGTCTGGGCCGCTAGCCTAAGCCATGCCTAATCATGGTGGAAACTTGTAGCATCACCATAATGAGCACTCTATGAAGCATCCTCAATAAAAACCTATGCAAATAGCAAATAAAAAGATCACTGAGATGCTCATTGTCTGCTTGCCTTGTCATTTTGATTATGGGAAAGCTCCCATATCATGTGCAAGGGGTACCCCGTTGGCGGTTCTTAATGATGCACATGTACTTATAATGACAAGAGCTTACTCGTGACTGAAGTTGAGTAGCATGAGGATCGGTCTTCGTAAGTAAGGGGCATGAGATTTTGGTTTATAACTTGTCAAGCATATCCTCTTAGTTGTGTCACTTTAACCTTAATCACCTTAAAAGATGCTTATGATAGGGGCAATGAGAGCTGAAAGCTATAAGTACCATAATTTTTGGAAGCTCTTTATGAGACTTGAATCCCTACTTCCTTCTATGAAGGCCTTTCTTCCACCATTATATTGAGTCTCCACCTTCTACCTTTATGCACTTACTTTGAGAGCATAGTGGCCATTCTTAGTTCTATGTGCATTGTACCAAGACTAGTTGATTGATGCATACCTTGATATTGCTTGTTCTAAACTATTGTATCTAGTCACTCTTATGAACTTTGAAGGTGTCCTATGCATTTATATTTACTACTCTATTGAGGGACAAGCTAAATACTATTATGCTATGTTTTCTTTATGTGAAACAAACAAACATCTTGCAAAGCATTGTTATTCATGAATCTTTTGTTTGTGCATTTTCATGTTGCATCATAGTTTCTTTGTCTTATTGCTAGAACTTTGTCTTTCATGTTATGATTGAAGTACTATGATCCTATCTTTGAATGTTTTACAAATACTTTGATTAAGTCTTTGGTGCATGTCACCTCAAAAATTATTCTTTCTTTTTATCACTTACCTACTCGAGGACGAGCAGGAGTTAAGCTTGGGGATGTTGATACATTGCAAATGTATCTATAATTTTTGATGTTCCATGCTTGGTTTTATCCACTTTCTTGTGTTTTGTCCACACTTTGGAGTACTTTTTATATGATTTCTTGGACTAACCTATTAACAAGAGCCACAGTGCCAGCTGCCTGTTTTCTGCTGTTTTTGGTTCCAGGAAAGTCAGAAAATGAATATTCTCGGAATTGGACGGGACAAAAGCCGAAGTGCCTATTTTTCCGGATGTCATCAAGTGCCAGAATACGAGACGGAGAGGGGCCAGGGCGCCACCACACCACCTGGCCCGTGCCAGGGGGTGGTGTGGCCGCTCTCGGCACCCCCTCGGCCTCTCCTTCCGCCTATATATTGCCCTCAGGACGAAAACCCTAAGGGCCCGATCAAAAATCCACGAAAGAGTCTGTAGCCGCCGTCATCTCCATCCCTAGATCGGGAGGGATCTGAAGCTCTTCCTGGCACCCTGCCGGAGAGGGGAATTCACCCTGGAGGCCTTCTTCATCACCATGCAAGCCTCCGGTGTGATGCGTGAGTAGTTCATCCTTGGACTACGGATCCATGTAGTAGCTAGATTGCTGGTTCTCCTCCTTTGTGCTTTCATGTCTAGATCTTGTGAGCTCCGTTCATGATCAAGATCATCTATTTGTAATTCTGCATGTTGTGTTTGCGGGGATCCGATGGATATTGAGATGCTATTTTATATTGATTATTGATTCTATCATGTCTTTGTTATTTGTGATCTTGCATGCTTTCCGTTGTTAGTAGCTATCTTGGCCAAGTAGATGCTAGCAACTCCAAGAGTTAGTATTTATGCTCGATAGTGGGTTCATGCCTCTGGTAATCTGGGGAAGTGAGTGAAATCTCTAAGGTACTAAATGTGATGTTGCTACGAGGGAGAAAACTACAATCCTTTGTTCATAGAACAATCGTATTGTTTACTTTACACGCAGTTCGTAAAGCAATAATCTGTTGCTTGCAACTTAATACTGGAGGGGGTTCAGATGATAACCTGAAGGTGGATTATTAGTCATAGATGCAGTTGGATGGCGGTCTATGTATTATGTTGTAATGCCCAATCAAGTCTCAAAGGAGTCAAGATGATTAGTATATGCATGTATTGCTTTCTCGATGTTTGTCAATTGCCCCGCTGTAATTTGTTCACCCAGCATGTTATCTATCTAAGGAGAGACACCTCTAGTGAACTATGGATCCCGGTCCTTGTCTTTTACATACAATCTATAAACTTTTACTTCTTTGTGTTTACTTTCTGCAATCTATTACTTCTTTCCATTCGATACGTTTAATCCTTTGTTTTCCACAAAACACGGTGAGATTGACAACCTCATCGCAAGTTGGGGACAAAGTTATGTGGTTGTGTTGTGCAGGTCTCCACGTTGCTACTAGCACCGATAGTGCACCCTGCCAAAGCTCAGCTAGTAACACCTTTGAGGTGTTTCCTTGCTCCTACTGGTTCGATTAAACCTTGGTTTCATAACTGAGGGAAACTTGCGGATGTGCTCATCATACCTTCGTCTTGGGGTTCCCAACGAGCTCTACATCAACACCGCCATCAAGCATTTTTCTGGGCGCCGTGCATTGAGCCATCAGTGTTCTTCTTCCTTTGACTTGTGTTTCTTATCAGGAAAAGGCATTGGTTTTTGAACCCAATGCTCTCTTTCACTACCATGTTTCTTAGCAACAAAATCTTCCTTAGTGTATTTAGTACTCTTAGCGTGCCTTTCGGGTTCTTCTCCAACTTCTTCTTTATCAGGAGCATCATTTTTCTCATTACCACTCTCAGTTTCAGCATTAGAGACAGATATACTATTAGGATCTTTAGCAGGTTCAGAAGACTCTACAATAGTTTTATGTTTCTTTTCCTTTCTCTTAGGAGAAGTACTACTATTTTCAATTTGTTGAGAATCCTGCTCAGTTATTTCAGGATGCCCCTCAAGATATAGAGGATCCTGAGTGGCAGCACCACTTCTAGTTCTAATTTCATAAGCATGTTTTTCTTTAGAAGCATTAACTAGTAAATCTTTTTGTACTTTAATAAGCTGATCAATTTGAGTTTGAACCATTTGGAAATGTTTAACAAGCATTTTAACATCATTGGAGGTTCTTTCCACAATATCCCTCAACTCAATAATAGCTCTAGAGTTTTCCATTAAATGATTCTGCACCCTCTTATTAAAATTATCTTGCTTAACAACAAAAATATCAAATTCTTCTAAGCATTGATCAAGAGGTTTAGAATAAGGAATATCACCTTCATCAAAATTTTGGAGAGAGTGTACCTCAATAGTGGATGAGTGGGAGATTGGCTTACATAATTCTTCTATAGGAGGTAAATTCTTCACATCTTCAGATTTAATACCCTTCTCCTTAAGACATTTCTTAGCTTCCTTCATCACTTCATCATTTAGTTCAATCACTCCCCTCTTCTTTGATGTTGGTGTTGGCTCGGGCACGGTTAACTCAGGTGTAGTTGACTCAGGTGAAGTCCAGTCATCATAATTCTTGCTTAACTTAGCCATTAATTCCTCGGCTTTTTTGGGAGTTCTCTTCCTGAAAACACAATCAGCACAACTATCTAGGTATGTCCTAGATTCATCAGTTAGTCCATTATAATATATATCAAGAAGCTCATTTTTAGGTAATGGACACACAGGCTGTGCATGAATCCATGATTCAGGCAATATCTCATTTTCTCTTTGTTTAAAATCAAAAAGTTCCTGCAAAATGGAATGCCGAGCACTAGGAGGGAAATATTTTTGAAAGAAAGTATTAATCAAGCAATCAGGACTATCAATGGATCCATGAGGTAAATAATTAAACCAAGCTTTAGCTTCCCCTTTTCAGTGAAAAAGGGAAAATTTTAGCAAAAAGTAGGTGCGCATCTTAATATCATCATAAATTAGGCCACTCATGGTAGAAAGCTCAGTCATATGTGCCACATCACTTTCATTTTTAGTCCCACAAAAAAGGTTCTTTCTCAACAATGGTTATGTAAGATAAATCAAGAGAGAAATCATAATCCTTATCTGTAATGTTTATGGGAGATGTAGCAAACTTAGCATTAGGAGATAATTTAGGTCTAACAGTACGTCTCTCAAGAAGACTCTTAATAGCACTTCTACCATGAGTGTTTTGGCATTCTTTAATAAATTCATCAGTCACTTGTATATATCTGTCTTCAATATCATAGCTCTCTCTAGACTCAGGTGAACTGACATGTGTAGTAGTGTCTTCATTAGGAGTTTCAGTATTTCTAGCTATTGTTCTAGAAATCGTAGCATCTAGGAAAGGACCTAATGAACCACTCTTATCAAGCATAGTAGAAGCAACATCATAAGTATCAGAAGTTTCAGATTCAGCAGAAGTAGCAGTATGTGTAGCATGTGTATGTGGTGGTGGTGTAAGGAGCTTACTCATCACAGATGGTGAATCAAGAGCAACAGAGGTGTTCAGAACTGTACCTCTCCTTGTAGTGGATGGTAATATAGGAACCTTTCCATCACGAGTTTTACCCATGATGAATGGATAGCAGCAAACAATAATGATCCTAAGTGAACTTGATAAATAGAGCTATGCTCCCCGGCAATGGCGCCATAAAATAGTCTTGATGACTCACAAGTATAGGGGATCGCAACAGTCTTCGAGGGAAGTAAAACCCAATTTATTGATTCGACACGAGGGGAGCCAAAGAATATTTATAAGCCTTAACAACTGAGTTGTCAATTCAGCTGTACCTAGAAACAATCTTGCTCGTAGTAGTTTATTAGTAGCAACAATTTTGTAGTAGCAATAGCAATGTGACATCAGTAGTAAAACTAAAGACAGTAGTAGAAATTGCAGTAAATAGTAGGATTAAAGCACGGTAGGCATAGGGATGGATGGTCGGGCGTTGCATGGACAAGACAATTCATGTAATAATCAAGACATAGGGCATTTGCAGATAAATAAGATAAAGCATCCAAGTACTAAATAATCATAGGCATGTGTTCCATATATAGTCATACGCGCTCATAATGAGAACTTGCACAACATCTTTTGTCCTGCTAGCCCGTTGCAGCGGGGCCTCAAGGGAATCTACTGGCAATTAAGGTGCTCCTTTTAATAGAGCACCAGAGCAAAGCATTAACACTCCGTGAACACACGTGATCCTCATATCATAGCCATCCCCTCTGGTTATCCCGATTCTTGTCACTTTGGGGCCTTTGGTTCTAGACAATAATATGTGTATACAACTTATAGGTAAGATCATAAACAATAATATCATCATGATTCAATAACATGTTCAGATCTGAAATCATGGAACTCAGGCCCTAGTGACAAGCATTAAGCTTAACAAGTTGCAACAATGTCAAAAGGCACTAACAATAGATACTAGGCACCATGCCCTAACAATCTGATGCAATTACATGAACGATCTCATCCAATCCCTACCATCCCCATAGCCTACAGCGGGGGATTACTCACTCATGGATGGGGGAATCATGGATGGTTGATGGAGAAGCGATGGTGATGATGATGGCGATGATCTCCTCCAATTCCCCGTCCCGGCAGGGTGCCAGAACGGAGTTTCTGGTTCCGAATTGCGGTTTCTAGTGGTGGCGGCGCAGTGGAACTCTATTTGGAAAAACGTCGAACCCCCCCCCCCCTCCCCCGTCTGTTTTAGGTCAGGGGGATTATATAGGCGAAAGGAGAGGTCGAGGCGGAGTCCGAGGCGGCCACACCACCTCATGGCGCGGCCTGGCCTAGCCCGCGCGGCCGGGTGGTGTGGGCCCCTCATGGCCCCTCTTCGTCTCGTCTTCTGGTAAAATAGGAGTTTTGCGATATTTTCCGGGATTTTTTCTGAAAGTTGATTTCCTGCACAAAAAACGAGACACCAAAGCAATTCTACTGAAAATAGTGTTAGTTCGCATTAGTTGATCCAAATCATACAAATTAGAGAAGAAACAATAACAAAAGTGTTCGGGAAAGTAGATACGTTTTGGACGTATCAGGGCTTGAGCTTGATGAAGTCACCATAGGCACCTACTGCCCTCGTAACCATCCTTCAAAGCCGAGCGTCGAGGCTTCATCGAGAAGGAAGAGCTAGAGGAGTCAGAGCTAACAATGGTTGGCTGCTATAGGATATAACTAGACTACTAATAATAATGGGGCCCCACGGTAGTGAGCCCATTGGCCCCAGACATCAAAGCAAGCACGGTGTCAAGTCTTAAACATATATCTTAACGGTGGAGTGGGTAGTGCTAACAAAAAGATTCTTCTAGGTGATTCTAGTGCTAGACTTATGTCTAAGAGAATCAATTGGGAGGGCCCACTATTCAGTGGACAACAATCTGTTTTTTTAGCATGGTTGTGTGGACCCACTTTAGTTCTAAACGCTGGACCAAAAGTAGTTTTCATAGCTACTTCTAGACACTGCACACGCCCTTACTATACACAGCTTAGAAATTTACTAGCCTCGTGTCTAAGAAAATTGTAGGTTGCTTTGAGAGTTTTTTAAAAAAGCTTTTGGAGGTACCCATCGAGGGGTCAATTAATATATCACAAAACACTAAGAGTTTTGACTATAGTTTTAACTTCTTGCTAAGATAGATTTTTCATCTTGACAATTTAACGAAATTAGGTCAAACTTGAGCTACAAGTAAGCACGATATAGATTGCTCTTGAATTAAATGTCTTTTCGGAGGTCTATAGGTGCATCTTGTTATAGTAAACAATTCCATCACTATGAGTTTCCTACTATCTCAGGAAAGAACATTCTCAATTTTCCAAATGTGATGACAAGATTGTTCTTTCCCATAAAGCAAGTCTAAAGAATATGGATCTAAATGACACACGGGGCGAGTTTTTAGACATATATTATGGACCAACATGTTGTACTTATGGTTTCCCATGTTTTATGAGTTCTCAAACTTCCTAGCTAACTTCACCCACTTGATTGATTTTATGCCGATTTATCGAAATTATTAGGTACAAATTGAACTGCCACAAGTAAATTGTAGGTTGCTTTGAAAGTTTGACGAAAGATCTCTCTTGGAGGTACCCATATATATCGAGGGGAGGGGTCAATTAATATATGGGAAACCACCAAGAGTTTTGATGATATATAGGTACGGTTCAACTTCTTGCTAAGATTTTGCATCAATTTAATGAAATTAAGTTAGACTTGAGCTACAAGTAAGCATGATGGACTACTCTTGAATTAAATGTCTTTTTAGAGGTAGATGGGTGCATTTTATTATAGTAAACAATGTCGACGGTGTGAGTTTCCAACTACCAGGAAATGACATTCTCAATTTTCCGAGTGATGTCATGATCATTCTCTCCTGTAAAGGAAATCCGAAGAATATTGATCTAAATAAATGCCACAAGCCAAAGTTTTCACGCACACACACAGGCACATGCCACACTCGTATATACCGTATGAAATGTGATTTAACAAACATTAAGTTGTTATTAACCAATAGTCTTGTTAGAGAAAAAGGCATACATTAAGTATATTAATAATAACTATCTAGAACATGGTGGAGTTTGCTCTAGATATTGTTCAACACGAATCCAACTACTCTGAACCATTGGATCTAACAGCCCAACGGTCACGATTGGTGCTATGGATCCAATTCAAAACTGCCTACCTAAATCCACCCACTTGAATGACTTTACGTTGATTTATCGAAAATAGGTCAGATTTGAACTAGTATAAGTAAATTTTAGGTTACTGTCAAAGTTCTACGAAAAAGCTCTTGGAGGTACCCATCGGGGGTCACAATTAATATATGAGAAACCATCCAACGAGAGTTTTGACGACAAGTTGGATCAATACTCGCAAATCCAAACATTTTGCTAACTGTTGGATCTTCTTTTCCATTCCTAGCACCTAAAAAAATTCTACTAATAGTCTTGATGAGAACAATGAATGCTAGTATGCGCAAACCTCAAAACACACACTTCATTGCTCAGTGTTAGGGTCCTTCTGCTAAATGCATGGACTTGGATGCAATTTTCATTTTTTATGAGGTCCTTGATATGTAACTTGTACTTCCACCGACCATGTTAACTCTCAAGCACATCACACCTACTAGACCAACCATTAGATCGGCCATTCGTAGTACTTCTTATTATCTTATCTTTATCTTGTCTTATCTCTTACAGCACCGTACCATACCACGCACTACATATAGTGTATGGATTAACTTTGAACATTGACCGTTGGATCAAGACTGGCAAATCCAAACACTGCTAACTGTTGGATATTCTTTTCCATTCTTAGCATCTAGAAAGATTCTACTGATAGTCTTTAGCACGATGAACACTAGTATGCACAAACCTCGAAACACATAGTACTTCATTATTACTCGGTTTTAGGGTCCTTGTGCCAAATGCACGGACTTGGATGGAATTTTCATTTTTTATGAGGTCCTTGATGTAACTTGTACTTCCACCGACCACTCGAGCACCTCACTCTTATGAGACCTACCATTAGATCAGCCATTCGCAATATTTCTTATCTTTATCTTATCTCTTATCTCTTACAATACCATATATACCACCACTACATAGTGTAGGGATTAACTTGTTTTGAATATTGACCGTTGGATCTCAAGACTGGTAAATCCAAAATTGCTAACTGTGGGATCTTATTTTCCATTCTTAGCATCTATAAATATTCTATTGATAGACCTTAGCATGATGAACACTACTATGCACAAACCTCAAAACACACAGTACTTCATTACCCGGTTTCAGGGTCCTTGTGATAAATGCATGGACTTGTATGCAATTTTCATTTTTTATGGGGTCCTTGATGTAAATTGTAATTATACCCACCATGTTAACTCTCAAGCACCTTGCTCTTACAAGACCTACCATTAGATTGGTCATTCGCAGTACTTCTTATCTTATCTTTTATCTTATCTCATATCTCTTACAATACCATACCACTACATAGTGTAGGGATTAACTTTGAACATATTAACCGTTGGATCAAGACTAGAAAATTCCAAGCATTGCTAACCGTTGGATCTTTTTTCCATTCTTAGCATCAAGAAAGATTCGATCTATTGATAGTCTTTAGCACGATGAACGCTAGTATGCGCAAACCTAAAAACACACAGTACTTCATTGCTCAGTGTCAGGGTCCTTGTGCTAAAATGCATGGACTTGGATGCAATTTTCATTTTTATGAGGTTCTTGATGTAACTTGTACTTCCACTGACCGTGTTAACTCTCAATCACCTCGCTCCTATGAGACCTACCATTAGATCGGTCATTCACAATACTTCTTATCTTACCTTTTATCATGTCTCTTATGTCTTACAATACCATGCATACCACCACTAAATAGCGTAGGGATTAACTTATTTGAACATTGACCGTTGGATCAAGACTGGGAAATCCAAACATTGTTAACCGTTGGATCTTCTTTTCCATTCTTAGCATCTATAATTCAGCACGATGAACACTAGTATGCACAAACGTCAAAATACATAGTACTTCATTACTCTGTTTAAGGGTCCTTGTGCTAAATGCACGAACTTGTTGGATGCAATTTTCATTTTTTGTGAGGTCCTTAATGTAACTTGTACTTCCACCGACCATGTTAACTCTCAAGCACCTCGCTCTTACGAGACCTACCATTAGATCGGCCATTCGTAGTACTTCTATCTTATCTTTATCTTGTCTCTTATCTCTTACAATACCATACCACTACATATAGTGTAGAGATTAACTTTGAACATTAATAGTTGGATCAAGACTGGCAAACCCAAACATTGCTAACTATTGGATCTTCTTTTCCATTCTAGAATCTAGGTCTGTACTCCCTCACTCCATCCCAAAATATAAGGCGCCTAAGGATTGGTCAAAAGTCAAACCTTACTAACTTTGACCAAATATTTAGAAAAAAATATCCACATCTATGATATTGAATGGACATATTAAGAAAATATACTTTATGGTGAATCTATTGATATTAATTTAGTATTCTAAATTTTTATATTTTTGTGTATAATCATGGTCAAACTTAAAAAATGTTTACTTTTGACTAATCCTTAGGCGCCTTATATTTTGGCAGAGGGAGTACTATTCAACACGAATCCAGTTGCTCTGAACCATTGGATCTAACAGCCCAACGGTCATGATTAGTGCTATGGATCCAATTCAAAACTGCTCCACTATAGTAGTAAGTAGAGAGAATATAGTATACTATGCTATGAAATTTTGGGGGTGGTGACATGATGGTTCTAGAACATGCATGGTGGAGTTTGCTCTAGGTACTATTCAACATGAATCCAGCTTCTCAGAACCATTGGATCCAACATCCCAACGGTCAGGATTGGTGCTATGGATCCAATTCAAAACTGCTCCACTATAGTAGTAGAGATAGAGATATCTTATCTTATCTTACCACTATATAGTGTACAAATAACTTTGAATATTGACCGTTGCATCAAGACTCGTGAATCCCAACATTTCTATTCGTTGGATCTTCTTTTCTATTATAGCATCTAGAAGATTCTATTGATAGTCTTCAGCATAATGAATGCTATGCACAAACCTCAAAACACACTTCTCCATCATACTAGAATCTTCTCCCTCATAGCTAATAATCGTTGACTTCTACATGATCTTATCTTATCTTATCTTATCTTACCACTATATAGTGTACAGATAACTTTGAATGTTGACCGTTGGATCAAGACTCACAAATCCTAGCATTTCTAGCCATTGGATCTTCTTTTCCAATCTAGCATCTAGAAGATTCTATTGATAGTCTTGAACACAATGAATGCACTATGCATAAACCTCTCAAAACACACTTCTCCATCGTACTAGAATCTTCTCCCTCGTTTCTCTAGACCATGTTACCAAAAAATTCAAGTGTTAGGTAGCTAATAATCTTTGACTAGTACACATGATGATACAAATTACAAGGACCAAATATACACCCATACTTTATAGATGTTGATCAAATTTATATTTTTTTGTGCTTTACCAATTATAATTTTATATAGTGATGATATGTCATATGTTTACTATCTGAGCCTTATTAAGGTGTGATTTTTTACACAATGCGGGAGTAATATATTTATTTGCTTAGACATATGCACACCTCTGTCCACGCGCTATACATGCTGAGAGAATAAGGCAGGGGAAGATGGCAGCAGCGAAGAGAAGTTGAAGGCGGTTCCATGTCAGAGCAAAGTTATGATGGGTTTCTGACACGAGGTACTCCTGCGGTCTTACAGCATAGACTCTACTAGTAGTAAATTTAAGGACCTATGCACGCAAAACAAATCGTGTGTTTTGTCTCTCCTTCCCTATGCTCCATCTCTCCTCCCCTTTCCCCTCGCGCACCGGTCCGGCTAATCTCTGTCCCCTCGTCCATAGCATGGCGCTGCGCACATGTGCCTTGGTACGGCGACTCCGTGTCTCTGGCGTGTGGAGTAGGGACGATGAGTACATAGGAAGGAAACCACTTTGGTCCTTGGCGGCACAAAAATTCAAACTTTTCCAGTTTTCAAAATTTTCACTTGCTTCCAAAGATCGGGAGGGAAGGTTATTCAAAAGATCGGCCAAACATCGGGAGTGAAGGAAATTTTGAACCCGTTTTGAACATTGACCATTGGATCAAGACTGGCAAATCCAAACTTTGAACATTGACCGTTGGATCAAGACTCGCAAATCCAAACTTTGCTAACCATTGGATCTTCTTTTCCATTATTAGCATCTAGAAAGATTCTACTGATAGTCTTTAGCACAATGGACGCTAGTATGCACAAACCTCAAAACACACACTTCATTGCTCAGTTTCTGGGTCCTTGTGCTAAATGCATGCATGGACTTAGATGAAATTTTCATTTTTATGAGGTCCTTGATGTAACTTGTACTTCCACTGACCGTCTTAACTCTCAAGCACCTCGCTCCTATGAGACCAACCATTAGATCAACCATTCGTGGTACTTCTTATCTTATCTTTATCTTGTCTTATCTCTTACAATACCATACCACCATTGTATAGTGTACGAATTAAATTCGAACATTGACCGCTGGATCAAGACTGGAAAATCCAAACATTGCTAACCGTTAGATCTTCTATTTTCCCTTAGCATTGAGAAAGATTCTATTGATAGTCTTTAGCACGATGAACGCTAGTATGCGCAAACCACAAAACACACACACTTCATTATTCAGTTTTAGGGTCATTGTGTTAAATTGATGGACTTGGATGCAATTTTCATTTTTTTATGAGGTCCTTGATGTAAGTTGTACTTCCATCGATCGTGTTAACTCTCAAGCACCTCTCTCCTACGAGACCTACCATAGTTAAAAGAAAATGCAACCACCCCAATAATCACACAAACTGGACCAATGGTTTCTTATACGTAATGCCCAAGTTTTTAGTACTAGGATTTTTTAAGCTCCTAGCAAACTTTGCACACTTCAGTGACTTCTTGTCGATTTAACGAAATTATATCAAACTTGAGCTACAAGTAAGCGCAATAGATTGCTCTTGAATTAAATATATTTTTGTAGGTAGATGGGTGCATCTTGTTCTACTAAACAATGTCGGCGGTGTGAGTTTTTAACTATGAGGAAAGAATATTCTCAGTTTTCCGAGTGATGACGAGATGGTTCTTTTATGTGAAGAAAGTCTGAAGAATATGGATCTCAAAGCCATAAGCCAAGCTTTTAGACATATTAAGTTGACCAACGTGTTTTACTTACGATTCCCATGTTTTATGAGTTTTCAAACTCCCTATATAGCTAATTAACTTTGCCCCACTTGAATGACTTCATGCCTATATTTATCGAAATTTGGTCAAACTTGAACTACAACAACTAAATTATTGTAGGTTGCTTCTAAAGAATAGAACTACAACAACTAAAACTTTTGGAGGTGTACCCATTGGGGCTCGGTTAATATATTAGAAAACAACCGAGAGTTTTGACAATAGGTTTTTAACTCCTTTCTAATTAAGATTTTGCATCTTGGCAATTTAATGAAAAATTAGCTCAAACTTGAGCTACAAGTAAGCGCGATAGATTTTTGTTTAATTAAATGTCTCTTTGGAGGTAGATGGATGCATCTTCTTGTAGTAATCAGTACCGCCGGTGTGAGTTTCCAACTATCAGGAAAGAATGTTCTCAATTTTCCGAGTGATGATGAGATTATTGTTCGTTTTTGTCAACAAAGTCCGAACGATATGGACCTGAACGCCACAAGCCAAGCTTTCAGACATATATAGTGGACCATCATGTTGTACTTATGATTCCTACGTTTTATGAGTTTTCAAACTTATTCCTATAGCTAACTTTTCCCACTTGAAATTGATTTAATGTCGATTTATTGAAATTAGGTCAATTTTGAACTACAAGTAAATTGTAGGTTGCATTCAAAGTTTTGCGTTTTTTGGAGGTAACCATTGGGGGCTGATTTAATATATCACAAAGCACCACTAATATTTTTTACAACAAGTTCAACTTCTTGCTAAGATTTTACATCTTGACAATTTAACAAAATTAGATCAAACTTGAGCTACAAGTAAATGCGATAGATTACTCTTGAATTAATTGTCTTTTCAGAGGTAGACGGGTGAATCTTCTTGTAGTAAAAAATATCATCGATGTGAGTTTCCAAATATCAGGAAATAACATTCTTAATTTTCTGAGTGACGACGAGATTGTTCCTTTCTGTAAAGACAGTCTGAAGAGTATGGATCTGAATGCCACAAGCCATGTTTTTAGATATCTTATCTTACCACTATATAGTTTATGAATAACTTTGAATATTGACTGTTGGATCGAACCTCATGAATCCGAACATTTCCAGCCATTAGATCTTCTTTTCTATTCTAGCATCTAGAAGATTTTATTGATATTCTTGAACACAATGAATGCACTGTGCATAAACCTCTCAAAACACACTTCTCCATCATACTAGAATCTTCTCCCTCGTTTCTCTAGACCAGGTTACCAAAAAATTCAAGTGTTAGGTAGCTAATAATCTTTGAATTCTATATACACCCATACTTTATAGATGTTGATCAAATATATATTTTTTCCACTTTACCTATTATAATTTTATATAGTGATGATATGCCAGACGTCTTATTATCTAAGCCTCACGTGCAGGGCACGTGCAACTTACTAGTATCTTATCTTATCTTATCTTATCTTATTTTATCTTACCATTATATAGTGTACGAATAACTTTGAATGTTGACTGTTGGATCAAGACTCGCGAATCCCTGCATTTCTAGCCGTTGGATCTTCTTTTCCATTCTAGCATCTAGAATATTCTATTGATAGTCTTCGACATAATGAATGCTATGCACAAACCTCAAAACACACTTCTCTGTCATACTAGAAGCTTCTCTCTTGTTTCTCTAGACCATGCATGTGATCAAAAATTTCATGTGTTGGGTAGCTAATAACCATAAACTTCTACATGATGATACAAAGTACAAGGACCAAATATACACCCATATTTTCTAGATGTTGATCAAATTTATAATTTTTTTTGCATTACCAATTACAATTGTATATAGTGATGATATGGTATACGTCTACTATCTGAGTCTCGCGTCCAACTTAATAGTAGCTAATAATTGTTGACCTCTACATGATCTTACCACTATATAGTGTACAAACAACTTTGATATTCACCGTTGGATGAAGACTTGCGAATCCCAACATTTTCAGACATTCGATCTTTTTTTTCATTCTAGCATCTTGAAGATTCTATTGATAGTCTTCATTACAAACCACTATATAGTGTACGGATAACTTTGAATGTTGACCTTTGGATCAAGACTCGTGAATCCCAGCATTTCTAGCCGTTGGATCTTGTTTTCCATTCTAGCATTTAGAAGATTCTATTAATAGTCTTCGGTATAATGAATGCTATGCACAAACCTCAAAACATACTTCTTCACCATACTAGAATCTTCTCCCTTATTTCTCTAGACCATGTTATCAAAAAAAGTATGTATTAGGTAGCTAATAATATTTGACTTCTACATGATGATACAAAGTACAAGGATCAAATATACAACCATACGTTATAGATGTTGATCAAATTTATAATTTTTTGTGCTTTACCAATTATAATTTTATCTAGTGATGATATGTCATACGTCTACTATCTGACTCTCATGTGAAACTTACTAGTAGCTAATAATCGTTAACTTAACCACTATATAGTCTACAAACAACTTACTGAATATTGACCTTTGGATCAAGAGTCACGAATCCCAACATTTCCAGTCGTTGGATCTTCTTTTCCATTCTAGCATCTTGAAGATTCTATTGATAGTCTTCATTACAAATCACTATATAGTGTACGAATAACTTTGAATGTTGACCGTTGGATCAAGACTTGCGAATCCCAGCATTTCTAGCTGTTGGATCTTCTTTTCTATTCTAGTATCTAGAAGATTATATTGATAGTCTTCGACATAATGAATGCTATGCACAAACCTCAAAACACACTTCTCCATCATACTAGAAACTTCTCCCTTGTTTCTCTAGACCATGTTATCAAAAAAATATGTGTTAGGTAGCTAATAATCTTTGACTTCTACATGATGATACAAAGTGCAAGGATCAAATTTACACCCATACGTTATAGATGTTGATCAAATTTATAATTTTTTGTGCTTTAACAATTATAATTTTATCTAGTGATGATATGTCATACGTCTACTATCTGAGTCTCATGTGCAACTTACTAGTAGCTAATAATCGTTAACTTTACTGATATATATTGTACAAACAACTTACTGAATATTGACCGTTGGATCTAGAGTCGCGAATCCCAACATTTCCAGTCGTTGGATCTTCTTTTCCATTCTAGTATCTTGAAGATTCTATTGATAGTCTTCATTACTAACCACTATATAGTGTACGAATAACTTTGAATGTTGGCCGTTGGATCAAGACTTGTGAATCCCATCATTTCTAGCTGTTGGATCTTCTTTTCCATTCTAGCATCTTGAAGATTCTATTGATTTGCGTTTTTTGGAGGTAACCATTGGTGGCTGATTTAATATATCACAAAGCACCACTGATATTTTTTACAACAAGTTCAACTTCTTTCTAAGATTTTACATCTTGACAATTTAACAAAATTAGATCAAACTTGAGCTACAAGTAAATGCGATAGATTACTCTTGAATTAATTGTCTTTTCGGAGGTAGATAGGTGCATCTTCTTGTAGTAAACAATGTCGTCGATGTGAGTTTCCAAATATCAGGAAATATCATTCTTAATTTTTCGAGTGACGACGAGATTGTTCCTTTCTGTAAAGACAGTCTGAAGAGTATGGATCTGAATGCCACAAGCCATGTTTTTATACATCTTATCTTACCACTATATAGTTTATGAATAACTTTGAATATTGACTATTAGATCGAGACTCATGAATCCGAACATTTCTAGCCATTAGATCTTCTTTTCCATTCTAGCATCTACAAGATTTTATTGATAGTCTTGAACACGATGAATGCACTATGCATAAACCTCTCAGAACACACTTCTCCATCATACTAGAATCTTCTCCCTCGTTTCTCTAGACCATGTTACCAAAAATTTCAAGTGTTAGGTAGCTAATAATCTTTGAATTCTACACATGATAATACAAAGTAGAAGAACCAAATATACACCCATACTTTATAGATGTTGATCAAATTTATATTTTTTCCACTTTATCTATTATAATTTTATATAGTGATGATATGCCAGACGTCTTATCATCTGAGCCTCACGTGCAGGACTCGTGCAACTTACGAGTATCTTATCTTATCTTATTTTATCTTACCATTATATAGTGTACGAATAACTTTGAATGTTGACTGTTGGATCAAGACTCACAAATCCCTGCATTTCTAGCCGTTGGATCTTCTTTTCCATTCTAGCATCTAGAATATTCTATTGATAGTCTTCGACATAATGAATGCTATGCACAAACCTCAAAACACACTTCTCTGTCATACTAGAAGCTTCTCTCTTGTTTCTCTAGACCATGCATGTGATCTAAAATTTCATGTGTTAGGTAGCTAATAATCATAGACTTCTACATGATGATACAAAGTACAAGGACCAAATATACACCCATACTTTATAGATGTTGATCAAATTTATAATTTTTTGTGTTTTACCAATTACAATTGTATATAGTGACGATATGGCATACGTCTACTATCTGAGTCTCACGTGCAACTTACTAGTAGCTAATAATTGTTGACTTCTACATGATCTTACCACTATAGTGTACAAATAACTTTGATATTGACCGTTGGATCAAGACTCGCGAATCCCAGCATTTCTAGCCGTTGGATCTTCTTTTCCATTCTAGCAACTAGAAGATTCTATTGATAGTCTTCGGCATAATGAATGCTATGCACAAACCTCAAAACACACTTCTCTACCATACTAGAATCTTCTCCCTTGTTTCTCTAGACCATGTTATCAAAAAAATTATGTGTTAGGTAGCTAATAATCTTTGACTTTTACATGATGATACAAAGTACAAGGATCAAATATACAACCATATGTTATAGATGTTGATCAAACTTATAATTTTTTGTGCTTTACCAATTATAATTTTATCTAGTGATGATATGTCATGCGTCTACTATCAGAGTCTCATGTGCAACTTACTAGTAGCTAATAATCGTTAACTTTACCACTACATAGTGTACAAACAACTTACTGAATATTGACCATTGGATCAAGAGTCACGAATCCCAACATTTCCAGTCGTTGGATCTTTTTTTCCATTCTATCATCTTAAAGATTCTATTGATAGTATTTATTACAAACCACTATATAGTGTACAAATAACTTTGAATGTTGACCGTTGGATCAAGACTTGCGAATCCCAGCATTTCTAGCTGTTGGATCTTCTTTCCATTCTAGCATCTAGAAGATTCTATTGATAGTCTTCGACATAATGAATGCTATGAACAAATCCCAAAACACACTTCTCCATCATACTAGAATCTTCTCCCTTGTTTCTCTAGACCATGTTATCAAAAAAATTATGTGTTAGGTAGCTAATAATCTTTGACTTCTACATGATGGTACAAAGTACAAGGATCAAATATACACCCTACATTATAGATGTTGATCAAATTTATAATTTTTTGTGCTTTACCAATTATAATTTTATCTAATGATATGTCATACGTCTACAATCTGAGTCTCATGTGCAACTTACTAGTAGCTAATAATCGTTAACTTTACCACTATATATTGTACAAACAACTTACTAAATATTGACCGTTGGATCAAGAGTCACGAATCCCAACATTTTCAGTCGTTGGATCTTCTTTTCCATTCTAGAATCTTGAAGATTCTATTGATAGTCTTCATTACAAACAACTATATAGTGTACGGATAACTTTAAATGTTGACCATTGGATCAAGACTTGCGAATCCCAGCATTTCTAGCTGTTGGATCTTCTTTTCCATTCTAGCATCTTGAAGATTCAATTGATAGTCTTCATTATAAACCACTATATAGTGTACGAATAACTTTGAATGTTGACCATTGGATCAAGACTTGTGAATCCCAGCATTTCTAGCTGTTGGATCTTCTTTTCCATTCTAGCATCTAGAAGATTCTATTGATAGTCTTCAGCATAATGAATGCTATGCACAAACCTCAAAACACACTTCTCCATGATACTAGAATCTTCTCCCTTGTTTCTCTAGATCATGTTATCAAAAATTTCATGTGTTAGGTAGCTAATAATCTTTGACTTCTACACATGATGATACAAATTGCAAGGACCAAATATACACTCATACTTTATAGATGTTGATCAAATTTATAATTTTTTTTGCTTTACAAATTATAATTTTATATAGTAATGATATGTCATACGTCTACTATCCGAGTCTCATGTGCAACTTACTATTAGTAGCTAATAATCGTTGACTTCTACATGATCTTACCACTATATAGTGTACAAACAACTTTGAATATTGACTGTTGGATCAAGACTCACAAATCCCAACATTTCTAATCGTTGGGTCTTATTTTCCATTCTAGCATCTTGACGATTCTATTGATAATCTTCATTACAAACCACTATATAGTGTACGAATAACTTTGAATGTTGACGGTTGGATCAAGACTCGTGAATCCCAGGTTTTCTAGCCGTTGGATCTTCTTTTCTATTCTAGCATCTAGAAGATTCTATTGATAGTCTTCGGCATAATGAATTCTATGCACAAACCTCAAAACACACTTCTCCATCATACTAGAATCTTCTCCCTTGTTTCTCTAGACCATGTTATCAAAAATTTCATGTGTTAGGTAGCTAATAATCTTTGACTTCTACATGATGATACCAAATATACACCCATACTTTATAGATGTTGATCAAATTTATAATTTTTTGTGCTTTACCAATTATAATTATATATAGTGATGATACGTCTACTATCTGAGTCTTACGTGCAAGGCACGTGCAACTTACTAGTATATATAGTGGACCAACATGTTGTACTAACGATTCCTATATTTTATGAGTTTTCAAACTTCCTAGCTTACTCCGCCACTTGAATGACTCTATGTAGATTCATCAAAATTAAGTCAAATTTGAACTACAAGTAAATTGTAGGTTGCTTTAAAAGTTTTATGAAAAAGCTTTGGGAGGCACCCATTAGACAATCAATTAATATACTCCGTATCAGAAACCACAGAGAGTTTTGACAAGAGGTTCAACTTCTTCCTAAGATTTTGCATCTTGACAAACTTGAACTACAAGTATACGTAGATACTTGTCTCAAATTAAATGTATTTTCAGAGTTAATTAATGAAAAAAGAAAGTGACATAATAACTTAGCTAGTTACCATAACATCACACATACCAAGACTAGTAGTATATGATTCTACTCCCTCCATTCAAAAATATAAGGCGCTTTAGATTTATGAAATGAATGTATCTAGACGCCTTTTAGTGGATAGGTTCACTCTTAACCTCTACGAACCCATACACTAAAAGTCGTCTAGATACATTCGATTCATAAAACTAAAACTGTCGTCGGATTGACGACAAGTACGCCATGAGGGGGTCCTCGAGGCGTGCGGGAGAGAGGGGTGTGAGACGTACGGTGTTCCGGGACGGTGAGCACACAAGTTTACCCAGGTTTGAATCCGCCGGCTTTGGACGGACCCTACTCCTGCTAGCAATCCAGTAATACGGCAGAGCCGGAATATGGGTTACAAGGGTTTCGCCTGTGCGATGTGAGATTGTAGACTATTGAGGTTATCTGGTGTTATGCCCTAAAGGCTCTCCCTAGGACGGCTTATATAGATATCCGGCCTAGGGTTTACAGGAGAGATCAATCCGGCTACGACTAAGAGTTGGTTACAGAGTACATCTTGAACTACGAGTAACTTTATGGGCCTAAGTCGGTAAGTCTTCTGGGCCTTCCCGTAGTCGGATTAGACTCCGTCTTCTCTCTAACTGGGCCGCCCTTGAAGAAAAGCTCTAACCCTAAGTGGGCCACCCTGGTCAGTGAGGAACTGTGAGGATACCCGGAAAGTATATCCCCAACAGTAGCCCTCGGAGGCCTCCAAGATCCAAAGTCGGATATTGTCATCGTCTAGCCTGATCTTCGGCTTGCAGAATCTTGAAGGGTTCCTGAAACTTCACAACAAAAAATACGACCCGGGTCTTAAAAGTAAGTCAGACCTTGCAATTGGTTACTCGGATTTTCCAGATCGCTTTTAAACTAAGCCGGAACTTGGTTTCTAACGCTACCTGACACAAGCATGGTCAAGTCACGTCATCTGACAAACGTTCCGTCAGCACGACCGTTGGTGGGTCCGCGGTTTGCGGAACCGAGGCGTCGTTTCAATGCGTGCATGGAGATCGAGGGAACGCAATCATCGCGCGGGCCCTTCCTAGTTCTTTCCACGATGCGTGGCGGTTACACTGTAGCGTTTACATGAATCTTGGCGCAGTTAGGTGGATATAAGGGGTTTAGATTTCTTCTTCTCATCACCACCAGTCCTTTGCCGTTCCTTCCTTCCCAATCTTCCCACACGCCCAGAGCCTCCTTGTCCTCCTTCCACAGAGCTCCTTGCGCCGCCACTTTAAGGTCACCTTTTCCACCGGAGAAAAAATGGCTTCATCCTCTTCTTCCTCTTTGGCGGCGGCGGCAGCGTCGGCGGAAGCAACTGCGGAGAAGGAGAGCTTTCGGGGAATCTAGATCCCCTGCGCCCTCGACGAAGACGGCCTCAAAAATGTGGAGAAGGAGGGGCTTCTCGCCGCCGGCAACTGGCGGACCGGCCTCGGTGAAACCGTCCCCAATCCACGCGAGGGCGAGCGCATCCACTTCGGCACCCATCTGGAACGAGGTTTGTCCTTTCATCCCTCGGAGTTCTTCTCCGAGGTGATTGACCACTATGGAGTTCAACTCCACAATCTTCCTCCCAATTCTCTTCTAGAAATGAGCGCATATGCTGCGCTTTGCGAGGGCTTTCTCGGCATTAGGCCGAGTTTGCTTCTCTTCCGGTACTATTTCCATGTCCAGAGAAATTCCATTACTGCTGGTGTTTCTTATATCACCGGTACCATTAGTTTTTCTATTAGACCAGACCGGGCATATCCCAAAATTTCTGCGAGTGACTCGGTCAAACAATGGCCAGCCACTTTTTTTCTACCATAGGGATATTCCGGCTCCCGGCAAAGCTACTGATTTGCCGGCTTTTGTCGACGAAGCCGCCACAGCCCAGCCTTCCTGGGACGAGGCTGCTCCAGCTCTCACTGACGATCTGATCCTCGCTAAGAGGCGGATCGAGTATTTGATCAAGCACAAGGGTCTGAAGGGATCCGACTTGGTCCAATGTTGGGTCTCACATCGGCTCCAGCCACTTCAGTACCACGGGATAGACTGATGCACTCCATCACGTCTTCCAAAAAAGACTCTCTCCGCATCAGCCCCAAAGCCTACACCGCCCAAGGTTACATAAGCCAGATCAAGTGGCTGATCAAGGAGCGGATCGAGAGGAAAATTCCGGAGGTTTCTCTGGATATGCACACGGCGGAAAACCCCGTGGTAGCGGTAAGCTTCCATCAGTACACCTTTTACGTGTTTCAATCTTCCAATTATATACCGCAATGCTGATATGCTTTCCTGTTTTCAGCTTGCTGACCTCCCCGAGTCGGAGCTTACTCCACTCGAAGGATATCCTCCTGAGTTTTCTCAGGAGACTGAAGTGGTCCATTGCCGGACCTTGCGCTCAAGAAGCGCAAAGCTCCAACAGTGGCTGTTGGCACAAAGGAAGTGCCCGTTGTGAAGAGGTGACTTTCATTCACAATTTCCGCCTTTGTACCTTTCTCGAATTTCTTTCTGAGATGTAATGTTTCTGACTTTACTACATTCTCAGAGCAAAGCCTCTCATCAAGGGTAAGGGGAAAGGATTCCTGCGAAGCCCTGCGACAGACGAAGCTTACCATAGCTTCCCCTACCACGGCTCCTCCGACTCCTGCCCCTCAACCTTCTACAACACCGGCGATTACTCCTTCTCCGATTGTTGTAGAAGATCCGGCTCCTCCAACGGCGCCTGTGATCCTTGGGTCACACACTGACGTCACCGTGGTGCGTCAGCTCAAGATAAGGGCGAACCCTCTTCGGGTAATGATCCCTCGGCTGAAGTCTTCGCCGACAACCTCCTCAGCAACCCCGGACTTGCCAAGTTTGGCTTATCCCGGAAATCTGTAGAGGAGATCCAACGGCTGGCCAGGCAAGTCCTGGACAAAAGCCATCTATCCCCCGAAGAGGAAGCGCAAGAAGCAGAGGACTTCAAGTTCTCTGACCTTCTCGCTCAAGTCCGCCTTCGCGACGAGAGGATCAAGACTGGCGAGCTTCCAACAGCCCCAATAATTCCTCTTACTCTCGCCGAGAAGGTGGCAGCTGAGGTGAACGTTGGGTTAAACAAACTCACCCGCGAGCAATATGTAAGTCGGAATTCCAACTCTTGTTTTTACCTTATGTTATATCATATCCTATAGCCCCCAAGCATGAAGTAGGATATAGAAATCCGGTTTTATGCTTTCATTAGGATGCCAAAGAACGAACTAGTGTAGCCCCCAAGGCTCGTGCTGATATTTAGCAAAAAATATTAGCCCGAGTCTTAAGTAGCTTTCTGACTTTGGGTATTCTGACTTACAGAAAGTATGTTCCTATAACTAGGAATTATTAACCAATGTCTGTGATAAGCGGAGAGAGATCAAAGCTCTCCGGCTTAAAAATGCTGAGCTCAAGGTAGCCAAGGATGAAGCCGAAGGTAAACATTTCGAGATTCAAACCTTGTCTTTTGCTTTTTCAATGTTGAATTTTTCTGAACTGTTGTTCTTTTTGACTTTCAGCGTTGATGAAACAATCCATCGCTATGATTGAAGAGGCCGAGAACCTCAAGACCCTAGTGGTGGAGAACAAGGGACTTCGCCAAGAGCTGGATAAGCTCAAGGCGGATCATGAAAGGAGCATAGCTCAAGTCCTTGAATCCTCCTCCATGGCCACTGAAGAGCGCGATCTCAAGATTGCCGCTCAAGATAAAGTTATCTCGGACCTCAAGAATGAGCTTGGCAGAGAGAAAGATCTCTCCGAAGCGCTCTGGGCTAAACTCCAGAGTCTTCGGGAGGAGAAGACCAAGATTGATGACGTCATTCTTGGTACATTCCATCTGTCTGATTTATCATTTCTTCGACTTTCATCAATGTCGGATTTTCATTAACTTTTTTTGTGTATAGGTCCTCTGAACTTGACGGAGTCCTCCTCGTCCGAGCCCCGCACTCACCGGCTTACCCAAGTCGGTGATCTTCTTCATGACTACCGCCAGTCCCTTGAGGACATTGGCGAGTCTCTCAGGATTCTGGACATGCCAAGCATGTCGGACTTCCAGGTGCGAGAGAAGGCCAAGGAGATGCCGCAGCTCATTCGGGACTGGAACATGTCCTACGCGCGGACTGCTGCGCAGAACGCTCTCACCATTTGTCATGAGCCACCATGGAAACATGGAGATATGGCAAGTGACCAAAGGGTACTGCAAGGTAGACGAAGACGACCAGGAGCAAAACCTTCAAGCCATCATGCACTCCTGCGCCGGATATGGGTGCCACGTAGCTGACCTGAGCAGCTACGAGGTCCCCTTCTCCACTCGCGTGGATACTCCGCCACCTCCTCCAAAAGAAACCGAAGAAATTTCCGATGATGAACGGACCACCTCGGATCCGGACATCTCGGCACGATATCAAGGCGGAGTAACCAGCGATCCGACAGTTCCTTCATCTCCTCTTGCATTATAGATCAGAAAACTATGTATTATTCTGGAAAGACATGATGCGTTTTGTAAATATTAAGTACTATGACTTTTGCTAGTGCTAAGTTTTTTATCTATTCAGCACTTTTGTCTTAGATTATTTGCATGCCTGAAATGTTTTCATAAGCACTTAAAATTTTCCGCCTCTACTTATCGTTTATCTGGCTTTCCGCCTCGTCCCTTTCGTGAGCCGGCTAAACCTTCAGCCGGAAACTTTGCCGAGCAATGGAGCTCAATTGCTAAACTAGTTAAACTCGGAAACAAAGCCAGCTTCCAGTACCAACAATTCACTACTCGGAAGATACCCGCATCCAGCAATCAGACAAATAACCCTAGTAAAGACTAGAATTTTTTTAGAGTTATACCCGAAGGTAGCAGTTTTAGAATCGGAAATCTAGACCAGAACGAACATGAGCATAAAGTACTTTCAAGCATTCTGGGATTTTCGACTATGACATGATCATTAGGAAATAAGATGGTAAAAAACTTCTCAAGAAAACTTTGAGGTAACCAAAACTTTTATTTCTCATAGAACATGCACATATGTATGTTTACAAAGAAGGATAAACTAAAAATAAAAGGGACGTAGCTGAGCAGTATTCCACGGTCTGTCTAACTCATCCGGATTTGTACTACCTCCAGCTCTCTTTCTCTTCTTAGTAGAAGGTCTTTCTTTGACTGGCCTCATGTCAGTTAAGTAGTACGACCCATTGTGCAATACTCGGCTAACTAAAAAGGGCCCTTCCCATACTGGGGAAAGTTTGTGTTTTCTTTGTTGCACAAGCCGGAGACCCAGATCACCTTTATTGAAAGATCTAGTTCGGACTCTCTGGCTATGATACTTGCGTAACTTCTGCTGATAGGCTGTAGATCTCATTTCAGCAACGACGCGAACTTCTTCGACTAAGTCGAGATCATTTTGTCGAGAAATCTCGGCATCCTCCTCGATATACGCGGCCACTCTAGGAGAAGTATGAATTAAATCACTAGGAAGAACTGCTTCTGCGCCATAGACCAAGAAGAAATGTGTATATCCTGTTGACCTGTTCGGAGTTGTTCGTAAACTCCAAATTACAGAGGGTAGTTCCTCTGCCCAGGCCCCCGCAGCACGTCTCAGTGGTGCTTCGAGTCTTGGTTTCAAGCCTTGTAGAATTAAACCATTTGCTCTTTCGACTTGTCCGTTAGCCTGTGGATGTGTGACTGACGCAATGTCAAGCCGGATATTTTGCTCATCGCAGAATTCAGCCAACTCTCCCATGGAAAAATTACTCCCGTTGTCCGTGATAAAGCTATGTGGATAACCATACCAGATTATAACATCCTCGACAAATCTTTTGGATGTTGCTCCATCACAACTAGTGACAGGTTTAGCCTCGATCCATTTCGTGAATTTATCCACCATCACTAAGAGGTGAGTAAATCCACTTGGAGCTCGTTTAAAAGGTCCTACCATACCAAGCCCCCAGACCGCAAAAGGCCATGTTATAGGTATTGTTCGCAGCTGATCAGCCGGAACATGAGCTTGCTTGGCGTACTTTTGGCAGCCTTTGCATGTCTTGACTAATCATTCGGCATCTGCCTGAGCTGTAAGCCAAAAAATCCATGTCGAAAAGCTTTTGCCACTAAAGATTTGGCTGCAGCGTGGTGACCACACTCACCTTCGTGGATTTCTCTTAAGATTTCCACTCCTTCTTCCGGAGATACACAGCGCTGAAAAACCCCAGAAACACTCCGTTTATGGAGCTCACCTCTAACAATAGTATAGGGTTTTGCTCGTCGGATAATATACCGGCTCAACACCTCGTCTTCGGGTAATTTGCCATCTACCAAGTTATCGAGGTAGGGTTGATTCCAGCTGGGAATTACAGCCAGAACTGCTATTAAAGGCGAGTCGGATTTGGTCGGATATTCCTCATCTACTCCCTTTATCGAGGGAACTTTGAGGTGCTCTAAAAATGCGCCATCTGGAACCTCTTTCCGCGCAGAGCCTATTCGAGATAGTGCATCCGCTTCCTCGTTTTCTGCTTGAGGGATGTGTTGAACTTCAAACCCTTCGAACGATTTAGATAGATCATCCACGACAGCTTTATATGCTGCCATGTGCTTATTTGCATTACAAATATCCGAGACTTGCTGAGCAACAAGATCCAAATCTCCGTAACACATCAAACGTCGGATGCCAATATCCTTAGCAATCCGGATTCCATGCAGCAGTGCTTCATACTCGGCAATGTTGTTTGTTGCTGTGAAGTGGATCTGCAACACGTATAAAAGTTTATCTCCTTGGGGTGATTTGAGCACCACGCCAGCCCCCGAGCCCCCTCGAGCCTTAGACCCATCGAAAAAGAGGGTCCAATATTCCGACTCAGGGAGGACCATGTTCTCCTTGGTCTCTGTCCAATCAGCGACAAAGTCAGCAAGGATCTGGGATTTGATTGTTGTCCGGGGTTTGTACTCAATATCGAAAGTTGCAAGCTCTATACCCCATTTGGCGACGCGTCCTGTGGCATCGCTATTGTTGATTATATCTCTCATGGGAGCTTTGCTCACCACGGTAATTGGATGCTCCTGAAAATAGTGTCGTAACTTACGAGATGCTAGAAAAATACCGTAAGCCAACTTTTGATAGTGCGGATACCGCTGTTTTGATTCTATCAGGACCTCGCTGACAAAGTATGTCGGACACTGCACCAGGTGTGTCGTTGTGTTGGAAACGGCATTGCCTAAGAAGGCTAGATAGAGGTGTGGGAGCGAGCAGGGCGACTGCGACGGTGTCCGCAGGCGGGATTGGATACAAGCAAGTGTAGCAGGACACAGGAAGTACCCAGGTTCAGAGCCCTCGTGGTGAGGTAAAACTCCTACTCCTGCATGTCTGACAGTATATGTGGGTATATCGGGCTACGAATGTGCTCCTGGAGCTGTATCTGGAAACTGTCTAACTAGCAGAGTGTGTGCGTGAGGGAGCTAGCTAGCAAGCAGAGAGTGAGCTAGCTAGCTATCGATCCAAGTGAGCCTCTCCCTGCATTGTGTGCCCCTCCTTTGGCATTTATAGAGCATGCCAAGGGACAAGGGTGGACCCACATGCCTAACTACACTATTGTCTATGTCATTTGATAAAGTAGTACATAGTGCTACACTATTTGTTACATCATCTGATAAAGCAGTGTACTGGGTCTTGTCGATGTCTTCTCGTACGTGAGCCTCAGGGAATCCAATGTGCTGATGGGTAGCGATCTGGAGTAGTAGCCGGTCCTGATCGCTGAGATCCAATGCTGGACTAATCGATGGAGCTGAGGAGTAGCCGGCTGGAAGTAATACGTGCAAGTGCCTAGCTGGCCATGCAACATGCGATCATGCATGCTCAAAAGGGCCAACCGGCCATGCATGAGCCAAATTCCAATCGACCATGCATGTGCCCACACACCAATGCATGGGCCATTCGGTAAGAATAATACCAGCCGGTTTACTTCGGTACGTGTTGATGACGTCACAGTTTCTTGTGTGCTCTAGCCTTTTTAGTTGATGAAGCTTTTCTCTCGTCTGTCTTTGGCGTCTTTGGGGTACCCGGGGAACATCCCCCCGACACTAGCCCCCGAGCGCGCGCTGATTTCACCCGGAGGGGGAAATTCGCGCGAGCTCCACAAAACTTGTCGTTGTCGTTGTAGATGCAGTGCTTGAATGGCGTCCGGCTGGACACCTCCGGCCCGGAAGCAACACAAACACCGCGGGGGCGCGCGAGCACACCCACGGGGTGTAGCCCCCGAGATTCGGAGTAGCTGATGGAGACAGGTGATGCGAATCTTTTATATCTTGCCCTTTTCGACATCTCGAACTTACTATCCGGCTGAACGCCTCCAGCCGGACCGGAGCACTTGGTAACACCGGGGGCGCGTCAGCGCACCCGGTGGGTGTAGCCCCCGAGATTCGAAGTAGCTGGCGTAGACAGGTGCTTTGAATCTTCATCTGTACTTGAAATCCGACTCGGTGCAGTCGTGCAAAACAAACAAACAGAAGTGAACTTGTTGTCAGTACATCAACATATAGTACACATGCTATCAACCGGATAACGGTTTTATTTTTCAAAAACTAGCTCGTGCTTCTCTAAACACTTAGTCACTTTCTCGTGCGCTCTGCTGTTTACGCTGTGTCCTTGCCGGCCAGCCGGGTTGCGGTCTAGAGCCGGAACCGAAGGGGGAGCTGATAGTACATTGCACACAGTACTGAACGCTGAGCAGCCGGAAAATACCAACTAGGCACAAGGCCGGAATGTCCGATCTGTCGCACCCTTCGCCGTTTTTTATGTGGGATGTCTCGGGCTTTTGCTCTTGCTAGCCGGACAGCCGGGTTGCGGTCTGTAGCTGAGACGAAGAGTGGGCCTCTGACACCATCGCACACTACTCAGTCGGTTTACGGGTTTAGCAGGCCGAGCCAACCAGCGAGCCCCCGGGTAGGGGTTGCCGGCGCCGGAAAACTAAAAGCAGGGAGCAAAACAACATCTGGCGTGACCTCGAGGGTTGCTCGAGGTCCGAAAAACACTCACATTGTAGCTGTCGGTGTAGTAGGGTCGAAGACGCGATTCCGCAGGCGTTGCGGCTGCTGAAACGGTCCAACTGGCGTTCCAGCCGGACAGCCTGGCTCTAGCCGGCCAGGCAACCAAATGCGGCGTAGCCGGATTCGGTCCGTAGCCGGCCAGACAGCCAAACGCGCCAGGCTGCAGCGAGCCAGCCCGGCCCAGCCGGAATGGGGTCCAGCCGGTCCAACCGGCAACCAAACGGCCGAAGTTGCGCGGAGTCGGCCCGATTCAGCCGGAACGGGCCCGAGCCGGATGAATCAGACAGACAAATGAAGTAGCCGGACAGATGTAGCCGAATCTAAATGTTTCGCGCTTTTCCTTGTCTTTTTTCCAGCCAGATTTTTCTTTCTCTCTCTTTTTTTTCAACCAGACTTGGCATCTCGTAAACCGGCCAACTTCTTTTCTTTTTCCTCTCGATCTTTTCAATTTCTGTCTTTTTTCTAACCGGTCAACTACCAGCCAGATTTCTTCTCCGCTTCTCTTTTTTTCTTTCTCTACCTTTCTTTTCTTTCTTCAACCGACTATAGCCAACCGGCCCCTCTTCTTTCTTTTTTCTTACCTTTTTTTTACTTCCTCACTCAGCGGCAACTTCCTCAGCCGGATTTTTTTTTCTTACTCTCCTGTCTTATTTCTCTTTTTCTTTCCCAACCGACAGCATCGCACGTCCTTCCCAGTCGACCCCATCACTTCCTCTTCCTTCCTTTCTTACTATTTCTTTCTCTCTCAACCGGTAACTTTCTCGGCCGGACGCACTTCTCTTCTTTCCTAACCAGCCTACTCCCTCCTAATTTTTTCTTTCCTCTCTCTCCTCGTAAACGGCCAGCCCCAGCACTTCTTCACTCCTTTTCTTTTCCAGCCGGACGTGCGGCAGCTAACCGGCATGGGGCCCGCAGCGGCGCAGCCGGACGGAGGGACGGAGCCGGCAGGGGGCGTGGCGACGGAGCAACAGCGCAACAGCCGGTTGCGCTAGCAAGAGGCGCAACAGCCGGAGATGCAGGGAGCCGGCGCAGCGGCGGGGCGCGGACGAGCCGGCCGGAACGGGCGTGCGGGAGTCTGCTAGGCGGACGGTCGTGCGCGGACCTGAGGTCGGAGACGGCGTCGCCGAGGGAGAAGCTCGAGGCGGGGAGGCGCAGCGTTGGAGCCGGCCGGCCGCCGGCGGGCGGGCGGCCAGCAGAGACGGGAACGGCGAGCCGGCAAGGACGCGGGCGCGGCAGGACCGCTGCGAGCGACAGACGCTCCACGACGGCCAGCGCCACCGGCACGCGCGAACGCGGGCTCGTGGAGAAGGCGCTGCATGGGCATGATGGTGAGTTGGCCCAGCTGCGCGGAGCGGTCGCGTGGCGCAGCGACGGGGCAAAGGACGGACGCCGAGCAGACCTGGCCTTTTGGCGAGGGGGCGACGTTGGACGGTTTCTGCGGAGACGGACGCGGCTGAGCGGATGCCACTGCGGCACGTGCACGCGCAGAGCTTGCCGCGGGGGCGGCGGACGTGCTGCAGGCATGAGAGGCGCACACGAGGACGTGCACGGACGCGCAGAACGGCGGCAGCGTGGCTCCAGCGGGGACGAGGACGCACACCTGCCGGCGGGCGTGGAGGTGCCGCCGAGGGGGTCACAGGAGGATGATGGCCGCGACGGCGCTCGCAGGCACACATGCGGGCGGAACTTGCCGCAGACGCGTCGACGGCGAGGACGGCCGCGACATCGACGGCGACGACGGAACGGTAAGGCGGCCGACAGCATGGACGGCGACGATGCGAACGGCGAGGCGGCTGACGAAGCGGCCGCGGCCAGCCCCCATGCCTCTTAACGCGGCAACGGTGACCATGGCGCAGAGGCGACAGCAAGCCCCCGAGAACCTTCTGGAACGGAGTCGGAGTTGGTGACCACGGCCCGGTGGAGGCGGCGAGCCCCCGGGCAACTCGAAATGGCGTCGGTGACGATGGCGATGAAGAGGTCCCGTGCGGAACGAGCTCCGGTCGTAGCCATACTGTCCCACGGTGGGCGCCAAATGTCGTTGTGTTGGAAACAGCATTGCCTAAGAAGGCTAGATAGAGGTGTGGGAGCGAGCAGGGCGACTGTGACGGTGTCCGCAGGCGGGATTGGATACAAGCAAGTGTAGCGGGACACAGGAAGTACCCAGGTTCAGAGCCCTCGTGGTGAGGTAAAACTCCTACTCCTGCATGTCTGACAGTATATGTGGGTATATCGGGCTACAAATGTGCTCCTGGAGCTGTATCTGGAAACTGTCTAACTAGCAAAGTGTGCACGTGAGGGAGCTACCTAGCAAGCAGAGAGTGAGCTAGCTAGCTATCGATCCAAGTGAGCCTCTCCCTGCATCGTGTGCCCCTCCTTTGGCATTTGTAGAGCATGCCAAGGGACAAGGGTGGACCCACATGCCTAACTACACTATTGTCTATGTCATCTGATAAAGTAGTACATAGTGCTACACTATTTGTTACATCATCTGATAAAGCAGTGTACTGGGTCTTGTCGATGTCTTCTCGTACGTGAGCCTCAGGGAATCCAATGTGCTGATGGGTAGCGATCTGGAGTAGTAGCCGGTCCTGATTGCTGGGATCCAATGCTGGACTGATCGATGGAGCTGAGGAGTAGCCGGCTGGAAGTAATTCGTGCAAGTGCCTAGCCGGCCATGCAACATGCGATCATGCATGCTCAAAAGGGCCAACCGGCCATGCATGAGCCAAATTCCAATCGGCCATGCATGTGCCCACACACCAATGCATGGGCCATTCGGTAAGAATAATACAAGCCAGTTTACTTCGGTACGTGTTGATGACGTCACAGTTTCTTGTGTGCTCTAGCCTGTTTAGTTGATGAAGCTTTTCTCTCGTCTGTCTTTGGCGTCTTTGGGGTACCCGGGGAACATCCCCCGACAAGGTGCTCCTGATTTTCTTCTGGTCTCTCTACCACCATAACTATACTGACAACCTTATTTGTCGCAGCACTGTAAAGCAACATCGGTTCCTGAGGTTCCGGCGTTGCAAAGATAGGAGCAGATGAGAGTACTTTCTTCAGGTCTTGTAGTGCAGCTTCAGCTTCGTCAGTCCAGACAAAATCCTTGGTCTTCTTCAGGAGTTTGTATAATGGTGCGGCTCTTTCACCAAGCCGGCTTACAAATCGACTGACCGCAGCAATGCAACCAATTAATCTTTGTACGTCTTTCAGGCAAGTTGGCCTGGAAATATTGAGAATAGCCTTGATCTTGTCGCGGTTCACCTCATACCTCTTTGAGATACGATAAAACCTAACAATTTTCCGGCTGGTATTCCAAAGAAACACTTCTTCGGGTTAAGCATGATGTTGTATTTTCGTAAATTGGCGAACGTCTCCTCCAAGTCGGAAATCAATGTTTCCTTCTTTTTGGACATGACTGCGATATCATCCACGTATGCATGTACATTGCGTTCGAGTTGATCATGGAGGCAACGCTGCATCGTGCGCTGGTACGTAGCTCCTGCGTTCTTCAGCCCAAAGGGCATCGTAACATAACATAAGGTTCTGAAGGGGGTTATGAATGAAGTTTTGATTTTGTCAGATTCCTTCATCCGGATTTGGTGATAACCGGAATATGCGTCGAGAAAACAGAGGAGTTCCAAGCCTGCCGTAGAATCGATAACTTGATCAATTCTAGGCAGAGCGAACGGATCTTTTGGACAAGCCTTGTTCAAGGCAGTATAATCAACACACATCCTTAAATCAGTGGTGTCCTTTTTAGGGACCATTACAGGGTTGGCCGACCAATCAGTATGGATGACCTCTTCTATGAATCTGGCTAACTCGAGCCGCGCTAGTTCCTTAGCTATTGCCTTACGCTTTTCATCACCAAACCATCGTAAGGACTGTTTGACGGGTTTAGTGTTCGGGTTTATATTTAGAGAGTGCTCGGCAAGTTCCCTAGGTACTCCGGTCATGTCAGATGGCTGCCATGCGAAGATATCTTGATTTGCTTGGAGGAACTTGATGAGCGCGCTTTCCTATGCGCTACTTAGGCCTACGCCTATCTGGGTCACCTTGGAGGGGTCATCATCCTTCAACGGCGTCGTCTTTGTCTCTTCTGATGCCTTGAACTCCGGATTTGGTTTTGTCACCTCCTTCTTCGTCGCGGGCATCTCGGACGGATCTATGCTCTTCTTGATCTCCTGGTACTCCTAGGCATGCAGCACGGCTTCGGCAAAGGCGGCATTTCCATCCTCGCACTCTCGCACCTTCTTCGGGTCTCCCCTGATGGTGATCACGCCGTTGGGACCTAGAATTTTCATCATATTGTAAATGCAACACAGACGAGCCATAAAAGGCCAGTAAGCCGGACGTCCGAATGTAGTGTGGTATGCGCTCTTGAATGGGACCACTTCGAAGGAAAGTGCCTCCGTCCGATAATTCTTTGGTGTTCCAAAAGTAACATCCAAAGTGGTCTCTCCTAGGGAATTAGCTTGTCTTCCTGGGACAACTCCGTGAAAGATTACAGAGCTATGGTCCAGCTATGTTTCCAAGATCTTCATCCGGCGTATCGTTTCGACATAGAGAATATTGATGCTGCTACCACCGTCCATGAGGGTCTTGGAGAAACCATAACCGTCAATATGTGGATTGACAATTAAGGCGTATTTTCCTCGCCTGTGTAGCTTAGGCGGGTGATCAGCGCGGTCAACCGTTTTTGCCACTTCCGACCAGTCCAGATACTGAGGGACAGTCGGAACTGTTGCGTTGAGCTTGTGGAGAACTGCTTTCTTGACCTTTGCTGGTTGAGATCCGAGGAAGGTGACGTAAGTGTCCTTCTTGGTGGGAAAAGTTTTCTTCCCTTCCGACTTGGGATTTGAAGCATCGGCTTCCTCCATGTCGGAATCTTCCTTGGTCTCTTTGTCCTTTTCGGGATTTTTCTTTCCCTTCTTCCGCTTAGCTTTGTAGCCCGCGGTATCATCTCTCTTGATGTCATCGTTAAAACGACATTCAGCGTTGGTGTGGGACGAGCCCCCATTGGCATCCAAGTGATCACATGGGTTATTGGCGATGTCGGCCCAAGTGTAGGTTTTGCCTGGTTGTTCTTCTCCTCTACCTTGGACCCTTGATGTCCCACGGCCACGCCCGCGGCCTCCGCCACGTCCTCCTCGTCCTCCAGACCCGGAAACAGTAGTGACTACTGCTGTCTCCGTGTTGGGTTTTTCTTCCGAGGTATTTTTGCGTTTCTGAGCTTGTTGCTTTGGTTGTTTTGCCGACTGAGGCACAGCTAGGACATTGAGTAATCCCTCTGCGTCGTCGTCAGCATTTGCATACTTGCTCGCTGTTTCTATTATCTCACCCAGATCAGTAACCTTGTCACACTTCAAGCGATGGCGCAGTAAACCAATTGGGAGACCTGCAATGAAAGCTTCAATCGCAGTTTGATCATTTACTCCCTCGCAGGAGTTCTTGGTGTCAATCCATCGTCTGAGATAATCCCGGCAAGTTTCTCCGGCTTTCTGGGTGCAACGTTGTAGGTCTCCAACTGTACAGGGCCTGATATGTGCCTTCGAAATTCCGAAAGGACGCACTTTGTAAGTCATACCAGTTGTGGATGGTGTTCGCCGGAAGTTCATTGAGCCATGATTGTGCCGTCTTCCGCAACATAAGTGGGAGATATCGGGTTGCGACCAGGCTGTTTCCGCCTTTGGCGATGCAGCAAGCTTGGAAGAAATCCTGTAACCAGGTGTCTGGCCGAGCAATGCCGTCGTAGGCTTGGATGTGTCTTGAGATAGCAAATCCTTCCAGGAATTTTGTATCTCTGATGCATGGTCCAAAGCACTTTGGGCCCATGTACACGTCATCGTTTTCGTAGCGCCGAGCCTCTATGTTGGAGTTGATCCTGTGCCTTGCGTCGTTCGGGGATAGGGATCATCCCGAATATCGGCTGTGGCCGCGGTGCCTTGGAGCCGGACTTCGGCTTCTGGCACCACCTCCTCCGCCATGTCGTCCTCCTTGACCTCCTTGGGGGCCGTTGTGATAACTGTGTTGTGGAGAGGGTGGTGCAGCTGGGTTGTTTCCGGCTGATCGCCGGCCTCCGTCCGGAGCGTCATTATTCCGGTTCCGGGGAGGTTCTTGACTATGACGAGCCCCCTGCCGGCTTGTGCCAGCGTGGTATCCGTCGTTCCTTTGTCCGTCGTTCGTACCATGGTGAGGCTCAGCCGGACGGTTTTCGTGTCTAGGAGGTGGCATTTTCTGACGATCCTCCTCCCGACGTTTCTCTTTATCTTCTCCTTTTCGGGGAGGATTCCTCGGAATCAGTGCAGCGATCGCGTCTTTCTCAGCTGCTGGAGCGACGTTGCTCCAGTTATGTGTAGTTCTGTGGTGCTGCCCCGACGATCCGGTTCTTGAATAATTGTCTTCCCTGCGTTCGGGGTGACGATGTTGCGCCCGATCGTAGTGGGATCTTATGTCAGCCCATGTCGGATCTGTGCGACATTGGTCGGAATCCGAGACAAGCTTTTGGCTTCTAGACAGGGTGACTTTTTGCTGCTCCAGTCCCTTATTGAGTAGCTTGATACCCAAACGTATCTCCTCTGGTCCTGGATTAGCCGATAGAATTTCGCGAGCTGCCACGGTATTTTGCACTGGTGTTGGGTAAACCCAATCTCCGTTGCTATCCTTCCGTGGCTTCCCCATCTCATCTCCAAAAAGGACGGCACGGACACGTGGGAATTGGTTGTCATCTATGTGACGCTTCCGTGTCTTCTGATGTAGACGGGACATGTACTCCTTGTTTGACATGCGCTTCTTCTCCACCTCGATGTTTTTGGCTTCATCAAGGAGTTGTTGACGGCGCGCTTCTAGGGCATGGGCCCTTTCGTCCCGCTCATCTGCAGTAAGTTCTGCAGCTATAGGGATAGGTGTGGTTAATGTGGCATTGATGAGTTTACGCGCACCTTCAGTGATCACGTGTCCATCCACCGATGCTTCTTTTTTCGGCTCATCTGGGATTAGTGCTCCATCCGAGTCTTCCTCGTATTCCTCGGCAATCACCTCCTCTGCCAGAGGGTCTTTTGCCGGGGTCTTGTTTTTCTTGTTCTTCTTCTTTGCCTTCTTGGCAGTGCCGGTAGCAAAGACGGCTTTGGGTCCGTTTCTCGGAGTCAAGCTCTGATCGGTACTTTCGGATATTTGGACTTCGAGATTGTCTCCGACGTCCATGTCATCCTGCATTTCGGGAGAGTGTTCCCCGGATCCTTCATCCATGGCTTCTCCATCCTCTGCAGCTTTGGAGTTGTACTCCTCTTCATATTCCGTGGAAAACTTTCGGAAATCTGCCAACGTCATGGATTCATCCGAAGATGCGGGAACGTCCGCGTTTGTTCCAATTGCCTCCAGCATCGAGTCGGTGTTTTCTCCAGCATCGGCAGAGCCGGATCCGGATCCAACATATCCAACGAAGTGCGATGCGTGCTTCCTGAGGTACCTGCGGCTTTTGCGATCAGCCATATCGAAACTTTTAACGGTTTCGAGGATTGCATCTGCGCTAGCGCCTTGCAGTATCATGCATCTTAGTGTGTACCTGAGGAAAGGCCTGTCTGTCCCGACATCGTCAGAGTCAGAATCAGTGTCGTTGATGTGTTCCTCCTGGATTTCGACTTCCACGGGTGGGTCGATCTAGGATCCGGCTTCTCTGGGGAGATCCACTCCAGATTTGACTTGGACCGTGCGGTCTTCTTCAGGCTCGGATTTTTCCACTATCTCTGCAACTCGTGCGGGTTGGGTGGGGTTAGGGTTTTCTAAGATCCGAAACTCTGCCGCCTCCGCGGACAAAGGGGACCCAGAAGATTCTTCTGCCTCTATCATCACCGCTGGGGTGGGTTGGGCAGGTTTAGCGAAACCAATGTAAACATCGATCTCGCCAAAAGACATGATTGTATAGGCAGTCACGACCTCCCTAGCCAGAATCCAAGTCTCGTCGAGAACGATGAGAGGGACGTCGCTGGCGTAGAGGATGCGACCGACGGCGATGGTCTCGGCGATTCCGATTCTTGCAGATTCCGCTCGGAACGCAGATCTGAAGCTCACTTGCCCCACAGTGGGCGCCAACTGTCGTCGGATTGAGGACAAGTACGCCATGAGGGGGTCCTCAAGGCGTGCGGGAGAGAGGGGTGTGAGACGTACGGTGTTCCGGGACAGTGAGCACACAAGTTTACCCAGGTTCGAATCCGCCGGCTTTGGACGGACCCTACTCTTGCTAGCAATCCAGTAATCCGGCAGAGCCGGAATATGGGTTAAGATGGTTTCGCCTGTGTGATGTGAGATTGTAGACTATTGAGGTTATCTGGTGTTATGCCCTAAAGGCTCTCCCTAGGACAGCTTATATAGAAATCCGGCCTAGGGTTTACAGGAGAGATCAATCCGGCTACGACTAAGAGTTGGTTACAGAGTACATCTTGAACTACAAGTAACTTTATGGGCCTAAGTCGGTAAGTCTTCTGGGCCTTCCCGTAGTCGGATTGGACTCCGTCTTCTCTCTCTAACTGGGCCGCCCGTGAAGCAAAGCTCTAACCCGAAGTGGGCCACCCTGGTCAGTGAGGAACTGTGAGGATACCCGGAAAGTATATCCGCAACAAAAACGTCTTATATTTTTAAATGGAGAGAGTACAACCTAATTAATTAGGCCTTTGTGTGACACTACACACATGTTGTTACCCACTATGATGAAGGTACATGTGCAAGTTACTAGAGTAGTCTAAGTTATTTAGCACTATGTGACCATCCTAAATTAGAACGGATGTGTACGTACTATATGCCTTAAAGGCGCCCATTCCGCTGCGCTTGAAGATGTTCACCACTCGTGTCGACTCTCACTGGTCAGACGGATAAAGCCACTGACTTGTTGATTTGGTACTGTATATCGTCTATCTTCTTTCGTCACTGACAGAGAATAAATTCTTTTGCCACTTCTAGGCGCGTGCTTTCGTGGAGCTACAACCAGTAGCTCAGACGACTACTACTCCCGCGCGGCGCTCGAGTAATTGTGACTGTCAGTTCATAATGAACGGGAAGCATTAGACAATGGATTTTATTTTGGTGGATGGTTAATTTTTTTGAGAGATTCTCGACCTTTTTTTCTTTATTGAACTAAGAGATGTTTGATTTTGGGTCTGATAACAGGGGCGTAGAGGCCGACAGGGGAGAGGAAATTGGTGGTGTGGCAGGCAAGCTTATTTGAGGTGGCAGCGTGTGGGTGTACAGATGGTACTGCCGTACTGGTAGCCCATTTTGTGAGCATTTTGTTGTTATACTACACAAGAGTTCGAGAGTAGTAGTATTCCAATTTTGGTTCCTTAATTACCGGTGGAACCTTTATGTGTTTTTTAGTTACAGTAGTAGTAGTACAGTAGTACTTGTTCCAAATATGACTGTACAAGATGATGAATGTAGAAGATCCAAGGATTAATACCTTCGGCAAGAGGAGCTCCGAGTATACTCCAAACCGTCTCTCTGCCATGACCATTTATTTGAGAGGACAGTACAGCTCCATCCTATGCTAGGCTAGCGTATGCTGTACTACTCCTAGAAAGGCCTGACCTATTTACTCGATAGGCACCAGGAAACACAGAGAAGAGAGAAAAACCACGCTTGATAGGTAGCAATCGATTTATTCTACTAGTATTTTCCTTTGCTCTTCATCCTCTTCCTCTCCACCTTCTCGCTGATCCCCACTCGCCCACCTTTAGCACATGCCAACGCCGCCATGCCGCTTTTGGAGCATCTCTGTAGCCCAGTTCGATAGGCACAGTAGATTTAGTAGAGAGAAAGAAGGCACGCTTGGTTTTATTTCATTCCGTATTTCTCTTTGCCTCGATCTCCATCCTCACTTCACCTCCAGCATCCCAGCGACGGCTATTAACACTCGCACACCAATACAGGCACGTGCCAACGCTGCCATGCCGCTTTAGGATCAGCTTGATAGGCGCCCAGTTTGATAGACTGTTTTCTATCTTGCCCTGCCAGCTGCCGCTTGCTCTCTCCTCCAAAAACCCCAATCAAAACAAAACACCATTGCCCCCCACCTGCTCGAGCTCTTCCTCGGGATGGCCCAATTGATCGATGACAGTGACACTTCTAGGGTGTTTTTAGATGGCCCCCTTGAAGAAATCTCTGCTAGATGCGACGTCATCACTGCTGCAAGCCTCGTCACCTACTGCAAACGTTATCTTTTCTCAACAACACATAGTGCATCCCTATTGAAATCTCATCCGTTTGGTCTCCCATGTGTTCTTCACTCTCACTCAATTGACGTACCGTGTGAGTACAATGTCTTCTACCGCGACAATCTCATGAAGCAGTTCTACAGGGGCAGCTACTATTGCAGTAGGGGCAAGCAGAGGCCACAGAAGAAGTTCGGGTGGACCTTGTGTGAGCTGACACCACTAGACAGGTCCTCCTCAGATGCTATGATGCCAGATTGTGAGGGTAAGAAGTGGGCAGGCGCCCATGGAGGTTGGATCACCACTATTGGCCTCGCCTGGAACTGGGAGCTTGTGAATGTGTTCACTCGTCGCTGGATTCTTCTACCAGCGATCTTCGATTTTAAGGCCACACCCGAGGTACTTAAGTTTATCATGGCTGGTCAGCCTACTAATCTACTGAAGATAGCCATTTGCCGAGTTCCCACAGCTACTGGGAACTATATGGATTTCTCTGTCCTGGCCATCTTCAACATGGTAATTGCCTTCCTTGATGGTTCTCATAGTATGTGGATGGTTCTTGAGAACCAGTTCAGCATGTTCAGCTACCATGATGCAATTATCCACAATGGAGTTGTCTATGCTGTAACTCACATTGGCAATGTTTATGCATGGGATGCTCGAGCATGGGGTAAAGTTTCCATCCATAAATTTTCAAGCTTCATCATTCAAATTTTGCTCAGCTAACCTCTAAATGTGCTTTCCTTGCAAGGTCCTGTGCGTCTTCCGGGGCCACCTGAATTAGACGGTAGTCGTGAGTACAGTCTTGATCTATGGTGGTTAGCAAGATCTCCTGATGGTGGTAGCCTTATTCTGATCAATATCGTGGGCGTTAGTGCTAGGCGGTATGACACTAGTTATCCTATGGCTGAAAATGTTGGTTATCATCACGGCCACAATATTCACACCTATTCTACTGGGTTTTGCTGCCATGTGTTCTCGATTGGCACTAGTAGGTTACTTCCACCGAGGCAATGGCAGAGGGTTTTAGACCTTGGAGCATTTTCTATCTTCCTTGGATTGAACTATCCAATTACCATTCTAGTTGGCGCGGCAGGACTTGGCCCTGGAGATCTAACAAGGAGAAACTGTGTATACACCTCGCCGCATGTAGTTAGTCTCGATTGAAAATATTTGTCATGAAATATGCCGCATCAGTATGAATTCTCAAGACGCCGTTGTTGGTTTCTCAACCAACATTGGCTGGAATTTCCCTAAAACAAAACATTGGCTAGAATTGGCGGCACACTCCGTTGTGGTTTGTCCCAAGCTTGGCCAACACGAAGGATTGGAACCGGCATGATTAACGGTTCAAGGGAGATCATATGGCATAGGGATTTCCGTATCTTGAATTATTTCCTTTGTCTTATTTGTATCGTATGACCTCAACCATTAACTTGTTGTACTCTAACACTGTACTCTAACACTCATTTCGCCGCAATGTAGTGCAAGGCCTGCGATTTGATCAAACTCCTTTAGTCATAGTTTTAGTCAATGCGGGTTGAATATTCTGCAACTCGTTGCGCCCGCACCCCTTTATTATTTGTTGCACTTTAGAGTTCTCAAAAAATATGAAATAAATCCAGAACATGGCTATGTTGTATCTTGTGCATCTACAATATCCGGTCCCACAATAAGATCTTATGTGACCGGTGTTAATGAAAAAGAAAAAATCTAAGCGAACAATATCTTGTGTTCATTTGTTCATTTTGTGGTGGCCAGGCCATGTACTAGTTATATTTTTGGGATGGAAATTTATAGATGAACTATATAAATACGATCTATGTTCATGATTTATTTCACATTTTCTAAAAACTGGAAGTGCCACATGCAATAGCTTGTTGCCAGTGCAACTAGTTGCAAATTGTAATTTCTGTCGTGGATGTACCTAGTGGCTCCAAGCGCATGGTGCATGCGGATTCTCACTGGCAGGTGCAGCCGACCTTAACAGGACCCACATGTCAGTGAATCAGAGCCACACAAAGTCATGCACGTTGCCTGACTTGAGCGAAATCTGGTGTCCGTGCACGTCTCTTATTTTGATGCGCGATTGCATGCTGTACACGTGTAATTCCATATACCTTGTACTAGAATATATATGAACACATGCAACAAGCCAAAAATACCACGGACACACCCGTACTGTGTATTATATCCGGTGTATATATTTTTGATTCTGTGCTGCGATTTCCGCATGTAGGGGAACAAGATAAAAGTACATGTATCCATGTCGCGGCTACTACTACTAGTAGTTCGTCCTCCTATTTTCTATTGAAAATACTACTACACTATGTTGAAATGAAAGCTGTAAAAAGAAAACCCTCTGGTTAAACTGATGTGACTAGACAATACTGCACCTCTGATACGTAGTAAGTAGGAGTATTGTCAAATCACTAGTTGTGTAGCATGCTAGTCTAACATACAGTGAAGTCTAGGCGGTGGTGTCCTTGATATTGCTGTTGACTAGACAGAGCAAGCAAGTAAAATCACCTCCCTTGTTTTTTTCTTTGCCTCTCCATCTTCTTCCCCAGTCCCCACTCTACCCACGATCTCCCCCACGCTCTCTCTTCTAACGCTCCCCTCCTCTTGCAGAAAACCCCAGCCGCACTTGGCATCCACCTCAATCCATCCGGCTGTGATGGCCAATTTGAAGTTCAGCGGGCGATGCAAGTGGGATCAACTCAGCACGGACGATGTCGACCTCATCATTCAGCGTCTCGACATTTGCAGCACCGTCAGGCTAGCCGCATGCTGCAAGCTGTTGTACGATCGTATCGCCAACAACGAAGGTACGAAATAGACTGTTCACCATTGGAATGAACCCTGCCTACTGATGCCTTAGCCTGCTTATTGGTTCGATGAGCACTATGAAAATACGAGAGTACATCGTCTGCATGACATGGTGTACGACGTGGTGCCCCTCGACCATCCTTGGCGCACCGCCATCCTTCCCTTCATGCACGAAAAATTCTGGGTTGGCATGAACGGCGACTGGCTCGCCACGGTGGACCAGCGCGGGGCCTGGTGCCTAGCGAACATCTACCCCTATCGAGTAATCGACATTCCATCGACGGATACTTGTGACATTGCGGCCGCCTCACATCCAGTATATAACCTGTAATGCTACTAGCCAGCCAAGACCCCCCTAGTGACATGTAGTCATTTCTGAACGCATTCACATTTCAAATGTTTTTTTGGCGAATCCGTAGGTATGGAGAAAAGTTCAATAAGTCGTGGGATGGATCTCTTGAGCTGTTGAAGATCGTAATCTGCAGAGTGCCCACAGAAGCTGGGGGGTTACACAGACTATAATCTCCTCGCGTTTTCGACGGTAAAATCGCCTACCTAGAAGACGGTAGCCAAGTTTGGAGATGTCTGGAGCATTCAGATCTTGGAAGACGATAGTACTATGATGCCATTGAACACGGTGGCCTCATTTTTGTGGTCACAAGTCAAGGTTACACCTACTGCTAAGATCCCACATCGTAAGGTAATTCTAGTTCCACGATGATACATTGTGAGTGATTCAGTGAAGTTGTTCTTTAACTACCTTGTTTATGTTTTACCTTTCATATGACTGAATGAGCACACACTTTATGTCCTAAAAAATGAATGAACCATTGCCAGTAATGAATTAGTACCAGTAATATGCCTTCCAAAAATATAGTGTATGATGGCGTCCCTGCACTACTAAGTTCGTTCATTGTCAAAATATGAAAGGTATTATTAACCAGCATCTCAATTGTGAGCGCAACACAGTGAAGCCAGGTTTCTTTATCTATTTGTACTTTTAGGCCCTCCTCGGATTGTAGGAATCACATAGGATTTTTGTAGGACACCAATCTTTCCTTTTTGGATTTTGCCTTGGGATTCAGAGGAATTGTGTAGGATTTGGATCCTTAGGATTTTTTTCTATAAAATATTGTTTGATTCGAAAAAGTATAATCCTTAGGAATTCCTTAAAAGGATTCCTTTGCACTCTATTTTGAAGGAAAATGTCCATCCACTCCAACCTCTTTGCACAATTCCTTTGGTTTTCCTGTGCAATCAAACACCACTTGATCCAAAATACTGTAGGCATCTAATCCTATAGGATTCAAGTGGACATGCCTCTATATCAAAAAAAGTGGCGCTTCCTCTTTTGAAACTTACAACAACTAGAAAACTAAGATAAGCAAGAAATCCAAGTAAGAAATGCAATTCCTAATGTTGTTAATTTATTGAGTAATATTATTGTCAGGATTTGCCTATTCACACTGTTAGCATGAACAATGAAGAATGCTGGTGTTAGAATATGTATGCCAGTAATGAACTTTTTGTCTTGAATTCAGATGTTGCAGGAAACAAGGAGCTTCCGTTTGTAATCCCAACACCTATTCTGAATGATCAGCCAGGCATGTGGTTCCTCGCTCAATCGGCTGATGGTGAATGCTTGATGATCATAATTACAATGTATGGCATGGGGGTTGCCCATGGCGAAGATGGTGAAATCATTCCTCATGCTCAAAATAGGACTAACCTACGCCTATATCCTGCCTCTCGCATCTGCATTTTTGAAGAGTATCCTAGCTCTACTGGACTTCCAGGGGTCATTGTTTGGAGAGAGGTTAACAGCCTGGGGGACAACTCTCTATTTCTCGGTCTCAATTATCCAATCATTGACAAGATGATAAAGAAACGCGAATGCAAGACTGCTGATGGCACATTGTTCCCATTCATGAGGAAAAACTATGTGTACACAACATACAAGAGATTTCACGGAATACAATTCCCTCAGATTAAACGCTGCAACCTACAGCCAACTGAAGGTGAGTCTGTGGTAGTTATTAGCCTTCCCAAAGATGGTTGGAACTATGTGCGACAGGCGGCAATTTGGTTTAGGCCAAGTTTAGGTTTGGTCTGCTTGTTGTGCTGTCCCTAGACTGAGCTGTGGATCTTTCTGGTGTATCGTTGTGTCATGTTTTTTTTGCATCGTGGTTCAACAGTTGACTGTTAGTACATTGGTTTTAGTGGCCAGCTTAAATCAGTTTATATGAGCCCTGCCGTGCTTTTGTATTTGGTATTGCCTTCCACGGTATAATCCATGTAGCCGTGCTTATTTTGTAGCGTGATTTCTGTACTATAATTTTTAGTACTGTTACTAGCATGTATATACGCAACTCATGTATTTTTTTTGAACCATCGCACCTCGTGCAGCTTTGTGTTTTGAGAGGAATATTCCGTCTTTCCTCTTAGCGAACAGGGAAAAGTAGGTCACTACTTCTTATAGGGCCACAAAACAGGCCTTAACTGGGTCGTAATTGATCTTGGCTCGGTACGCCAAAGCAGGCTGAGACGCCCTAGGATGATAGCCACAAATATTTATGCCGATATTCTAAAAAATAAGAGTTAATGCACACCCTTCCAAAAAAGAAAAATTGTTTATGCAGACCCCATATTGTCTATAATACATGGCATACTTTTGGTGCTACCGTGAAATTACTTGTTCAATATAATATGTATCTTTGTTCATTCTTCTCTATGTGAAATGAACAACTCAAGCTCTGATGTGACATCAACAAGTCAAGCTCTGATATGCTGACATTGTACTGTCTATGGTAGTGTACAAACTGGTTGTATTATTGTGTTCGAAACTATGAACTAAATGTGCGAATTCTGAGCCTTTTTGCATGATGACAATGCCACATGTTGGCGCTAATTGCGACATGTACTAATTTAATCGTACGGAAGCATACAACTTCGAGTGATCAGTTTAAGCTGGTGCTTACCCAAGCCGTCTGCGGCTAGGCAAGTCAAGGCCACTGTGTGTCTATCACCAACAGTTTATATGACATGATTACAAGATTTTGAGTACATCAAATCAATTGGGCACTTAGGCCGATTCAAAGCCACCCAAACCATCTCGAAATATATCCTTTGCTGATAAGATGATTGTGCGCTGTAAGACTTGATATGACATGATTTTATGTCAATTAGTCAAACTCCCTCCAGTACTTTCCATGTTCGAATCCTGCGCTACCCAAGTTCCTCGCTATGTTTGCTATGTATAATAAGGCACAATATCGGACACTTTTCTCCATTTCCAACTTCATTCTTTCGTATTCGGCGTAGGTACAGCCAGGTCAGGTGGACCATCGACCTTTAGTACAATATATTTTTACTACTCAACCTATGAAAACGAATATTTCAACCCCACTTCGGACAAAAAACTTCCCATATTCTTGTTTCAAAAGAAAAACCCTTAACTAGCCTTTCGTGGTGAGTAGAGTATATAATTTTTAGGGTATAAACTACAATTTTTAGGATGGGGTACGAACTACATTGAATTTTCACTAAGGACCTAGCAAAAAGATTGCACATTCGACCCAACACTGGCCCAAAACCTTGCAAATTTAGCCTACCGCCTTAGGTGGACTACTGACCCCCGACATATTGAGTATATTGAATTTTCATTGAGGAGGTTATTAGAAAATAGTACTACATTCTACCCAACTGTTGCCCAAAACCTCGCTAATTTATCCTTCCGGGTTCAGGTTGGCCGTGGGCCGCCAACCCTCAACACATTATTACTTGGTTTTTAAAGCTTGAACCACACTGAAGAAGTTTCGGTAAGGAGCCCACGATAAGAAGCCCATTGGTTCACAAGATTGGACCCAAGTTATTTTTTATCGCCCAAAATCATCTTAATTTAGTAATTCCATGCCATTCTGATAAAGTATAGGACAAGCTTCTCCTACCCATGTTGTATTTGTACAGAGCATTTAGCATTTTTTATGGCAAGTCGTCAGGGTCACTGCCTTTTCATTTTAAGTGATTTCAACATTTCTAAATGTAATCTTTTCAAGTAGTGGCATAGATGGTTCTGGTGTAGTGGAAGGACACGCGGTTCCCATTTGTTGAAGTCTTGAGTTAGATTCCTAGTTTTTTCAATATAAATATATAATATATAGTAAAATCTCTATCGTTCTTTTACATTTTTTCCAGCATACACACGTTTTTTACACAGAGAAGGTTGACATCTGGGACCCAGCAACGTTACCAAGGTCAAAACAACGGAGTCCATCATACACACTTTGCATTTCCAAAGACGCTAACATGTTGGACCCAGCATAGACCTTATACAGATGTTGCATCGAGCAATCAATGTTTCATTTACAGAGAGACTGATATGTGGGACCCAGCACCGTGGCCTTATACAGATGCTGCATCGAGCAACGTTGCCAGTTTGAAACAGGGAGGCGCGAGCGAGAAAAAAGTTCAACATGCTCACGTTTCTTGTAATGAGAGGCTGAAATGGGGGACCCAGCAGCGTGAGCAAACGGCAGATTCGTCGAGCAACGCTATCTAGTTCGGAACAGGGTAGCGCTAGGCAAGAAAAAAATTCCATCATACCCATGATTCTTCTAATGTAAGGCTGACATAAGGGACCCACTAGCCTGAATAAACGGCTGATGCAGCGAGCAACGCTATCAAGTTCAGAACACGAAGGCGCGACAGAGGGTAAAAATCCATCATACACACATTTCTTCTAATGAGAGGATGACATGTGGGGCCCAACATCATGATTAAATGGTAGATGCATAGAACAACGCTATCAAGTTCGGAACAGGGTAGCGCAAGCCAAGGAAAAAAATCCAGCATACACAAGTTTCTTCTAATGAGAGGATGACATGTGGGGCTCAGGTGGTTGGTTAAACGGTAGATGCGTCGAGCAACACTATCAACTCGGAATGGGGTAGCGCCAGCGAAGGAAAAAATTCCATCATACACACGTTTCTTCTAATGAGAGGATGACATGTGGGTCCCAGGAGGTTAATTAGACGGTAGTTGCATCGATCAGCGCTATCATCTTCGGAACAGGGTAGCGCGAGTGAAGGAAAAAAATTTCATCATACACATGATCCTTCTAATTAGAGGCTAACATGTGGGACCTAGCATCCTGACTAAACGGCACACGCCTTGAGCAACGCTATCGAGTTCAAATCAGGGAGGCACGACTGAAAAGTATGGTCCGCTAGAGACACTGACGTCCGGGACACACATGCCTCAAAAGACTTCGGTAAGTCAACATCGCGCGAGGAAACAAAAATATTGCTTCTGCCACGTGCCAGCCGAGCTTCCTCCATGTTTTTAGCAGATCCGTCATAGTAGAGGGTCACGAAACTAGAAAAAAAAGTTTTCCATCAGCCACGGTCGAGCCAAGAATTTTGTCGCGGAAGACACGCCTTCTACAACGACCGTCGGGCCAATTCATTGCAGGAGGAAACTTTTCTTGTAGTGTCATGCAATCTGCCAGGATATGAATCTATAGAAAACTGCTGCATCACTGCTATCGTGGCATGGTATATCTGGTGGAGACGGCGCAAAATATCCCATGGTGAGAAAGTACCACCTATTGTGCAGTGCATCACCTCGATTAAAGCTATAGCGGCAAATTCCTTGAAATCAAAGCAACCATTGACTGGACGGATGAAGAATACTTGGTTGAGACCGAAAGCTAAATCTATCAAGCTTGACATGGATGCAGCGTTTTTGGCTGAAAGTTTGTTTGTTGCGTCGAGTGCCATTCTGAGTAATAATAGAGGAGATTTCATTGTAGCAAAGTCGACATTCATACCGCATGTGGCCTCACCCGCCTTAGATAGGCTTGGGCAATGTTGCATGGCTTAACATTTGCTAATTCTTTGGGGTTCAATGTTATTGAGGCAGAGTCGGATTGTTTGGAAGTGATACAACTATGCTCTGGGCCAAACGGATTTGGAACGAGGCTACAACAGTCTATGCGAATATCCTAGTCCAAGATGGACAAATTGGGAAGGTTGAGTTCATCCACAATGGGAGAGATGCAAATTTAGTAGCGCATGAAATAGCCAGGAGTTGCTTTGAGTCTAAAAATGATTGTAATTGGGTCGATGAACCCCTAGCTTTCTTCTGCAACCTCTCTTGAATGATGTAACTATTGTTTGATGGGCTGCAAGTTTTTGATGCACTTTTTTCCTTACCAAGGTACCTAAGAATACTAGAAGGTTTTAATGAGGCGGCTTGCATACTTAATATATGATGTTTTACCTCAAAAAAGGGTTTAGTTTTAGGTCATGGGTAGTAGGTAGCCGGCTAGGCTTTTGGGCCTGGCTGGCTGCCTCCCCCTAAAAACACTTTATTTTATTTTTTAAACAAACCACTTTGTAAAAAGTAGTTTTAGACAAACAAAATATCTAGAAAGACCAGGGTTTTAATTTGAAATTAAAGGAGAGGACTAATGTAGAAAACAAAATAGGCTTTTAGCGGAAATATTTTGAGAGGCAAAGAATATCCATGATGGTGTCATGATGATGCACAAAATAAAATAACAGGAAATTTCTACTATGAAATATTTTCCATTCATTACATAATCGGATGCCCATGAGGTAGAGAGAGGCCGAAGAGACCTTATTCCAACATGCCATCGTCGCTTCCACCTCACCGATGTCGCTAGGGAGACAAATAAAACCAAGGGAAAACATGCCTACAAAAAACAAACGATGAAGCGGACATGTCCCCAATCCTCTATTCCCTGATGGACGGATGGGAGGAGAGGAACCAGAAGGCCAGATATGGGGGCATCGGTGGCTCTCGTGAGGGGGAGGGTAGAAGTGCTTTGAGGTTGTGTGTGTGGCTTTTACAAAACAACACCTTCCATGTACCATCACTACCACATAGTCAACATGGCGGAGATTCACCATCTTTCTCGTTGGAGACACTCCTATCCTCTCTTATGTCAACAGCAGGATGGTCAGATTTTTCATTTTATAATTGTAAAATAAATTTAAATGTTGTGGTATGCACATATCTCATCCTTCAAAGTATGTGTTTTTGTCTTCTTCAATTAATCATTGTAAATGTTTTTCTTGTACCCTAGATTTATATGTGGATCATTTTTGCTATCTTAGTTTACATATTACATAGTCTTGTCCGCTTCCTCCCCTTCCTGCCACCTTGTGTGTCTCTTCTTCTGGCACCACACTAAACGTTTCTTGATACATATTTCGTATGTCCCTTCTTCTTTTCAAACTTGCTCACACGTACATGTGAGCAACTCTGACAAAGAGAAGACACACAAGCGATCCATCTAAAAAAGACTTAGCAAGCTGAAAGGAAGAAGGTCATGTTTATCGCTTATGTACACTTCTCCAGGGAACAATGATCCACATAGATAATCTAGTTGTATTAGAAATAAATATTCAATTTTTGCTCGAGAAGTTTCTATAATTTTTCTCACCTAATCATACACTACAACTCATAATTAAAATATTTGTTAGGCCGCGTGATTTGGAAAACTCCACCAATATATTCAAGAATTATAAAATAGAAGCGAACACAAACATATAAACAAGCAAAAATATACATGTATATTATATAGTTCATCATACTATCAAAACATAACTGAAGGAGGTGTGGTATTTTGTCATTATTTTTGTTTCTTACATTTAAGGTGACTTGTTTTAATATATTATTAAGGACGATGTCGTACATGAGAAAACTAACAGAATTTATAATACATAAGATTTTTATATTTAGCACAACACAAGATAACCAATGATATACATTGTAACTATATAATAAACAAAATAGTTAACATTATTGTGTTATTAACTATGCTAGCAGAGTATACAAATTATAGCATTAATATTATTGTATGATACCTTATAAATTAAGAATTATAATTTTGTTTATTCTAACTCACCTTGGGTCAAATACTTACTTGGATGACCGGAAACAAGCCTAAGATGTGTTCTTAAGGTTCTGTACTCACATTCCATGCAAATTAGAGTGTTATAATAAATAATAACTTTTCTTAGCTTCCCCTGGCATGAAACTTAAAAAAATCATATAACCCTGCCATAACCTCTAATGAGAAAAAAAACTAAAATAAACCCAAACAAATGGTTCATGACAAAATTAGGAAGTACGAGTTATCTGCATCTTATCAATTCTAATATCACTTAATTACTTGTCTGATATTGTTTAAATTTTTTGTATATAGAAACCTTGTCAAGATCGGGTTGTTCATCCTTAGATTTTTGAATAACATTGACTGAAATAAGAAAATCTCTTTTATTACCCAACCTATGGTGCATTTGGTTTGAGGGTATATGATTTTATCAACTCATCACGTAGTACATGCTAGTGGTTGAAGCTGAGTATGAGAGTGGTAACCATGATATTTATTTTGTTTGTATCGATAGTTGCGCAGTCATGTTGTCTTAGGCGAGGACCACAATTTTGCTTCGATCTTAAGTTAAAAAATGTTCTTGAGTTTTTTCGGTTAAGATCCCATATGTTCTTTGCAAGGAGCTTCGATTTAGCATATGAAGGTAACTTGAACTTCATACACTTCTCTCCATTGTTAAAATATGTGTATGCTCCATTTTTCGTTATTCTTTTTTATCTGGTTGACTTGGACTCTTCTTTTATTGGAAAGTGATACGGGTATTCAGAATAACGGTTGAGAGAGTCCGATCCTTGGTGTCCTAGGGACTTTTGGTACCACACCGAGTCACTAACCTCCACTTCATGGTGGTCCCAGACTAATTGGGACCAGGAAGGTTGTGATATATGGGAGGTGCCTCTTAGTAAAAAGTATAGGGGTTCATAGTAAAAAATAATAATTTTTCTAACTAGTGCAACACCAATTGTCATCATCTATCTATGAGTTAATGTTGTAACGGAGAGAGGTTTCAGTGACATACCCTTATAGATCGGAAGTGTTACGTTCACGATGAACGTGGATGATGTAGTCGTACTCATAGTCGACTCCAAGGTCGCGTTGCTCCTCGCATGACGTTCAGGTGCCAGAACTGTAGCACCTTCGTGGTTTTACACGTGTTTGGTGCTCAACGATGACTTCTGTTCTCCCTGGTTCAGTCGGGATTATGGAATTAGGTCTTCTAGAACAAGGATCCAGTAGCGTGACGGTGTATGATAGTGGTGTTGTCTCCCACGTGTGCAGTTCTTCTTGAAACCGCAAGCATGAGAGATAACGAGAGAGAAAAAATTGTAAGAAAAATACCTTACAAATTATTTATTATTTATTATTATTCTCTCTCCCCACGTGTTCCCTCTTTGTATAAAGGTAGGGGAGGGACAAAAACAAGAGGAGGCGGTGATGACTAGATGGGCTCCACCTGACGTGGGGTGCTCACGGAAATGCTCATTGATATTTACTTATATTTTAGGGAAGAGCAGCGCACTAGAGACTTCATCAGCTAACAGACAAACAATGGGGGACACGAGGTTTACCCAGGTTCAGACCCCCGTAGGAAAATCCCTACTACTGCTTGTTTGTTCTTGATCGATGAAGGAACTGAAGGTTACAATATCGCCGAGATGGCTGTGGATGCGTAGATTGGATCTGATGTATGCTATAGGTGTTTTTATTTGTTTTGTCGTGGGGCAAATCTCCTCCTTGGTGGCCCCTCCTAGTCTTTATATGAGATGCTAGGTCTCAGGACCATGATCGAGTAGGTTACAAGTTTGATTCAAACTCTAATCTTAAGCTTTTCCTTGTCTTGCGCTCTTGGAGTCGGCGCCTTTGTAGGCTTCGTGCCAGCTGAACTGTCCTGTGCTTCGTGGATCTTGGCAGATCACCGGGTGGGCCTTCTGCTAGGCCGAGCCAGGTCGGCTAGAGTCGAGCGCCTGTTTGGAATACCTATGTTAGTAGCCCCCGAGTGTCCATCTGATTGTAGATTCGAGTGGAGACTTAGATGTCTTGAGCCTTGCCTTTGGTAGTCGGAGTCGGTAGTTCTATATGATGCGAAGCACTCACTCGGAAGTTCATCGGGTCAGCCAAATTTGTAACCATTCATAGGGATGCTGGTTAACATGCCTAGTGCATTCGACGGATCGGGATCAGTTAATTGCTCCAGGGAAAAAACAACATCACCTACTCAAACTCGAGTCCCCGGACTCGAATTCAGAAATTGCTGGCATAGTATCGACTCATGCCGCGAAGGCCTTACTGAGCCGAACTCTAGTTTTAATTCATATGTACCCAACGTGTCCATCGGAATTTTCATCACGCCTACAGGCACGGTATTTATCTGGTAGAGCGTAGCAGATACGGTTGTCACGCCATTAGATTGTATCTGTAGGTCTTATCTTTACGTCTTAGATGCAGCATCCGAATGCTTGTCACCGCAGAGGTGATTCGGGTGGCCAGGGAGATGTTATCTCCAAACTTGACAATGTAGTGTATAGTGGGCGAAGTCGCCAATGTGTTCGGTCGGTGTAAAGGAGTCAGATATCATGGACACAGTCGACACAATGAACCGTACTATGAATCTTTTGTGAGTCGATGGCACTTAGGTTACTCGAAAATGGCGCATCCCCCAAGTATTTCGAGTGCAAGTTAAAAAAGAATTAGCTCTAAGAAGAGGGAAACTTAGCTTTATTGGTAGTCGATGTGGCGGTCATGGAATTAACGTCATACAAGTAGTCGACATGGCGTTGAGAGTTGCGCAACGGACATGTAGTCGACATGGCAGCGGGTCGTGCGGCGGATGTAGTTAACGCAGCAGGCCGGAGTCGCGTGGTGATGACGAGTCACTGCATCCAAAGACTGTAACAGTTCACCACAGCCGAAGACCGCAACGGGTCACCGCAGCCGAAGACTGCGTTCGGTCATCGTAGCCAAAGGCGACATCAGGTCACACGGCTAAGTCAACACAACCCCGAGTGTAGAATCGGTGTGGTCGGCGGAGTCTACATAGCGGACATGTGGTCTAGGTCGATGGAGTCCTGAGGTGGATGGATAATCGATGTAGTTGATGGGATCTGTCCCGGCAAAATCGTTGTGTCCATACGCTTAATCCGTCTCTGATGCAAACACGGAGTTGCCGAGGCCTCAACTCTATCTCATCTCGTCTCAATGATCTAGCTCATGTTGTGTGGTACTCATACATCTCAAATGTATCTACTTTTCTAAGTACTTTGCTCGATGGTTTGATCCAGAATCTTCCCATACTTGGATAAAACTGCTGAATCTAACTTTTTTTTAGCAAAAGTCTCCTTTATGTCAGTTTTCATAGGAAATAAAATCGAGGAAAAATACCACGCCCACCAAGTAAAGAAGTATGGGGCTTTGGAATCAAGAAAGCGGAGCCACGAGGCCCAAAAGATACCAGGTGGAGCGCCTAGTAGAGATGGGTGTGCCACCCAGGCCCTTTTGGCGGTGGAGCATTGATGGCCCAAAATATATCGAGCTCGTGGGGGAACCCCAAGAGGAAGGTATGATGAGCACAGCAGCAAGTTTTCCCTTAGTACGAAACCAAGGTTATCAATCCAGTAGGAGCAAGGAAACACCCCAAAGGTGTAGCTAGCTGAACGTTGGCAGGGCGAACTACCGGTGCCAATAGCAACGTGGAGACCTGCACAACACAACCACAAAACTTTGTCCCCAACTTGCGATGAGGTTGTCAATCTCACCGGGTTTGCTGAAAACAAGGGATTAAACGTATCGAATGGAAGGAAGTAATAGTTTGCAGAAAGTAAACACAAAGCAGTAAACCGTTTATAGATTGTATGTAAAAGAAAAGGACCGGAATCCATAGTTCACTAGAGGTGGCTCTCCTTAAGATAGATAACATGCTGTGTGAAGAAATTACAGCGGGGCAATTGACAAACATCGAGAAAGCAATACATGCATATACTAATCATCTTGACTCCTTTGGAACTTGATTGGCCATTACAACATTATACATAGACCGCCATCCAACTGCATCTATGACTAATAATCAACCTTCAGGTTATCATCCGAACCCCCTCCAGTATTAAGTTGTAAGCAACAGATTATTGCTTTACAAATTGCGTGTAATGTAAACAATACGATTGTTCTATGAACAAAGGATTTTTGTTTTCTCCCTAGTAGCAACAACACATCTAGTACCTTAGAGATTTCTGTCACTTCCCCAGATTACCAGAGGCATGAACCCACTATCGAGCATAAATACTAACTCTTGGAGTTACTAGCATCTACTTGGCCAAGATAGCTACTAACAACGGAAAGCATGCAAGATCACAAATAACAAAGACATGATAGAATCAATAATCAATCTGAAATAGCATCTCAATATCCATCGGATCCCCGCAAACACAACATGCAGAATTACCAATAGATGATCTTGATCATGAACGGAGCTCACAAGATCTAAACATGATAGCACAAAGGACAACCAGCCATCTAGCTACTACATGGACCCGTAGTCCAGAGATGAACTACTCACGCATCACACCGGAGGCTTGCATGATGATGAAGAAGGCCTCCAGGGTGAATTCCCCTCTCCGGCAGGGTGCCGGGAAGAGCTTCAGATCCCTCCCGGTCTAGGGATGGAGATGACGGCGGCTATAGACTCTTTCGTGGATTTTTGATCGGGTACTTAGGGTTTTCGTCCCGATGGCATCTTATAGGCGGAAGGAGAGGCTGAGGGGGTGCTGGGGTCGGCCAGACCACCCCCTGGCACGGGCCAGGCCTGGCCGCACGGCCAGGTGGTGTGGCCGGCCCCCAGCCCTTCTCCGTCTCGTATTCTGGCATCTGATGACTTCCGGAAAAATAGGCACTTTGGCTTTTTTTCCCGTCCAATTCTGAGAATATTCATTTTCTGACTTTCCTGGAACCAAAAATAGCAGAAAACAGGCAGCTGGCACTGTGGCTCTTGTTAATAGGTTAGTCCAAGAAATCATATGAAAAGTACTCCAAAGTGTGAACAAAACACAAGAACGTGGATAAAACCAAGCATGGAACATCAAAAATTATAGATACATTTGCAATGTATCAACATCCCCAAGCTTAACTCCTCCTCGTCCTCGAGTAGGGAAGAGATAAAAAGAAAGAATAATTTTTGAGGTGACATGCACCATCAAAGACTTGATCAAAGTATTTGTAAAACATTCAAAGCTGGGATCATAGTACTTCAATCATAACATGAAAGACAAAGTTCTAGCAATAAGACAAAGAAACTATGATGCAACATGAAAAGGCACAAACAAAAGATTCTTGAATAACAATGCTTTGCAAGACGTTTGTTTGTTTCACATAAAGAAAACATAGCATAATAGTATTCAGCTTGTCCCTCATAGAGTAGCAAATATAAATGCAAAGGACACCTTCAAAGTTCATAAGAGTGACTAGATACAAATAGTTTAAAACAAGCAATATCAAGTTATGCATCAATCAACTAGTCTTGGTACAATGCACATAGAACTAAGAATGGCCACTATGCTCTCAAAGTAAGTGCATAAAGATAGAAGGTGGAGGCTCAATATAATGGTGGAAGAAAGGCCTTCATAGAAGGAAGCAGAGATTCAAGTTTCATAAAGAGCTTCCAAAAATTATGGTACTTATAGCTTCATCTCTCATTTCCCCTATCATAAGCATCTTGAAGTGATTAAGGTTAAAGTGAACAAACTATGGTGTACATGCTTGACGAAGTATAAGTTAGAAATCTCATGTCCCTTGGATATGAGGGCCGTTCCTCATGCTACTCAAGTTTAGTCACCGGTAAGTTCTTGTCATCGTAAGTATATGTGTATCATAGAGAACCGCCAACTGGGTACCCCTTGCCCGATGATACCGAAGAATCCCCATATCAAAATGACAAGGCAAGCAGACAACGAGCATCTCCAGCAATCTTCTTATTTACCATGGGAATATGGTGCTTTTTTCTCTCTTTCCTCTTTTCATAATCTCATTTTTTTCTGTTTTTCTCTTTTTTTCTCAATATAGGACTCTTTTTTTATAAGAAGAATGCTTCATAGACAACGCATTATGGTTACGCTGCAAGTTTCCACCATGTCAGCATGGATTAGACCAGCGGCCCAGGCGTTTCTCTGACACATATACATAACTCCATGGACTTACAAGCTCCCCTTTCATTTCACACCGACGACATCCATATACAAAAGAGCATGATATCAACTTGGTACAAAGTACCAAGTGCAATGTTGAAAGCGTTCCCCATGAAAGCATGGTTCTGCTAATCCCCAACAAATAAGTGCAAGCATATACAACATAGACGACACAACGGTTCAAGTTTATTAAGGGCATGAAAAGTAAAGTGTGCCATCAAGTTCGTGAGAGCTTTAATCACTAGTTTTCTCATAACAAGTTTAATTTGGAAGGTAAACAAAAGCATGAATATACTTGGAATAGCATAAGCTAGTAGGTAGGTATGGTGGACTCTTTGAAATAACTTGGTTTAGGGAGTTGGATGCATGAGTGGAACTCATACTTGGTTGTGGAGGCTAGCAAAAGACTGGGAGTGACAAACTAAGAGAGCAATAATGGCCATAATCATGCAGAGCGACAAAACATCATTGATCAAAGCATAAAGTGATACTACAAGTTGAAAACTAAAGGATCATAAAGGCTATGGTGACTTGAGATAGTCATAACATGGTGTGAGCATGCGCCAAGTCAACCCAAATAAAACATCAAAGGAGAATACCACTATACTATGCTTTAATATGCTAAAACAACGCATGATTCATCCACGGCACATTAAGAAATCTCAATTGTTTATAACAAGTCATGCTACAGCAAAGAATACTAAGCATAAAGTCAAAAAAAAATACCAAGCATGGCATGACAAAGCATAGTCCACAGTCAAAAACAAGCTCTTTTTACCGCATAAGCATGAAATTTCCTACTCTTTTCCAATCCAAACCAAACTATTTGAAAACCAATGTATGAAATAGGGGGTCCAACCAATTTATTCAGCAAACTAAGAAAACCAAGCAAACGAAAAACCAAAACCAAAAACGAAAAAGAAGACGCTCCAAGAAAAACACAACTGTGCATGAAACAATAAAAATGAAGAGTTTGGAAGGAACCTGGGATTTTTATTGATGAAGAGGGGGATGCCTTGGGCATCCCCAAGCTTTGACGCTTGTACTTCTTGGATATTTCTTGGGGTGACACGCGTGCCATCCCCAAGCATACAAAACTTCACACAATCTTTATTAGCAACATTAGTGCACTCAAGATAATAAGTCTTAAGGTTCAGTTTTAATAACAAATAAACTTTCATTAGAACACTAGCTACTGAAGCACTTCCCTCAAAAAGCTCAATGCCCCAAAATAACTCAAAAAGGAACCAACAAGAAGCAAATGCAGAAAACGGCAGAAATCTGTCAAAACAGACCAGCGGGTAAAGACGATTTTTTCGAAGACCTTCTGTTGCTCAAATCAAAAAGTGTTGAACTAACGAAAGTTAAATAACAACCTGGGGCAGAAGCACACAAATTTACGCCTCAAAAAGACGTTCAGAGATTTTACACGAATTTGTGCGGTGAAGCACAGAAATCTGTTTCGGGACAGCAACTTTCCCAATCATTACTTCTCTCTCATTAGAGGTTACTCTTGGCACAAAAAGCAAATAAAAAGGATAAGGAGCTATTATTACAGAGGTAATAACTTGCAAGACTCATCTAAAACTTTTGGGTTATCTCCCAATAAGTACTTTTCTTTAACGCCTTTAAGTTAGGCATAAGAAGCAAGAAAGAATCAAGTGTTCTCAAATGAAGAAGCATTAAGATTAATACCATAAATATCTTCAACAAGGCAAGGTATATCATCCAAATAAGTTCTAGAGGATCCTCTCTCAATGCTCTTAGGTTCACTATTTTCATAAAAAGGGTTTTCAGGAACAATCCATTCAAGATTCTTTTCTATGGCTTCATGTATTGCTACAAGTTTAAAGGGTATTGGTATCTTAGGTTCCTCCCCATTAGGTTCGGTTTTGTTCATCTTTTCTCGTGTACCAACAACATCTACACATGAGCCTAGCATATTGAAACGTTCAAAGACTTTTCTAGCTTCCTTGGCAACATCATAGAACTCCTTAAACAAAGTTTCTAGAATAAAATCCCTCTTTTCAGGGTCCTCAATTTCTTTAAGCTTAAGAAACATTACTTGCATTAAGGGGTTGAGGTTAACAAACCTAGCTTCTAACATCTGAATTAAAGAAGCTGCAGCAATCTCATAGTTTGGAGCAAGTTCTGCAAGGGATCTGTCCTCAGTATCCTCATGTTTACTAACATGATTAAAGAATTCTTCAATATTATCTTTCCCAATTATAGAACCACTACCAATTGAAAGGTCTTTCAGGGTGAACTTAGGGATCAAAATGGTGAGCTAAGGAAGAGGTGACAACTAAATGAGACTTAATTTTTTGTGTTTTCGATAAAGAAAGCAAACTTGTAAAACTAATTTTTTTGTGTTTTTGATAAAGAAACAAGCAACAAAGTAAAAAGAAACTAAGCAAAACAAAAATAACAAAGTAAAGAGATTGGTTATAAGGGACTCCCCTTGTGAAGATGTCCTTGACTCCCCGGCAACGACGTCAGAAAATATGCTTGATGGCCCAAAATATATCGAGCTCGTTGGGGAACCCCAAGAGGAAGGCATGATGAGCACAACAACAAGTTTTCCCTCAGTACGAAACCAAGGTTATCAATCCAGTAGGAGCAAGGAAACACCCCAAAGGTGTAGCTACCTAAATGTTGGCAGGACGCACTACCGGTGCCAGCAGCAACGTGGAGACCTGCACAACACAACCATAGAACTTTGTCCCCAACTTGTGATGAGGTAGTCAATCTCACGGTTTTGCTGAAAACAAAGGATTAAACGTATCGAATGGAAGGAAGTAATAGTTTGCAGAAAGTAAACACAAAGAAGTAAACAATTTATAGATTGTATGTAAAAGAAAAGGACTGGGATCCATAGTTCACTAGAGGTGGCTCTCCTTAAGATAGATAACATGCTGGGTGAACAAATTACAGCAGGGCAATTGACAAACATCGAGAAAGTAATACATGCATATACTAATCATCTTGACTCCTTTGGAACTTGATTGGGCATTACAACATTATACATAGACCGCCATCCAACCGCATCTATGACTAATAATCCACCTTCAGGTTATCATCCGAACCCCCTCCAGTATTAAGTTGCAAGCAACAGATTATTTCTTTACGAATTGCGTGTAATGTAAACAATATGATTGTTCTATGAACAAAGGATTGTTGTTTTATCCCTAGTAGCAACAACACATCTAGTACCTTAGAGATTTCTGTCACTTCCCTAGATTACCAGAGACATGAACCCACTATCGAGCATAAATACTAACTCTTGGAGTTGCTAGCATCTACTTGGCCAAGATAGCTACTAACAATGGAAAGCATGCAGGATCACAAATGACAAAGACATGATATAATCAATAATCAATCTGAAATAGCATCTCAATATCCATCAGATCCCTGCAAACACAACATGCATAATTACAAATAGATGATCTTGATCATGAACGGAGCTCACAAGATCTAAACATGATAGCACAAAGGAGGAGAACCAGCCATCTAGCTACTACATGGACCCGTAGTCCAGAGATTGACTACTCACGCATCACACCGGAGGCTTTCATGATGATGAAGAAGGCCTCCAGGGTGAATTCCCCTCTCCGGCAGGGTGCCGGGAAGAGCTTCATATCCCTCCCGATCTAGGGATAGAGATGACGGCGGCTATAGACTCTTTTGTGGATTTTTGATTGGGTACTTAGGGTTTTCGTCCCGAGGGCATCTTATAGGCGGAAGGAGAGGTCGAGGGGGTGCTAGGGTCGGCCAGACCACCCCCAGGCGCGGGCCAGGTGGTGTGGCCAGCCCCCAGCCCTTCTTCGTCTCGTATTCTGGCATGTGATGACTTCCGGAAAAATAGGCACTTTGGCTTTTGTCCCGTCCAATTCTGAGAATATTCATTTTCTGACTTTCCTGGAACCAAAAACAGCAGAAAACAGGCAGCTGGCACTGTGGCTCTTGTTAATAGGTTAGTCCAAGAAATCATATGAAAAGTACTCCATAGTGTGGACAAAACACAAGAAAGTGGATAAAACCAAGCATGGAACATCAAAAATTATATATAAATTTGCAATGTATCAAGCATGTGATGTGGATGGGGATTGGATGAGATCCATCATGTAATCATCCATATGGATCGAGATTTGAGGTGTTTATCTTATAGAAATTCTTGTATGAGTGTTAGTACACTTTTGCTATGTTTAATTCTTGTTGCTAGGGCCCGAGTGACATGATTTCAGTACTGAATTTTTATTTCCCAATCATATATTTAAGTTTGGTATGTATTTACAAAGTGTATTACCTATTATTATGTTGAACCTGCGAACCCTAAGGTGACAGTTAGGGAAAACAATGGGAATATATGATAGTTTGAGGATATTGTGTGTTCATGAAGTGTTAATGCTTTGTTTCGGTCTATTTGAAAAGTTAGACCTTAATTGCATGTAGTACCAAGTTGGCCCCAATAAAATGGACAGACAGGACAAAAGATATTATGCAAACTTACATGCATGATTATGTTTGGAGCACAAACCTACACACAACTGAATTAGAGATAAATACCATGTTAGTATGATACATTGTATGATGGATCTCATTCGTGCAACACTCCGCTATCACCTCATGTTCGCGTTTTAGCCACCGAAAGTTTCACAACATTACTTCCGCTGAAAACTGGAAAGCTGCAGCTTTATTTACTGTGTTGTTTTACTGCTTTGAATCAACTACCATAAATCACCACTTCCTTTGCAAGTTTATTGATATATAGGTGTGATTGAGAGTGACGCCTCAATTGCTAAGGTCTTATTGGTATTCTTGTGTTCCCCTTGAGTCGAACTATAAATTTGGGTAATACTTTCCATCGAAGATTTCTGCGATCCCCTATACTTATGGGCATCAGGTACATGTACTAAAATCAAACATGTAAAGGGTTAGATCCATAATAATTTAATGCGATGAGAAGATATGATTGTATGTAAAATAACCCATCTAACCACGTGCAATATAGCATGTGTATTGGCCCAAAGTAATATATCTTCCATGAGAGACAAGGTCGGTTGCTTGATGCACGTGAATTGCCTCGGCGTGTTTTCTTCTGTGTGGTAGCCTAGTTGTTTCCTACCGATGCCATCCGTTTGACGCGTGAGGTAGCTTCCGCCAAAAATATTTACGATCTTATTTATTAATCTTCCGATCAGCTTGTTTGGATCAGCATCTCCGACCCGGCAGCAACAAAATCTCTACCGGCTGATGTAGTTTTGATTTGGTCTTGAGGAAGGTTGCCCGACTCGTGTACTTGGAATTTATGAAGATGAAGTTGACCTCTATTGAAGAGGTAGATCTGCTATTCGGACGTCGCCAGATCAAAGATCGGAGTGGATTGAGCCGCTAAAGTCGCAACATCAACATGCGGGGTTCCCACAGATGACGTCAATTGACGTGGGGTGATCATGACAATGCTCATTGTTATGGATTTGGAATTTAGGGAAGAGCGGCACGCTATAGACTTCCTCAGCAAATAGACAAACATTAGAGGACACGAGGTTTTCCCAAGTTTAGGCTCTAGAGGGAAAACCCTACTCATGTTTGTCTATTATTGATTGATGGAAGAACCAAAGGTTACAATATAGCTGAGATGGCTGTGGATGCGCAGATTGGATCTGGCGTATACTACGTGTTGGGAATATGCCCTAGAGGTAATCATGGTTGATGATATTTCCCAATGTATTCATAAAGTTATGGTCCATGTATGAACTACTAATATTTATCATCGAATATGTGATTCGATTGTGGGACTATATATTCATGTTGTTCATACTAATTGTTCTTGGTCATTGAGGTTGTGTTGGACACACAACTTAAACCAATGTGAAAGTCGGTAGATAACTAGGTTCCACTTGTCATGGGCATGGAGATGCTATTCCGACTTACATGGATTCGGCTAAAGAGTTTAGTGAGTCGGACTGACCCATATTGAGCTACAATGAACAAGTCATCATTTGCATGTCTCAATCAATGTAATCCTTAGACCTGAGGTTATTGCACAATCCGAGTTGAGGATCACCGACTTAGGTTCTGTCAAACGTTGTTTCGTCAATGGGCAGTTATAAAGGCAGAGTTCGGGTCGACTGTGAATCAAGCTGCGTGATGTGAATGACCAAGATGGGATTTTTCCCCTCCATCTAGAGAGATATTCTTTGGGCCCTCTCAGAAGATAAGATTTGGAAAGCATGGCCATGCGTGTCTTGGTTAAGTGTTAACCGAGGTAACCGACTAAGAGTTAGTCGGATGAATCACTTATCTCGGATCGAGAAAGAGAGTCGGACTATTTAAGGGATGACGATCATTCGTCTATAGTCCGACAAGGTATATCGTGAGGCAAAAGGGACTTAGACGAAAGTCGCATTGGAAGGTATGTCGTCATGACTTATTGGTACTCGGGAGTCGGCACGTTCTGCTAGGGGCCGCCACCGACTTATGGATCACGAGTGAGACTCGGAATCATGTCCGGGTTACCATGAGCCTGTCAGGTCACACACTTAAGAGCGGGAGCAAGTTTGGGTTAGTCCCAAACAGGAAATCTATTTGGGTTGGACCCAAATAGAGACATGGACTTAGGCAGCAAGTTGGACTTGCACGGACTAATATAGGCCTTTTAGTGAATGGGCCACAAGTGAGTGGAGCCCACTTTCACTCCCTATATAAGCTGGGGCGCAGGTGCTTAGAGCACAAGGTTAGGTCACTCCATGTGTTGGAAACCCTAGCCCTAGTCTGTCCTAACGCCGTTGTACCAGACCTAGCAGTCCATCGCCGGCGCTCCTCCTCGTACGTGTGGATACTGGCAGAGGTGTTGTACGTTCAGCACTTCGACGATCGTGGAACTGAATGGATCGTGGTTCGTGGAACCAGAATGGATCGCGAGGACTGCACTGCATCAAGCGACGTGCTTCATCAATTCCGCAACTGCGTGTCTAGCGGTAATCCTTGTGGCCTTCTACCTGAGCTGGATCTTGGGTCATCGCGTAGGGAAAAAGTTTTGTTTATCTTTGCGTGGCCCAACAGTGGTATCAGAGCGATAGCTTCTGGTTTTAGGCTCGAGATCTTGCATATGTGATATGCGGTTGGTGTTAGATTGGATCTAATTGCAGTTTTGGTGGTCGATCTATGAGATAGATCGGTTTTGAACAAGGTTGATTGGATCAACTGTTCTCAGGGAATTGGATGATCCGTTTTCCGTGATCTTACTACTGAGGTCATGGAACGACATACCCCTACCGGTCAACTTCCGCCATGGGGGTAGATTGTGACACGTAAATCCGGATGCGGTGATCGAAGATCAAAGAGTTTGGTCGAATTGGAGTCCGGATCGGATTTGGGTAAAAATGTTTTATCCGATGATGAAATCCATGTCCGGAATGCAGATGAGATCTGTGTTTTCGGAACTTCGATCCCCGCCCGCTATCCGGCTAGCGGGACCGCCGGTTTTACCCTATCGTAGCGTCTTGGATGTCGTTGCGAGTTTTCACAACACCGGTATATATCGTGTCCATGCATAACTTGTTTTTGCAGGATGTTTGTGTGAATGGTATGGCTTATATACATGTGATGTGTGTAATCCATACGTGATCTGTGTATCATGGTTTTTGTCAGCCGCTGGAGCCTAGGTGCTGTCATGTTATTGTATAACGGCATGCGTGTCGGATTCTCTGTGTAATTTGCTTTACAAGCTAGTGTAGTTGTTTGGAGAATCCTAATGGCATGCAAGTCGTTGTACAAGTCGGCTACATGGTGCAAGACTGCACATGACAAGGGTTGACACGAGTCGGATTACAGTCTTTGTGGAGAAGGAGATCGCCATGAAGAGAACCATACCATTTCACATTATAATTGCTTTATTTTGTGTTATGTTTGTGTCTCTATTTTTACCTCTATTAGATAGTTGGTAGAAAGCAATCCCTCAAAGAAGGTCTAGTCGGTTTCCCTGCCAGTGTTGCACCATCACAAGTCGGACATTTTTGGTAGTGGGCTCATAAAATTGAGGTGCTATCAATTATTTTCGACTAGGTGGGTTCGAGTCGGACTCTTACAGCAGAAGCACTTGGTAATCTAGACAGGTCTATCACAACGGTTGTGGGACTTGGGAAAAGGTCGGATGGGAGCCGAGGCATGTGATGCCACCCATCCAACAGGAGTCGTATGAGATACGATTGACAAGGAGTTGTCTACATAGATCACTTGACGGCTAGCGGTGATGCTAAAGCTTACTAGTCGACTTGCTTATTTAGGGTCATGAATCACTAAGCAACCATCGGAGGGGTGTTGGTTCTAGTGGGAGCATAAATATTAAAGTGTTTAATATGCTTGCTCTTTTATGGATACATGTCTTGAGTCTTTTGCATATTTTCTGTTGTAGATCAATGGCACCTAGCAGTCTCCCTCGGATTTCTGGTTTTGCTTTGAGAACCATCTTAGAGAAACATAAGCTAAATGGAACTAACTTCACCAACTGGTATCGTAATCTGAGAATAGTTCTCAAACAAGAAAAAAGGGACCGTGTCCTAGACAACCCACTTCCAGATGAGCCGGATGAGAATGCGACTGTTGCAGCCACCAATCCCTACCATCGGATTTGTGATGAATCCACGGAGATTAGCTGTCTTATGCTAGCTCACATGGAACCGAACTTGCAACAGCAGTTCGAGAATGTTGAGGCCTATGATATGATCGAAAGCCTCAAAAGTACGTTCCAGGCTCAGGCAAAGACTGAGAGGTATCAAGTCTCTCAGGCTTTGTTGAGCTGCAAGCTTAAGGATGGTGATCCACTGAGTCCGCATGTGATCAAGATGGTTGGTTACGTGCAGTCTCTGGAAAGACTTGGCTACCCCATTAGCGAAGAGTTCGCTACGGACATAATTCTGAACTCTCTTCTTAATGCATATGGACAGTTCATATCGAACTACCACATGCATGGTATGGATAAGAAGCTCACTGAATTACATGGGATGCTCAAGCAGGATGAGGCGGATCTCAGGAAAGGTGCCAGTCAAGTGTTGATGGTACAAAATAAGGCTAAGTGATACGTCCAAAATGTATCTACTTTCCCGAACACTTTTGCTATTGTTTCTCTTCTAAACTTGTGTGATTTGGATGCAACTAACACGGACTGACGCTGTTTTCAGCAGAATTGCCTTGGTGTCTAGTTTTTGTGCAGAAAATCAACTATCAGGAAAATCCCGGAAAATATGCCAAAAGTCCTATTTCACCGGAAGACCCACGGAGCCAGAATACGAGACGGAGTGGGTCTAAGGCCCAGCCACACCACCTAGCCGCGTGGGATGAGACTAGCTACACTAGGGGGTGGTCTGGCCGCCCCAGACACCCCCTCGGTCTCCCTCTTCGCCTATAAGATGCCTTTTGACCTAAAAACTCACGGGGGGGTCGACGTTTTTCCAGAAGGAGTTCTGCTCCGCCGCCACCACCAGATTCCACGAAATAGCACCAGAAACTCCATTCTGGCACCCTGCCGAGACAGGGAATTGGAGGAGATCATCACCATCATCATCACCATCGCTTCTCCATCGACCATCCATGTTTCCCCCATCTATGAATAAGTAATCCCCCGCTGTAGGCTATGGGGATGGTAGGAATTGGATGAGATCGTTCATGTAATGGCATCGGATTGTTAGGGCATGGTGCCTAGTATCTTTTATTAGTGCTATTTGACTTTGTTGCGACTTGTTATGCTTAATGCTTGTCACTAGGGCCCGAGTGCCATGATTTCAGATCTGAACATGTTATTGATTCATTATGATAGTATTGTTTATGGTCTTACCTGCAAGTTGTATACACACGTTGTTGTCCGGAACCAATGGCCCCGAAGTGACAGAAATCGGGATAACCAGAGGGAATGGATTTGATGTGAGGATCACATGTGTTCACGGAGTGTTAATGCTTTGCTCCGGTGCTCTATTAAAAGGATCACCTTAATTTCCAGTAGTTCCCTTGAGGCCCCGCTGCAAACGGGCTGGCAGGACAAAAGATGTTGTGCAAGTTCTCATTGCGAGCACGTATGACTATATATGGAACACATGCCTATGATTATCTAGTACTTGGATGCTTTATCTTATTTATCTGCAATTTCCCTATGTTCTGATTGCAATGTGAATTGTCTTGTCCATGCAACGCCCGTCCATCCATCCCTATGCCTACCGCGCTTTGATCCTACTGTTTACTGCTATTGATACTACTGTCTTTACTTTACTACTGTTGTTACTTTACTATTCCTACTACAAAACTGTTGCTATTGATAAACTGCTGTGAGCAAGATTGTTTCCAGGTGCAGCTGAATTGACAACTCAGCTGTTAAGGCTTATAAATATTCTTTGGCTCCCCTTGTATCGAATCAATAAATTGGGTTTCACTTCCCTCGAAAATACTGCGATACACCCCCCTGTACTTGTGGGTCATCAAGACTATTTTCTGGCGCTGTTTCCGGGGAGCGTAGCTTTATTTATCAAGTTCACTTGGATTCTCTATTGTACGCTGCTATCCATCCATCATGGATAAGTCTTGTGATGGCAAGGTTCCTATTTTACCATCCACTACAAGAAGAGGTACAGTTCTGAACACCTCTATTGCTCTTGATTCACCATCTGTTATGAGTAAGCTCATTACACCACCACATACACATGCTACACAAACTACTACTACTGCTGAATCTAAAACTTCTGATACTTATGATGCTGCTTCTACTGTGCTTGATAAGAGTGGTTCATTAGGTCATTTCCTAGATGCTACGATTGCTAGAACTATAGCTGGAAATACTGAAACTCCTAATGAAGACACTACAACACCTATTAGTTCACCTGAGTCTAGTGAGAGTTATGATATTGAAGACGGTTATGTTGAGATGACCGATGAATTTATTAAAGAATGTAAAAACACCCATTATAGGAGTGCTGCTAAGAATCTCCTTGAGAGGCGTACTATTAGACCCAAATTGTCTCATATTGCTAAGTTTGTTGCTTCTCCCATAAACATTAAAGATAAAGATTACGATTTCTCTCTTGATCTATCCTACATAGCTATTGTTGAGAAATAATCTTTTTGTGGGACTAAGAATGAAAGTGTGGTAGCACATATGACTGAGCTTTCTACCATGAGTGGCTTGTTTTCTGATGATATTAAGATGCGTACTTACTTTGTTGCTAAGATTTTCCCTTTTTCACTGAAAGGGGAAGCTAAAGCTTGGTTTAGTAATCTACCTCCTGGATCTATTGATAACCCTGATTGCTTGATTAGTACTTTCCTGCATAAATATTTTCCTCCTAGTGCTAGACACGCTATTTTGCAGGAACTTTTTGATTTTAAACAGGGAGAAAAAGAGATACTGCCTGAATCATGGGCAAGGTTTTGTGCTTTGATTCATGCATAGGCTGGAAGTCCATTACCAAAGAATGAGCTACTTGATATATTTTATAATGGACTAACTAAAGAATCTAGGACATGCCTAGATAGTTGTGCTGATTGTGTTTGTAGGAATAGGACTCCCAAGGAAGCTGAGGAATTAATGGCTAAAATAAGCAAGAATTATGAAGACTGGACTCCTCCTGAACCAGCTATACATGAAATAATTATACCTGAACCAACTATTCCTGTGCCTATTCCAACATCAAAGAAGAGGGGAGTTATTGAATTAAATGATGAAGTGATGAAGGAAGCTAAGAAATGTCTTAAGGAGAAGGGAATTAAAGCTGCAGATGTCAAGAATTTACCTCCTATAGAAGAATTATGTAAGCCTATCCCCTACTCATCCACTATTGAGGTACACTCTCTCCAACACTTTGATGAAGGTGATATCCCTTACTCTAAACCTCCTGATCAATGCTTAGAACAATTTGATATTTTCATGGTTAAGCAAGATAATTTTAATAAAAGGGTGCAAAATCATCTAATGGAAAACACTAGAGCTATTGTTGAGTTAAAAGATATTGTGGAAAGAACCTCTAATGATGTTAAAATGATTGTTAAACACTTTCAAATGGTTCAAACTCAAATAGATCAACTCATTAAAGTGCAAAAAGACTTGCTAGTTAACATTGCTAAAGAAAAACATGCTTATGAAATTAGAACTAGAAGTGGTGCTGCTACCCAGGATCCTCTATATCCTAGGAGGCATCCCAAAAAAATTGAGCAGGATTCTCAACAAGCTGAAAATAGTGGCTCTACTCATGAGAAAAGGAAAAATAAACATAAAACTATTGTAGAACCCTCTGAACCTGCTATAGATCCCAATAGTATATCTATTTCTGATGCTGAAACTGAAAGTGGTAATGAAGAAAATGATGTTCCTGATAAAGAAAAAGTTGAAGAAGAACCTGAAAAGCACACTAAGAATACTAAATACAATAAATAAGATTTTGTTGCTAAGAAACATGGTAGTGAAAGAGAGCCTTGGGTCCAAAAACCTATGCCTTTCCCTGATAAGAAACACAAGTCAAAGGAAGATGAACACTATAATAAGTTTTGTGAGTGGATGAAACCTTTATTCTTGCAAATTCCTTTGACTGATGCTATTAAATTGCCTCCTTACTCAAAGTATATGAAGGATATTGTCTCGAATAAAAGGAAGATCCCTAATGAAGAAATTTCTACTTTGCTTGCTAATTATTCCTTTAATGGTAAGGTTCCAAAGAAACTTGGAGACCCAGGGATTCCAACTATCCCTTGCTCTATTAAGAATAGTTATGTTAGAACTGCTTTGTGTGATTTGGGAGCTGGAGTTAGTGTTATGCCTTTCTCTCTCTATAAAAGACTTCAACTAGAAAAATTAATACCAACTGATATATCTTTGCAAATGACTGATAAGTCTACCACTATCCATGTTGGTATATGTGAGGATGTACCTGTTCAAGTGGCTCATAATTGCTTGATATTAACTGATTTTGTTGTGCTTGAAATTCCTGAAGATGATAATATGTCTATTATTCTTGGGAGACCTTTTCTTAATACTGCAGGAGCTATTATTAATTGTAATCAAGGAGAGGTGACTTTCAATGTTAATGACAAGGAACATACTGTCTATTTCTCCAAGAAGATTGATAGGACTTATGGTTTGAATTCAATTGAACATGTTAAGGGCATTCAAGTTGGAGAAATATATTGTCCCATACCAAGAGAAAAATTTGAAACTATTATGATTGGGACCATTGCTATCAAAGTTGAGGTAACATAATCATTAGTGGAATACAAAGTTTTGTCTCATATGAAATTGTTTTGGTAACAAGACCTGATCAACCTTTTTAACAAAAGGATTTCGTTGAACAAAACAATGTTTTCACCGTGATTATCTCCGCTTACTTCTATTCTATCCATTTTGGTTTTTGCTTTTGTTTAAGTTTTCTTGTTTTATTGTTAGTTGCTTGCAGTTTTAGAGTGTCTTAGAACTTCTGTAGCTTTTGCTTTGTTTTGCTTTTGCACCATTTCAAAATCACTTCTCTGCAGAAAAATCATTCATCTATACCTGAAAATTGCCCAAAAATAAAGTGTCTTGAAAAATTCCAGAAAATTCATATTAAAGTTTTACGTGAAAAAGGGGCAGAGGAGTGCCTGGAAGGTACCAGGGGGGCCACCAGGCAGGCACACCACCTGGTGGCGCGGCCAGCCCTGGGGCGCGCCTGCCTATGGTGTGGGCCACCCCTAGCCCTCCACTCACTCTCTCACTTGCCACTTTCTTCTCTCTCCCGAGCAAACACCAGTCCATTGCTCAACATCGCGTTCTTGCTGTGCTTGCCCTCAATTTTTCAATCTCCTTGCTCAGGCCATCTTTGCTACTGAAATTTGGAGCATTTGTTCTCCGGTATGTGACTCCTCCGCTTTTCCAAGTAGATTTGTGTTTAGTGGTTTATATCTTGAGTATTTTGCTGATGTAGGTGACACGTCATGAGAGCTTGTAAGCTTGTTTGATGCTTAGAGATATAGTTTTGATGCATGTTTAGGCCTCTTACAAGTCCCTATGAGTAGTACCCTTCATTATATTCACTTTGCAATCACTTGTTTAATGGATGTTTAAATTTTAGAATAGAAGATGAATGGGCATCAACTAAACCAACATGAACTATGGGTGCCTGAGGTTATGAAGGTTCATCAAGAGGAGGAAGTTTTTCCTTCCATTTATCATGCTCTGAATTCATGAGAGCTGCAGGAATTTTCCAAGATTTCCATACTTTGGTTACTAATGTAGGATTGGAGCACTTCTTGGAAGATGAACCTTGTCCATTTGTGAAGCTAACCATGTCTGTAGTGCAGGACTTTCAATTTAGTTACTCTTTGCCTAACCCTGTGGTCCACTACAAAATTTACAATATTGTTGTCGACCTTTCTCTCGATGACTTTTGTGCAGCTATTAAGGTACCTCAGTGGGGATCATGTGGAAGGATCAAAGAGCGACCTGCACCACTCATGGATTTCTACGCAGAAATTTGCCAAGGGAGCAGCTTCTCGAAGGAGAGTGGGAAAATCCGTAACATTCATCTCCCCTCTATTCGCTACTTTGCCTACTTTATTGCCAAGTGTGTTCTTGCTAGGAAAACTGCCAATAAGTTATCTTCATATGATCTAGCATTCATCTCTACTGCTCTTAAATGAGATAGGTCTTACAACTTGGGTGCTTTGATAGCTTTCCATCTTGCTGCGAACCGCGAGAAAGGTGGCATTTGTGGGGGCCTCATTGCTTCTCATTTACTAGCATTGCATGGTTTAGTGCATCATCATCTAGACCTGCAGTTTCCCATAGAAAGGCTTGATCTTAATTCCATGATATAGCATAAATTTGTTTCCTCGTGGGCTAGTGTGAGTGAGTTGTCTTATGAAATAACCTTTCTCAAAGCTGGTTGGAGAAGGAGCAAGTACGAGCGTGTTGTTCTTTTGCGTGCACCTGTTTTGTTTAACCTTGATAACAGGGTAGGATGGTCCCTCATGGAGGAGGAGTTTGATACGTACTTGGGAGAGCTCTCTCAACAGGAGTAGGATACTAGAAGGGAGGTCACATATGATTCGGGCCAGCCCACGAATGAGGGGGAGTCTTCATATCAGCAGCCTTCTTATGATTGGGGAGCTTCTTCTTCTTCCCACGGGCCTAACTACGATCATTCTTACAATGACCCGCCTGCTTGGAACCCTTACTCGTGTCTGGATTGATACCCACATAGGCCAAAAGCCTAAGCTTGGGGGGGTACACCGACATCGCGCCCATCTCCATATCATTCTATGTCGGTACTTTGTATATTCATGTTTCGTTCTCCTTTTAGTTTTCGTTCTTTCTTTGCTTTTGCTTTCTAAAACGCAAAAAGACCAAAAATATTTCTGTTGTTTCTCTTTGGTTTTCCTTTTTGCCTTGGTTTGCTTGCTTTGTTTGAACTATTCGAAAACCCCAAAAAGAATATTGTTTTGCTTGTTCTTCCTTTTTGGTTCTTGCTTTCTAAAAATCGAAAACACCAAAAATATTTATTGTTCTTCTTTGGTTTTGTGAGTTTTGTTGCAGGGTTCAATAGTCCTCAGTGGGATTTGGTTTTCATGTTATTATTCAAGCCACACAAGTGAAGAGCAATAATGAGGATTAATGACAACTTGAGGTGTGGTAAGAGGCTGGCAACAAACTCTATTTGTTTTCATTTTTCTACATATACTCATCATTGTGGGCATCCTTAGTCTGTTCGTATAGGGTGTATGATATTTATGGATGCTTAGTAGTTCTTGCTTTCATATGATTAGTTCCATCTTGCTAATAGTTTGTAGCATGTCTTATGAATGTTTGCTTGCATTACTCTATTCATAACTTGGTATGACACTGTGGTATCCTCCTCTGAATGTTTCAATTGAATTGACTCGGCACATGCTCATGCATGCATATGACTGAAATAATCAGTTAAGCCTTGATGAATTATTTTGCCTCAGGGGTCTTGTATCACTTTCATGCCATAATTATTCTTGTTTTGTTGCAAGCATGATTATGACAATTATTGCTCTCTCGTTTGTCGCTCCCTCTCTATTGCTAGCCTTCACTTGTGCTGAGTATAAGCTTTACTCATGCATCCAACTCCCCAAAACCAATATTGCCAAAGTCTCCACCATATCTACCTATTAGCATCATTTGCTATTCTATGCATATTAAATTTGCCTTGTTTTCTTCCAAATAAAATGTTTGCTTGTTATAAGAAAGTTAGTTAGTAAAGCTCTCACGAACTTGATGGCACACTTTATTTTCTTACACTTAATAAACCTGAACCATTGCGTCCTTCTTTGTAGCGCATATGCTTGCGCTTTATAAGTTGAAGTTAGCAGAACCATGTATCATGGGGAACGCTTTCAACACTACACCGGTACTTAGTACCTCGTTGATATCATGTTCTTTTGCTTACGGATCCCGACGGTGAGGAATAAAAGTGGAACTTGTAAGATCATGAGTTTGTATGTATGTTAGAAAAACGCCTGGGCCTCTAGCCTAAGCCATGCCTAATCATGGTGGAAACTTGCAGCATAACCATAATGAGTATTCTATGAAGCATCATCAATAAAAATCTATGCACATAGTAAATAAAAAGATCGCTGAGATGCTCATTGTCTACTTGCCTTGTCATTTTGATTATGGGATAGCTCCTATGTCATGTGCAAGGGGTACCCCGTTGGCGGTTCTATATGATACGTATATACTTACAATGACAAGAGCTTACTCGTGACTGAAGTTGAGTAGCATGAGGATCGGTCTTCGTATGTAAGGGGCATGAGACTTCGATTTATAACTTGTCAAGCATATCCTCTTAGTTGTGTCACTTTAACCTTAACCACTTGAAGATGCTTATGATAGGGGCAATGAGAGATCAAAGCTAACGAGTACCTTAGTTTCAGCATTTGGAAGCCTTTCAAACTTTTAAAAACCTTTTCATTTCCTTGTTGAGTCTCCACATATTCTTTGAGCACCTTCTTGAGAGCATAGTTGTCATTCTTAGTATAATGTGCTTGTCTCAAAACTTGATTAATTGTGTTATGACTTTGGTGCTTGTATCTTTGACATCTTTACTTCTAGTCTTCACCTGAACTTCAGAGGAGCCTTGGAATTCATAATCAAAGGCAAGCGAGATACCACTCTATCCTACCTTGTTATGAGCACTACAATGTTGCTTATATTTATACTTCATGCTACTTATTATTTTTAAGTTGGAATATCTTCATAGCTTGCAGTGCTTATTAAGTAAAATTAGTTGCATACTCTTTATTATGAATTGTCTAAGTAGTTGATCACATGTTGAGAATATATACATCATTTGAAGCAAATGTGTGCGTGAAAGTTTCTTTTATCGAACTCAGTTTTCAACTGAATTGCTTGAGGACAAGCAATTACCTAAGCTTGGGGGGAGTTGATACGTCCAAAATGTATATACTTTTCCGAACACTTTTGCTATTGTTTCTCTTCTAAACTTGTGTGATTTGGATGCAACTAACACGGACTGACGCTGTTTACAGCAGAATTGCCTTAGTGTCTAGTTTTTGTGCACAAAATCAACTATCAGGAAAAATCCCGGAAAATGTGCCAAAAATCCTATTTCACCAGAAGACTCATGGAGCCAGACTACGAGATGGAGTGGGGCTGGGGCCCAGCCACACCACTTGGCCATGCGGGCTGAGCCTGGCCACGCCAGGGGGTGGTCTGGCCGCCCCAGACACCCCCTCGGTCTCCCTCTTCGCCTATAAGATGCCTTCTGACCTAAAAACTCAGGGGGGTTCGACGTTTTTCCAGAAGGAGTTCCGCTCCGCCGCCACCACCAAATTCCACGAAACAGCACCAGAAACTCCGTTCTTGCACCCTGCCGGGACTGGGAATTTGAGGAGATCATCGCCATCATCATCACCATCGCTTCTCCATCGACCATCCATGTTTCCCCCATCTATGAGTGAGTAATCCCCCTCTGTAGGCTATGGGGATGGTAGGGATTGGATGATATCATTCATGTAATGGCATCGGATTGTTAGGGCATGGTGCCTAGTATCGTTTATTAGTGCTATTTGACTTTGTTGCAACTTGTTATGCTTAATGCTTGTCACTAGGGCCCGAGTGCCATGATTTCAGATCTGAACATGTTATTGATTCATTATGACAGTATTGTTTATGCCCTAGAGGCAAATAATAAATAGGTTTTTATTGTCGTATCTCAATTAGTTTATAATAGTTTCATATTGTGCTAGAACTGTGCCAAGTAGAAACATTGGTACAGGTGTGGTATGAAACAACCAAGTCCCTAGTAGCCTCTATTCATACTAGTTCGTTGGTCACGAAGATGATCTGGGTTTCAAGATCATGGGAATTTATGCCGACTGGAAACGAGATCATATCATTGGAGAATGATGTGGTTGGACACTCCTCGAAGGATTGCAACACGATCAAGTCATATAGTTCATTGTTGCAACTGCTATACGTAGACTCCTTCTCCTTAGACCGTGAGCTCATATTACTCACTATTTCCCTAGGCTGCTTTGACTGCATCAAACGTCATCTGTAATGCGGTGGCTATAAAGGTGTATGTTGGGTATTCCGAAGGAACAGTAGATGACATGTGACTGCAAGATCAGGATTTGTTCACCCACATGACGGGTAAAGATACATACGGCCGACTTGGTGAGATTACATCTATAAATGTTGCAACATGGGACTAGGTCACGGGGATGTAATATCAGGGTAACAAGAAAACATAACTTGTTGTGAACGAGATTAGAAAAAGGTATGGGATACCATTGATCGGATCTCGGACAAGTTGTATCAAGAAACAAAAGGAAGAGGATGCTACATTTAGACGGTTCAAACGACATTGTCATCAGGAATGCATAGGGGTCACATGGACATCCCTGGTCCCTCTGTTGATCATTGATACAGATCATGTCTAGAGCATTCCCGAGCCGTGAGAGGATACACTTAAGGGTACGATGAGAGCGGTCATTCGTAAGATGGAATCACAGTAGAGAAAGAGAGAAAGCCGGAATCGTTCCGCGGAGAGATCCGAAGTTGTTCGAAGAAAGAATAAAGGAAAAGTCCTGAAAAGTGTTTTCGGATAAATAGGAATTTAAATATATATTTATTATATGTTAATTGTGAATTAATATATTATAAATAATATTTAGATTAAGATTTATAAGTTAGGCTAAATCCCGGAGGGAAATAGTCTAGAATAAAAGCTGCAGAAAAATAAAAGGGAAAAAGGCAAAACAGCCAGCCCAAGTGGGCGGTGGGTAACAGTTGCCGCACTGGGCGGCAGGTAACCACGCGCCGCACAGGGGCTGGCGGGCAGCCGCTGCGCCGAGCTGGGCCGCCGCCGCAGTAGCCGGCCCACCCGGGCACCGCTTCGCGAGCCGCCGGGGGGTGGCTAGCCCACCCGGGTTGCCTCGCCACCGCCACGGCGACTGGGCCGCGCGTGCTGGCCGGCCCATCACGGGTCGCCAGCCGCAGCACTGGGCGCCGCAGCGCCATGGTCCGCGGGGTGGCACGCCGGCCCACCCCGGCTGATGTTTCCTCTTTTTCTTTTATTAGCAGTTTTTCTATTTGGCTAATGGGCTGAGATCTTTTGGCCCATTCGACCAGGACGAAAATAGCTGTTATTTTCCTTTAACTAATAGTCCCACATGGCTAACCCAATGGGGAGGGCACATCCCCTCCGCCTATATAAAGGGGTGCCCATGGGTGGGATTAAGGACACCAAATACACAACTTGAGAAGTCCTTTGGTTGACTTTCTCCCTCCCTCTCTCTATACCCACTACAACAGATCCTAGAATCGGTGATGAATTGCCTGGTGACAAAATTCAGAACCGTCACCGAAAGTAACCATAGGTGATGGATTAGTTTTGGGCGTCACGTATGCTTGATAATGCGTGACGGTCACGTTTCGCGTCACGGCAAACCGTCGCCGACTATCCGCACGACGGATTTTAGAGCATCGTAGATTAAGCCGTCACCGATTGTTCATGGGACCAACGAGTTAGCAATTGTGTTAAAAACGATAAAAGGGCAAATATGGGTTTCGAACCGAGGACCTAGTACAAAGTTAAACGTTTCGTTACCGCTGGGCTACCGTTCGGTTTTTGAATTGTTTGATTGGCCTACCATTTTGTAAACTCTATGTGCAGTACGTGGCATGTACAAACACGGATCGTTATAGTTAGGACTTGTGCGATCTTTCAAACAGTTTTCTTCTCTGTTCTTGTGAACGAGCGCCGTCAAGGGTATCCCTTGTCCAGGCGATCACGACATTCGCTGGCCCTTCATCTACAAGTCCCGGCGACTTGCGCCTACGCGATCACGACGATCGATCATGATCCTAGCTAGCGAGGCTTCGCGGCAGGCCGGCGCACGGCGATAGGAAGCACATGTGAGTTCCTTTGAGATCTGTTATGAAATTGATTTGGATTGGTGTTTATGTTACACATTGTGATTTATTTGGACTTTGGTAAACAATTTTCACATCGATTAGTACAAATTGAATGGCATCATGACTCGAGTGGAACACATTATATATATTTTTGTAGGCGATGGATCGACAGTGGATTACTCATGGGCGCAAGTTCACCCCTTTTTACATACAAGGTGTCCGCGAGTTTATGGAGTTTGCGCGCGCAAACTGCAACGAAGGTGCATCAATATTGTGCCCATGCCAAAAATGCCTTAATATTACGCAGCAGACTCAGGACACTGTTGAGTATCACTTACGTCAATGGTATGGCCGTTTCGTACACAAAGTGGAGTTGTCATGGAGAAGATGATGGTCCTGATGAAAACTATGATCATAGTTTGTATCAAAGCGATGACGATGATGATCATGATGATGGAAATGAGAATCATAATGATCATGTTGACAAGATGTTAGATGAGCTGCATGATTCTTGTGACAGAGGCCCAAGTGATACTAATTTCTATGCGAACCTCATCGAAGAAGCTAAGAAAGAGCTTCACGAGGGATGCACCACTGAGATGAGGTTGTCATTCATTATGAAGATGCTTTACGTGAAATCATACAACCTGGTCACAAATAGAGCTTTTGATCAATTTATGGCTGTCTTATGTGCTGCTTTGCCAAAAGTGAATTTTCCCAAGTCCTATGTTGAAGCTAAGAGTGTTCTTTCTGAGGTTGGGCTTGGTTATGACACAATTCATGTTTGCAAGTATGACTGTGCTCTGTTTTGGGGAGACCATGAAAAAAAAAACTCATTGTCCCGAGTGTGGATTTTCAAGGTGGAAAGACCCGGAAGCAAAGAGAAAGATTCCCCACAAGGTGCTTCGATACTTTCCTATAATCCCAAGGTTACAGAGATTTTTTGTTTCCAAGGAAGCATCGATGAACACCAAGTGGCACAAGGAGAAGAGGGTTGCACAACCGGGTATTTTGAGGCACCCAGCTGATGGTGAAGCATGGAAGCACTTTGACAAGGAGTTTGGATGGTTTGCTTCAGATGCCCGTAACATAAGGCTTGGTATTGCGACAGATGGATTCAACCCATACGGAAACATGAGTAGTTCATACAATATGTGGCCAGTTTTTGTCATTCCATACAACTTCCCACCGTGGATGTGCGTGGATCAATCCAACTTCATGATGTCATTGCTAATCCCTGGAAAAAATTCACCAGGAAAGGATTTTCATGTATTTATGCAGCCATTGATAAAAGCTATGATGAAGCTATGGAGTGGTGTGGGCACATATGATGCGTGCACAGGTAGAGAGTTTCCGTTGCATGCTGCATTTCTTTGGTCGATTCATGACTATCCTAGATATGCCACGATGTCTGGCCGTAGCACAAGAGGGTTTTTCGCATGTGCACACTGCGATAAGGATCCTTGCTACGAGTCTTTGCATAGTAAAATTGGTTATATTGGTCATCGTCGATTTCTGCCTCACGATCACAAGTGGAGGAGTAGCAGAGCCAATGGAAAACCTGAACCTAAGGATGCACCAACAAGTTTCACACTTGTAGAAAGAGAGTAGAGGGTACAGGGAGTTTAGGATTACAGGCCAGGGAAAAATCCATCAACTAGGAAGAGAAAGCGTGGCATGACTGGTGAGCCAACCTGGCACCTCAAGATCAGCTTATATGATCTGTCATACTGGTCAAGATTGAAGTTTGTTCACAAGCTAGATGTGATGCACATTGAGAAGAACATATTGGATAATATCCTTGGTACCCTTCTTGAGCTTGATGGAAAGAACAAGGACACTGTTGGTGGTAGAATGGATTTGGAGAAATTTAATATCAGGAAGAAGTTCTGGATGAAACCTGAGGCCAAGGGTTTTTCAAAGGAGAAAGCACCATGGACGCTTCAAAAGGAAGGCAAACAAAAATTGTGCAAGTATTTGGCCAACACTAGGTTCACAGATGGTTTTGCTAGAAACTTAGCAAGATGTGTGGACATCCCAGGGGGTAAAGTGCACGGTCTGAAGACACATGACTGCCACATACTTATGCAGCGTGTGTTGCCAGCTGGTCTGAGAGGGATTGCATCAAAGGCGTGTATGAGACCATTGCTGAACTGGGAAAAAATTTCAGGGAGTTGTGTGCCAAAACTCTAAGAGCATTTGTGCTGCGTCGAATGAAGGTTGAAATTGTCATAATTCTTTGCAAGCTTGAGCTGCTATTTCCCCCATCATTCTTTGATGTAATGGTGCACCTGGCTATTCATCTACCTGATGAGGCACTTCAGAGGGGGCTTGTTCAATATGGTTGGATGTATCCAGTTGAAAGAAGGCTCGGGTACCTGAAATCAACTGTGCGTAGCAAATCAAGGCCTGAAGGTTCAATTGCTGAGGGATATATCGTGGATGAGTGCTTGCATCATTGCTCTAAATTTTTGGGCGATGTCATAGAAACCAGACATAACAAGCCTGAGAGGAACCAAGATAAGAAACAAAGAGTTGATCCGCTAGAGTTTGATATTTTTTCAGATGGAGCCAGAGGTTTAGGACTATCCAAGTTGAAATATTTCCCCAAAGAATTTGATAGTATGGTTTGGTATGTACTTCAGAACTGTGATGAGGCACAAAATTATATTCGGTAGGTCTATTTACCTTTTTATTAATCATTCAAAATTTTCAGTAATACTTTGTGTTATAGCAGTACCATTACTAATTTGTTTTTGATTTTTAGGAATTCCGACAACAACTACAGAATAGGGGTGTGAACAACATTGAGGCGGAACTAGATAAAGAATTCCCTGCATGGTTTTAAAAACATGTCAGTAATTTGGACAATGCTCCAGAAGATTTAAAATCACTAGCACTTGGTCTAGATGCTCGTGTAGTTGTACACCCTACGTGCAATGTAAATGGCGCTAGGTTCCGTTCCGTCGAGCGTGAGAAGAACATGAGGACTCAAAACTCAGGCATAATGACAAGGGGATCCGTTTCTGACGAATAAGATCAAGAATACTACGATGTGATGAAGGAGGTTCTTGAGTTACAGTACCCGAGAAACAAGCACGGCGACAGATCCGTGTTCTTGTTCCGCTGTGATTGGTTTGACCTTGGAAGTAGGAAAACCACGGAGATGAAGGATGATGGATACTTTAAAAGCATCAATACATCTGTATTGTGGTACAAGAACGCCTCTTTCATATTAGCTCACCAAGCAGAAACTTGTTTTTACTTGGAAGACACAAAATTTGGTGATCCTTGGAAGGTGGTGCAAACTTTCAAGCACAGGAATGTATACGATGTTCCAGAAAAAGATGATGAAGGCAATGCAGGTGCATACCAGGAAGATCTAGGCTCGGAAGATCCCATTGTTCACCAACTTGAGGACGAGGAAGATGAATATGTTGATGATCATGAAGACGACATGGCTGATCGCTCTGATGATGTGATATTTGTTGACTCTCAGACTGTTAGACAACTAGCAGGGAAAAATGGTGTAAACAATGATATGGACCTGAGCGACGAAGAACAAGAAGACTTGGAACCGGTTATCGATGGATTTGGGAGGAGCATTTCAGATGTTGATAGTGATATTGACTAGTACCTTGTGAAAATGCGTTACTAAAATACTAGCACGCAGTTGTACTGTTTGATACTAGTTATGGAGACTGTTGCATTCAATTCCCAGTAACCATGTTATACATAAAATTATTAATTACAATGATATATATGGTCATACCTAGATGTTTTTGCTTGTTTTTGTCATACTTACTTCGAGCAGCAAAATAGATTTACTGGAGATAGATACTTCTTTACGTGACACAACCTATGCGACAGACATGTCCGTCTAGTAAGTTGTGCACGCATAAAATTTGTAGCTCATAAAATATTCATAAATACCGATGAAATGAACTCAATTAACACGATTTCACTATAATTGGCAGCAACGACAGACATAATATATTTCAGCTCATAAAAAATTTAATAGTACCATTACACCTAACCATGTCTTCAGACATACTAATGCCACATAATGAAAGGACCGTAAAATATTGTCTTAACATCTCATATTATTAGGTCGACAAATGACCCATGACCATCATAGTGAAAATGATCAAGGCTACTAAAGTTCCACATTTGGAACATAGAAGGCAAATAGGAAAGCCCCCATACGTCCCACGTACAGCATGAAAAACAACTTGTCTCCAATTCGCCGAAAATCCTCCTCCTGTGACATCACTTCCCTCCACCCAGCGCAGCATACTCGGCCATCATCAGGAGAAATTGAGTACGACCCTTTAACCTTTGTGTATTTATCACACACAATTGTGATATCACCATATTCAGCCATGTCTTCAGGGACAAGGCGTCGTGGGAGTTTCTGTTCTTGGTCCACATGCACAATGTGAACATTTGTTAATCGGAAAATTACAGGCACAACAAAGTAGATCACTCATACTTACCAGCTCTTTCTTCACGCAATTTGTCCAGTTTAATATGTGGATCAGAGACTCACATTTTCCAACTTGATAAGGCCCAGCTCCATGTTCATCAACCAGCGTGTCAATGATGTCAACATTGTTGACCACTGACTCCATCTTTCTCCAGTTAATTATGGTTCCATCAGTGGCATGCATAGCGTCAAGTATGCCTTTCTTATCCTGGGTCAGATTGTAATATGTTGTACAAGTTCAAATACTTAATTAAATGAATATTACTGAATCAAAATTAAGATTAATGCATGGTAGGTACGTCAACATTAAGATTGTTTAGGAACAAGGAAAAAATATCATGCTAAACACAAAGCAACTACTTCTTTTTTCATAAGGAAAAACCTAGAGACAATTCCATTGGTGACATTCTACACATTACAAAGTAGACTAGAAACCGAGAAAAATGGGTGAACCTAAATATTTTAGTGGATCTACATATATACATCCATTTTATACAAACTCGTAAACATCGTATATTTGTAAACGGAGGGAGTACTTGAAATAAGCAGTTACTTACATGGGTGGGTGATCCGTAGGTTGATCGACGTCACAGGGGTAGATGCACCTTGTGTGTCGGTAGAGAAGACAAGCTTCGTTCCAACATCCAGATTGTAGACTCTAGCAATTCTCTCCAATATTGGCCTTCAAGATATGTTCTGCCATCCTTGTTGATACAATCAACATTGAATTCGAACCCTTCTTCCGTAACCACCTCGACCACAAAATCATTCTCGTGGTCGACAGAGTCGATGGCAAACTTCTTAAGGAAATTCGCTCTAGCATAGCAGGGTATTAACTAAAGAAAAATGGAACATGTTTACTACATGACAAACTAACAGATGTTATAATTCATGACAAAAGGGTGGAACAGGAAAGACTGATGATAATACAAAAAATAAAACCAGTACCGTCATTTCTTCAAAATTCTCTACAAGGGTGAGAACAAAAAAGTAATTGATCTTGTCGCCTAGGCTGCACAGACCCTTGGTGTGAAAACACCAAGGACACTACGAATCAAAAAAAAGAAAATTTAAAGATCATTGGCCGTACATTTTTGTCCAAATAGGTCCAGTACATGCAAACTAGATAGGTTAGATTTTTACCGCAACGATCTTGCCCTTCGCCATCCCTCTCTCTCGACAGATCTGCGGCCTAGGCAAAGGTGGTTTAGATGGCGGCGCTGACTCCAACTATGCCTTTAGGGTTTGTTGGAGGGAGAGCGTATATATATATGGTCCGACCATGCTTGCATGCCGGGCCTGGACCCAGTTGTAAGCTTAATTTGTGGGCTCGACGTGAGTAGCTTTAGCCGTTAGGCAAAACAAGGAAATATATTGATTACATTTAGTGCGCAGAGCAAGGAACTTGATTTGGTTTTTATTTCTCTGACTTAGTCGTCATAGTTAGGTCCTGTAAGATCCTCTGAAATAGAATCTTGAGACTAACAAGGAAAGAATTAGCTATATTAATTAAATCCTTTACTTAGAATATTTTGCAAATTTTATGAAAAGTATTGGAAATAAGGAGTTTGCCTTTCATGTTTGTGGTTGTTTTTAGACATTCTGAAGGATCATCAGTATGTAAAGTACATAAGTTTCTGGTTTGAGATTGGTTTCAAAAACTTTTTGTAGTCCAAACTTACTTCAAACTTTCTTAGATACAAAATAAAGCATCAAACCATCTAATTTAGTGAACAAATGCAGTGTGCATCAACATGAGAATTCAAATAACAAGTGCACCAGTAACGCAACAGCAAACTCCATACACATTAACATAGTCTTAAACAGCTGGGTATGATTTCCCAGCTTCCACCATACATAATAAAAACTTAGTCTTCAAACAGCACACAGTTTCTCTTCATCTCCAGGGGGACAACACAAACATAAACTAAACTTGTGGAAACAGAACATGAGGGCCAACAGCAGGACCGATAACCGGGATGAGGCCACCCTTGACGTACTTGTCGAGGAATCTGCCAAAGGCGGCTTGCTTCGCCATGGTGTGGCCCTTGTGCTTCTCCCTGCTGCCTACGCCAACGCCATCCGCGTGCTGGATCATGCTCTCTAAGTTCTTGGTGATGACCCTGCCACAGAATGGGCAAGATAGCTCCCCGCGGCTGCGGAAAGGTATCTGGCCACTCACCAGCCGCTTAAGAACAAAGCGGCTCTTGCGGTCCCTATCGTCCTTGTCGTGGCCCACGTCTTCAGAGTCTTCCTGTGAATTTTGAAATACGTAAGAAGTGAGATAAACAGGAGCACAACAACGATCAAACAAAATAAGCTGTAAAAAATTAACAATGCTGCCAAAATTATTCTAAATTGTTGCGGTGATAGTACTAACATTTGATGAATCGAGGACAGTTTTGTGTTGCGATGATAGTACTAACATTTGATGAATCGAGGATAATGTTGTGTGACCAATATTTGATGAATCGAGGACAGTTTTGTCTTATCATGTCTAGTGAGCGTTGGAACGCCTGAGCGTTCATTTCTATCTGCTTCAAAGTCCATAATGGATAATTTATTAAAGGACAATATTCTTTGGGGACATAATTCAAGGCATGTGAACTTTAGGGGCAAATAACCAATTTTGCCTAAATAAAATTCTTGCAATCATAATCACTAGAATGAAAGAAGACTCGGATGAATTTAAGTTTCAAACGCATTGATCATTACACATTAAATTCCATTCATCAGATCAATCATTTCTTCCCAAATACAATTCTTGTTATCATAATCTCTACAATCAAATTAGACTCAGATGAATTTAAGGCACTTAATGATGAATCATTTACAAGTTAACTACCTTAACACATTCAGAAAGTTATCTGATAACTATGAACCAATAGATATCATATGAGCAATCATAATAAGTAGAATTAAAGAAGGCTTGGATGAATTTAAGTTTTAAACGCATTGATCGTTACCCTAAACAGGATACTGATTCAAACACACTATGGAATCATCAAATTAATAAGCTGCAAATTTAGATAATGGTAATTATGAATTCCATGCATCAGATCAATCCTTTATTCCCAAACAAAATTCTTGCTATCATAATTTCTACAATCAAATTAGACTCAAATAAATTTAAGTCGCTTGTGTTGATCAATCATGTGCAAGGTAACTACCTTAACACATTCAGAATGTAATCTGATAACTATTAACTGATAGATATCATATGAGCAATCATAATCACTAGAATGAAACAAGACTCGGATGAATTTAAGTTTCAAACGCATTGATCATTACACTTAACAGGATACTAATTGATACACACTATGGAATCAACACATTAATAAGCAGCAAATTAAGAAAATGGTAATTATAAATTCTATGCATCAAATCAATCTTTTCTTCCCAAACAAAGATCTTTGTTATCATAATCTCTACAATCAAATCAGACTCGGATGAATTTAAGGCACAACATTCAGAAATTAATCTGATAACCATGAACCCATATATATCATATGAGTAAGAATACTATATGGCAGATCAAATCAAAGTCAACTACAAAGGAACCGTACGAATCCTAGAATCAAGAATATCTAGAAGACCACCTAGACAACACAAATCAATCTACTCTACAAACAAACCCTATGTGAACAGTAAGATGAACAGAACAGCTCAGAACCTCGGTGCCATCGTCGGAGGCCTCCTCCTTGAACGGTACATCTTCTTTGCGGGCTTGTTCATAGAGGTACTCAATGGAGTCAGTGTCTTCGCCGTCGTAGTACTCATCGTCCGGCACGACGATGACCTGGCGGCCTGCATGCGGGTTCTGTAGATCTGCCGCGGGAGCCACGACGTCCTCCTTCTTCTCATCATCGACGGTGACCATGACCGGTACGGTGGAGTCCGCAACGGTCACGGCGCGCCGACGAGCGGCTGGTGCTCTCGAAGAAGACTCCTCGCCCGCCACCGCGACGACGACCGCGGGTGCATCGCCAGAGCCGCCGACCGCCTTCGACTCCGGCTCGTCTTCGCGAGCGCGCTTCATCTTGCAGATTCACTAAGGGATGAGATTAGTGGTGCGGTGGTGGGAGCGGATTGGGGTTTTCGGCAGATTGGGAAAGAAGTGGACGATGGTGGGAGAGACGATGAGACCGATGTGTTATATAGATGATGTCGGTTTGGTTTCCTCTGGTGCACGCGTGGGTGTGGAATCGTGTAGTCCTGCATGTACCGCATGCACCGCTGCTAGCCTAGTCTTATAGCCCAATCTTAGTCAAACTGGACCCACAGATGCCATAGGGTCCCACATGCACCGCTGCTAGCTATGTGGGCCCACATGTGTCATCAGGGTCAACTTAAGCCTAATCTTAGTCAAACTGGACCCACAGATGCCATAGGGTCCCACATGCACCGCTGCTAGCTATGTGGGCCAACATGTGTCATCAGGGTCAACTTAAGCCCAATCTTAGTCAAACTGGACCCACAGATGCCATAGGGTCCCACATGCACCAATGTTAGCCAAGTGGACCCACATGTGTCATCAGGGTCAACTTTTGCGGCGATATGAGTCAACATAGAACCCACAGATGCCATTGGGCCCACATGCACCAATGCTAGTGTATGTGGACCCACGTGTGTCATCAGGGTCAACTTAAGCCCAATCTTAGTCAAACTGGACCCACGTGTGTCATCAGGGTCAACTTAAGCCCAATCTTAGTCAAACTGGACCCACAGATGCCATAGGGTCCCACATGCACCGCTGCTAGCTATGTGGGCCCACATGTGTCATCAGGGTCAACTTAAGCCCAATCTTAGTCAAACTAGACCCATAGATGCCATAGGGTCCCACATGCACCAATGTTAGCTAAGTGGACCCACATGTGTCATCAGGGTCAACTTTTGCGGCGATATGAGTCAACATAGAACCCACAGATGCCATTGGGCCCACATGCACCAATGCTAGTGTATGTGGACCCACGTGTGTCATCAGGGTCAACTTAAGCCCAATCTTAGTCAAACTGGACCCACGTGTGTCATCAGGGTCAACTTAAGCCCAATCTTAGTCAAACTGGACCCACAGATGCCATAGGGTCCCACATGCACCGCTGCTAGCTATGTGGGCCCGCATGTGTCATTAGGGTCAACTTAAGCCCAATCTTAGTCAAACTGGACCCACAGATGCCATAGGGTCCCACATGCACCGCTGCTAGCTATGTGGGCCCACATGTGTCATCGGGGTCAACTTAAGCCCAATCATAGTCAAACTGGACCCACATATGCCATAGGGTCCCACATGCACTGCTGCTAGCTATGTGGGCCCACATGTGTCATCAGGGTCAACTTAAGCCCAATCTTAGTCAAACTGGACCCACATATGCCATAGGGTCCCACATGCACCGCTGCTAGCTATGTGGGCCCACATGTGTCATCAGGGTCAACTTAAGCCCAATCATAGTCAAACTGGACCCACATATGCCATAGGGTCCCACATGCACCGCTGCTAGCTATGTGGGCCCACACGTGTCATCAGGGTCAACTTAAGCCCAATCTTAGTCAAAATGGACCCACATATGCTATTGGGCCCACTTGCACCAATGCTTGTGTATGTGGACCCACGTGAGTCATGGTACATTCTATGTGGAAGCTCATATGCGGGATTGTTATTTTGATGACAATAAAATGTTTCAAGTTTAAAAAAATTCGTGTCAACTAGTTCACGTAAAATTTATCAGTGTGTAGGTTTTCAATTTTTATGAGATATTTTGAATTAGTTATGCACTGTACAAGCTTTGGTCAAACTTGAGTTGAAAGTTGTAGGAAAGCCGTGGGTCAATTTTTGAAATTAAGTTGCAGCCACGACCAGAGGATTGGTGAAAGCCCCGTGCGTTCAATTATTGAAAGTTTGCAGCCACGACCGGACTGCACCACACCTACTGCTGCACCGCAATAACCGCATCGCATGCACCACACCTAAACACGTCGCACCGTAACAAATTAAAACTTACCCCACTGCACCACAATAACCGCATCGCACCACTCCTAAACGCGTCGCACCATAACAAAACTGACCGCACTGCACCGCACTAACCGCATCGCACCGTAACGGGTCGACTACATCGATGTACGGGCCCTCCGCCTCGACTCCACCGCCGCCGTAACACCACAATAACCGCAACGCGTCCGCTTCTCGTCTGTTCTTCTTCCTCTCGCACTTCCTCCTCCACACGACGGGGAACTCAGCATCCATGGATCCCTATGGAGACATCCTCGATGATGGGAAAACCACGGTTGACATCAAGCCCATCTGTGCCTATGGCACGAAGATTATGGAGGTGGTGTACACCAACGATGTGAACTACTTCAATCACATGATGGAGAAGTTCGAGCAATTGCTCGAGAAAGAGACTTACAAGTTCCTCGGACTCGACCTCGAGTACACAAGGAATAGGCGGGACGAAGCTCCGTCACAAAAGCTCGCCGTCATCCAGATCGCCCTGAAGGAGACTGTCCTCGTGTTCCACTACTGCAGGTAATATACGTACAAAGGATGGGCATTTCTATTTCAGGCCTCCTTTGATTCAAAGGATTTCCTATGGGTTTGTACAGGATTCAATCCCTATGTTTTTTCCATCAGCACATGTTTGATTCATAGGATTGTACCCTGTACGAACGTTTTCACATCAGGCCTCCTTTGATGCAGGGCTTGTTTGATTCAAAGGAATCTCATATGAATTTTGGAGGATTTTGATCCTTAGAAATTTTTCCTATGTGCATTGTTTAATTCCTATAGGTTTAAGTCCTTGTGGATTTTGTTAGATCAAGTATTATGCATGATCTATGGGCGTTGTACGTGGCCTAATAGCACGGTTTCGCAATTTCCTTGTTCAACGTTGTCATCAAATAATTGTACACCATCCAAATTATTGTCATGTCATAGTTTGCATCTATACTGCAGGAGAAGGGAGCCTTGTCCGAAACTGGTTATGTGCATATTTTTATTTTCCATTTGAGATCATGTATAATTAGCCAATGCAAATACATTGCTTGCACTCGTTTATTTCAAATACTTAGACATGTTAGTTCAAGTATTATGCATGATCTGTGGGTGTTGTACATGGCCTAATGGTACGGTTATGCAATTACCTTGTTTAACATTATCATCAAATAATTGTACATCATCCAAATTATTTTCATGTCTTAATTTGCATTTATACTGCAGGAGAAGGGAGCCTTGTCCGAAACTGGCAGAGTTCCTTCAGGAAAAGGGGATCACTTTCGCTAGCGTGGACATCAGGAGTGATAAAGAGAAGCTTGCACATGAGGATATCACCATTCCAGAACAGTACCACATCGACATCCAAGACAGGTTTAAGACCGAAGAACGGTTCCATTGGAATCAGCCGTATGACAGGGATGAGATGTTATCTCTAGCAGTGATCATCATTGACAGAGATCTCGAGAATTGCAAGGCACTCCCGGACGATGGCCACGAAGTATGGGAGAACAAGCCACTTTCCGCGATGAACCTAGAGTATGCAGCAAGAGACAGGTATGTTGCCTACGAGATGTATCGTAGGCTCATTACCGCAAGGGACGGGCTAGACCGAGGGACTCGCAAGGCTGTAATTAATGCAGCAGAAAAGGCGGCAGCAGCTAAGGCCGAGGCGGCAAAAGCTGCGGCCAAGGCGGCAGCTGCTACAGACCAGAGTGATGCATATGATGAGCAGGATGATGCAACGTAGCAGGCTGAAAGGGAACAGGCGAGGGCGATCTGGGAAGAGCAGCAAGCGGTCTGGGGAGCATAAGAGGCGGATGGAGAGGTGGTGCATGTCGCCAAACGCTCACGGAAAGCGGGCGAAGATGACCAGGACGGCGAGCAGAACGACACCACTAGCTGGGGCAACACCACCACCGCTCGCTGGGGCGACACCACCACCACTGCCTGGGGCGACAAAGCCACCGACCCCACCGCCTCCAACGCCACCGGCTATAATTAATGCATGTTACTAGACTATAGCCAGTTATATTCGTGATGTTGTATGTTATTTATGTAGTACAAATCGTGGTACTTTGTTGTTGTTTACTTTCTAAGTTGAATTACTTTAGTATGCTTGTTTCTTAAAGTACCGTGAGCTAGCAAACATATCTATGTAATGTTATATGTGTGTTCAGTTGTGTTTGTGCACTGGCTATACTAGTTCAAAGGAATATGATTGTCAACAGATATAAACTTGCCTTGATGAAAGTCTAGAATTGTAAACGCAAGAGTTACAAAGTTATTTTAAGCTAGTGTTATTGGACACACATTTGTCATCGGGATCAACTTTTGCCCAATCTTAGTCAAACTGAAACCACATATGCCATTAGGTCCCACATGCACCATTGCTAGTGTAAGTGGGCCCACATGTGTCATTGGGGTCAACTTTTGCACAATTTTAGTCAAACTTTTGCCCAAACTCAATCAGTCTATAACCACAGATGCCATCGGTACTCGCATGCACCGATGCTAGTGTAACTGGACCCACATCTGTCATCAGGGTCAAATTTTGCCCAAACTCAGCCAAACAGGAACCACAGATGCCATTGGGTCCCACATGCACCAATGCTAGTATAAGTGGATCTGTTTCAAATTTTACTAAGTAATATGCACTATGCACTGTCAAACCTGTTATAAGTGAGTTGATCAGAGCATTGATCTGTAAAACTGTCAAATATTTGTAAATTATTGATATATATACCAATATGTACTGCTCTTTAAAAAAACATTATTTAGCAAACCCGCTAAGCTATAGCTTTTGATAGCTTTTAAAATCGGCGCCGCTAAATCAAATAGCCCGCTATTTTAAACATTGATAAGTGGGTCCCACATGCACCAATGTTAGTATAAGTGGGTCCAACATGCACCAATGTTAGTACAAATAATAGTTTACCTAACTGGGGAAAAAATCTGTCCCTGCAGATATCCTAGCCCCTTCTCGTACTTTCCCCAAACTGCTCCTCTCCATCCGCATCTCCGCATCGCCACCGCATCTCTGCACCGCCGTGGCCGTCCGCATCGCCTCCGTCAGGATCGTCTAGCCACCGACGACCGTATTTCTGCAACCCCGCCACCGCGCTTCTCCATAGCCACACTGCCGCGCATCTCCGCAACGCATCCGCCGCCCGTAACGACGTGCACGTCCGCATCGACTCCGACCACACCACCGCGACGCCGGCCCGTCGGCGTTGACCGCATCTCCGCAACCTTGCTCCACGCTGAAGGTGAGCCCAATCATGTTGGATTTACTTGTGCTGCCCACTGAAATCATGTCTGCATTGTTTGTCTAGTCGGGTTTTCCACGAGCTATGTGCTGAAGCTAGATTTCCCATGAAAATACACTAGTGTACCTACTGGAATAATTCCTGCACATTACAATCCCATGAAACAAACACTACTGGAAGGAAACATTGCATAAGGTCTGAACTCTACAATGCATGTGTAGGAAAATATATTAGGGCTCGTTTGGCTCCTATGCATTCATTTCATTTGGTTGAAATGAAATGAAATGAAATGAAATGAAATGAAATCCCCATGTCACTTCATTTGGATGGAATTTAAATTCCTTAATGAATTTTTATGTTTGGCTGCCACCTGGAATTCTGAAATGAAATGATTTACAGCTTCTGTTTGGCTGCTATTTTAAGCCAATTGTGAAATCAACAACACATTTGGCTTCAAAATTCAATTACATAATATAAATAAAATATGATATTTTCAAAATAAAAATCAACTACAACATGAATAAAGATCAATGTATCCACAAATACACTTGTCTGCTCATTATATCAACACAGCTTGATCAATGATGTTGTCATTGTTAGCATTCTCGTCCGCCATTTCCGCACGGCTTTCAGCTGCAGTCCTAGCTCCCGCTCAGTAGCTCGATCCCTTGAGTAAAGTGTGCTAATTATATCCCAATACTTGATAACCTTGTACTTATAGGAAGTTGCATCATTGTGTGCCTGCAAATAAGAGAAACTAGAACATGTGCCACTTCTTGAAAATCTTAGCCAAGGGTGAGCAACAGATAACACTTGTGAATAAATGTTTTCCTAATAGGTAGGAATACCCTATAGCTATAACTTAGCACATCAGGCATGAAAAAGTAAATCTAATGTACAATACTGACAAGCCAGAGATTCAAAGTGAAGTTTGGTGGTGGTCCATTTCCTTGGTGCACAATAATGCATCATTCTGCCATGACCAAGATGACCAAATCACATTCATTCTCTCCATCAAACATAACAAGTTTAGCTAGCTACATCTTGATATGAAAAATGGAACTTGTTTGGACACACACATATATAGATGATAAATTAGTTAGGCATGACATGTCTTAAGAAATTGTCGATGCCGGAATTATGGATGGATGTTCATGTGTAGAAAATACCACCTGGCTGTTTTCCTTGTTGCAAGGAAACAACTCGCAGTAAGCAAGGTCCAGAGCATGAATGAATATGAACCAGAAACACATGCCTAGAAAGTACAACCACATGATGCATAGAGGGACAGTTTTGGGGTTGGCTGTACCACATGCAACCACAACATCGGAAATGGAAGAACCTACACTAACTTGCCATCTCTGATGTGCTAAATCGCTGAAGCATTATATTCTGGTGACTAAAATAGAACATAATTACTAGCTATGATCTGTTTCTATAAGAAATAGGCCTAAACTTCCTAGTCTCCCAAAAAAGATCGGCCATCTAGCTACTATATATGGCAAGAACTAATGTAGTACTTATGATGTTTCTAAAATCCAACACAGCAAAGGTAGTTCTTAGAGAACTTATATCTGACAGAATAGGAGTCTAGAGCTTCCCTATGCTATGACTAGTGCTTGTAGCATTGAAATAACTTGCAAGTATTTTCAGAAACAATATTTGTATTGTTGTGATGAAATACGTTGTGACGTTGTAATACCTATAATGTGTTTCCTACACTTTTACCATTTGTTAATGTGTGCTAAATTTGTATGCGCAGCCCATTCTTTAACATGGCAGGAGCATCTTTGCAGAAGCGTGATCTCGGACCACTCATCGCCCAAAGATGCCGGCTTACTGAGAGTGAGCAAGAGCATCTGCTGGAACTTCAATCGAACATGGGAAAAATTGTCGGGTTGCCATTCGTAACCCGCTTGACCAAAATGAATCTTAAGCTGTACCACATGGTACATTCATATAAATTTCTTTTAATTCTTTTTTATTGCCATGGGTGTATGCAATTTGTCTATGTGGTTTATGACATCGACTTACTAACTTATATATCTTGTTTTGTATTGATCAGAAGTTGCCTAAGAAGGTTGTTAATGCTCTACAAATCTGTGAGGGAGGCTCAACTGGAGTGTGTCTTCCTAAAGAGGAGATCACCCCCATCGACTTCAAGATAAAACAGGATGATCGCCTCTTCTTCGATCCAGATGGGTGGAAGTGTTTCGTACAGAGCACAGATCTAGAAGAGGGACAAGTTGTTCTCATATACTCGAAGAAAGCGCATTCAGAAGGGTGGCGTAACCGAGAGGGTTTCGTCTTCATATTTAGAAGAATAAATGATTTGTCGCCTATGACGGTGTCCATGCTCAGGGTGCCAAGGCGACGGCGGGCAGGGGACGTGAAGGACAAACGCGTACGCCGGCAACGCGTGTTGTCAAGAAGAGGCGCCATCGTACGGGCAGGGGCAGCGGCAAGGGCAAGGCCACTTCTCTGTCACCATCGCCGTCGCCGTCACCGTCTCCACCATGCCATCTGCCGCTGTATCCGAACCCCGACTTTATGTTCATCCGCATCCTTCACGAGGACAAGTGGGACAAGCTCTCCCTCTGCCATGCTTTCAAAGATTACATCAGCGGCGACCAGCCCAACACTGTGCGCGTCCGGGAGCGTAACAGCAGGCTGACCTTCGATGTGGAGATGTATTTCGATCATCGAGACGGCCGCTTGTACCTCCGCAGGGGCTGGCCCAAGTTCGTCAAGTGCTACACTATTTCGCTAGCCAACATCCTGGCGTTCGACTACTATGCTGGCAACAGGGAGCTGGTCGTCACAATCTACGGCAGTAGGCTCTCCCGCCGGGAGTACAACACCGGCAGCGACGATGATGGTAGTGGCGGTGACAGGGACACGCAGACCATGCCCGTCAAGGAGGAGGAGATGTCAGAGGGCTAGTACGGACGTCCATACCGTGTCCTGACCCTATCAGATTTCCATGTCTGCCTCTTCCTAGACTAGGAAGAGGATCTAGGATTAAACTTACCCTGATGCACTCTATTTAAGTTTTCCTGATACACTATGCTTAAGTCTAATATGTAAGACTAAAAATGCTTTTTCTACCCTGTTGCATGTGCATCAGGGTGTGACCAAGCAGATCCGCCCCTGTTCCTAGTTGCAAAACTATTTGCTGAGTTTCTGGGTGTAAAGTCTAATGAGATAACCTACCTTTTGGTGGATGTTAGAAAATTTTGCTGGCTACATATCTAATATGTGAAATAATTCTGCTCTTCTGTTTGTTTTTCGAATCAATGAGGTTTACTTGTTTAAGTGATATTGTGCTTCAGCTTTCAAGTTGGAGTAGTGGAATGAAGGAAACTAATGGTATTGTTTGCTCAGTAATCCAACTGTTGTACGTGAATGAACATATTTTGTTTTCCTTTTCATATATAAACAAATGAATTATTCAAGTAATTTAATATGGTTCATGGCCAAATAAATTTATAGTACAATGAATTAGAGATAATCTCGGCTTGTAAACCATATTACAAATTCTGCACGGGAGGTCTAAGTAGTGGTAAAACCTAAACAGTTGCATGTGTTAGGATTTATTTAATTACAATATGTAATTAGAGATAATCCCCGCTTGTAAACCTCCCGTTCCGTTCCCTCTGTTTTTTCCAATCAAATTTACAATGAATGGTTTTCGTTCCCTCCACTTGTGTACCGAAAAATTTCGTTCCCACCTCTTTTGTTTTCCACCCGCCCGCCCATTTTGGCGCTAACAATTTGCCACCCCCACCTCCCGCATACCCATCCCCTAATTCCGTTCCTTGTTCACCGCCCACCTAGAACCCCATCGCCACTTTCCTCGACCCCGGATCCGTCAAGCAAGGCGTTGGTTGCCGGTGGATTTCCCCTCTGCGGCGGGCGACATGTCCGACAGTCTTCGAAGCGGCACACCACGCCGGAATGTGCTACCACCGACACCGAAGCAAAAGCGTAAACGCCCAGGTCATTTTTCTGCCGCCCTAGGTCTATGCCTCTTTCTAGATCAGTCAAGCATGAGTTGTAGTAGATCAACATGTGTAGATCGTTGTTCAAGATGCTGCAGCTTATGTGCAAGATCTAGTTTTTAGATCATAGACATGGTTCGAGATGCCTAGCACGTGTTGAACGTGACACCCTATGATCCGAATCCTTCGACAATGTGCTTGTCTTTGGTTTTAATTTCATAGATCATGGTTCCAGATGCCATGAATGTGTTGAGCATGACACCCTATGATCCGATCTTATAACTATGTGTTAGATTTAGGTTTCTGTTCCTACATAATGGTTCAGGTAATAGGTCACAACTTGTTGGATAAACCCTGCTGCTTGGCATCTTAACTGACGCAACTGAACAACTTGATACCTAATACACTGAACCTGACACTTAACTGAACTTGTTGACGGTAGGGTTTAGACAGTTAACTGAATGACGATACGAGATTTAGAGGCAATAGAACAATGTTTTGTGAGCATGTTAATTTTACAGTATGGATCACATAATTTTTACTTTAATGATCTTGTCTACTCTGTTTGTACTAATGAGTATGATCATGACTTGCCTTTGCTTGATTGTTTTCAGTTACTCAAGTCAAAATAGTAGACGCATATCAAAATGTTAGGAAACAAGTGATGGAGGAGAACGTGTCTCATATGTCTGAAGCACTGAAGCAATATGCTATTGAACATGGAAAGCCAATGGAGGATTTCACGGCGATGGCGCGTGAATTTGTGTTTGGTACTGCTAAGAAACCGGTGGTAGTGAACAACACGGAAAGAGGCATAGCCACAGGAGAAGGATATCACCGAGGACCCTAATTATGAACCTGATCCTGCCAACGAGCCCACTGATGATGATGTGTTTGTTTCGGATGAAGAGGACCATGATGTTGTTAAATCTTCCTCTAAGGTGAAGAAATGCAGCATTCTCCTGCCTTCACATGTAGGATACGTACAGATTGATTTAATATTTATGGCTTGATCTATTAAAATGCAGGTAACGGAAGGTTCTACAAAAGAAAAGAAGCAGAAGCGCTCAAAAACCTTTGTGCCTCCAAATGTTGTAACAAGGTCAGTAGCAAATGCAGAGACTCAAGATGATGGTGAAACAGAGACCCCTACCCAGAAAGCAGGGGAATGGGGTACTAATGGAAATGAATCCTCGCCCATGCTAATTCAAACCTCTAGAGGCAGCAACTCACCTGAGGAGAATGTACTTGTCCGCAGCGAATGGGAAGGTATTGACAACACGTCTTACAATTTATTCACTGGTTTAGTTGCAAAATTTTCAATTGAAGTCTTGACTCTCGTTTTGTCACTGGTTTCAGTTGCAATTGTAGACACGGGTGCTCTAAAGGAAAAGCGTAATGTACGCAAACCTACTATGGGGCATGGGGTACACGAGTGGTCTAGAAGGAATGGAGGGGCTAAGATGCAGATCAACTTCACTCCTGGCATGAGGAGACCCACTGATCCTGTGCAAGCAGCAAAACTGAGTTTAGAGTGTGGCATTCACATACACAGCAAGATGCCACTGGCAACCCACTGGAAGCAGTATGGTGACAAGGAAGGTCGTCTGAAAGATACTATTCCGGAAACCATTAAGTCTATAACTATAAGTCTGTTAACCTCTTATTCATTTTCCATATAATATGTCTCATTGGTGGATGATTTTTTAACAATTCTGTCATTCGATGCTGATATGAATTTGTGTTCCATGTTATCTGCAGGGAAAATTTGCAATGGACAGCAGTGGTGACCTTGGCAAAGACATTTGCACCGACATTTTATAGAAAGGTATTCGCCAACAACGTTGGAGGCTGAAAAAGGTCTATTGGAAAGATGTTAAAGATCTAACCCGTGAGCAAGCTTTATTGTTGAAACCAAAAGAGGTAGACGAGGAAAGCTGGGCAGAGCTTCTTGATATATGGCATGATGAGCACTACAAGGTACACGATTCCTGTTGTTTCAGCTACATCTATTGCAGACATACTACTGTACTGTGGAATACTAAATTCATGCATCTGTACATAGGCAATCTGCGAGAGTAACAAGAAGAACAGAGATGCTGTGACGAAGAAACACACCACTGGCTCAAGAAGCTTTGTTGCACATTACCATGCACTTGTGAGTATTCGAACTCTTCAGATGCAACACCTACTTATTTTTGTGAACATGCCATACACACTTATAATTCATCGTGTCATAATTCTTGTAGAAATCTCAGAAGACCGAGGACGTCGATACCTCCCCGATTGCTTTCTTTAAAGCAAGCCACACTAACAAGGATGGTATGATGTCCCAGAAATCAGCAGAAGCTTATGTAAGTAAATTATTTTATGTGCTACACATTTCTCATTAGTTTATCTAATTATTTGATTTCTTCTAACTCTGGACTTGCTATTTTTTTATCCTATTGTGGACTGAGATGGTGCTTCACAAAATGGGACCACACCCAGAAGATTGGATTCCCAAAACTGATCTAGAGATTGCTGAAGAAGTCCTGAGAGACCAGAACAATTCAAGATCAATTACTTTCCTTTCCAGCATCGGAGTTTCATCTGCTTCCAAGAGGTCTAGCGTCTCAGCTGGGACCTCCAGATCTAGCGTCTTAGCTAGGACTGGGAGGGCGCATCCATGATTTAGAAGAAAATTTATCAAGTCAGGAGCAAGATTCATTGAATGCAGCTGAAAGGGTTCAACGCGAGATGGAGGAACGGATGCAAGAGCAAGAAAGGAGATTTGAAGAGATGAGAAAGAAGTAGGATGATGAACTTGAAGTAGTGAAAAAGTCCAGCGAAGCGAATCGTCTGGCATTTGAGAAGAGGCAGAAGGAAATGGATGGCATGCTTAGTTACCTGTTGAGGATGTCGCAGAACTCCCAGTCCCAGTCCCCGTGACTTGGTCCAAAAATCTCTGCGCGCTAATGGGCTGGGTGGGCCGAAACATTGTTTTTTTATTCCTTTAGTCATTCGAGTTTGATACAGCAGTTTTAGTCTACCAGAATTTTAAAGTTTGCGTGTGATACAATTCATATTTATAAATTTTCTGCCATTTCAAATATTTGCTTCCATTTAATTTTGTTTCGTAATTTGCGTGGAATTTCAATTTTTAATCAAATTTGTCCGTGCAAAAAAATTGGTGACGGCGTCACATTCCTCCCGGCCCACAAGGCAGTTCCGAATGGGCCGGCCCAAAAAATGACACGTCATCATCGTGGGCCCCACGTGCAGACGCCACGTCATCATTGATGGCCCCACCTACATGCTGCCACGTCAGCGTCGTTGGACCCACCTACCAGCTGCCACGTCATCTCCGCGGGCCCCACACGAAGGTGACACATCATCGCATTGGCCCCACCTGTCAGATGCCACGTCATCATGGTGGGACCCACCTGCTAGTTGCCACGTCATCATCGTCGGACCCACCTGCCAGCTGCCACGTCAGCATCGTCGGACCCACCTGCCAGCTGCCACGTCATCATCGTCGGAACCACCTGCCAGCTGCCACGTCTGCATCGTCGGACCCACCTGTCAGATGCCACGTCATCATGGTGGGACCCACCTGCCAGCTACCACGTCAGCATTGCAGGTCCCACCTGCCAGAATCCTCGTGACACCATAAATCTTCCATGACGGCATATTTCGTCAACGAATATGCTAAACGGTGACAAATTTTCCTATTTTAGGTGACGTAGAAGGTCCGTCACGGATAACCTATCTTAGGTGACGTCGTAAGGACCGTCACCGAAGCTCAATCTTGCGTCACGAAAATTTGTATTCCGTCACTATAAAAGAATCTGTGACGGAGCTTCCGTGACGACCCTGGTGATGCCACGTTTTCGTCACGAGGGAGTACTTAGTGACGGAAATGGCATTTTCGGTGACGAAAGTGATTTGTCACAAAAACTCTTTTCTCTTGTAGTGACCTCGTGACCATGGCCCCAAGTTTGGGCTGTGCAATCGAGGCACACCTGTAGTACGCCGTTGCGCTGTAGGGATTCCTAGCCGGATATCAACTTCTGCACTCCCGGCGGGATCGGGGAGCCAGAGGTCTCATCGTGCACCAGATGTGTACGAAAACACGAGGCGCAACACTTGGGGCGCTTAAATATCGTGAGCCGGAGCTATTGCACGATGAAGATAATGAAGATCAAGAAGGAGCAAGGGGTGACCTGTGAGGAGCTTCGCGACCTTGAGGTCGGCTACGAGTACGACTACTTCAACCACGTTCCCCGCGGAACGTTAACCGCGTACAGACTACAAGGGTATGTATTCTCTACGCATCGGCCGTTACCGCATTGCTACATAGATAGATCCTAGGCTAAGTTTCTAGGGTTCCGTCGTAGGAAATTTTTTGTTTTCCGCACCAATCCCCAACAGTGGTATCAGAGCCGATCTATGCGTAGGAGTGTTGTACGGCCAGTACGCACAAGTTTTGTGCGGGCATTGATCCCTTAGTTGTTACCCTCTAATGTGTACTTGTTTATATCGCGGTATTGTTTGATGAAGCGGCCCGGACCGACCTTACACGTATTCGTACGCGATACTGGTTCCACGCTCAACATACGGCTTGTACCGTATAAGTGGCTAGCGGGTGTCTGTCTCTCATTCGATAGTTGATATAGCATTTACAACGGAGGGCCCCGAATGGGGTGTAGTAGAGACAACTGTCGGATCCATGTTGTGGTTGGAAAGTTCGTAGTTTAGAAACGGTTCTAGTGCGAAAGCCCTAACAACCACGTAAAACTTGCAATAGATAAAGTAGAGGCGTCTAACTTTATTTTGCAGGGGGCATGTGATTATGATATGGCAATGGTCGTTGCGAAGGTAAAGTAGTTTACTTTTCTATTACTAAGTAGTATAGTAATAGTCATCGTTCCGATGGATGACCTGGTGGAGGCGTCGTGGACTTGGCGTCAAACCAAGGGCAAGATGGAGATCATGCCAGAGCGCTCGATGGAGATCAAGGCGCAAGAAGACCATATCATATCACATTATACATATGATGTTGATACCAGTTTTTACATCTTATTGTGTGCTAGTATTTAGATACTCAACGGTAGCAAATAAGATAATCCCTATTTAATTCCAATGTTCTGTGTTCCCCTTGTGTGTGCACCACCAAGAAAGTTCTTCGGTATGAGGCCAGCTGTGATGATCGGAGGTCAGACATATCTACGTTCGCATACAGTGGGTGTAAGCCATGTTGCACAGCGAATACACACAAGTTAGATTTGGCGAGCCTAGCATGTACAAACATGGCCTCGGAACATAAGAGATCGAAAGATCGAGCATGAGTCACATGGATGATGTGATTGACATTAGTGAATGTCTACCTTTGATAATGCACTGATGGCCGTGATGATCGGGGGAGGTGCAGAGGATAGGGATCATGCGATCACTAAAATCATCCAGGGGATGACCGTTTTAGTGGAGACCAATTATAAATTGATCTCTTATTATAAACTTAGTCTAGATGTCTGTTTGCAAATATCTTAGTAGACCTTAGCCTATCCCATTGAGGTCCTTTGCGACCATGGGAATATATTGCTTAATATGGAACTTAGCAAAATGGTCCAACTTCATAGATTAATACCCCCGCCTGAGGGATATCCTCGTAAAAGGTGATCTTCTCTTCTTGATACAATAACCATTAGGAGATAATTCGATGACTCCAGAATGTTTGGAAAAGCACTTAGTGATCTTGCATTAGAGTTGAGAACTCTTGGAAGGGCTTGATTGCAAATGGAGGGCATGGATGAAAAGGTATATGTAAGATATACAAATTATAAATGTGGTTCTTTCAAGACTTGTTGCAGATTGCAAAGTATTTGATACTTGTCCCGTTTTGTGAAAACATGGGTATCTGCTTGAGAATTGCTGGATTTGAGACAATGTGGCTTGATGACGGCAAGCAAAACAGTTGATGGCCGACATCACCACTTTCCTCAAAGTTTATCATTTGGATTAGTGGACTTGAATATAAATTTGTAATCCTAGTTTGTGTGTCTTGCTTTTGGCGAGACGATTATTCATATGAACAAGTTACAAACCAGTTTGTACTATTCGTATGAACAATACCATTATGGTCACATTACGATTATAAACAAGTTATTCTTATCACTATTTTAATGATAATAGTTTAAACATTTATAAAGGATTAGAATGCTAAAAGATATCCAAAGTTTAATAATGAAATGACACTACAATTTAAGTCATTTTGGTTTTTGTAGGTTCTTTATGAAAGATCGGGGTCCTAGATGCTTAATCTAGAGACTTTGCAAAACCATGCCTCTTGGGCAGAATGACTAAAACTCCGCATTCTGGTAAAACGGTGATATGTGAAGAAATGTTGAATCTTATACATATTGATGTATCATATTTCAACAAGTAGTGGAAATCATTTATTATGGACTTAAGTGAATAAGTGTATTTACTTGATGAAACATGAAGTTTGAAATGATTTGAATTGTTCAAATGTGTTCATACTAAAGAGGATATTAAAATTAACAAGAATACGAAGTCTCTTTGATTTGAGCGATACGACAAAAGTATTCAAGATAAAGTTTAGCATAAAAGGAACTTGTGAAAGATGTTTCACAAATTATGATAATTGGATGAATTCAAACTATGTTGAAATATCCAAACATCATAATCATTATGTATTAGATACATATGGTATAATATTATCTCTTATAGGGGTTATAGTTATCGTTTAGAGTTAGAAATCAAAATGAGCAAACACTCATTTGAAATACAAAGGAACATCAAAAGATTCTTGGAAACAACACCATAAGTGTTATGGCATGTTCGAGTTCCTAGAGACTTCGACAAGTCGAAGTCGTTGCGAATAAACAAGTCTTTGTAGAGCATTCTTAGGAAGCTATGAATGCATCTTCCACAAGGGACAAACCTGTTGTTGTCCTAAGTTGATGTGTCTTGATGAAGATACAGGTGGAAGAAAGTAAAAGATCAAAACAAGGTATTTGACCTTACCTCCGAATTGTTGAGTGGCGCAGAAGAATTCGTTTCGTGAAACCAAACTCTACAAATAGAAGAGAAACTGTTGATAATGATCATAAAGTTTCAGTGAATACTTTTACTAAAGTAAGTAGGATCCAACTATATATTCTACAAGTTTGTGGAATTATATTGTTGATTCACTTGTCATATTTTGAACAAGACATACCTACGAATTACAAAGAAGCGTGATGAACCTAAGTACGAAAAATGAATGGTCATTGAAATCTCGTTAGCGGAATACTCGATTTGATGATGATCAAGGAATTTTGGAATGTCCAATATTATCGAGAGGAACTAGTTTTGAGTGGGAGAAAATCAGCTTGGCTAATTCATAATATGTAGCTAGCATATTCTGAGTGGGAGCTAAGTGAAATCCCTGGATCTCAAACATGAATGTCATATTTGAGTGGGGGCGTGAAATCATTCTAGGATATGTGGACGACATATGTGAATGATGTAATTGGTGTTAATAACTTTAAAGTTAGATAAATAAGGGTAAAGTTGAAGTTATTAAACAATAAGATCTATCGAGATAGATTGGTAAGTTTAATAAACACTGAATGTCGAATGCTTCCTGGACTTGTATCTGAAAGATGTTCAGAATGTCCTAAGACAAGATTCTGAAGTAGCTCGGAATGGAACAAGGTAAGAAAGTAGTTCTTAGTATATGAAGCATTGAGTTAGTTTTACAACTATGGTTGAAAGAAAGAGATGCGTTGCATCTCCTATGCCTCAGTCATAGGTTCTTCCATAAAACCATGTTGTATACTCGACGTAATGTGACCCAAGGTTCTGGTTGGTAGGAGAAAGTCTTAACTGTAAGTATATGTCTTTAAGTGATTCCCGAGTTTATCACAGAACCAAAATTAAGTTTGTACTTAAATAGCAAGAAGCAATGTGAGTGGCATAGTTGCATTTCATGCACTAGGATCTACATAGGTATAGAAGTATAAAAGCTACATCTGATGTGATGTATAATGTTATGGCGCGGCTAGTTCGCTTTTAACATAGAATGATGTGTCACAGGGCCCAGTGCCCATGAGAAAGCCCTCGAGGTTGATCTAACGTCACTGTAAGCTCCTGGAATCCGTCCTCGTTCTGCTGCCATGACTATAGTATATACACAAAGGATAGCAAAGTGTGTTTTGAAGTTTAGATGACAATAGTGAAAATCGACCGTCATCATAAACACTAGAAACAAAAGTCTCACTTTTTTTCCAAACAAATACTTCGACCCATTATAAGATAATGGTGTGAATGTCAAAATTAGGAAGACATTAACGATTTGCAAAAGACATAATGATCTGGTAAAACAGAACATGGACATGACGTTTCCCATGAGCATGCATGATCTGTAAACGCATATGGCATATGGTTTATACGAGTAAAATGCAAGCTAGATTATTTATACTCTAGTGCAAGTGGGAGACTGAAGGAGATATGCCCTAGAGGAAAATAATAAATAGGTTTTTATTGTCGTGTCTCTTAGTTTATAATAGTTTCATATTGTGCTAGAACTGTGCCAAGTAGAAACATTGGTACAGGTGTGGTATGAAACAACCAAGTCCCTAGTAGCCTCTATTCATACTAGTTCGTTGGTCACGAAGATGATCTGGGTTTCAAGATCATGGGCATTTATGCCGACTGACAACGAGATCATATCATTGGAGAATGATGTGGTTGGACACTCCTCGAAGGATTGCAACACGATCAAGTCATATAGTTCATTGTTGCAACGGCTATACCTAGACTCCTTCTCCTTAGACCGTGAGCTCATATTACTCACTGTTTCCCTAGGCTGCTTTGACTGCATCAAACGTCATCTGGTAATGCGGTGGCTATAAAGGTGTATGTTGGGTATTCCGAAGGAACAGTAGATGACATGTGACTGCAAGACCGGGATTTGTTCACCCACATGACGGGTAAAGATACATACGTCCGACTTGGTAAGATTACATCTATAAATGTTGCAACATGTGACTAGGTCACGGGGATGTAATATCACGGTAACAAGAAAACATAACTTGTTGTGAATGAGATTGAACAAAGGTATGGGATACCGGTGATCGGATCTCGGACAAGTTGTATCGAGAAACAAAAGTAAGAGGATGCTACATTTAGACGGTTCAAATGACATTGTCATCAGGAATGCATAGGGGTCACATGGACATCCATGGTCCCTCTGTTGATCATTGATACAAATCATGTCTAGAGCATTCCCGAGCCGTGAGAGGATACACTTAAGGGTACGATGAGAGCGATCATTCGTAAGATGGAATCACAGTAGAGAAAGAGAGAAAGCCGGAATCGTTCTGCGGAGAGATCCAAAGTTGTTCGAAGAAAGAATAAAGGAAAAGTCCCGAAAAGTGTTTTCGGATAAATAGGAATTTAAATATATATTTATTATATGTTAATTGTGAATTAATATATTATAAATAATATGTAGATTAAGATTTATAAAGGCAACTTTTATATTAGGCAAAATCCCGGAGGGAAATAGTCTAGAATAAAAGCTGCATAAAAATAAAAGGGAAAAAGGCAAAACAACCAGCCCAAGTGGGCGGCGGATAACAGCCGCCGCACTGGGCGGCAGGTAACCACGCGCCGCACAGGGGCTGGCGGGCAGCCGCCGCGATGAGCTGGGCCGCCGCCACAGCAGCTGGCCCACCCGGGCACCGCTTCGCGGGCCGCCGGGGGGTGGCCAACCCACCCGGGTTGCCTCGCCACCGCCACGGCGACTAGGTCGCGCGTGCTGGCCGGCCCATCATGGGTCGCCAGCCGCTGCACTAGGCGCCGCAGCACCATGGGCCGAGGGGTGGCACGCCGGCCCACCCCGGCTGATGTTTCCTCTTTTTCTTTTATTAGCAGTTTTTCTGTTTGGCTAATGGGCTGAGATCTTTTGGCCCATTCGGCCAGGATGAAAATAGCTGTTATTTTCCTTTAACTAATAGTCCCACATGGCTAACCTAATGGGGAGGGTACATCCCCTCCGCCTATATAAAGGGGTGCCCATGGGTGGGATTAAGGACACCAAATACACAACTTGAGAAGTCCTTTGGTTGACTTTCTCCCTCCCTCTCTCTATACCTCGTGACCATGGCCCCAAGTCTGGGCTGTGCGATCGAGGCACACCTGTAGTACGCCGTTGCGCTGCAGGGATTCCTAGCCGGATATCAACTTCCGCACTCCCGGCGGGATCGGGGAGCCGGAGGTCTCATCGTGCACCGGATGTGTACGAAGACACGAGGCGTAACACTTGGGGCGCTTAAATGTCGTGAGCCAGAGTTGTTGCACGATGAAGATGATGAAGATCAAGAAGGAGCAAGGGGTGACCTGCGAGGAGCTTCGCGACCTTGAGGTCGGCTACGAGTACGACTACTTCAACCACTTTCCCCGCGGAACGTTAACCGCGTACAAACTACAAGGGTATGTATTCTCTACGCATCGGCCGTTACCGCATTGCTACATAGATAGATCCTAGGCTAAGTTTCTGGGGTTTCGTCGTAGGAATTTTTTTGTTTTCCGCACCGATCCCCAACAAGAACTAGGAGCGTTGCAAGAGGCGAGGTTGACATTAGAGTCGGCAACAAAGCAAGAGTCGTTGCGTTGGAAGTCGGCACGATGCAACTTCATTTACCTTCTGGATTCTTAATGGAGCTAGATAATTGTTATTATGTTCCAGTGCTGAGTCGAAACATCATTTCTGCCTCATGTTTGATGAGACAGGGCTATGAGTCGAATATTAAGAATAATGGTTGTTCTTTATATTTGAATGATATGTTTCACGGCTTTGCACCCGTCCAGGATGGGTTATTTATTTTGAATCTTAAGGGTGAATCTGTCTTTAACATAAATGTGAAAAGGTTGAAACCAAATGATCTGAATATGACTTACTTTTGGCATTGTCGGCTTGGTCATATAAGTTGGAAACGCATGAATAAGCTCCATGATGATGGACTCCTAACTTCGTTCAACTTAGCGTTGTTCGAGACATGCGAATCCTGCCTTCTCGGCAAGATGACCAAGACACCTTTTGCAAAGAGTTGTGAAAGGGCGTCCGACTTATTGGGACTAGTACATAGTGATGTATGTGGCCCGATGAGCACGACAGCTAGAGGTGGTTATGAGTACTTCATTACCTTCACTGATGATTTGAGTAGATATGGATATATGTACTTGATGAAACATAAGTTGGAAGCCTTTTAAAAGTTTAAGGAATTCCAGAATGAGGTACAAAATCAACTTGGCAAGAAAATAAAGTTTCTTCAGTCGAACCGAGGAGGCGAGTACATGAGCCATGAGTTTGATGACCATATGAAGAGTTGTGGAATAGTTCCTCAGCTCACTCCTCCAGGAACTCCGCAGAGGAACGGTGTGTCGGAAAGAAGGAATCGGACCTCGTTAGACATGGTACGATCAATGATGAGTCAGACAGATCTGCCTTTATCATTTTGGGTTTATTGTCTAGAAACTGCAGCGTTCACACTAAACAGAGTACCATCAAAGTCGGTAGAGAAGACACTGCATGATATGTGGACTGGCAAAAAGCTGAGTTTGTCTTTTCTTAAGATTTGGGGTTGTGAAGCTTTTGTCAAGCGACTTCAGTCGGACAAGCTTACAGCCAAGTCGAATAAGTGTATTTTCATGAGGTATCCGAGGGAAACCTTGGGTTACTACTTCTACAACCGAGAAGAGGGCAAAGTGTTTGTCGCTCGAAACGGTATCTTCCTTGAGAAAGAGTTTCTCAGTCGGGGAGTCAGTGGGAGTACGGTGCATCTCGAAGAAATTCGAGAGTTACCGGCCAGCAGCGAGTTGGCAAAAGCCTTAGAGGTTGAGCCGGACATGGTACCTGAGCCGGAAACTGCACCGATACTGTGAAGATCGGCAAGATTGTGAAGTGTTCGTGATATGTTGCTGTTGGACAGTGATGAGCCGGCAACTTATTCGGAAGCGATGGTGGGTTCTCATTCTGAGACATGGCTTGGATCCATGAGATCCGAGTTAAAGTCCATGGATGAAAATCAAGTTTGGAACTTGGTTGATCTGCCAGACGGTGCAAGACCCGTCGAGTGCAAATGGGTCTTTAAAAAGAAAACTGATATGGATGGAATGTTTCTGTCTATAAAGCACGGCTTGTCGCGAAAGGGTTCCAACAAGTTCAAGGAGTTGACTACGATGAGACTTTCTCTCCCGTAGCGATTCTTAAATCAGTTCGAATCATGTTAGCCATAGCAGCCTGTTTTGACTATGAGATATGGCAGATGGATGTCAAGACGGATTTCCTTAATGGAAATTTAACCGAGGATGTGTATATGATACAGCCGGAGGGTTTTGTTGATCCGGCTAATGCTGACAAGGTATGCAAGCTTTGGAAATCTATTTATGGGTTGAAGCAAGCATCTCAGAGTTGGAACATTCGCTTTGATGAAGTAGTCAAATCGTTTGGCTTCATCAAGAGTGATCATGATTCTTGTTTATACAAGAAGTTTAGTGGGAGCAAAGTAAACTTTCTGGTCTTATATGTGGATGACATATTACTGATTGGAAATGATGTCCAAATGTTGCAAGAGACCAAGGAATCATTGGAAAAGAGTTTTTCGATGAAGGACTTGGGTGTGGCAACTTACATACTAGGAATCCGGATCTATAGAGATAGATCAAGGCGGCTCATTAGATTGAGTCAGAGTACATATTTGGACAAAGTGTTGAAGAAGTTCAATAGAGAATCGTCTAAGAAGGGGTTCTTACCGATGTCCCATGGCGTAAAACTTAGCAAGACTCAGTGTCCTTCGACAACTGATGAGCGAAGTCGGATGAGTGCGATTCCGTATGCTTCTGCAATCGGATCCATCATGTATGCTATGATTTGTACTAGGCCGGATGTTTCCTATGCTCTAAGTGTTGTGAGCAGGTACCAGGCTGACCTTGGAGAGATCCACTGGGTAGCAGCTAAAAATATCCTCAAGTACTTGAGAAGGACTAAGGATATGTTCCTGGTTTATGGAGGTGAGGATGAACTCAGTGTAAGGGGTTATACGGATGCGAGTTATCTCACTGACTCGGATGATTCTCGTTCGCAATCTGGATATGTGTTTGTGATAAACGGAGGGGCTGTGAGCTGGAAAAGTTCCAAGCAAGAGACGGTGTCTGTGTCTACAACAGAGGCTGAGGATATTGCTGCCTCAGAGGCAGCAAAAGAAGCCGTTTGGATGAGGAATTTTCTCATGGATCTTGGTGTGGTTTAGGGCTCGTCCAATCCGTTAGACGTGTATTGTGATAACAATGGTGCTATTGCACAAGCCAAGGAACCTAGGCAACACCAGAAGAACAAACATATACTCATGCGGTACCACCTTATTCGCCAGTTTGTGGATCAAGGTGATATCAAGTTATGCAAGGTACACACGGATGCAAAGATTGCGGATCCGTTGACAAAGCCACTTCCACAGCCGAAGCATGAGGCGCACCTGAGAGCCATGGGCATTAGATGCCTGGACATGTGATGTCGGATGATTGACTCTAGTGCAAGTGGGAGACTGTTGGGAATATGCCCTAGAGGCAATCATGGTTGATGATATTTCCCAATGTATTCATAAAGTTATGGTCCATGTATGAACTACTAATATGATGTATCATCGAATATGGGATTTGATTGTGGGACTATATATTCATGTTGTTCATACTAATTGTCCTTGGTCATTGAGGTTGTGCTGGACACACAACTTAGACCAATGTGAAAGTCGGCAAATGACTAGGTTCCACTTGTCATGGGCATGGAGATGCTATTCCGACTTACACAGATTCGGCTAAAGAGTTTAGCAAGTCGGACTGACCCATATTGAGATGCAACGAACAAGTCATCATTTGCATGTCTCAATCAATGTAATCCTTAGACCTGAGGTTATTGCACAATCCGAGTTGAGGATCACCGACTTAGGTTCTGTCAAACGTTGTTCCGTCAATGGGCTATTATAAAGGCAGAGTTCGGGTCGATTGTGAATCAAGCTGCATGATGTGAATGACCAAGATGCGATTTTGCCCCTCCATCTGGAGAGATATTCTCTGGGCCCTCTCAGAAGATAAGGTTCGGAAAGCATGGCCATGCGTGTCTCGGTTAAGTGTTAACCGAGGCAACCGACTAAGAGTTAGTCAGATGAATCACTTATCTCGGATCGAGAAAGAGAGTCGGACTATTTAAGGGATGACGATCATTCGCCTATAGTCCGACAAGGTATATCATGAGGCAAAAGGGACTTAGACGAAAGTCGCATTGGAAGGTATGTCGTCATGACTTATTGGTACTTGGGAATTGACACGTTCTGCTAGGGGCCGTTACCGACTGATCGATCACGAGTGAGACTCGGAATCGTGTCCGGGTTACCATGAGCCTGTCGGGTCACACACTTAAGAGCGGGAGCAAGTTTGGGTTAGCCCCAAACAGGAAATCTATTTAGATTGGACCCAAATAGAGACATGGACTTAGTCAGCAAGTTGGACTTGTAGGGACTAATATAGGCCTTTTAGTGAATGGGCCACAAGTGAGTGGAGCCCACTTTCACTCCCTATATAAGCTAGGGCGCAGGTGCTTAGAGCACAAGGTTAGGTCACTCCATGTGTTGGAAACCCTAGTCCCAGTCCATCCTGTCGCCACTATACCGGACCTAGCAGTCCATGGCCTGCGCTCCTCCTCGTACGTGTGGATACCGGCGGAGGTGTTGTACGTTCAGCACTTCGACGGTCGTGGAGATGAACGGATCGTGGATCGTGGAACCGGAACGGATCGCGAGAACTGCACTGCATCAAGCGACGTGCTTCATCAATTCCGCAACTGCGTGTCTAGCGGTAATCCTCGTGGCCTTCTACCTAAGCTGGATCTTGGGTTCATCGCGTAGGGAAAAAGTTTTGTTTATCTCTGCGTGGCCCAACACTACGGATGTTGTCATTTGTTTTGTTGTGCGGGGAATCTCCTCCTCAGTGGCTTCTCCTAGCTTTTATATGAGAGGCTAGGTCTCAGGTATCGTGACCGAGTAGGTTACAAGTTAGATTTGAACTCTAGTATTGATCTTTCGTTGTCTTGTGATCTTGAAGTCGGTGCTCTTTGTGCTAGCCAAAAAGTATTATGTTTTGTGGACCTTGGTAGATCATCGAGTGGGCCTTCTCTGTTGGCCAAGTTAGGTAGGCTAGAGTCGGATTTCCGTTGGGCATACCTATATCACCACCTTACCCGCGCGCGATAGAAGAGCGGTGGCCCTCCCTCATGGGCCTTTCCCTCCGTGAAGTGGCCCAATAGGAAAGTTTTGCCCAAAATTAGTTTAAATTAGATTTTATTTAATTCCAATAATTAATATTAAAATTATATTTTATAATTCCTCACGATCAAAAACTCCTTTTTTATTATTTCGAACTACCTTTGGTTTCTCCTGGAATTTTTCCGGTTTTCTCTCTTCTTTCTATCAGTGATCCTGATTATTCCAAAACAATCTTTAAGTGTCGTAGAGACGTTAAGTGCGTTACTCTACGGTACGACAACATCATAGACATGATCGAGATACTTTTGCAGTCAATGATCATCAACATGATCTGGATACCCATAATCACCCTTGTGCATTCCACGGTGTTAATGTTTTGAACCATAAATATTAAGTTTAATTTCCTTTATTACTTTGATACATGATTTGTCCGAGATTTGATCGCCGGTATCAACATACCTATTCAATCTCGTTACCGACAAGTCTACTTAAACTCGTTCTTGTGATATCGCATCCTTATGACCTAGTCATACGCTGCAGCTTCTTGGAAGCAATGTTACCAAGTGGGTCTAGTATATCTTCCCGTCACGCGGGAGAACAAATCTCGATCCTGATACATACGTCTCAACCTATCCCTTCAGAATACCTGATTGATACCTTTGTAATCATTTTATTATAGTGTGAAGTTTGATGCAGTCAAAGCAGCCTCGGGTAATAGTAATTAAATATGATCTCACGGTTTAAAGAGAATATCACTTTGTTTCCTAGTTATCGGAACGATGAACTATGTGACTTGATCGTGCTGCAATACTTATGTTGGGTAAACATGTCCATCACATCATTCACTAATGATATGAGTTCATTGTCATTTGACATAAATGTCCATGATCAAGGAAATCTTAACCATCAGTTGACAAATAAACTAGTTGAATAGAGACTACTAAGAACTTGCTTTGTTTACATACCACACATGTACTACTTTTCAATTGCTAGAGTTATAGCATGATATAAAACTAGTATGAACTATTTAAGATATGATAATAAACATCATTTATTATTTAGCTCTAGAGCATATCTCTTTCAAAAAGCATTAATTTTGAGCAATGCAAATCGACAACCCAAATGCTTCCTAGACATGATCTGATAATCGAAAATGTGTTTTGTGGAGAGGGTCCGAGAGCGCTAGCAAGAAGCCCAACGTCAAGTTGTAATGAATATGTATGGACAATTGCTAGGTGGAGAAGATTATGTGCTTATAGCAAATCATGAACAACTTGTGTGGAAGATATGTGGCATGTACAAGAGAATGTGTCCGGCAATTAACCATATTGTTCCGTCTTAGCAGCATCAAATGTTCACTCAAGGACCTGCGAGAAACGTAATAACACTTGTGGTTACGTTCGTCTAGCATTGATGGTCCGGTGTGAGAGAAACACGTTGTGACGGACACATGCCGTTGTAGGTGTGAGTTAAGGGCATCTTCACCGGGTTGACCCAACTCGTTTGAGCATGTTTGAATGTGTCAACGCGGACGTGCGTGATTTTCCAGCAGCCTGATCCATCCGGACCGACGTGTCCGGCTCAACCCATCCGTACACCTAATTTGGGCAACGCTTGGATCGTTTCAGACTGCACACGCGGCCTCCCCTGTCCTCCCGCGGAGGCCGAGAGCCCGCTTGCCAGTGACCCAACGGATGTCTTCTACTAGTATCAATGGAAGGCCGCTCCAAAGGCTGGACGCGTCGCTGCTGGCGCCGCCCGACGCCTTCCCTCCTACCGTGACGCTTTAATGCCATCGCTTTGGCCTCTGCGCCGGCATCCGATGCCGGGCCTTTTTAACTGGCCGCCCTCGGTCATCATCTTCAACACCGCGTCGCACTCTCCTCCCCCAATCATCCACTCCTAATAGCTAGCCATGGCCGGCGGCATTGGATCGAGGGGAGGGCGTCTAGGATGACCTCCGGGTCCTGACCGTGGATGTCGAGGGAGGCGCAGAGGACGCGACTGAAGCTGCACGCCGCCAAGCTCTCCCTCACCGCTGTCGTCGCCCGATTTTCTCAACACCGGCATCGAGTTCGCCGTGCCCATCCACTCTGGCATGGCACGGGACAGGTTGCTCTTTCCCCACAAATTCACGTCGTTCATCGATGACGCACCACCCCAGCAGGTCATTCAGCGAGCATCCGGTGTCAATACCACCATGTACCCGATGGAGGTGTTGTTCGACCGCCTCGGCCAGATGTTCCTCGCCAATGGCTAGGAGGAGTTCGCCCGTGCGCACCAGATCGAAGTGGGCAACATCGTCGTGTTCAAGTACGACGATGAAGGAAGGCTCGTCGTCAGCGTCTTCGGCGACACCATGCGCCGTCGCTGCTACCACCCCGAATCTGACTCCGACTCCTCCGAGAAGTAGGCTAGGTTGTGCACTCGCCATATATGATGTAGAAACGTGAAGAATGCAATGAAAAGTTTTATTCGAGTCTTCACATATATTACAAGCAGACACCACTCGAACTATGCGCCGCCTAGGGCTCTGGCGGCGCCATCGGGTGGACAAGATCTCCTTCTTCTTCGGGAGAGCGGTAGACCGCTTCATGCATCTGCAACTCCTCTACATCTTGGACAAGGCGGGCACGCGGGTACGCGTCGTCGGGATTGGCCTGCACCACTTCTCGGAGCTCGTCGCGCACGTCTGCATGCACAACACGCCGCCGGTGCTCCAGCAGAAAGACGCGGTCCATCACCTCCCACGAGAAAGGCTCATCGATGGTCCTGTTGTAGTTGTAGTGAGTACGCCGCCGGTGGTTGAACGTCAGCCTGTATATCTGTGGGCGCCCTGGAATCGGAGGCGGCAACACGTCCGGTTCCTTCGGCGGGTCCGGCCACCACGACGACAATGGGCGCTCGGGGGACAGTGGGATTTCTGGGCAGTTGTCGGGGTTGTCAGTGCGGCGGCACGGACGGCCAAACATGGAGGTGCGTGGAGGTGCGATTTCTGGTTGTGCCTATATCGGCTGGCCTCCTCTTTTTATGGGCGCGGCTAGACGCGGAGGGAAACTCCTAGAAGAGACAGGAATCAACGGGGAAGAAAAACGGGAGGGGATGGGGAGGCGGGAACGTAATGGAAATACACCGGCGCTAGCGTCGGTGAGGGACCTTTTGCCAAGCGCGGACAGATAGGTCGCGCCGCTGGGCGCGGTTAGCCGGACAAGCCGGACCGCGACCCGATCCAAACGGACAGAAACAGATCGTTTCGATCGGCCCAATGGAGATGCCCTAAGACATTTATATTTTCCCTCAAAAAGGGAAGACAATTTGTACTATTTTTTATTTTACGCCATGCATCACAGTGTTCGTTTTTTCAGCCAGAAAATATGTTCTATTTATACGGTGACTAAGTTTCATTTACTCCCCCTTCAGAAATATAAGACATTTTATCATTGTGAAATAAATGTATCTATGTGTATTTTAGTTTATAAGTTCACTTTAAATCTATACACAAAATTCGTCTAAATACATTCGTTTTACAAAGCTAAAACGTCTTATATTTCTAGACAGAGGGAGTATAGTCTATTCACCACTATCAAATAGGGAAATGTTCAAAATTAATGCTAGATTTTCAATGATAGGCTCTATTTATACGGTGGCGATATTGCTCTTAGCTACTCCCTCCGTCCACAAATAACTGTACATATTGAAAATACCTACACAAATTAGTTCTCTTTTCTTTTATGAGGCTCTACCAATTATAAATAAAAGAGAAGAATCAGAATTGATGGATGATATGTAGGAGAAGAATATAGATTGGAGGATGAGGTAGAGGAGTGATTATGAGGAGCTAATTGCATTTATTTAGTGTCTTGGTATTATAGATGTACATTCTTTTTGGGACAAATTTTAAGTGCTGGATGTACACTTATTTGCGGACGGAGAAAGTAGAAAGCAACGTTTTCTTTTCAATGATATGTTCACCACTATCAAAATAGCTTAATAAAATAAGTTCTATTTATACCGTGACTAATGACTAAGTAATAGTCCCTCCGTTTCAAAATATAAGATGTTTTAGTTTATAAATAGAGTGTATTTAGATTCATTTTAGTATATAGGTTTATTTAGGTTTGGAGTGAACCTATACATGAAAAGTGGTCTAGATACACTCCATTCACAAAACTAAAACATCTTATATTTTAAAACGGAGAGAGTACTACTTCCTCCGACCCATATTAGTTGACTTGGATTTATCTAGTACTAAAATATGTCTAAATATATTCGAATCTAAACAAATTCGAGTCAACTATAATGGGTCGGAGAGAGTAATAAAATGTTCTACGCATATTTGATAGTCGGTGCAGTCATAAGTTTGCAGAATTCGGTGTTTTGACTTTCTACACCTTATTACGTGTCCTGGCCAGTAAAGCGTCGACACGACAAGACAGAGAGACGCAAAGTCATCGTCTGCTGGTGGACCCGTGAGAGCATCGAACCGACGAAACAAGCAACTGTTGACACCCCACCCCCGCCATCGCAGTCGCCGGTGGGTAGAACGCGCGCCCGGGGTTCGCCGGCGGCGAGGAGGAGGATGGGCTGCTCCATCTCGGGGCTCAACGCCCTCTACGACGCGGCGACCGGCGGCGGCGACGTGTGGATCAACGAGCGCCGCTTCCGCGTCCTCCGCCAGATCGGCGAGGGCGGCTTCGCCTTCGTCTACCTCGTCAAGGAGCACGAAGCCTCCTCCGGCGTCGCGCGCCGCAGGCACCCCTCCCACGTCTCAGGTCCCCGCCCCCACCGACCTCTTGGCTATCTCTCGCATCCGTGTCTCCTGCGTCTTACAAGCTATGCGCGTTTGTTTTGAATCCGTGAATTCCTTTCCATTTCTTGAGCCTAAAAATTCATCTCTGTATGACTGTATCTCCCTGTGCAAAATCGTGTAAATTCCGCTACTAATGTTGTCACGGGATGGGTTTAAGTTCTGAAATTACACCCGCCTGCTGTACGGAACTGAATTTTTGTTTTCATTCTGGCATGGAACTGGAAATTTTAGGAGGTTTTTAAGATTCTAATGCTTCCATGCTTAATGTTGGCTCAGATGACGGGACATATGCTATGAAGAAGGTGCTGATACAGAGCAAGGAGCAGCTGGATCTGGTGAAGGAGGAGATCCGCGTTTCGTCCTTGTTCAACCATCCCAATCTACTGCCACTTCTTGACCATGCCATAATAGCAGTCAAGGTAACATGTTTTGCACCGTATTCCGTGCCCGTGATGCCATATATGCGATAGAAGATTGAATTCTCAACTCTGTGCAAGATTTAAGAAAAACATGTTGAAGCTATATGCAAGTTATAGTTAAGCTCGATAAATACTGTAAAAAGTGAGATAAATGTCTGACCATCCGAGGTATATTTTTTTGATGAGTAGAATCTAGAGATGTGCCCCTCCATTCCAAATTAATTTGAGTTCTTGTTTTTTCCTAAGTCAAACTTTAATTTGACCAAGTCTATAGAAAAATATAGAGTAAACTGAATGGGCGGTCCTAATTCTTTCGCCCCACCTTCACTTTGGTCCTAGTTTTTTAAAATTGCATGTATAAGTCCCAAATCTTTCATAAGCGATTCATGCGAGGTCCTAAATTGGTTTGACCCGTGTTGACCGTTGCCATATCGGCAGTGAGGGCTAGGCGAAGTACCAGTCATCCTACATATTTACGGATAGACCCCCACGGTTGTATTTCTTCTAAAACATGGTCCCTGATTCTCTCCACGTCCCTCTGTGGCACAGTCCCTAAACACGATCCTGATGCGGTCCGTAGCGGCGCGCCTAGACGAGCTAGGCGTGGGGTGCGGGATGGGACGGGGCTGTCGCATGGGCACGCACGATCTGGGTGAGCCCAGCCCCAGAGTCTACGCGAGCACGACCTAGACCCGTTGTTGTGTACGGGCACATCTCGATTGGACGAGCGGGTCCTTACGTGAGCGAGAGTCTGACGCGGTGATGTGCCCTGTGCCCGGCATTGAGGGCGTCCATGACCAGGAACGCCTCCCGTTTCTCCTCTTCGTGGAAGCATTATTACCGACAGTGAGCAGCGCGATCTCAGCACAGAGCATTAACGCCCATGTAGTGCTTCACGGCGATGGCCTTCCAGTGCACCAGAGGAGGATGTGCATGTGCAGCTCGACGTACTCAACGCCGTGCACGGTGCACTCCCAGCAACGCCCAGCAACTGAGGCGTTCACATGCAATGAGAAAATATCTGGGCTAGTAGCATGGATGGATACGAGCACAACCATGCTTGTATTCGTTCACTTGTTTTGTTCGACAGGTCGAGAGGCTGCCTCCACTCTGACACCATGGCGGTGTAGGCGTAAGAGCTCTATCATGTGCACACGCGCACTGGCCCAGCACGGTGCTGCACACACGCACGTACAACGGTACAAGCTAGCTGGTTGATGGATTTCTAACTAGCAAATTCACGCGCACCATCATAGGATACACGTATCCCGGCACGGATAGAAAGTCACGATGTGCGTTCCTGAAACAGTTGTTTGTCGTGTGTGTATCCTGCACGGTGTCGTGCGTGTCTGCATCATGCCCGGATGGCAGTACTGCCACTAGGTGAGGGCGTGGGCAGCAAGCTGAAGCAGCTCGGCGTGTTAGGCGAAAGGAGCAACGGATCTAGAATAGTTGTTTGGGAAAATATAATCCGAGGGTCTTTTTGCAAATATACTATCGACGTGGCAGTGGTCAAAACGCCGCATAGACAGGTCAAAGCGGTTAGACAAAAATAGGACCTCGGATGAATCAGTTATAAAAGATTTAGGATCTAGACATGCAATTTCAAAGAACTAGGACCAAAGTGAAGGTGATGCGAAAGAATTAGGACCACCCATTCAGTTTACTCAAAAATATATCAACATTTTAGCACATCTTTTTTGATAAACTTGGCCAAACATAGAAAAGTTTGGCTCAGGACAAAGATAGAACTTCAATTAATTTGGAAATGAGGGAGGAGCAACTAAAATAAACTGAGTACTGTGTTAGCCTGCCATAACATCTTATAGAAACTTGATGTTAATTATTTGTCCATCATCATACCTTTGAAGGTACATTTTATGTTGAGATAACTTATATGATACATATAGAGTACACAGGGAGATTGGAACCATGAAGCCTACTTACTCTTCCCAGTCTATTTGGATGGTACTCTGTTCGACAACGCTCAAGTCATGCAGTCTAGGAAGGAATTCTATTCAGTAGTCGATATTTTGCGAATATTCCAACAGGTTAGTTTTGTTACAGGACAATAGTATCAGTGAACTGTTTCTTGATTCTGTTATGTTGATATTTGAAACTTTCTTGAGTTTATTGTTTTCAGTTACTTGTTACCATTTGTCAAGTTTTATTTTCAGTATTCACCAATTTATTATCATGTTATGTTCCACGACTGTAAGTACTACTAATTAATTTCTCTTGTATTACTCAAACCTTGTCTTACATAATTGTACTGCATTCTCTGCAAACAGTAGAGTATATAATCACAAGTGACGACACACTTTTTTTTTGTACTCCTATGATAATGCTGATGATTGAAAATATACATTACAAACTGAGTTGAAGTAAAAATAGTTCTAGACTATCCTCGCATGCCATTGCATAGTTAACCGTTACATGCATCACCCTTTGTCTACTGATATAATTCTACCAACAGCTCTGTGAAGGACTGAAGCACATGCACAGTTTTGATCCAGCATATGCCCATAATGATGTCAAGCCTGGCAATGTTCTTATAACCCGTCGAAGAGGACAAGCACCTGTTGCAACTTTGATGGACTTCGGAAGTTCACGACCCGCAGAAAATAAAATTCGTTCCCGTTCTGAAGCATTACGGTTGCAGGTTTGTCGTAGCTTCACAGCCTTTTCATGAAAAGCTCTTTTTGACAGTGCATTGGTTTTTGGTTTCTGTATATCCTCTAGGATGTTTGGCCATTGTCCCCTAAGATGCTCTTCTGTTTCTAGTGTTACTTTTATGTTCCATGATTGTGAACGACTTTATTTACTCCCTCCGATCCAAATTAATGTTCTCAGATTTGTCTAGATTCGGACGTCCGAATCTAGACAATCTAAAAACATTAATTTGGATCGGAGGGAGTAACAATATTTCCTTTAGCGTAAGTAACTCATCTAAATAACTGATCGTTACTTTTAAACATGCAAGTTAAATAGTAGTGCTTTTAAAGCAATGACAGTCTAAACTTTATTAATGTATACCTTGCTTTGGTGCAGGAATGGGCGGCTGAGCATTGCTCTGCTCCTTTTCGCGCACCTGAATTGTGGGACTGCCCAAGTCATGCTGATATCGATGAGAGGACAGACATCTGGTCGCTAGGATGCACCCTTTATGCCATCATGTAAGTTCCCTTATGGCATGTTGCATCAGTAATTTACCATGCTTGGATCAGTTTCAACTCTTGTTGATTTGTGTGTTAGTATGATCCTGAATTATTTTTGTGGTGTGCCATCGCTCCAAGTCAGCTGCTTCGGTTATTCCTGCTTAGTTGCAGCCCTTGGAATTTTGTACTCCCTCCATCCCAAGCTAATTGACGCACATTTGTCTAGATACGCTTATCTAGACGTGTTTTAGTGTATAAGATACATGCGAATCTAGACAAATCTGTGTCAGTTAATTTGGGAAGGAGGGAATACATACAGTATATGGTTATGCCATCAAACTGTATGTAAACACGTTTCTGTGTATAGATTGAATCTGAACAAATCTGTGTCAATTAATTTGGGACGGAGGTAATACAATAAATGGTTATGCCATCAACTTTTAAGTCAAGATTAATTAACAATGAAGTAACTAGCAATCATGCCTCGTGCATTGGAATTTTTTACTGCTTAAAGATAACTCAATTTTGTAGAAGCTTTCAGCAAACAAATTTTCTAAAGTTCCTCCAGATGCAATCAAACTATCTTGGTCTTGGATAACCCGTGAATGAAGTCAACATATCAACTCGGGCAGTAGCATGTAATTCCGCAACAAATCACTGATGTTCACATTTCATTCCTGGTAGGTATGGTGTTTCTCCCTTTGAGTATGCCCTTGGTGAATCTGGAGGAAGCTTGCAGCTGGCAATTATGAATGCGCAATTAAAGTTTCCAGGTGTACCAAGCCCTTACCCTGATGCACTTCACAAGTTTGTTACCTGGATGCTTCAGCCACAACCTGCAATGCGCCCTCACATCAATGACGTACTTCTCCATGTTAACAAGCTTGTGGAAAAATTCTCAACTTAAGCCAGCTTGCATATTATGTTTAGTTTTCTCTTCTTCTTTATACAACTGCAAGGAGAACATGCTGTTAGGCGTTAATTCTAATTCATGCTGGAGGCCTGTTCTTTGAAGTAGGCTCAGTGTTGATTTATTATGTAACTTTCAGGACGTTACCGACATGTTGCCTAACAGAAGTTATGTTGCTCACTTGCCTTGTACAAAATGTTCAGTCAATACCAAAATACCTCTGTCCATGTCTTTGATTTCTTATTTCCCGCAGGCTATTATATTGTTTTTTGTTCATCTACAAAAGCATTCCCTCCATTCCAAATCAATTGAAGTTGTAGCTATATGTTCTAAGTAAAAGTAAGCCTATAGGAAAGTACATCAACATCTGCAACACCATATTAAATTCATCATAAAATATGATTTTGTACTATACATATATTTGATGTTGTAGGTATCAGCAGAATTTCTTTAGGCTTGATGAAAATTAGAGAAGATTGATGTAGAACAACTAACAGTTAATTTGAAACGAAGTCCTTTCGTAAAACAGAGTTCTCTGGAAGATGCTTAACAATGACAATAGTGCCGGTGGTACAACAGAGTTCTGTGGATGCAAGAGTAAACAATGTTACAGATTTCTTCGAAACACTTGTCCAGAATACCCACTACAATGCAAGATACACCAAGCTGTCAAGTGTCAACTGAGTTGCCAAAACATATTACAAGACGATGTCAATGCATCATGAATCAACTAATCCTTGCTAGAATGACCAGAACTTATTATGTTCTCTCTTTATACAAATGACTAAATGAGGATCTAAGGGAACAAAAAATACAAATCAACTTTGTATATGACAGCACGCGCAGCTGCAGTACCAACTCGCAAATCATGGCTGCAATGTTTGACACGGAGAATGATCTTATCTAGTGAAATCAGTGCCTAGGATGATGCATGTTCCTGTAGGGAGTACATTATACAGTTCTTCTGTTAAGCATCCAACAACCTACAGATTAATCTTCATGATCATCTTCGCCTTCAGAATCTGTTTGTAACAGGTAGATAAGAAATCAATATGCTGCTCAAAAGAAAGTAGAACCAACACAGAGAAAATGGGGAAGAGAATCACTGACCAGATCGAACATCATCACCAACACGTCCTCTGGATTGGATTTGTTTGACTAGCATCCGATAAATCAGTACCCACCAATATATGTGAAGGACTAGAAGTGAGAACAGGAGACTGTTGAAAAGATAATAGTATACCGAGCTGTAAAATTCCTTTTTCTCCTGGGTCAGGATCACAGCTACTTCGTAGCTGAAAAAGACATGAGATCATCAAATCAATCAACAGAATGTGCTGTAAATTTTAGTGGTGTAATGCTGCTTTGCAAACAAGTCGAGTGGCCTCAGACACTAGAGCAAACCTACAAGCTGAGGTAGATCGTTACCTTGTGCTTCTTAGGATCCAGAAAGGGAAAATTATTAGCCGAAGTAGGATCCATGAAGCCACAAAAAGCAGAAATGCCACAACAGCTAGCCCCTCACAGCTACTGTACTTGGCCATCTTTCCGATCTCTAGGAATATATCACTTGCATCATGGACAGCTAAGATGACTGAGCCAGCACGAGATAATCTGTTCGGAAATAGCAATAACATCAAGACATGGCCATGCCGTGTATCATAATGGTAAAGCAAGGCAACTATACTCATCTACATACCTGCAGATATATGACAAAACAACCAGAACAACAGTTGCCAAATGATGAGACATTGAGACTCCAAAGTCCTTGCGTCTTGTTTCCCAGAAAAGAAGAGCAAAGATGGAATATGTGTAAAATCCGGCGGCATACATGTACACGGCCTTAAGCTTCAGTCTGGGAGAAAGAAAAACACAATGTTGAAGCATCTTGGGTAAAAGCTATTTTGCAACAAACGAAAGATAGTGTTTCTATCACTTACTTCATCTTTTGATCAGGCCAGAGCTGCTCGCCAGGCCCTACCCAGAAGTATCTGGTATTTGTAAACCAGGGCTCATTGTATGTTACCGATAATGAAAGCACTTCTGCCGAAAGAAAATAAACAAATTTCCATGCCGACTCCTTAAATTTATTGATTCTCTTTCTCCTTTCTTCTGTTTCGGCAAGCTTGTCATATCCCTTTCCAAATATAAGTCTCCTTGCTAATCCCTGCGAACAGAGTGAGACGAAAGGACTATGATATATGCTGTATGTACTGGAATAGCCGTATAGCACAAACGTTACATAGCAACCATCGCACCATTCTTGCAAATAGTTTGCTCAGTGTACAGCTGTAATGTGACATCACAGCAAATATAACACACCAGCAAGCTTGTGTAACAAGACAAGTGATGGCACAAAACTGGTCTGTTCTGGGCTTCTGGCTTCAGTTCCTCTCTTTTTACAGTAGATACTAGATAATGTAATTCAAGATAAGAGCTATCATAGGATTCCCCCACACTTCTTTTCATGTGCCTATCACAAATGGAAATTTATGCTGGCTGACGATATTCATAAACTCGTAATGACATTTTGTGTTTTGTTTCTTAATGTAGGATCACCTCTAGCAATAGACTCATAATCATCAGAAGGCTAGTCACCTATCATCTTATACAATAAACTAGTAAACATTCGACATGAGTTACTGCATGTAATGCAACAGTGGATATGTGCAATCATATAATGGTACTGCAACCAAGTTAGATTAAAACTTTCAAACTACTATCTCAGTTGCAATTGCTAAAACCATGTGAATGGATCCAGTGATCTACTGGAGTCCAGAGAGGGTTCCAAAGATTCTTTTCAATCTTATATGCAAGGACTGGAAACATCATCAAATCATTGCTTTTTCAAGATATTATCAATATGCAATTTGCATTTGAAGCAATATGTCAAGACTCAAGAGTCTGAGCTTAGATATAGGAAAACAGCAGTAAATCTAAGTCAAGATAAGAGCATCTCCACCGATAGTCCCCAAATCGTGTCTGGCAACAGCACCTGGCAAGGCCTTTGGGGGTGCCGCTCCTAACTGCCAGAAGTTTGGTGCCCTGCCCACACCGGTGCCCCTCTTCAAGCAGCCCCAAAATCTAAATTGACAATTGTAAATAACACACCGGCGAATTTCATTCAAACATTTAGGTTTTTATACAAAGCTTGAACGAAATTTAAACTAAACCTAAACTACTCGCGGCGGTAGCGGTCATAGTGGCTAGGGTTCCAGCCGCTGGCCCTCATCTTCACCCTTGCCGTCGCCATCGTCCCAGCCACTCCAGGAGTCGCTGCCGTGGAGGTTGATGACGTTGCCGCCGGCCTCCTTGTCGTGGCGCCCCATTGGTGCTCAGTGATGCTGGGTGAGGTGAGGCGAGAGAGAGGGGAGGGGAATGGGGAGGGGGGGGGGGGGGGGATCAGGGATGCGGCCGCGTGCGTTTTAATCAATAATATCAGTAACTGCAGGTAAGTTAAATAAGAGAAGGTGCTACATGTTCTATATATTTCTAGATAAACTTGGAAAACGGCATGTCCTGCCTCACAACAGATTCACTAGCAATATAGCACCAAGATTTAGCCACATCATTTTAATCAATAATATCAGTAACTGAAACAGAAGCCAGAGAATCACACACTTCACAACATGAAGACGCTTAAAACTACCATCTTGTTAAGAGTACCACCTTGAACAATAGACGAAACAAGTGGCATCTAAAAACAGTGCCTCTGATTTAATTCTGTTTAACGAAGGCAACTTCACAAAACGGAGTCACGTGACCACGGCTCTTATCAAACCAAATTCAGCACAATCTCAACGAAAATGCAGTGCATTGTTACCATGCCTTAGTTTGTAGCTTCTACTACTTTTTCCATCTATTGAGAATTCGATACATAGTTTGAAGATGCATAGTTACAGATACTCACATCAGTCTACAAAAATGACATGTCAGATTCATAATTACAGAAACTGTTATCCACATCGATTCTTTTGAAAAGGTAATCTAGTCCAATCTTAACTGATCCATGAACAAGACCTTGACTACCGGAAGATACTCACAGCAAGGAACGCTAGCATCTAATAACTGCAGCTTAGCACGGCCATTCCGGATCCAACTTAACAGTAAAAGGAAGAGGCAAGCAGCCAGACAGTTTACCTCAAAGACGAATCGGTCAAGGAGGAAGCGCAAGGCGGGGAAGAAGGCGACGAGGATGGGGAGCACGACGTAGTCGCCGTACGCCGGATAGGACTCCGCTTCCCAGTCCACCTGCGCCGAAGACGAAAAGGATCCCGTGAAGAGGTCCACGAGCGCCGCCATTGCAGGCAGAGGCAGGAGATCCAAATCCAACAAGTCCCGGCTTGTTCTTGGATCCAAGACTCCAAGAAGGGCACGGAATGGACTTGTCAACCGATCCAAGAAACCTAGGAGCGCTTCCTAGCTAAGGAGAAGGATGAGCAGAGACGGGCAGCGGGAGGGCGAAAAGAGAGAGATTCGGGGTGGCTGGAGCCGAGCAAGAACTAGTATACTATATCTTCTTTGTTGGTGGGGATTACTAGGAAGGGGCAGCGGATGAACTGGCTGGCGCCCTTTTCTGTATGGGAGAAGACGAATTATTAGAGAATCCACTGGGGTTGGGTAGAAAGATTAGATCTGAACGTCAGCTTTATATTTTAGTAGCGGCATCGCTTTCGAAGCAACCACGCGACGAGATCTCCCGTGCCTGCGGAAGAAGAAAAAAAAGGGATAAATCCCCTTTGTCTCCTGCTTGTTTGCGCTTGGCCAGTCTCCAGTCTCCACGTATAGCAGGATTAACCGTGGCAAAAATTCGTGGAAATAAGATGTAGAGAGCTCCTTTTTAAGAGGTTTTTTGAGAAGTAGTAAAATTTAGAGAGTTAGCACATGACGGTTTTTGGAGTTGCAAAATTCAAGCCCAAATTCAATGATAGGCAAATTATATTTGCGACTAAAGGTGCCCTTTTTTTGTTATACCTAGATTGAACTCTGGTCCCTTTTTTTTCCATACAATGATATATTAATCAAGTGAATTGTAGTGCAAGGTAGAGATAAAATAGTTTTTTTAGTGAAATGGATAAAACATTGAAGTCCACGCGCTCTTCCCCAATGACCAAATCTCACGCTTTCCAGCCAACACATGGGTATTAGAACATCTCCACTCGACCCCTAATTCGATGCACCCGTTTTGTGGCATGTATGGGATACGCCAAGCACTAGTAAAAAATTTAAACAACAAATAAAACAAATCAAATATAAATTCAACACAATAATTTAACAAGTTCAACAAAGCAACCAAATAAACAAGTTTTGAATCACAAAGCAAACATACAAATAAACTAGGCTCATTTGAGCATCCACAAATGCTTCACCAGATTATCTTACAGTTGGTGATGTGTGTCTCGAACTTCTTGCCGTCTAGCGAGGATAGTAACAAACGTAGCCGGCACATGGTGATAAATATTTGCAAGAGGACCTGGCGATAATACAGTTCAATGTCAAACACTAGATTATCCCGCTTCGCTCTCAATAATCATGTTGTGCAAGATCACACAGGTAGTTATGACCTCCCACATTAGATCTTTCGACCAGGTAACAACAGGGCACCGGACAATGGCAAATCAAGCTTGCGGCACACCAAATGCCCGCCCCACATCATTCCTGCAAGCCTCATGTTGTGTCGCAAACCAAGCCTTTTTTTCTCTAGGCACATGGTTTGAGATTGTCTTCACAAATATTGACCATCTTGGATAGATGTCATCTTCCAGATAGTATCCCTTATCGTAGCGATGACCATTGATCTCAAACTCCACTGGAGGAGCAATGCCTTCAACAAGCTTGGCAAACACATTTGAGCACTGCAACACATTGATGTCATTGTGTGATCCTGTCATATCGAAGAAAGCATGCCAAATCAATAATTCTGATCCGCCACTACATCAAGTACCACATTGCATGATCCCTTGTGACCTTTTGTACATGCCTTGGTATGCAAACAAAGCAGTTCTTCCATGCCCAGTGCATATAGTTGATGTTTCCAAGCATCCTGAGAAACCCTCTTGCCGCATTCTGTGACACGATCTGAGTTGTGTCTTCTGCATTAGGTGTTTTCAGGTACTTCTTTCCAAACACTACCACAATTGCCTTGCAAAACATGTACATGCAATCGATGGTTGTGGACTCGACCATGCATAGGTATTCGTCCTGTGTATCTCTAGGAATTCTATATGCAAGCATCCAGAGGGCAACTTTGCATTTCCAAATTGTGGAGAAACCAAGCAAGCCGACGGTGTATCTCTTCAGTTTAAAGTAGTCGTCGAACTCCCTCAAATTCTCACCAATCTTCGGGAAGAGCTTCCTGCTCATCCTGAAATGATGCCAAAATATCACATCGGCGTGCAATGGGTCGTTAGGGAAGTAATCAGCGTACATCATACATTAGCCTTCCAACTCTGCCTCAGCTTGCTCTTGCGGCGCCCCAACTTGGAACCTCCAGCAACCAGCTTTTCATCGTCGGTGATCATGCCTAGGAGGGCAGCAAGGATCATCACATGAGACCGTCCTTGCTGACGGTGTCGTTCATGCCAACAACAACAAAGACTTCATCGTCCATCAGAGTGGCGAGCATCTCTTTCTCGTCCAAATCCATCGCCGAGGCAAACCGTCGAACACATGCCGTGCAGGGCGGCCACGGGGTTGGTACCAGGGAGGCTGAACGACGGTGTGGCGGCAAGATGGGGACGGTGCTGCAACGTGTGAGGCGGAAGAGTATATGCGATAGTTGGTAAGTTTTCTAACAGAGGGAAACGACCGACCTAGCGCGTAGGGTGGTTGCGGCGGCGAACTGCAATGGCGTGGCCGTCGCTCGGAGGAAAGTCAAGATGCGGGTGGGGGTTCTGTTTCTATCGCCGACAGGGGTAGCCCTCATCGTTTTCTCGTCCATCCGGTGCCCCCACTAATCCCCCTCCTTCCTCCCGGGTTGGGTTCGTCATGGAAGCGTCGGGTAACAAAATGGAATTGGGGGGCCGGCTGGACGCGATTTTGAGCGCCAACACCCCCGATAGCCATTTGGGTGCCTTTGACCCCCCTCCCTCGAGTGGAGATGCTCATAGAAAATTATTTTATATTAGCGGGAGTAGTGGCGAACCATGAAAAAAGTTGAGGCTGGAATAACTCTAAAGCAAAAAATGATGCAAAGTGGTCTAAGCACATTAATAATTTAGATGATCCTAAATATAATCATTTAGTATAAATAATTAGAAGTTGATTCTACAATCATTAAAAAAATGAGTTTTAATGTCGTCTAGAAGTCCTAAAAAAATGGCAAAATTCTACTTCTTTTTTGGAAATCTTTCTTGACTCTACCGAGCCGCTGGAAGAGTATGTGGAGCTCTTGGACATGTGAAAACTGGAGGCACCGTAGTAATTAGGAATCTGATTCAACTCGCGGTAGAACTTACTCAGCGGGCATGAATAGTGGAGCCAGGATTTGGAGGGGCAAGCTGGTACCCTATTTTTCCTCAACGTGTTTGACACATTATAGTAATCATACTCGATTGTTTTCCTCTGTTTCTTACTTTCTTGTGAGACATGTCTATTTCTCTACGGTCGGAGGCTAATTAAAGTAGAAAGCCGTTAGTATGTTCATTACCGAACTGGTACGGGACCAAGAGAGAGGCTCTCCCAAGAGGCGGCGACGGCAAAACCCATCTAGGATTCCTTCATTTCGTCGTGATGCCACCGGTCCGTCCCATCTTCGACGGTCTTAGGGTCTTGGAGACGTGGCGGACCACGGCCTTTTGATGGTGGGAGATCTGAGTGTTTTGTTTAGGCTATTTTCAGTGTCTTTTTTAGGATGTTGAGGCGGCGGCTATGTCCTGAAGTCAGAATAAGGTATTCTCCGTCCTATCCTCGCTCCGGTGGTGCGTCTAGCATCGACGGAGGACGCGTGGAGTCGTATGTCCGACGGATTCTTTGGAATCTGGTCGTTTTTCGTTGGTATGTTTTGAGGTTAGTCTCTGATCTACGTTGGACATCTTCGACGATAGTTGCTGCTCTGGTGCGCTGGTCCTTTGGGGTCTTAGCACGACAACTTCTCGTCTATCTACTACAACAAGTTCTACTAGGACAAGCTTTGCCCGTCTCCGGTGATGGAGGGGCGAGGACAGCGGCGCGTCTTCGGCTCGTGCCAGTGCTTGTAGTCGTCGCTAGGTGGTCAATTGACCCATTTGTAATTTTTATTACTTTTAAGACTCTTTGTACCGCTGTTGGTGATTATTAATAGATCCGTGGAATTTCGCAAAAAGCAAAATTAGAAAGCCCACACCAGTTTATCAGTATAGAAACTGATAAGAGGGAATGCCAATAAACTCATATTTTAGCCATCAATTGTAATCAAAACAACATCTGTAAATTTGTAGTGTTACAAGAGACACTACGTTTTTTTTCGAAATGGACCAAAGCCCCGGCCTCTGCATCAATAGATGCACACATCCTTTTTATTACGTAGTTCACAAATATCAACATATTACAATCATGGATCAGCCAAAGTTGAGACAAAGATCAACCATCTAAAAATGAGAAGCAACAAATAGCTAGCCATTTTGAATTCTACTAGTGTGCCGCCATCCAGTAGCCAGGAAATAGAAGTCCTGTGCAACTGCAAGGAGCTGGTTGCATCCAAAAACCATGGGCTCCCGCTGATCCACCGGGGTAAGGTAGGACCATAGATTGATCCAGTGCGCCGCCATACGGAAGACCTGCAAGAAATTTGTACCAGGTTGTTTGTTAAAAATAATATTATTTCGGCATTTCCAAATAGCCCAACATAAAGCTGAAACACCAATGCATATTCTAGCTTTAGTAATATTATCGATCCCATTTAGCCAATTTGCAAACATATTGGTAATATTGGTAGGTGGCGTAATATTATAAGTACAGAAAATAATACGCCAAACAATTTTTGCAAATGGACAAGATATAAACAAGTGTTCAAGTGTCTCCAACAATCACAAAAGCAACACTTTTGACACCGGGACCAATTCCATTTTGCTAAATTATCTTTTGTTAACAAAACCTTATTACAAAGGAACCACATAATTTTTTTAATCTTAAGTGCGATTTTAGGTTTCCAAAGGTATTTATGCAAATATCTTGTGTGATCATTCATTAGATCCAAGTGACATTAAATAAACCGGTGGAAGATAAATTCCAAACAAAACTATCAGGCTCATTTGTGAGCTGGACACTCATTAATCTCGCACACAAATGAAGCCAATCATTCCACTTATTACCAGTCAGAGTCCGTCTAAAACCAATATTTAGAGGGACCTGACCTACAACATCACCAAGGAAGACATGTTTCTTTCTTACAATGTTATATAAAGAGGAATATTGTTTTTTTCATCAGCCAAGGGAGGGCGGGCGCCTGATCTCGCCCTAGCTAGAGCCTCTCGCCCCTGAGCGGGAGAGCAATCCAGTGATATACAACCGTCCTACATGGTTGATGTTGTCAGTGCGACCAAATCATCAAATTCGAGGATGAAGCAAGCATGACCATGGTTGTAAATACTATGAATTGCCAGAAGATAAAAATGAAATATCGATGCATGCCTTGAAGGACTTGTGGGACTTGGGTCTTCTGAAACCAACACCCGGAACCAACACATACCAGAAAGGAGCTCACGTCAATACGTAGTGTCTCAGAAGCAATTATTTTGAGTGTCACCGACACAATCACTTCACGGCCAAAAGGGAGGATGCCAAAAAGAATCTAGCTCAACGGATACTACCCTGATCCACAAACTCCACTCGATATATGTACATATAGTGCTCATACATGATTGTTATTAGAGTGATGCCACAAAGTCCTCCACGACACTTGTGTGGGTATCAAAACATTGTGACTCCCTGGGTTATTTAGAGTTCTCATGGATCCCTTGAGAGATCGACTAGGGGGTGAATAGGAGTTATTGTTAGAGTATTAGGTATATACGGTTGTTATGGTAGTTTAGATAGAGTTAGGATCTGTTTACGTACAGTCCTAATTTGACTCGTACTCCAAGACAATCTCTCTCCCTCTTTATCCTTCTACATGGTATCAGAGTATGGCAGTGCTAGCTCTGATAGCATGAAAGAGTATGAGTTTGACGGAATATGATGGATATATTATTGAGCCTCATGGACGAGTATATATAGGCGTACATAGGATTATCTTAGAGTACGAGTCTAAAGTTAGGACTGTACGTAAACATATCCTAACTCTATCTAAACTACCATAACATCGTATATACCCCTAATACTCTAACAGTTATCAAAAATAACTTCTAACTAAAACAGATAAGAAGATGCTTCAGAGAACGTACCGAAGAACTAGAATAGGAACAAATCTAAGTCAGCATACTATGAAATAACTAAACATAATCTGAAGTAAACTAAGACATTACTTGTAGGCCTCTTTGTACCGTTGTTAACAATTTTTAATAAATCAGTGGAATTTTCACAAAAAAGACTAAGACATTACTAATGCTTCATAACAGGTAGGTAAGAACAACAAGGAAATATAGCAGTAAATAAGAGCAAGTATGAACTGCATAAAGGATAGGGAGAAAGATACCGATGTAATTCTAAAGTTCAAGTTGTTGATACCAACTTTGCGTCTTTGTTTGGAGAGGATCAACACTGATTCTACTGAAGCCACAGTCAATTAAACCAAAACCTAGTTCTTCTTGTCTTTCTGCAAACTAATTCCTCATAGATTTTGTTCTAAAGCTCCAGGTGAGTGGAGAATTTTGTTCGGATAATGCTGACTAGTTGACCGCTGGGTCACTTGCACCCTTGTACATTTTTGCCAACCAGTTTTGCGGATCCACAAGGATAACACGCACATATGTAATTTGCAAAGAAAAGAACAAGCATAATACAAATTGCTTAATCAAACATTCGTGTTAAACAATTCAAAAAGGAAAAAAACATAGTTGTGAAGACATAAATTCAAGGCACCGAGAGAGGCCATATAGGGATGCCCTAACAAGCTCCAGATTATCACGATCTGTCTCAGACATAACCTGAATCGTACCAATTGATTCACTGATATGTTCATTTGCGTCCTTTTTCGCCTAGTCCGGGACATCTTATTTCTCTAGGCCGTTCAAACAACCAAATTTCTTCGTTCCTTCCTTAGTTGTCTTCACCAATGCATGTTGCATTACTTTCGTGTGCCTTTCAAGAGTTGAGTATAGATCTTGATCAGACAATTAGAAGTCTAAGCTTTGTTTGATCAAATGATGGTGGTCATTATTCTCAAATCACTTGAGAATAGATGACTAGTTGATAAAGAAGAGTTGTGAGTACACCAAATTAGGTAAAGCCCTAGTAAGATGAATCATCTAGCTTGATCATGAGAAGTCAAGCTAGAGTATAATAAAGTGTATAACATAAGTTGTAGGAGTAGTTGGAGGCATAGTGCTTTAGCCAAGCTAGTACAAGAACAACTTGTATTATGGAGAGTAGTACCATACCTATTCTGGAGGATTATTATCACTTGTGATGTATAGAGAGAACTATAATCTTGCAAGCCTTGGAAGTAGTTGCAAGATGGATTTAAGGAAGTTAATAGATGGAGTTAGTAGTAGCTACATTGATAGGTGCATCAATGGTAGTTAATTAAGATAAGTTATTATATACTAGGAGTAAGGACGGAATAATGTTGAAGGGGCATGACATGTCATCATGTGATGATGGATATGGTAGAGTCATATGATTGTCTTATTCAGGAAGATGGGGTCTTTGTGAATAATATAAGAAAGATATATGGAGTATATTTAGGAAAGGAATTCCTTATCTCAAGATAAGCTTAGTGAAGTATTGAGGTAAGAATTTTTTAGAAACCTTTAGCTAGCTATACATGCAGCCATGATAAGACCCATGTCTACTTCATTATAAAAAACCCTAGAATTAAATGGATAGTGAAACCATTTCCTAATCCTAGGTAACCATTGAACAATACCTCTTGGACAATTAAAGCTTCCAAGAGATAATTAGAAAACCAGGTGAGTCTAGATGGAAACCTTACCCATATAATTGTTCTAAACCCTAATAGAAACCTAGAATGATACTATCAGGATCACCTTAATAAGTAATTCCAATATCTCACTTTATGTTGAGATATCAAACCTACTCATAGGTTTAGAAGTAGTATTCCTAAACCTTGATCCTTATCCATATTCATAATAGAATATGAGTCTATTAAAACCTTCCTAAAACTCAGGGCAGTATTAGGAAATGAACAATTACATTAATAATTGTTATTCATGCTTCTTGACCTCACCCAAGGTTGTCCATGGTAATCTTAAACACTATAAATCAAAGAGGATTTGAATGAGAGAAATTCCCAAATAGGGAGGACCATGGAATCCAAATCACCATGATACAAACCCCAGGGTTTAATATCTTATCATGTAAAGAGAGTTCATCTATGAGGGGAAGCATTAATACGATTTTATGCACATAAATCATTAGCCTCTTAAATCACCACTATTATATTCTTTTAGTGGTAATACAAAGCATTTCTATAAGATTTTCTTATAGGAAGTAAATCCCAAAAACCCTAAATTATATTTACTTTACTAAATAAAGAACCCTTCATGTAATTATGAATATCTTATACACAATAAGAAATGCAAGGGAAATAGTTGAGGAACCCGCAATCGGTGTGCTTGCCCCCGAATGTGATGTTCCTGCGGGGAGGTCTACTTCACCAACATGTTGTGGCCAAGCCCTTCATCATCACAACATCATAGAAGATTTGATTATAGATCCACTTTGAAACTACATCGCCCTGAGAAAACCCCAAACTTAAGTTCATGAGATATCAAAGAACCAAAATGCGAAGCAAAAAAGGCTCCCCTGATCTGAGCCATCATCGTCCTAGTGTCGCCAAGGGGGCTCCACAATCAATGTCGTGGTCACTGCCTAAGACGCCAAGGGAGGTTTGGGAGATGAGTATTGTGGAGTGCGGTTGAGCCAGATGTGGAGTATTGGACATGGCGTGCTATTTGCAAGATAGGATAGGACATGATGGTCCACACCAGCCAGCGAAATGGGATGCCTCGTATATAATCCACGACACAATAAAATACACCACCCTTCACCTACCATGTCATTATTAAGAGTCGGTTCAACTGACCGCCTACCATGGCATAATTATCTGTTGATACTGCGTCGGCCACAACACATATATATCTGCCACTATTATTTGGTGCCGAGTACTTTTGGCTTGTACTGTAAAAAAAGTGTAGCACACTGGGGAATTTTTTTGGTGGAAGCATCGTAGATCTTGTGACATGGAACAAAATGTTCCATCTTGCTAAATCTATCGACTATCACAAACACTGAGTCACTTCCCCTCTTAGTACGTGGTAATCAAAGAACAAAATCCATTGATATATCCTACACAGTATCCTTGGAATAGATAGAGGAGTATAAAGTCACGGGAGTTAGTTTTATGTAAAACTTCACAACACAACACATAGCTCTCCACACCATGTGATGCTTGTAAAATGCATATATGATCTTTGTAGTTTATTGACAGACATTTTCATATATTGTACATTGATTTTGGGGATTTTCTAAATAATCCCATCTCCTCCGGTTCTAACTCTATATGGCAGAAAATGCCTTATGTTAGTATATTTATATTACTTGAGCTATAGGACTCCAAAGAGGGTAAGGTTAGAGAGCACGCTTTAAAATTTTCGAGGAGCATATAACAGGCCAAAGGAGGTCACAAGGGGCTTAATGGACTGGGAAAGAGGCCCAGTGGCGTGGGGTCCAATGTAGGCCACGCCACCTACCCTCGTTTGGGTCTTGTTGCTCGGATGTCATTGATTCCATCACCATCCTCTTCATATTGACCTAAAACCTTATATAAAAGGGTCCCCGACATGATCTCGGAACATATAGAGGCGAAGATTAAAAACAAATAAACAAAGAGTCTATAGGCTGATGGCTGGGTTCTGCATCAACCAGGGTATTGTCGTACTTGTAGCAGTAAATATTTATTAGAAAGTTCATCCATGGAAGCTTTGCAAATGGAAACAACACAACCCCATAGCCACATTCTCAATGTGGTCACATTCGCACCCAAATAGTGTTTGGAAATAGTCTACTATAGGTTACTAGTAAAATAGTAATCGAAAGAGGTTTAAAGTAACTAACAATAAAGAACTAAACAAGAACAAAATAAACTAAAACTGAAAGTAAACAAGAGGGATTATAATTGTAGGATTGAATAGAATAAAAGGTGGTGTTTAGGCTTTCGGTCTCACTTGTACTAGAGGGGCAACTGTGTAGTCATCCTTTAAAATTACACAAGATACTTCTTTAGAAAAATAAACGATCCCCTATGGTGTTTGTCACAAAGAGTGTACTACTTAGAGCCTCACGATTGTCGCTATGCAAGTCCATAATACACTCTAATCCAAAGGATCACATGAACTCACATATCTCATCTTTGTCACTAGAAGAGAGAGTAATTAGAGTAGATTGTTTCAGCTGAAACTGCTATCCACGTCGTCCTGATTCTTTTCGACCGTGGGATGGATGAAAGGACATATGCCACAGTCACAACGGAGCCCTACTCTCCTGGGAGGCGAGACCCGCTGTGGGCCAGGGCGTAAGATTCCCTGCCGCGTTTGTTGTTGCTATTGTGTTCGTGTGTAGGCTGTTTTGTTTAGGTCCTGATTTGTGCAATGGTAATGATGTCGATAATGGTTTAAAATGGAGCAGATCTGAATATACCTAATGCATTGTACATTCTTGTGGTAATGCGTTGTACATTCTTGTGGTTTAAAATGGAGAAATTTCTTAGTTCTAATGCTGAAAATGTAGGACATGGCACAAGATGAGTTTAGCCAGTCCCTCCTTGAATCTCATGAGACTTTTGTCCCTAAGATCTAGCCCCTGCCCCAACCTATGCTACTCACCTATCCATAGCATGCATAGATCACGTCCACACCTTCCATGACTTCATACACAGTGGAGAAGATTGCAGAGCAAGATGCCGCAATCTTGGCCAAGAAGAAGGCCATCAAGGCTGGCAAAGCCCACAACACATGCCATGAAAAGGGGATGAAGTCCAAAATGAAGTGGGAACCATTCATGTCCATATTTATGCTGAACAAGATGTGTGAGGTCATCAAGAGCGGCGTGAGGACATAGAAGGTGTTCAAGGAGGTGCACCTAAACACTGTTGCTAGGAAGGTGTTTGAGTTTTGTGACATTGAGGTCTCTTCACAGTATGTTGCGTAAGTGGAGGACCAGGTGGATTCATGTGTCCAAGCTAAGAGGCCTTAGTGGAGCTAGCTTGGATGAGGAGAGTTGAACCTCATCTTGGAGGAGGAGCACTACATGGGCCCTATCTCGGTAGTAACTAGTTTTGAATTCATGTACCAACTCCATTTTATTCCAACTAGCACTAACCTCCCTCCAACTCCCTATCTCAGGATCCCCCAAGGACGCTGAGAACCTTAACAAGCCAATCGCCAACTATGTGCAGATGCAGACCATTTTATCCTTTGGCCTTGCCACTAGCAGGTTTGGCATGGGTTCTAGTGAGCCTGTTGGCACAAATAACCCTGATTATGTGCAAACCCATGAGTCCGAGATAATGGTCCTTGATGATGAGGGTGAGAAAGATCATCCTACAAGTGCTGGTGGCGGTGGTGCCAGCATGGTGCAAACGCTGCTGGTGGAAGTACTACTACCTTTGTTGGTGCTAGCTACGATCTTTCTAATAAGAGGAAAAGATTGTTGCTGGGAGAGGATGATGTCCTCGCCATCACCTGCATGACCAAGGCCGTGAAAGCAGTGTCAGTCACCATCACCATTGACCCCTTCCAGATGTGCACCCAGCTATCTACGACGCTTCCATGAGTGTCGTCAGCTTTAGCCCTGAGGCTTTGATGGTGGCGCTCACCCACCTCTTCCACAATAGGGCAATGACTTTGTTCAGATGGCGGAGGATCACATACATCTTTAGCTCAGGAGCTTCCTGACCAAGCACTACTATGTGTAGTGCTGGCTCCCTGGTCATGGAGCTGGTGGTGCGTGCATGATGAAGATAAACTTGTTAGTTGTATATTTGAAGTAGCTAGGTTTTGACGAAAACTTATTCCAGCCTATCTATTATGATGTGGTATATCCTAACCCCTCACATGATAGAGAACTTGCGATGGTAGGATTACACCTCTTCTGCTATGGTGGTAGGATGATACCATAGAAGTTAGTGCGATCGGTAGGATCACACTAGATTGGTAGGTTGAACTACTGATACTTTTGCCCATGTGATCATGCATGCTTAAGTTCTTTATGTTGATTAGCTTGTGTTGTGAACTTGATTTGCCTACTTTAATTGTGTACTTATGTTGCACATGTTCTATGTCGCTAGAAATATAACTGGTATATGGTGTTCTACGACAAAGGGCTAGGAATTTACAAGACATGGGAGGATTGCAATGAACAAGTGATGAGTTACAAATACAACCTCTATAAAGGGTTTTAAGACTCTAAAGGAGGCAACAATCCTTTTCAAAGTTCTTAACACAAGGTACTCCATGACTGACATCTAAATAGGTTGATCCACCACAGGTTACTTCTCAACACGTTGTAACTCCATAGCTTGCCACTCAATAGGTTGCAGCTCTGCGCGGTAAAATTATGATCAAAGACTTTATTATCGTCTGCCTAGCCTTGTGGATTGTGTACAACATGTCATTCTTAATTGTGTGATCGCATGTAAGACCTTAAACCGTGAACTATTGGCTAGTAAGCTCACCACATATGGTGCGGCATAACCATATCGGGCCATATGCGAGTGGCAAATCTGGTGCTTTGGATCGGTCGATCCCATTCTAGCTAACCAAATAAAGTGGACATAAATATTGTTCTCATGCAGCAACCACTCCGCGGGAGACAAAATAAAACGCCATACAGACCCAACCCCAATCTACCCGCATACGGCTTCCGCCAAACCAAGTCACTACAGGAATGGCAAGCTACGCCGAGGGCCAAAAGCCGTCGGCGTAGCCCCGATCCCCGTCGGCATAGGCTACGCTGAGGGCTACCCTCGGCGTAGCTCCTCGACAAAGATCTCCCTTGGCGGAGCACACGGAGGCCGTCGATGTATAGAAAATCCGTCGGCGTAGGCTACGCCGACGGCAGCCCTCGGCATAGCCTAACGGCCGGTTGCAAAAAAGATTTTTTTTAAAAAAAATCAAAAAACAAATTAAGTTTTTTTCTCAACTTTTTTTAATGTTTGAATTGTTTGACTCGTTAATCTCTCACTTGGAACATTTTTTACACTAATTACACTTAATTTTTGATCAAATTGCAGTCTTGGACAAACTTCCCAATCTGTCACCCATCCTCACTACTCCACCCCAAACAGGCTTAACTTCTCCATTCCTTCAGAATCTGTATCTGCAATTCAGTTTATACCTTGTTATCAATACTATGTTTGTACTCGTCGGCAATACCACGACAGTTGGCACCCACCGTGGGGCAAGAGGCGCTTCAAGCTCTACACCGGGCGAGGTCCAATCTCTTCGCAGGAATCGGCGACACCATAGCCATCAGACGCGTTCTCTTCTCCGGCAACATCCCAATCGTCCCTCTAGATGAGTTCTGGGTCCCAGCAAAGACGAACCCTACACACTGCTCTGTCACCCCCTTCGGAGATATCCACATGTTCATCGGCAAAACCGACTCAGGTCCTAGCTCCCAGGAAGTCGGAAACTCATCAAGCCCCATACGGACCGCCTATGAGCAGGACACGTTCGCGGAAGGATCTGGGCCATACCTCTCCTTGGAGTATGGTGGCTCGGATTAGGAAAATTCAAGGCCCACCCAAACCGCCCCTGTGTAGGATATAAAGGTGGAAGGACCCCGCAAATCCGCTTGGCTTCCCCAAGCGTTAGAGATGTGCAAGTCACACTTTGTTGGCGTAGTCACCATCTTCAATCTGGCCAGATGCGTTCAAAGGGATGGAGAACCTCCACGCGAATACCTCGCCAGATGGATAGGGTGAGGGAAACCCTAGAGGGCGACCGTGCCGACGAGCTCGTGTACCACTTTGTGGAAGGGCTCACACCCAGAACACTCCTCCAGCATACCCTCCGAAGGCGGCAGGCCGCAGGACCTCTCACCCTTGGTGAGATGATCACCATCGTCAATGAATATGCGGATGCCAATGAAGAGGCCGAAATGGAAATCGCCGTCATAGCCGGGGGAGGAAACAACAACAATGGCCCGCCTCCATCACCCTCCACATCCGCCATCGCCAACACCTAAGCCAACTCTGACTCCGTCCTTGACACGCTATATGCCGACATCAATATGGATGGCGGTGGCTCAGATGCTAACTCAGAGGAATACGATGCTGTTATGAGGGAGATCGAGCAGGAGATCGAGAAGGAGGAGCGCGCCGAGAAGACCAACGCCTCCCACCAGGTGCTAGTCGTCATTGGGAGCATGATGGAAGAAGACGGACATGAACAGGAACGTGAGAGAGCTCCGCCCATGCCAGCCGTTACCAGAGCAGCAACAACTAAGAAAGCCGCCGAGCCTCCGTCTCCGGCCAAGGCTTTAGCTCCTCCGGCTATCCACCTGCAGCCGGCACAGGAACTCACCACAACCCCAATTACTGCCCGACAATCAAATCAACTACAAATGCCACCATCAATGTCTTCAGCTGGCAACCCATTGGTTACTCCCGCCGACAAGGCAATTTATGGCAAACTCCTCGTTGAGCCTATCACCGTCGCCCATATCCGGAGACTTACGGAGCTCGATGAGAAGTGCGCGACAATTTTAGAGGAGGCCAAGTGCATTTTAGAGCAGGGCGCTAAGCTGGACGAAGACATGGCTAGGGCGCAACAATCCATTAAGGCGGCAAGAGCTATGGAGGCTGAATACAAGCAATTGCGATTGAAGCAAAAGGCAAAGAAAGCACTGATGTCTACGCACTTCTATTCTTGTAGACAGTTGTTGGGCCTCCAGGTGTAGAGGTTTGTAGAACAGCAGCAAGTTTTCCCTTAAGTGGATCACCCAAGGTTTATCAAACTCAGGGAGGAAGTGGTCAAAGGTATTCCCTCTCAAGCAATCCTGCAATCAAGATAGAAGAAGTCTCTTGTGTCCCCAACACACCCATAGACTTGTCAGGTGTATAGGTGCACTAGTTCGGCGAAGAGATAGTGAAATACAAGTGGTATGGATAATTATAAGTGGTAACGGTGATAGAAGATAGCTTGATGGCGTGGAAAAGACTAAAGCAAAACTGAAATAAAGATGGAAGCAAGCAAACATGTAACAGATCTAGTTGGAAACGGTGTTTCAATCCTTAGAAACAAGGCCTAGGGATCATACTTTTACTAGTGAACACTCTCATATAAATATATTCTCTTTATGATACTACTCTCCGTTTGGACACTCTAATCGATGGTAGGGTTATAACAACACACCTCAAAGTAAGCCTTTCCCATCTAGAAAACCCCATACTGTCACCTTGAGTACTAGATGAGTCCAACAAACACCACAATTTCATAAAGACATCCAACTCCAAATAAAACTCATAACAAGTATTTGTAATCTCTAGCCTAAGTGCCACCATGGTGAGCATGCTGTCACTTTCACACACATGGGGAGAGCAGAGATTCATTAAAGCACTTGAGTAGCAAGGTAGATCTACTTGATTACAAAGCTCATGATCATAATATGATCATGCATAGAGAGAGAGATGAACACATAGCTACCGGTAGAACCCTTAGCCTCGAGAGAGAACTACTCCCTCCTCATCATGGGAATCAGAAATGGTGATGGAGATGGCGGTGGAGATCGATGGAGATGGCTCCGGGGGCACTTCCCCGTCCCGGCAGGGTGCCGGAACAGAGACTTTCTGTCCCCCGAATCTCCCCTTCGGTGGTGGCGGCGCTGCGGAACTTTTCGTGGCTGGAGGCTTGACGATTTAGGGTTGACGCGTCGGGAGGCTTCTTATAGGTGAAGAGGCAAGGTCGGTGGGCGACCAGGGGGCCCACACCACCAGGTGGCATGGCCAGGGCTAGCCCGCGCCACCACATGGTGTGGCCGCCCTGTGGCCCCTCTCTGTCTCGTCTTCTGGCTCCGTGAGTCTTCCGGTAAAATATCAACTTTGGCTTTTGTCCCATCGAATTCCGAGAATATTCATTTTCTGACTTTCTGGAACCAAAAACAGCAGAAAACAGGCAACTGGCACTGTGGCATCTTGTTAATAGGTTAGTCCAAGAAATCATATGAAAAGTACTCCAAAGTGTGGACAAAACACAAGAAAGTAGATAAAACCAAGCATGGGACATCAAAAATTATAGATACATTTGCAATGTATCAACATCCCCAAGCTTAACTCATGCTCGTCCTCGAGTAGGTAAGTGATAAAAAGAAAGAATAATTTTTGAGGTGACATGCACCATCAAAGACTTAATCAAAGTATTTGTAAAGCATTTAAAGCTGGGATCATAGTACTTCAATCATAACATGAAAGACAAAGTTCTAGAAATAAGACAAAGAAACTATGATGCAACATGAAAAGGCACAAACAAAAGATTCATGAATAGCAATGCTTTGCAAGATGTTTGTTTGTTTCACATAAAGAAAACATAACATAATGGCATTCAGCTTGTCCCTCATAGAGTAGCAAATATAAATGCATAAGACACCTTCAAAGTTCATAAGAGTGACTATATACAAATAGTTTAAAACAAGCAATATCAAAGCTATGCATCAATCAACTAGTCTTGGGACAATGCACATAGAACTAAGAATGGCCACTATGCTCTCAAAGTAGGTGCATAAAGGTAAAATGTGGAGACTCAATATATAAGTGGAAGAAAGGCCTTCATAGAAGGAAGTAGGGATTCAAGTCTCATAAAGAGCTTCCAAAAATTATGGTACTTATAGCTTTCATCTCTCATTGCCCCTATCATAAGCATCTTGAAGTGATTAAGGTTAAAGTGAACAAACTATGGTGTATATGCTTGACGAAGTATAAGTTGGAAATCTCATGTCCCTTGAATACGAGGGCCGCTCCTCATGCTACTCAAGTTTAGTCACCGGTAAGTTCTTGTCATCGTAAGTACATGTGTATCATAGAGAACCGCCAACGGGGTACCCCTTGCCCGATGATACGGAAGAATCCCCGTATCAAAATGACAAGGCAAGCAGACAACGAGCATCTCAGCAATCTTCTTATTTACCATGGGAATATGGTGCTTTTTTCTCTCTTTCCTCTTTTCATAATATCTCTTTTTTTTCTTAATATAGGACTCTTTTTTTAATAAGAAAAATGCTTCATAGACAGCTCATTATGGTTACGTTGCAGGTTTCCACCATGTCAGCATGGATTAGACCAGCGGCCCAGGCATTTCTCTAACACATATACATAACTCCATGGACTTACAAGCTCCCCTTTCATTTCACACCGATGACATCCATATACAAAAGAGCATGATATCAACTAGGTACAAGTACCAAGTGCAATGTTGAAAGCGTTCCCCATGACAACATGGTTCTGCTAATTCCCAACAAATAAGTTCAAGCATATACATCATAGACGACACAATGGTTCAAGTTTATCAAGGGCAATAAAAGTAAAGTGTTCCATCAAGTTCGTGAGAGCTTTAATCACTAGTTTTCTCATAACAAGTTTAATTTGGAAGGTAAACAAAAGCATGAATATACTTGGAATAGCATAAGCTAGTAGGTAGGTATGGTGGACTCTTTGGAATAACTTGGTTTAGGGAGTTGGATGCATGAGTGGAACTCATACTTTGTTGTGGAGGCTAGCAAAAGACTGGGAGCGACAAACTAAGAGAGCAATAATGGCCATAATCATGCAGAGCAACAAAACATCATTGATCAAAGCATAAAGTGATACTACAAGTTGAAAACTAAAGGATCATAAAGGCTATGGTGACTTGAGATAGTCATAACATGGTGTGAGCATGCGCCAAGTCAACCCAAATAAAGCATCAAAGGAGAATACCACTATACTATGCTAAAACAACACATGATTCATCCAAGGCACATTAAGCAATCTCAATTGTTTATAACAAGTCATGCTACAGCAAAGAATACTAAGCATAAATCCAAAACAATATCAAGCATGGCATGAAAAAGCATAGGCCACAGTCAAAAACAAGCTCTTTTTACCACATAAGCATGAACTTTCCTACTCTTTTCCAAACCAAACCAAACTATTTGCAAACCAATGTAAGAAAGAGGGGGTCCAACCAATTTATTCAGAAAACTAAGCAAACCAAGCAAACGAAAACAAAAAAGAAGACGCTCCAAGAACAACACAACTATGCACGAAACAATAAAAATGAAGCGTTTGGAAGAAACCTGGGATTTTTATTGATGAAGAGGGGGATGCCTTGGGCATCCCCAAGCTTTGACGCTTCTACTTCATGGATATTTATTGGGGTGACACGCGTGGCATCCCGAAGCTTGAGCTTTATTCCATCCTTCATCTCATTACTCATTCCTTCCATACACCTAAAAAAATTTCCTTCATACAAAACTTCACACAATCTTTATTAGCAACATTAGTGCACTCAAGATAATAAGTCTTTAGGTTCAGTTCCAACACCAAATAAACTTCCATTAGAACACTAGCTACTGTATCACTTCCCTCAAAAAGCTCGATTCCCCAAAAGAACTCAAGAAGGAACTAACAAGAAGCAAATGCAGAAAATGGCAGAAATCTGTCAAAACAGACCAGCAGGTAAAGACGAATTTTTTCGAAGACCTTCTGTTGCTCAAATAAAAAAGTGTTGAACTAACGAAAGTTAGATAACAACCTGGGGCAGAAGAACAAATAATTACAGCTTAATCCGACATAAATAGCTCTCTCACGAATTTTTACGGTGAACCACAAAAATCTGTTTCGGGACAGCAACTTTCCCAATCATTACTTCTCTCTCATTAGAGGTTACTCTTGGCACAAAAAGCAAATAAAAAGGATAAGGAGCGGTTATTACAGAAGTAATAACTTCCAAGACTCATCTAAAACTTTTGGGTTATCTCCCAATAAGTACTTTTCTTTAACGCCTTTAAGATAGGCATGATAGTTTGAGAAGATGCTCACATAAGAAATATGAATTGAAGTAAAAGAGAGCATCAAGAAGCAAATTCAAAGCACATTTAAGTCTAACCAACTTCCTATGAATAGGAATCTTGTAAATAAACAAGTCATGAAAGCACAAAACAACAAGCATAGGAAAGCAAAACAAGTGCAACTTCAAAAATTTCAACATAAAGAGGGAAAACTTAATATTGTTGAGATACATAAAACCATGTTTCCCTCTCTCATAATAACTTTCAGTAGCATCATGAATAAAATTAACAATATAACTATCACATAAAATATTCTTATCATGAGCCACATGCATATAATAATTATTACTCTTCACATAAGCATAGTCATCCTTATTAATTGTAGTGGGAGCAAATTCAACAAAATAGCTATCATTATTATTTTCATCACCATAATCATCAAATATAGGAGGCATATTATAATCATAATTAAATTTATCCTCAATAGTAGGTGGACTGAAAATATCATATTCATCATTGTAATCATCATATATTGTAGGTTTTGTATCATCATAAGCAATAGAATAGCTATCTCCAAAGCTGGGGAACTAAAAAGATCATTTTCACAAAAACTAGCTTCCCCAAGCTTAGACTTTTCCATAGCATTAGCAATAATGGTGTTGAAAGAATTCATACTAACAACATTGCTATTAGCATGCAAATAAAGTTCCATAGGTTTTTAATTTTCTCTTCAAACACTTCATGTCCTAACTCAAGATAAATACTATAAAGCTCTCTAATTTTTTTGTGGTTTTCCATTAAGCCTAACTAGTGAAAACAAGAAACAAAAAGACAAAATTGCAGAATCTAAAGGAAATAACTTCGAGCACTCACACCGGAGGATGTGAGTACCTTTTACCTTACCTCCCCGGCAACGGCGCCAGAAAATAGCTTGATGTCTACGCACTTCTATTCTTGTAGACAGTTGTTGGGCCTCCAAGTGCAGAGGTTTGTAGAACAGCAGCAAGTTTTCCCTTAAGTGGATCACCCAAGGTTTATCGAACTCAGGGAGGAAGTGGTCAAAGGTATTTCCTCTCAAGCAATCCTGCAATCAAGATAGAAGAAGTCGCTTGTGTCCCCAACACACCCAATACACTTGTCAGGTGTATAGGTGCACTAGTTCGGCGAAGAGATAGTGAAATACAAGTGGTATGGACAATTATAAGTGGTAACGGCGATAGAAGATAGCTTGATGGCGTGGAAAATACTAAAGCAAAACTGAAATAAAGATGGAAGCAAGAAAACATGTAACAGATCTAGTTGGAAACGGTGTTTCAATGCTTAGAAACAAGGCCTATGGATCATACTTTCACTAGTGAACACTCTCATATAAATATATTCTCTTTATGGTACTACTCTTAACTACTCTCCGGTTGGACACTCTAATCGATGGTAGGGCTATAATAGCACACCTCAAAGTAAGCCTTTCCCATCTAGAAAACCCCACACTGTCACCTTGAGTACTAGATGAGTCCAACAAACACCACAATTTCATAAAGACATCCAACTCTAAATAAAACTCATAACAAGTATTTGTAATCTCTAGCCTAAGTGCCACCATGGTGGGCACGCTGTCACTTTCACACACATGGGGAGAGCAGAGATTCATTAAAGCACTTGAGTAGCAAGGTAGATCTACTTGATTACAAAGTTCATGATCATAATATGATCATGCATAGAGAGAGAGATGAACACATAGCTACCGGTAGAACCCTTAGCCTCGAGAGAGAACTACTCCCTCCTCATCATGGGAATCAGCAATGGTGATGGAGATGGCGGTGGAGATCGATGGAGATGGCTCCGGGGGCACTTCCTCGTCCCGGCAGGGTGCCGGAACAGAGACTTTATGTCCCCCGAATATCCCCTTCGGTGGTGGCGGCGCTGCGGAACTTTTCGTGGCTGGAGGCTTGACGATTTAGGGTTTATTGCAAGGTCGGTGGGCGGCCAGGGGGCCCACACCACCTGGTGGCGCAGCAAGGGCTAGCCTGCGCCACCACATGGTGTGGCCACCCTGTGGCCCCTCGCCGTCTCGTCTTCTGGCTCTGTGAGTCTTCCGGTAAAATATCAACTTTGGCTTTTGTCCCATCGAATTCCGAGAATATTCATTTTCTGACTTTCTGGAACCAAAAATAGCAGAAAACAGGCAACTGGCATTGTGGCATCTTATTAATAGGTTAGTTCAAGAAATCATATGAAAAGTACTCCAAAGTGTGGACAAAACACAAGAAAGTAGATAAAACCAAGCATGGAACATCAAAAATTATAGATACATTTGCAATGTATCAAGCACCAGCTCACGTCGTCGAAGACCCCGGCGTTTGGCGCAGGTTGGGGTATAAGGGATCCAAGACGACAAAAGCCACCTCATATATCAATTCAGAGGGGAGACAAGTCATGCCAACTCCCACCCTCAACATCGCCGTCACCAAGACCCTCCTGGAATAGGATAGGTCACTAGAAGCAGTTGCTCAGGTGTACGACCTCGTCGCTAAGGCATGCAAGCAACAGGGAAAGGCTACCTCGCAGAGGCTCGAGTCCAACCTGGAGCTTGGCCAGTCAACCCTGAACAACCGTAGAAGGCCAAAATCTCCCTGTGACGAGGGATCCCACATAGGCTCCATAGAGCGAAGACAGAGGGAGGCATGCAACAGGACTGACGACATACCCATATCCTCCGATCACGAAGAAAAGGCTCGTCCTTGCCGGTCGCCACCTCCACCACCATCTCAGCGTCACGAGGAACCAGAGCCGTGCCACCGTACAAGCATGCCACCGCCAAGGCGTCCCTAGGCCAGCATCGTTATACGCGACCAGGGTGAGCAGCCCCGGCATGCCGGAGAGCGCAGCGACATTGAAGGACATAGGAGCAGGTCCCATAAGGAGCCGTCACGTCTGACAAACAACCACGATAGGCGTGAAGAGTCGCAGGAGGGCCATAGCAAGACGGCTAACCCACCGCCTCCACTGCCACCGTTGCCACCTAGCAGCCACCATTGTGGAGGGCATGGTGGATCTCATAAATCACGCCACAACTCCCCTCCCCATGACGGAAAAGGGAAGCAGCCAGAGCCGTATGACGCACGTTCATGGCTGGATAAGATCCAAGAAGCTCGGGAGCTCCCATACCTTGGGCCACGTTGCTTTGGACCAGTAATACGGGCCACAACCTACCCAAAGGGCCTCCGGATAGACAATACCATCAAGCCCTACGACGGCACTGCCAGGCCAGCGACATGGTTGCAAGACTACAACGAAGCGATTCATATCGCGGGTGGGGGAGCCCAATGTCGTTGTCAAGTACCTCCCACTCATGCTGACCGACACTGCCCGACAATGGATCGATGACTCGCTGGAGAAATCAATATGCAATTGGTTGGACATGCATGAAACGTTCACCAAGAATTTCGAGGGTACGTGTAAACGTCCCTGCACTGTCGGAGACCTCCAGCGGTGTGTGCAAGAAAAGGATGAAATCTCTCGTGCCTACCTCTCTCGCTGGCTAGATATGAAAAATTTCTGCGCAGGGGTGCACGATCAGACCGATATGGCCGCCTTCGTTGATGGTCTAGAAAAGGGAACTTTGCTCTGGCATAAGTTGAAGAGCAAGCAAGACAGCAATGAGCTCACCCTCAACGCAATGATCGCCATGGCTTGCGAGTTCGCCGCTGCTGACGACGATGCGTGCAGATCGTTGCCGGCAATAGAAATCCCTACCCAGGCCAGAAAAAACAACAATAACAAGCGGAAAAATCCGCCTGAAGAAAAGCAAGCAGCCGACATGGTTGCCGCAACATTCACTAGCAGAGGCGGAGGCAGACATCGTGGACATGGTCGGGGGGATAGCAGTGGCCAGCAAAGGAGTGATTCTACACCCTCAGCGCCCCGTGTTCCCCAAACGTATGAAGAGTATAGTGATATTCCGTGTTTCGTCCACCTTGACGCAAATGGCAAGGCTACCCACACCAACCACTAATGCAAATTCGTCAATGACCTCAAGGAAGACCCTGAGTCCGGCTATAAGCGAAGTCGGAAGAATAGACCCCGTGGAAAGGGCAAAGGGAAGAAGGAGGAAGAGCCCAAGGAATCAAGCGATATGGATGAGGACATGGAACCCAAATATTTTGACAAGGGAGAGGGTAAAGGGAAAAATCCCTTCGAAAAGAAGGCTCCATGTTACCATACCTTCCTTGGCACTCCCACCGTCCGGGCCCAGAAAACCTCTCTAAGGATACTGATGGCTACCCTCCCACCGGTTCCCCAGTACATCAGGTGGTCGGAAGTTCCAATTACTTGGGATAGGAAGGATCACCTAGACCTTATCCCCACAAAGAACCAGTATGCCATGGTCACCAACCCTTTGATTGACGGCACGGAGTTCACCAAGTGCCTCGTGGATAGTGGAAGCAACATCAACATCATGTACCTGGATACACTGCACAAGATGAACTTAACGGAGGCCCATCTAAGGAAGAGAAACACCGTGTTCCATGGGGTTGTCCCCGGATGACAAGCAAATTCCCTGGGCTACATCACCCTTCCGGTCGCTTTTGGCGATGTTAACAATTACCGTCAAGAGCGCATGACCTTTGAAGTGGTGCCTTTCAAGAGCGTGTACCACATCATCTTCGGACGCGACATTTCCACTCCTCCTCACAAGGCCATGCTTTGTCTACAACAAGCTCAACATTCCTGGACCAAACAGTGTCATCACCGTTGACAGAAGCTTCACTAAGGCACGGGAGTGCAAGCTCAGTGAGGCCGCCTTCGCCGAAGCAGTCCTCTACGGCGAGGAGTTCAAGGAGATACAGAACTAGGTCGATGCCAGCTTCGAAGAAGCAGATCACTACCGCCAAACCCGCCTTCAAGGCCGCCATCAAGACCAAGCAGGTGGAGCTTGTCGAAGGAGATTCCTCCAAGACCACCGCCATTGGCACGGACCTGGATCCCAAATAGGAAAGAGCGCTCATCGAGTTCCTCCGTGAGAATAGGGGCATCTTTGCCTAGCAACCTGCCGACATGAAAGGTGTACCTAGGGAACTTGCCGAGCACAGCTTGAATATTGATCCCAATGCCAAACCGGTGAAGCAACCTCTACGATGTTTTGGTGACGAAATACGAAGGGCTATAGGCAAAGAAATAGTTAGGTTAATTAAGGCTGGATTTATCCGAGAAGTTATTCACACCCGATGGGTGGAAAATCCTGTACTTGTCCCTAAAAAGGGAACCAATGAATTAAGAATGTGCGTTGATTACACTGGCTTGAACAAAGCATGTCCGAAGGATCCGTTTGCCTTGCCTTGCATTGACCAAGTCATTGACTCGACGACTGGCTCAGAACTTTTGTGTTTTCTCGATGCCTACTCAGGATACCACCAAATCCGGATGCGAAAGTTGGACCAACTAGCCACTTCGTTCACCACACCTTACGACACGTATTGCTACGTCACGATGCCCTTTGGGTTGAAAAATGCTGGTCCTACTTACCAGTGGATAGTGCAACGTTGCCTACATGACCAAATAGGCTACAATATACACGCTTACGTGGATGGCATCACAGTAATGTCAAGGAAATCAAATGCTGCAGGAAACCTTCGACAATCTCCAGAAATACAACATGATGCTAAACCCCAAGAAGTGTGTCTTTGGGGTACCCTCTGGCAAACTGTTGGGCTTCATCGTTTCGTATTGCGGAATCGAGGTGAACCCAGGGAAAATCAAGGCCATCCTCGACATCAAACAACCGACATGCCTGAAGGACATACAAAGGCTCACAGGCTGCGTTGCAGCCGTAAGCCGGTTCATCAGCCGACTTGGTGAGAAGGCTATGCCGCTCTACAAGTTGCTCAAGAAGGCGGACAAATTCACATGGACTGACGAGGCTGATGCAGCACTTCAGGAGTTGAAGAGAATACTCTCCTCCCCACCAATACTTGCAGCACCGGTGTCAAGGGAGCCTATGTTAGTTTACATGGCGGCAACCAACCGAGTAATCAGTATCGTCATCGTGGTGGAGCGCAAGGAACCAACGCACAAATACGGAGTTCAGCGCCCCGTTTACTATGTAAGCGAGGTCTTGATGGAATCCAAACAGCGTTACCCACACTACCAGAAGATAACTTATGGAGTTTTCCTCGCTTCGTGCAAGCTAAGGATATTTCCAGGAGCACCCTATCACAGTGGTAAGCAAAGCTCCACTGTCCGACATCATCAACAACAGCGACACTACAGGGAGAGTGGCAAAGTGGGGCATTGAACTTGCCGCCTTTGAAATCACCTACAAGAGACCCGACGCTATCAACTCACAAGAATTGGTGGATTTTCTCACAGATTAGATAGAACTGCCAGAAGACACTCCTGTGCTAGAGCTAGAAATTTATTCATGCACTTTGACGGATCAAAGATACTCAATGGCTCGGGGGCTGGTGTATTATTACAATCACCAATAGGAGAAAAGTTGCAATATGTTCTGCAGATTCACTTCAATGCTACCAACAACATGGCGGAGTATGAGGCCCTCATTCACAGACTTCGCATAGCCAAAGATATTAGCATCAAGCACATAGTTTACTGTGGAGATTCCCACTTGGTTGCCCAGCAAGTAGCTGGCACCTGGAACGCGCAGAACCCTATGATGGCGGCATATCGAGACGAAGTACACGAAATAGCCAAGTGCTTCGACGGCTACGAAGTCAAGTACGTCAAAAGGGAGGAGAATGAGGCGGCAGATCTACTGTCAAAGCTTGGATCAGCCTGTCGACCAATTCCGCCAGGCATTTTTCTAGAACATTTACGGACCCCATCCATGAAGGGAGTGGACCCTGACAACCCGGATAGAGTAGATTCATTTGTTAACACAGTAATAGTGACCTCTCCAGCTTGGACGAACCCGTTCATGGACTATCTACAAGACAGAACTTTTCCCGTCAACGAAGTCGAAAGCCGGCAAATAGTACGCAGAGCAAAAGGCTACATCATCATTGACGGCTAGATTTACAAAAGAAGTACGACATGATTTTTTCTTCGATGTGTCTCCTGATGACCCACAAGTATAGGGGGTGTATCGCAGTATTTTCGAGGGAAGTGAAACCCAATTTATTGATTTGACACAAGGGGAGCCGAAGAATATTTATAAGCCTTAACAACTGAGTTGTCAATTCAGCTGCACCTAGAAACAATCTTGCTCACAACAGTTTATCAGTAGCAACAGTTTTGTAGTAGGAATAGTAAAGTAGCAGAAGTAGTAAAGTAAAGACAGTAGTAACAATTGCAGTAAACAGTAGGATTAGAGCGCGGTAGGCATAGGGATGGATGGACGGGCGTTGCATGGACAAGACAATTCACATGGAAATCAGAACATAGGGCAATTGCAGATAAATAAGATAAAGCATCCAAGTACTAAATAATCATAGGCATGTGTTCCATATATAGTCATACATGCTCGCAATGAGAACTTGCACACCATCTTTTGTCCTGCCAGCCCGTCTGCAGCGGGGCCTCAAGGGAACTACTGGCAATTAAGGTGCTCCTTTTAATAGAGCACCAGAGCAAAGCATTAACACTCCGTGAACACATGTGATCCTCACATCAAAGCCATTCCCTCCGGTTATCCCGATTTCTGTCACTTCGGGGCCTTTGGTTCCAGACAACAACGTGTGTATACAACTTGTAGGTAAGACCAAAAACAATAATATCATAATGAATCAATAACATGTTCAGATCTGAAATCATGGCACTCAGGCCCTAGTGACAAGCATTAAGCATAACAAGTTGCAACAAAGTCAAAAAGCACTAATAGTAGATACTAGGCACCATGCCCTAACAATCCGATGCCATTACATGAACGATCTCATCCAATCCCTACCATCCACATAGCCTACAGCGGGGGATTACTCACTCATAGATGGGGGAAACATGGATGGTCGATGGAGAAGCGATGGTGATGATCTCCTCCAATTCCGAATCGTGGAATCTGGTGGTGGTGGCGAAGCAGAACTCTTTTTGGAAAAACGTCGAACCCCCTTGAGTTTTTAGGTCAGAAGGCAACTTATAGGTGAAGAGGGAGACCGAGGGGGTGTCTAGGGTGGCCAGACCACCCCTTGGCGCGGCCAGGCCCAGCCCGCGCGGCCAGGTGGTGTGGCCAGGCCCTAGCACCACTCCATCTCGTATTCTGGCTCCGGGAGTCTTCTGGTGAAATAGGATTTTTGGCATATTTTCCGGGATTTTTCCTGATAGTTGATTTTCTGCACAAAAACTAGACACCAAGGTAATTCTACTAAAAACAACGTCAGTCCGTATTAGTTGCATCCAATTCACACAAGTTTAGAGGAGAAACAATAGCACAAGTGTTCGGGAAAGTAGATACGTTTTGGACGTATCAACTCCCCCAAGCTTAGCTTATTGCTTGTCCTCAAGCAATTCAGTTGAAAACTGAGTGCGATAAAAGAAACTTTCACGAACACATTTGCTTCATATGATGTATATATTCTCAGCATGTGATTAACTACTTAGACAATTCATAATAAGGAGTATGCAACTAAGTTTACTTAATAAGCATTGCAAGCTATGAAGAGATTCCAACTCAAAAATAATAAGTAGCATGAAACATAAACATAAGCAACATTACAATGCTCATAACAAGGTATGATAGAGTGGTATCTCTCTTGCCTTTGATTATGAATGCCAAGGCACCTCTGAAGTTCAGGTGAAGACTAGAAGTAAAGATATCAAAAGATACACGCATCAAAGTCATAACACAATTAATCTAGTAATAAGACAAGCATATTATACTAAGAATGACAACTATGCTCTCAAGAAAGTGCTCATAGAATAGGTGGTGACTCAACAAGGAAACGAAAAAGGTTTTAAATAGTTTGAAAGGCTTCCAAATGCTGAAAGTATGGTACTCATTAGCTTTGAGCTCTCATTGCCCTATCATAAGCATCTTTAATATGGTTAAGGTGAAAGTGAGGTCCAATCTGAGTTATATGCTTGACAGACTATAAACTGGAAATCTCATGTCCCTTGAGTACGAGGGCCGCTCCTCATGCTACTCAATTTTAGTTACCAGTAAGTTCTTGTCATAGTAAATACATGCGTATCATAGAGAACCGCCAACGGGGTACCCCTTGCCCGATGATACGGAAGAATCCCCATATCAAAATGACAAGGCAAGCAGACAATGAGTATCTCAACAATCTTCTTATTTACCATGGGAAAATGGTGCTTGTTACTCTCTTTCCTCTTTTCTCATATCTTTTTTTCTTTTTCTCAATAGCTATCTCTTTTTTATAAGAAGAATGCTTCATAGATACCCATTATGGTTACATTGCAGGTATCCACCATGATTAGGCATGGATTAGACCGGCGACCCAGGCGTTTCTCTAACACACATACATAACTCCATGGACTTACAAGCTCCCCTTTTATTTCACACCGACGACATCCGCAAACAAAAGAGCATGATATCAACTGGGTATATATTTATAGGTGTTGAAAGCATTCCCCATGATAGCACGGTTCTGCTAATCCCCAGCCTATAATTTGCAAGCATATAACTTTCATGGACAGTCACAATGGTTCAGGTTTATTAAGTGCGAGAAATAAAGTGTGCCATCAAGTTCGTGAGAGCTTTACTAACTAACTTTCTCATAACAAGCAAACTTTTTATTCGGAAGAAAACAAGGCATATTGAATATGCACCGAACAGTAAATGATGCTAATAGGTAGGTATGGTGGACACTTTTGGCAATATTTGGTTTTAGGGAGTTGTAAACACGAGTAAAACATACTCAGTGTAAGTGAAGGCTAGCAATAGTAAGGGAGCAACAAACGAGAGAGCAATAACTGTCATAATCATGCTTGCAACAAAAAAGGACTAAACATGACATGAAAGTGATTCAAGACCCCTGAGGAAAAATAATTCGTCGAGGCTTAACTGATTCTGTTTCAGTCATATGCATGCATGAGCATGTGCCATGTCTATTCAAGTGAAACATTCAGAGGAGGATACCACAGTGTCATACCAAGTTATGAATAGAGTAATGAAGCAAACATTCAAATGACATGCTACAAACTATTAGCAGGCTGGAACTAATCATATGAAAGCAAGAACTACTAAGCATTCATGAATAACATACACCCTACATGAACAGACTAAGCATGCCCACAATGATGAGTATATGTTAAAAAATGAAAACAAATAGAGTTCGTTACCAGCCTCTTACCACACCTCAAGTTGTCATTAATCCTCATTATTGCCCTTCACTTGTGTGCTTGAATAATAATATGAAACCAAATTCCACTAAGGACTGCTGAACCCTGCAACAAACTCACAAAACCAAAGAAGAAGAACAAATATTTTTGGCGTTTTTCGATTTTTTAAAAACAAGAACCAAAAAGGAAGAACAAACAAAGCAAAATCTTTTTGGGTTTTTCAAATAGTTCAAACAAAGCAAAAAAGCAAACTAAGGCAAAAAGAAAAAGAAGCAAACAAAGAGAAACAACAGATTTTTTTTTGGTCTTTTTATGTTTTAGAAAGCAAAAGCAAAGAAAGAACAAAAACTAAAAAGAGAATGAAACATGAATATACAAAGTACCGATGCAAAATGATATGGAGATGAGTGCGATGTCAGCGTACCTCCACCCAAGCTTAGGCTTTTGGCCTAAGTGGGTATCAATCCCAGGCTGGCCAAGATGGTGTGCCTCCGTAGTATGGCGAGGAGGTATCCTCATCCTGGTGCGAGCTCGAGGACGCCCCACCGTAGTGCGCAGAGTAATCATAGGAGGGCACATCCTCCTGGTGTTGCCTGTGGAAACCAAGCAAGCGGAGCTGCTCGTCCATCTCCTCCTTGGAGCGCGACCACGGCCTCCTGTGAACACTGAACAAAGTAGATTGCGGCAAAGGGATCTCCCTCTCATCCCCATCAGTAAACAACATCCTATATACTAAATTGTCCGAATCAGAAATCATCAGTGATGAAGTGATGTGTTTTCATGGCAGCAAGGTCAAGCCTTTGTGGTGCCAATATAGTATCATTGGGATCCACCGAAAGCTCTAATGCACTGACCATACGCGAAGCGATGATGCCCCCATAAATAGGCCCCCTAGAAGCTAGGCGGCGAGCAATAAGAGAGCCAAGGTTGTACCAAGTATCATTGTTAAGCATAGCAGCGAGGAAGGCTAAATGATAATTGGAGATATTACTCGTATTCTCCCTACCAAGAACGCTAGTAGCAAGATAATATGCAAAGTATCTAAGAGCAGGAAGTTGGATGTTTCTTATCTTCCCACGCTGAGCTACGCGGTCATCGTCATTGGTCACCCCTCGATAGAGCTCCAGCAAATCAGCGGGTCGCCCTTGAATCTTCTTCACGGTCCCTGCCATGCCTACACCTATAATGCTACAAAATATGAAAGAGATAGTTGACGGGTAGGGGGTGTTAGTGAAAACAAAACTCTCAACAAAAGTTTTGGTGAGCATATGATACGTCCATTTTGCATCACTACTCTATGTCTTAATTCACTATTATTCATTGATATATTTCGTATTGAGAGGTGATACTTATGTTATTTCATCTATTTTTGCATGGTTGATGACTTTTGCAGCATGGACCGCTGCAGTCAAGATTCTGATGGAAAATGTGCTGTTTGGAGGCAAATTTCACGAAGATCCGAAAATCCGGGAAAATATACGGAAAATCCTATTTTTCCAGAAGACTAAGGATGCCAGAAGACGGAGTGGAGATGGGTCACAGGGGGCCCACACCACCCCACAGCGCGGGTAGCCCTAGGCCGCGCCAGGAGGTGGTGTGGCCACCCTGGCCCACTCCAGCCTCTCCCCTCTGGCGTATATCATCCCCACGAAACCCTAAGACTCGGGGAGCGACCACAGAAAGATTCCGCCGCCTCTGCGGGGCAGAAAACACCGAGAGAGAAAGATCTCTCCGGCAGACAGATTTCTGCCGGGGGAATTCCTTCCCGGAGAGGGGAGATCGTCGCCATCAACACCACCATCAAGCTGGACTTCATCGGGATCATCATCATCATCATCATCACCACCATCATCACCATCAGCACCCTCATCACCATCTCCATATTGCTATAACAATTGGTTGAATCTTGCATAAGTTCATAGGGGAAACTTTCCCGGTGTTGATTACTCCTTGTAGTTGATGCTATTGAGTGAACCATTGAATTATTGTTTATGTTCAGATTGTTATACATCATTATTCCATCTCTGATCATGATCCATATGATGTCTTGTGAGTAGTTCGTTTTGTTCTTGAGGACACGGGAGAAGTCTTGTTGTTAGTAGTGGAGTTGTGTTGAGAAAGATTCAATAGATTGTTATTTAAGTTGTGGTGTACTTCTTCTAGTGGTGTCATGTGAACGTCAACCACATGACACTTCACCTATATGGGCCTAGGGGAATGCATTGTGTATTTGGCTACTAATCGTAGGGGTTGCCGGAGTGACAGAAACCTAAACCACCGTAAGGAAACCATTGCACAAGGGATGTAAGGGTCTTAGAGTTTAAAGTTGTGGTTAGGTTTCTACCTTAATTACTTTCTTGTACTTACGGATGTTTGCAAGGGGTATAATCACAAGTATGTATTAGTCTTGGATGGGGCGGTACATTAGCATAGGTTCACCCACACAACACTTAGCAAGCTAGAGAAGATTAATCAACTATATGAAGCGAAAGCACTTGACAGTCTTCCCATGTGTCCTCGAGAACGTTTGGTCATCTGAAGTAATACAACCGGCTTGTCCTTTGCTGCATAAAGGATTGGGCCACTTGCTGCATTTATTCCTACTGTCTTTTATTTACTCGTACTTTGTTTACTTGCTATATCAAAAACCCCTAAAAATCTGTTTGCTAAGTATTTGTAGAGAATTCCTGATCCATACCACTAGCCAGCACCTTCTGCTCCTCGTTGGGTTCGACACTCTTACTTATCGAAAATACTGCGATACACCCCCTATACTTGTGGGTCATCAAGACTATTTTCTAGCGCCGTTGCCGGGGAGTGAAGCGCTATTCGAGAGTGGAACTGGTAAAGGAAACTTCTACTGTGAGTATTGTTTACTTCTGCTAGTTGCTTTATTTTCGTTATGGATAATTCGCTAAGTTTCTTATTTGGTAATGCTACTACCACTGCTAAGGTAGTAGATAAGCCACCACCTGCTGAGAATGATGTTTTCAAAATACCTACAAGAATTATTGATCGTGTTATGGATAACTACTATGTTGGGGATGGAACTGTCCATCCTGGTGATCATTTACTCTTTATACATGAATTATGCGGGTTGTTCAAGTGTGCAGGTATTACTACAGATCAAGTTAAGAAGAAGTTATTCTCATTATCATTGAAAGGAAGAGCTCATGAATGGTATAAGCCGCTGAAGAATGGTCAAGCTCTGGAATGGGAGGAAATAGTGCCTCTCTTATATTCAAAGTTTTATCCTCCTAGTGAGATTCATAAAGATCAGAATCAAATATACAACTTTTGGCCTCTTGATGGAGAGAGTACAGCTCAAGCTTGGGGGAGATTGAAGTTACTAATGCTCAAATGTCCCATTCATGAGCTCCCCAACAATATTATTATCAACAACTTTTATGCAAGGCTCCCTCTACATGATAAAGATTTATTGGATGCTTCTTATGCTGGATCATTCACTCGCATGGAAGAAGAAGCTAAATGGGACCTTCTAGATCGTATTCAAGACAATGCTAAAGCCTGGGAGAATGACAAAGGTAGAAAGTCAGGTATAAATTATGATTATGAATGCATTGAATCTTTTATGAGAACTGATGACTTTCAAAATATTAAAAATGCTTATGGTTTAGATTCTCAAACTATTGCTTCTTATTTTAAGGCTTTTGCTTCCTACATTGAAGTGCCTAAAAAGAAGTGGAATAAGTATCATGAACCTTATAAAGATGTTTCTAAAAGTGTTCCTGCAAGAAATACTGAAGTTTATACTGCTAATCATGTTTTACCTAAACCTTATATTGCGAAAATTCCTTTTCCAGTTAAGGTAAAGAAACATTCCATGATAGCTAGTATGGTTAATGAAAGTACAAGTAAAGCTGTTGAATCTGATAAACAAATGGTTGATGGACCTTAATAGCAAATGTGAAATACTTTGTCACTAAGTATGAGGAAGAAGGACACACTATCCTTTGTAAGGATACCCCTAAGATTGTTTCACAAAGTAGTGTTATGAGAGCTAGTGTTCCCGTGTTTTCTGTTAGAATAAGTGATCATTGCTATGATGGTCCTTGTGATAGCTATATTATTAAGTTTATGCATGATACTTAAAGCTACTATGAGAGAGGGAAAAGTGTTTGTATGCATCTCAATAATATCAAGTTTCCTCGATTTATGCTAAAAGTTTTTATGCTGCACTTCTTTTCCCTTATGCAAGTTGCCTCTGGTTTCAATAACTTGTTTGTTTACAAAATCCCCTTGCATAGGAAGTGGGTTAGACTTAAATGTGCATGTGTTTTTGCTTCTTAATGCTCTCTTTCACTTTAATCCATATCCCTATGAGAGTTTCTTCAAAATTATCGTGCCCATCTTAATGGCTATAAAGAAAGAGCTTAATGGGAGACAACCCAATTTGTTTTTGCTTTTAGTTTGTTTTTTTCTTTGAGTCTTGGAAGTTATTACTTCTATAATAACCGCTCCTTATCCTTTTTGTTTGGTTTCTGTGTCAAGATCAACCTCTAATGAGAGAGAAGTAAGATTTGGGGAAGTTGCTGTCCGGAAACAGATTTTTGTGCTTCACCGTAAAAATTCGTGAAAGATCTCTGTATGTCGGATTGAGCTGTAATTTTTTGTGCTTCTGCCCCAGGTTGTTATTTAACTTTCGTTAGATTTTCACTTTTTGATTTGAGCAACAAAAGATTTTCGAAAAAATTGATCTTTACCTGCTGGTCTGTTTTGATAGATTTAACCACTCTTGCATTTGCTTCTTTATTCGATTTCCTTTTTGAATTCTTTTGGGTTTTCGGAAGGAGTTGCTACAGTAGCTTATGTTTTGATGGTTTTCAATTGAAGTTGGACTCAAAAGGTTTTATCACTTCACTTATACTAATGTTGCTAATGAGAACTATGTGAAGTTTTGTGTGAAAGAAATTTCCAGGTAGTGGAGATGTTGGTGTAATAAGGAAGAGAAAGGTTTTATGACTCAAGTAGTAAGTGTATGAAGATGAAGATATCGATGATATTCAAGATATGACTCCAGAAGAATCTATTACATACCAAATTCAGAGACCTACAGAGTCCGCTTTCAAATAGGTAACAGTTCTGGTAAGAAAAGTTCCACGAAAATACTATCCAAATATATTTTTGCAGTTTTCAGTCGATAAGGAAAGCTACGAAGTGAAAAAGGGACGGAAACGGAGCCAGGGTGGCTCACACCACCCAGTGGCGCGGGCCCTCCCCTGGCCGCGCCACCAGGTGGTGAGTCCACCCCGGACTCCGCCTCCGACTCGTTTTTCTCCCAGTACCTTCCTTTTGACATGTAACTTCATAATATATAACCCCCCCCAGATCCCCCGAGGTCCGTATATCATGTTTTCATCGTGTTTTTGTTTCGATCTGTTTCTATCAGGACATACTCTTTTAAAGCTTAGAAGCACAATGGTGTCCGCCAAGGATAAAGGGAAGGAACCTATGGAGGAAGACCTCCAAGACCTTCGGAAGGAGAAGGAGATCAAGAGTGAAGGTGAAGAGGAGCAAGGCCAACACCCGCATACCGGCACTACCATTGCAAGTATTGGAGTGGTGGCAAATCCAGCCATTGGAGGGAAGCCTCCTCATCACCGTTCAGATCCCTAGTCACTTCCTCCATGCACCAAGAATCCTTTCCATACCCTTATCCATGAGCATCAATACCAGAATATGCCCAAGGGGAAATTACCCTCCAATTGGGATTTGCCTCGTTCTAGCCATGCAGGAAAAGAAGACTTCAAGGAAGAAGAGTGGGGAAAGAATAGCAAGAGCTGGAATTCTCAACACGACATGATCATGAGCCGCATTGAGCAAAACTCAGAGTTGATTCGTACTCTCACCTTTGAGATTGAGGACTTGGGGAAACTAATCAAAGAGCTCATCGAGAGGATACCACCACCACCAAAGGAGTAATTCGTCATCAGGTTTGGCATCCCCTTGGTTTGTCCCAAGCTTGGGGGAGTGCCGCGGTATCACATCACTATCTCCTATCTTTTTACCTTATTAGTAGAGTCATTGTTGGGTCCGTAGCCTAGAAAACAAAAAATTTCCTATGCTGTGAACTACACGACAACATCTATCTACTAGATACAAAACAACGGGTGGACATACATCCAACGAGAACTTACCCTCGAAGACAATGAGTTTTGTTAACGAGTAGGAACTCGTGGTTTATGTAGTCGTACACTTGCCGATCTCAAGATCGTGAGGAAGTCCGAGCGCCGCAACTCAGCAGCGCATCCGCACTCGCACACACGTTCAAGCCACCGGACAACCTCCACCACCTCGCTCCAGCGATCTAGCGGAAGCAGCAAGTCCTTCCAGACGAAATGCCACCAGGAACATGTATCTCGCTAATCCGAGACCATGGGGGAATAATTCTAGAGGGGAAGAGAGATCCTTCACAAGGAGGTGTGAGGATGAAGGAGGGAATGGGTGGCCTTTTATAGGAGGAGGGGGGGGTGCCCCCTCTCTCCATGGCCGGCGCATGGGGGGTGACCCCTCACCTCCCCCATTCATGTGGTGGTAACCCCTCCACATTAAAATGCATCTTCACATTCCCTTTTAAAGTCTCCACTTTAAATGCATTAAATTTCTCCAAATTTAATGCTCTCTCATTTAATAAAACTCTTTTTATTAAATTTATTCAGAATTTTGTTAATTACTTTAATTAACAAACATTCACATATAGCCCCTTGCAATATTTCAATATCACATGCAGAACCACTTTCTGCAATTTCACCCAAAACAATTTCCGGTTTCTATTGAAACAATTCCTGCGCTTTGCAATTCTTTCGTCTGAAACATATGTGCTCCAAAATGGTGTCCGATAACTATTAAGTGTGCCACCCTATGGTTCACAAATAATGCAGACATGATCGAGACCCTTCTCCGATCAATAATCAGCAGCGGGACCTGGAGATCCGTACTGACTCCTACACATTCAACGATGACTTCTGTGATCGTGAGAACCTTTAACGCTTGTAACTAAATCCCTTTGTCTCTCGATATATTTCATGTCCGAGATTCGATCATCGGTATCTCCATACCTAGTTTGATCTTGTTACCGACATGCACTCTTTTCTCGTTCCCGTGATATAACATTCTAGTGATCACATCACTTGCTTGCAAGCTATCTTAATGTGATATCACCGAGAGGGCCCAGAGTATATCTATCCATCATCTGGATTGACAAATTCCACTCTTGATCCATGAGCCTCAACATAACACCTTCGTAGTACTGAACCCATCTTTATAGTCACCCTGTTACGGTGTGATGTTTGATGTTATCAAGATACTCTTTCGGTGTTAGCAATTAACATGATCTCATGGTCTAAGGATAAAGATTACTTCGTATGATGTTATAGCAATATAAACATAATGACTTGATCGTAATGCTATACTTCGGATGAATGTTCATCACATCATTCCACCAATGGTGTGACCTTGTTATTAACAACATCCAATGTCCATGATCAGGAAACCTTGATCATCTTGTTAATCAACAAGCTAGTCTATAAGAGAGGCATAACTAGGAACCCTTTTTGTTTATTAAACACACATGTATTGATGTTTCCGATCAATACAATTCTAGCATGTAAAATAAACATCTATCATATATAAGGAATATATAATAACAACTTTATTATTGCCTCTCAGGGCATATTTCCTTCAGTCTCCCACTTGCACTAGAGACAATAATCTAGTTCACATAGTGATAAATCTAACACCCATGGAGTTCTGGTATTGATCATGTTTTGCCCTAGGGAGAACTTTAGTCAATGGATCTGCTACATTTAGGTCCGTGTGTACTTTACAAATCTTTATATCTCCATCCTTGACATGCTCGCGGATGGAGTGAAACCGACGCTTAATATGCTTGGAATTCTTGTGAGACCTCGGTTCCTTTGCGTTGGCTATGGCTCCATTATTGTCACAGTAGATCACCATTGGGTCCAACACACTGGGAACCACACCTAGTTCCGTAATGAACTCTTTCATCCAAACCGCCTCCTGCGTCGCTTCTGAAGCAGCAACATATTCCGCCTCTGTCCTTGATCCAGCCACCACAGGTTGTTTGGAACTCCTCCAACTAACTGTTGCTACGTTCAAGAGAAATACGTATCCGGATTGAGACTTAGAGTCATCCGGATCGGTGTCAAAACTCGCATCGACATAACACTTAGCGACTAGCTCTTCTTCACCTCCGTATATAAGAAACATATCCTTAGTTCTTCTCAAGTACTTGAGGATGTTCTTTACCGCTATCCAGTGTTCCGAACCTGGATCAGATTGGTACCTACTAGTCAAACTAATAGCATGTGCCACATCCGGTCTTGTACATAGCATGGCATACATAATAGAGCCTATGGCCGAGGCATAGGGGATCTTATCCATCATCTCTCTTTCTTCCGCCGTAGCTAGACCCTGAGTCTTACTCAATGTCTTGCCTTGCAACATAGGTAAGAACCCCTTCTTACTTTCGTCTATATTAAACTTCTTTAATATCTTATCAAGGTATGTACTCTGTGATAGCCCAATTAGGCGCCTTGATCTATCTCTATAGATTTTAATGCCTAATATATATGATGCTTCACCAAGGTCTTTCATCGAAAATTTGCTATTTAGATAACTTTTAACACTGTTTAAAAGATCTATATCATTTCCAATCAATAATATGTCATCCACATATAATATCAGAAATGCAACATTGCTCCCACTCACTTTCTTGTAAATACAAGCCTCTCCATAAGTTTGGACAAATCCAAACTCTTTGATCACCTCATCAAAGCGGGGATTCCAACTCCGGGATGCTTGCTTCAGTCCATAGATGGATCGCTGAAGTTTTCATGCCTTATTAGCATCCTTAGGATCGACAAAACCCTTAGGTTGTATCATATACAATTCTTCTTCAATATTACCATTCAGGAACGCAGTTTTGACATCCATCTGCCATATTTCATAATCGAAATATGCAGCAATTGCTAACATAATCCTAACCGACTTAAGCATCGCTACAGGAGAGAATGTCTCATCGTAGTCAACTCCTTGAATTTTTTGAAACCCCTTTGTGACAAGTCGAGCCTTATAGATGGTCACATTACCATCAGCATCAGTTTTTCTTTTGAAAATCCATTTATTCTCAACGGCCTTTCGGTCGTGAGGTAAGTCCACCAAGTTCCAAACTAGGTTCTCGTACATGGATTCCATCTCGGATTTCATGGTTTCTAGCCATTTGTTGGAATCCGGGCTCATCATCGCTTCTTCATACGTCGCAGGGTCATCCATTTCATCAACCATGAAATTCATAACAGGATTGCCATACAGTTCAGGAGTTGTACGTGTCCTGCTTGACCTGCGAGGTTTGGTAGTGTCCTCTTTCAGAGTTTCATGATCATTATCATTAGCTCTCTCTTCATCAGGTGAAGTCAAGTCCGAAACAACTTCTGGTGTTGCGCCACTCGCCATTCCATGAAGAGAAGGTTCAATAACCTGTTCAAGTTCTACCTTCCGACTACTCACACCTTTCGCGAGAAACTCCTTCTCAAGAAAGAATCCATTCTTGGCAACAAAAACCTTGCCCTCAGATCTGTGATAGAAGGTATACCCAATTCTTTCCTTAGGGTATCCTATGAAGACGCATTTTTCCGCTTTGTGTTCGAGTTTATCCGGTTGAAGTTTCTTCACATAAACATCGCATCCCCAAACTTTAAGAAATGATAGCTTAGGTTTGTTTCCAAACCATAATTCATACGGTGTCGTTTCAACGGATTTAGATGGTGCCCGATTTAAAGTGAATGTAGCTGTTTCCAGTGCATAACCCCAAAATGACAGTGGCAAGTCAGTCAGAGACATCATAGATCGAACCATATCCAATAAGGTACTATTACAACGTTCCGACACACCATTACGTTGTGGTGTTCCGGCAGGCGTGAGTTCTGAAACTATTCCACACTCTTTCATGTGTGTGCTAAACTCGTAACTTAGATACTCTCCTCCACGGTTAGACCGTAGAAATTTGATCTTTCTATTACGATGATTTTCCACTTCATTCTGAAATTCCTTGAACTTTTCAAAAGTTTTAGACTTGTGTTTTATCAAATAGATATACCCATATCTACTCAAATCATCCGTGAAAGTAACAAAATAACGATATCCACCTTGCGCCGACACACTCATTATTCCACACACATCAGTATGTATGATTTCCAATAGATCTGTCGCCCGTTCCATTGAACCGGAAAACGGCGTTCTAGTCATCTTGCCCATAAGGCATGGCTTACATGTATCAAATGATTCAAAATCAAGTGATTCCAAAAGTCCATCAGAATGGAGTTTCTTCATGCGTTTAACGCCAATATGACCTAGACGACAGTGCCACATATATGTAGACATATCATCATCAAGTTTAATCTTTTTAGCATTAACATTATGAATGTGTGTAATATTACTATCGAGATCCAACAGAAATAAACCATTCAACATAGGTGCATAACCATAAAAGATATCATTCTTATAAATCGATCAACCATTGTTTTCAGATTTAAAGGAATGACCACTTTGCATCAAACACGATCTAGATACAATGTTCATGCTTAGTGTAGGCACTAAATAACAATTATTTAGGTTTATAACTAATCCCGATGGCAAATGGAGAGGTAACGTCCCGACGGCAATCACATCAACTTTTGATCCATTGCCGACCCGCATTTTGACCTCATCCCTTGCTAGTTGTTGCTTGTTCCGTAGCCCCTGAACCGAGTTACATATATTAACAACCGATCCCGTATCAAATACCCAGGTGCTACTGCGAGTACTAGTCAAGTACACATCAATAACATGTATATCACATATACCTTTGTTTGCCTTGCCGGACTTCTTGTCCGCCAAATACTTGGGGCAGTTGCGCTTCCAATGGCCAGTCCCCTTACAATAGTAGCACTCGGTGTCAGACTTAGGGCCAGCTCGGGGTTTGTTTTCAGGCGTGGCAACAGACTTGCCACCCTTCTTTCCCTTGTGCTTGCCTTTCTTGAAACCGGTGTTCCTATTGATCATCAACACTTGATGTTCTTTCCTAATCTCCACTTCTGCAGTCTTAAGCATTGACATAAGCTCGGGAAGAGACTTCTTCATGCCCTGCATATTATAGTTCATCACGAAGCTCTTGTAGCTAGGTGGCAGAGATTGGAGAACACGATGTATGCCTAAGTCAATGGGAATCGTTATTCCCAAGGACACAAGCTTATCGGTGTACCCAGACATTTTGAGTACGTGCTCACTAACGGAGCTGTTTTCCTCCATCATGCAGCTAAAGAACTTTTCTGTAGCATTATAACTCTCTACGGCAGCATGGGTATCGAAAATCATTTCCAATTCTCCCATGGTATCAAAGGCATTGCCATTTTCGAAACGCTTTCGAAGTTCTGGCTCTAGCCCATACAGTATGCCGCAATGAACTAAGTTGTGGTCCTCCTGACGAGTCACATAGACATTCTTTTCCTCGTCAGGGGCATCAGGAGCTGGTGGGGGGCCTAGCGGCGCATCTAGGACATAATCCTTTTGTGCAGCAGTGAGGAGAATCCTCAAATTCATAGCCCAGTTGGTGAAGTTGCTACCATTCGCAGCAAGTTTCTCTTTCTCCATGAACACATTGAAATTAAAAGCAGGTGGTGCCATCTACAACAAAATTTGTAAAGTTTATTTATACTAAGTTTATGATAGATTGAGTTCAACTAATCCAAATTACTAATGAACTCCCACTCAAAAACGACATCCCTCGTGTCTTTTTGGTGATTACATGAACCAAATCCACTACACCAAGTTCGATCATCACGTGAGTTGATGTAGCTTCAAAGGCGAGCATCTATATGGGCATCATATCAACTATATGACTCATGCTTAACCTTTCGGTCCGTGTTCCGAGGCCATGTATGTACATGCTTGGCTCGCCAAGTAAGAACCTTAGTATTCGCGTGTGTAAAACTGTCTTACACCCGTTCCTATGAAAGCGTAGATTCGAGTACACCCGATCATCACGTGATGTCTCAAAACACGATCCACAGAACGGTGCATACTTAAGGAAGAACACATTTTTATCTTGATACCTAAATGAGGGATCATCTTATAATGCTACCAAAAGCGCCAAACTAGCAGTATAAGATGCTAACATCTAATGTGTAAAGTGAGATGATATGGTCCATGCATTTGATCTCTATCACTTGCATCGTGGTATGATCTCTATCATTCCTTTGTGTGTAAGGACAAGGTCTATGGAACTTACACGTTGAGTGTGTTGTAAGAGTATCTATCATACATCTACTTCAGCAATACCATATCAATACACTAGCCCAGCAACGATCTAAACTAGATGCCTCTAATTTATCAATTGCAAGTTTTACGTGGCTTAGGGCTTTCGGAGATAGAACTGTTCTCACCTACGGACATGAACCACAACGAGGATAACTAAGTTATTAGCAACTCGTTGTAAATCAAATATTGACTATAGTAGGAGAGACAGACACCCGCCAGCCACTTATGCAAAACAAGTTGCATGGCAGTCGTGGAACCGGTCTCATGTACGATGACATGTAAGGTTGGTCCGGGCCGCTTCATCCCACTATGCCACCAATATCCAAAATACATAGAAGATGCAATAACATGATCATCATCGCCCACATATAAACATATGTGTACTACCCGTGCAAAGCACCTATGCATAGATCAGGCTCTGATACCACTGTTGGGTCCGCAGCATAGAAAACAAAAAATTTCCTACGGTGTGAACTACACGTCAAGATCTATCTACTAGGTACAAAGCAACGGGTGGACATATATCCAACGAGAACTTACCCTCGAAGACAACGAGTTTTGTTAGCGAGTAGGAACTCGTGGTTTATGTAGTCGTACACTTGCCGATCTCAAGATCGTGAGGAAGTCCGAGCGCCGCAACTCAGCAGCGCATCCGCACTCGCACACACGTTCAAGCCACCGGACAACCTCCACCTCCTCGCTCCAGTGATCCAGCGGAAGCAGCAACTCCTTCCAGACGAAATGCCACCAGGAACATGTATCTCGCTAATCCGAGACCATGGGGGAATAATTCTAGAGGGGGAGAGAGATCCTTCATAAGGAGGTGTGAGGATGAAGGAGGGAATGGGTGGCCTTTTATAGGAGGAGGGGGTGCCCCCTCTCTCCATGGCCGGCGCATGGGGGGTGACCCCTCACCTCCCCCATTCATGTGGTGGTAACCCCTCCACATTAAAATGCCTCTTCACATTCCCTTTTAAAGTCTCCACTTTAAATGCATTAAATTTCTCCAAATTTAATGCTCTCTCATTTAATAAAACTCTTTTTATTAAATTTATTCAGAATTTTTTTAATTACTTTAATTAACAAACATTCACATATAGCCCCTTGCAATATTTCAATATCACATGCAGAACCACTTTCTGCAATTTCACCAGAAACAATTTCCAGTTTCTATTGAAACAATTCCTGCGCTTTGCAATTCTTTCGTCTGAAACATATGTGCTCCAAAATGGTGTCCGGTAACTCTTAAGTGTGCCACCCTACGGTTCGCGAATAATGCAGACATGATCGAGACCCTTCTCCGATTAATAATCAGCAGCGGGACCTGGAGATCCGTACTGACTCCTACACATTCAACGATGACTTTTGTGATCGTGAGAACCTTTAACTCTTGTATCTAAATCCCTTTGTCCCTCGATATATTACATGTCCGAGATTCGATCATCGGTATCTCCATACCTAGTTTGATCTCGTTACCGACATGCACTCTTTTCTTGTTCCCGTGATATAACATTCTAGTGATCACATCACTTGCTTGCAAGCTATCTTAATGTGATATCACCGAGAGGGCCCAGAGTATATCTATCCGTCATCTAGATTGACAAATTCCACTCTTGATCCATGAGCCTCAACATAACACCTTCGTAGTACTAAACCCATCTTTATAGTCACCCTGTTACGGTGTGACGTTTGATGTTATCAAGATACTCTTCCGGTGTTAGCAATTAACATGATCTCATGGTCTAATGATAAAGATTACTTCGTATGATGTTATAGCAATATAAACATAATGACTTGATCGTAATGCTATACTTCGGATGAATGTTCATCACATCATTCCACCAATGGTGTGACCTTGTTATTAACAACATCCAATGTCCATGATCAGGAAACCTTGATCATCTTGTTAATCAACAAGCTAGTCTATAAGAGAGGCATAACGAGGAACCCTTTTTGTTTATTAAACACACATGTATTGACGTTTCCGATCAATACAATTCTAGCATGTAAAATAAACATCTATCATATATAAGGAATATATAATAACAACTTTATTATTGCCTCTCAGGGCATATTTCCTTCAGTCATATCATGAATAGAGGAATTATTATGTAGGATGGTTTGCATTATGGAAGTGTCCCCTCTCTCGTTAGATATGTATCCCTTGGTGCGAGTTTCTGTTATGGAATATTAATGAGAAGTTCTATCATCCACTCTTTTGCATAGCTTATATTAGTTTTCAATTCGTGGTTATATGATTGATCTTGTTGTTAGTACTGGTATCACTTTGGGATCATTGAGTTAATTTAGTTGGTTTTGGCAAACCTGGCTCGGTCATTAGCAACACTATTTTTGAGAGTTGAATGAAAAAGATAGAAGTACTCTAGAGAAAAAAATAATTTCATCATCTTTCTTTCTTGATTTTCTAATAAGTTTAGTATTCTCTAGTTAAGATCTTTTGTGCTTCCAAGGAAGATTGCATGTTTGTCTTTATCACTTGTAGGTTTGTTTGTTTCCTTCAACTCTTATACTTGCTACCCAGCCTTGCTAGCCAAAAACCTGTACTAAGAGGGTATTCTTCTCGTGCATCCACCTCCTTTAAAGCAAAACCTTTGCCATTTGTGTCCACCATACCTACCTAGTAGCATTATTGCTATTCCAAGTAAATTCTTGTTTTATCTACCTCCCAAATTAAACTTGATATGTGAAAATTAGTGATTAAAGCTCTCACGAACTTGATGGCACACTTTACTTTCTTGCATTTAATAAACTTGAACCATTGGGTCCTTCTTTGTTGCGTATATGCTTGCGCTTTATGAGTTGAAGTTAGCCGAACCATGTATCATGGGGACCACTTTCAACACTTCATTGGTACTTGTACCTAGTTGGTATCATGTTCTTTTGCTTATGGATCCCGGCGGTGTGAAATAAAAGTGGAACTTGTAAGATCATGGAGTTTATATGTGTGTTAGAGAAACGCCTGGGCCGCTAGCCTAAGCCATGCCTAATCATGGTGGAAACTTGCAGCATAACTATAGTGAGCATTCTATGAAGCATCCTTAATAAAAACCTATGCAAATAGCAAATAAAAAGATCGCTGAGATGCTCACTTTCTGCTTGCCTTGTCATTTTGATTATGGAATAGCTCCTATGTCATATGCAAGGGGTACCCCGTTGGCGGTTCTTAATGATACACATGTATTTACAATGACAAGAGCTTGCTCGTGACTGAAGTTGAGTAGCATGAGGATCGGTACTCATAAGTAAGGGCATGAGATTTCAACTTATAACTTGTCAAGCATATCCTCTTAGTTGTGTCACTTTAACCTTAATCACCAAAAGATGCCTATGATAGGGGCAATGAGAGATGAAAGCTAGTAAGTATCATAATTTTTGGGAGCTATTTATGAGACTTGCAATCCCTGCTTCCCTCTGCGAAGGGACCTTTCTTTTACTTTGTAGTTGAGTCAGTAAACCTATTCCCTTCTATATCAGCAAGTATTTTGAGTTGATGTGTTTCATTCATTCATATGATGATTTATGAAATCATGTCTTATGTTCCTTGTTTTGCACATTTCTCTTATCTTGTTGTTTACTACTTTGAAAGCTATCATTGAAAAACCAGCTATTTGTGAACTCCAGCAAATTATCAACTATTCTTCGACCAAGAGCTAAGTTTGCCATTACCAATTATGATTCACTTTATGTATCTTTATTGTGTTTCCTTTACTTATTACAAGTTGAGTTGTATAATAGTGAGTTGTCTTCTATTATGATCTATGTATTTGATGAATGTGATGCTTCTTGTCCGTATTATTTTATCGACTCTTCACTCCATAAACCCGAGGCCATGTTTATTGAGCTCAGTTTCGCTTGGGGCCAAGCGAAGTCTAAGCTTGGGGGGAGTTGATACGTCCATTTTGCATCACTATTATATGTCTTAATTCACTATTATTCATTGATATATTTCGTACTGAGAGGTGATACTTATGTTATTTCATCTATTTTTGCATGGTTGATGACTTTTGCAGCATGGACCGCTGCAGTCATGATTCTGATGGAAAATGTGCTGTTTGGAGGCAAATTTCACGAAGATCAGAAAATCCGGGAAAATATATGGAAAATCCTATTTTTCCAGCAGACTAAGGATGCCAGAAGACGGAGTGGAGATGGGCCACAGGGGGCCCACACCACCCCATGGCGCGGGTAGCCCTAGGCCGCGCCAGGAGGTGGTGTGGCCACCCTGGCCCACTCCAGCCTCTCCCCTCTGGCGTATATCATCCCCACGAAACCCTAAGACTCGGGGAGCGACCACAGAAAGATTCCGCTGCCTCTGCAGGGCAGAAAACACCGAGAGAGAAAGATCTCTCCGGCAGACAGATTTCTGCCGGGGGAATTCCTTCCCGGAGAGGGGAGATCGTCGCCATCAACACCACCATCAAGCTGGACTTCATCGGGATCATCATCATCATCACCACCATCATCACCATCAGCACCCTCATCACCATCTCCATATTGATGTAACAATTGGTTGAATCTTGCATAAGTTCATAGGGGAAACTTTCTCGGTGTTGATTACTCCTTGTAGTTGATGCTATTGAGTGAACCATTGAATTATTATTTATGTTCAGATTGTTATACATCATTATTCCATCTCTGATCATGATCCATATGATGTCTTGTGAGTAGTTCGTTTTGTTCTTGAGGACACGGGAGAAGTCTTGTTGTTAGTAGTGGAGTTGTGTTGAGAAAGATTCAATAGATTGTTATTTAAGTTGTGGTGTACTTCTTCTAGTGGTGTCATGTGAACGTCAACCACATGACACTTCACCTATATGGGCCTAGGGGAATGCATTGTGTATTTGGCTACTAATCGTAGGGGTTGCCGGAGTGACAGAAACCTGAACCCCCGTTAGGAAACCATTGCACAAGGGACGTAAGGGTCTTAGAGTTTAAAGTTGTGGTTAGGTTTCTACCTTAATTACTTTCTTGTACTTACGGATTTTTGCAAGGGGTATAATCACAAGTATGTATTAGTCTTGGATGGGGCGGTACATTAGCACAGTTTCACCCACACAACACTTAGCAAGCTAGAGAACATTAATCAACTATATGAAGCGAAAGCACTTGACAGTCTTCCCATGTGTCCTCAAGAACGTTTGGTCATTTTAAGTAATACAACCGGCTTGTCCTTTGCTGCATAAAGGACTCGGCCACTTGCTGCATTTATTCCCACCATCTTTTATTTACCCGTACTTTGTTTACTTGCTATATCAAAAACCCCTAAAAATCCGTTTGGTAAGTATTTACAGAGAATTCCTGATCCATACCACTAGCCAGCACCTTCTGCTCCTTGTTGGGTTCGACACTCTTACTTATTGAAAATACTACGATACACCCCCTATACTTGTGGGTCATCAGCATAGCGTATTGCTCACTCTCATCTTGCATGTATGAGGTCAAACCAACCCTCTGAATCAGTAGCAAGAAATCATCAAGAATCCCCGCAGCTTGTAAGAAGGTAAAACAAGGAAAAGTAGATGGGTGAGCATCCCTACCTTCATCACCAATGCGAGGTGCAATGAGATCTTCGTTGTATGATGGCCTAAACCGAGAGGCTATATTGAGGGCCTTGACCCCCTAGGTGCATCCCTCTCAAATATTTCCCCAAAGGTATGGTTGTTCAACTTTGATATTCTGAAATTTAAACATCTATTAAACAAGTAATTGCAAAGTGAATATATAATGGAGAGCACTACTCATAGGGACTTGTAGAGGCCTAAACATGCATCAAAACTATATCTATAAGCATTGAACAAGCTTACAAGCTCTCAAAACCTGTCACCCACAGCAGAAAAATACTCAAGATATAAACCACTAAACACAAATCTACTTGGACAAGCGGAGGAGTCACATACCGGAGAAAAAATGCTCCAAATTTCAGCAGCAAAGATGGGCTGAGCAAGGAGATCCAAAAATCGAGGGCAAGCACATCAAGAACACGATTTCGAGCAATGAACTCGTGTTTACTCGGGAGAGAGAAGAAAGTGGCAAGTGAGAGAGTGAGTGGAGGGCCAGGGGTGGCCCAGACCATGGCGAGGCGCGCCCCTGGGCTGGCCGCCCCACTAGGTGGTGTGCCTGCCTGGTGGGCCCCCTGGTACCTTCCAGGCACTCCTCTGCCCCTTTTTCACGTAAAAAATTAATATGAATTTTCTGGAATTTTTCGAGACACTTTATTTTTGAGTAATTTTCAGGTATAGATGAATGATTTTCTGACAAAAAATATTTCTGGAATGATGCAAAGACAAAACAAGGCTAAAACTTCAGAAGTTCTAAGACACTCTAACATGCAAGCAACTAACAACAGAAAAGTAAACTAAACAAAAGCAAAAACTAAAATAGATAGAATAGAAGTAAGCGGAGATAATCATGGTGAAAACATTGTTTTGTTCATTGAAATCCTTTTGTTAACAAGGTGGAACAAAACAATTTTAATCATGGTACCTTCCAGGCACTCCTCTTGTTACCAAAACAATTTTATATGGAACAAAACTTTGTATTCCACTAATGATTATGTTACCTCAACCTTGATAGCAATGGTCCCAATCATAATAGTTTCAAATTTTTCTCTTGGTATGGGACAATATATTTCTCCATTTGAATGCCCTCAACATGTTCAATTGAATTCAAACCATAATTCCTATCAATCTTCTTGGGGAAATAGACAATATGCTCCTTGTCATTAACATTAAAAGTCACCTTTCCTTGATTACAATTAATCACAGCTCTTGCAGTATTAAGAAAAGGTCTCCCAAGAATAATAGACATATTATCATCTTCAGTCATTTCAAGCACAACAAAATCAGTTAATATCAAGCAATTATGAGCCACTTGAACAGGTACATCCTCACATATACCAACAGGAATAGTGGTAGATTTATCAGCCATTTGCAAAGATATATCAGTTGGTATTAGTTTTTCCAGTTGAAGTCTCTTATAGAGAGAAAAACGCATGACACTAACTCCTACTCCCAAATCACACAAATACGTTCTAACATAACTATTTTTAATAGAGCAAGGAATAGTTGGAATCCCTGGGTCTCCAAGTTTCTTTGGAACCTTACCATTAAAGGAATAATTAGCAAGCAAGGTAGAAATTTCTTCATTAGGGATCTTCCTTTTATTCGAGACAATATCCTTCATATACTTTGAATAAGGTGGCAATTTAATAGCATCAGTCAAAAGAATTTGCAAGAATAAAGGTTTCATCCACTCACAAAACTTATTATAGTGTTCATCTTCCTTTCACTTGTGTTTCTTATCAGGGAAAGGCATAGGTTTTTGGACCCAAGACTCTCTTTCACTACCATGTTTCTTAGCAACAAAATCTTCTTTAGTGTATTTAGTATTCTTAGTGTGCTTTTCAGGTTCTTCTTCAACTTTTTCTTTATCAGGAACATCATTTTCTTCATTACCACTTTCAGTTTCAGCATCTGAAATAGATATACTATTAGGATCTATAGCAGGCTCAGAGGGTTCTACAACAGTTTTATGTTTCTTTTTTCTTTTTTTACGAGTAGTGCCACTATTTTCAGCTTGTTGAGAATCCTGCTCAGTTCTTTTGGGATGCCCCTCAGGATATAGAGGATCCTGGGTAGCAGCACCACTTCTAGTTCTAATCTCATAAGCATGTTTTTCCTTGGCAGCATTAATTAGCAAGTCTTTTTGCACTTTAATGTGTTGATCTATTTGAGTTTGGACCATTTGAAAATGTTTAACAATCATTTTAACATCATTAGAGGTTCTTTCCACAATATTTTTTAACTCAACAATAGCTCTAGTGTTTTCCGTTAGATCATTTTGCACCCTTTTATTAAAATTATCTTGTTTAACAATAAAAAATATCGAATTCTTCTAAGCATTGACCAGGAGGTTTAGAGTAAGGGATATCACTTTCATCAAAATGTTGGAGAGAGTGTACCTCAATAGTGGATGAGTGGGGGATTGGCTTACATAGTTCTTCTATAGGAGGTAAATTCTTGACATTAGCAGCTTTAATTCCCTTCTCCTTAAGACAAATTTTAGCTTCCTTCATCACTTCATCATTTAGTTCAATAACTCCCCTCTTCTTTGATGTTGGAATAGGCACAGGAATAGGTGGTTCATGTATAGTTGTCTCAGGTATAGCTGGTTTAGGAGGAGTCCAGTCTTCATAATTCTTGCTTATTCTAGCCATTAATTCCTCAGCTTCCTTGGGAGTCCTATTCCTGAAAACACAATCAGCACAACTATCCAGGTATGTCCTAGATTCTTCAGTTATTCCATTATAAAATATATCAAGAAGCTCATTCTTAGGTAATGGAGATCCAGCCTGTGCATGAATCAAAGCACAAAACCTTGCCCATGATTCAGGCAATATCTCTTTTTCTCCCCTGTTTAAAATCAAAAAGTTCCTACAAAATAGCATGTCTAGCACTAGGAGGAAAATATTTTTGCAGGAAAGTACTAATCAAGCAATCAAGGCTATCAATAGATCCATGAGGTAAATTACTAAACCAAGTTTTAGCTTCTCCTTTTAGTGAAAAAGGGAAAATCTTAGCAACAAAGTTGGTGCGCATCTTAATATCATCAGAAAACCAGCCACTCATGGTAGACAGTTCAGTCATATGTGCCACCGCACTTTCATTCTTCGTCCCACAAAAAGGTTCTTTCTCAACAATAGCTATGTAGGATAAATCAAGAGAGAAATCATAATGTTTATCTTTAATGTTTATGGGAGAAGCAGCAAACTTAGCATTAGGAGACAATTTGGGTTTAATATTACGCCTCTCAAGGAGACTCTTAGCAGCACTCCTATCATGGGTGTTTTGACATTCTTCAATAAATTCATCGGTCATCTCAATATAAACGTCTTCAATATCATAGCTCTCTCTAGACTCAGGTGAACTAACAGGTGTAGTAGTGTCTTCATTAGGAGTTTCAGTATTTCTAGCTATAGTTCTAGCAATCATAGCATCTAGGAAAGGACCTAATGAACCACTCTTATCAAGCACAGTAGAAGCAGCATCATAAGTATCAGAAGTTTCAGATTCAGCAGTAGTGGCAGTGTGTGTAGCATGGGTGTGTGGTGGTGTAAGGAACTTACTCATAACAGACGGTGAATCAAGAGCAACAGAGGTGTTCAGAATCGTACCTCTTCTTGTAGTGGATGGTAAAATAGGAACCTTGTCATGATGGATGGATGGCAGCGAAAAATCGTGATTCCAAGTGGACTTGATAAATAAAGCTATGCTCCCCGGCAATGGAGCCAGAAAATAGTCTTGATGACCCAATTTATTGATTCGATACAAGGGGTGCAAAAGAATATTTATAAGCCTTAAAAACTGAGTTGTCAATTCAGCTCCACCTAGAAACAATCTTACTCACAGCAGTTTATCAGTAGCAACAGTTTTGTAGTAGGAATAGTAAAGTAGCAGCAGTAGTAAAGTAAAGACAGTAGTAACAATTGCAGTAAATAGTAGGATTAGAGCATGGTAGGCATAGGGATGGATGGATGGGCGTTGCATGGACAAGACAATTCACATGGCAATCAGAACATAGGGCAATTGCAGATAAATAAGATAAAGCATCCAAGTACTAAATAATCATAGGCATGTGTTCCATATATAGTCATACGTGCTCGCAATGAGAACTTGCACAACATCTTTTGTCCTGCTAGCCCGTTTGCAGCGGGGCCTCAAGGGAACTACTGGCAATTAAGGTGCTCATTTTAATAGAGCATCGGAGCAAAGCATTAACACTCCATGAACAAATGTGATCCTCACATCAAAGCCATTCCCTCCGGTTATCCCGATTTCTGTCACTTCGAGGCCTTTGGTTCCAGACAATAATGTGTGTATACAACTTGCAGGTAAGACCAAAAACAATACTATCATAATGAATCCATAACAGTTTCAGATCTGAAATCATGGCACTCAGGCCCTAGTGACAAGCATTAAGCATAACAAGTTGCAACAAAGTCAAAAAGCACTAATAGTAGATACTAGGCACCATGCCCTAACAATCCGATGCCATTACATGAATGATCTCATCCAATCCCTACCATCCCCATAGCCTACAGCGGGGGATTACTCACTCATAGATGGGGGAAACATGGATGGTCGATGGAGAAGCGATGGTGATGATGATGGTGATGATCTCCTCCAATTCCCCGTCCCGACAGGGTGCCAGAACATAGTTTCTGGTTCCGAATCGTGGAATCTGGTAGCGGCAGCGGATCAGAACTCTTTCTGGAAAAACGTCGAACCCCCCGGAGTTTTTAGGTCAGAAGGCAACTTATAGGCGAAGAGGGAGACCGAGGGGTGATACATTGCAAATGTATCTATAATTTTTGATGTTCCATGCTTGATTTTATCTACTTTCTTATGTTTTGTCCACACTTTGGAGTAATTTTCATATGATTTCTTGGACTAACCTATTAACAAGAGCCAAAGTGCCAGCTGCCTATTTTCTGCTGTTTTTGGTTCCAGGAAAGTCAGAAAATGAATCTTCTCGGAATTGGACAGGACAAAAGCCAAAGTCAGTTTTTCACCAAGGGATACCTGGAGCCAGAATACGAGACGGAGAGGGACTGGGGACCGACCACACCACCTGGCCGCGCGGCCAGGCCTGGCCCGCGCCAGGTGGTGGTCTAGCCGCCCCAGGCACCCCCTCGGCCTCTCCTTCCGCCTATATATTGCCTCTGATACAGAAACCCTAAGTACCCGATCAAAAAACGAAAGAGTTTGTTGCCGCCATCATCTCTATCCCTAGATCGGGAGGGATCTGAAGCTCTTCCCGGCACCCTGCTGGAGAGGGCAATTCACCCTGGAGGCCTTCTTCATCATCATGCAAGCCTCCGGTGTGATGTGTGAGTAGTTCATCTCTGGACTACGGGTCCATGTAGTAGCTAGATGGCTGGTTCTCCTCCTTTGTGCTATCATGTTTAGATCTTGTGAGCTCCGTTCATGATCAAGATCATCTATTTTTAATTCTGCATGTATGTTTGCGGGGATCCGATGGATATTGAGATGCTATTTCAGATTGATTATTGATTCTATCATGTCTTTGTTATTTGTGATCTTGTCTGATTTCCGTTGTTAGTAGCTATCTTAGCCAAGTAGATGGTAGCAACTCCAAGAGTTAGTATTTATGCTCGATAGTGGGTTCATGCCTCTGGTAATCTGGGGAAGTGATAGAAATCTCTAAGGTACTAGATGTGATGTTGCTACTAGGGAGAAAACAACAACCCTTTGTTCATAGAACAATCGTATTGTTTACTTTACATGCAATTCGTAATGCAATTATCCGTTGCTTGCAACTTAATACTAGAGGGGGTTCGGATGATAACCCGAATGTGGATTATTAGTCATAGATGCAGTTGGATGGCGGTCTATGTATAATGTTGTAATGCCCAATCAAGTCTCAAAGGAGTCAAGATGAGTAGTATATGCTTGTATGCTTTCTCGATGTTTGTCAATTGCCCCGCTGTAATTTGTTCACCCAACATGTCATCTATCTTAAGGAGAGCCACCTCTAGTGAACTATGGACCCCGGTCCTTTATTTTACTTTCAATCTACAATCAACTATTTACTGCTTTGTGTTTACTTTCTGCAAACTATTACCTTCTTCCATTCGATACGTTTAATCCTTTGTTTTCAGCAAAATCGGTGAGATTGACAACCTCATCGCAAGTTGGGGACAGAGTTCTGTGGTTGTGTCGTGCGGGTCTCCATGTTGCTGCTGGCACCGGTAGTGCGCCCTGCCAAAGTTCAGCTAGCAACACCTTTGGGGTGTTTCCTTGCTCCTACTGGTTCTATTAAACCTTGGTTTCGTACTAAGGGAAAACTTGTTGTTGTGCTCATCATACCTTCCTCTTGGGGTTCCCCAACGAGCTCGATATATTTTGGGCCATCAAGGGGGTGTCTGGGCCAGCCAGACCACCCCCTGGCGCGGCCAGGCATAGCCCGTGCGGTCAGGTGGTGTGGCCAGGCCCCAACACCACTCCGTCTCGTATTCTGGCTCCGGGAGTCTTCTAGTGAAATAGGATTTTTGGCATATTTTCCGGGATTTTTCCTGATAGTTTATTTTCTACACAAAAACTAGACACCAAGGTAATTCTGCTGAAAACAGCGTCAGTCCATGTTAGTTGCATCCAATTCACACAAGTTTAGAGGAGAAAAAATAGCAAAAGTGTTTAGGAAAGTAGATACGTTTTGGACGTATCATCTCCCAACAGCTAGGTATCGAAATCCTTAGAGAAATACATCTTGGAGATTGCGGACACCATGCCGCTCCTCAATCGTTGGTGGCTAAGGCCTTCCGACAAGGATTCTACTGGTTAAATGCCAATATGAACGCCGAAAAGTTGGTATTAACATGCCTTGGGCGTCAGTTCTATGCAAGACAACCAAGTGTTCCATCTGAAGAATTGCGAACCATACCAATAACTTGGCCATTTGCAGTCTGGGGGCTGGACATGGTGGGACCTTTGCAGACAACACCCTGTGGATTCACACACTTGCTAGTAGCAGTGCACAAATTCACAAAATGGATTGAAGCTAACCCATTAGATAGCTTGGGCAACAACCCTAGAAGTTGGTGAGATTTGGTCTCCCACACAGCATCATCACCGACAATGGCAGAAATTTATCTCTTGGAGAAGTTGAGGAGTACTGTCATGAAAAAGGCATCCGCCTTGACCTAGCATCTGTGGCACACTCACAGTCAAATGGGAAAGTTGAAAAGGCCAATGGACTAATTCTGCACGGAATCAAGCCATGCTTAGAGCCACCGCTACGTAGAGCAGCTAGAGCCTGGCAGAGGAACTGCCATCTGTCTTGTGGAGTTTATGCACAACACACAATAGATCCACCGGCTTGACTCCTTTCTTCATGGTTTATGGAGCAGAAGCGGTCCTCCCATCTGATATCCTCTATGATGCACCAAGAGTTTCCGCCTACAAGGAGGATGCCCCTAAAGAATCCAGACGCCTATATGTGGACCTACTTGAAGAAGAGCATGTGCTGTCATGCTAGAGATCTACCATCTACCAGCAGAAGCTGCATGGCTACCATAGTCGCCGCGTAAAGCATCACTCGTTTAAAGAGGGAGATCTGGTGCTTAGGCTCAAGCAGGAGAAATCACACAAACTATCCCCACCTTGGGAAGGACCATTCGTCATAAGCAAAGCATTGGTAAATGGTTCTTATTACCTCGTCGATATTCACAAGTTGAAAGATAGGCTAAAAAATCGCAAGCACAAGCAACGTGACTCCGATGATGATTACCCGGAGACAAATCGGCCATGGAACATAGCACAACTACGTCCCTTTTACACTTAGCATATTTATATTATGTAATATGTTTCTTATAGGATAAATGAAATAAAGCATTTCGTTCACTCATATTCTCTGAGTCTTTTACCTCCTTTAGTTGTTCATTATTGGATCATATAAACCCTTTATGCGCAAGTTTGCGTTTGCACTTGTGAAAATTCCGCCTACGGGCGTTAGCTTAAGTTTTCCGCTCTACACGTTTTTTGAAGTTCTTATGTGGGTTCCGGAGTAGTGACTTCTCGGCACTCAAAGCCGGCAATTTTTATCTTAGGTTCTGATGGTGCTATTAAGCATCATCACCTGCGGGCATAGTTCTGCGCTGCGAGTCTTCCGTCTCACGAAAGGTCAAGCATACGAACCAGAATAATGGATAAGCCAGCACTTGCTTAAAAAATATACATATGCTGGAAACAGATAAGTTGCAGGAAACTTGAGTACAAGTTTTTCCACCTTAGTAGCACATATGTTTTTCTGCATACATTTTGCAGAGATACATTTAATACAAATATTGTTTTTCATGGCTCTGCTGTAGGGGACTTCGTGGTGGCATCATCAGGAGAGCCAATCCGAGAGATCTCGTCAAACTCGGAGGGAGATGGGCTAGACTCAGACGAAGTCATGCTTTATCAAGGATCTCGGCAGGCACGAAGACATCTGCGTTGACCATCTTGGCGATCCTGGTGTCAAAGTTGGCGAGGGAATTCCAAATAGCATCGCTATCGATTTCCTTCCCTTCCTCATCCAGCTTGGGAAACCCGAAAGTCACCAGATCGATGTCGGAGTTGTCGTAGTGTGCCTTGACCAAGGATAGGGTCATCCTAGCACCAGCCCGGACGCAAGAGGCTTTCCAGTCCTTGACTTTCTCGGGGGCTCGGCGTAGGATTTCTGCGTACTTGGCAGCTGAGTCTGCCGCCTTGATATTCATTCCTAGAGGCAGGGCTATCTCCTTGGCCTGGGCAATGGCGGTGCTGACAAAGTTGCCGGCAAGAATCATGCATTCCTTGGGATCTGGAGCACCTTCACCCAAGTTGGCCAAGTCAATGGGAGCTACGATTTGCACAAGATACAAGGACCATGAGCACAAACAAATCAAATGGTTATCCAAACTACAGAATTCACCAAGACGGAGAAAGGTTATCGAAGATGCTCGTCTCTTCCTGCTTGCATGTCTCCGCTAAGACATCCCGCTCCTTCTGGACTGTCTTGTACACCTCAAGATTCCTCGCATTTTTCTCTTTGGCATCTTGGTTCTATTCCTTGAGTTGTACAATTTTCGTCCTTAAGACGTCGCATCTCGGCGTCAGCAGATTCTTGCAGCGCCTTCATCGCCTCATCATGGCCCTTGACGACATCGGCCAGGTCTTTTTTCAAGATTTTGTTTTCATCGTCGAGCTCCTGGATATGTTTGGATTGCTCGACGATGCTCTTGGCCTTGGCGATGGCTTCTGTAAGACGGAAATCAGAAAGTACTATGAGAAGACGGCTGAAATGAATCCATGAGGAAAAGCAAGGAGCTGTTACAAGAAACAGACTCTGGCTATTTTTGATATGTTGCTTCAAGAAGGCTGTTTTACCCTGTTCAAGGTCTAGCTCCTTTCGCAAAGCAGCAAACCTCTCATTGGCCGTGATCCTCCGTCTATTCTCATTCTGCAAACAAGCGTGCTTAGTTTCTCTAGAGCGTCTAGTCGGAACAATATGGTTTCAACTACATGCTCGGGGGCTACAGCATAAGATTTTAATCAGCAAGTATGCTACTATTGGAGCATCTAGCCGGAATTCTTCTAAGTTTCCACCTAGACACTCGGGGGCTACACTATCAATTTCTACTCTTAGTTCTTTGGAGCACTCATGCCAATAACTTTGGTTTATCCGCCTAAAAGCTCAGGGCTATAGAGGGATATGCTACACAAGATAAAAGAAGTGAAGTTCAAAAGACTTACAATGGCAATAAGCTTGAGATTGTTGGCCAGATTGGCATATGCGGTGTGGAAGATGTCGACATTATTGTACATGGCATCCGCCTGCGCAATGAGGTCATCTAGGCACAATGTCGGAGGAGTTGCTACCAAGGGAGATGATGAAGCCGGAGGCATGGATTGCCCTAGCCGCCTATTGCGTTTTCAGAACAGTTGATGGCTCAGCGGCTCCCACCTTGACCGTTGCCTCCGCCTCCGCCTCTTCCATCACCTACTTCCCTTTATCGGTGGCATCCTTAGTCGGAGCTTCAGCCACTTTAGAGGAAATGCTATCCTGTGTCGCCTGGCTGCTAGGAGCAACGTCTGCCTCGACAGAGCCTGAGATATCAAGGATTGATTGGCATCTGTATCCATGGTGGAGATCTCAGGGATGATAGGAAACGAAGGCCCAGCAGGGCTAGTGGAAGGCTTGGTGGCAGGAGTAGGAGGAGCAGTAGCGAGAGAGGGCTTGGCGGTCACATCTCTGGTCAGCATGTCATGAATGTTTTTTGACCCTTCAACATCTTTGGAGGATCGCTTCAAACTAGCACCGGCTTTCCTCCTAAAGCATACGAAGTATAAGTACAAGAGTTGAAAAAAGGTATGAGCTGAAAAGTACAAGCCGGAGAAGGAATACACTTACTCCACGGCAGAAGCCTTGGTGAGGGGGATGTCGTTGGACTTCTTCTTCTCCGCCCCTAAGGCGGCAGTGGATCGTCTGGAGATTCCACTCTCCGATTTCTTCTTCTTCTTGGCCTCGGCAACAGCGTGGTGGAGCTCTTCCGCTTTCGTGCTGCCGGAGCTGGTTGATACATGGGGGCATCATCATCGGACACCACTTGGATATCCTTCAGCTTGGGATCATATACCCGGGAGGCCATCTGATCTGCCGCCAAGGTCGCCAGCTGGGATACAGAGGAGTGTTAGATTGACAACTTCAGGTCGGAAAAACCTTAGAGTATATAACAAGAAACAAAGGAAACAAAAGCTACCTCTGGGCAGTTGGCGCAATCAAACATGTCATAGGTGATCTTGAAGCCATGCTTCCTGTCCTTCACCTTGACGATGTCCTTTAGCCGGAGTTTGATGGAGTCAACGGAGAAGTTATCCCGCGAAATTCGCATGGGATCCCTCCTGTCTTGAGTGTACTTGCACATCAACTCGGCGTGGTGCTGCAGAGGCTGGATCCGCCTAACAAACCAGCACATGGCCAGGTCCAAGCCAGTCAAACCTCCATCCACGAGCCATTCAATCCGCCTTATGGCGCGATTGGCCTCGTCGTCCGAAGAAAGGGAGGCTGGGGTCTGCCATGCGGGTACCTCGGCGGCATCTTCGTCGACGAAGTCGAGATAATTCTCAAGACAGTCAGGCAGAGGAATGTCTAGGCCATAGAAGTATGTGCGATGCCAGTTCTTGCATGACTCATGCCCTACGATGTCGGGGAAGCGCCGGCTAGGCCGGATTTTGAAGCTAATGGTTCCGCAGATCCGTAATTCATCCTTGGACTCTACAGACTCTCTCTTGACGGTAAAAAAGTATATGAACAGATCTAATCTAGGTTTGATACCTAGGAATCCTTCGCACCGAGCTACAAAGTTGCTAAGGACTAAAATGCTGTTGGGAGAGAGGTTGTGGGGAAGTACCCGGAAATACCAGAGAACATCCAAGAAGAAGTCGGAGACTGGCAGGCTTACGCCACGTACCAGCTGAGATTTGAGGTTCACCTTCTCTCCGGCTTGGGGAGAAGGAACCACATCGCTGGCTGGCGCCGACCGCCAGACCAGATCCTTCTCCGCGGGGAGATACCCCTCAGTGACCAGTTCCTGTAAATCTTCGGCGATGAGGTTAGAGCCCCTCCACACCCCCTTGTGGGAATCGTTGTCTTCTTCAGTAGCTTCTGGCGCCGCTCGTTCTTGGTCATCGCCGGTGGTTTCCACCAGGGTGGTGACAGGGACAACTACCCCCTCCGGCGGGACAGATACTCCCTGGGATGGCTCTGAAATAGCCTCGGGAGTCGCCACCGTCGAAGGTACAGAGCTACTGGAGGCCATTGTGATGAGGGGTGGCTGAAGAGGAAGAGGGATCTGGCTAGGGTTTTCTGGAGAAGAGCTCGAACTTGCACGCGGCTGGAGGAAGATGAAGACGAGGAAGCGGATGTAGGTAAAAGAAATAAACTGACCACAGTGAAAATATATAGACCCCGCGTCAAGGTTCGTGCTAAGGGATCTGATGGATGGAACGTTGCCGACGTGGAGACGAACGTGTGCGGTAATTTCGCCACGTCCTCCTCCTTTGCCACTTTGCCATTTTGGATTTCGCGCGCGTGAAAATAGCTGATGATTAATTATCTGTTTCTGTGAGTTTCGAGGTAGCATAGGCTGCACCCTACGTCATCCTCCTAACCGTTGCAGTGAAGCGTCACTATTGAAGATTCCATCATAGACAGAGATCGTCCGACTCTAGAAACGAAGACTCAAGGAATCTTTGGCTACAATTGCGAAGCCAAAGAGGATTGCAAGGTTTTTTTGGAAGACCTTTGAGATATTTCTTGACGAATTGCCGGTATCACATAGACGGGATATTCAAAGATCAATGGGCAAGACGGCGCAAGATTTCAAAGTCCTCCGGGGGCTACTGTTGGGGACATGCTATACGGGTATCCTCATAGCATGTTACCAATCCGCCTAACCCGGGTGACCCATAATTGGTAGCAAGGCATATGGCCTGCTGGGTGGCCCAGTTAGACGTATCCAGAAGGGAGGCCCATGCCGGATAAAGGAAGGCTACACAGGAGTCACCGATGTACTCGGAGCCTTGGAGTGCAAGACACGAAAGACTAGTTCGTATTAGTGTAGGACTCTTTATATTGTCCGAAAAGGACCTTTCCCTGTAAACCCTAAGTTCTGGTGCCTTTATAAGCCGGACCCGTGGGAGCTTTTAGGGCACGAAGATAACCTCTTAGATTGCTATGTACAACATGCAACACCTCGCACATCGAACCAATCTCTGTAACTTGGTGTATTGCTATTATAGTGATTTATAACAGGAGTAGAGTTCCACCACCGTTGTGAGACTTGAACCTGGGTAAGCTATGTTACGTCGTACCCGCCAACTCTTCGCATTATCCCATGTCACTAAACACGCACCGTGAGGACCTCTCTATGGTGTACTCGTCGGCAATACCATAACACAAATAATTATTTAAGTAAACAACAATGAATAAGTAAAAATATTATTGAATTCAAATAAAAATATAATGATTTTATTTTTTGTATTTTTCTATTTAATATGGATTAATTAATATCTTTAAATCTGCAAATCGGAATTTGACAAATAATATGTCTAAATTGATTAGAAAAATGATAGGAATCCAAATATTATATCCATATCGACTTATCATAAACTATGGCATGATTCTACCTATAATTTCATTTGCCCTTAAAAACGGCAGGCATAAAAATTCTTAGCTCGGAGTTGGGACTCGCCAAACTTTTATTAGATCTCTGAAGAAACATCATATTGTGAACCTAAAACTGATTTTTTCAAAAAATCATGAGCATCAGATCATGTACCTACAGTTCATATCTGACCCACTTCCTACCGATTCGGCAGGGATTTGTCTTTTTCAGCAGGGGTGGATGGAAAGGTTTACGAATACCCGGTTGGGACATTGTCCATGTAATTCACCGTTTGGTGTTGCTTCACAAAATTCCCCGATTTTTGTGCTCCGAAAATAGAAAATGGCTTTTCCGTACGACGAAAAGGAAAACTTCCTCCTACAACATTGTTCACCATCCCATGATGCATATGCATGCACAATATGGGCATATTATCACAAACTATGTTGTGATTCTGGCCATAATTTTGGTATTTTGACCCGAAAGCCAGGAAACCTCGAATGAGATAGGTCATTTTGTGAAGGTTTTTTAAGACATAATAAATATACCAAGTTTGATATTTTTCCTCCCAACTATGTCACATAATATGACACCACGCGAAGGTCTCGCATTTTTTGATTTAGTTATGGTCATTTGAAACTATCGTCAAACCCCAATCGAACGGCGGGCATGAAGATTCTTAGCTCGGGGCTGAGCCTCACCAAACTTGCATTGGATTTCTGAAGAAACATCATATTGTGAACCTAAAAATGATTTTTTCAAAAAATCATGAGCATCAAATCATGTACCTGCAGTTCATATCGGACCCACTTCCGACTCATTCGGTAGGAATTTATCTTTTTTAGCAGGGGTGAACAGAAAGGTTTACGAATACCCGGTTAGGACATTGTCCGTGTTAGGTGGTCTAGTATTTTTGAAAAATGGGTGGTAGCCGTTTTGTATTCACCGTTTGGTGTTGCTTCACAAAACGCCCCAATTTTGGCACTCCGAATATAAAAAATGGCTTTTCCGTGCGACGAAAAGGAAAACTTCCTCCTGCAACATTGTTCGCCATCTCATGATGCACATGCATGCATAATATGAGCATATTATCACAAATTAGCTCGCGATTCTAGCCATAACATTGGTAGTTTAACCCGAAAGCCAGGAAACCTCGAATGAGATAGGCCATTTTGTGAAGGTTTTTAAGACATAATCAATATACCAAGTTTGATATTTTTCCTCCCAACTATGTCAGATAATATGATGCCACACGAAAGTCTCACATTTTTTTGTTTTAGTTATGGTCATTTTAAACTATCGTCAAACCCTAATCGAACGGCGGGCATGAAGATTCTTAGCTCGGGACTGAGTCTCGCCAAACTTGCATTGGATCTCTGAAGAAACATCATATTATGAACCTAAAAATGATTTTTTCAAATAATCATGAGCATCAGATCATGTACCTGCAGTTCATATCTGACCCACTTCTTGCCGATTCGGCATGAATTTGTCTTTTTCAGCAGGGATGGACGGAAAGGTTTACGAATACCCGATCGGGACATTGTTCATGTAAGGTGGTCTAGTATTTTTGAAAAATGGGTGGTAGCATTTTTGTATTCACCATTTGGTGTTGCTTCACAAAACGCCCCGATTTTTGCGCTCCGAAAATAGAAAATGGCTTTTCCGTGCGACGAAAAGGAAAACTTGCTCCTATAATATTGTTCGCCATCCCATGATGCACATGCATGCATAATATGGGCACATTATCACAAACTATGTCACAAATCTAGCCATAACATTGGTAGTTTGAACTGAAAGACAGGAAACCTCGAATGAGATATGTCATTTTGTGAAGGTTATTTTAAGACATAATTAATATACCAAGTTTGATATTTTCCTCCCAACTATATCACATAATATGACGCCACGTGAAGGTCTCGTATTTTTTTTGATTTTTTTGATTTAGTTATGGTCATTTTAAACTATATGTAATGTTTTATGCTTTACTTAATTTTTATTTACAAATGTGTAATATTTTAGTTTAGATAGATAGATCTTATTTTCATGCAAATTTTGATATATTATTTGTATTTTTCTAAATTAGAATGATTTAGTTATAATTTTTCTAAGATTAGTGAGGTACAAGAGAAAATAGCTATGTCGAGGGCAGCCGTCGGCGCAGCTCTCCCACGCCGAGGGCAATTCTATGCCAACGACCAGCTTCCTGAGACGCCCAGCTCGTGGCCTACGCCGACGTTTGGCGGTCGGCGTAGCTCCCGGCCTCGGCTTAGCTATCTATTCCCGTAGTGAGTAGAAAAAAAATATTGGGCCCGAAACAAACACGTCTCCAGCTTATATAGGTATACCACACGGACAAGTAGTGGAGCACGGACAATTGGTCTAACCAAGATTATCCTTCATGTGGCTGACTGAGTGACCGGTCAACATATAGATTCTTTTCTTTGCAGCAGCTAGCGAGTCAAAAGTCAGACCCCTGCTTGTGTTCACACGAACGTGCAGCTGCCAGGCAAAGCTGGTACAAGTTGCGACAAGTAGCTAGGATGTACTCGAGTACCCTATCTAAACTGTCCCATCGCACGGATGCACATTGATATCCAAAAGCGCTTCTTTCGAATCAAGTCAAGGCTCACCCGTGCGAGAGCTCCGAGACTCTAGTACGTATATATTGCACAGCACTTGCGCGAGCGTGCGTGCTTGCGTATGTACATACGTCGATGGGTACGTAACGCAAGCATGAAATCAAGCGTGACCGTGCATGCAACGCAGCGACTGAAAGACTACCACACGTACGTCTATATGATGGTCAGAGCTAGGCCGGCCGGTCTCGGTCGAGCTCACATGAACCACGTCCGGAATACGGAAGAAACCCATGCACGCACGTAGGCACGCCGCACGCGCGCGTTGCTCTTAGTACAATTCCGATGCCACCCGTGACACCCTTCCCAGTTGGAGTCGGAGTCGGAGCCGAAGAGGAGTGCCATCTCCGTATTCTCATACAATTCAAACAAATTCTCCACATCTCGGCAAATATTCTAACCGATACGATAGGCCGGGTGGATCGGTACCTGCTGCATATAAATACGGACTATGCGAGTAAATCTTGGATGCAACTAGACACCCTACTACCCTGTACAGCATATACCTGTCTCATCAGCTGGCTGGTCAATGGGGAGTGCTACAACGGTTGGCATGACGGCGCACGGCGCCGAGGAAGAGAACAAGAAGCAAGTTCGCCGGCGTACGGCGGCGGCGGCGGAGAGCATGCGTGTGCCGTCCGTCGAGGCGCTGGCCATGGGCGGCTTCCAGCGCACGCCGCCCCAGGCCGCGTGCTGCTCTGACGACGACGACGGCGGAATGCCGCCGGAGCACCTGCGCTCCTTCGAGGCGTTCCTCGAGAAGGTGGTGCCGATGGACATGATCATGGCGTCACGACGGGAGGAGGATGCGCGTCTCCGGCACGGGGGCAAGCCGCGGAGCTACGACGACGACGTGAAGGAGAAGCTCAAGCTGTGGGCCAAGGCAGTGGCCAAGAAGGCGACGGGAAGGAGATGACCGATCGATCGTGTAGGCTAGCTACACATGTACGTACGTCCGTCCGTGCGTGCAATACATGCATTGAGGATCGATGATGGGTTTCTTTCCAGTTCGCGGAGTTAAGTAGAGCTAGGTTTAAATTTGTTCAATTCGTTCTATTGATGGTGATGAAAAGTTTATTATGTTTTGTCTGCACGTACTCGTGTGGCCAGGAATTGCTACTCCCTAAGGTCCAAAAGAAGTGTCCAAGATGTAGTGCAAACTTGTACTAAAATATTATTAAATCACCGACACTTATTATGGATCGAAGGAACTAATATTAGTACTTACTGGAGTGTGTTTTTAACCAACGGGAGATGTGCCCCCGATTGCAACTAATCAAGATGCACAGTTGCTAACCACGTCGTTCCGTAATCCCATTCCGTAAACAAACTGTCCGTACATGTAGCATTACTCTTCTTCATTTATAACCGAGCAATAGACTTGCACAAAACATGAATGACAACAGGTACCGAACCAAACCGAGAATGGTGGTGGTGTGGGTAACCTAACAGGCGAGGGGCTTGCAGTGCAGCGACGGGCGGGAGCGGCGTTGCTCCTGAGTCCTGACGGAAACCGTATGTCGATCTGCAGCAACCGCAGGGCCTCCCCGCTAGCTGCTCATTCCGGTTGCCCTCCAGTGCCACCTGCTGGTACCCCCGCTTCGCGCCCTTCATCTTCTCCTTCTCCAACGCGCGCGTGCGGCGTGCCTAGTGCGTGCGTTCATGGGTTTCTTCCATATTCCGGACGTGGTTCACCTGAGCTCGACCGGCCTAGCTAGCTCTGAGTGACCATCATATAGACTCGTACGTGTGCTAGTCTTTCGGTCGCTGCGTTGCATGCAAACGGTCACGCTTGATTTCATGCTTGGGGTACGTACGGACTGATCGACGTACTCACATACATACGTGCTCATCCAGTCCAGATATTGTTGTCGGGTTTGGTGTACTAGTCTCGGAGCTCTTGCACGGGTGAGTCTTAGACTTTTTTTTTCGAAATTTCACCGATAATTAATAATCATCAACAGCAGTACAAAGAGTTTAAAAGTAATAAAAATTACAAATAGGTTATTCGACCAACTAACGACGACTACAAACAAGGGCACGATAACTGGAGAGCCAGACAAAGCTTATCGTAGTAGAGCTTGTTGTAGTAGAGAGACGGGAAGTCGTCGTGCTAAGGCCCAAAGGATCAGCGCACCAGAGCAATAATCATCGTCGAACAAGGCCAACATAGGTTGGAAGAGACTGACCTCAAAACACACCAACGAAAGCGAAAAAACGACCGGATCCGAAGAGATTCATCGGACACACGATTCCACGCGCCCTCCGCCGATGCTAGACGCACCACCAGAGCGGGAATAGGTGAGAAGGATTTTATTCTGATTTCAGGAGGTAGCCGCCGCCTCAACATCCTGAAGAAGATCTGAAAACGGTCTAAATAAAACACCGAGACCTTCCGTCGACGAGACGTCGTGGTTCACCGCGTCCGGTGACGTCGCCAGCTAGCCACCTAGCGCCTCTGGTACGATACCGGGTCGGTCGATGCCGTACGCTACGTCCGGGTGAGCCTCGACTTGATTACACGTGTGTGTCGGGAGAAGCCATGGAAGATTCGAAGGAAGCGCTTTTGGATATCAAATGTGCATCCGTGCGATAGATGGGACAGTTTAGATACGGGTACTCGAGTAGATCATCCTAGCTAGGTGTCCCAACTTTGCGTTCGCTTTGGCTGGCAGTTGCATGCTCGTTCGTGTGAACACAAGCTGGGATTTGACTTTTTGACTCGCTAGTGCAAAGAAAAGGAAGTGAAAAGAATCTGTTGACCGGTCACCCGGTCAGCCATATCAAGGATAATCTAGCTTAGGCCAATTGTCCTACTCGACTACTTGTACGTGCGATATACACAGAAATGTCACAAAAAGTATGTCGAGTATTTGTCTATGTTTTTTTAATGAACGATAATAGGCAGGACCTCTCTCCCTTGTAAAATATAACATGTTTTGGCTTTTTCTGAAAGATGCTTTTTAGTACTATACGTAGGTCCACTTAGTTTTTTCCGAAACCTACGCACTAAAATACGTCTAGGTACATGCCTTTCATATAAAATTGCTAAAGCATCTTATATTTTAAAACGGAGGGAGTACATTATAAGCTGAAGGGTACAATTTTACATAAAAACCCTAAGCGGAACTGGCTATTTACACATGGTACCTTGATTTTTATGAGACGCACCTCGAAAGATAATTGTGTCGTCCTGAGAAACGCGATCGAGTTCTTGAGCATTGTTGCTATGCCGCCAGATGCAGCCACTCCTGACGCTGCCAGGACGAAACCACTTGGGACGCGATCTTGTGGGTGTTGTTCAACGATCTTGGCTGTGAGGGCGGCGAGATGGCTGTCATAGGAGGCTCTCGTGGCGAAGGAGTCGTCTTTTTGACAACTCCTTACCAGATCAGGCGTCGTCCTTCCTCTCCACTATGCCCTCATCTCGTCTCTTGTGCTTCATTTGTTTGGCTTTCTTTCGTTTTCGCCCATTTCTCGAGGTGTGGTGGCTATTGGGTCTGCGTGGATGGTGGTCAATATCCGGGCGAAAGCCTCGCCTGACTTCGTTGTGCCGCGGTTGAGGAGGTAGACCGCCATCGTGACGGCCTCTCCCCAGAATCTTGCCGGCACGCCCTTCGCCTTTAACAGGCAGCGCGCCATGCTCACCACGGTCTGGTTGCGGCGTTCAACCACGCCGTTCTGCTGCGGTGTGTAGGGAGCCGTCAACTGCCGTTGGACACCAAGATCGAAGAAAAATTCACCGAGCTCCTTTGAGGTGAATTCCCCCCCCCCCCCTCGATCTGTGCGCAGCATCTGCAGCTTGCATCCGCTTTCCAGTTCGGCCGCCGCCTGGGACTTCTTGATCGCTGCAGCCGCCTGGTCTTGCTGGCCAGCAGGGAAATCCACGTATGGCGGCTATGATCATCCACTAGAAGGAGGAAATACCGTTTACCTCCTGGTGTTGGTGGATCGATCGGGCCGCACAGGTCCGTGTGGACGAGGCCTAGCCGCTCCCCCGCGCGATTGATCGTCTGGCACGGGAATGGAGCTCGCTTGTGTTTGCCGGCGAGGCAGGCGTCGCAGAGTCGACCAGCCTCCTCGAGTAAAGGAAGGCCATGCACCATGTCGCCGCGCGCGAGTCGATGCAGCGCATCGAAATGCATATGGCCGTACCTGGCGTGCCACCGCTAGGCGTCCTCGTTCCCATGCGCGGCGAGGCAGACTGGGCGTGCAAGGGCGAGGTAGAGCACGTACAGTCGCCCTCGGTTCCTTTGCACACGTGCGAGCAGGCGACCATCGTTGTCACGAAGCCGAAGCCATCCATGACGGATGTGGGTCTCGTACCCGATCTCGTCAAGCTGCCCAAGCGAGATGATGCTGCTGCAGAGGCGGGGGATGAAGTAGACCTCTGACAGAGTGAGGTGTTCCCCGTTGCGGTACGTGAACAGGATCGTGCCTCGGCCTTCGATCTCGACGGTCGTGTCGTCGCACAGCTTGACGAGACCACGCACGCTGGTGTCCAGGACCGAGAAGAATTCACGCCGGCCGCACATGTGGTTGCTGGCGCCCGAGTCCAGGAACCACGCGATGTCGCAGCGCCCCGCCTCCTTCATCACGGTCGCCTTGGAGCGCTCTTCGTTGAGCAGGACATGTCCAGTGGGCGCTTCGCTTGGATCGCGCAGGGCTGCCGGGGTGAGCGAGCTCACGCTAGCAATCAGGAGGGCCTGTTCATCGTCCTGGCCCTGTGCAAGGTTGGCCCGTTCCTTGCGCTCCCGCCGTGGCTCCGTGCACTGTTTAGAGAAGTGACCCATCTGGTTACAATTATAGCATTTCACCTGGGTCATGTCACGGTCGCCGCTCGCGTCGCGGGCACCGCCGCGTCCGTCGCCACCGTGTGGTGGCTTCTTGGGCTTCCCCTTCCTTCCCTTGTGACCAGCGCCGCCGCCGGATCCTTGGCCTTGCTCGCGCTGCTTTCTGCGCGCTTCCCACTCCGCCTCCGTGAGGAGCAGGATGCCGCTGCCGGCTTTGGCGCCCGTCGCGGCGCCGAATCGTCCCTCCGAGGAACGCAGGCGCCCGATCAGCTCCTCCACTGACACGGTGCTCAGGTCGAGCAGGGTCTCGATGGAGCAAGCCATCTGCGCGTACCGCTCGGGCACCTCCCGCAGAATCTTCTGCACCACCTTCACCTCGTCCACCGTGTCGCCAAGGGAGCGGAGGTTGTTGACGAGGGTCATGATCCTCATCGCGAACGAGTCCAGCGTCTCGCCGTCGCGGAACGCGATGTCCTCGAATTCCTTGCGTAATCGCTGCGCCGTCGCCTCCCGGACGCGATCGACGCCTACCCGCATGACCTTGATGGCGTCCCAGGCTTCCTTGGCGCTCTTCTTCACCACAAGCGTGCCTACCATCTCTGGCGGCACAGCTCGCAAGATCGCCGCCAGGGCCGCCTTGTCGTTGGGTACGCTCGACGCGTTCCCCTCCACCGCGTCCCACAACATACAGGCCTCCATGTTGATCTGCATCAACAGAGCCCACTCGATGTAGTTGGTGGCGGTGAGCATTGGACACACCAGGACGCCGGACTGCACCGGCCGCTCCTGGATCGTCCGCTCGTGGACGATGATCTCGTTGCCGCCACGGCGAGCGCGGCTCCTACCACGGCTCAGTTGACGTTGGCGTGGCGGTGTCTCCGATCGACGTTTGTCCCGTGGCGGCGTGCCCGTTGCCGCACGCAATCCGCTCCCGCTAGGCATCTCCCAGAGCTCGAACGTGTGCTCTGATACCAAATGTCAGATTTCTCTCTTATCTCACTCGCGATAATGAACAGACGAAGAGAAAATAACAGAGAGGGATTTTGTGCCGCGTACCACGTACGGCTTTTCTCGTTCTTCCTTGCCTTTTATTCTCAACAGAATACAGGAACGTGCCCTACCTAGGTGCAGATCCGGGAGACTCGTGCCATCCCACGAGGCCTGATCGTGCTGGGTCACGATGCTACAAAACAGGAAAGACTGAATCCTATGCTAGCACGGCTCGCACAAAACACGGCTCGTGCCTAAACTGAATAAGCTACTGTAAACAGAATTCAGAACACAGCTAACTGACGACAGATAAGATTCAGATATCGACGTACATGTATATATAGTAGTTTTGTTGTATCTAGTCTAGTAGAATTAGGACTCCCAATTCTTACCTTAATCGGCTACACAAAACCTACTCGGATACAACTCCGTATACACGCATAAAGTGATTATTGCTAACAATCACCTCCTAAGCACTGTGTGCACCTTTTTACATCCACCTGGGTCCCAAATGCGCCAACTGGTTCTTGTCGACGTTATCCTTGGCATTATTTTCGTCGTTCCAGGTAGCTTCCAGGTCACCGACTTTGCTTTTGTCGGCTTGTCTTCCGCTTGACGCCAACAGTTCTCCTTATCCGCGTCATCGGTCTTCACCGGTTCCTTGATGAATAGGCATTGTTTCTTGTGCTTCATCTTCACCGGATTACTGACTGTCCGGAGTCCCTTTTTTGGATAGTAGTCCAACACGCGTTTCATGCGTGCTCGGTCGTAGTCGGCTCGGCTCCAGCACACTAGGAGGCGATACGACATACTCTTCTGTGTCCGACAACACACTTGTTTCTTCAGTTTTTGAACCTTGTGTGCCTCCACGTAGAGCTCCTGGAGTCAACGGCTCTACATGCAGCGTATCCTGCATGCCTATTTGTGAGCCAATTTGACTCACCACCACGTTACATGGCCCTTGCACTTCTGGGCACTCCTTTGCCCCAAGCTCTTCATGTGGATCATCACCTCCTGTACTAGCACATGATGAGCTATACGTAACACCACTTGGTCCATATGGAGCTGCTCCCTCCATTTCTTCTGGCCACGGACTAGCCTTTTCTCTAGACTCTTTTTCTTCTGGGAGAATCCCTAGTACTTCTGGCCTGGCGTCCACGCCTGGAGCACCCCCCAGGCCTTCAACGTCTTCTGGGACCGAACTTGCTGACAAGGATAAGCTTGGTTGATCCATATTTTCTTCATACTCAAGATCCCACGTGACATGAAAAGTTGGATATCCCGGTTCGTTGGAGCCCCAATTCCATGACTCGCCTTCCTCAAAGATTATGTCGCCCCTGACAACCACCTTATTGGTATAAGGATTGCACAAGCGATATTCCTTTGAGCTTTCATAGCCCATCATGATCATTGGAGTCCTCTGCTCCGCCAATTTACTATTATGGTCGGACTCCGTCTTGACATGCGCCATGCACCCAAAAGTGCGAAGATGATCAACCAAGGGTTTCCATCCGTACCATGCTTCGTACAGTGTTATACCAACGCCACTCTCAGTTGGCTCCATGTTCAGCAAATACACAGCCGTATTGACTGCATCACCCCAGAATTTTCCTGGCAAGCCTTTACTCTTCATCATGCTCTGTGCCATGGTCAACACAGTTTGATGCAGCTCACCCCCTTGATCAATGCATAGGTCTCTTATCTTCGCCTCCACCTTGAACTCTTCGGCTTCCTTGATCTTCTCGAATGCTTGTTGAGCTTGATCCTTACTTTTCAGCAACACAATCCACATGTATTTACTATGATCATCCACCACAAGCATGAAGAACTTATTGCCGGATGGAGTTGCGGGTGAAATTCCAACGCATAGATCACCATGAACTAGTCCCGAGGCTTCACTTGCCTCAAACGTGGCTTCACATGGTAACGGGGCACTCCGTTCCTCGTGATCCACACACGGTAGATCGTGATCCACTTGCTCCACAATCTCCGTAGCCGGTGATGGAGGATCCTCCTCATCCTTTAGCTCAGTTACTTCGAGCATTAGCATCATCGGTCCATCATCTCCTTCCTGGGCGATGAGAGCCCTCTCCTTCAGCGGTTTCTTGCAGTCCTTCTTGAAGTGACCGAGCTCGCCGCAGTTATGACATCTTACTTTCTTAATGTCAAACTTCCTCCATGGCGGAGCGTCGTCCTCGTCATCCCCTGCGATATACTTTTTCGCTGGGTGAGAAGCTTCTTTATCACTCCTGTTTCCGGATCCTTGATCGCCCTTTTCTTTAGCGACCACCGCCTGCCACTGGACAGGGGTAAGCATCACGTGCTCTTCCGGTACCGCATCACCGTAGGTGATCTTCATCCGCTCGTCATGAGCCTTCAATCATCCAACCAGATCATTCGTCGTGAGAGTCTTGAGGTCAACGCACTGCTCGATCGCCGACACAACGGACAAGTAACGCGATGGCGCTGCTCGAAGGAAACGCCGAACGACTGAGATCTCTTCGAGCTTCTTGCCGAGCACGCGAATCCCATTGACCAAAGTGGCTACCCTCGAGGCAAATGCGTCCAGCGTCTCGTCTCCTCCCATTTCCAGATTCTCGTACTTCTTCTGCAAGGTTTGTAGGGTTGCCTCGCGGACACGCTCGTGCCCAAGATTTAGCGTCTTGAGTGCCTCCCACGTCTCCTTTGTAGATTTCTTCGAGATCAGGTGCTGCATCACGTCCGCCGGCATCATCAAGCCGATGGCCGTGAGTGCTTGCCGGTCCTTGCGGTACTTCGACGCGCCCTTCTTGAACTCGTCGCCGCCGGGATCGACAGCCTCCCATAGATCGTTGGACTCTAGCGCCCACTCCATCTGGGTCGCCCACATCGTGTAGTTGTCGCGGTTGTACCGCGGGTACTGCGTCATCACCTGCGCAGCAAATCCTTTAGCCGCACCGGAATACTCGCCCACATCCATCGTCGCTATGACCTTCCGTTACTAGGAGATCCTTCACGAGGCTCTGATACCAATTGTTAGCACAGCCCCTGCCGCCGAGTACTTTCCAACGACGCCAACGACGAAGTTCCGGCGAGACACGCACGTACCGCACGTACAACACAACAGCGAAGTAAGCTAGCCTTGATCGATTGATTTAGCTAGCAGTAACACAATTCATACACGCGGAGAAACATATTGATTGCTACACGCACATCTCGTGCGTGTCTTTCTTTCACAATTATTTCTGTCTCACGATTGATTACAGGGCCTACGTACATGTATATATAGTAGTTTTATTGTATCTAGCCTAGTAGAATTAGGACTCCTAATTCTTACCTTGATCGGCTATAAAAACTATTCGGATACGACTCCGTATACACGCATACAGTGATTATTAATAATGGGTCGTCGGTTTCTGAACCTGGTAGTGCAGGACCTGAGGAGTAGCATCCGATTCTCTGCACCGCATGGACCTCCGGCACCTGTTCTACAAGACATCAGAGATCGCAGAGCAGGCAGCAGCACAAGAGGCGGCCAACAAGGCGAAGAATAAACAGGGAGCTCTAGAGCCCCTGAAAGGTCTGCTGCGGAAGCGGCCGGTGATCAGCTGCAGGACAAACAATTTCTTCTCAGGCCTGAGTGGTCGAAGGCTGGGAGCTGGGTGCTGCCCTTCTGCGGCAAGGCTGAGTACGTCCCTGACCTCAAGCTCTGGTTCGCCCTCTCTGCTGGCGATAGCAAGCCCCCACGGCCTGTGTGCTCTGGACCTCCCTGCCATGAAGAACCTCGAGTCGCCGCCTGAGCTGCAGCGTACCTGGGATTATCTTGACCTGCCTGACATTCCGTACCGGCGCCACCTGGTGAACCTGGGCTCAGGTAAGTTCTGCGTCGTCTCCTTCTTCAGGACCTCGACGTTCAACACCGTGAAGGAAATTACCAAAGATGAGTCTGCTGTTTTCACCGGTGTGGAGGTGCGCCGCTGCTGCGGCAGTGCTGAGGGAGGCCCAGTCCGGATGATCAAGCACATGTCTAAACGTTACAAGTTTCGAAATTATGCCATCCATTGTGTCTTCTGAATCCTTTGGAAGCTCCTCGAGACTGACTGAAGCGTCTTTGTGTGGTCTAAATAATGTTTTTATCATTAGTATATACGTACGAGTACTTGTACCTGACTATTGGGTGTCGTGGATGTGATATTGCTACAGAGTGTGTGTTATATGTTGATGTCCATATAGAGCCAGTTCAGAAATCTTCCACTCCGACTTGTGTGTCTCATGTTGACGCCCATATATTTTCTGGAAAAAAAGCTTATTATCTATTGTCTGATATGGATCACCAATGGGGCGACATATAGTTTAGTTGCTTCGGCTTGCAGTATAAGAAAATGCATAGTGATCTAAAGCTGTTTAATATTTGTCTAATGTGTAAATGGTGGTGGAAGCTGGAGCATGATCAAGGGTTATGGCAATCCCTGCTGAGAGAAAAGTATGGTATATCACATGGGATCTGGAGAGTGAAACAAAAACAGATTAACTCTGCTGCTTGGAAGGATCTGTTGAAGATCAGGCCAATATACCTTGCTGGGAGAACTATGGTTTTGGGAAGCGGAAAGGAAACTGATTTCTGGCATGACAATTGGCTTGGTTCTCTCCCTCTATGTGAGAAGTTCCCTTTACTTTTTAATATATGTACACAGCAAAAAAAAAACTGCTAGAGAAATGTCCGATATTGGATGGAATTTGACTTCTAGGAGATGGCTTGATCCTCCTTTGCAGGGTCGATGGCATAGACTTAGGGATATATTAGCCACTGTTGCTCTGAATGATAATCCCGATACTCCAAAGTAAAAGTATACTAAGTCTGGTATCTTTACTGTCAAATCTTTGTATACTAGACTAGATTGTCTTCTTCTGAAAGAGATAGATCTTTCAGGCAACTTTGGAAAGCAAAACTGCCATTAAAATCAAGATTTGGCTTTGGCTGATATGGCATGATGCAATAGCAACTAAGGATAACATGAAGAAAAGGAAATGAGTGGAGAATTATTCTTGTAGATTTTGCTCTGACAGTGAATCTATTAACCACTTATATTTTTTTACATGCCCTGCTTCTGCTTATATGTGGAGCACAATTTGCACTGTTTTGGGTGTTGTTACTAGGCCTACATGCTTTACACAATACTTTTGGTGGATTGTTAAGTTGCTCCCTTTTGGAACAAACTTACACATTGCTTATGTCGCTGCTTTATGTTGGGCCTTGTGGAAAATTCGAAACAAGGCTTGTTTTGAGAACAAGTATATACCATCTCCTGTGGAGCTGATCTGTTACAATGTGTGTATTCCTACGTTATTGGTCAGGTTTGCAAGATGATCAGGACAAGGAAACCCTGGTGGCTAGTGGGCTGATGCACTGCAACAAGTGGCAATTGGTGTCCATGAGGCAGCAAGGAGAGGATCAAACCTGAGGATTGAAGATGCTGCTGGGGATGAGGAAGAAGAGGTCATCATCGACTGATGGTTGGAGAAAAAAGAAGCTGCTAAGGATGAACATAAACAAAAAATAAGAGAAAAAGTATGGAAGGAACCTGTCTAAGAACTTGTTGGGATGTCAGTTTTCTCCTTATGAGTTGTGCACTTGTGCTAGGACGCATGGTTATTATAATGTTATAAAGAGTCTGGCTCCTAGGTTGTTGCTTTGGGTTGCAGCGTTGCTCCGTGGAAAACCTGTCCCTTTTATGTTGGTGTCCGTGGAGAACAAAACCCTTGAGTGTTCTGCCCCTTTTTCTTTTAGTGTCTTTCTCCTAGTTTTGTAGTTGTACTTATTTTTCCTTGATAATGGAACCCGGCTCCAGTTGTGGAGGCATATGGAAAAAAAATAAGAAAATGCATAGTTCATTTGTTTCTTTAGTGTTTTCGTACTACATGCCCAGAAAGTGAAATGAGTAGACTTGCCTTCATTAGTTGAGTGCATCTGTATGGCTGTATGACATGATAGAAAATGACAAGAAAAAGGTAGCTGCTTCTGAGAAAAGAGTTGCAGGATGACTGGCCGGTGACCATATCACTAACACAGCCCATACACAATTTTTCGAATACACATGTTTTAAAACTCGAGTACTTGGTCTTATAGCCAAAACCATACTTATGGGATGACAAATAACAGATGATGTACTCATGGCACAATAGCCCTATCAGTCGTCAACGTCACCATTCAGCAACAACATACATTCTTCTATATCATCTCTAAAGTTACAGTAAACCTTCAAGGTCGCAGATGGCGATGTATGAGAACACATGTTACATGGTGCCAGCGTAACCACCTGGTGAGAGAAAAACAACAACTCATAACTGTGAATGTGCAGATGCTCCGTGTCAGCCAAAATCCTACTACATTGCAAGTCACCCGCTATTTTCCATGGGAGTTGAGATCTAGGGGGAAGGTGCTCTACTGAAAGCTGGACCCACAACGGAACTTGGGAGCGAACAGCTTGGCTACTCCGTTATGCCATCTCTCTGTATCTCTGTGTTCTGCACACCAGTTTGTTCACCCTGCATTTCGTTGTATGTGCCGGATTGTTCATCATACGAGTACCTGCACGTGTAATACAGCACATCAGCATAGAGACTATTGGCATACAGAGACCTCCGATAAGGATTCTCTCACTGGACATGTCAACTGCAAAAATTACAGTCATATCACATGGATATGTACAGGCAACTTTGTTCTATTATGAAAAAAATTGCAGAGCCATACCTTCACTCAGTTACATGTTTTTAGATAAGGGTTGCGGCTTTTATTACAACAATAAAGTGGACACATTTGACATGTAATAAATTTATAATAGGCAGGCAATTGGCAAAGACCAGGAATCATGATTATACGCTTTATCATCCTAGCTTTTTTAACTACCAGGATATTATCCCCTACTTAGATAACTAGGGCACATGAACTTGACAGCTTAATCAAAATGCACGATTATTCCAGAGTATAGGGTTCCCATATGGTGTTCATACTAGAATTACAACACATGTAGTAACCAAAGGGTAACATTACTAACAGACAGATTGTTATTGCATCAAGCAGCAAGTGGTTGGTCAGACGGGAAGAAACAACAGCACCTGACTGTGAATGAACGACAAGTTCAAATAGACATACCAGGTTCCTGTAGATGCAGAGCAATAACACCCAGATGCAGAATCATAGTAGTAGCCTGTGCTGCTGCTATAGTAGTACCTACATGAAAACCAGAAATGAAGTACAATCGAAACAAGTAACAAGTCCAACGGTACAAAAGTCAGCTACCAACTGTTACATAACTCTGGTTGTAAACCTAAATTTAATATATTTTAAGAGTGTAACTGCAGCAAAATAGTATGAAGTGAAATCTATAACCTACCCAGATGATGGGTCGTAGACATAATCTGAGTCTGCACTTCCATTGCCAGCTTCTGCAAGAATAAACAAAAGAGTTACTACCAAATAAAAGAACGACACTGATAAAAAAGGGGAGCATGTGAATTGGCTCAGCATAAAGAGAAATCACTGAGATAACAATTTACCCTCTACACCTGAGGTTCCAGAAGCACCTTGTGGTACTGGATCAGGATTGCAACCTGAATCTGAAGTTTTCACATCAGAATCACGAGTCGCATTGCTGTCATCATTGTCTCCAAACATGTCAAAGTCACTATCATCATCATTTTGCGTAGCATTTGTCGCGGAAGTATTGGCAGCTGACAGACCACGGTCCATCTCCAGTAAGGACGAGTTACTTGGGTCATCCTCTGTGGTGTCTGCAAATATATCTTCTTCAACTTCTGGTATACCAAGTCGAGCACGCTTTAGACGCTCATAACCCTCTGCAGAAGGCAAAATGACGGAAAGATGTAATCAGGTGTGATCCTCATTAAGACAATATTTAGGAATAGTTTACCATAAGAACTAAAATAGCACAATGCTCATACAGCTACAAGACTATTCTTGATTGAGAGACCTACATCTGTCTGCTTGATTTCCTTTTAACATCTCCGTCGATGGCAGTGTAGTTACGTATTTCCATTTATCAGTGGAAAACTATATTTGTTTGTTTAATGAGCTATAACTTTAACTTGACTAAGTTATGTAAACATAAACACTGCTCCTAGCTCCAACATATGTGATAGCATGAATCATGTAAAGTTCTTTGATTCAAGGGGGTCATGGATTCAAATGGGTGGTAATGTATTTTCATATAATGATCTCAATTCTAACCTATTGTTCATATTGCAAGTAGTCAAATATATTACTCCCTCCGATCCATATTACTTGTCACTAAAATGGATGTATCTAGACATGTTTTAGTGCTAGATACATCCATTTCAACGACAAGTAATATGGATCGGAGGGAGTATGTTTTTTTACTAGTACCATTAATGCAATGCTATTTCCATATTGGAATGGGAACACATGGTAGTGTAAAACGTAAAACCTGGTGCTTACATAAAAAATCTTGACTAATCTAGTAATTAGGGGTGGGAGTGAGGGTACTAACCAGCCTCACGTACAAATGTCTCCCGGTCATCTGAATACACATCTACACCAGGACATTAAAACAAAATGGAATGAGAGTGCCGACCATGGGATGGTTAAGACATAACCCCATACTGAAATGATCAATCTATGGCCAAAAAACTACCAACTAAAAATTTAAACAGAAAGGAACACATACTGTACTCCCCGTTCTCCATTAGCTTCATGGCAGCATCTGTCAGCTCATCAAACATACGATGTGCCTCCTCAGTCATTCGTCCACGTTCATCAGTGGATGTACTCTTCAATCTTTTCAAAGCCTGAGTTATCTGGCAGAACACGTTCAAGAAAAGATTCAGCATACATTCAAAACCTGAATATTGTTAATAGAAGAAGTCTCACAGGTTTCCCTTGTCTAATGATAGATTTTGATTCATTCAATATTTCCGCTTCATACATGGCAGACAAGATTGTAAGTTGTAACCAGACAAAAATTGTATTCGTAATTCAAAGAGTGTTTCCAAGAACAGTTGGCCTACAGTATCCTGGAGCAACCAATGCAACATTTACAGTTTCTGGATTCTTTTCGTACAGATTATTAACTAAACAGGGAGAAAAACATGCAGCACACGAGGATATCACAGCATGCTTGTCCTCAATCTCCATTGGACATGTAATGATTCAGATTGATTATCTGTATAAGCAGAGTAGAGATGTGTGCAAAACGAGTAACACGCTGCCAGGTTTGAGGCAACAAAGGATATCAAAGTGATTCACCAAATCCTTTCTCTAGTAATGTTGCCGTTCAGTCAAGAACTAGAACAATGACACCCCACAAGAGAGTATAAGGGGGGAACCTTATCCCCCTGACCCATCTCAAAATTTTCAAGTTAAAACTACACAGAAGCTGCAAGTGAGCATACCGTTTCATCTGCCTCAAGCATGTCAGCTATTCTCTTTTTTATCTTTCCAATATCATCGGAAGAGAGGTCCTGGAACTCCTCTTCTTTGCCCTTTTGCTTTTGAACCTTTTCAGCATACTTTGTGTCAACTTCGACATTGTCCAACCAGGCATCCTACAACAAATGGATACTTGTGTCACCAAATCGACAGACTCCACAGAGAACATCCGAGACGATAAACATAAAACATTAAGTACCTTCATATCATTGCCTCTTGCAAACTCCACAAAATTCCCATTATCATCAAAGTATCCTTCTTCTCTCTCTTGATCCAAGTTAAAAGGTTCAATCTCAATACCATCATCAATGAAGTTGGCATCGTCCTGTTGAACATCAAAGTCGGTGTTATCTGACAATGATAGCAAAGTGGTTAGCAACTTATGCCTAATCATAATGCATAAGCAGGGAAGGGTGCAGGAAATAAATAGTGGAATAGTTACAAATCAAAATAGGGTAAATGGAAAGGAAAAGGCATGATCGCTAGCTTTTTATAATGGTCAAACGATACGAAAGCACAGCTACATAAAATTTTAGTGGTAAGGTGAAAAGCATAATAGAAAATTAAAGTTTGGTTGTTGTGGAAAAACTACGTAAAAAGATGCACCCTCCGTGCATAGAACTCGTTAAGGTGTGAGGAGTATGCAGCGCAACATACAGTCAGACACTAACCCTTTAAAAATAGGCCCATGACTTCAACATGGACCGAATGAGTGCCCCACCAATAGTTAAGTGAACTGAATTCAAACCATAAATAATACACCATTTTGTAGAGCCATTGAGGCCTGGCCTATACCGCTACTCTTTTTTCGGTTTAGTGTATCCTCCCATTCTTCCCTTTCCACCAGATGTTTTGGCAGACCACACATAATGTAAAAGCATTCCTCATTTTGATCTTTGATGCCATCGAAACTGCAAATTTCTGGAATCATACAAAGTTACAGGACAATCGTGGTTTTCTTTGCAACTACAGTGTGGGTTTTTGTCTTTCTTGAATCTTCATTCAATAGCTGTGTTTGTCTTTTGATTGTTCTTTTGCTAAACTTGTAATTCTGGTAATCCCAGTGGCACTTTTGCTTTGTTTATAAATCAGGTCATGCGGTATTTCCTCTAACAAAGTTACTGGACAACTCCCCCAAGTTGGCAAGTTACCAAATTATGTCCATAATTAACTTACTTTGACAGTCTAATTGCAGCCCTACCAGAAAAAAATGCATTTAAACGCAACAGAACAAAATGCAAAAGGCGAGACAACATAGGCAAACAGCTGCCATTTCGCCTAGAACCCCTATTTCATCATCCGTGCAGTTGTGCTGACCATATTATGGCTATAAGGCTGCTTGTTAATTCTGACACATGATGTCCTAAAATTAGAGACTACGTAGCTACAATCACTAGCATAAGAAACGTAAACTCTCCAATCCACAGATGACACTACTGAAGACTCAAGGCGGGAGCAGCACCGCATACCTTGTAACGCATTTCGAAGCCCTTGACATTGGCAGTGCCCTGCGCGTCGTCACCTTCCCTGCGGTGGCGCCGCCGCGCTCGCTTCACCGCGGCGAGCTCCGGGTTCATCAGGCTGTCGATGTCCTCCACGGCGCCGCCTGCCTCCCCGGCGGCAGAGGGGTCGCGGTACTTGGCCTTCTTCCCCTTGGGGAACCGCACCTTGCGGTCCCTGCACAGAATAAAACATCAGGCGAACTGGGGAGCGAAACCCTAAAGCGAGGTCGCGGCGAGAGCGGAAGGAAACGGAGAAGGGTCGAGTCGAAGGAGGGGCTTGGCTTCGATTGACTTACGCGAGATCGGAGCGGTCATCGTCGTCGTCGTCGCCGGCGGCAGCCGCGGGTAGGGCGCGCTTGGTGCCGCGCTGCGGCGCCGTCGGCTCCATAGGCGGTGGCGAGCAGCAGAGGAGAAGCGACGTCGGAGAGACAGACTGCAGAGCGATGAGACGAGGGTATGCTTCTGTTTGGGCTCTTTCCAGCTTGCTCCTTGGGTTGATTTCGAAAAGAAAAGAAAGGTAAGGGTGGGCCGGACTCAAATTGACTGTTAAGCGGACCAGGGTCGGTGCCTGGGTGGGCTATGCTGTGTGGGCTCAGAAACAAGGCCAACCTGTGCGGTCATCGTCGTCGTTGCCGCCGGCCGCACCCGCGGTAGGGCGCGCTGCGGCGCCGTGGCGAACAGCAGAGGAGAAGCGGCGTCGGGGAGACAGAGACTGCAGAGCGATGAGACGAGGGTACGCGATGTGTTTGGGCTCTTTCCAGTTTCCAGCTTGCTCCCTTGTGTTGATTTCAAAAGGAAAACAAAGGTAAGGGTGGCTAAAAAAAGGCTGACTTTTGCAAAGGTCCTTCTCGCACATCATCGTTGCGTCAAGTGGCGTCTTCTTTTTCGGTTTTTTTAGTGAGACTCTACATGCTTGCTAACTGTCGTAGTCAGAAGAAAAGTAGGATTAGGATGAGAGAGAGATACTGAGGATGAGAGTATAGATTTTTCCTTTTATTTTTCAAATCTGATGATTCAAAACGAAATATCTTGAGAACCGTTTATCCAAATTACGAACCGTTTTCACTTTTAAGCTCCTTGTGTCGAGATCTTTAAAACTAGATCTCATGTTGATAGGTTCCGAACAACTTTTTTTACTTTCCAAGCCACTGCCCTCGTACTTTAGATTACTTCACTTATGTATTCGTTATACTTCGGGTTCTTAGTGTACTTTGTACTTGAGTTACTACAAACTTGTACTTACACTGAGTACACTTGTACTTTTCTATACTTTGGCTCTTAGTACAGTAGTACTTTCATGTACTTCGTGCTGCTCCGCCTCGTCAGAGTTGACAAAGTCCTTGGAAATGGGCTTGTCGCTGTCGCTCTCATCGGAGGAGTCTGACTTCCCGGGCGTCGCATAGTCGTGGTAGCCAGAGGAGTCCCTATCGGAGCTCGTCGGAGGCGGAGAGGGAGGGCGTTGCCGGGAAGATCCAGATCCCGACAAGCTGCTTCTGGTGTACAACGCGGCGTAGGGAGCGAGGAAGGGCGACAACTTCTTCTACCACTTCAGGTACTTGAGGACATCACGCTTCTTCGTCCCCTCCGAGCGACGGCGGTACCGCTCCGTGCTAGAGAGGAGGCACTGGCCATGGGAGCCGTAGCGCGGGGGAGGAGGCATTGTCGGGCCTCATCTCGTCGAGACAGAGGGAAAGGCGGTGTGTTGGAAATATGCCCTAGAGACAAATAATAATATGGATTATCATATTTCACGAAGTTTATAATCATGTTTTATATCATGCTATAATTGTATTAAAAAGAAACGTCAATACACGTGTGCTATATAAACAACCAGGAGTTCATGGTGAATCTCTAGTCACCGATTTATTGGTCAACAGATGATTAAGATTTCTTGATCATGTGGCATTTATGCCAGTTGACAATAGAGTCACCTCATTGGGAGAATGAGATGATGAGCATGCACAATCTAAACATCGTAACACGATCATGTCACAAAGTTTAAGTTACGATAATTAGGAAACGCGGTGACTTGTTTCTCAGACCGTGAGACCGTATTTAATCACCGTCACCCGAGAGTGCCTTATTCGCATCAAATGTCACTCGGTGAAACGGTGATCATAAATGTATGTTCAGGTACATCAAAGGGACATGTAGAGGCGTATGTGTCAAGATCAGGATTTGTGCCTCTGCATGACGGAAAGATACTTTAGGCCCACTCAGAGAAGTTATATCCATAAGTTGCACATCATGTGACTAGATCATGGGGATATCACTCGTCGGAACGAGTTAAGTAGCATTTATTGGTAATGATATTGAACTAGACATGGTGATGTCGTTGATCAGATCTCGGACAATGCAAGTATTGCAGAGGCCAAAGGAATCGGACACAACATTGATAGTTCAACAACAAAGATTTCGTAGAATGCACAAGGGTCATTATGGGCATCTAGGTCTCGCTGATGATCATCGGTCCGAGAGGGGTCTCGACCATGTCTGGAGTGTTTCTGAACCGTAGGATAGCACGCTTAAGGGTTTGACAAAGCTTGGAGATCGTTTTATTATCATCGGAATCACCAAAAAAGGAGGAAGAAACCATAAGGGTTCTGAGAAGGTCCGGAGGATGTTCGGAGTGGGATGCAAAGAGTTCCATAGCCACATGTGAATATATGTTAAATATTGATTTAATCATTTATTCATAATTATTTAATAAATAAAAGAAATTAAATTGGTAAAATTCCCTATTTATCCAATTCCCTAAGGGGAAGGGCCCATGAGGGGAAATACCAAAATAGAGGAGAGAGAGGAGGTGGCCGGCTAGGTCATGGGGCACCCGCACGGGGCCCACAAGGGTATTTTCCGGTGTCCAGCCCTCCTCTCTCCTTCCCTTTGTTTAGTCCCACATGGCTAGGTCAAGGAACTTTGGGGTTCCCTTCCCCTATATATATGAGGCATATGGAGGCAATTAAAAGACAAGCAATGATAAAAAAAGGTTCCCTCCTCTCTCTCTCCCATCTCCCATGACCATGGTCCCAAGTCTGTACTACGCGAACGGGGATTTCTTCACCGCGGAGCACCGTCGCGCTGCGGGGTTCGAGATCTAGAAGATCTACTTCGCAATCTCTACTAGATCGGAGGAGCAGGAGTCATCGTCAAGCACTGGACGTGTGTGACTCTCTCGGAGACTCTGCACTTGCGGTGCTAGGAGTTGTCGGAGCCACCGGAGCCATCGGAGTTCAGCATGACCCCGAGGTCGGCATCAGTACGACTACATCACCAACACTCTCCTGAGTGACAAAGCTTTTCACAAAGGTAAGTTTTCGAAAAGCCTCACCTGTTACTGCATTACTAATAGATAGATCCTGGCATTAGGGTTCTTGGCGTAGGAAAATTATTGTTTTCAGGCGCGCAATCCCAACAGTGGTATCAGAGCTAGATCTATGCGTAGTATTTCTAGTATGGAAAGAACACATGAGTTGTAGCGTGTGGGCATTGATTTTATAATTGTTACCCTCCCACGTGTACTTGTGCATATACCACATCAATGCTTGATAAAGCAGCCCCTAATCGACTTTATGTGTGAATTCGCGAGACTGGTCCACAAGTGTAAGTGGCTTTGGGGGTGTCTATCTCTCTCGCATTAGTTGGTACGCCATTTACAACGAAGGGCTCCGAAAGGGGTATATTATAGACAATTATTTAACCAACGTTGTGGTTAAACTTCGTAGGTAAGAACGGTTCTTGCGCGAAAGCCCTAGCATCCACGTAAAATATGCAAAAGTAAAGTAGAAGCGTCTAACTTTATTTTGCAAGGATGTTGCATTGTGATATGGTCATAGTCATCAGGATGGTGGACTGCAAGCTAGAGGCGCCGGTACCCTGGTGCCTACGGCACCGAGATCCTGGCGCCGGACCTGTAGGTGCAGGATGGAGATCACAGCGCGGAGGACCATATCGCATCGCATTTACATTTGATGTTTATTGTTTGTGCATCTTGTTGTGTGCTAGTATTACATACTCGGCGGTAGCATATATAAGATGATCCCTAAACATAATACCAACAAAAGTGTTCTCTCTTAGTGTGCACCACAAAGAAAGTTCTCCATTATGAGGCACGCCATGATGATCGGGTGTCAGACATATCTGAGTTCGCATACGGTGGGTGTAATACATGTTGCACAACTATACATGTAAGGTTGAGTTGGAGAGCCTAGCATGTACAGACATGCCCTCGAAACACAGGATGATCGAAAATATCAAGCACGAGTCGCATGAATGATGTGATCGACATTTCAACGTCCACATTTGCAACTATATCGTAGGTCGTGATGATCGAAGGCGGTGTAGTGAATTGGGATCATGTTATCACTAAAACCTTTTTAGGGATAATAGTTTTAGTGGAGTTCTTTTAACATGAACTCACATAATTATAAACTTAGTCTCAATCCTTTACAATCGCTAAATGTAGAATATGGTTCGCCGTGAAGCTTCTTTTGAGGTTGATGAATGCGTAGTTGTTGAGAAGCTCAAACGAGGACGCAACTTCCCTGAGTGGCTTGTGCGTCTAGATGACCTCCTTAGTGAGAATAATGTGATAGATTACATATGCTACACGATAGATTTGGATCAGTAAGATGGCTATGAGACCCCACAACAGTAGGAAGACCACTATTATTGTCGTGAGATGTCCTCCTATATTCAAGTGATAATGCGCTATGGGTTGGTGGACGAACTGCATCCTCTCATGGGTGATCTTGACCCATATGCGATGGTGGATCAGCTGAGATCGGAGTTCATGGGCCACGTGTGCATGTGGAAGCACGAGCTGCTTGGAGATTTCTTTTCCATAAAGATGGAGGAACACACTTGCCTGGATAGTCACTTGGAGCGCATGCATGATGCGTACATGAGACTAGTTCATTTCATGGACTACTGGATGACTGATGTCTTTGTAATAGGCGCATTTCTAAGGTCACTGCCTCCTAGCTATCAAGGGCATGTCCGGACCTGTGTCATGTGAGGTGATGGGGAAACACAGGATTTCCATGAGTTCATATAACATTTCAGACATGTGAAGGTTGAATCCATTGCCGGAGAGGTCATCGATGATGAAGGTATATATGATATAGAATTTACAAAAGTTATAATTTGCAAACACTTATTGCAATATTGAAGTATCTGCTACTTGTTCTGTTTTATTAAAACAGATCCTTCTACATGAGATCTACTTGTTGGAGAGGAGGTGACGTTGCGTGTTGATGGCGATCATGATGATGATGGTCGACGACACTTTCTCTCAACATTTATCATTTAATTTATTAGTTTTAGATAATTATTGTAATCGATGGATTATGAACCTTATTAGTGTGTCTTGCACTTTGCGAGATGGTTATTCATATGAGTTTGTAACAAAATAGTTGTTCTACTTTTATGAATGATTTCTAGTCATGTTCATATGTTTTCGATTATGTGTGAACTATTTGTGTTGTAAAACTAATAGATAATGCATGAACATTTGTAAAACATTAAAGTGTCTTGAAAATACCCAACTTAATGATATGTTCATTTTAGATGAAACCAGTATTTGAAATTCAAATGTTATGTTGATAGTATGTGAAAATTGTAGATATATGATCTCTTGTCACATATGAATCAGGCCCATGTTTGGCAAGATAACTGAAACACCGCGTATTGTATAATACAAAGTGTTTGATGAATTTTTGAAAGAAAATACATATTCAATATACCATATTTAACGAAGTGGTGATTATTATTTTGTATTGTTGATTTTAGTAAAAGAGTTTACCAAATGAAACATGAGCGTGAAACTATTTGACGTGATCAAAGAATTTCAGCATCAAAGGGTATTGAAAATATAAGAGAATCAAGTTACTATGATTTGATCAATATTAATAAAATTTGACATTCTAAGATTGGCATAAGAACTTGTGAAATGTGTCTCACACGATTGTGATGCATTTGATTTTCAAATACGTTGAATAGCAAAACCTCATAATATAATATTTGATATTAAGTGGGGAAATAGGTGGCGTCAGATAAAACGAGATAGTGTTAGTGTAAAGATCATTAGTTGGAAATAGCAAACACCCATTTAGAATAAAGTAAACCGTCTAGAAATTCATGAGAAACAACACCATATATGGTATGGATCATCATGGAAGTTTTGGAGTTATTTGATATCGCCAAAACAACAATAAACAAGTCCTTGTAGAGTATTCATTTAAAATTTTGAAATACGAAATCCATGCTAAAACCAAAAAAGACAAAACTAGTATTGCTAAAAGTTTGGTACGTTCTCGAGAAAGCGTGGTCTCGACAATGATGTTAGTGGAAGAAAGTGAGAGGACGATGAAGGTCCATGACCCTTCGTCAGAGTGTCGAGAAGTGCAACGGAACTTGTTCCAAAATGCATCTCTCCACATAAAAGAAAAAGATCAATGATAATGATCATTGTGTTTCAATAGTGCTTTTACTAATGAAGTTGGATTCACAAATATTCCCTACACTTTGTGTGGAGACATTTGTGAATTATTTGTCATATTATCAGAACATGACATACCTACGAACTATAAAGGAATTGATGGTAAACTAAATTACCACAAATCCTAGAAGTAAATTTCACTTAAGATTAGAAAGTAAATTGTTATTGAATCTTGTCAAGTAAAGGAGTTACTTAATATTTCCAAAGGACTGCAAGGTCATACAAAAAAGGGTGGAAGACAAAGCACGATTCACCACAAATCTCAAGTGAATTCAAATGAATTCGATTCAGAAGTGTTGAAATCTAGTGGATTTAAAGCTAGCAAGGTAATAAAGTCTCGTAAAAGAATTTTTCAAATTGATAATTGATCAAGGGATTTTGAAGTCATTCAAAATATTGAGAAGATATGCAATTTTCATAAGATTGAGTGGGAGCTATAAAGTCCTCCTAAATTAATATGCGAATGACATATTTTTTTAGTGGGAGCAATGTAAGTTTCAAACTCTAATATGTAGGTGACATATTTTGAGTGGGAGCTTGATGTAATTCATATGTGTATATGACACATTAAAAATAAGGACATAAGCACCAATAAATGTTGATTTATAAGGGAAAGTTGAAATAGAATGCCATATAATATTATGTTGGAATGCATTACTAAAAGAGATTATGAAAAAGTTTCAGAATATGAATTGATGAAGGAATGGTCCTTGATCATTCAAAATAGGAATTTCATTAAGTGCAACATCGATGGTTGAATGAAAGAAAAGGATGTTCGTCATCTAGTATGTTTTGACATAGGTTTTGTCTTATAAAGCATGATAAGAACTCAACATAATATGATCAAAGTTCTTGTCAAGAAGAACAAGTTCAGAAGTGATCAAATGCAAATCACTAAATAATGATCTAAGATTGTCCACAATGTCTAATGAGAACTGTAGACATGTTTCTAGATCCATGAAAGGACGACATGCCTAAAGCATAAAATGTTGTGCTATAAGGACAGATGTTGACCCTAAAACATTGGAAATCTCTACATTGAAATACTGCCTTGAGTTGAAAAGGAAGCGTGATGACAAACATCAAAAATTGCACAAAGCTGCACTATTGATTTGATGTCTACATTTAAATATATGTATATTGATACCACTTGGTGTTGTGTATAATGTTGTGGCTGGGGAAGTTCGTCTTCTCACGGAGTGTGTTCCAGTGCATAGTGCACATGAGAAAGTTCGCATTGACTGATCTAACGTCAATTGAAGACCTCACTCTGTTACCATAACTACTATACATACACAAGATGGTATCATGGGATGATAAAGTATTAATGCCAATTAAGGTGACATTAGTAAGTTACAAAGGATATGAGGGGTTGTAAAGTCTAGACCCTAGCCTCGGCCTCTTCCATGAGCAATCATGATCAGAAGTGTCAAGTTGTATGGTGCCGATGATTGTTAAACAAATGCAGCTAGTTTATTTGTACTCTAGTGCAAGTGGGAGACTATTGGAAATATGCCCTAAAGACAAATAATAATATGGATTATTATCATAATTCATGAAGTTTATAATTAGGTTTTATATCATGCTATAACTGTATTGAAACAAAACATTCATACACGTGTGATATATAAACAACCAGGAGTTCACGGTGAATCCCTAGTCATCGGTTCATTGGTCAACATATGATCAAGATTTCCTGATCATGTGGCATTTATATCAGTTGCCAATGGAGTCACCTCATTGGGAGAATTAGATGATGAGTGATGAGTGCATATTTGCATCATGTTTTATATTATTATTTTGCGTTATAGACGTAGGAACTTGGTATTTTACGGCGCCCCCCCCCCGCACATTTTATGTCTGTTTTCACCAGGATCGGGACAAATGATGGATACAATGGACACAATTCTCGGAGCAGTTGTACTGAGGAGAAAAGGAGTCAAAAACAACGTAAATTTCTTATTTGGGATATATCAATAATACGAGAAGAAAACCCGAAGCGAACAAGGCTTACAGACGGTTTAACGACCAACTATACGGCGGGAATAGAAATTGCTGAAACCTCACCTCTAGAAGGCATTTGTAGGGGGAACATGCCCAAGGGATCCATCTTCGCCTTACACAGATCTGGGAGGCCAAGGCATCGATCTCCATCTTCATCAACCTCTGCACCATCACCATCTCCATCCATCCTATCTCACCCCATCTAGATCTTGTTGTAATTTCTGTACTCGTTGTGGATTTATACAAGAACTATTCATTTACAATTGTTTTCATTACCATTGCCATGATATTGATTGCCTCCATGTCTGAGTAGATCTCTAGCTGTTGGAGAGATGGAGAAACCCTAGCATATAATTAAGATGAGATAGAGATTATTATGTTATACATCATTATGTGTATGTGTTAATTGTCTTCATCTTGATGTTGGGAGTTGTGCACCTCCTTAATATTTGCCTCCTATGGGGGCTCGATGAAGGGGATTATTTGTTGGTAGACGGAGAGATGATAGCACTTACTGTGACTATAACGTTGTTGTCATTCTTTACATGCTAACTTGGAGAATCAAGAAGAACTCATAAACTATGTCCATGCCACGGGAGAAATCCCTTAATAGCGGGATAATACGATTGATGGCGTTTATCTATCAGTTGTGGTTATGAAGGATGATGTGAGCAGTGGTTGTTGCCTATTTGTCCATATATGGAGCTCCTCCCACATACTTTCATATCATGAGAATATTTGTTATAATAATCTTGATTGCTTAGTCTAAATTGCAAGCGGTGTATCCACCACTCCCTGAGAATGCCTTTTTCCTATTGCAGTTCCAAAGTTCTTTTACACACGCGATTCTTACTTTCTGCATTAAGTTTTACTTTACTTTAAATCGCCTTGCTCAACCAAAAACCCAAAAACAACTCTACTTTTCTTGCATCTTAAAGTTATTCCTTAAGTACTTCGTCTAGTTGTAGTGAAAAGCATTTTAGCCTTTCGCCTACTGTTCCATGTGGGATCGATATCTTTATTTCGAAACTAGCTACAAACGATATGTGCACTTGCAGTCATCAATGAGCATGCCTAATCTAAGCATAATAACATGATCATGTCACAAAGTTCAAGTTACGATAATTAGGAAATGTGGTGACTTGTTCCTCAGACCGTGAGACCGTATTTAATCACTGTCACCTGAGAGTGCCTTATTCGCATCAAACGTCACTCGGTGAAATAGTGATCATAAATGTATGTTCAGGTATATCAAAGGGACATGTAGAGGCGTATGTGTCAAGAGTGGGATTTTTCCATCTGCGTGACGGAAAGATACTCTCGGGCCACTCGAAGAAGTTATATTCATAAGCTGCGCAGTGTGTGACTTGGTCATGGGAATATCACTTGTCGGAATGAATTAAGTAGCATTTTTTGGTAACGAGATTGAACTTGACATGGTGATGTCGTTGATCAGATCTCGGATATTGCAAGTATCATAGAGGCAAAAGGAATAGGACACATCGTTGATGGTTCAACGATAACAATTTCGTGGAATGCACAGGGGTGATTATGGGCATCCATGTCCCGTTGATGATCATTGGTCCGAGAGGGGTATCGACCATGTCTAGAGTGTTCCCGAACACGCTTAAGGGTTTGATGAAGCTCGGATATTGTTTTGGTATCATCGGAATCACCGAAGAAAAGAGAGGGAGAAACTGAAAGGGTTTTGGGAAGGTACGGAGGATGTCCGGAGTGAGATGGAAGGAGTTCCATAGCCACGGGAATTAAATAATATGTGAATATATATTTAATATTGATTTAATCATTTATTTAATAAAATAAAATGAATTAAATTGGTCAAATTCCCTATTGCGCCAATTCCCTAATGGGAAGGGCCCATGAGGGGAAAGACCAAAAGGGAGGAGAGAGAGGAGGTGGTCGGCTGGGCCATGGGGCACCTGTGCAGGGACCACAAGGGCCTTGGCCGGCGACCAGCCCCCCTCTCTCCTCCCCTTGGTTTAGTCTGATACGTTGTAAACGTATCTATAATTTTTGATGTTCCATGCTTGTTTAGTATTTACTTTCTTATGTTTTGTTCACACTTTGAGGTATTTTTATGCATTTTCTAGAACTAACCTATTAACAAGATGCCACAGTGCCAGTTGCCTGTTTTCTGCTGTTTTTGGTTTCAGAAAAGCTGGAAAAGAAATATTCTCGGAATTGGACCGGACAAAAGCCAAAAACGATATTTTACCGAAAGCCTCACGGAGTCAAAAGACGAGACGGAGAGGGCCAGGGGCTGGCCACACCACCTGGTGGCACGGGCCAGGCCAGGCCGCGCCAGGGGGTGGTGTGGGCCCCTCCGTCCTCCACCGATCTTTCCCCTTCGCCTATATATGCCTCCCGGGACCAAAACCCTAAGGACCAGATTAGATTTCCACGAAAAGTTCCGCAACACCGCCGCCACCGAAGAGGAGATGCGGGGGACATAAGTCTCTGTTCCGGCACCCTGCCGAGGCGAGGAAGTGCCCCCAGAGCCATCTCCATCGACTTCACCGCCATCTCCATTGACGTTGTTGACTCCTATGATGAGGAGGGAGTAGTTCTCTCTCGAGGCCAAGGGCTCTATAGATAGCTATGTGTTCATCTCTCTCTCTATGCGTGATGTTATGAGATCATGAGCTTTGTAATCTATAGATCTATTCTGCTACTCAAGTGCTTTAATTATCTCTGCTTATCCCCACGTGTGTGAAGTTGACAGTGTGCACACCGTGTGACACTTTGGCTAAGGTTACAAAAATACTTATCATGAGTATAATTTGAGTTGGATGTCTCTATGAGATTGTGGTGTTTGTTGGAACCATCTAGTGCTCAATTTGATAGTGAGGGGTTACCTAGATGGGGAATACGAACTTTAAGGTGTGCTGTTATAGCCCTACATCGTCCAACCGAAGAGTAGTTTAGGGTAGCATCATAAAGAGAAGATATTTATATGAGAGTGTCCACTAGTGAAAGTATGATCCCTAGGCCTTGTTTATAAGCATTGAAACACCGTTTACAATCAGTTTTGTTACATGTTTGCTTGCTGTCACTATTATTTCAGATTGCAATTACCACTTATAATCATCCATATTACTTGTATTTCACTATCTCTTTGCCGAACTAGTGCACCTATACATATGACAAGTGTATTGGGTGTGTTGGGGACACAAGAGACTTCTTGTATCTTGATTGCAGGGTTGCTTGAGAGGGATACCTTTGACCACTACCTCCCTGAGTTCGATAAACCTTGGGTGGTCCACTTAAAGGAAACTTGCTACTGTTCTACAAACCTCTACACTTGGAGGCCCAACACTGTCGACAAGAATAGAAGCATGCGTAGACATCAAGCTATTTTCTAGCGCTGTTGCCGAGGAGGTAAGGTAAAAAGTACTCACATCCTCTGGCTACTAAGCTATCTTCTAGTGCGGTTGCTGGTGTGTGAGTGCTCGAAGTTATTTCCTTTAGATTCTGCAATTATAACTTTTTATTTCTTTTTTTATTTTCACTAGTTAGGCTTAATGGAAAACAACAACAAAATTAGAGAGCTTTTCAGTATTTTTCCTAAGGTAGCACATGAATGGTCTGAAAAGGAAATTAAAAAACCCATGGAACTTTCTTTGCATGCTAAGAGCAATGTTATTAGTATGAATTTTTTGAACACCTTTGTTACTAATGTTATGGAAACGTCTAAGCTTGGGGAAGTTAGTTTTTATAAAAATGATCGTTTTAGTTCCCTAGCTTTAAAGGAGAAAATTTGCTCTGATGATACTTTATCTCCCATATGTGGTAATTCTAATGATACTTGTGATATTTTAAATCTACATACTGAAAGCGTCCCTTTTAAAAATATCTATGGAAATTGTTGAACGTGTTATGAATAACTGTTATTTTGGAGATGGAACTGTCTATCCTGGTGATCATTTACTCTTTATACATGAATTATGCGAGTTGTTCAAGTGTGCAGGTATTTCAATGAACCAAGTTAAGAGGAAGCTATTCTCTTTCTCACTTAAGGGCAAAGCAAGGGAGTGGTATGAGCTACTAGACGATCCTCACCATTCAGAATGGAAGGAACTTGAATCTCTCTTTTACTCTAAATTTTATCCTCCTCATGAAATTCATAAATATAGGAATTATATTTGTAATTTTCATCCTCATAATGGAGAAAGTATTGCCCAAGCATGGGGGAGACTGAAGTCACTAATGCTCAAATGTCCCATTCATGAGCTCCCCAGGAATATTATTATTAATAATTTTTATGCAAGGCTTTCAGGACATTACAAGGACTATCTAGATACCTGTTCAGAGGGATCCTTCACAAGTAAGGAGGTCAAAGCTAAGTGGGATCTTCTTGAAACAATTCAAAGAAATACCAAAGATTGGGATAACGACAAAGGTAAAGAACCAGGTATAAACTATGAGTATGATTGCATTAAGTCTTTCGCTGAAACTGCTAATTTTCAAGAGCTTCGTGCTCAATATGGTCTTGATCCTCAAATTCTTGTTGATTGTTTTAGAGCCTTTGCTTCTCATATTAATACTCCTAAAGAAAAATGGGACATGTATCATGAGCCTTTTAAAGACACTTGCATGAAAAATGAAACTGTTATTAATGATAGCAATAAACTTGCTCAAACCTCTCAAAGTACTATTTATTATAAGCATGTTAATTTTTGTGGAGGATATAGACCTTGTGAAAAGAATCAAATTGAAGAAGAATATTGTATCAGCCACAAGAATGAAAACACAAGAACGTGGTAAAGGGCTCTAAATGATCTTGGTAAAAACGTTTGTGCCCTCTATCGTTTTATTTGTGAACTTTTCTTTGAAGTGGGTCATTTCAATTTTCAATGCTCAGGCCATAATAATAGCCCTTCTAATCCAATGAGTACTGCAAGGTTGTATTATGATAACATGATTACTCCTAATCAGCATGATGAACTTACATTATTTTTGGGGTGTGAAGAATTATCAAGAAAAACTTCTTTGGTAGAGATGAGTGCTTTTGATATGAATAGCGTCCTGCATGGTTGTCATCTTTATTGTGTTGATAATTGCCACGCAAATACTTACATACAAAATATTATAAAAGATGAGATTTTACCAAAATATGATAGGACTAATATGTCTTTTCATCTTATTAATGAAAAGAAGGAATCCTCCAAAGTTTCTTCTATTGTCTCTAACAACAAACCAGGGTATATGGAGAAGCTTCCTTTCAAGCCTCTCCCTCCTAAAGAGGAGAAAAAAAAGAGGAGGAGAAAAAGGAGGGAGGAAACAGTATTTTCCCCTAAGCATGTTGCTCCTATTATAGTTTTTGATGAGTCTGAACTCGATGATGTTCCTATGCCTATTACCTATAGTAGTAATCATGATTGGGAAAAGCACACTACTTTTGATATTGAAAATCTCTTCGGTACCAATTCTGAAAATGATGATGTTAATAATTTATGCACTATTAATACTATCCATGTTCCTTCCAATGACGATATGTTTACAAATGAACACACTTTGGAAGACAACTATTCTATTGCTTATGATAATACTATACATCCAATTTATGATGATTAATGATGAATATGATATTTTCTGTCCACCTACTATTGAGGAGAAAATTAATTATGATTACAATATGCCTCCTATATTTGATGATTATGGTGATGAGAATAATAATGATAGCTATTTTGTTGAATTTTCTCCCACTACAATTAATAAGAATGACTATGTTTATGTGGGGAGTATTAATTCTTTTATGCATGTGGCTCATGATAAGAATGTTTTATGTGATATTTATATTGATAATTTTATTCAAGATACTATTGAAAGTTATTATGAGAGAGGGAAACGTGGTTTTATGTATCTCAACAATATTAAGTTTCCCCTCTTTATGTTGAAAATTTTGAAGTTGCACTTGTTTTACTTTCCTATGCTTGTTGCTTTGTGCTTTCATGACTTGTTTCTTTACAAGATTATTTTTCATAGGAAGTGGTTTATACTTAAATTTGTTCCATATTTGCTTCTTGATGCTCCCTTTTACTTCAATTCATATTTCTTATGTGAGCATCATTGTGTAAGGGTTCCGCGCATGAAAACAATAAATTTTACCCTATGCCCCTGAACCCCTGAAGCTGCCAGGACCTATCTGTTAGTAATACAGTAACGGGAGGGGCTTTTCGCGAACTTACCCTCAAAGACCGAAAAGCGTTGTCAATGCTCAGGAGAGCGTGGTTGATGTAGACGAGCCGAAGCCGACCTCAAAGTCGTGATGAAGTCCTTGCGCTCCTTGGCTCCAACGACTTGAGTGCCTCAAGTGTGACACCTCGCGGGAAGTTACACACGTCCAGTGTCTGATGATGACTCTCGCTTCCCCGATCCAGCAGCAGTTGCGGAAGTAGAGCTCCCGGATCCGAATCCCGCAGCACGACGGCGCTCTGCGGTGAAGATGTTGAAAGGATTGTATGGGAACCTAGAGGGGGGGGGGGGTGAATAGATGCTACTTCAAATTTTACTCTTTTTCAATTTAGGGTTTGACATGAAAGGTAAATTCTCTAGATTATGCAACTACGATGAATTTACCTATATGACAAACAAGCACACCTAAGCAATGACTAGGTAAGCAAAGTGCGGTAGAGGATAGAAGTAACCAACAAAAATACCCTCTAATGCTTTGGAATCAAACTTGGATAAACGAATGCCCTTAATGCGATAGAAGCATTTACAACCGAATACCCGGAAGTAAGAAACGTTAGGCTTGTTACCTGTAAGGATTTCATGTGGAGTCTTGATCAATTCTTTACGGAGGTAGAGACGGTTTGATGCATGGCATGCGGTGGAGATAGCTTCATCCCAAAAATTGTATGGAGATTTAAATTCCGCCAACATAGTCCTTGCCATGTCAATAAGAGCCCAGTTCTTCCTCTCAGCTACACTATTTTGTTGAGGGGTATATGCAGCGGAATATGGATGTTTTATTCCCTCATCACTAAGAAATCCATTTAATGTGTAGTTCTTGAACTCGGTACCATTGTCACTTCTTATTGTTAACAATGGGACATTGTGTTGACGTTGAGCCATGTTGATGAAGTCAATGAATTTCTCTTGGGTCTCATTTTTTAACTTGAAGAAATATACCCAAGTGTATCTTGAGTACTCATCAACAATTACCAAACAATATTTCTTCCCACCAAGACTCGCATGAGACGGTGGACCAAAGAGATCCACATGAAGGAGCTCCAAGATCCTCTTGGACTTGATGTAGTTCTTTGGCTCGTGGGGAGAATCATGCATATTTCCTTCAGCACATGCCCTGCAAATACGATCTTTGGCAAAGCAAACATTTTCTTTTAGTCCAACAATATGACCATCCTTGTGGAGGCTTTGCAAAGTTCTCATGTTGACATGAGCTAGACGGCGATGCCATAGCCAACCCACATCGACCTTTCCGAATAGGCACATCGGACTTGTAGTGGTTTTCCCCGAGAAGTCCAACACATACAAGTCATTCTCGACCCCAACAAAATCGACCTTTAGAGACTTGCTCCACATGAGGATCACAATATCATTATCAATGAAGACGGCAACATCCATCTTTCCCAGAGCACGGACTGAAAGTAAATTATAGCCAAGGGTCTCAACAAGCATGACGTCCACGAGAGTGATATCGTGTGCAGCCACAACTTTGCTGAAACCCATTACCTTAGACTTCGATTTGTCGGCATATGTCACAGATATCTAATCAACATTTGGTCTCAACTCCTTGACACTAGACGCGCTTCCGGTCATATGACTTGTGCATCCACTATCAAGCACCCATTTTGACCCTCCGGAAGCATAGGTCTACAAAAGATCAAACTAGTTTTTAGGTACCCATCTTTCAATGGGTCCTCTTTTGTTAGCAACAAGGGTCTTGGGAACCCAAACATACCATGCAATATAACCATCAAATGGGCCAACATATTGTGCATACATATCACCATAATAATAATGCATTAACACATAGTGAGGGTTAGCACTACTCGCAAAATCATCATGAGACATAGTTTTGCCACTTGGGGTCTTACTTTCCACAATGACCTTGTTCTTTTCTTGTGCGGGCTTGGCCTTCTTCTTCTTGTTGTTCTTTTTCTTCTTGGCTTTAGAGACAAAGCCAATGCCCCCTTTTTCACCATTTGACCTTTGCTTGTTTAAGAGGTCATCAATAGACTTGTTTCCTTTGGGAAAGGAGGTCTTAGCTAGCTCCCCCTTCAACCTAGCATGTTCTTCAAGAGTATTTGTACAACTAGAAGGAATGAATGTACTAGGTGAGGGAGTATTGATCAATAGAGTTTGAAGCTTTTCACGAGACTTTGTGAGAGATAAGAGTTCACTTTCCAAGGCCTTGTGAGCCTTGTCAAGTGTCCTAAAGTCCTCGGCAAGTTTTTCATGAACAACATCAAACTCAATCTTATCCTTTTTAGCCTTTTTGTATTTAGCAATAGCATGATCACGTTCCTTGATGAGTTTATTAATAATGAGATCATTTGCATCATCAAGGCCCTCTAGTTTAGTTTCAAGAGATAATCTAGTTTCTTGTTCTTCTTCTAAGGCATTATTTAGAGCTTCTACCTCAATCATGTGCTCTCTCCCTAATTGACATCTCTCATATAGAAGTTCTTGTGTGTGTGCAAGTTGATTTAAGAGGTCCACAACATGTTTCTTGTGTTCCCCTTGCAAGTTGTTCATGAACACATCAAAAGCAACTAATTCCTTTTTGACCTCAAGAGACAGCTCATCATCAAAATCATCATCATTGATTAGGGAGGTGGAGTGCGTTGATGATAATACCTCCGTTCCTCTTGCCATAAGGCAAGTGACATTCTTGTTGGAGATATTCTCATTTGGAGAGTCGAAGAGGGAGAATGACAGGGTAGAGGTAGTGGCAAGAGCCGCCACACCACTTGATGTATCCTCTTCTTCATCTTCATCATCATCATCGGAGGAGTACTCTTCATGTGTGATCAAGACAATTTCTCCCGGCTTCTTGTTGGTTGGGTTCCTTTTGATGAAGGGTTTCTTGTAGGGAGCTTTGGAGGTCTTCTTCAACACAAGTTTACCCCCATGGTCTTCTCTTTTCTCATAGGGACAAGCCGCAACGAAGTGATAGCGGTCACCACAATTGAAACAAGTTCTCAACATGGACCCATTGTCTCTCCTCCCATTTGGGTTGCTTCTTCGTTGCATTTCCATCTTGGCCTTGGCGGGATCTTTCCAAAAGTTTCTTGCATAGAAGGCCATGTATTCCCCATGAGCAATCTTGACATCTTCGGGGTGACTCATTGAGGGTCCCTCATTGCTTCCTTCATCTTCATCATACTCCACAACCTTGGCCTTTGAGGCAAGATTGACACTGCTACTCATTCCAATGGCACGAGCACATGCGTCTTTGGCATTCTTGGCAGCAATCTTGAAGGCGGCCATCTCTTGCATCACTTCATTGGAGGTCATGAGATGGTAGTTGTGTCTTCCTTGGAGACTCTTCAAGTCAGTAGGCTCGAAAGGCATGAGTGCACTCACATACTTCCTCTTGATCCATGCATCATCAATGTGAGAGGCACCAACATTCCTGAAGGCGGGGGCTGTGGATTTGAGTCTTCGATACATGTCTTCATGATCCTCACCATCCTTCATGAAGAACCCTTCGACCTCATTGCTTAAGGCATCATATCTATTTCTTCTCATACTCTCATTGCCAACAAACAAGTCAATGAGAGCATCCCAAGCTTCCTTGGCGGTGTTGTAGTGCTCAATATGGGGAAAGTCCTTTGGCCCCACTCCAAGTTGGATCATGTGCAAGGCAGTCGCATTGAGTTGGCTATTGACCACTTCTCTTCTTGTCAAGTTGGTTGGATCCTCAATTTTGAGTCCTTCTTCAATAATATTCCACAAATCAATGCAAGAGCTACGCACATGAGATTTCATTAACACTTGCCATTAAGCAAAAGTATGTGCAGCTAACTTAGGTGGGCCTCCTCTATTATTTATATGTGGATGAGGGATAGGAGGGTCGGGATAGTACCATCCGGGAACCATATGGAACTCTTCCTTGCCATCACCCTTTTTGGTGGTGGAGTTAGTGGAATTATGTTCATCCCCCACCACTTCCTCCAAAGGCTTAGCCGGAGCATTAGCCTTTGGGTTTGGTGGTGTTTCCGCTGGAGAGGGAGGAGGTGAGGTTTGCTTATCCCTAACAAGTTGCTCAACGAGTTGACGCAACTATTGGATTTCATTGCCCAAGGTAGAGCTCAAGCTTGTTTCCAAGTTCTTGAGATCTACCATGGTCACCGAATGGCTAGCCTCACTTTCTCCCTCCTCTGGGTTGCCCATAATCTCTTAGGCGGTTAAGCCCGAATAAAGAGCCGAGGCTCTGATACCAATTGAAAGGATCGTATGGGCACCTAGAGGGGGGGGGTGAATAGGTGCTACTTCAAATTTTACTCCTTTTCAATTTAGGGTTTGACATGAAAGGTAAATTCTCTAGATTATGCAACTACGGTGAATTTACCTATATGACAAACAAGCACAACTAAGCAATGACTAGGTAAGCAAAGTGTGGTAGAGGATAGAAGTAACCAAAGTGAAGCACACGGAGACACAAGGATTTGTTTCCCGTGGTTCCTTCCTTTTGAGGGGAAGTACATCTACGTTTCGAGAGGGGGTGGTTTCAAACCACCAACGCCACGAGAGGCCTCCCTTGTTCTCCGATGAACCTCACCCCAAAGGGTTCGATTCACCTCTTCCACTATACGGAAACCTTCGAGGTGGATGCCGACACCTTTACAACAAGTTCGAGGCACACATCCACAACTTAATTGGAGGCTCCCAAGTACAAGCTAGCTGTCAAACAATCAAAGACAAGCTAGTAAGAACCAAATCACAAGCTAGGGTTTCCAATGAAACACTAGAGCAAGGGGCCCTCAAGTGAATGAGGGGGAAATGAAAATATCTCTTGGTGAAGATGTAGATCAAGGCCTCCTCCTTCAATTCTCCAAAGATCAATGACTTTGGATGGTTGAGTGAGGAGATCTTGTGGATTTGGTGGCTCTAATGGTGCTGGAGTTCTTGAGATGGACGAGCAGCTTCCAAGGTAGAAGAAGGGGCCTTTATATAGGCCCCCTAGAAATGGAGCCGTTGGGAGCCACTTGCCCCGGACAGTCCGGCCAGAACCAGCCGGACAGTCCAGCTCAGCCGGACACTCCGGGTGAGACCAGCCGGACCCTCCGAGCCTGGCCAAGTTTCTGGCCAGAATCCGCGAAGAGTCCGAGGAGTGTCCGAAAACCTATACAGAGTGTCCAGAGAAGTTGCCCACTTCACATGAGCGGACAGTCCGGTCAAATTCCACCGGACAGTCCGTCCTGACCGGACACTCCGGCCTGGATCAGCCGGGTAGTCCGGCTGGGACTTATCCCTTGCAAAGACCTGACCCAGGGAAGCTCTTTTTCCTTTATTGCACCATACATGGGACAGCTGAAATCTCCTGAAACATTTAACATATGATTAAACTTATCCAAGTACATCAAAATAATAATAAGGGCATAAATGCCCTTTCAGATGTCTCTCGCTCGTGCAGTCCAGACTTGGGACCACGGTCACGAGAGAGAGAGAGAGGGGGAGAGAGAAAATATCAACTGAAGGTCCTCCCAAAATTGAGAAGACCTTTATTGATTATTGGTGTATTTAATTTGGCCAAATACCCCCACTATATAACCACTGTATTTCCTCCGAGTACCTGAACACACCTTTACAACCACTGTATTACCAAGTGGCGCTTGATGCTATCAAAGCACTCTCGGGGGACAGTGATTGATATAGCCTCACGGTCTAAGGAATAGTCTACGAGGATCCATTTCTAGTCATCATAACTTGAACTTCGTGACATGATCGGGTCACGATGTTTAGGTTGGGTATTGGTTCATCATCTCATTCTCATAATGAGATGACTCCATTTCCAACTGGCATAAATGCCACATGATCAGGAAACTTGATCATCTGTTGACCAATGAACCAGTGACTAGAGTTTCACTAGGAACCCCTGGTTGTTTGTATATCACATGTGTATTGATGTTTCCACTCAATACAGTTATAGCATGATATAAAACTTAATCATAAACTATATGAAATATGATAATAGTCCTTACTACTATTTGTCTCTAGGGCATATTTCAAACAGTCTCCCACTTGCACTAGAGTATAAATACACTAGCTGCATTTGTTCTCAATCATTGGCACCAAAACCGGTACCCTGAACATGCTTGCTCATGGAAGAGGTTGAGTCTTGGGCCTGTACTTTACAGCTCCAAATCCTTTGCAACTTACTAATGTCACCTTGATTGACATCAATACTTTATCATCATATGATAACATCTGTGTGTATGCATCGTCGCTATGGCAGCAGAACGAGGCCTGATTCCAGGAGCCTATAGTGACGTTAGATCAACCTCGAGGACTTTCTCATGGGCACTGTGCCCTGGGACACATCATTCTACGTTAAAAGCGAACTAGCCCCATCATAACATTATACAACACTTTAGATGGTACCTTTATCTATTATTATAAATGTATTCATTGAAACTCTGGTGCACTCTATGCAACTTTCGATGTTTTTGTTCACCTCACTTCCTACTTGACTCTAATCGGTATTACAGGAGTTCCCAACATACCCCTTATAACATAACCCTTTATGTTTTAAGATATGTCATCCTTTATGGATTTGGAAAATATGTCTACAGTTCTCTATCAAACACTGCGGACAAACTTAGCTCAATGTTCCGTGATTCAAACTTATCACTTTTAAATGTTCCTTATTGGATCACATATTATGTTAAGTTATCATCATGGTTTTCTAAGATAGAACCTATGTTTCAACATAGTGGATGATGATCCTCCTTTTCTTTCTTTCAACCATTGATGTTTAACTTAATACTATTCCTAATTTGAGTTATTAAGGACCAGTTCCTTAATTAACTTCTATTCTGAAACCCTTTTTAGAATCCCTTAAGTAATACTACATAATATCATAATACACCTATTATCAACTTCTACATCTTATAAATCATTATTTATAAGTACTTGCGCTTTTATTCTTAACATCCTTAAGAATCAGTGTATAAGCTCCCACTCAAAAATATGTCACCAACATATTGTTTTAGGAAGACTTTCATAGATCCCACTCAATTTCATGCAAATTGCACATCCACTCACTATTTTGAACAACTTCAAACCCTTTAATCAAATATCAAAATTGGAGTTTTATTATGAGATACTAGTACTTTTACTAGTTTTAAATCCACTAGACATTTAATCACACATGAATCAAATTCATTTGAATTCGTCCAATACTTGGCAAATTGTGATTTTGTCATTCACCCCCTTTTCCACTATGGCTTTGCAGTCATTTGGGAAAATTCCAAGTAACTCCTTTTACTTGTGAGATTCAGCAACAAATTGCTTTCTAATCTCAAGGGAATTTTGCTTTCAGGATTTCTCATAATTCTAGTTTACCATTATTTCCTTAGTAGTTCGTAGGTATGTCATATTCCAAGAATCATGATAAGTGTTTCACAAATGTCTTCATACAAGATATGAATTACATTTCGAATCCTACTTCATGTAGTGAAAATACCAGTGGGAAAACACAATGATCATTATCATTGATTCTTTCCTTTGTGAAGAGAATCGTTCAAGAACGTTGTCCGTTGTGCTTCTCAACACTCTAAGGCAGGGATTTGAATCCTCATCATGTTTTTCACTATCTTTCAATTGCTCCATAATTGAGAAGTATCACTAAAAGTGAACTTTCTCAAGAATGTACCAAAATCCAAGCAATACTTGTTTTGCTTCTCTTCTGGTTTAGCTATGGATTCCGTATTAAAAGTTTCCAATGAATACTCTACAAGGACTAATTCGCTATTGTTTTGGTTATATCGAATAACCCCAAAACTTTCACGAATCCAGATGGTTCACTATATTTTCTAATCGAGTGCTAACTATTTCTAACTAATGGTATCTACATCTACACTACAACGATTTATTTGGTGCCTTCTATTCAACCACTTTGATATCTAATATCACATTGTGATGCTTTTGCATTTTGACGTTTCAAAACGCTCTGCATTCCACAATTTCTTTTATGCCATTCTTATAAAGTTGAATTTCATTACTTTTGATCAAATCATAGTAATTAGATTCTCTTTTATATTTATACCCTTTATTAGATAAAACAATTTGATCAAATCAAATAGTTTCATATTCATGTTTCCTTTGGTAAACTACTTTACACATTTAAACAATCATATGATGATAATTACCATTTTGTTAAAACACAATACATCGAATATGTATTTACTTTTAACATTTCATTAAACACTTTGTATTCAAGTAATACTCGGTGTTCAAGTTATTTTGCCGAACTTAGGCATGATTTATATGTGATAAGAAATCGAATGACTTTCACATATTATCAATATAACTTTGAATTTAAACAATGGTTTTCATTCAAAATGAATATATCATTAAGTTGGGTATTTTTCAAGGCATTTTAATATTTTACAAATGTTCATGCATTATCAATTAGTTTCAAACCAACAAGGATAATTCACAAGTAATCAAACAAGATATGAACACAAATAGAAATCATTCATAAAAGGGGAACAACTGTTTGTTACAAACTGATATGAATAACCGTCTCACGAAGTGTGAGACACACTAAAGAAGTTCATAATCTCTTGATTACAATAATCATCCTAAAACATAAACTAAATGATAAATGTCGAGGGAGAGTGTCTTCATCATGCTCGCCATCAACACGCAACGTCACCTCCTCTCTAGCAATCACCTCTCATGCAGAAGGACTTGTTTTCAGCAAAACAGAACAAGTGTCAGATATACTTAACACTGCAAATGTGTTTGCAAGATTATAATATTTATAAAACTGTATATCAAATATATACCTTTGTCATTGATGACCTCAGCGACATTTGGTTCAACCAACACATTCCTGAGATGTGTTATGAACCGGTGGAACTCCATTGATTCTGCATCGCCTCTCATAACGCAAGTCCTGACTTGTGCTTGGTAGCTTGGTGGCAGCGACCATAGCACAATGCCATTTGCGAAAGAGCCCGACATTCAGCTGTCCAGGAAGTATGTAGGCCTCATGTACACATCATGCATGTGCTCCAAGTGGTCGTCCAATGATGAGTTCTCCTCCATATTAATGGAGAGGAAGTCTCCCATCAGCTCATGCTCCTAAATGCGTGTCTGCTCCACGAAATGTGTCCTAAGCTGTAGCATCACCGAACGAGGGTTGACATCACCACGAAAGGCCACAGCTCGTCCACCATTCCGAAATGCATTACAACTGAAATATAGGAGGCCATCTCTCGACGGAGATAGCGGTCTTTCCGTTGCTATGGGGTCTCTAGGTTAGTAGGCTGATCCAAATCCATCCCGTCGAGTATGTAGTCGACCATGTCATTCTCGCTAAGAAGAACATGGAGACGTGCAACCCATATGGAGAAGTTTGATCCATGTAATCTAAGCTTCTCTCCTTCTAACCAATCAATCGTCAAAAGGAAAGGTGTCATCTACATTTATAATTGCAAAAGGAATTTAGACTAAGTTTATAATTAAATGAGTTAATAATAACTCCACTTAGAAACACCTATCCCTAGAAGGGTTCGTAGTGATAACACGACCCCTATCAGCCACATCTCCCCCGATCATCACGGCCATCAATGTGGGTTCAAGGGTGGATGCTGGCTCGTGATTAATGTAGAGCTCGTTGGGAACCCCAAGAGGAAGGTATGATGAGCACAGCAACAAGTTTTCCCTCAGTTATGAGACCAAGGTTTAATCGAACCAGTAGGAGCAAGGAAACATCCCAAAGGTGTTACTAGCTGAGCTTTGGCAGGGCGCACTACCGGTGCTAGTAGCAACGTGGAGACCTGCACAACACAACCACAGAACTTTGTCCCCAACTTGCGATGAGGTTGTCAATCTCACCGTGTTTTGCGGAAAACAAAGGATTAAACATATCGAATGGAAAGAAGTAAAAGTTTGCAGAAAGTAAACACAAAGCAGTAAAAGATTGTAGATTGTATGTAAAGTAAAAGGACCGGGATCCATAGTTCACTAGAGGTGGCTCTCCTTAGATACATAACATGCTGGGTGAACAAATTACAGCGGGGCAATTGACAAACACCGAGAAAGCAATACATGCATATACTAATCATCTTGACTCCTTTGAGACTTGATTGGGCATTACAACATAATACATAGACTGCCATCCAACTGCATTTATGACTAATAATCCACCTTCAGGTAACATCCGAACCCCGTCCAGTATTAAGTTGCAAGCAACAGATTATTGCTTTACGAACTGCGTGTAAAGTAAACAATACGATTGTTCTATGAACAAAGGATTGTTGTTTTCTCCCTAGTAGCAACATCACATCTAGTACCTTAGAGATTTCTGTCACTTCCCTAGATTACCAGAGGCATGAACCCACTATCGAGCATAAATACTAACTCTTGGAGTTGCTAGCATCTACTTGGCCAAGATAGCTACTAACAACGGAAAGCATGCAAGATCACAAATAACAAAGACATGATAGAATCAATAATCAATCTGAAATAGCATCTCAATATCCATCGGATCCCCGCAAACACAACATGTATGAATTACAAAAAGATGATCTTGATCATAAACGGAGCTCACAAGATCTAAACATGAAAGCACAAAGGAGGAGAAACCAGCCATCTAGCTACTACATGGATCCGTAGTCCAAGGATGAACTACTCACGCATCACACCGGAGGCTTGCATGGTGATGAAGAAGGCCTCCAGGGTGAATTCCCCTCTCCGGCAGGGTGCCGGGAAGAGCTTCAGATCCCTCCCGATCTAGGGATGGAGATGACGGCGGCTACGGACTCTTTTGTGGATTTTTGATCGGGTACTTAGGGTTTACGTCCCGAGGGCAACTTATAGTCGGAAGGGTAGGCCGAGGGGGTGCTGGGAGCGGCCACACCACCCCCTGGTGCGGGCCAGGCCTGGCCGCGCGGCCAGGTGGTGTGGTGGCTCCCTGGCCCTTCTCCGTCTCGTATTCTGGCACTTGATCCCTTCCGGAAAAATAGGCACTTTGGCTTTTGTTCCGTCCAATTTCGAGAATATTCATTTTCTGACTTTCCTGGAACCAAAAACAGCAGAAAACAGGCAGCTGGCATTGTGGCTCTTGTTAATAGGTTAGTCCAAGAAATCATATGAAAAGTACTCCAAAGTTGGAACAAAACACAAGAAAGTGGATAAATCCAAGCATGGAACATCAAAAATTGTAGATACATTTGCAATGTATCAACATCCCCAAGCTTAACTCCTGCTCGTCCTCGAGTAGGTAAGTGATAAATTTTTTTTTTTGAGGTTACATGCACCATCAAAGACTTGATCAAAGTATTTGCAAAACTCAAAGTTGGGATCATAGTACTTCAAGCATAACCTGAAAGACAAAGTTCTAGCAATAAGCAAAGAAACTATGATGCAACATGAAAAGGTACAAACAAAAGATTCATGAATAACAATGCTTTGCAAGACGTTTGTTTGTTTCACATAAAGAAAACATAGCATAATAGTATTCAACTTGTCCCTCAATAGAGTAGCAAATATAAATGCATAGGACACCTTCAAAGTTCATAAGAGTGACTAGATACAATAGTTTAAAACAAGCAATAACAAGTTATGCATCAATCAACTAGTCTTGGGACAATGCACATAGAACTAAGAATGGCCACTATGCTCTCAAAGTAGGTGCATAAAGATAGAAGGTGGAGACTCAATATAATGGTGGAACAAAGGCCTTTTGTAAAAGGAAGTAGGGATTCAAGTCTCATAAAGAGTTTCAAAAAATTATGGTACTTATAGCTTTCAACTCTCATTGCCCCTATCATAAGCATCTTGAAAGTGATTAAGGTTAAAGTGACACAACTAAGAGGATATGCTTGACAAGTTATAAACCGAAATCTCATGCCCCTTACTTTCGAAGACCGATCCTCATGCTACTCAACTTCAGTCACGAGTAAGCTCTTGTCATTGTAAGTATATGTGTATCATTAAGAACCGCCAATGGGGTACCCCTTGCACATGATACGGGAGCTTTCCCATAATTAAAATGACAAGGCAAGCAGACAATGAGCATCTCAGCGATCTTTTTATTTGCTATTTGCATAGGTTTTTATTGAGGATGCTTCATAGAGTGCTCATTATGGTGATGCTGCAAGTTTCCACCATGATTAGGCATGGCTTAGGCTAGCGGCCCAGGCGTTTCTCTAACACACATACAAACTCCATGATCTTACAAGTTCCACATTTATTTCACACCACCGGGATCCGTAAGCAAAAGAGCATGATATCAACGGGGTACAAAGTACAAGTGCAATGTAGAAAGCGTTCCCCATGAAACATGGTTCTGCTAATTCTTATAAAGCGCAAGCATATACACAACAAAGAAGGACCCAATGGTTCAAGTTTATTAGAGGCAAAAAGTAAAGTGTGCCATCAAGTTCGTGAGAGCTTTAATCACTAGTTTTCTCATAACAAGTGGAAGGTAAACAAAAGCATGAATGTACTTGGAATAGCATACGCTAGTAGGTAGGTATGGTGGACTCTTTGGAATAACTTGGTTTAAGGAGTTGGATGCATGAGTGTAACTCATACTTTGTTGTGGAGGCTAGCAAAAGACTGGGAGCGACAAACTAAGAGAGCAATAATGGCCATAATCATGCAGAGCGACAAAACATCATTGATCAAAGCATAAAGTGATACTACAAGTTGAAAACTAAAGGATCATACAGGCTATGGTGACTTGAGATAGTCATAACATGGTGTGAGCATGCGCCAAGTCAACCCAAATAAAGCATCAAAGGAGAATACCACTATACTATGTTTTAATATGCTAAAACAACGCATGATTCATCCAAGGCACATTAAGCAATCTCAATTGTTTATAATAATCCATGCTACAGCAAAGAATACTAAGCATAAAGCCAAAACAATATCAAGCATGACATGACAAAGCATAGGCCACAGTAAAAAACGAGCTTTTTTTACCACATAAGCATGAACTTTCCTACTCTTTTCCAAACCAAACCAAACTATTTGCAAACCAAAGTATGAAGGAGGGGGTCCAACCAATTTATTCAGAACACTAAGCAAACCAAGCAAACTAAAAACCAAAACAAAAACGAAAAAGAAGACGCTCCAAGAAAAACACAACTGTGCATGAAACAATAAAAATGAAGCGTTTGGAAGAAACCTGGGATTTTTATTGATGAAGAAGGGGATGCCTTTGGCATCCCCAAGCTTTGACGCTTGTACTTCTTGGATATTTCTTGGGGTGACACGCGTGGCATCCCCAAGCTTGAGCTTTAGTCCATCCTTCATCTCATTACTCATTCCTTCCATACACCTGAAATTTTTCCTTCATACAAAACTTCACACAATCTCATTAGCAACATTAGTGCACTTGAGATAAATAAGTCTCAAGATTCAGTTCTAACACCAAATAAACTTCCATTAGAACACCAGCTACTGTAGCACTTCCCTCAAAAAGCTCAATTCCCCAAAGGAACTCAAGAAGGAACTAACAAGAAGCAAATGCAGAAAAATGGCAGAAATCTATCAAAACAGACCAACAGGTAAATACGATTTTTTTCTAAGACCTTCTGTTGCTCAAATAAAAAAGTGTTGAACTAACGCAAGTTAGATAACAACCTGGGGCAGAAGCACAAAAAATTACATCTCAATCCGATGTACTTAACTCTCTCAGGAATTTTTACGGTGAAGCACAGAAATCTGTTTCGGGACAGCAAGTTTCCCAATCATTACTTCTCTCTCAATAGAGGTTACTCTTGGCACAAAAAGCAACTAAAAGGATAAGGAGAGGTTATTACAGAGGTAATAACTTCCAAGACTCAACTAAAACTCTTGGGTTATCTCCCAACAAGTACTTTTCTTTAACGCCTTTAACTTAGGCATAAGAAGCAAAGAAAGAATCAAGTGTTCTCGAATGAAGAAGCATTAAAACCAACTTTCTTGCCCTTACATCTCTTATTTTTATTCTTAACCTTTGGGAAAATATGATTGTTTGGTGGAGAAGAGAGGTGCATGGTCCCCTTTCCCACATCTATTATTGCTCCAAGAAGTTCCAATAGGGACCTTCCAAGTGTAATTTGTCCTTTTCCTGCACATTCAATAACAAGATAATCGATAGAAATCATTTTCCCAAGGATCTTTGTAAACACTCCTTCAGCTATTCCAAGAGGTAATATGGTAGTATTATCAGTAAGAGATATTTATTTTCCTGCCTCAGTGAGCCCCCAAGTATCCAGAGATTTATTAGTATCTTTGGCATAAGGCAAGATTCAGACATGATATCACAGCGAGCTTGAAAAGTTTCAGCGTTTATCTCAATCTTTACTGTAGGGAACCACTTTGATGGTTCAGAGTTTATTGGAACATAATCGTGCTGCTACCTAAGCGTATTATAGCACCCTTCTAATCTAGTAGTGATAGCCTCAAGAGTATCCAACCTAGCAAATATTTTCGCAGGAGAAGTATCAGTTTGGCTAGGCATGTTGTAAGTGAGGATCAATTTCTTTATAGCATTAATAGCATCATCCTCATTAAATTGGAGGAAATATCCTCCCACAACAGCATCTAGAGCATATCTATAGCAAAGAGCAATCCCAAGGTAAAAACTACTAAGGAACAAGCTTTGAGTCATTTTAGGCTCAGTTTTTTCATGTAGATCAGAGATTCTAGACCAAGCTTCTTTAAAACTTTCCTTAATTCCTTGTTTGAAAGTGAAAATCATTTCCTCGGGTGACATAGCGATTGGAGCAAGGCAACTTAAGAAAGGAACTAATTTTTTTGTGTTTTTGAAATAAGAAAGCAAACTTGTAGAACTAATTTTTGGGGTTTTTTTTGAAGAACAAAACAAGCAAACAAAGCAAAAAGAAACTAAGCAAAACAAAAACAACAAAGTAAAGAGATTGGTTATGAGGGACTCCCCTTGTGAAGATGTCCTTGACTCCCTGGCAACAGCGCCAGAAAAATCTTTGCTGGCTCGTGATTAATGTAGAGCTCGTTGGGAACCCCAAGAGGAAGGTATGATGAGCACAACAACAAGTTTTCCCTCAGTTATGAGACCAAGGTTTAATCGAACCAGTAGGAGCAAGGAAACACCCCAAAGGTGTTACTAGCTGAGCTTTGGCAGGGCGCACTACCGGTGCTAGTAGCAACATGGAGACCTGCACAACACAACCACGGAACTTTGTCCCCAACTTGCGATGAGGTTGTCAATCTCACCGTGTTTTGCAGAAAACAAAGGATTAAATGTATCGAATGGAAAGAAGTAAAAGTTTGCAGAAAGTAAACACAAAGTAGTAAAAGATTGTAGATTGTATGTAAAGTAAAAGGACCGGGATCCCTAGTTCACTAGAGGTGGCTCTCCTTAGATAGATAACATGATGGGTGAACAAATTACAGCGGGTCAATTGACAAACACCGATAAAGAAATACATGCATATACTAATCATCTTGACTCCTCTGAGACTTGATTGGGCATTACAACATAATACATAGACCGCCATCCAATTGCATCTATGACTAATAATCCACCTTCAGGTTATCATCTGAACCCCCTCCAGTATTAAGTTGTAAGCAACAGATTATTGCTTTACGAACTACGTGTAAAGTAAACAATACGATTGTTCTATGAACAAAGGATTGTTGTTTTATCCCTAGTAGCAACAGCACATCTAGTACCTTAGAGATTTCTGTCACTTCCCCAGATTACCAGGGGCATGAACCCACTATCGAGCATAAATACTAACTCTTGGAGTTGCTAGCATCTACTTGGCCAAGATAGCTACTAACAATGGAAAGCATGCAAGATCACAAATAACAAAGACATGATAGAATCAATAATCAATCTGAAATAGCATCTCAATATCCATCGGATCCCCGCAAACACAACATGTATGAATTACGAATAGATGATCTTGATCATGAAGGGAGCTCACAAGATCTAAACATGAAAGCACAAAGGAGGAGAAACCAGCCATCTAGCTACTACATGGATCCGTAGTCCAAGGATGAACTACTCACGCATCACACCGGAGGCTTGCATGGTGATGAAGAAGGCCTCCAGGGTGAATTCCCCTCTCCGGCAGGGTGCCGGGAAGAGCTTCAGATCCCTCTCGATCTAGGGATGGAGATGACGGCGGCTACAGACTCTTTCGTGGATTTTTGATCGGGTACTTAGGGTTTACATCCCGAGGGCAACTTATAGTCGGAAGGGGAGGCCGAGGGGGTGCCGGGAGCGGCCACACCACCCCTTGGCGCGGGCCAGGCCTGGCCGCGCGGCCAGGTGGTGTGGTGGCTCCCTGTCCCTTCCGGAAAAATAGGCACTTTGGCTTTTGTTCCGTCCAATTCCGAGAATATTCATTTTCTGACTTTCCTGGAACCAAAAACAGCAGAAAACAGGCAGCTGGCATTGTGGCTCTTGTTAATAGGTTAGTCCAAGAAATCATATGAAAAGTACTCCAAAGTTGGAACAAAACACAAGAAAGTGGATAAAACCAAGCATGGAACATCAAAAATTATAGATACATTTGCAATGTATTAGTGGACGCTAAACGTCGGTCACATCATTCATGCGACTCGTGCTCGATCTTTCGACCATCCGTGTTCCGAGGCCATCTATGTACATGCTAGGCTCGCCAACTCAACCTTAGTGTATTCGCTGTGCAACATGGCTTACACCCACTGTATGTGAACGTAGATATGTCTGACACCCTATCATCACAGCCTGCCTCATACCGAAGAACTTTCTTTGTGGTGCACACTAAGGGGGAACACAATCGTTGGTAATTTTAATAGGGATCATCTTATTAGGCTACCGTCGAGTATCTAATACTAGCACACAATAAGATATACAAACAATAACATTGAATGTAAATGCGATGTGATATGGTCCTTCACGTCGTGATCTCCATCCGTCATCACCAGGTTCTAGTGCCAGGGTTCTGACGCCGTAGACACCAGGGTACCGGTGTCTTTCCGGCTTGGTAGTCCGTCACCTCCGTGACTATCTACTACTACGTAATAAAAGGTAATCACTTTACCTTTGCCACAACCATATCACAAAGCAACGCCCCTCTGCAAAACAAAGTTAGACGCCTCTACTTTATCTTTGCATGTTTTACGTGGCTGAATGGGCTTTCTCACAAGAACCGTTCTTACCTACGAACTTTTAGCACAACGCTGATCAAGTAGTTGTCTATACTACACCCCTTTCGGGGCCCTTCGTTGCAAATGGCATACCAACTAATGCGAGAGAGACAGACACCCCCCAAAGCCACTTTATACGGTACAAGTCGTATGTCAAGCGTGGACCAGTCTCGTGAATGAACGTGTAAAGTCGGTTGGGGGTGCTTCATCAAGCATTACTGCGGTATGCACAAGTACATGTGGGAGTGTAACAACTAAAAGATCAACGCCCACACGCTACATCTCGTGTGTTCTACCCATACTAGCATTACTAAATAGATCTAGCTCTGATACCACTGTAGGGGTTCCGCGCATGAAAACAATAAATTTTACCCTATGCCCCTGAACCCCTGAAGCTGCCAGGACCTTTCTATTAGTAATATAGTAACGGGAGGGGCTTTTCGCGAACTTAGCCTCGAAGACCGAAAAGCGTTGTCAATGCTCAGGAGAGTGTGGTTGATGCAGACGAGCCGAAGCCAACCTCAAGGTCGTGATGAAGTCCTTGCGCTCCTTGGCTCCAACGACTTGAGTGCCTCAAGTGCGACACCTCGCGGGGAGTTACACACGTCCGGTGCCTGACGATGATTCCCGCTTCCCCGATCTAGCAGCAATTGCGGAAGTAGAGCTCCCGGATCTGAATCCCGCAGCGCGACAGCGCTCTGCGGTGAAGATGTCTCTCACTCGCGCAGTCCAGACTTGGGACCACGGTCACAAGAGAGAGAGAGAGAGAGAGAGAGAGAGAGAGAGGAAGAGAGAAAATATCAACTGGAGGTACTCCCAAAAGTGAGAAGACCTTTATTGATTATTGGTGTATTTAATTTGGCCAAATACCCCCACTATATATAGGGGAGGGGAGGTACTACCTCCCTCAAAGTCCCGGGGTGGGACTAAAGGAGAGGAGGGGCGAGGGGAGGCTGCCGGCCAGCCTAGTGGGACCCACGCGGGGGGGGGGGGGGGGGCTAGGCCCAGCCGGCCACCCCCTTGGCCCCTTCTCCCTCTCTCCTTTCCCTAATGGGCCCTCCCCCTCCGGAAATTGGCCCATTAAGCCTTTGACCATTTAAATTGATTTTCTCTTTATTAAATAATTATGAATAAATGATTAAATCAACATTTAACATTCATTCACATATTATTCAACCTCCATGGCTATGGAACACCTTCCACCTCCACTCCGGACATCCTCTGTACTTACCGAAACCCTTCCAGTTGACTCTCTACTATTCTTCGGTGATTCTACCGATCCTATAAACACTCGCTAAGCATGATACCCCACAGTTCGGTAACACTCCAGACATGGTCAGGACACTCCCACACCAATGATCGACAGAGGGACCTGGATGGCCATGTGACCCCTGTGCGTTACACGAAGATCTTTCTTCGTTTGAACCAGGACAGTCATGTCTTATTCCCTTTGTCACTCGATACTTGCATTGCCCGAGATCTGATCAATGACATCACCATGTCATGTTCAATCTTGTTACCGAACAATGCTACTTGACTCGTTCCGACAAGTGATATCCCTATGATCAAATCACACGCTGCACAACTATTGGATATAACCTCTCTGAGTGGGCCCTTGAGTATCTTCCCGTCACATGGACGGACAAATCCCGCTCTTGACATATATTGCCTCAACGGTTTCCTCCGAGTACCTGAACACACCTTTATAACCACTGTATTACCAAGTGGCGCTTGATGCTATCAAAGCACTCTTGGGGGATAGTGATTGATATAGCCTCACGGTATAAGGAATAGTATACGAGGATCCATTTCTAATCATCATAACTTGAACTTCGTGACATGATCGGGTCACGATGTTTAGGTTGGGTATTGTTTCATCATATCATTCTCATAATGAGATGACTCCATTTCCAACTGGCATAAATGCCACATGATCAGGAAATTTGATCATTTGTTGACCAATGAACCAGTGACTAGAGTTTCACTGGGAACCCCTGGTTATTTGTATATCACACGTGTATTGATGTTTCCACTCAATACAATTATAGCATGATATAAAACTTAATCATAAACTATATGAAATATGATAATAGTCCTTACTACTATTTTTCTCTAGGGCATATTTCCAACACATTGAAATTATCATGCCTATCTTAATGGCTATAAAGAAAGAGCTTTTGGGAGACAACCCATTATATTTTTACTTTCAGTTTATTTTTGTTTTGTTGAGTCTTGGAAGTTACTACTTATATAATAACCTCTCCTTATCCTTTTTGTGTGGTTTTTGTGCTGAGAATAACCTCTAATGAGAGAGAAGTAAGACTTGGGAAAGTTGCTGTCCCGAAACAGACTTTTGTGCTTCACTGTAAAAAATCGTGAAAACTCTCTGTACGTCGGATTGAGATGTAAGTTTTTGTGATTCTGCCCCAGGTTGTTATCTAACTTCCGTTAGTTTAATACTTTTCGATTTGAGCAACAAAAGGTCTTCGAAAAAATCGGTTTTTACCTTCTGGTCTGTTTTGACAGATTTCTGCCATTATTTGCATTTGCCTCTTAATCTCTTTCTCTTTGAGTTCTCGTTGATCACTTGAACTTTTTAAAGGAATTACTACAGTAGCTTGTGTTTTAATGGAAGTTTTAATTGTGTTGAAACTGAACCTAAAGACTTATTATTTTGAGTACACTAATGTTGCTAATGAAGATTGTGTGAAGTTTTGTATGAAGAAAATTTTAAAGTGTAGGGAAGAATAATGTGATAAGATGAAGTATGGACAAAATCTTAAGATTGGGGATGCCACCCTTGTCACCCCAAGAAATATTCAAGAAGTACAAGCGTCAAAGCTGGGGATGCTCAAGGCATCCCCTTCTTCATCAATAAAAATCTCAGGTTTTCTTCCAAACACTTCATTTTTATTGTTTTATGCACAATTGTGTTGTTCTTGGAGCGTCTTCGTTTCTGTTTTTAGTTTTATTTTGTTTGGTTTGCTTAAATAAATTTGTTGGACCCCCACATTCATATATGATGGTTTTCAAATAAGTTGGTTTGGATAGGAAAAGAGTAGGAAAAGTTCATGCTTAAGTGGTATAAAAGGAGCTTATTTTTTACTGTGGCCTAGGCTTTGTCATGCCATGATTGATATTGTTTTGGCTTTATGCTTAGTGATTATTGTGGTAGCATGACTTGTTACAAATAATTGAGATTGCTTAATGTGCCTTGAAAGAATCATGCATTGTTTTAGCATATTAAAGCATAGTATTGTGGTATTCTCCTTTAATGCTTTATTTGGGTTGACTTGGCACATGCTTACACTATGTTAAGACTATACCAAGTCACCATAGCCTCTATGATCATTTAGTTTTCGACTTGTAATATCACTTTATGCTTTAATTAATAATGTTTTGTCGCTTTGCATGATTATGGCCATTATTGCTCTCTTAGTTGGTCGCTCCCAGTCTTTTGCTAGCCTCCATACCAAGTATGAGTTCCACTCATGCATCCAACTCCAAATAAAACCAAGTTATTCCAAAGAGTCCACCATACCTACCTATTAGCATTTGCTATTCCAAGTATATTCATGCTTTTATCTACCTTCCGAATTAAACTTGTTATGTGAAAATTAGTGATTAAAGCTCTCACAAACTTGATGGCACACTTTACTTTTCTTGCACTTAATAAACTTGAACCATTGTGCCCATATATGTTGCGTATATGCTTGCGCTTTATGAGTTGTGAATTAGCAGAACCATGTTACCATGGGGAATGCTTTCAACATTGCACTTTATTTGGTTGATATCATGTTCTTTTGCTTATGGATCCCGACGGTGTGAAGTAAAAGGGGAGCTTGTAAGCTCAAGGAGTTTGTATATGTGTTAGAGAAACGCCTGGGCCGCTAGCCTAAGCCATGCCTAAGCATGGTGGAAAATTGCAGCATAACCATAATGAGCAATCTATGAAGCATCCTCAATAAAAACCTATGCAAATAGCAAATAAAAAGATCAGTGAGATGCTCATTCTCTGCTTGCCTTGTCATTTTGATATGGGAATGCTTCCGTATCATCGGGCAAGGGGTACCCCATTGGCGGTTCTTGCTGACTCGTATACTAACGAGCTCGTTGGGGAACCCCAAGAGGAAGGTATGATGAGCACAGTTGTAAATTTTCCCTCAGTTATGAAACCAAGGTTATCAATCCAGTAGGAGCAAGGAAGCACCTCCCAGGTGTTGCTAGCTGAGCCTTGGCAGGGCGCACTACCGGTGCCAGCAGAAACGTGGAGACCTACACAACACAACCACATAACTCTGCCCCCAACTTACGATGAGGTTGTCAATCTCACTGGTTTTGCTGAAAACAAAGGATTAAACATATCGAGTGGAAGAAAGTAATAGTTTGCAGAAAGTAAACACAAAGCAGTAAACAATTGTAGATTGATGGTAAAATAAAGGACTGGGGTCCATAGTTCACCAGAGGTGGCTCTCCTTAAGATAGATAACATGTTGGGTGAACAAATTAAAGTGGGGCAATTGACAAACATCGAGAAAGCAATACATGCATATACTAATCATCTTGACTCCTTTGAGACTTGATTGGGCATTACAACATTATACATAGACCGCCATCCAACTGCATATATGACTAATAATACACCTTCAGGTTATCATCCGAACCCCCTCCAGTATTAAGTTGCAAGCAACAGATAATTACATTACGCATTGCGTGTAAAGTAAACAATACAATTGTTCTATGAACAAAGGATTGTTGTTTTCTCCCTAATAGCAACAAGACATCTAGTACCTTAGAGATTTTTGTCACTTCCCCAGATTACTAGAGGCATGAACCTACTATCGAGCATAAATACTAACTCTTGGAGTTGCTAGCATCTACTTGGCCAAGATAGCTACTAACAACAGAAAGCATGCAAGATCACAAATAACAAACACATGATAGAATCAATAATCAAGATGAAATATCATCTCAATATCCATCGGATCCCCGCAACAACAACATGTATGAATTACAAATAGATGATCTTGATCATGAACGAAGCTCACAAGATCTAAACATGATAGCACAAAGGAGGAGAACCAGCCATCTAGCTACTACATGGATCCGTAGTCCAATGATGAACTACTCACGCATCACACTGGAGGCTTGCATGGTGATGAAGAAGGCCTCGAGGGTGAATTTCCCTCTCCGGTAGGGTGCCGGGAAGAGCTTCAGATCCCTCTCGATCTAGGGATGGAGATGACGGCGGCTACAGACTCTTTCGTGGATTTTTGATCGGGCACTTAGGGTTTCTGTATCGGAGGCATCTTATAGTCGGAAGGGGAGGCCGAGGGGGTGCCAGGAGTAGCCACACCACCCCCTGGAGCGGGCCCAGCCTGGCCGCGCGGCCAGGTGGTGTGGCCGGCCTCTGGCCCTTCTCCGTCTCGTATTCTGGCACTTGATGACTTCTGGAAAAATAGGCACTTTGGATTTTGTCCCGTCCAATTCCGAGAATATTCATTTTCTGACTTTCCTGGAACCAAAAACAGCAGAAAACAGGCAGCTGGCACTATGGCTCTTGTTAATAGGTTAGTCCAAGAAATCATATGAAAAGTACTCCAAAGTTGGAACAAAACACAAGAAAGTGGATAAAACTAAGCATGGAACATCAAAAATTATAGATACATTTGCAATGTATCAACATCCCCAAGCTTAACCCCTGCTCGTCCTCGAGTAGGTAAGTGATAAAAAGAAAGAATAATTTTTGAGGTGACATGCACCATCAAATACTTGATCAAAGTATTTGTAAAACATTCAAAGCTGGGATCATAGTACTTCAATCATAACATGAAATACAAAGTTCTAGCAATAAGACAAAGAAACTAAGATGCAACATGAAAAGGCATAAACAAAAGATTCATGAATAACAATGCTTTGAAAGACGTTTGTTTGTTTCACATAAAGAAAACATAGCATAATATCATTCAACTTGTCCCTCAATAGAGTAGCAAATATAAATGCATAGGACACCTTCAAAGTTCATCAGAGTGACTAGATACAATAGTTTAAAACAAGCAATAACAAGTTATGCATCAATCAACTAGTCTTGGGACAATGCACATAGAACTAATAATGGCCACTATGCTCTCAAAGTAGTGCATAAAGATAGAAGGTGGAGACTCAATATAATGGTGGAAGAAAGGCCTTTTGTAAAAGGAAGTAGGGATTCAAGTCTCATAAAGAGCTTCCAAAAATTATGGTACTTATAGCTTTCAGCTCTCATTGCCCCTATCATAAGCATCTTTAAGGTGATTAAGGTTAAAGTGACACAACTAAGAGGATATGCTTGACAAGTTATAAACCGAAATCTCATGCCCCTTACTTATGAAGACCGAACGGGTACCCCTTGCACATGATACGGGAGCTTTCCCATAATCAAAATGACAAGGCAAGCAGACAATGAGCATCTCAGCGATATTTTTATTTGCTATTTGCCTATATTTTTATTGAGGATGCTTCATAGAGTGCTCATTATGGTTATGCTGCAAGTTTCCACCATGATTAGGCATGGATTAGGCTAGCGGCCCAGGCGTTTCTCTAACACACATACAAACTCCATGATCTTACAAGTTCCACTTTTATTTCACACTGCCGGGATCCATAAGCAAAAGAACATGATATCAACGGGGTACAAAGTACAAGTGCAATGTTGAAAGCGTTCCCCATGAAACATGGTTCTGCTAATTTCAACTTATAAAGCGCAAGCATATACGCAACAAAGAAGGACCCAATGGTTAGTTTATTAGATGCAAAAAGTAAAGTGTGCCATCAAGTTCGTGAGAGCTTTAATCACTAGTTTTCTCATAACAAGTTTAATTTGGAAGGTAAACAAAAGCATGAATATACTTGGAATAGCATAAGCTAGTAAGTAGGGATGGTGGACTCTTTGGAATAACTTGGTTTAGGGAGTTGGATGCATGAGTGGAACTCATACTTGGTTGTGGAGGATAGCAAAAGACTGGGAGCGACAAACTAAGAGAGCAATAATTGCCATAATCATGCAGAGCGACAAAACATCATTGATCAAAGCATAAAGTGATACTACAAGTTGAAAACTAAATGATCATAAAGGCCATGGTGACTTGAGATAGTCATAACATGGTGTGAGCATGCGCCAAGTCAACCCAAATAAAGCATCAAAGGAGAATACCACTATAATATGCTAAAACAACGCATGATTTATCCAAGGCACATTAAGCAATCTCAATTGTTTATAACAAGTCATGCTACAGCAAAGAATACTAAGCATAAAGCCAAAACAATATCAAGCATGGCATGATAGAGCATAGGCCATAGTCAAAAACGAGCTCTTTTTACCACATAAGCATGAACTTTCCTACTCTTTTCCAAACCAAACCAAACTATTTGCAAACCAATGTATGAAAGAGGGGGTGCAACCAATTTATTCAGAAAACTAAGCAAACCAAGCAAACTAAAAACCAAAACAAAAACGAAAAAGAAGACGCTCCAAGAAAAACACAACTGTGCATGAAACAAAAAAAATGAAGCGTTTGGAAGAACCTAGGATTTTTATTGATGAAGAAGGGGATGCCTTGGGCATCCCCAAGCTTTGATGCTTGTACTTCTTGGATATTTCTTGGGGTGACACGCATGGCATCCCAAGCTTGAGCTTTAGTCCATCCTTCATCTCATTACTCATTCCTTCCATACACCTGAAATTTTTTCTTCATACGAAACTTCACACAATCTTTATTAGCAACATTAGTGCACTCAAGATAAAAGGTCTTAAGGTTCAGTTCTAACACCAAATAAACTTCCATTAGAACACTAGCTACTGTAGAACTTCCCTCAAAAAGCTCAATTCCCCAAAAGAACTCAAGAAGGAACCAACAAGAAGCAAATGCAGAAAATGGCAGAAATCTATCAAAACAGACCAGCAGGTAAAGACGAATTTTTTCGAAGACCTTATGTTGCTCAAATAAAAAAGTGTTGAACTAAAAAAAGTTAGATAACAACCTAGGGTAGAAGCACAAAAATTCACCCTCAAAAATACGTTCAGAGATTTTGCACGAATGTTTACAGTGAAGCGTAGAAATCTGTTTCGGGACAACCACTTTCCCAATCATTACTTCTCTCTCATTAGAGGTTACTCTTGGCACAAAAATGAAATAAAAAGGATAAGGAGAGGTTATTACAGAGGCAATAACTTCCAAGACTCAACTAAAACTTTTGGGTTATCTCCCAATAAGTACTTTTCTTTAACGCCTTTAAGTTAGGCATAAGAAGCAAGAAAAAGAATCAAGTGTTCTCAAATGAAGAAGCATTAAGATCAATACCAGAAATATTTTCAACAAGGCAAGGTATATCATACAAATAAGTTCTAGAGGATCCTCTCTCAATGCTCTTAGGTTCACTATTCTCATCAAAAGGATTTGCAGGAACAATCCAATCAAGATTCTTTTCTATGACATCATGTATTGCTACTAGTTTAAAGGGTATTGGTATCTTAGGTTCCTCCCCATTAGGTTCGGTTTTGTTCATTTTTTCTCTTGTACCAACAACATCTACACATGAGCCTAGCAATATTTAAACGTTCAAAGACTTTCCTAGCTTCCCTGGCAACATCATAGAACTCCTGAAACAAAGTTTCTAGAATAAAATCCCTCTTTTCAGGGTCTTGAATTTCTTTAAGCTTAAGAAACATTACTTGCATTAAGGGGTTGAGGTTAACAAACCTAACTTCTAACATGTGAATTAAAGAAGCTGCAGCAATCTCATAATTTGGAGCAAGTTCTGCAAGGGATCTATCCTCAGTATCCTCATGTTTACTAACATGATTAAAGAATTCTTCAATATTATCTTTCCCAATTATAGAACCACTACCAATTGAAAGGTCTTTCAAGGTGAATTTAGGGATCAACATGGTGAGCTAAGGAAGGGGTGACAACTAAAAGAGACTTAATTTTTTTGTGTTTTTGGTAAAGAAAGCAAACTAGTAAAACTATTTTTTGTGTGTTTTTGATAAAGAAAACAAGCAAACAAAGCAAAACAAAAATAACAAAGTAAAGATATTGGTTATGAGGGACTCCCCTTGTGAAGATGTCCTTGACTCCCCGGCAACGGCGCCAGAAAAATGCTTGATGGCTCAATGCACGGCGCCTAGAAAAGTGCTGGTGCGCGGTTGATGTAGAGCTCGTTGGGAACCCCAAGAGGAAGGTATGATGAGCACAGCAGCAAGTTTCCCTCAGTTATGAAACCAAGGTTTAATTGAACCAGTAGGAGCAAGAAAACACCCCAAAGGTGTTACTAGCTGAGCTTTGGCAGAGCGCACTACCGGTGCTAGTAGCAACGTGGAGACCTGCACAACACAACCACATAACTTTGTCCCCAACTTGCGATGAGGTTGTCAATCTCACCGTGTTTTGCGGAAAACAAAGGATTAAATGTATCGAATGGAAGGAAGTAATAGTTTGCAGAAAGTAAACACAAAGCAGTAAACAGTTTATAGATTGTATGTAAAAGACAAGGATCGGGATCCATAGTTCACTAGAGGTGGCTCTCCTTAAGATAGATAACATGCTGTGTGAACAAATTATAGCGGGGCAATTGACAAACATCGAGAAAGCAATACATGCATATACTAATCATCTTGACTCCTTTGAGATTCGATTGGGCATTACAACATTATACATAGAACGCCATCCAACTGCATCTATGACTAATAATCCACCTTCAGGTTATCATCCAAACCCCCTCCAGTATTAAGTTGCAAGCAACATATAATTGCATTACGCATTGCGTGTAAAGTAAACAATACAATTGTTCTATGAACAAAGGATTGTTGTTTTCTCCCTAGTAGCAACATCACATCTAATACCTTAGAGATTTCTGTCACTTCCCCAGATTACCAGAGGCATGAACCCACTATCGAGCATAAATACTAACTCTTGGAGTTGCTAGCATCTACTTGGCCAAGATAGCTACTAACAACAGAAAGCATGCAAGATCACAAATAACAAAGACATGATAGAATCAATAATCAATCTGAAATAGCATCTCAATATCCATCGGATCCCCGCAAACACAACATGCAGAATTACAAATATATGATCTTGATCATGAACGGAGCTCACAAGATCTAGACATGAAAGCACAAAGGAGGAGAACCGGCCATCTAGCTACTACATGGATCCGTAGTCCAAGGATGAACTACTCACGCATCACACCAGAGGCTTGCATGGTGATGAAGAAGGCCTCCAGGGTGAATTCCCCTCTCCGGCAGGGTGCCGGGAAGAGCTTCAGATCCCTCCCGATCTAGGGATGGAGATGACGGCGGCTACAGGCTCTTTCGTGGATTTTTGATCAGGCACTTAGGGATTTCGTCCCGAGGGCATCTTATAGTCAGAAGGGGAGGCCGAGGGGGTTCCAAGAGGGGCCACACCACCCCCTGGCGCAGGCCCAGCCTGGCCGTGCGGCCAGGTGGTGTGGCCAGCCTCTGGCCCTTCTCCGTCTCGTATTCTGGCACTTAATGACTTCTGGAAAAATAGGCACTTTGGCTTTTGTCCCGTCCAATTCCGAGAATATTCATTTTCTGACTTTCCTGGAACCAAAAACAGCAGAAAACAGGCAGCTGGCACTGTGGCTCTTGTTAATAGGTTAGTCCAAGAAATCATATGAAAAGTACTCCAAAGTTGGAACAAAACACAAGAAAGTGGACAAAACCAAGCATGGAACATAACAAATTACAGATACATTTGCAATGTATCAGCAAGCAAACATGTAACAGATCTAATTGCAAACGATGTTTCAGTGCTTAGAAACAAGGCCTAGGGATCATACTTTCACTAGTGAACACTCTCATATAAATATCTTCTCTTTATGATACTACTCTGAACTACTCTCCGGTTGGACACTCTATTCCATGGTAGGGCTATAACAGCACACCTCAAAGTTTTCTTTCCGCATCCAGGAAACCCCACACTGTCACCTTGAGCACTAGATGGTTCCAACAAATACCACAATTTCATAGAGACATCAAACTCCAAATATAACTCATAACAAGTATTTGTAATCTCTAGCCTAAGTGCCACCATGGTGTGCACGCTGTCACTTTCACACACATGGGGAGAGCAGAGATCTATTAAAGCACTTGAGTAGCAAGGTAGATCTACTTGATTAAAAATCTCCTGATCACAATATGATCATGCATAGAGAGAGATATAAACACATAGCTACCAGTAGAACCCTTAGCCTCGAGGAAGAACTACTCCCTCATCATCATGGGAATCAGCAATGACGATGGAGATGGTGGTGGAGATTGATGGAGATGGCTCTAGGGGCACTTCCCCGTCCCGGCAGGGTGCCGAAACAGAGACTTTCTATCCCCCAAATCTCCCCTTCGGTGGCAGCGGCGCTGTGGAACTTTTCGTGGCTGGAGGCTGGTCGATTTAGGGTTTTTGCATCCGAGGCTTCTTATAGGCGAAAGGGCAAGGTCGGTGGGTGGACCAGGGTCCCACACCACCTGGTGGCGCGGCCAGGGCTAGCCCGTGCCACCACATGGTGTGGCCAGCCCCTGGCCCCTCTCCGTCTCGTCTTATGGCTCCGTGAGTCTTCCGGTAAAATATCGACTTTTGCTTTTGTCCGGTCCAATTCCGAGAATATTCATTTTCTAGCTTTTCTGGAACCAAAAATAGAAGAAAACAGGCAACTGGAACTATGGCATCTTGTTAATAGGTTAGTTCCAGAAAATGTGTAAAAGTACTCCAAAGTGTGGGCAAAACATAAGAAAGTAGATATAAAACAAGCATGGAACATCAAAAATTATAGATACGTTTGCAACGTATCAACATCCCCAAGCTTAACTCCTGCTCGTCCTCGAGTAGGTAAGTGATAAAAAGAAAGAATAATTTTTGAGGTGACATGCACCATTATAAACTTGATCAAAGTATTTGTAAAACATTGATAGCTGGGATCATAGTACATCAACATAGCATGAAAGATAAAGTTCTAGTAATAAGACAAAGTAAGTATGTTGTAACATGAAAAGGCACAAACAAAAAATTCATGAATAACAATGCTTTGCAAGACGTTTGTTTGTTTCACATAAAGAAAACATAGCATAGTAGCATTCAGCTTGTCCCTCATAGAGTAGCAAATATAAATGCATAGGACACCTTCAAAGTTCATAAGAGTGACTAGATACAAGTAGTTTAAGAACAAGAAATAACAAGTTATGCATCAATCAACAAGTCTTGGGACAATGCACATAGAACTAAGAATGGCCACTATGCTCTCAAAGTAGGTGCATAAAGATAGAAGGTGGAGACTCAACATAAAAGTAAAAGAAAGGCCTTCATAGAAGGAAGTAGAGATTCAAGTTTCATAAAGAGCTTCCAAAAATTATGGTACTTGTTAGCTTTCAACTCTCATTGCCCCTATCATAAGCATCTTTAAGGTGATTAAGGTTAAAGTGACACAACTAAGAGGATATGCTTGACAAGTTATAAGCCGAGATCTCATGCCCCTTACTTACGAAGACCGAACCTCATGCTACTCAACTTTAGTAACAAGTAAGCTCTTGTCATTGTAAGTACATATGTATCATAAAGAACTGCCAACGGGGTACCCCTTGCACATGATACAGGAGCTATCCCATAATCAAAATGACAAGGCAAGCAGACGATGAGCATCTCAACGATCTTTTTATTTGCTATTTGCATAGGTTTTATTGAGGATGCTTCATAGAGTGCTCATTATGGTGATGCTGCAAGTTTCCACCGTGATTAGGCATGGCTTAGGCTAGCGGCCCAGACATTTCTCTGACACACATACAAACTCCATGATCTTACAAGTTCCACTTTTATTTCACACTGTCAGGATCCATAAGCAAAAGAACATGATATCAACGAGGTACAAAGTACATGTGCGATGTCGAAAGCGTTCCCCATGATACATTGTTCTGCTAATTTCAACTTATAAAGCGCAAGCATATACACAACAAAGATGGACACTTGGTTCAAGTTTATTAAATGCAAGAAAATTAAAGTGTGCTCAAGTTCGTGAGAGCTTTAATCACTAATTTTCACATAACAAGTTTAATTCGGCTGGTAGATAAAAACATGAATATACTTGGAATACAATTGCTAATAGGTAGGTATGGTGGAATCTTTGGAATAACTTGGTTTAAGGAATTGGATGCATGAGTGGAACTCACACTTGGTTATGGAGGCTAGCAAAAGACTGGGAGCGACAAACTAAGAGAGCAATAATGACCATAATAATACAGAGCGACAAAAAATCATTGATTAAAGCATAAAGTGATATTACAAGTCGAAAACTAAAGTATCATCAAGGCTATGGTGACTTTGGATAGTCATAACATGGTGTGAGCATGCGCCAAGTCAACCCAAATAAAGCATCAAAGGAGAATACCACAATACTATGCTTTAATATGCTAAAACAACGCATGATCCTTCCAAGGCACATTAAGCAATCTCAATTGTTTATAACAATTCATGCTACAACAATAATCACTAAGCATAAAGCCAAAACAATATCAAGCATGGCATGACAAAGCATAGGCCACAGTCAAAAACAAGCTCTCTTTACCACTTAAGCATGAACTTTCCTACTCTTTTCCAATCCAAACCAAACTATTTAAAAACCAATGTATGAAAGAGGGGGTCCAACCAATTTATTCAGCAAACTAAGAAAACCAAGCAAATGAAAAACCAAAACGAAAACGAAAAACAAGACACTCCAAGAACAACACAACTGTGCATGAAATAATAAAAATGAAGTGTTTGGAAGAAACCTGGGATTTTTATTGATGAAGAAGGGGATGCCTTGGGCATCTCCAAGCTTTGACGCTTGTACCTCTTGAATATTTCTTGGGGTGACACGCGTGGCATCCCCAAGCTTGAGCTTTAGTCCATCCTTCATCTCATTACATCATTCCTTCCATATGCCTGAATTTTTTCCTTCATACTAAACTTCACACAATCTTCATTAGCAACATTAGTGTACTCAAGATAATAAGTCTTTTTGGTTTAGTTCCAACACAATAAAACTTCCATTAAAACAAAATCTACTGTAGCACTTCCTTTAAAAAGTTCAAATGATCAAAGAGAACTCAAAGAGAAAGAGATTAAGAGGCAAATGCAAATAATGGCAGAAATCTGTCAAAACGGGCCAGCAGGTAAAAACCAATTTTTTCGTAGACCTTCTGTTGCTCAAATCGAAAAGTGTTGAACTAACGAAAGTTAGATAACAACCTGGGGCAGTAGCAAAAAAATTCATGCCTCAAAACGACGTACAGAGATTTTACACGAATTTTTATAGTGAAGCACAAAAATCTATTTCGGGACAGCAACTTTCCCAATCATTACTTCTCTCTCATTAGAGGTTACTCTTGGCACAAAAAGCAAAAAAAAAGGATAAGGAGCGGTTATTACAGGTAATAATTTCCATGACTCAACTAAAACTTTTGGGTTATCTCCCAATAGGTACTTTTCTTTAACGCCTTTAAGTTAGGCATGATAGTTTGAGAAGATGCTCACATAAGAAATATGAATTGAAGTAAAAGAGAGCATCAAGATGTAAATTCAAAACACATTTAATTCTAACCCACTTCCTATGCATAGGAATCTTGTAAAGAAACAAGTCATGAAAGCACAAAGCAACAAGCATAGGAAAGCAAAACAAGTGCAACTTCAAGACTTTCAACATAAAGAGGGGAAACTTAATATTATTGAGACACATAAAACCATGTTTCCCTCTCTCATAATAACTTTCAGTAGCATCATGAATAAAATTAACAATATAACTATCACATTAAACAATCTTATCATGAGCCACATGCATAAAAGAATTAATACTCCCCACATAAACATAGTCATTCTTATTAATTGTAGTGGGAGAAAATTCAACAAAATATCTATCATTATTATTCTCATCACCATAATCATCAAATACAGGAGGCATATTGTAATCATAATTAATTTCCTCCTCAATAGTAGGTGGACTGAAAATATCATATTCATCATTGCAATCATCATATAGTGGAGGTATAGTATCATCATAAGCAATAGAATAGTTATCTTCCAAAGTGTGTTCATTTGTAAACGTATCATCATTGGAAGGAACATAGATAGTACTAATAGTGCAGCAATTATTGACATCATCGTTTTCAGAATTGGTACCGAAGAGATTTTCAATATCAAAAGTAGTGTGCTTTTTCCAATCATGATCACTACTATAGGTAATAGGCATAGGAACATCATCGAGTTCAGACTCATCAAAAATTATAATAGGAGCAACATGCTTAGGGGAAAATACCATTTCCTCTCTCCTTTTACTCCTCCTCTTCTTCTTTTTATTCTTCTCTTTAGGAGGGAGAGGCTTGAAAGTAAGCTTCTCCATATACCCTGGTTTATTGTTAGAGACAATAGAAGAAACTTTGGAGGATTCCTTCTTTTCATTAATAAGATCAAAACACATATTAGTCCTGTCATATTTTGGTAAAATCTCATCTTCTATAATATTTTGTATGTAAGTATTTGTGTGGCAATTATCAACATAATAAAGATGACAACCATGCAGGACACTATTCATATCAAAAGCACCCATATCTACCAAAGAGGTTTTTCTTGATAACTCTTCACACCCCAAAAATAATGTAAGTTCATCATGCTGATTAAGAGTGATCATGTCATCACAATACAAACTTGCAGTACTCATTGGATTAGAAGGGCTATTATTATGGCCTGATCATTGAAAATTGAAATGACCCACTTCAAAGCAAAGTTCACAAATAAAAGGATAAAGGGCACAAACTTTTTTACCAAGATCATTTAAAGCCCTATACCACATTCTAGTTTTTTCATTCCTGTGGGTGATACAATATTGTTTTTCAATTTTATTATTCTCACAAGGTCTATGTATTCCACAAAAATTAACATGCTTATAAGAAATAGTACTTTGAGAGGTTTGAGCATGTTTATTGCTATCATTAATAACAATTTCATTTTCCCTACAAGTGTCTTTAAAAGGCTCATGATACATGTCCCATTTTTATTTAGGAGCATTAATATGAGAAGAAAAGGTTCTAAAACAATCAATAAGAATTTGAGGATCAAGACCATATTTAGCACTAAGCTCTTGAAAATTAGCAGTTTCAGCGAAAGACTTAATGCAATCATACTCATAGTTTATACCTGGGTCTTTACCTTTGTTGTTATCCCAATCTTAGGTATTGCTTTGAATTGTTTCAAGAAGATCCCACTTAGCTTTGACCTCCTTACTCGTGAAGGATCCCTCTAAACAAGTATCTAGATAGTCCTTGTAATGTCCCGAAAGCCTTGCATAGAAATTATTAATAACAATATTACTGGGGAACTCGTGAATGGGGCATTTGAGCATTAGTGACTTTAATCTCCCCCATGCTTGGGCAATACTTTGTCCATCATGTGGATGAAAATTATAAATGTAATTCCTATCTTTATGAATTTCATGAGGAGGATAAAATTTGGAGTAAAAGAGAGATTCAAGTTCCTTCCACTCCAAATGATGAGGATCATCTAGTAGCTCATACCACTCCCTTGCTTTGCCCTTAAGTGAAAAAAGGAATAGCTTCCTCTTAACTTGGTTCATTGAAATACGTGCACACTTGAACAACTTGCATAATTTGTTTATAAAGAGTAAATGATCACCAAGATGGACAGTTCCATCTCCCAAATAACAGTTGTTCATAACATGTTCAACAATTTTTATAGGTATTTTAAAAGAGATGCTTTCAGTATGTGGATTTAAAATATCACAAGTATCATTAGAATTACCACATATGGGAGATAAAGTATCATTAGAGCAAATTTTGTTCTTTAAAGCTAGGGAATTAAAAAGATGCGTATGATAGGGGCAATGAAAGCTGAAAGCTAAAAAGTACCATAATTTTTGGAAGCTCTTTATGAGACTTGAATCCTTGTTTCCTTCTATGAAGGGCTTTTCTTTTACTTTTATGTTGAGTCTCCATCTTCTATCTTTATGCACCTATTAAGAGAGCATAATGGTCATTCTTAGTTTAATGTGCATTGTCCTAAAACTTGTTGATTGATTCATAACTTTGATATTGCTTGTTTTTAAACTATTTGTATCTAGTCAACTGATGTCTACGCACTTATATTCTTGTAGACAGTTGTTGGGCCTCCAAGTGCAGAGGTTTGTAGAACAGTAGCAAGTTTCCCTTAAGTGGATCACCCAAGGTTTATCGAACTCAGAGAGGAAGTGGTCAAAGGTATCCCTCTCAAGCAACCCTGCAATCAAGATACAAGAAGTCTCTTGTGTCCCCAACACACCCAATACACTTGTCAGGTGTATAGGTGCACTAGTTCGGCGAAGATATAGTGAAATACAAGTGGTATGGATAATTATAAGTCGTAACGATGCCAGAAAATAGCTTGATGGCGTGGAAGAGACTAAAGGCAAAATGAAATAAAGATGGAAGCAAGCAAACATGTAACAGATCTAATTGCAAATGGTGTTTCAGTGCTTAGAAACAAGGCCTAGGGATCATACTTTCACTAGTGAACACTCTCATATAAATATCTTCTCTTTATGATACTACTTGAACTACTCTCCGGTTGGACACTCTAATCCATGGTAGGGCTATAACAACACACCTCAAAGTTTTCTTTCCGCATCTAGATAACCCCACACTGTCACCTTGAGCACTAGATGGTTCCAACAAACACCACAATTTCATAGAGACATCCAACTCTAAATATAACTCATAACAAGTATTTGTAATTTCTAGCCTAAGTGCCACCATGGTGTGCACGCTATCACTTTCACACACATGGGGAGAGCAGAGATCTATTAAAGCACTTGAGTAGCAAGGCAGATCTACTTGATTACAAAGCTCATGATCACAATATGATCATGCATAGATAGAGATATAAACACATAGCTACCGGTAGAACCCTTAGCCTCGAGGAAGAACTACTCCCTCATCATCATGGGAATCACCAACGACGATGGAGATGGTGGTGGAGATCAATGGAGATGGCTCCGGGGGCACTTCCCCGTCCCGGTAGGGTGCCGAAACAGAGACTTTCTATCCCCCAAATCTCCCCTTTGGTGGCAGCGGCGCTACGGAACTTTTCGTGGCTGGAGGCTGGTCGATTTAAGGTTTTTGCATCCGAGGCTTCTTATAGGCAAAAGGGCAAGGTCGGTGGGTGGACCAGGGGCCCACACCACCTGGTGGCGCGGCCAGGGCTAGCCCGCGCCACCACATGGTGTGGCCAGCCCCTGGCCCCTCTCCGTCTCATCTTCTGGCTCCGTGAGTCTTCCGGTAAAATATCGACTTTGGCTTTTGTCTGGTCCAATTTCGAGAATATTCATTTTCTGGCTTTTCTGGAACCAAAAACAGAAGAAAACAGGCAACTAGCACTGTGGCATCTTGTTAATAGGTTAGTTCTAGAAAATGTGTAAAAGTACTCCAAAGTGTGGGCAAAACATAAGAAAGTAGATATAAAACAAGCATGGAACATCAAAAATTATAGATATGTTTGCAACGTATCATTAACCTTATGAACTTTTAAGGTGTCATATGCATTTATGTTTTGCTACACTATGAGGGACAAGCTGAATACCATTCTCATTATATTTTCTATATGTGAAACAAACAAATGTCTTTCAAAGAATTGTTACTCATGAATATTTTGTTTGTACCTTTTCATGTTACAACATAGTTTCTATGTCTTATTGTTATAACTATATCTTTCATGCTATGTTAGAGTACTATGATCCCAGTTATCAATGTTATAAATGCCTTGATCAAGATTGTGATGGTGCATGTCACCTCAAAAATTATTCTTCTTTTTATCACTTACCTACTCGAGGACGAGCAAGAGTTAAGCTTGGGGATGTTGATACGTTGTAAACATATCTATAATTTTTTATGTTTCATGCTTGTTTAGTATCTAATTTTTTATGTTTTGTTCACACTTTGAGGTATTTTTATGCATTTTTTGGAACTAACCTATTAACAATATGCCATAGTGCCCGTTGCCTGTTTTCTGCTTTTTTTGGTTTCAGAAAAGCTAGAAAAGAAATATTCTTGGAATTGGACCGGACAAAAGCCAAAGTCGACATTTTACCGGAAGACTCACAGAGCCAGAAGACGAGACGGAGAGGGGCCAGGGGCTGGCCACACCACCTGGTGGCGTGGGCCAAGCCAGGCCGCGTCAGGGGGTGGTGTGGGCCCCTCCGGCCTCCACCGACCTTGCCCCTTTGCCTATATATGCCTCTCGGGACGAAAACCCTATGGACCAGATCAGATTTCCACGAAAAGTTTCGCAACACCGCCGCCACCAAAGAGGAGATTCGGGGGACAGAAGTCTCTGTTCCGGCACCCTGCTAGGACGGGGAAGTGCCCCCGGAGCCATATCCATCGACTTCGCCGCCATCTCCATCGCCGTTGCTGACTCCCATGATGAGGAGGGAGTAGTTCTCTCTCGAGGCTAAGGGCTCTACCGGTAGCTATGTGTTCATCTCTCTCCCTCTCTCTCTATGCGTGATCTTATGAGATCATGAGATTTGTAATCTATAGATCTATTCTGCTACTCAAGTGCTTTAATTAATCTCTGCTTATCCCCACGTGTGTGAAGTTGACAGTGTGCACACCGTGTGGCACTTTGGCTAAGGTTACAGAAATACTTATCATGAGTATAATTTGAGTTGGATGTCTCTATGAGATTGTGGTGTTTGTTGGAACCATCTAGTGCTCAAGGTAATAGTGAGGGGTTATCTAGATGGGGAATACGAAATTTAAGGTGTGCTGTTATAGCCCTACATCGTCCAACCGAAGAGTAGTTTAGGGTAGCATCATAAAGAGAAGATATTTATATGAGAGTGTCCACTAGTGAAAGTATGATCCCTAGGCCTTGTTTATAAGCATTGAAACACCATTTACAATCAGTTCTGTAACATGTTTGCTTGTTGCCACTATTATTTCTGATTGCAATTACCACTTATAATTATCTATATTACTTGTATTTCACTATCTCTTCGCCGAACTAGTGCACCTATACATCTGAAAAATGTATTGGGTGTGTTGGGAACACAAGAGACTTCTTGTATCTTGATTGCAAGGTTGCTTGAGAGGGATACCTCTGACCACTTCCTCCCTGAGTTCTATAAACCTTGGGTGATCCACTTAAGAGAAACTTGCTGCTGTTCTACAAACCTCTTCACTTGGAGGCCCAACATTGTCTACAAGAATAGAAGCATGCGTAGACATCATAGTCCCACATGGCTAGGCAAAGGAACTTTGGGGTCCCCTTCCCCCTATATATATGAGGCATATGGAGGCAATTAAAAGACAAGAGATAATAAAAAGGTTCCCTCGCTTTAAGGAAAGCTTTTAGCCGCCTCTCTCTCCTCTCTCTCCTGTGACTGTGGTCCCAAGTATGGACTACACGAATGGGTGTTTATTCACCACGGAGCGCCACCGCTCTACGGGGTCGGGATCCAGCAGATCTACTTCCGCAAACTCTGTTGGATCGGCGGAGCGGGAGTCATCGTCAAGCATCAGACGTGTGTGACTCCCTCGGATACGCTGCACTTGCGGCGCTAGGAGTTGTCAGAGCCGCCGAAGCCATCGGAGTTCAACACAACCCCGAGGTCGACGTTGGTACAATTACATCTCCAACACTCTCCCGAGTGATAAAGCTTTTCGTAAAGGTAAGTTTTCAAAAAGCCCATCCCATTACTGCATTACTAATAGATAGATCCTGATATTAGGGTTCTTGGCGTAGGAAAATTTATTGTTTTCAGGTGCGCAACCCCAACACGGTGGTGGTGGGAAGGATGGAGTGGGGGAGTGATCGGATTTGTTGGCTAGAGAGGTGGTCGACGGTGGCGAATTTGGCAAGGGTTGGCAGTGGAGCGGGATAGGGTTTGCGGCGAATGATATACAGTTCCGATCGTTGGATAGGTACATATAATGCTCGCAGGGGCCTCGTTACGAGTCACCTTAAGGCTATATGGGTCGTACCATGAGTACGGGCTCTGATCTACGTGTGAAACCGGTCGAAAACCGTATGTCACGAGAGTTTTTTGGTTTTACCCCTTTTACGGGTACTACTAGAGATGCTCTAAGCTCACTTGAATTGAAGGCATGTGGTTCTCTACTGTTTTTTTTTTGAGTTGAAGGCCTTCGGTTCCTTTTTTTTTTCAAGGTTGTCACTTCGCTAGGCGTATGTACATAGACAAGATATGTTCAAAAATTTAAAGGGGCGCTGCTCGCCTGGAGTAGATGATGGTATGTCTAAGCCTTGCCAAATCATGATGCTATTTTTTAATCCGCAAAATAGATTAGCTAATAAGAATAAATATATTACATTAATTTCTTAACAATTACATAAAATATTTAATCTGAGAACATGTATGATGTTCACATAATAAAATTATTTGTTTAGTAGAACAAGTATTTTTAAAGTTTTATCAGTCGCTGAAAAAATGTTCATGTAATTTAAAAAAATGTTCATTAGCCTAAACAAAATTCCCACATGTCTGCAAAAAGATGTTCGTGAAATTTTAAAAATATTCATGGATTTGAAAAATTGTTAATCTAAAAATATTTATGGGTTTGAAAAAATAGGGTCGTCAGTATTAAAAATTCACACGGATCTGAAAAAATGTTACATAATTTTGAAAATTGTCCATCGGTTTGAAAAATATTTATCGGTCTATTTTAATTGGTCTAATAATGTTCATTGGTTCGAAAAATGTACATCGCTCTAGAAAAATTCAACGTAGAAAAATGTGCATACCATTTATAAGACTAAAATATATTTATGTGTTCCACAAAAAATATTCATATATTTTTAAAATCAAAAATAAACAAGAGTATAAAAATAAAAACAATGAAAAAGCAAAATGTTAAAACATGAAAAAAATGAAGAATGAAAAAAAAAGTAAAAAAAGTGGAAAATGAAATGGAAATTTGAATTAAAACCCTGACGAATTGAAGAGAAATGGTAGAGGAAAATTATAAAATGAGAAGAAAGTAAAAAACAAAGATATAGTGAAAATAAAAGAAAGAAGAAAACATTCTTAAAAAAAATCATGTTTGTCGTGTTCTGCTCATGGTTTGGCTAGAATCGCTATTGCCGCGTTGGGCCTTTTCGCTGTGTTTTTGCTGCTGATGTCTTTGTTTTCCCCTAGTGTGCTATATATCTTTGAGGTTCCTCGCGGAACAAGCTTATTCCACATCAAACCGAATACAAAACCATATATGCCAACAAATGAGCACCCTTGCCACATAATTTAATGTCATTAGCAGAGAGAACGACATGGAAGAGCCGCGCGCTGGGTCCATCATCTAGTATATATACTACACACCCCCAAAAAACTATAGTAATATTTTATATATACCATAAAAATACACAAGATGAAATAGCGAACCGGTACTTGAGGCTAGAGATTGACTAAAATCTATCTAGGATTTCGGCGACATCGGCTGTCCACTGCGTCTCCGGTGGCCTTGGAGGAGTGGTGGACCACGAACCATCACCGGTGGAAGTTTTTTCTTCGGGATGTTGAGGCAGAGGGCTATGCCCTAAAGTCAAAATACATCCCCACCTATCCTCACTTCTAGTGTCGGTAAAGGACGCGTGTAATCGTGTGTCTGACGGATCTCTTGGATCCGATCGGTTTTGTGTTCATTGGTGTGGTTTTAAGTCACTATCTTCTGATCTACGGTTGTCATTATTAGGGATGGATGCTACTGCAGTGTGTTGATCCTGTGGGGAATTAGTACGATGATTTTTTATTTGTCTACTACAATAAGTTCTAGAACGACAAGCTTTGCCTGGCTCCGTTGATGGAGTGGCGAGAACGATGACACGTCTATGGCTCGTACTAATATATGTAATCATCGCTAGGGCCTATTTTAAAATTTTATTATGTTTTTTATCTCTTTGTACTGCAATTGATTATTATTAATAGATATATTGATTTTTTGCAAAAAAACACAATAGGCGAGAAATCATCGGCAAGGAAGTACAGTGAAAGTGTGGGTAGCCAAACAACCGGAAAAGTTAAAGATTTATTTTTGTTCTCCATCTATCAACATTTTTACTCTCCCTGTCCCAAAATAAGTGGAACAGTTTTGTTTAGATACACATGTATTTAGAAATTAAAATACGTCTAGATACATACGAATCTAAACAACGCTGCATCACCTATTTTGGGACGGATGGAATATTATTAGTCCTTAATTAACAGTGAAATCAGACCTGAACCGAGACAGGTGAAACTCAACGTGGATGCCTCATTCCACGCCGATGTTTGTGCAGGTGCCTCTGGGGCTGTTATTCGGGATTATCAGGGCCAGTTATAGCGGCAGCCGGCCGATTTCTGCCGAACATCTCTTTGGCAACGATGGCAGAAGCTGTAGCTATGAAGGATGGGTTGGCCCTTGCATGCAGATTTGGCTGTAACTCGGTGATGGCAGAATCAGACTCCTCAGAAACTATTAATGCTTGTGCTGGAATGGAGACTTGGTGGAATGAATCAGCAACCATCTTTGCCGATATTGTTGATCTTTCCACAAACATAGGCTCAGTTCAGTTTAAACATATTCCGAGGGAAGCAAATAGGGTAGCGCATGAGATAGCTAGAGAGTGTTTTATTCATAAATATCAATATATTTGGGACGATGAGCCCCCTAGCTTCGTTCTTAGTAGCTTTATTAATGATGTAACTGTTATTGATAATTAATAAAACTCACAGCAGGACTCCGTCCTGCTGCTTCCCTCAAAAAAAAAAAACAGTGAAATCAAATATTTCTAGAAAAGGATGATTTGGCGAACTTTAAGGGAAGCGTAGCTCAGCTCCACATCACTGGTATCCCGAGATACAACAGGTGCTAAATATATTGACTGCAGACAACATTGTTCACTCTTTTAACAACATGCAGCAAACTACAGGAGTACCACAACAACTAAGGACAATGTCTGGAGGTAGGCGTTTCACATACACAAAAGACCACACCACATCATCACAAGGCAAGTTTAAGTTCAGACGGACTAAAGGTGCGTTTGGATGATGCCAAAGCTCCCAAAAAATTACCTTCATCCAAAAAAAACTGACAACACAACTATCACACATCTCCACACGAAACAGAACAACGCCCACCAGGTGGGTTGACAACATCTCCAACCAGAACAGCTCTGAATATACAGGATCAGCTTCTTCTGAGACCCTGCACAGACGGCTGAATCAGTACACAGAGTGTCAGATCAATATGACAAATGTATAGAGAAAATCATTTGTTACCTATTATCTCTGAAATTTATTTCTTTTCAATCTCGGTAGCCAAGCAGAGAAAGTGTGTTAAACATCCTCAGGCAATGAGGGTGACGACGATTGACATGTGGAAGGGTAAGGATAGCGGTGGCCAATCGATGCCGAAGAGGAGCCTGGACATAGCGAGGAACTCTTCACGTTAGTGTTTCAAGTGGTAGAAAATATACTATGTGAAAGTAAATAATGGCTGAGGAAAGTTACCCTGCAGATTGTGAGGGCTCTAGAGATGACGTAGTTAGCAAACTCATCTGTCACTAAATCTCTAAATCGAGGGAACCAGACCAATTCGTCAACAATGGCAAATCGTTCTCTATCATCAAATACTTCTAGACACGTTTCCACCACATTACTGCTATATCTTTGTCTTGAGAGTTTCACATAATTATGTCTGAAGCGGGATGCAATAATTGCCAAGTGTGATGGATTTTTTTCTTTCAGGACATCCTGAACAATGTAGTTTCTGGAAGAAAGAAGAAGAACAGAAATGGTAAGCCTTTCAGCTGTGTTTATAGATCACCAGATCCAAAAACTACTTAAAGGTGGTACTAGAAGCAATAAATAATTTTGAGATAACAAAACCTCACATAATGCCATAAAAGAACAAAACCACTGCTAATTCTCATCTTTATGAACTTCCAACAGTTTTAGCCACAGTACTATCTGGTTATTTCTTCTAGCAAATTTGCTTATCAAATATTAGCAGCTATACGCAGTTCTGAGATAAGATTAATTCCTTGGCAGAACATATATGAATTAAACTAACCAGTATGATTCAGTAAATATTATAGGTGCAGAACCTTACTATACAAACTAACTCCATTTACATTGACAGATAAGAAATAGAGATGGATAATTCATATGTACCAGGTATGCATATGAAATAATATGAGAACACAAAAATTGAGCTAAGCTTGAATTATTGGCTAAGAAATCTGCAACATCTACTTGAAAATATCAAAATGGTTCAGATTATTAAAATAAATCAGATGACGGTTTGCTGTATTTGCATGGAATAGAATGACGGTCAGTTGGATATCAACAAAAATCAGGATAAATAGTTACCCGAAACGGTGTTGAGCAAGATCAATGCTGCAACAAGCGACTTCTGACAATATATTATCCCTTGCTGTCCATTCAGCATGCTCCAGACAACTTTGCAGCAGGGATAGTCCATGCGGACGCATAACAAGTGCTAAGCAGTTCGTAGCAATAGCATCAAAAATGAACTGCAAATGCAATCCAAAGTGTCAACGCATGAAACATGGAAACTAGAAGGATCGTGGCCATGGTTGGATGGAACGAACGAGCAAGATAAAACTTCAAGATAATTTCAATATGGCCTCGTTCTCGGTTCTCGCAGTAACATTTTTTTAGGAAATTTTCGCAGTACCTTCAAGAGATGATTTATAAATTGTTAAGAAGATGCTGCATTGATACAACAAAGATTTTTAAAACACGGATAAAATACCATGCAATTTAGAATAGGAACCAAAACATATCAATAATATTCATCCAAACTATTGTTTACCCAGAATTCCTTGTTATAAATTAATGTCTAGTCATCTTGATTGTGTCCACTTTTACACTGTGAAATTTGAAAGGTACCTATGTACATGAGAGATACAGCAAAGAACATGTCATATCTCTTGCTAGTCCAGAAAAATGGCCACCTAACCTTGCCTAGCAAGGACATGCATTACCAGCCCTCAAAGTCTTGCTGTACTAAAAGATTGAACACATGGCCATGGACAATAGCCTAACTTTGCTCTCCAATGTGGGCAAGGTTCAAATTCTCTGTGACGTTAAGGACCACTGAATAGTGCTTTGCATAGTCATTGTTTCACGGTAATTTAAGCAGCCATTATATGTTTTAGAAGATATATTCTTACCCTTTCATCAGGGTAAAAGAATAGAACACATTACCTTTGACCCAAACTAAATTAGTGTGAGCACACAATTGATATTCGAGATAAAAATGTATTATATTAACTTGTGTTGTAACATACTCCTGAGCCGACTGACTGTTGAAAAGGGTATACTCGCCTTAAAAAATTGAAGGCCGATAATGCAATGTTTTATCCTTTGTGCACCCACAAGAAGAGAGAACCAACTTTCTGGTAGGATGTATATACACATTGCTAAATTATGTATAAGCACAATAATAGCAAAACCATATCTTAGCTCCGTTATTACTGTTCTTGATTCATAAGCAACCACGAAATCTTGCAAAGATGCCACAGCACAATCTCAGACTGGCATCAATGTCTGCACCAATTAGAATCTGGATGGAGGAGGAGGATGAGAAAGAAAGTACCTCAGCAAAATACGGATCAGGAACACACTGTACGAAGGCCTGCAGCACCTTGAGTCTACTGGAATCAGAAGTCACAAGACGATCCATGATCGTGGGAGCCATCCATGGCGTGATGGCATTTCTGGTAAGCTGCAGCGACCTCTCGGATCGGCAAGACCTGATCATGCCCACCACTTCATCTGACCTGAAAGATATCAAGCAAACAAATCAGTGAGAAGAAAAGAAACAAAACAGTGAAGGGAAACGAGCTGGTTGTAGGGAACATGCCTCGCTGCACAAATCTTGAAAAACCTGCTGTGGTCTCGCGTGATTCTGGCGACGATCGAGTCCTCCAGCACGTCGTTGCAGCGTTCGAGGACGAGGCCGAGCAGGCGCGCCCCGTGGCTGCTCTCGATGAGATGGACGGCTTGCTTGATGATCAACTGGGCTAAGGTGCCCGCAGCCTCAGGGCGTCCCTCGAACAGCGTGTCAAGCACCTGTTGCTCGTTCCTGCAGAGATACTGGACGCAGGCCTCGGCCAGCTGCGAGTTGGCTGCCGCCGCGCCGGCGCGCCCAGGCCACGGCGCGTACGCCGCGTCGGCGGGGAGAGCTCTAGGCCAGGCGGCGCGCGGGGGGACAGATCCCCCGCCGCGGAAGCTCTGTAGGGCAGGGGCCTGGCAGCGGCCGAGATGGTCGACCACGAATCGCCAGTCGTCGAGCAGCTTGGGGTCGCCGGGCATCCCCGGTGCCGGCGGCGAGAACCGCGGCGGCAGCATGCGCGGAGGGAGCATCGGCGGTGGCGGCGGCCCGTACAGGTACCGCTGCTGGCTGCTAGGGTGCACAAGAAACACCGGAAGTGGAAGCAGTCCGTCCGCCGGCTCCTCCTCTTCCCCTTGGCGCCGCCCCTCCTCGGCCTCGACCTCTAGGCAGTCGCTGAAGCCGAACCGCGCCATCTCCCTGGCGATGTCCTCGAACAGCAGCTCGTCCTCATCGGAGAGGCGCCTCTCCTCCGCCTCCGCCGCCGGCTCCAAAGCCATCCCCCCCCTGCCGTACCTTCGCAAGAAACCCCCAAGGCCCCAAGAACCTTCGACTTCGAGCACGGATGAGAGAAAAAGGCCCCGCCTTTGAGCGCGGAGGGGAATTGCAAACGGGGGATTGGAGGGACCGGGCTGGGGGGATTGCCTTCCTTAATCTGAGACGGAATTTTTTTTATTCCCCCGGATTGCTTGCTTCCTTGGAGAAGAAGGAGCGAGGAGGGAGCAGAGAAAACCGCGGGTGGGTTTTGTGCGTCGGGATCCGTGGGGTTTATCTCATTTTCCTTTTTTTACTTGGACGGAGTAGAGTTGGTTTGTTCAGTTCGTTGTGGCGTTCGCGCAAGGTGAGAGACCTCGGGTGGAATATTGTACTATTCAGGTGGGGTGGTACTGTGTTAGGACATTTGTGTTGCTCGTGCGATTTGAAACAAATCCACCTTGACCGTTTTAACCTTGAAGAGACGCATATACCCAAAAAAAAGTAAAATCAAGATCAAAACATAAAAAATTAGATTACCCTTTCGAGCTTATCCTGTAGAAAAATACACAATGTCTTGCCAGAGAAGGCGTATATGCAAACTTGTATTTTTTTCCATACTAAGAAAAGTTCGAGTATATAAATGTAGTACATTGAGAGATTGGGTATTTAATCTAAGATCCACACAAATCTACCGTTGTCCAGACACATGGGGCGTGTTTGATTGCAAAAAAACGTGGTAGGTGGGTTCGTAGAAAAGTTGGTATAAGAAACAAAAGGATATCTTTTACATTTCCAGCTGTTTGGCAATCTACGCAGGGCCGAAGCTAAGAAAAATATCGCCTAATGTGCGACAAAATGTATCACTAATGCGTATGCGTAAAGCGCGCACGAGATAGATATGGTTGGTATTAATTACCAATTTTGTAATGCATATTTTAGAAAATTCACAAAAATAAGAAATAATAATTGCCTTTCCATTTAATACTAAATCGCCAATGGAGATTTCCTATACTCCTCCGTGGATACTTAAAACCAGATTGTGGGCTCCTCGGATGGATACTTAAAATCAGATTGTAGCATATACGAACCTTGAATCCAATATTCCTGCTTTATCTCATCTTGTAGCTTCACTCCGATATCCTCTTCCTATCTATCGGGTTAGGAAGCTCATTTAAATTTACCTCTCTTGGAGCTAAAGGCAATGGTAAAGGTCAATGATGAGTAGACCGTTTAATGCTTGATGGACCTTCATGGTCAGGATCATTGGTTGTGGAGGTGTGTTTTTTCAAATTTAAGAAATGCTCCATTGTTTATTTTTAATTTCTACCTATCAAATTAGCAACATACCCGTATAAAGTAATATATATGTGAAATTACGGTACACTGTCCTTCTTGTTATATTACCTTGCATTGTGTGCCGAGAATGATTTTAGGCTTAATCTAGATTGTCTAACCATTTCATCACCTATTACCCAATACCCACCCAAACGGCCAAACCTTCAAGCAAATAAATCAACACATCTGGATGCCCTAAGATAATTTGAGAATTAGTAATTATATCTCCTTCCAATCAATTAGATGGAGAGACATATTTTAGTGACCGATGACACCAAATCATGTGGATACAACTCCGTTGAGACTCCAAGCGCAAAGTGATGTATCAAAGGTGCCCCCTGTTAGCTTTGCGACAAGTAAATAACGAAGAACGAAAATAAAATCGCAGCAAGGGGGACACAGATTTAACGTGGAAAACCCTCTCCAACAAAGAGAGGGGAAAACCACGGGCGCCAGCCAGCGAAACTTTACTATATCGGAGAGTGTACACAACGCCGGGGATTTTACAGATACAACTTTTTCCAACCGGCGGCTTACATGAAGTATATGTAACGGTGGTAACCTAGGTCATCAACGATCCGTATCGGCCCAAGCCTCCGGCGACGGGTCTCGCTCCGCTCCGTCAGAAGTTGGCCTTTACTTTGTAAAATTTGGATCAACATATAACAAACTCCACCTTGAGACAAATTCTTGTAGCATCAACAGTAATCATCTCCTTGAACAAACAAAGAAAACACCTTCGGCGCCAATAGCCACTTGGGCTAAGCAGTTATACCAACTAAGCTTGAGCATAGCTCAAACTTAGCAACAGGAACAGGCTTTTTCATCATATCAGCAGGATTATCATGAGTGCTTATCTTGCATACCTTCATCGTATCTTGTGCAACAACATCACGGACATAATGGTACTTGATATCAATGTGCTTTGTTCTCTCATGGAACATCTGATCCTTAGTAAGGTAAATAGCACTTTGACTGTCATAGAACAGGTTAATGCAATAATCATCCTGACAAAGCTCAGCATACAAACCTTTCAACCAAACAGACTCTTTGCAAGCTTCCGCGACATCCATATATTTTGCTTCGGTTGTAGATAGAGTAACAACTGGTTGCAGCGTTGCCTTCCAACTCACGACACATCCACCTACCGTGAACACATAACCTGTGAGGGACCTCCTCTTATCCAAGTCGGCAGCAAAATCTGAATCCACATAGCCCGCGAGTCCCTCACCAGTCTTGCCAAATTTCAAGCAAGTGTTGGATGTGCCACGGAGGTACCTGAAAATTCACTGAACAACTTTCCAATGTTCTTTACCAGGATTAGCCATGTAACGACTCACCAAACTCATATCATATGATAGATCAGGGCGAGAACAAACCATGGCATACATCAAGGAACTAATAGCACTAGAATAAGGAACTCGAGACATGTACTCAATATCTTCATCAGAACTAGGACATTGCAATGCTGACAATTTAAAGTGAGGAGCAACAGGAGTACTAACAGACTTTGCATCATGCATATTAAAACATTGAAGAACTTTCTCAACGTAACTTTGCTGACTAAGAAACAACAACCAAGATTTTCTGTCCCGTTTAATTTCCATACCTAGGATTTTCTTAGCAGCACCAAGATCTTTCATCTCAAATTCACTACTTAGGTGTGCCTTCAAAGTAGTGATTTCTTTCATTCTCTTGGCAGCAATTAACATATCATCAACATATAACATCAAGTAATAGGTGATCCATTAACAAACTTTATATAAACACAGCTATCAAACTGAGACCTCTTAAAACCTTGTGAGATCATAAATGAATCAAGCCTTTTGTACCACTGTCTTGGAGATTGCTTCAAACCATAAAGCGACCTCTTCAATTTGCACACAAAATCCTCTTCTCCAGGAACTATGAATCCTTCAGGTTGGTCCATGTCAATCTCCTCCTCCAGTTCACCATGCAGAAAAGCAGTCTTTGTTGGAGATATGCCCAAGAGGCAATAATAAAATGGTTATTATTATATCTTTATGTTTATGATAAATGTTTACATCCCATGCTATAATTGTATTAACCGGAAACATTAATACTTGTGTGTTTTGTAAACATAAAAGAGTCCCTAGTAAGCCTCTTGTTAAACTAGCTTGTTGATTAATGGATGATCATGGTTTCCTGATCATGGACATTGGATGTCGTTAATAAAAAGATCATATCATTTGGAGAGTGATGTGATGGACACACACCCGTAGTAAGCATAGCATAAGATCAAGTCATTAAGTTCGTTTGCTATAAGCTTTAAACTACATAGTAACCTAATCCTTCGACCATGAGGTTATGTTAATCACCATCACCGGATGGGTACTTTGATGACATCAAACACCGCTTCGTAACTGGGTGGTCATAAAGGTGTCATTGGGTATTCTGAAAGTATGTGTTGAAGCGCATGGACCAAGATTGGGATTTGTCCATCCATATGACGGATAGATATGCTCTGGGCCCTCTCGGTGGAATGTTATCTAATTAGCTTGCAAGCATGTGACTGGGTCACAAGGGATGACATAACATGGAACGAGTAAAGAGTACTTATCAGTAACGAGGTAGAACTAGGTATGGAGATACCGACGATCAAACCTCGGATAAGTAGAGTATCGCGTGACAAAGGGAATTGGTTTCGTATGTTAATGGTTCTATCGATCACAAAGTCATCGTTGAGTATGTGGGAGCCATTATGGATCTCCAGATCCCGCTGATGGTTATTGATCGGAGAGGTGTCTCCATCATGTCTGCATATTCACGAACCGTAGGGTAACACACTTAAGGTTCGAAGTTGTTTTAAGTAGATATGGAATGTGCGTTGGAGACCGAATGTTGTTCGGAGTCTCGGATTGGATTCGGGACGTCACGAGGAGCTCCGGAATTGTCCGGAGAATAAGATTCATATATTGGGGATCATTTTCTAAGTTAGGAAATGTTCCGGAGTATTTGTATGGGGATTCTAGAAGGTTTCGGAATGTTCCGGAAGGTTCTGGAAGATTTCTTGGAGTTTACTTGAAAACCAAGAAAGGATCAAGGAATCCTTGTGGGGTAAGACAAGGATTCGTGGGGGAGTAGGACTCTCCCGCACCTCCTTGATCCGCCGGCCAAGGGAGAGGGGAGTCCTACAAGGACTCCACCTCCCCATGGCGCCTCCCTCCTTTAAATAGAGGGGTGGAGGCGCCACCCCCTGGCACCCTCCACTCTTGCCCTAGCCGCCTCTCTCCTCCTCCTTTCTTCTGCTCAGGCTTAGGCGAAGCCCTGCAGAATTCTCTACTCCACCACCACCACCACGCCGTCGTGCTGCTGGGATTCCGTGGAGAGATCTACTACCTCCGCTGCTCGCTAGAACAGGGAGAGGAAGGTCTGCTTCGACTCCGCACGTGTGACCGACTGCGGAAGCACTGCCGGAACGCGGCGCCGGAAGGATCGTCTACTCGATCTTGAGATCGACAAGTGATCGACTACATCAACCACGAGATCCGATCTCGTAACACTATTTGGATCTACAAGGGTTAGTACAGATCTATCTCGTTGCACATGTCTAATAGATTAGATCTTGGCTTTTATCTAGATTAGATCTGGGTTTTGTTCGTTCTTGCGGTAGAATTTTTTTGTTTTCCATGCTACGAACCCATCAGTGGTATCAGAGCCAGGTCTATGCGTAGATCTGTTGCACGAGTAGAACATAATGGTTTTGTGGGCGTTGGTGCTCGTGCCGTCTTTTGCTTTGTGTACTTTGCATCTTGCGGTATGGTGGGATGAAGCGGCTCGGGCTAACCTTACATGTCATCGCACATGAGACTTGCTCCACGCTTGACGTGTAACTTGCTTTGCACAGGTGGCTTTGCGGGTGTCTGTCTCTCCCACCATAGCATAGATCCAATCTACACTTTGCACTTGATAGCACTTGTATCAACGTTGTGGTTCATGTTCGTAGGTAAGATCCGTTCTTATTCGAAAGCCCCAAGCCACGTAAAACATGCAAAGAAGATTAGAGGCGTCTAACTCCTTTTTGTAGGGGTTTTGTAATGTGATATGGACATTATGTGATTGTGATTATATTTGATGTATGCAATGATCCTTATTGTAATATGGCAACCGGCAGGAGCCTAATGGTTGTCTTTAAATTTTGTTTAAGACCTACGTGTCTATTCATCATGTAATAGCTTCATTCCAAGTAGTTGTAATAGTTGCTGTTGGTGATGGACAACCATGAAGCGGCGCCACGGACCTTGACGCCACGCTGGTGATGATGGAGATCATGTCCATGCTTTGGAGATGGAGATCAAAGGCACAAGAAGAAAGGCCATATCATATCACATATTATGAATTGCCTGTGATGTTAATCCTTTATGCATCTTGTATTGCTTAGATCGCGACGGTAGCATTATAAGATGATCCCTCTCACTAAATATCAAGTAATAAAGTGTTCGTCCTTAGTTGGCACCGTTGCTAAGACTCGTTGTTTCGAAGCATCTCGTGATGACCGGGTGTGATAGACTCTACGTGTGCATACAACGGGTGCAAGCCAGATTTGCACATGCGGAAACTAAGGTTAACCTTGACGAGCCTAGCATGTACAGACATGGTCTCGGAACACGAAATACCGAAAGGTAAAGCATGAGTCATATGGATGATATGATGAACATGTTGATTGTTCGCCTTTAAAGCTACATCATCTCACGTGATGATCGGACTTGGTGTAGTGGATTTGGTTCGTGTAATCACTAAAACAACTCGAGGGATGTTGTTTTGAGTGGGAGTTCATTTGTAATTTGGATTAGTCGAACTCAATTTATCATAAACACAATCAAAGTGAATTTGCATAGTTTGTTATAGTCATTGGCATCCGTTCACCACCTTACGCTTAGTTATAGTTGAGATAGTGGAACTATAGAAATTCTGGATATTTACTTTGCGAACTGGTATCGTATTGTTTTGAATGTCAATTTAAAGTTTATAAGTCCTATTGCAAACTTTCAACAAACTCTATTTACTCCATGAAGTTTAATAAGTAGTATTAAATCAAGAGTAAGAATTCCAATGTTAGTATCTAAAGTATCATGTTTGCCTCCATGATTATTGATATTCAAAAGGTTGTTTTAATATCAAGATTATATTGGAGCTGAAAATTGTTTCAGAAACCATCATGTGTGAAAGATATTGTGATATCTGAAACAATGTTTTTGGTTGCATTATGATAGAGTATAATTTAGCAAAATACATGTTCTCATATTGTATGAGAATTTGTGAAGGATGGAGATACTAGGCATCAGAATCTACCAAAAAGGTTTTGGGAACTGATATTATACTCGCAATTCACCTTTATAAGCTATAACAGCTTGATCATGAAAGTTGTCATGATAAGGATGAATAGAAGATGTAAGTAAAATGTTTACTACACTAAAATATTACTAAAGAATGGATTTTTGAAAGAACACCAAACATTTGATGATGGTGATCCACCTCAAAGTGCAAGTCCAAAGGTATTAGTAGTTGACTATATACGCTTTGTACCATGTGTCATGTTGATGACACCACTATTGATGTTGATAGATTCTTTTAAAAGAAAAGGAATTGCTGAAAGAGAATCTATAAAATATTTGGCAGAAAATAAAAGGTTGGGGATGTCCAACTTAGGCATATAGAAGATATACATGTTATGGTTGTATTCCTTGCTTGTTAAACAATGTGGTTCTTAGGTATTGGATACCGAATTGGTTGGTATGAAGTGTCATACAGGACAACACAATTCATGAACTGCAATGGCCTAAGTAACTAGCAAGAAAATATGTGATGATGTTCATCGAAAACAAACAAAGGGTTGTTGTGTTGCTCGTTAACATCAAAGCTTGCCTTCAAGATTTGTTTCAATAATTGTTATTTTGATCAGGTATTATGACGACAAAAGGTTGTTCAAATAATTACCGTATTCCATAATAGATGGATGATATACAAGTCTGGTTGGAGAAATAACGACCATAAAACTAATGCTAAAATGTCGCAAGACAAATGATTGAAAGATCACTTGCGAAGTGACATCGCCGTTTAAATTATATTGAAAGGGATACATGAAGAAACTCCATGTTGATGGATTTTTTGGAGTCTTTGATTTTTATCAAATGACGCTTGTGATACTTTCCTGGAGATAATTAAAACTCCGTTCGTAGGCCAAAAGAATAACGGACGACTAACTGATTGGAATTTGTACATATTGATGTATATAGTCCATTATGTGTAGTCGTGGGCGATGGATTTCAACTTCATATGCTTTCTCCGAAGATTTGAGTGAGTATATGTATATACTTACTCAATAAGGAAGAACTATGAAACATTTGAAAAATGTTCAAAGACTTTCAAGATGAAGTGGAAAATCATTGTAACAAGAAAATAAAAGAGTTTATGATTGGATCATAAAGAAAGATGTTTGAGTTACAAGTTTAGCAAAACACCTAAGATTTGAGGAATCGTTCCATGGATTTACATTTCCCAAAACACCATAGGAGTATGGAGTGTTCAAGACATGTAATTAAACCTTGTTTGACATGGTAAGATCAAAGGTGTCATTTATAAAACTGCCATTATATATTAAAGATTAAAGCTTTAGTGACTACCGCTTTTACACTGAAAAGAGCTCCATCGTGATCCGTTGAAATGACACCATATGAGTTATGGTTGGGGATAAAACCCGAATTGTCTTTTCTTAAATTTTGGTATGCTATGCATAAGTAAAATGTTTACAACCAAAGTCGGATAAGCACGTCTTTGTAGGTTGTTCCAAAGAATTTGTTGGGAATTTCTCCATAACGTCGAGGACAAAAGAGTTTGTCGCTTGGAACGTCAAGTTTCTTGAGAAGGAATTTTTCGTGAAAAGTTAAGTGGGAGGACAATAGAACTTTGATAAGGTTGTTGAACCTTAGCTATATGTGCTAAGTAGCACAGCGCCGGAAAGTTTCCCGGTGGCGGCCACAATGCTCATGGCTCTCGTGATTACAAAAGGTGTGATCTCGGAGATTAGAGTTCCTATAGAACCGTGTGGGTCGGTAAGAATCGAATAGTAAGATTTGATAAGCAAGTCGTTATTGTTTTGACAATGATGAACCGACTACATGCAAAGAAGCGATGATGGGCCCTGACTCCATAAAATGACTAGAAGTCATGGATTCCGTGATAGTATCCATACACGAGAAATCAAGTTTCTGAACTTAGAAGACCCTCCAGAAAGGCGTGAAGCCTATCGGTCGTGTTTGGATCTATAAAGAAATAGACATGGATGTTTCAAATCTATGAAATAGTCGACATGTCGGAAAGAGTTTACGACAATGTTCAAGGAATTGACTATGATAAGATTTGATATTTCATAGCGATATTTAGTCTGGACGGATTAATGTAGCAACCACTACATATATTTTGGTATATGGTAGTTGAACAAACAAAACAAGTTCTTCTAATAGAATGGTTACCTAGGACGTGTACATGACACTATCCAAAGGGTTTTGTTAATTCAAAGGATGCTAAAAGAGTATGCAAAACTTCAATGGTTGAAGTGAGCATCGCGGAGTTGGAATCTTCACTGTGATGAAACCGTTAAAAAGTTTAATTTCATCAGAGACGATGAAGATGTTTGCATTTTGCGAGAAATTAAGTGGGAGCGCTAAGACATATTTCTAATACATTATGTGAAAGACATATAGTTGATTAGAAATAATGTATCTTTTATTGACACAGGTTAAGAATTTCATTTCGATGAAAGACTTAGGCATAACTCAAGAATTAGGAATCAATGTCTATATGGATAGATTGAGGCGCTAATATGGTTTTGCCAAATGTACATAGATGAGATGTTGAATGAGTTCAATATGGAAACAACAAGAAAGGTTCTTGACGCACGGAAAGGACTAAATCAAGATTCAAGTGTGCTGACACGAGATTCAAGTGTTTTGACACTTGGTGGAATCACAAGAATATTTTGATCAATCATTCTTTGAGATGTACACATCCAGATATGTCCTATGCTCTAAATGTTATGAGCATATACCAGAATGATTCATAAGATGATCATTGGACAATAGTAAAGATATTCTTATGAGCGTTGGAAGAACTAAGAATATATCATGTATAAGTGACAAATAGTTAAAGGTAGTTCATTGTAAAGTGTTACATTGATACTAGTTTTGTCACAAGATACAAATTAAATTTATCTCAATTTAGACTATCGGTGGCACAATATAATGGAAAGGATGTTCCATAACGGATTTGGTTGAGTACCAAAGTTAAAACATTGTGACAGATACTACAACAAAAGGCTAAGTATATAACTGCTATAGTAGCAACAAAGGAGGGCATCTGTGTTAAGTAGTTTGTTATCAAACTAGGTGTGGTTCATAGCGGGATAATGCTATGAAGATACATTGTATGACAATTGTATCAACATAATTTAATCCCAAAGAACTAAAGGTCTCACCAAATGACCAAATTTATACAATGCCATCTCATTGGAGAATGAGTAATGCGTAGAGACGCAAGGACATGCAAATACACACGGACCTGGAAGTGTCAGATCCGAAGATTATGTTTACCACTACCAATAGTGTCTATACAACACCAGAAAGCCATAGGTGTTGAATGCACAAGTTTTTTTAAACTAGATTATTGACTCTAGTGCAAATGGGAGACTGTTGGAGATATGCCCAAGAGGCAATAATAAAGTGGTTATTATTATATCTTTATGTTTATGATAAATGTTTACATCCCATGCTATAATTGTATTAACCAGAAACATTAATACTTGTGTGTTTTGTAAACATAAAAGAGTCCCTAGTAAGCCTCTTGTTAAACTAGCTTGTTGATTAATGGATGATCATGGTTTCCTGATCATGGACATTGGATGTCGTTAATAACAAGATCATATCATTAGGAGAGTGATGTGATGGACACACACCCGTAGTAAGCATAGCATAAGATCAAGTCATTAAGTTCGTTTGCTATAAGCTTTAAAATACATAGTAACCTAATCCTTCGACCATGAGGTTATGTTAATCACCATCACCGGATGGGTACTTTGATGACATCAAACACCGCTTCGTAACTGGGTGGTCATAAGGTGTCATTGGGTATTCTGAAAGTATGTATTGAAGCGCATGGACCAAGATTGGGATTTGTCCATCCATATGACGGATAGATATGCTCTGGGCCCTCTCGGTGGAATGTTATCTAATTAGCTTGCAAGCATGTGACTGGGTCACAAGGGATGACATAACATGGAACGAGTAAAGAGTACTTATCAGTAAGGAGGTAGAACTAGGTATGGAGATACCGACGATCAAACCTCGGATAAGTAGAGTATCGCGTGACAAAGGGAATTGGTTTCGTATGTTAATGGTTCTATCGATCACAAAGTCATCGTTGAGTATGTGGGAGCCGTTATGGATCTCCAGATCCCGCTGATGGTTATTGATCGGAGAGGTGTCTCCATCATGTCTGCATATTCACGAACCGTAGGGTGACACACTTAAGGTTCGAAGTTGTTTTAAGTAGATATGGAATGTGCGTTGGAGACCGAATGTTGTTCGGAGTCTCGGATTGGATTCGGGACGTCACGAGGAGCTCCGGAATTGTCCGGAGAATAAGATTCATATATTGGGGATCATTTTCTAAGTTAGGAAATGTTCCGGAGTATTTGTATGGGGATTCTAGAAGGTTTCGGAATGTTCCGGAAGGTTCTGGAAGATTTCTTGGAGTTTACTTGAAAACCAAGAAAGGATCAAGGAATCCTTGTGGGGTAAGACAAGGATTCGTGGGGGAGTAGGACTCTCCCGCACCTCCTTGATCCGCCGGCCAAGGGAGAGGGGAGTCCTACAAGGACTCCACCTCCCCATGGCGCCTCCCTCCTTTAAATAGAGGGGTGGAGGCGCCACCCCCTGGCACCCTCCACTCTTGCCCTAGCCGCCTCTCTCCTCCTCCTTTCTTCTGCTCAGGCTTAGGCGAAGCCCTGTAGAATTCTCTACTCCACCACCACCACCACGCCATCGTGCTGCTGGGATTCCATGGAGAGATCTACTACCTCCGTTGCTCGCTGGAACATGGAGAGGAAGGTCTGCTTCGACTCCGCATGTGTGACCGACTACGGAAGCGCTGCCGGAACGTGGCGCCGGAAGGATCGTCTACTCGATCTTGAGATCGGCAAGTGATCAACTACATCAACCACGAGATCCGATCTCGTAACACTATTCGGATCTACAAGGGTTAGTACTGATCTATCTTGTTGCACATGTCTAATAGATTAGATCTTGGCTTTTATCTAGATTAGATCTGGGTTTTGTTCGTTCTTGCGGTAGAAATTTTTTGTTTTCCCTGCTACGAACCCATCAGTCTTTACATCTAGCTGCTCAAGCTCAAGATCATGCATAGCAACAATACCAAAGAAAGCACGAATAGAACTATGCTTCACAACCGGAGAGAAAACATCATTATAATCAATACCTGGAATCTGGCTGAAACCTTTTGCTACTAACCTTGCCTTAAACCTTGGAGGCTCATTAGGATACAAACCTTCCTTTCTCTTATATATCCACTTACAGTGGACGGACTTCTTCTGTTTAGGCAAGCGCACAGCTTCCCATGTGCCATTCTTATCAAGTGATTGCATCTCTTCTTGCATAGCAGAAACCCACTTCTCGCGGTCAACGGATGCAACAGCCTCATTGTATGTAGCAGGTTCAGTATCATGCTCCACCTGTTCAGCACAACTCAAAGCATAATGAGCAAGATTACACTCTTCAATTAAACGACGAGGTGGAACTATGTTACACCTCGGTCTATCAGCAGCAATAGATTCCTGTGGCTGCTGCAAAACAGTAGGTGAGTGCTGAACAACATCATCATCAATATTTTCCTCATGAGTATCATCAACAACGACATTATTATCAATAGTTTTCTGCAGGTACTCCACCTGCACATGAACTCCCTCCTCTCCAATAGCAACAGGAGAGGGATCTGTTGGCAAGCTGTCATGATACATAACAGATTCATTGAAAACAACGTTCCTACTCAACAAAATCTTTTTAGTTTCAGGATTCCATAATTTATATGCCTTAACTCCTGAACCATAACCAAGGAACATGCACTTAACAACTCTAGGCTCTAACTTTCCATTATCAACATGAGCATAAGTAGTGCAACCAAAATCTCTCAACTGTGAATAATCAGCAGGCGAACCTGACCATACCTCAATGGGAGATTTCTTCTCAAGTGGAATAGAAGGTGACCTGTTGATGAGGTAACACGCTGTGTTGGCTGCTTCATCCCATAAACGTCTATGCATACCTGCATTGGACAACATACAACGAGCCCTCGAGATGATGGTTCTGTTCATCCGCTCAGCCACGCCATTCTGCTGAGGAGTGTAAGAGATGGTGTGGTGCCTGATCATACCATCATTATTGCAAAACTCCTCAAACTCATTAGAACAGAATTCCATACCATTTTCAGTACGTAGTACCTTTACCTTCTTTTCAGTTTGCTTTTCTACCATAACTTTCCACTTCTTAAAAGAATCAAAAACATCAGATTTATGTTTCAAAAAATATGGCCACACCTTTCTTGAGTAGTCATCAATAATAGTAAGCATGTAATTAGCACCACCAATAGAAGTCTTACGGGAAGGTCCCCATACATCAGCATGCACATAATCTAATATGCCTTTGGCGGTATGAATGGAAGCATTGAATTTAACTCTTTTATGCTTACCAAAAACGCAGTGCTCACAAAACTCAAACTTACCCAAGTTGCAACCATCAATCAGTTCTCTCTTAACCAACTCTGCCATGCCATGTTCGCTCATATGCGCTAGACGCATATGCCACAGATTTGTTTTACCACAATCATCAGAATCATTAGAAGTAACAGCAGCAGCAATACCAGGCAAAGTGCTACCTCTAAGAACATATAACTTAGCAGAATTCATATCATCTATCATGTGAATAAGAGAACCTTTTGATACCTTTAACAATCTACGCCCACCAGCATACTTGTATCCATCAACGTCCATGGTACTCAGGGAGATCAGATTTCTGGCCATGCTTGGTATGTGCTTCACCTCATTCAATGTACGCGTCACGCCATCATGTGTCTTGATCTGAACAGATCCAACTCTGACAATATGGGACGGGATGTCATTCCCCACACGTACAAAATCTCTAGTCTGCACAGAATCATATGAACTAAACCAATCTTTGTTACAACAAATATGAAACGAACATGCAGTATCAAGTATCCACTCATCATTATGAGAAGCACACACAGCAAAAATGGCTAAACATTCACCGTCAGAACTATCACCAGAAACAACAACAGCCTTACCATTACCTTGATCCTTATCTTTCGGTTGGTAAGTACCGTTCCTTTTCTCCTTATTCTGCAGCTTCCAACAATCATCAATAACATGATTAGATTTCTTACAATACCTGCAAAACTTGTCCTTTCCCTTGGACTTCGAACGACTTCTGCCATCTTTGCTCTTATCTCGGTTGCCTTGATTGTTAAATCTCTGCTCGGTCCTGCCATGAACCTGCAGAGCTTTAGCCTTGGAAGACGCCCCATCTGCCTGCACCATAGATTTCATCTTTTCCCTCTGTTTGAGGGCATCTTGTACTTCATCAAGGGTTATCTTATCATGACTCAACAACATTGTATCACGAAAGTGTGTATAAGAACTAGGCAGCGAGCATAAGAGTAATAGAGCTAGATCCTCATCATCATATTTTACTTCCATGGATTGCACATCAGAAATAATCTCTCTAAAAAGAGATAAGTGATTCATTACCGATCCACCTTCCTGCAATCTATGCGAGAACAACTTCATCTTCACATGCATCTTACTAGTTAGATCCTTTGACATGCAGATCGATTCCAGTTTCCCCCAAAGGGCAGCAGCAGATTTCTCTGTCAAGACTTCTTGCAAAATATTATTGGATATATGAAGTTGAATCAGAGACAAAGCCTTACGGTCCTTCCGCTTCTCTTCATCAGACCAGCTCTTAGCATCCTTTTCCTCGAATCCATCCAACGCATCATCCAGATCTGAAGTTTGGGCGAGAATCGCCCGCATCTTCACCTGCCACAAGCAGAATCTTGTGGAGTAGTCCAGCTGCGGTAGATCGAACTTCAATGACGACATGTCGCAAACCCTAGATTAGAACCTGGGGCTCTGAGACCACTTGTTAGCTTTGTGACAAGTAAATAACGAAGAAATAAAATCGCAGCAAGGGGGACATAGATTTAACATGGAAAGCCCTCTCCAACAAAGAGAGGGGAAAAACCACGGGTGCCAGCCAGTGAAACTTTACTATATCGAAGAGTGTTTACACAACGCGGGGGATTTGACAGATGCAACTTTTTCCAACCGGCGGTTTACAAGAAGTATATATAACGTTGGTAACCTAGGTCATCAACGATCCGTATCGGCCCAAGCCTCCGACGACGGGCCTCGCTCCACTGCGTCAGAAGTTGGCCTTTACTTTGTAAATTTTGGATCAACATATAACACCCCCCCCACACACAAAGGTAACTTAGGGTTTAATATTGAACTCTCAAAAAATACTGTAGAATCCCTTTCCTTGTTCTCCTCTAGCAACCTGCAAAAGAAAATATAATTTTCTTATGTACCCAACTCCGGCGTACGGTTGCCAAGCACAAGGTTTGTATTACAATTTTATTAAAATAATAATAAACCGAACTATATGCAATGGTAAAAAATAAGTGCAATGGTAGTGGAAATGCTTAAAACTATTTATAAACTATAAGTGCAAGTTAGGGTATGTTTTTGTACTTTCAAAATAATTATTTCAGGGAATAAAAGTGTGTGTAAATGCAAGTAAAAAGTGTTTCTTATGATCAAAACGAATCGGGGTTCATGGGTTTACTTGTCCACTCTCTCCTAAACATGGTGACATGATGATGGCACAAAATCGCGTGGATACCAAGTTGTTAGGACTCACAAAGTGATGTAGCAAGGGTGACTCGGGGTTTAATACCGAACTCCTGGGGAAATACTAGAATCCATTTTTCACCATATTCTAGCAACCTGCAAAACAAGATTCGTTTGCCTTGTGTCCCCAAATCCACTGGGTGGTTGTCAAGCACATGGGCGGCTTCGGTGCCCATAGAGGATGCAGCGGCCTTAGGGTGGCAACGCCTTGGATCATCTTCTACCTTGGAGATGGTGCTCCTATGGAGGAGCATCACCTCCTTTTGGTGTCTCCCAAGAAAATTCGTCAATGGGTGACCTCCTAAAAAATGGAGTTTTGCATCACTTAGTGGCATTGGAGATTGCATCTTAACCATAGGATTGATGTCCCTTTGGTCCATGGGCTCTTAGGAATCTCTAGAACCTTTCTACGCCTTTTGTTTGTCCGAAAGGCCCACGAACCAACCCATGGTTTGAATCAAGTCATAGTAAATCCCTTCATCCATATTCAGAATCTCATGGTAGAGTTTTTAACCTTTAGTAAAAAGATGATTTAAGGAGCATAGAAATTTTGATTTGAACATTCTTTATACCAAACGAATTGCCTTGAAAGTACCCACAAATGTCATGTTGAAACTTCAAAATACGCTGTGATGAGAGGTTTCTTCATGATATCTATGTAAATCCTTGTTGGAGATATGCCCTAGAGGAAAATAATAAAGAATTTTTATTATCATATCTCATTAGTTCATAATAAGTTTTATACCATGCTATAACTGTATTAATCAGAAATATTAGTACACATGTGGTATGTAAACAAACCAAGTCTCTAGTTGCCTCTTTTTAACTAGTTCATTGGTCAATTCATGATCAAGGTTTTCCGATCGTGGACTTTTATGTCAATTGACAATAAGATCATATTATTAGATGAACGATGTGATGGACATTGTATCCAATATAAGTATTGCAACGCTATCAAGTCACAAAGTTCATTTTTGCAATAATTAGAAAATGAAGTATCCTACTCCTCAGACCATGAGATCATATTTAATCACTATCACCTGACATTGTCTTGACTGCATCAGCCGTCACACCATAATAAGGTGATCATAAAGGTGTATCTCAGGTACTCCGAAGGGATAAGTTGAGTCGTATATATCAAGATTGGGATTTGTTCTCTCGCGTGACGGTAAGAGGCGATGGGCCACCCATAAGTTGCGCATCGAAGTAACAAAAGGAATTGGACTCAGTGTTGATGGTTCAAACGCCATTTAAATCATGGAATGCACAGGGTCATTAAGGGTATCTAGATCCCGCTGATCATTGATCAAAGAAGCGTCTCGATCATGTTTGTGATGTTTGCAGACCCGTAGGGTAACACACTTAAGGGTTTGTTAACGCTTAGAGATAGTTTTGGATTCATAGGGATCACCGGAATAAAGATAAGAGAAAGAAGAAAGTGTTCCGTAAGAGTCCGAAGGTAGTTAGTGATTGAAAAGGTGTTTTGGATCATGAGATATTAATTAAATATGATTTTAATGTTAATTATTGGAAACAGTGAATACAATCTTATTTCAAATTAATTTTAGGGCAGCCCACCTAAATGGGCCAAACCCTGAAGGGAAAGTCCCATGTGGGGGGGGGGGGGGTGCCCCATGAAGGAGGAGTGGGGGCGACTGTCCTACGGTTAGCGAGAGGGGCCCACCCCGGCCGCCGCCTCCCCCTTTTGTCCCACCTTGGTTGCTGTCCCTTGGAGGTCCCCCCCCCTATATAAGGAGGGCACTTAGGAGGAGAGAAGACACACAATTCCCTAAGCCTATAGGTTCTCTCCCATGTTGGCTCTCCTCTCTCTCTTGTTGACTTCCACGCTCGCGGCTCCAAGAAAAACTGCGTACGTAGAGACTTCAACATTGGCATGTTGTCGTGCTGCTAGATCCCAGGTCCAAAAGATCTACTTCCGTAATATCGGCTGGATCGGAGAGATCAGGAGTCGCCGTTGAGCACCGAACCTGTGTGAAACCACGGAGGTGCTGCCAGTTGTGGCACCTGAGTTGTCGTGTAATAAGCCCCAAGAGCAGGGGATCACCATAGTACCTCTCAATATAGAAGTAGGCTATTGATCCGCGGGAACAAGAAGGAAAAGCTATCTATTCTCTACAACTAAAATGTCATAAGTTTTAGTTGATTATGCACTAAACAAGTTTAAGGAACAAGGTGGTTGATTTAAGGCTTGGAAGTGTAATGTAACAAAGCAAAAATTTAAAAGTGTCCTAATCCTATTCGATGCAAGATGACAAGACAAAGGTTTTCTCTTATAGGAACAATGGACATGGGTTCATGGATTCACTCAATCCTCTCTCTCCCTCTCTCCATCTATGGTGATGATCATGTTATAGATAATAAAAGTACACACAATTTTCATGTTTTAATGGTAACTTTATGGTGACTACATGTCTTAAAACACATAGTTGTAAGAAGTACTCATTTGTACTGCTAGGTCAACCTTGTAATAAGGCTAGCATTTAGTTATTGTCACACTACACATCATACCTCCCCCTTTTTACCCCTAGATAAAGGATGTTTAGCTGCATTGTGTCACTCAATACATATGCCGCTATCACTCGGTCACCCCTTACCTATATACATCATACTTCTTAATGGAAAACATTCCAAACACTAGTGCAATGATTCATATGTTGTGTGCAGTACCACATCTCTCTTATCTACCTCCACTTGGTGGTGTCAATCACCTCATGACATGGATAAATAAGGTATGTTGTATAGATCAAACCATTACATGCATCATAGAACATTTCCAAAGTATGACAACCCATAAAATATTCAACACAATAGTAAATGTATAACAAGTATTATCTCATACCACAATATCCACCATAGGAATTACATAGATATATCCATACTTATGCAAGGCACATCATATGGACTTCAACAATGATCATACATAGGAGATCAGATCAAGTTACCACCAAAAACTCATAGTCTAGGGGGTGGACTACTCCCCTCTCATCATGGAGAGTGATTAGGAGATGTTGGTGAAGGAGGAGTGGTGGCTGTAGGCGATTCTGGCAGTGGTTCCCCCTCCAATCTTCCTCCGGGCGATGGCCTGCTGGCTCTCTGGTACTTGGTTTTTGATCTCCGCCTCCGTCCGTCCCGAAAAAGGCCACCAGGGGTATATATAGATGGTTTTAGGTCAAAACAAAGCGAATGGTGGTGGAATCTACGACATCGGAGTTTCGACGGCTGAGATAGTACTAGTGGTACACCCTAAAGTAAATGGGATGCCATTTTCATTTTGTTGGGCCCCTCGGGCCCTACTTTAGCTGGTTGGATTCGTATGGAAATTATCTAACATCTACCATTGACCGAGATCCGTTTCGAGTTCCGTAGCTCTTGGAAAGTCAAAAACACTAATAGAAGGTTTTTCTGCCAGACAGAGTTAAAACCAAAGAGAGGGGGTTGTTTAGAAAATCACCAAATCATTAAGAACATTCATAATAACTACTAATATGATGCAAATATGTGGGAATTCATATCAACAAACTACAAAGTTCATGTATGCATTTTACATGCATCAACATCCCCAAGCTGACCCTATGCTCGTCCTCGAGCATGAAGGTGATACAACTAACATGGGCTTTGGAGTTTGGTGCTTCTTTTCACTAGCAAGTATGGCAAAAAGTTAAATAGTTCATTTGTTTAGAGAATAACAACAAACAAGCATAGCACAAAGTGATACTTCTTATAATATCATACTTGACAACACAAAGTTTATATTGACTAACACAAATGCATATAGTACTATGAGGCAATAGCGCATTCTTCGCATAGAGAAAAGTATATATATAGTGGCAATCCTATGGTTAGAATATTTGGCAAAGGAGGTTAGAAAGAGTGTATGGCTGGCAAGTAGGGAATATCATATGTGAGACACAAGCTATCTTCCAAACACTATCCATTAAGTTTATATTTGAAGCATATTTCATCATTAGTATTTGGTTCCATTGCCCCTCATTACCTGATTCTTTTTGGCATTCTTGTTTTGGCACTTTTTGCTTCTTTCCTCTCTTTGCTTTTTCTTTATATTTCTATGTCACTTTTTTCTTGTTTTGATTTTTGGGAAGGCCTAGCCTCTGCATACTCACTCTTATCACCTTTTGATATCATAAAAATATTTGAAGGGTTTTTGCCCTCATCTTAGCGGTGGTACCCCTTCTATTGCGGGTTTTTGCCCTCATCTTTTAGTGTATGCATCCTCTTATTGATTTTTGGGAAGGGGTACTCTATGACTAGTGATTTTGTGGTCACCCCATGACTAACTTATCTTGTCACCCATACCCATAATAATAGTGTTTGGAAGAATAATGACTCACACATGATAGTATACTTTGGGATATAGCTTGAGATATTTGGGTAGGTATTTCCTATATAAATTCTAAGTTTGTTTTGCTAAAGTAGGATGTTTCAATATGGTGGGGCTAGCAATGGTAACCATTTTACCTTCTACAAGAATGCAAAGTGTCCATAGTACTAAGTCATTTCTAGAAGGCAATATAAGCATTGAGAACCATTTATGTTGAATATAAGAACTAGCACAAGATGGTACACTTGTAAGTTATCACTCCATAAAGCATATGAACAATCCAATCTAAAGCAATAGCATGCATAGTTTTGGTTTCCCCCCTTTTCTATTTCAAGAAAGGTATTCAATCAAACATGGCATTTATTCAAACGTGGCATTCATTCATGGGATAGTTTATTTCAATAGCTCTTTCATAAGCATGCAAAATATCAATCATGGCGGTCCTATTTATTTCCAAGCATATCAAGCAAAACTAAACATAACACTAAACAAAGACGCTCCAAGTTTCTACGGTTTTTCTATGTTGCTCAAAAAACAAAGTTTAGAGGTTTGCAAACCGAGAGTTTTATAGGTCCAATGGGGTGCCTTGGGCATCCCCAAGGTTATGGTTTTCACCATTCTTGGATATCTCTTGGTGTTGGGTTAGCAGCATAGAAAACAAAAAAATCTACGATGGGAACTATTATAAGCCAAGATCTATCTACTAGATACAAGCAACAGGTGGATATACATCCATAGAGAACATACCCTCGAAGACAACAAAGCTTTGTTAACAAGATGGAACTCGTGGATGATGTAGTCGAACACTTACCAATCTCAAGATCGTGATGAAGTCTAGCGAGTCCCGTAGGTCCAGCACCAGCAAGTCCAGCACCGCAAAGCAGTGGTGCATCCATGATCGCACACACGTCCGGTACCCCGACAACCTTCGTGTCCTCACTCCAGTGATGCAGCGGAAGAAGCAACTCCTTTCTAGATAAAGCCACTAGGAACATGTATCTCGCTAATCTGAGACCATGGGGAATAATTTCTAGAGGGGGAGAGATCCTTAACGAGGAGGTGTGAGTGAGAAGTGAGAGGAGGGGCTCCTTTTATAGGAGGAGGGGGCCGTGAAGGGCCATGGCCGGCGGCCAAAGAGGGTGCCCCCACCTCTTCCTCCATTCATGTGAGTGGAGCTCCCACTCACACAAATGGCTCTCCATTTCCTCCACTCAAAATCCCACTCAAATCCCATTAAATTTCCACCAAATTTAATGCAATCTCTCATTAAATAAAACTCCTTTTATTTATTTATTCAGAATTTTCTTAATTACTTTAATTAACAAACATTCACATAAAACCCCTTGCAACATTTCAATATCACATGCAGAACCAGTTTCTGCAATTTCACCCGAAACAATTTTGGTTTCCATCAAAATGATTCCAGCGCTTTCTTAAATCTTTATCTGAAACATATTTGCTCCAAATGGTATCGGTATCCCTAAGTGTGTCACCCTACGGTTTGCGAATAATGCAGACATGATAGAGACCCCTCTCCAATCAATAATCAGCAGCGGGACCTGGAGATCCGTACTGACTCCCACACATTCGGCGACGACTCTTGTGATCGTATGAACCTTTAATGTCGTAAATAAATCCCTTTGTCTCGCGATATATTACATGTCCAAGATTTGATCATCGGCATCTCAATACCTAGTTTGATCCTGTTATCGACATGCACTCTTTTCTCGTTCCCGTGATATAACATTCTAGTGATCACATCACTTGCTTGCAAGCTATTTCAATGTGATATCACCGAGAGGGCCCCAAGTATATATATCCGTCATCAGGATGGACAAATCCCACTCTTGATCCATGAGCCTCTACATAAGACCTTCGTAGTACTAAACCCACCTTTATAGTCACCCTTTTACTGTGTGACGTTTGATGTTATCAAGATACTCTTCCGGTGTTAGTGATTAACATGATCTCATGGTCTAAGGACTAGGATTACTTCGTATGATGTTATAGCAATATAAACATAATGACTTTGATCGTAATGCTATACTTCGGATGAATGTTCATCACATCATTCCACCAATGTTGTGACCTCATTATTAACAACATCCAATGTCCATGATCAGGAAACCTTGATCATCTTGTTAATCAACGAGCTAGTTTATATGAGAGGCATTACTAAGAACTTTGTATTTTGTTTATTAAACACTGATACGCCCATTTTGCATCACTATTCTATGTCATAATTCACTGTTATTCATTGATATATTTCGTATTGAGAGGTGAAACTTATGTTATTTCATCTGTTTTTGCATGGTTGATGACTTTTGGAGCATGGACCGCTGCAGTCAGGAATTTGATGGAAAAGGTGCTGTTTGGAGGCAAAATTCGCGAAGATCAGAAAATCCGGGAAAATATACGGAAAATCCTATTTTTCCAGAAGACGAAGGAAGCCAGAAGGGGGCTGGAGATGGGCCACATGGGGCCCACACCACCCCCTGGCGCAGGCAGCACTAGGCCACGCCAGCAGGTTGTGTGGCCGCCCTGGCCCACTCCAGGATCTCCCCGCTAGCGTATATCATCCTCCCGAAACCCTAAGACTCGGGGAGCGACCACAGAAAGATTCCGCTGCCTCTGCGGGGCGGAAAACACCGAGAGAGAAAGATCTCTGCAGCAGACAGATTTCTGCCGGGTGAATTCCTTCCCGGAGAGGGAAGATCGTCGCCATCAACACCACCATCAAGCTGGACTTCATCGGGATCATCATCATCATCATCACCACCATCATCACCATCAGCACCCTCCTCACCATCTCCATATTGCTGTAACAATTGCGTTGAATCTTGCATAGTTCATAGGGGAAACTTTCCCAGTGTTGATTACTCTTTGTAGTTGATGCTATTGAGTGAACCATTGAATTATTGTTTATGTTCAGATTCTTATACATCATTATTCCATCTCTGATCATGATCCATATGATGTCTTGTGAGTAGTTCGTTTTGTTCTTGAGGACATGGGAGAAGTCATGTTGTTAGTAGTGGAATTGTGTTGAGAAAGATTCAATAGTTTGATATTTAAGTTGCGGTGTACTTCTTCTAGTGGTGTCATGTGAATGTCGACTACATGACACTTCACCTATATGGGCCTAGGGGAATGCATTGTGTATTTGGCTACTAATCGTAGGGGATGCCGGAGTGACAGAAACCTGAACCCCCGTTAGGAAACCATTGCATAAGGGACGTAAGGGTCTTAGAGTTTAAAGTTGTGGTTAGGTTTCTACCTTAATTACTTTCTTGTACTTACGGATGTTTGCAAGGGGTATAATCACAAGTATGTATTAGTCCTAGGTAGGTCGGTACATTAGCACAGGTTCACCCACACAACACTTAGCAAGCTAAAGAAGATTAATCAACTATATGAAGCGAAAGCACTTGACAGTCTTCCCATGTGTCCTCGAGAACATTTGGTCATCTTAAGTAATACAACCGGCTTGTCCTTTGCTGCATAAAGGATTGGGCCACTTGCTGCATTTATTCCTACTGTCTTTTGTTTACTACCACTACTAAGGTAGTAGAAAAGCCACCACCTGCTGAGAATGATGTTTTTAACATACCTACAAGAATTATTGATCGTGTTATGGATAACTACTATGTTGGGGATGGAACTGTCTATCCCGGTGAACATTTACTCTTTATACACGAATTATGCGGGTTGTTCAAGTGTGCAGGTATTACTACAGATCAAGTTAAGAATAAGTTATTCTCATTATCACTGAAAGGAAGAGCTGAAGAATGGTATAAGTTGCTGAAGAATGGTCAAGCTCTGGAATGGGAGGAAATAGTGCCTCTCTTTTATTCAAAGTTTTATCCTCCTAGTGAGATTCATAAAGATCGGAATCAAATATACAACTTTTGGCCTCTTGATGGAGAGAGTACAACTCAAGCTTGGGGGAGATTGAAGTTACTAATGCTCAAATGTCCCATTCATGAGCTCCCCAACAATATTATTATCAACAACTTTTATGCAAGGCTTTCTCTTCATGATAAAGATTTATTGGATGCTTCTTGTGCTGGATCATTCACTCGCATGGAAGAAGAAGCTAAATGGGATCTTCTGGACCGTATTCAAGACAATGCTGAAGCTTCGGAGAATGACAAAGGTAGAAAGTCAGGTATAAATTATGATTATGAATGCATTGAATCTTTTATGGGAACCGATGACTTTCAAAATATTAAAAATGCTTATGGTCTAGACTCTCAAGCTATTGCTTCCTATTTTAAGGCTTTTGCTTCCTACATTGAAGTGCCTAAAAGGAAGTGGAATAAGTATCATGAACCTTATAAAGATGTTGCTAAGAATGTTCCTGCAAGAAATACTGAAGTTTATACTGCTAATCATGTCTTACCTGAACCTTATATTGAGAAAATGCCTTTCCCAGTTAAGATAAAGGAACATTCTATGATAGCTAGTATGGTTAATGAAAGTACAAGTAAAGCTGTTGAACCTAATAAACAAATGGTTGATGAACCCACAATAGCAAATGTAAAAGACTTTGTTACTAAATACGTAGAAGAGGGACACACTATCCTTTGTAAGGATACCTCTAATATTGTTTCACAAAGTAGTGTTATGAGATCTAGTATTCCTGTGTTTTTAGTCAGAATAAGCGATCATTGCTACGATGGTCCTTGTGATAGTTATATTGTTAAGTTTATGCATGATACTGAAAGTTACTATGAGAGAGGGAAAAGTGTTCTTATGCATCTCAATAATATCAAGTTTCCTTGTCTTATGCTGAAAGTTTTTGTGTTGCACTTCTTTTGCCTTCCTATGCAAGTAGCCTTTGGTTTCAACAACTTGTTTGTTTACAAAATTCCCTTACATAGGAAGTGGGTTAGACTTAAATGTGTGTGTGTTTTTGCTTCTTAATGCTCTCTTTCACTTCAATTCATATTCCTCAGTGAGCATCTTCAAAATTATCATGCCCATCTTAATGGCTATAAAGAAAGAGCTTTTTGGGAGACAACCCAATTTGTTTTTGCTTTCAGTTTGTTTTTGTTTCTTTGAGTCTTGGAAGTTATTACTTCGGTAATAACCGCTCCTTATCCGTTTTGTTTGGTTTTTGTGTCAAGATCAACCTCTAATGAGAGAGAGGTAATATTTGGGGAAGTTGCTGTCCTGAAACATATTTTTATGCTTCACCGTAAAAATTCGTGAGAGATCTCTGGTGTAATAAAGAAGAGAAGGGTTTTATGACTCAAGTAATAAGTGTATGAAGATGAAGATATCGATGATATTCAAGTGATGACTCCGGAAGAATCTACTACATACCAAATTCAGAGACCTGCAGAGTCCGCTTTCAAATAGGTAACAGTTCTGGTAAGAAATGTTCCGCGAAAATATTATACAACTATATTTTTGCAGTTTTTAGTCACTAAGGAAAGCTACGAAGTGAAAAAGGGACGGAACGGAGCCTGGGTGGCTCACACCACCCTGTGGCGCGGGCCCACCCCTGGCTGCGCCACCATGTGGTGAGTCCACCCCGAACTCCACCTCCGACTCGTTTTCTCCAAGTACCTTCCTTTTGATATGAAACTTCGTAATATATAATCCCCCGGATCCCCCGAGGTTCGTATATCGTGTTTTCATCGTGTTTTTGTTTCGATCTGTTTCTGCCAAGAACTATTCGTGAAGCTTAGAAGCGCAATGGTGTCCGCTAAGGATAAAGGGAAGGAGCCTATGGAGGATGATCTCCAAGACCCCAAGCAGGGGCTGGTACCTTTAGTCACTTGCCCTGCATCAACAGAAGCCCTACGAGTCAGTAAGGAGCTCTGCGATAAATACCGAGACTTGAGGAGGAAGGTGGACATGCTTCAATGGGAGAATAATAGGCTTCGCAAGATGCTGGAGGATTTCCTCACGTCAACTAAAGAAATATTACCACCATCACCGAAAGAGTAATTCGTCATCAGGTTTGGCATCCCCTTGGTTTGTTCCAAGCTTGGGGGAGTGTCACGGTATCACATCACTATCTTCTATCTTTTTACCTTATTAGTAGAGTCATATCATGAATAGAGAAGTTATTATATAGGATGGTTTGCATTATGGAAGTGTCCCCTCTCTCGTTAGATATGTATCCCTTGGTGTGAGTTGCCGTTATGGAATATTAATGAGAAGTTCTATCATTCACTCTTTTGCATAGCTTATACTAGTTTTCAATTCGTGGTTATATGATTGATCTTGTTGTTAGTATTGGTATCACTTTGGGATCATTGAGTTGATTTAGTTGGTTTTGGCAAACCTAGCTCGGTCAGTAGCAACACTATTTTTGAGAGTTGAAAGAAAAGATAAAAGTACCTTTAAAAAAATAATTTCATCATCTTTCTTTCTTGATTTGCTCATAAGTTTAGTATTCGCTAGTTAAGATCTTTTGTGCTTCCAAGGAAGATTGCATGTTTGTTTTTATCACTTGTATGTTTGTTTGTTTCCTTCAACTCTTGTACTTGCTACCCAGCCTTGCCAGCCGAAAACCTGTACTAAGAGGGAATTCTTCTCGTGCATCCACTCCTTTAAACCAAAACCTTTGCCATTTGTGTCCACCATACCTACCTAGTAGCATTATTGCTATTCCAAGTAAATTCTTGTTTTGTCTACCTCCCAAATTAAACTTGTTATGTGAAAATTAGTGATTAAAGCTCTCACGAACTTGATGGCACACTTTACTTTCTTGCATTTAATAAACCTGAACCATTGGGTCCTTCTTTGTTGCGTATATGCTTGCGCTTTATGAGTTGAAGTTAGCAGAACCATGTATCATGGGGAACGCTTTCAACACTGCATTGGTACTTTGTCCCTAGTTGATATCATGTTCTTTTGCTTATGGATCCCGGCGGTGTGAAATTAAAGTGGAACTTGTAAGATCATGGAGTTTATATGTGTGTTAGAGGAACGCCTGGGCCGCTAGCCTAAGCCATGCCTAATCATGGTGGAAACTTGCAGCATAACTATAGTGAGCATTCTATGAAGCATCCTCAATAAAAACCTATGCAAATAGCAAATAAAAAGATCGCTGAGATGCTCACTGTCTGCTTGCCTTGTCATTTTGATTATGGGATAGCTCCTGTGTCATGTGCAAGGGGTACCCCGTTGGCGGTTCTCAATGATACACGTGTATTTACAATGACAAGAGCTTACTCGTGACTGAAGTTGGGTAGCACGAGGTTCGGTACTCATAAGTAAGGGGCATGGGACTTCAATTTATAACTTGTCAAGGATATCCTCTTAGTTGTGTCACTTTAACCTTAATCACCAAAAGATGCCTATGATAGGGGCAATGCGAGCTGAAAGCTAGTAAGTATCATAATTTTTGGGAGCTCTTTATGAGACTTGCAATCCCTGCTTCCCTCTGTGAAGGGCCTTTCTTTTACTTTTTAGTTGAGTCAGTAAACCTATTCCTCTCTATCTCAGCAAGTATTTTGAGTTGTTGTGTTTCATTCATTCAGATGATAATTGATACGTTCAAAACGTATCTACTTTCCCGAACACTTTTGCTATTGTTTCTCTTCTAAACTTGTGTGATTTGGATGCAACTAACGCGGACTGACGCTGTTTTCAGCAGAATTGCCTTGGTGTCTACTTTTTGTGTAGAAAATCAACTATTAGGAAAAATATCGGAAAATATGCCAAAAATCCTGTTTCACCCGAAGATCCTAGGAGCGAGAATACGAGACGGAGAAGAGCCAGGGGGTGGCCACACCACCTGGTGGCGCGGGCCAGGCCAGGCCGCACTAGGGGGTGGTGTGGGCCCACCTGGCACCCTCTCGGTCTCCCTCTTCGCCTATAAGAAGCCTTCTGACCTAAAAACTCCGGGGGGTTCAACGTTTTTCCAAAAGGAGTTCCGCTCCGCCGCCACCACCAGATTCCACAAAACAGCACCAGGAACTCCGTTTTGGCACCCTCCCGGGACGGGGAATTGGAGGAGATCATTGCCATCATCATCACCATCGCTTCTCCATCGACCATCCATGTTTCCCCCATCTATGAGTGAGTAATCCCCCGCTGTAGGCTATGGGGATGGTAGGGATTGGATGAGATCGTTCATGTAATGGCATCAGATTGTTAGGGCATGGTGCCTAGTATCTTTTATTAGTGCTTTATGACTTTGTTGCGACTTGTTGTGCTTAATGCTTCTCACTAGGGCCCGAGTGCCATGATTTCAGATCTGAACATGTTATTGATTCATTATGATAGTATTGGTTATGGTCTTATCTGCAAGTTGTATACACACGTTGTTGTCCAGAACAAATGGCCCCAAAGTGACAGAAATCGGGATAACCGGAGGGAATGGCTTTGATGTGAGGATCACACGTGTTCACGGAGTGTTAATGCTTTGCTCCGGTGCTCTATCAAAAGGAGCACCTTAATTGCCAGTAGTTCCCTTGAGGCCCGATACGTCCAAAACGTATCTACTTTCCTGAACACTTTTACTATTGTTTCTCCTCTAAACTTGTGTGATTTGGATACAACTAATGCAGACTGACACTGTTTTCAGCAGAATTGCCTTGGTGTCTACTTTTTGTGCAGAAAACCAATTATCAGGAAAAATCCCGGAAAATATGCCTAAAATCCTATTTCACCCGAAGATTCGAGGAGCCAGAATACGAGATGGAGAAGAGCCCTGGGGTGGCCACACCACCTGGTGGCGCGGGCCAGGCCAGGCCGCGCCAGGGGGTGGTGTGGGCCCCCCAGGCACCCCCTCGGCCTCTCTCTTCGCCTATAAGGAGCCTTCTGACCTAAAAACTTTGGGGGGTTCTAGAAGGAGTTTCGCTCCGCCGCCACCACCAGATTTGACGAAACAGCACCAGAAACTCCGTTCTGGCACCCTGCCGGGACGAGGAATTGGAGGAGATCATCACCATCATCATCACCATCGCTTCTCCATCGACCATCCATGTTTCCCCCATCTATGAGTGAGTAATCCCTCGCTGTAGGCTATGGGGATGGTAGGGATTGGATGAGATCGTTCATGTAATGGCATCAGATTGTTAGGGCATGGTTCCTAGTATCTTTTATTAGTGCTTTATGACTTTGTTGTGACTTGTTGTGCTTAATGCTTGTCACTAGGGCCCGAGTGCCATGATTTCAGATCTGAACTTATTATTGATTCATTATGATAGTATTGTTTCTGGTCTTATCTACAAGTTGTATACACACGTTATTGTCCGGAACCTATGGCCCTGAAGTGACAGAAATCGGGATAACCGGAAGGGAATGGCTTTGATGTGAGGATCACATGTCTTCACGGAGTGTTAATGCTTTGCTCCGGTGCTCTATTAAAAGGAGCACCTTAATTGCCAGTAGTTCCCTAGAGGCCCCGCTGCAAACAGGCTGGCAGGACAAAAGATGTTGTGCAAGTTCTCATTGCGAGCACGTATGACTATATATGGAACACATGCCTAGGATTGTCTAGTACCTGGGTGCTTTATCTTATTTATCTGCAATTGCCCTATGTTCTGATTGCTATGTGAATTGTCTTGTCCATGCAATGCCCGTCCATCCATCCCTAGGCATACCGCACTCGAATCCCGCTGTTTACTGCTTTTGTTACTACTGACTTTGCTTTGCTACTGTTGTTATTTTACTATTCCTAGTACAAAACTGTTGCTACTGATAAACTGATGTGAGCAAGATTGTTTCCAGGTGCAGCTGAATTGACAACTCAGTTGTTAAGGCTTATAAATATTCTTTGGCTCCCCTTGTGTCGAATCAATAAATTGGGTTTCACTTCCCTCGAAAATACTGTGATACACCCCCTATACTTGTGGGTCATCAAGACTATTTTCTGGCGCCGTTGCCGGGGAGCATAGCTTTATTTATCAAGTTCACTTGGATTCTCTATTGTTTGCTCTATCCATCCATCATGGGTAAGTCTCGTGATGGCAAGGTTCCTATTTTACCATCCACTACAAGAAGAGGTACGGTTCTAAACACCTCTGTTGCTCTTGATTCACCATCAGTTATAGGTAAGCTCGTTACACCACCACATACACATGCTACACACACTGCTACTACTGCTGAATCTGAAACTTCTGCTTCTTATGATGCTGCTTCTACTGTGCTTGATAAGAGTGGTTCATTAGGTCCTTTCCTAGATGCTACGATTGCTAGAACTATAGCTAGAAATACCGAAACTCCTAATGAAGATACTACCACACCTGTTAGCTCACCTGAGTCTAGTGAAAGTTATGATATTGAAGAAGATTATGTTGAGATGACTGATGAGTTTATTAAAGAATGTAAGAACACCCATGATAGGAGCGCTGCTAAGAGTCTCCTTGAGAGGCGTACTATTAGACCGAAATTATATCCTGATGCTAAGTTTGCTGCTTCTCCCATAAACATTATAGATGAAGATTATGATTTCTCTCTCGATCTATCTTACATAGCTATTTTCGAGAAAGAACCTTTTTGTGGGACTAAGAATGAAAGTGCGGTAGCACATATGAATGAACTTTCTACCATGAGTGGCTTGTTTTCTGATGATATTAAGATGCGTAGTTACTTTGTTGCTAAGATTTTTCCCTTTTCACTGAAAGGTGAAGCCAAAACTTGGTTTAGTAATTTACCTCCTGGATCTATTGATAGCCCTGAGTTCTTGATTAGTACTTTCCTGCAGAAATATTTTCCTCCTAGTGCTAGACATGTTATTTTGCAGGAACTTTTTGATTTTAAACAGGGAGAAAAAGAGGTATTGCCCGAATCTTGGGCAAGGTTTTGTGCTTTGATTCATCCACATGCCGGAAGTCCATTACCTAAGAATGAGCTTCTTGATATATTTTATAATGGACTAACCGAGGAATCTAGGACATACCTAGATAGTTGTGCTGATTGTGTTTTCAAGAATAGGACTCCAAAGGAAGGTGAGGAATTAATGGCTAAAATAAGCAAGAATTATGAAGATTGGACTCCTCCTGAACAAGCTATACCTGAAGTAATTGTACCTGAACCATCTATTCATGTGCCTATTCCAACATCAAAGAAGAGAGGAGTTATTGAATTAAATGATGAGGTGATGAAGGAAGCTAAGAAATGTCTTAAGGAGAAGGGAATTAAAGCTGCAGATGTCAAGAATCTACCTCCTATTGAAGAATTATGTAAGCCTATTCCCTACTCACCGACTATTGAGGTACACTCTCTCCAACACTTTGATGAAGGTGATATCCCTTACTCTAAACCTCCTGATAAATGCTTAGAAGAATTTGATATCTTTATTGTTAAGTGAGATAACTTTAATAAAAGGGTGCAAAATCATCTAATGGAAAACACTAGAGCTATTGTTGAGTTGAAAGATATTGTGGACAGAACCTCTAATGATGTTAAAATGATTGTTAAACACTTTCAAATGGTTCAAACTCAAATAGATCAACTCGTTAAAGTGCAAAACGACTTGCTAGTTAATGCTGCTAAAGAAAAACATGCTTATGAAATTAGGACTAGAAGTGGAGCTGCTACCCAGGATCCTCTATATCCTGAGGGGCATCCCAAAAGAATTGAGCAGGATTCTCAACAAGCTGAAAATAGTGGTTCTACTCGTAAGAAAAGGAAAAAGAAACATAAAACTATTGTAGAACCCTCTGAACCTGCTATACATCCTAATGGTATATCTATCTCTGATGCTGAAACTAAAAGTGGTAATGAAGAAAATGAAGTTCCTAATGAAGAAAAAGTTGAAGAAGAACCTGAAAACCACACTAAGACTACTAAATACACTAAAGAAGATTTTATTGCTAAGAAACATGGTAGTGAAAGAGAACCTTGGGTCCAAAAACCTATGCCTTTCCCTGATAAGAAACACAAGTCAAAGGAAGATGAAAACTATAATAAGTTTTGTGAGTGGATGAAGCCTTTATTCTTGCAAATTCCTTTGACTGATGCTATTAAATTGCCTCCCTACTCAAAGTATATGAAGGACATTGTCTCGAATAAAAGGAAGATCCCTAATGAAGAAATCTCTACTTTGCTTGCTAATTGTTCCTTCAATGGTAAGTTTCCTAAGAAACTTGTAGACCCAGGGATTCCAACTATCCCTTGCTCTATTAAGAACAGTTATGTTAGAACTGCTTTGTGTGATTTGTGAGCTGGAGTTAGTGTTATGCCTTTCTCTCTCTATAAGAGGCTGCAACTTGAAAAATTAATACCAACTGATATATCTTTGCAAATGGCTGATAAATCTACCACTATTCCTATGGGTATATGTGAGGATGTACCTGTTTAGGTTGCTCAAAATTGCTTGATATTAACTGATTTTGTTGTGCTTGAAATGCATGAAGATGATAATATGTCTATTATTCTTGGGAGACCTTTTCTTAATACTACAAGAGCTGTTATTAATTGTAATCAAGGAAAGGTGACCTTCAATGTTAATGACAAGGAACATACTATCTATTTCCCCAATAAGATTGAAAGGACTTATGGCTTGAATTCAATTGAACATGTTGAAGGCATTCAAGTTGGAGAAATATATTGTCCCATACCAAGAGAAAAATTTGAAACTATTATGATTGGGACCATTGCTATCAAGGTTAAGGTAACATAATCATTAGTGGAGTACAAAGTTTTGTGTCATATGCAATTGTTTTGGTAGCAAGACTTGATCAACCTTGCTAACAAAAGGATTCCATTGAACAAAACAATGTTTTCATTATGATTATCTCCGTTTATTTCTATCCTTTGCATCTTAGTTTTTGCTTTCGTTTAGTTTTCTTTGTGTTGTTAGTTGCTTGCATGTTAGAACTTCTGTAGTTCTAACCTTGTTTTGTCCTTGCATCATGTTTCCAAAAGAAAAAAAATATGTCTGTCAGAAAAATCATTCTTCTATTTCTGAAAAATGCCCAAAAATAAAGTGTCTCGAAAAATTCTAGAAAATTCATATTAAATTTTTACGTGAAAAAGGGGCAGAGGAGTACCTGGTAGGTACCAGGGGGCCCACCAGGCAAGCACACCACATGGTGGCGCGGCCACCCTTGGGTGGCGCCATGCCCTGGTGTGGGCCACCCTTGGCCCCCCACTACCTCTCTCACCTGCCACTTTCTTCTCTCTCCCGAGTAAGCTCCAGTTCATAGCTCAAAATCGCGTTCTTGCTGTGCTTGCTCTCGATTTTTTTGATCTCCTTGCTCAGCCCATCTTTATTGCTGAAATTTTGAGCATTTGTTCCCTGGTATGTGACTCCTCCCCTTGTCCAAGTAGATTTGTCTTTAGTGGATTATATGTTGAGTATTTTGCTGATGTAGGTGACTGGTTATGAGAGTTTTTAAGCTTGTTTGATGCTTAGACATATAGTTTTGATGCATGTTTAGGCCTCTTGCAAGTCCCAATGAGTAGAATCCTTCATTATATTTACTTTGCAATCACTTGTTTAATAGGTGTTTAAATTTCAGAATACCAAGCATGAACAACCATAATTTTGGAGAGATATTTGAGAGTGATGCACCTAGGAGGTCGAGGCCCTCAAGAACAGCCTCTCAAGCTAGGCCATCATACAATGAAGACCTCATTGCAACCCGTATTGGCAGTGAAAGGGATGATGGGGATGCTCACCCATCCTCTTTTCCTTGTTTTACTTTCTTGCAAGCTGCAGGTATTCTTGATGATTTCTTGCTACTGATTGAGAGGGTTGGTTTGACCTCATATATGCAAGATGAGAGCGCGCAATATGCTATGCTCACCAAAACTTTTGTTGAGAGCTTCACATTTACTAACACACCTTATCAATCTACTGTCTCTTTTAAAATCTATGATATGCACTTCACCATGCCTTTGGAGAGATTTTGTAGTATTGTAGGTGTGCGTATGCCATGGACCGTGAAGAAAATTCAAGGGCGACCCGCTGATTTGTTGGAGCTATACCGAGGGGTGACCAATGATGATGACCGTGTGGCGCAGCGCGGAAAGATAAGAAATATCCAACTCCCTGCTCTTAGATACTTTGCATATTATCTTGCTACTAGTGTATTAGGTAGGGAGAACACTAGTAACATCTCCAACTATCATTTAGCTTTCCTTGCTGCTGCGCTTAACAATGATACTCGGTACAATCTTGGCTCGCTTATTGCTCGCCGCCTAGCTGCTAGGGGGCCTATCTATGGGGCCATCATTGCATCGCGCATGGTCATTGCATTAGGTCTTTCAGTGGATCCCGATGATGCTATGCTGGCACCATAGAGGCTTGACCTTGTTGCCATGAAAACTCATCACTTTGTCACTTCTACCTCTGATTTGAACAATCTAGTATATAGGATGCTTTTCATTGACGGGGATGAGAGGGAGATCCTTTTGCCACAGCCTGCTTTGTTTAGTGTTCACAGGAGACCATGGTCGCGCTCCAAGGAGGAGGTGGACCGCAGCTTCACTTGCTGGGTTTCCACGCGCAGCACTAGGAGGATGTGCCCTCCTATGATTACTCCGCGCATTACAGAGGGACGTACTCGAGCTCACACTAGGACGAGGGTACATCCTCGTCGTACCACGGTGATACTTCATCCTGGCCATCTTGGGATTGATACCCACTTAGGCCAAAAGCCTAAGCTTGGGGGGAGGTACGCCGACACCGCACTCATCTCCATATCATGTTGCGTCGGTACTTTGTATATTCATGTTTTCGTTCTCTTTTTAGTTTTCATTCTTCTTTGTTTCTGCTTTCTAAAAACACAAAAAGACCAAAAATATTTCTGTTGTTTCTCTTTGGTTTGCTTCTTACTTTTTGCCTTGGTTTGTTTTTCTCTTTTTGCTTTGTTTGAACTATTCGAAAACCCCAAAAAGATTTTGCTTTGTTTGTTTTTCCCTTTTGGTTCTTGTTTAAAAATCGAAAACACCAAAAATATTTGTCGTTCTTCTTTGTTTTTTGCGAGTTTGCTACAAGGTTCGGCAGCCCTCAGTGGATATTGGTTTCTTATTATTATTCAAGCCACACAATTGAAGAGCAATAATGAGGATCAATGACAACTTGAGACGTGGTAAGAGGCTGGTAATGAACTCTATTTGTTTTCATTTTTGTACATATACTCATCACTGTGGGCATGCTTAGTCCGTTCATGTAGAGTGTATGTTATCTTTGGATGCTTAGTAGTTCTTGCTTTCTTATGATTAACTCCAGCTCGCTAATAGTCTGTAGCATGTCTCATGAATGTTTGCTTGCATTACTCTATTCATAAATTGGTATGACACCGTGGTATCCTCCTTTGAATGTTTTCATTTGATTGACTTGGCACATGCTCACGCATGCACATGACTGTAATAGACAGTTAAGCCTCGATGAATTATTTTGCCTTGAGGATCTTGAATCACTTTCATGCCATGAGTAGTCCTGTTTTGTTGCCAGCATGATAATGACAACTATGGCTCTCTCGTTTCTCGCTCCCTTACTATTGCTAGCCTCCACTTCCAATGAGTGTTTTACTCATGTTTCCAACTCCCTAAACCGAAAATTTCCAAAGTGTCCACCATACCTACCTATTAGCATCATTTGCTGCTCCCGCGCATATTCAATATGCCTTGTTTTCTTCCAAATAAAATGTTTGCTTGTTATGGGAAAATTAGTTAGTAAAGCTCTCACAAACTTGATGGCACACTTTATTTCCTGCACTTAATAAACCTGAACCATTGTGAACTCTCCATGAAAGTTATATGCTTGCAAATTATAGGCTGGGGATTAGCAGAACTGTGTTTTCACGGGGAACGCTTTCAACACTTGTAAATATATACCCAGTTGATACCTTGTTCTTTTGTTTGCGGATGTCGTCGGTGTGAAATAAAAGGGGAGCTTGTAAGTCCATGGAGTTATGTATGTGTGTTAGAGAAACACCTAGGCCGCTGGTCTAATCCATGCTGACATGGTAGAAACCTGCAGCGTAACCATAATGATATCTATGAAGCATTCTTCTTATAAAAAAAGAGAGAGATAGCTATTGAGAAAAAGAAAAAAAGGAGTTTTATGAAAAGAGGAAAGAGAGAAAAAAGCACCATTTTCCCATGGTAAATAAGAAGATTGTTGAGATACTCATTGTCTGCTTGCCTTGTAATTTTGATATGGGGATTCTTCCGTATCATTGGGCAAGGGGTACCCCATTGGTGGTTCTCAATGATATGCACATACTTACAATGACAAGAACTTACCGGTAACTAAAGTTGAGTAGCATGAGGAGCGGCCCTCGTACTCAAGGGACTTGGGATTTTCAGTTTATAGTCTGTCAAGCATATAACTCAGATTGGACCTCACTTTCACCTTAACCACATTAAAGATGCTTATGATAGGGGCAATGAGAGATCAAAGCTAATGAGTACCATACTTTCAGCATTTGGAAGCCTTTCAAATTATTCAAAACCTTTTCTTCTACTTGTTGAGTCTCCACATATTCTTTGAGCACTTTCTTGAGAGCATAGTTTTCATTCTTTGTGTTTGTTCCATTACTTGATTATTTGTGTTATGACTTTGATGCTTGTACCCTTGATATCTTTACTTCTAGTTATCACTTGAACTTCAGAGGTGCCTTAGCATTCATAATCAAAGGCAAGCGAGATACCACTCTATCATACCTTTTATGCGCATTGTAATGTTGCTTATGTTTGTGCTTCATGCTACTTATTATTCTTGAGTTGGAATCTCTTCATAGCTTGCAAAGACTATTAAGTAGACTTGGTTGCATACTCTTTATTATGAATTGTCCAAGTAGTTGATCACATTGCTGAGAATATTTACATCATATGAAGCAAATGTGTTCGTGAAAGTTCTTTTATCGCACTCAGTTTTCAACTGAATTGCTTGAGGACAAGAAATAAGCTAAGCTTGGGGGAGTTGATACGTCCAAAACGTATCTACTTTCTCGAACACTATTGCTATTGTTTCTCCTCTAAACTTGTGTGATTTGGATACAACTAATGCGGACTGACGCTGTTTTCAGCAGAATTGCCTTGGTGTCTACTTTTTGTGCAGAAAACCAATTATCAGGAAAAATCCCGGAAAATATGGCAAAAATCCTATTTCACCCGAAGACTCCAGGAGCCAGAATACGAGACGAAGAAGAGCCCTGGGGTGGCCACACCACCTGGTGGCGCGAGCCAGGCCAGGCCGCGCCAGGGGGTGGTGTGGGCCCCCCATGCACCCCCTCGGTCTCCCTCTTCGCCTATAAGAAGCCTTCTGACCTAAAAACTCAAGGGGGTTCGACGTTTTTCTAGAAGGAGTTACGCTCTGCCGCCACCACTAGATTCCACGAAACAGCACCAGGAACTCCGTTCTGGCACCCTGCCGGGACGGGGAATTGGAGGAGATCATCGCCATCATCATGACCATCGGTTCTCCATCGACCATCCATGTTTCCCCCATCTATGAGTGAGTAATCCCCCGCTGTAGGCTATGGGGATGGTAGGGATTGGATGAGATCGTTCATGTAATGGCATCAGATTGTTAGGGCATGGTGCCTAATATCTTTTATTAGTGCTTTATGACTTTGTTGCGACTTGTTGTGCTTAATGCTTGTCACTAGGGCCTGAGTGCCATGATTTCAGATCTAAACATGTTATTGATTCATTATGATAGTATTGTTTATGGTCTTTGTATACACACGTTGTTGTCCGGAACCAATGGCCCCGAAGTGACAGAAATTGGGATAACCGGAGGGAATGGCTTTGATGTGAGGATCACATGTGTTCACGGAGTGTTAATGCTTTGCTCCGGTGCTCTATTAAAAGGAGCACCTTAATTGCCAGTAGTTCCCTTGAGGCCCCGCTGCAAACGGGCTGGCAGGACAAAAGATGTTGTGCAAGTTCTCATTGCGAGCGCGTGATACATTGCAAATGTATCTATAATTTTTGATGTTCCATGCTTAGTTTTATCCACTTTCTTGTGTTTTGTTCCAACTTTGGAGTACTTTTCATATGATTTCTTGGACTAACCTATTAACAAGAGCCACAGTGCCAGCTGCCTGTTTTCTGCTATTTTTGGTTCCAGGAAAGTCAGAAAATGAATATTCTCGGAATTGGACGGGACAAAAGCCAAAGTGCCTATTTTTACGGAAGGGATCAAGTGCCAGAATACGAGACGGAGAGGGGCCAGGGGCCGGCCACACCACCTGGCCGCGCGGACAGGCTTGGCCTACGCCAGGGGGTGGTCTGGCTGACCCCAACACCCCCTCGGCCTCTCCTTCCGCCTATAAGTTGCCCTCGGGACGAAAACCCTAAGGACCCGATAAAAAATCCACGAAAGAGTCTGTAGCCACCGTCGTCTATGTCCCTAGATCGGGGGGGGGGGTCTGAAGCTCTTCCCGGCACCCTGACGGAGAGGGGAATTCACCCTGGAGGCCTTATTCATCACCATGCAAGCCTCCGGTGTGATGCGTGAGTAGTTCATCCTTGGACTACGGATCCATGTAGTAGCTAGATGGCTAGTTTCTCCTCCTTTGTGCTTTCATGTTTAGACCTTATGAGCTCCGTTCATGATCAAGATCATATATTTGTAATTCATACATGTTGTGTTTGCGGGGATCCGATGGATATTGAGATGCTATTTCAGATTGATTATTGATTCTATCATGTCTTTGTTATTTGAGATCTTGCATGCTTTCCATTGTTAGTAGCTATCTTGGCCAAGTAGATGCTAGCAACTCCAAGAGTTAGTATTTATGCTCGATAGTGGGTTCATGCCTCTGGTAATCTGGGGAAGTGACAGAAATCTCTAAGGTACTAGATGTGTTGTTGCTACTAGGGAGAAAACAACGATCCTTTGTTCATAGAACAATTGTATTGTTTACTTTACACGCAGTTTGTAAAGCAATAATCTGTTGCTTGCAACTTAATACTGGAGGGGGTTCGGATGATAACCTGAAGGTGGATTATTAGTCATAGATGCAGTTGGATGGTGGTCTATGTATTATGTTGTAATTCCCAATCAAGTCTCAAAGGAGTCAAGATGATTAGTATATGCATATATTGCTTTCTCGGTGTTTGTCAATTGCCCCGCTGTAATTTTTTCACCCAGCATGTTATCTATCTAAGGAGAGCCACCTCTAGTGAACTATGGATCCCGGTCCTTTTACTTTACATACAATCTACAATCTTTTACTGCTTTGTGTTTACTTTCTGCAAACTTTTACTTCTTTCCATTCGATACGTTTAATCCTTTGTTTTCCGCAAAACACGGTGAGATTGACAACCTCATCGCAAGTTGGGGACAAAGTTATGTGGTTGTGTTGTGCAGGTCTCCACGTTGCTACTAGCACCGGTAGTGCGCCCTGCCAAAGCTCAGCTAGTAACACCTTTGGGGTGTTTCCTTGCTCCTACTGGTTCGATGAAACCTTGGTTTCATAATTGAGGGAAAACTTTCTGCTGTGCTCATCATACCTTCCTCTTGGGGTTCCCAACGAGCTCTACGTCAATTGTCGAGTGCATCAAGATCTTTTCTGGTGCTGTTGCCGGAGAGTCAAGGACATCTTCATAAGGGGAGTCCCTCATAACCAATCTATTTACTTTGTTGTTTTTGTTTTGCTTTGTTTGCTTGTTTTGTTCTTCAGAAAACACAAAAAAAATTAGTTCCTTTCTTAAGTTGCCTTTATGACTAGCTCTTCTCCAATCACTATTTCATTATGGATAGCTCACTCAGTTTCCTATTTGGGAACAGTTTTATGACTGCTAAGGTAATAGATGAACCACCGCCTGCTAGAACCTCCATGGAAGAAGAAATTGCTGAACCTGAAAGCTCATTAGATGAAAAAGAGGAGGAGAGTGATGGACAAAAGGAGGAAGAATGGATCTACCCATGGCTACCTTCTAAAGAGAGTAACTCTTTATCCCTTACATTATTTGATTGTCCCCCATGCTTATCAAAGGAGGGTGAATGTTATGTTCCCGAGGATTCTTTTGAAAATATTTATAATAAAGCTCTAGTGCTTGTAGATCATGAAAAGCATGCCTTATGTGATAGTTATATTGTTGAGTTTATTCATGAGGCTACTGCAAATTATTATGAGAGAGGAAAATATGGTTGTAGAAGTTTTTATGGTAATGAAACACCTCTCTATGTGCTGAAAGTTTTGAAGTTACTTTTGTTTTATCTTCCTATGCCTGTCACTTTGTTCTTTGTGCATTTATTTTCATACAAGATTCCTATGCATAGGAAGTGGGTTAGACTTAAATGTGTTTTGAATTTGCTTCTTGATGCTATCTTTTACTTCAATTCATATTTCCTATGAGAGCATCTTCTGAAATTTTCATGCCTAACTTAAAGGCGTTAAAGAAAAGTACTTGTTGGGAGATAACCCAAGAGTTTTAGTTGAGTCTTAGAAGTTATTACCTCTGTAATTACCTCTCCTTATCCTTTTTATTTGCTTTTTGTGCCAAGAGTAACCTCTAATGAGAGTGAAGTAATGATTGGGAAAGTTGCTGTCCCGAAACAGATTTATGTGCATCACCGTAAAAATTCCTGAGAGAGATCGGTACGTCGGATTGAGCTGTAATTTTTTGTGCTTCTGCCCCAGGTTGTTAAATAACTTTCGTTAGTTCAACACTTTTTGATTTGAGCAACAGAAGGTCTTCGAAATATTTTGTCTTTACCTGCTGGTCTGTTTTGACAGATTTCTGCCATTTTCTGCATTTGCTTCTTGTTAGTTCCTTCTTGAGTTCCTTTGAGGAATTGATCTTTTTGAGTGAAGTGCTACAGTAGCTAGTGTTCTAATGGAAGTTTATTTGCTATTATAACTGAACCTTGAGACTTATTTATCTTAAGTGCACTAATGTTGCTAATGAGATTGTGTGAAGTTTTGTATGAAGGAAAAATTTCAGGTGTATGGAAGGAATGAGTAATGAAATGAAGGATGGACTAAAGCTCAAGATTGGGGATGACACGCGTGTCACCCCAAGAAATATCCAAGAAGTACAAGTGTCAAAGCTTGGGTATGCCCAAGGCATCCCCTTCTTTATCAATAAAAATCCAGGTTTCTTCCAAACGCTTTATTTTTATTGTTTCATGCATAGTTGTGTTTTTCTTCGAGCGTCTTCTTTTTCGTTTTCGTTTTGGTTTTCGTTTTCTTTTGTTTTCTTAGTTTTCTGAATAAATTGGTTGGACCCCCTCTTTCATACTTTGGTTTGCAAATAGTTTGGTTTGGTTTGGAAAAGAGTAGGAAAGTTCATGCTTATGTGGTAAAAAGAGCTCGTTTTTGACTGTGGCCATGCTTTGTCATGCCATGCTTGATATTGTTTTGTCTTTATGCTTAGTATTCTTTGCTGTAGCATGACTTGTTATAAACAATTGAGATTGCTTAATGTGCCTTGGATGAATCATGCGTTGTTTTAGCATATTAAAGCATAGTATAGTGGTATTCTCCTTTGATGCTTTATTTGGGTTGACTTGGCACATGCTCACACCATGTTATGACTATCCAAAGTCACCATAGCCTTTATGATCCTTTAGTATTCAACTTGTAGTATCACTTTATGCTTTGATCAATGATGTTTTGTCGCTCTGCATGATTATGGCCATTATTGCTCTCTTAATTTGTCGCTCCTAGTCATTTGCTAGCCTCCACAACAAAGTATGAGTTCCACTCATGCATCCAACTCTCTAAACCAAGTTATTCCAAAGAGTCCACCATACCTACCTACTAGCTTATGCTATTCCAAGTATATTCATGCTTTTGTTTACCTTCCAGTTGTTATGAGAAAACTAGTGATTAAAGCTCTCACAAACTTGATGGCACAATTTACTTTATTGCCTCTAATAAACTTGAACCATTGGGTCCTTCTTTGTTGTGTATATTCTTGCGCTTTATAAGTTGAAATTAGCAGAACGATGTTTCATGGGGAACGCTTTCAACATTGCACTTGTACTTTGTACCCCGTTGATATTATGATCTTTTGCTTACGGATCCCGGCGGTGTGAAATAAAAGTGGAACTTGTAAGATCATGGAGTTTGTATGTGTGTTAGAGAAACGCCTGGGCCGCTAGCCTAAGCCATGCCTAATCATTGTGGAAACTTGCAGCATCACCGTAATGAGCACTCTATGAAGCGTCCTCAATAAAAACCTATGCAAATAGCAAATAAAAAGATCGCTGAGATGCTCATTGTCTGCTTGCCTTGTCATTTTGATTATGGGAAAGCTCCCGTATCATGTGCAAGGGGTACCCCGTTGGCGGTTCTTAATGATACACATATACTTACAATGACAAGAGCTTACTCGTGACTAAAGTTGAGTAGCATGAGGATCGGTCTTCGTAAGTAAGGGGCATGAGATTTCGGTTTATAACTTGTCAAGCATATCCTCTTAGTTGTGTCACTTTAACCTTAATCACCTTAAAGATGCTTATGATAGGGGCAATGAGAGCTGAAAGCTATAAGTACCATAATTTTTGGAAGCTCTTTATGAGACTTGAATCCCTACTTCCTTTTACAAAAGGCCTTTCTTCCACCATTATATTGAGTCTCCACCTTCTATCTTTATGCACTACTTTGAGAGCATAGTGGCCATTCTTAGTTCTATGTGCATTGTCCCAAGACTAGTTGATTGATGCATAACTTGTTATTGCTTGTTTTAAACTATTGTATCTAGTCACTCTTATGAACTTTGAAGGTGTCCTATGCATTTATATTTGCTACTCTATTGAGGGACAAGCTGAATACTTTCATGTTATGTTTTCTTTATGTGAAACAAACAAACGTCTTGCAAAGCATGTTATTCATGAATCTTTTGTTTGTACCTCTTCATGTTGCATCATATTCTCTTTGCTTATTGCTAGAACTTTGTCTTTCATTTTATGATTGAAGTACTATGATCCCAGCTTTGAATGTTTTGCAAATACTTTGATCAAGTCTTTGATGGTGCATATCACCTCAAAAATTATTTCTTTTTATCACTTACCTACTCGAGAACGAGCAGGAGTTAAGCTTGGGGATGTTGATACATTGCGAATGTATCTATAATTTTTTATGTTCCATGCTTAGTTTTATCCACTTTCTTGTGTTTTGTTCCAACTTAGGAGTACTTTTCATATGATTTCTTGGACTAACCTATTAGCAAGAGCCACAGTGCCAGCTGCCTGTTTTCTGCTGTTTTTGGTTCCAGGAAAGTCAGAAAATGAATATTCTCGGAATTGGACGGGACAAAAGCCAAAGTGCCTATTTTTCCGGATGGGATCAAGTGCCAGAATACGAGACGGAGAGGGGCCAGGGGCCGGCCACACCACCTGGCCGTGCGGCCAGGCTTGGCCCGCGCCAGGGGGTGGTCTGGCCGACCCCAGCACCCCCTCGGCCTCTCCTTCCGCCTATAAGTTGCCCTCAGGACGAAAACCCTAAGGACCCGATCAAAAATCCACGAAAGAGTCTGTAGCCACCGTCGTCTATGTCCCTAGATCGGGGGGGGGTCTGAAGCTCTTCCCGGCACCTTGCCGGAGAGGGGAATTCACCCTGGAGGCCTTCTTCATCACCATGCAAGCCTCCGGTGTGATGCGTGAGTAGTTCATCCTTGGACTACGGATCCATGTAGTAGCTAGATGGCTAGTTTCTCCTCCTTTGTGCTTTCATGTTTAGATCTTGTGAGCTCCGTTCATGATCAAGATCATATATTTGTAATTCATACATGTTGTGTTTGCGGGGATCCGATGGGTATTGAGATGCTATTTCAGATTGATTATTGATTCTATCATGTCTTTGTTATTTGAGATCTTGCATGCTTTCCGTTGTTAGTAGCTATCTTGGCCAAGTAGATGCTAGCAACTCCAAGAGTTAGTATTTATGCTCGATAGTGGGTTCATGCCTCTGGTAATCTGGGGAAGTGACAGAAATCTCTAAGGTACTAGATGTGTTGTTGCTACTAGGGAGAAAACAACGATCCTTTGTTCATAGAACAATTGTATTGTTTACTTTACACGCAGTTTGTAAAGCAATAATATGTTGCTTGCAACTTAATACTGGAGGGGGTTCGGATGATAACCTGAAGGTGGATTATTAGTCATAGATGCAGTTGGATGGTGGTCTATGTATTATGTTGTAATTCCCAATCAAGTCTCAAAGGAGTCAAGATGATTAGTATATGCATATATTGCTTTCTCGGTGTTTGTCAATTGCCCCGCTGTAATTTGTTCACCCAGCATGTTATCTATCTAAGGAGAGCCACCTCTAGTGAACTATGGATCCCGGTCCTTTTACTTTACATACAATCTACAATCTTTTACTGCTTTGTGTTTACTTTCTGCAAACTTTTACTTCTTTCCATTCGATACGTTTAATCCTTTGTTTTCCGCAAAACACGGTGAGATTGACAACCTCATCGCAAGTTGGGGACAAAGTTATGTGGTTGTGTTGTGCAGGTCTCCACGTTGCTACTAGCACCGGTAGTGCGCCCTGCCAAAGCTCAGCTAGTAACACCTTTGGGGTGTTTCCTTGCTCCTACTGGTTCGATGAAACCTTGGTTTCATAATTGAGGGAAAACTTTCTGTTGTGCTCATCATACCTTTCTCTTGGGGTTCCCAACGAGCTCTACGTCGATCGTTGAGTGCGTCAGCGCGTATGACTATATATGGAAAACATGCCTAGGATTATCTAGTACTTGGATGCTTTATCTTATTTATCTGCAATTGCCCTATGTTATGATTGCTATGTGAATTGTCTTGTCCATGCAACGCCCGTCCATCCATCCCTATGCCTACCGCACTCGAATCCTACTGTTTACTGTTATTGTTACTGCTGTCTTTACTTTACTGCTGCCGCTACTTTACTATTTCTACTACAAAACTGTTGCTACTGATAAAGTGATGTGAGCAAGATTTTTTCCAGGTACAGCTGAATTGACAACTCAGTTGTTAAGACTTATAAATATTCTTTGGCTCCCCTTGTGTCGAATCAATAAATTGGGTTTCACTTCCCTCGAAAATACTGCGATACACCCCCTATACTTGTGGGTCATCAATGATTTATTCGATCATGTTTCTTATGTTCCTTGTTTTGCACATTGCTCTTATCTTGTTGTTTACTACTTTGAAAGCTATCATTGAAAACCAGTTATTTTTGAACTCCAGCAAATTATCAACTATTCTTTGACCAAGAGCTAAGTTTGCCATTACCAATTATGATTCACTTTATGAATCTTTATTGTGTTTCCTTTACTCATTGCAAGTTGAGTTATATAATAGTGAGTTGTCTTCTATTATGATCTATGTATTTGATGAATGTGATGCTTCTTGTCCGTATTCTTTTATCGACTCTTCACTCCATAAAACTGAGGCCATGTTTATTGAGCTCAGTTTCGCTTGGGGACAAGCGAAGTCTAAGCTTGGGGGAGTTGATACGTCCATTTTGCATCACTATTCTATGTCATAAATAACTGTTATTCATTGATATATTTCGTATGGAGAGGTGATACTTATGTTATTTCATCTGTTTTTGCATGGTTGATGACTTTTGGAGCATGGACCGCCGCAGTCAGGATTCTGATGGAAAAGGTGCTGTTTAGAGGCAAAATTCGCGAAGATCAGAAAATTCGGGAAAATACATGGAAAATCCTATTTTTCCAAAAGACGAAGGAAGCCAGAAGGGGGCTGGAGATGGGCCACAGGGGCCCACACCACCCCCTGGCGCGGGTCAGCCTAGGCCGCGCCACCAGGTGGTGTGGCCGCCCTGGTCCACCCCTGGCACTCCCCTCTGCCGTATATTATCCTCCCGAAACCCTAAGACTCGAGGAGCGATCACAGAAAAATTCCGCCGCCTCTGCGGGGCAGAAAACACCGAGAGAGAAAGATCTCTCCGGTAGACAGTCTGTCAAGGGAATTCCTTCCCGGAGAGGGAAGATCGTCGCCATCAACACCACCATCAAGCTAGACTTCATCGGGATCATCATCATCACCACCATCATCACCATCAGCACCCTCATCACCATCTCCATATTGCTGTAACAATTGGGTTGAATCCTGCATAGTTCATAGGGGAAACTTTCCCGGTGTTGATTACTCTTTGTAGTTGATGCTATTGAGTGAACCATTGAATTATTGTTTATGTTTAGATTGTTATACATCATTATTCCATCTCTGATCATGATCCATATGATGTCTTGCGAGTAGTTCGTTTTGTTCTTGAGGACATGGGAGAAATCATGTTGTTAGTAGTGGAGTTGTGTTGAGAAAGATTCAATAGTTTGATATTTAAGTTGTGGTGTACTTCTTCTAGTGGTGTCATGTGAACGTCGACTACATGCCACTTCACCTATATGGGCCTAGGGGAATGCATTGTGTATTTGGCTACTAATCGTAGGGGTTGCCGGAGTGACAGAAACCTGAACCCCCGTTAGGAAACCATTGCACAAGGGACGTAAGGGTCTTAGAGTTTAAAGTTGTGGTTAGGTTTCTACCTTAATTACTTTCTTGTACTTACGGATGTTTACAAGGGGTATAATCACAAGTATGTATTAGTCCTAGGTAGGTCGGTACATTAGCACAGGTTCACCCACACAACACTTAGCAAGCTAAAGAAGATTAATCAACTATATGAAGCGAAAGCACTTGACAGTCTTCCCATGTGTCCTCGAGAACATTTGGTCATCTTAAGTAATACAACCGGCTTGTCCTTTGCTGAATAAAGGATTGGGCCACTTGCTGCATTCATTTCTACTGTCTTTTATTTACTCATATTTTGTTTACTTGCTTTATCAAAAACCCCTAAAAATCCATTTGCTAAGTATTTGCAGAGAATTCCTGATCCATACCACTAGCCAGCAGCTTCTGCTCCTCGTTGGGTTCGACACTCTTATCAAAAATATTGCAATACACCCCCTATACTTGTGGGTCATCAAGGCCCAACAACTGTCTACAAGAATAGAAGTGCGTAGACATCAAGCTATTTTCTGGCGTCGTTGTCGGGGAGGTAAGGTAAAAGGTACTCACATTCTCTGGCTACTAAGCTATATTTTAGTACTGTTGCTGGTGTGTGAGTGCTTGAAGTTATTTCCTTTAGATTCTGCAATTATATCTTTTTGTTTCTTGTTTTTATTTTCACTAGTTAGGCTTAATGGAAAACAACAACAAAATAGAGAGATTTATAGTATTTATCTTGAGTTGGGACATGAAGTGTTTAAAGAGAAAATTAAAAAACCTATGGGACTTTATTTGCGTGCTAATAGAAATGTTATTAGTATGAATTCTTTTAACACCATTATTGCTAATGCTATGGAAAAGTCTAAGCTTGGGGAAGTTGGTTTTGATGAGCATGATATTTTTAGTCCCCCAAGCACGGTGGAGAAAATTTACTTTGATGATACTATGCCTCCAATATATGATGATTACAATGATGAATATGATATTTTCAGTCCACCTACTATTGAAGAGAAAATTAATTATGATTACAATATGCCTCCTATATTTGATGATTATGGTGATTAGAATAATAATGATAGCTATTTTGTTGAATTTTCTTCCACTACAATTAATAAAAATGACTATGTTCATGTGGAGAGTATTAATTCTTTTATGCATGTGGCTCATGATAAGAATGTTTTATGTGATAGTTATATTCTTAATTTTATTCATGATGCTACTGAAAGTTATTATGAGAAAGGGAAACATGATTTTATGCATCTCAATAATATTAAGTTTCCCCTCTTTATGTTGAAAGTCTTGAAGTTGCACTTGTTTTGCTTTACTATGCTTGTTGCTTTCTGCTTTCATGACTTGTTTATTTACAAGATTCATGTGCATAGGAAGTGGGTTAGACTTAAATGTGCTTTGAATTTGCTTCTTGATGCTCTCTTTTACTTCAATTCATATTTCTTATGTGAGCATCTTCTCAAACTATCATGCCTAACTTAAAGGCGTTAAAGAAAAGTACATATTGGGAGATAACCCAAAAGTTTTAGATGAGTCTTAGAAGTTATTACCTCTGTAATAACCGCTCCTTATCCTTTTTATTTGCTTTTTTTGCCAAGAGTAACCTCTAATGAGAGAGAACTAATGCTTGGGAAAGTTGCTATCCCGAAAAAGAATTTTGTTCTTCACCATATAAATTCGTATAAAATCTCTGTAAGTCTGTTTGAGCCGTGAATTTTTGTGCTTCTGCCCCAGGTTATTATCTAGCTTTCGTTAGTTCAACACTTTTTGATTTGAGCAACATAAGGTCTTTGAAAAAATTCGTCTTTACCTGCTGGTCTGTTTTGACAGATTTCTGCCATTATTTGCATTTGCTTCTTGTTGGTTCCTTTTTGAGTTCTTTTTGAGAAATTGAGCTTTTTGTGGGAAGTGCTACAGTAGCTTGTGTTTTAATGTAAGTTTTATTGGTGTTGGAACTAAACTAAAAGACTTATTATCTTGAGTGCACTAATGTTCCTAATAAAGTTTGTGTGAAGTTTTGTATGAAGGAAGAATTTCAGGTGTATGGAGAGAATGATGTAATGAGATGAAGAATGGACTAAAGCTGAAGCTTGGGGATGTCACTATCTCTTCGCTGTTGTCTATTATCCATACCACTTGTATTTCACTATCTCTTCGCCGAACTAGTGCACCTATACACCTGACAAGTGTATTGGTGTGTTGAGGACACAAGAGACTTCTTGTATCTTGATTGCAGGGTTGCTTGAGAGGGGATACCTTTGACCACTTCCTCCCTGAGTTCGATAAACCTTGGGTGATCCATTTAAGGGAAAACTTGCTGCTGTTTTACAAACCTCTGCACTTGGAGGCCCAACAACTGTCTACAAGAATAGAAGTGCGTAGACATCAGTGACAACTATACGACGGGAGTTATAGGGTCGAAATGTTTTTGCTCCAGCCATATAGTTGGTCGTTACAGCGTCTGCCTCCATTGTTCGGCTCCTGGTTTCTTCTAGTTGTTGTAAATCTTCTATCTTCGACTTTAATGTAGTGATTCCCTCCTTTAAACTACATTATCTGCGTAGGAAAAATATGAGAAGAAAGGATTGCATACCCCTCTGAATATTAGCATTAGTGGCAGGGTTTAGAGAGATATTTCATCAAAAATATGATTAATATGCAGTTTAAATGTGGACGTGGATGGCTATATTTCAGAGCCATCAACCTCCCCAAGCATAAACTTGATCGTCCCAAGCAAAAAAACCAAAATCAAAAAGGAACTCAGCATTTAAACTGAAATAACGAGATGGTGATCTTACTCATGATTAATAGTCTCATGTTTCCTCCACTTCATAAATCTGAAAAACTTCAGCATAGATAGAGTAATGGCAAGCATATCATACGGGTTTCATGCATCCTTATAGCGTAGCAAAATTATTGTAAACATGGATAATTCAAATGAGTAAACTTTATTCCATGTCAAGTAATCAACTCATAGGCTTGCCTTTGAACAGTAAAGTATAATCATGTAAATTAAGAGTGTGAGAGTTGTCATGAAAAGCATATATACTACAGTATCTCAATTCTCCCACATCAATGAATCAAGACTTTACAAGCACTACCTTTCTATTCATTGTCCTTCTAGAATTTCAGTTTTTAAGTAATTGAGAGCATGCCAAAGATTTGTATTAGTTTATATGGCTATGATGGACACTCATGGCATCACTAAGGTTTTTGTTCCTTTTTCATAATGATTACTCATAATAGCCAGAGGAGTGATTCCATCAAGATTACAGCTACCCGAGAGTGCCAAGAATCTTACCCACTATAGCATTGCTGCTACAAGTGTTTAATCAACTCATATCCGAAATCTAGGAGTTTCCTCCATGAAGATCATTCGTAGGCCAGCAGAGTTGTTGGCATCCTATGAAGTTTGACACGCGTAAAGCTATATCATCCTTATGATTAACAAGTCAAACTCTGGCATGGTCACAAAAATCGCTAAACATTAATTCAATCAAACAAATCCTTACAAAGAGAGCTATCAAGTCAATCAGTGGTGTCGAGTGTCTCTAGAAATAAGCCTTCAAGACTAATCACTACAACACCCAAGTCTTCAATTGTGAGACTTTTTCTTATTACAATTGTTTATTAATTTTTAGGCAAGACTTGGTAAATTACGAGAGCTGGAACAAAATGAGCCCAATTAAATACCCATACAAACGAAAATCTTACTATGATACAAAGACTCACTCCACCAATATAATATCTCAAGATTTACTACTAACTAGCATGGGTTTCTCAAACTTCAAAAGCGGGGAGTCATAAGGTGTCAACACCCGGATTTTTAATCCCAGATGCCTGTTATGCCATACCTCGCAATCCCAGGATTACCATTTTTGCGAGACATAATAGATTGGATATCACAGTACATCATCCATTACAAACCATACATAAGGTCTTACACAAATAAAGGATCTCATGATCCAGTCTTAATACAACAAGCAGCGGAATAAATAATAAGCGTAGCGGTGGGGTCCATCTTCAGGGGCACAGGCAATGCTGACGAAGGCAGATAGTCCTAGTTATCATAGCCGTCCTGCTGACCGTCATCTTGGTAGTCCCCTTTATAGTCTGGCCATAGGAATAGCCAGGAACAAACGCCATGAGTACTCTTTAAGTACTCTCAAACTACCACAAACAAGTAGGATAATACTAAAGTACATGCTAACTCTAAGTTTAAATATAAAGTTAAGTTTGAAACCTAAGCTGAGTTCAGAGACAAAGAAAGATAAAATAAAATTCTAGAATCACTTAAGTTGGGAAGCTAGTGTCATTGTCACAACCCTGTTGTGGTCAAGTCAAGTTCATCATTCATTTCATAAGTCTTTTTTGAAAACATCTGACAACGAAACAATATGGCCACTCCAACTGTCCATAACCGCGGACGCGGCTATTCGAATAGTTTGACACTCTGCAGAGGTGGTACACTTTCACCACAAGATTCGATACATCTATTAAGGATAATCCTGAATCATCATACTTAGTATGCAGATAATCAAACATAATCTTTCCTTTACACACCCTAGTATAAGCACCTCTCCTATGAGCATGGCCTCCCAACCATGACCATCTGTCATCTTGGGCACTGCATAGGTTGACAACACTAAGAGGTAGCCTTAGCTCAAACCTCTCCCGCGAGGGAACTAATACTAATGCATATAAACTTCCGGCTAAGCCTTACCCAATTCAGGTATTGTGGTTGTACGATAAATTTGGAATGGTATCGCATCTAAATCCAACCATCAGTTTTATAAAAGGGTCAAGGCTCATGCCTCAACATTTTCGTCATCATAAACCATTTGTGTTTCTCAACACATGTCAAAACATCTCAATAGAATGACTCATCATTCTAAGGTTTTCACAATTCATTTTCACCAAGTATTCCCATCTAAAAGTGACTCAAGTTTTGATCTAGCTCTAATCTACTAAGTTAAGAGTGTTCACTAAGGTGGAAAGATGGGATCAATATCATGCCATAGAATGACATCTAAAGTTATCTAGATAGGTCAAGTTTTATACTTCTTATGCTACCTTGAAAACAAGTAAAGGACTTTGGTAAAGTAAAACAGTAAAGCTTGGAATTAAATCTTGACTAGGTGTAAATCCAAATGATATCACCAAAGCATGCCTAATGCCTTGGCTTAGGTTATCTAGCTTGCAAGGGTTAGCTTGCATTGTTAATGATGGCTTGCCTTGGGTAGTGCAGTGGTTGAAGTTTTGTTCTTCCTCTTAGAACTCCTCCTCCTCGAAAGCTTGGTCGGGACTATCATCTATAAATACATATAGAGTACACAATCACCAAACAATACTTAACTAGTCTAATTAGCACTCTAAGGCACACATTTTATGATCTATTATCATCACAAGTATCACAAGTTTTATTAACTAGCTTTATTCTTTTTATTTTAGAAAAGTAATTTCTACTCATTGAAAATAGCTAAGATTTAATATTCACCACTTAAAATATGGGATCATGTGGACACATGTCATCACCACATATTCTAACATGTGGGAATGTGATTTAAAGGTTGGATCACATTTTAATAAGTTTAAGTTTAATAATTTGTGATTTAAAGTGACTAGAAATGCCTATATAGCATGATTTTGGTACTAGTCCAAAGTCACTGCCTGCAAACCATAACATTATTACATATTCATATAGGTATGGTGAAATGTGATTTTTGAGAGTTGGAATCAACTCAAAAGCTAACATGGTTGATTTTATAAAAATGTTGCAAGATGCAAATGCTTCGGTTTTGTTATTTTTACTAGGAGAGATCTCTAACTCTAAATGAATTAATTCCAACGGGCTTGGATAGATCTTTTCAGAAGCTTTCCAACACAATTGTAATCACTCCATTTGGATTTGTAAATCTCTCCGAATTGATTTTTAAACTAAGGGACAGAACTAGGTTCAAACTAAATTAGAAAAACCTAGATTTAAATTACTGGGCTAGCGCGGGAAAGAAAATGGGCCGGCCTAGTGGCATTCCACGGCACAGAGAATAGCTGACAGGGGGGTCCAGATGTCATTGGCTCTTTACATGCGAAGCGGTACAGGGCGATGTGGACCGTGCGATTAGAACCTAGATCGAAGGCTGGGGCTTGTCGTCGACGACGGACATGTCGCCAGCGAGGGCTAACCCTAGCGGGTCGATGGGGTAGGGTGAGGGCATACCAGGGATCCAGCTACTGTGGCGAGGCGGGCAAACAAACTGGTAGACGACAGCGATCCTCCTGGTACCGGTGGCGTCCCGAGAGGTGGCCTTGATCAACGATGCCCTTCTCCTCCTTCCGTGGCGGACTCCGATGAAATTCCGGTGCTGCGGACGGCGGCTTGCTCTGGCTAGAGGTGGGGAAGGATCAGTGAGGAGAGGGGAGTGGAATGGTGTGAGTAGTTTGTGCTGGGGAGGGCTCCTTTTATAGGGCGACGAGGGGACCGAGCAGCATGACGGTGAGCTCACCGGTGACGCTGATACAGGCGGTTAGAGGCATGGGCGGCGTAGGCAGACAGTGGCCCGCCTCCTTGTGATGCTCTACGGCGTTAATGCGCAGCTAGGGGCGGTGGCGTTTGGTCGAGCGAGGCTGGCGCTCTGTGCGATAGAGGCGGTGCTCGACACAGCGCACGGCGACTGTGGGTCGCGCGGCGGCGCACGGCCATGCCTGGTGCGGTGCTAGGGTCGAGGCGGAGCGACATGCGGGGTATTATGTCCAGTGGCGGTCTGCTGCGTGCTGGCGACGATAGCGCTCTGGTGCGTGCTGAGCAAGGCGCAAAGAGAATGGGCGGCGACACTGGGGTGTGGTCCAGGGCCTAGGGGTGATCGAGGGGTGGACAGGGGGCGGCGGTAGGGTTGGGCGGAGCTAGTGGTGGCGCTGGAATGGCGCTGCGTGATCTGTGGCGCTCTGTCGACGATCGGCAGTCGGCGACCACAAGGTGGCGGCGCTCCACTACTGCTGCGGCTTAGGGGTAGGCCGGTGCTGGCTTGGTTAGATTCAGGGGGACAAGGGAGTGCAGGGGAGATCAAATGGGGGACAATGGCTTAAGTACAAATGTCGTGGTGGTGTCACGGCAGATGCCATGGATAGGCTAAAGGTAGGGACTAAATGCACTAGGGGAATCTAGGGAGGGATAGCGTGGTGATTCCACACACAGTAGCTTTGTATTTGATTCACTTCCAAGGTTTACAAGTGCTCCTCGAGCTGTATTGGGGAGAGGAGGAAGAAGAACTCTCTTAGTCTCACCGCTAGTAAAACACAACTCTCTAGGAGACAACCAGAAAAACCAACCCACTTGAGACCAACCCTTTCTACAGAGGCCCTAGCCCTCCTTATATAGGGGTGGCTAGGTCTCCCATTAGGGCACACGTGGAGGCATATTCCAAGGAATATGCCTCTTCCCAAAATAGTAAGCCGGCCGGGTCACTTTAGCCTAGGGTCATCCATGCAGACGCTACATAAGCCTCTGTGGCGCCCGCGTCATCCGACATAGGCATCGTCACCTTTGTCGGCCACGCCTCGGTGGTCCTAGCCTCTGTCCGGTTCGCTCACGCTCTGCGTACAGTGGTCACCTTTGACCAGCGAGATACCTTCCTTCTCTTACAAGCTTGATATAACCCGGATCGTACCTAGTTGATCTGGCCACACCTGTTCCTGCATATAAGTTAGATACATCTTACCGACATATGGCATAAGTCGGTTGAGACCCAGTTAGGTGGACGTCCCCTGGTCCGGGTTACTCCGTGATTCGGCCTGCCTTGAGGTGACTCGACCAGCACTTGCTTTGACCTTGCCGTACCTCGGCTAACTAGGCCTTTATACCCCGGCGTGACCCTACCCAGTGGTATCCCCCCAACATTAGTCCCCGAAGCTGGTGCGGTCTTAGCTGCTTTAGCCGCTAAGGCCACAGTAGGATCAATTTCACCGAGCTTCTTGCTCCTTCTCCGAGTTACCTCATAATCCGGATTCCATAGGTTTATTTTCCCTTGGCACATTCCAAGTTTTTACTTGCTGGCCGGGTCACCTCATACTCATCCGGGTCATTCTTCCTTCTATCGTACGCTTCCCCACGTGGAGGCTAATCATTACTTTGCCTCATTTTAAGGGCCTGCGACAGTAACCGCCGCAGTTATTGTCAGAAGTTACTATAGCGCACGGCACGTCGTGCCTGCCTCCTCGTTAACTGTATCATAACATCGCGTCGTGGGATCCACTGCGCCTTGTGGCCCTTCCTGTGGCTCGTCGCTGATTGGTTGATCCGGGTCATACATGGCCACACCATGTGGCCTGCCCGCAAAACGCGATCCCACTACCCCTTAAGGGAGTGGTTAAATAGGGGAGGGGCGCGCCCCTTGGGTCCTTTCCCCACTTCCGCGCCCCTCTGCCTTTGCTTCTTCCTTTTCTTCTCCAGCGACAGCACCGCCGCCACCGCATCTGAGTAGCAGCGCCGCCGCCGCACTGCTTCCACGCGCATCAGCATCGCCGCCACCTCGACGCATCTCCTCCGCCATGGGTCCTCGCCAGTCCAGGCCATTGCCTCCCACCGCTGCTAGCGCTAGTCAGGATAGTGATCTTGAGATGACCGAGGAGGAGCTCACCGTCGCAGAGCAGGAAATGGAGGAAGACGTGGCGAACGCCGACCGTGGCACGTGGGCTGGATCTTGGGTTTGCCAGGATGACCTGGATTGGCTGTACCGCACCAGGCGCATCCCGGAGGGTGTCACTGCACGCCTCGCTGCTGCCGAGCTTGCCCCCTCACCCAATCCGGGTGAGTATGTGGTGTTTCTATCCCACTTCCAACGCGGGTTTGGTCTCCCAGTTAGTGATTTTTTTCCACGACTGGCTCAATATGTACGAGCTTCAGCCGCACCATCTTCTGGCTAACGCCATCACGTCTCTCTCTACCTTCGCTTCCACCATCGAGGGCTATGCCAGAGTATGGCCCACGAAGGAGCTCTAGATCCGGTTCTTTGGCCTTCGCCGGAACGTGATTCCGAACATACAACTTGATCTGGAGGACAAACAGCTCACGCAGTTCGGCGCTGCGTCTATCTCTCCCCGGAAGCAGTCCATCTTCCCCCGAGTCACGGGGCTTGACTCTTGCAAGGGATGGGCCCGGACCTTCTTCTATGTCCGGAACAGCACATCTGAGGATTTGATCCGGCTGCGCCCCTACACTCCGGGTCCTCCTAACCTGGATTTATGGGACAAGGTCCCCAAGAAGCCCATTGTCCTGGCAAACCAAGTCAACAAGAGGTTCCAGGAGCTAAAAGATCAGGGATTGCGCAATGAAGACGCAATGATCACGTTTGTTCGCAACCAGATCTCCCCTCTCCAGAAACACACGCACAAACTATGTCACATGAGCTGGGGCCGCGACCCCAATCGGACCTCTTCGTTCGAGTGAAGCAACACCGTGATCTACCGCCGGGTCAAGGCCCTCTTCACCACCCACAAGGACTTCTCTTCTGAGTGGACGTGGGGGATTGAACAATTTTGCCGAGATAGGCTTCCTCCTGCGGTAAGTCTCGTGCTCCAAACTCTTTCCGAATTAAATCATACGTCGGTCTTTGTTGTATGTTTAATCTTGTTGCCTTTTCTTTCCCTTAGATGTTTCTTCAGCAAACCATCGAGGATGGCACCGAGCCTTCTCTCAAATGGGCGCCAGATCGCGACACCTCGGACGAGGAGGAACCGGATCAGGAGATGTTCCTGCCTATGGCAGATGCGACCAAGCGACCCACCGGTAAACTCTCTTCCATTAGAGATTGGCCCGACGATGAAGATGATTCGGACGTTGAGGTGATGGAGGCATTTGACGCTGTCCCCCTTTCTTATGCTTTTCCGGCATCAGCTAACCCCGGTGGGCAGATCCATGAAGACCCTCCCCTTGCCGTGGGTGAGCCTGTCCCGGTCGCACCGAAGAAGAAGAGGGGAGCTGCATCTGTTTCTTCCTCCGGACCTTCTCAGCCAGCTAAAAGGCGAAAGAAGTCCGGGGACAAAACTACCACCAAGCCTCCAACCAAGGCCACAGCCCGGAGGGCTCGGAAGCCCAAAGAGCCTTTGACCTCGGATGAGTAAGCCACTTCTCCCTTTGCTATTTATCTGTTCTTCCTTTGTTGTAGTTTCTCATCATTTATGATTTGATTCGGCAGGGCCGCGGTGGAGGTTGCCCAGAGTGGATCCGGCATTGCGTCTCCGCTCCGACACAGCCCTTCCCCCCCTCATGGCGACGATTAACGCCCTTTGAGCCCCATCCAGGAGGGCTCAGCGGCTGCTCCGGGTTCTAGCCCACCTCGTCAAGAGGAGGGCAACCTCGGAACAGGGGGAAGCGGTTTTGCCGAGGCTATAGCTGCTCCTTCTTCGGCACAGCCACAACCAGCCACCACCGAGGTTCCTTCCGCACCTCCGCCGAAACAGAAATCTGTACCAGCATCCGCTCCAGCACAAGCAGTAACAACACAAGCACCAACAGCAGCACCAAGCCCCTCCGCCTCGTGCGAGTCTTCCAAGCCTCGGCGAGAAGGCACCATCAACAAGGGAAGCAGTAAGGCAGCTCCCAAGGGCAAATCCGCTGCAGCAACTTCAACTTCTCAGCAACAGCCTAAGGGCAAAAAGGCTCCTGACGCCACCAGGGCAGTGTCCATCGAGACTGGACAGCGCACACTTGCGTCCATGCTCACAAAAAAGACTCCACCGCCGAAGGACGCCCCTGCCAAGCCAGCTGATGCGCAACTTGTTTTGCACACCAGTCTGGCCCTTGCCCAGATTGAGAGGAGGGAAGCTCATCTAGTTGCACCCCACATGCTCAGTGGTGAACGATATCCTCCGACCTTGATCGAGTTTGTGAACAACCGGAACAAGGCGGAGTTCGTCCATGATGACGGTCTCCCGGAGAAGTTCGGTCCCGCCGAATTTGCTGCCCAGATGAATACCGCTGCAAAGGCAATTAACCTTGCAGGTCGGATGATGGAGGTGCATTATTTCGCCTTTTCCTTATCATGCAGAAGATATTAGTGACATAACCATTAGTCCCCGAGCCTCCGGGGGAGTAATTCGTTACTCGGCCGGATGCTCCTTAGAGAATTAACGTAGCTCCTTCATAACTTCGAATATGCACACACCTAGAGTCGGGTTAAGTTCCACTTGGCCTGGATCTTGTACACTTCGAATATGCACACACCTAGAGCCGGGTTAAGTTCCACTTGGCCCGGATCTTGTACACTTCGAATATGCACACACCTAGAGCCGGGTTAAGTTCCACTTGGCCCGGATCTTGTACACTTCGAATATGCACACACCTAGAGCCGGGTTAAGTTCCACTTGGCCCGGATTTTGTACACTTCGAATATGCACACACCTAGAGCCGGGTTAAGTTCCACTTGGCCCGGATTTTGTACACTTCGAATATGCACACACCTAGAGCCGGGTTAAGTTCCACTTGGCCCGGATCTTGTACACTTCGAATATGCACACACCTAGAGCCGGGTTAAGTTCCACTTGGCCCGGATTTTGTACACTTCGAATATGCACACACCTAGAGCCGGGTTAAGTTCCACTTGGCCCGGATTTTGTACACTTCGAATATGCACACACCTAGAGTCGGGTTAAGTTCCACTTGGCCCGGATTTTGTACACTTCGAATATGCACAAGACTAAGCTATCTTTTTGTACTTTTTTTAGGTTACCACCAACCGCTGGAGCGCTGAGTTTCAGTGTCTCTTGGATACTCACAAGATGTTGCGCACGAAACATACTGTACTTCTCGCCGAACACGATAAAAGGGGTACGTTTTCTTCTTTGCATTTTTCCATTTCTCTTCGTCCTTTTCCGCCGAACTAATTCCTCATTCGGATTTCGCAGCTGGTGTGGAGGCTGAGAATATCCTCATGAGGAAAAACTTAGACCAAATAAAGGGTAAGTTAATCTTGCTCCACCTTGTTGTGCTTTCTATCTCCTTTTCTCCTTGGCTCGGCAAATATTCATACCTCGGCTTTGCGGGTTCAACAAACTATTTCAGCTTCTCTTGAAGATAGTGTGCCCGTGCCTGATATGATGCTGCATTTTCTCGAACAAGCAGGGCAGCACCAAGCTGAACTCAAGAAGAAAGACGACGAGCTTGCCCTCCTCCGGACCAAAGACAAAGAGATTGCCCAGCTTAAGGCAGATATGAAGAAGCTTAAGGCGCAGCACAAATCCGAACTGGAGAAGGCAGGCCAAGACTTTACTGAAGAAAGAGAGCGCCTCAACCTCCAGATCACCAAGGATCAAGAACTTCTCAAGGAGGCCGGCGTAAAGCTTGAGTCGGCGAACACTGAACTTGTGCAACTCCGCAAGAGGCGTGATGACTGTACCAAGGAGCTGACCCGGATCCACAACCACATTTCACGTAAGTTCTTTTCCTTCATGCGACATTAACTTCTCCGGGTTGCTTCACATGTCTTTTCCTTACTTGCTTCACTTGTCTTGTTCTCAGGCAAATTTCCAGAGGGAAATGCCATTGCAACCACTGCTGTTGCCAAGTTCCGCCAGGAGAGGGGTACCCTCATTACTCCTGACGCCGGTGAAATTCCTTATGACATGGAGGACCTGCTGGTCAGCCTGTCCTCTCGCGTGGAAATTGTGAAGAATTATGGAAGGATATCCTTGACATGGCAATCCGGATCTTCAACGCCTTTTGGCCTGATGAAGATACTCCGGAGGGGACCGTAGCTCTCGTCGACAAGTTAATGGACTGCGAGACCCAGCTCGACCTTTGGAGGGAATCTGCTGGACGCGCCGGAGCTGAGATCGTTCTCCACTACGTGCTTACGTGGTATGAGAAGATTGACCTCAAACTCCTTGAGCGCATGCGCACCGGATCAAGGTGGTCCACTGACCCGGATTGGGTAGCTCGGCGCAAGGCTTGCGCCCATAGCTTCATCCAATATGCCCCATTCATCAATGGAACGAGGGACGAAGCTTCCTAGATGCTGCTGACGATGAAAATGCCGAAGATGGTTCGGGTGAAGATGAGGAGGACGAGGCTTCGGACGTCGAGGAAGACGAAGATGACGCTGAAGCCGAAGCTGGGGCTGCACCCGCTAGCGCCGAATTACCTCCTCCTGCTGCTCCTTGAGCGAAAAACTTTTAAATTTTATCAGATCCCCGGTATGCCGGGTGCAATTGTATTAAGCACTTAAGTGATATTTTGCTACTAAGTTTATGTGCCGGATTAACTTGGGCGTAGTCTCCGAGTTTCATTTTCTTGTTCCTCCAATTTCTTGGCTCGGCTCGTGTCTACCTAGATTCGGTTTTATGACTTACGAGTCCGAGTTTCAAAAATTGACTTAACAATACTTGGAAACTTTAGGATTAGCTCAAAATAATTCAGCGTAATAAATTTAAAGTAAGCACAAGGTTAGTCTCAAAGACAAATGTCGGCTCGATTAAGTTTCTTTCCTTAGTCGTTTTTCATGTGCTACGCAATTCCAAACTTGTTCTCTTGCTTGCCATGAAGCCAAATCTTGTTGGACAACAGCAAGTCGAAGAGTTAGGTTTTTGGTGCTCGCACATTACTAATCCAGCTTAAGTAGAAGCAACTTACGCCAGCCGACATATAAATAGAAGATACAGAAGACAACCAATAGTATTAAGGTAGTCCCCGAGTTACTGCTCGAGGTGCCAAGATTTCATTAATACGCTCATTGTCGGCATACATACCGACATATGAGAGACTCGGATACATACACTTCTCTGCTAAGTGTAGAAAGGACGAAGTAGAGCTACATTCCATGGACGTTTGGATTCCTCGCCGGACATGTCCGCCTTGTTCTTCTCCTGTGGTTTTGCATCGATAAGATAATAAGAATCATTGTGCAATGCTTTGCTCACAATGAATGGCCCTTCCCATGGGGGGATAATTTATGCATGCCAGCAGTACGTTGTACCAACCGGAGTACAAGATCGCCTTCCCGGAAAACTCGGGAGCTTACCTTCCGGCTATGATAGCGTCGGAGATTTTGCTGATATATGGCAGATCTGGACAATGCCAATTCTCTCGCTTCTTCTAGCAGATCAACATCATTTTGCTGGGCTTCTTGCACTTCGGCTTCTGTGTATTGGGTGACCCTAGGCGAGTCATGCTCTATCTCGGCTGGTAATACAGCTTCTGCCCCATATACCAGAAAAATGGCGTATAGCCTATTGATCGATTCGGAGTTATTCTTAAACTCCACAATACCGATGGTAGTTCTTCTATCCAGCACCCCGCTGATCTTTGCAGCGGCTCAATGAGCCGGGATTTTATCCCGGACAATACTAATCCGTTGGATCTTTCTACTTGTCCGTTCGATGCGGGGTGGGCTACCGAGGCAACGTCTAGCCGGATCTTCTTATCTCGGCAGAAACATGCAAATGCTCCTTCCGCAAAATTTGTGCCATTATCCGTTATGATACTGTGAGGATAACCGTATCTCAAGATGATATCTTTGAGGAATGTTACGGCAGTAGCTCCATCACATTTTCTTATTGGCTTCACTTCAATCCATTTCATAAATTTGTCAACCATGACCAAGATATGGGTCATGTTCCCTCTTGCTGGTTTAAACGGGTCAACCATATCCAAGCACCATACGGCAAATGGCCATGTAATTGGTATGGTCTTGAGCTCCGACATTGGCATATGTGTCTTTGTCGCATATCTCTGACAGCCATTGCATTTTCTTACTAGATCTTCTGCTTGTTCCAAATCACTTGGCCAGTAAAACCCATGGCAGAAAGATTTTGCTACCAAGGCTCTGGACGAGGCATGATGCCCACATTCCCCTTGATGTATATCTCAGAGGATGTCAAGTCCTTCCTCCGAGTCAACACATCGCTGGAGGACATTAGCCACACTCCTTTTGTATAGCTCGGAATTGATGATCGTGTATGCTTTTGCTCTCCTCTGAGTTTGCCTAGAAAGCACCTCCTCAGCGGGTAAAGTTCCATCTTTTAGGAATTGGAATATGGGTAGTGCCCAAGTTGGTACAACTCGCACTGGGAACACATCCTCATCAATTTCCATCTGATCCACTGGCATAACTTCAACCGGATCACGCTATGCAGTCCCCGGGTTTGCCAAGGCAGTCCTCGGGTTTGCCAAGGTAGTCCCCGTGTTTCGCGAACCACTCCCCACATCAATGTCCATGGGCACAGCTTCCGATTCAGGATTTGCCAGGATAAAAATTGAGTCGGACTCCGGGGATGGCCTGATAGATGGTTTTCTGAGATGCTCTAATGCTACACCCGGTGGAATTGCTTGTCGAGTTGATCCGAGCTTCGACAATACGTCGGCAGCCTCATTTTCCACCCGGGGTATATGGTGAAATTCGCATCCCTCAAAGTAACCAGATATCTTCTGCACATGAAATCTGTACAATGCCATGTTTGCATCCAAAGCATCCCATTGTCCGAAGACTTGCTGGACTACAAGATCCGAGTCACCGAAGCATTGGATCCGATGTATTCTAATCTCTTTTGCCACTTTGAGCCCATGTACAAGTGCCTCATATTCTGTAACATTGTTTGATGCAGTGAAGTGGATCTGCAGCACATATTTCAGCGGGTCCTTCTTTGGTGAGGTAAGCACAACTCCGGCACCTAACCCGGTTTTTGTTTTTGACCCGTCAAAGTGCATTCTCTAGTAGTTCGGATCTGGCATTGGTGGCTCATATTGCACCTCGACCCAATCCACAAAAAAGTTCGCCACAGCCTGTGATTTGATTGCTTCTCTTCTGTCATATTGTGGCGCATAAGGAGCTAGCTCAATTGCCCACTTTGCAATCCTGCCACTTGCATCCTTGTTGCTCATTATCTCGAATATGGGGCTTCACATATTACCTTGATTGGGTGCTCTTCGAAATAGTGCTTCAGCTTCTTAGCTGCCATATACACACCATATGCCACCTTTTGATAATGAGGATAGTTTTGCTTTGAGGCTGATAATACCTCGCTCAGATAATACACTGACCTTTGCACTGACTTACCCTCTTCATCGCGCTCTACCACAATTACCGCACTTACAACTCGGTTGGTTGCGGCTATATAGAGCAACATCGGATCCTTTGATAGTGGAGAGGCTAACACTGGTGCAGTGGCTAACATCTTCTTTAGTTGGATAAAGGATTCATTGGTCTGTGGCGTCCAAATGAACTTGTCTGACTTTTTCATGAGTTGATAGAGAGGCAGTGCCTTTTCTCCCAACTGACATACAAACCGACTTAAGGATGTCAGGCAACCAGTGAACTTCTGGACATCGTTAAGACACTTCGGCAGTTCCATTCGCTCTATGGCCCGGATTTTAGTTGGATTAACTTCGATGCCTCGGCTGGAGACAAGAAATCCGAGTAATTTTCCTGGCGGGACACCGAAGGTGCATTTCTCTGGATTAAGCTTCATTCGGAACCTCCTCAGGTTCGCGAACGTCTGCCTGATATTGTCAAGGAGCGTTTTGCTTTCCTTGGTCTTTATCACAACATCATCCACATACACCTGCACATTTTGAACAATTTGGTCATGCAAACATTTTTGCATACATCTCTGGTACGTTGCTCCTGCATTACGTAAACCAAAAGGCATGGTGCGATAGCAATAAGCCCCATACGGGGTGATAAATGCAGTCTTTATTTGATCACTTGGGTTCAGAGGTATCTGGTGGAAACAAGAATATGCATCAATGAACGACAACAACTCACACCCAGTAGTGGAATCTATGACTTGGTCTATCCTTGGCAGTGGGAATGGATCTTTTGGACACGCCTTATTTAGGTTCGTGTAATCGATACACATACGCCAAACCACTGCCACGTTCGGATCATCCTTCTTCTTCTCCACCAGCACCGGATTAGATAGCCAATCTGGGTAAAGCACTTCCATGATAAATCCTGCAGCCAACAACCGAGCTATCTCATCTCCTATGACCTTTCTCCTATCTTCGGCGAAGCGGCGGAGAGGTTGCTTCACCGGCTTTGCTCCGGGTCTGACATTCAAAGATTGCTCGGCCAACTCCCTCGGAACACCTAGCAGGTCCTGTGTGGAGCAAGAAAAAATATCCCGATTCTTAGGAGGAAGTTGACGAGCTCGCTTTCCTATTTGTCATTTAGCCCGGCACCAATTGTTACGGTGCGCTCAGGGAACATGTCATCAACAGGCACTTTCTTGGTATCCTTTGTCGCTTGGATCGAGACACTACCATGTGGGTTACTCAGCGCCAGCATATACTGATGCGCGGACTGAGCCAATGCCACCACTTCTTGGATCTTTCTCTTCTCCTACGCGATCACGAGTGACTCGGCCAGGTTAGATCCGGCAGAAGCACACTCAATAGAACGTCGGAAATCCCCAGCTATGGTGATTACACCGTTTGGCCCGGGCAGCTTCATCTTCAAGTAACTGATGTGACAACTTGCCATGAATTTGTTCAGAGCTGGCCTACTGAGCAACGCGTGATATGCGCTTTCCAAATTGAGAACTTCGAATTCCAAATTCTCAGTCCGGCAATTATCTCTCGTACCAAACAACACGTCAACCCAGACCTTGCCAATGGGTTCACAAGAAATGCCTGGCACAATGCCATGGAAGGTTGTCCTTGTAGCTTGGAGCATGTTCTCCGAGATACCCAACTTGCGCATCGTGTGCACATACATGATGTTGATGCTACTGCCATTATCAATTAGCACCTTTGAGAACCTCACATTGATGTTAGGCCCAATGAATGTCGGATCCAACACTAGCGCATACGAACCAGGACTTGGCATAAGTTTCGGATGATCTTTGATGCTCCAGGTAAAATCCTGATCCGACCAAGGCATATACCTCGTCACGGCCGGCATTACTGCATTGACCTCCATATGTCGGTGCTGCAAGCTCTTTCTGTCTGTCTCTTCTGTAGTAAACCCACAATAACTCTGATGATGCTCTCTGTACTCATTCCTCCCCTCATTTCTGGGGTAGCTCTGATCCGGTTGGTTTTGGTTCTCCACCTTGATGCACTGCATCCCTTCTCTCATGGTTGTCATACCTCGGCGGAGGGGGAGGCAACATTAATTGTTACGTGTTCGCTCCGGAGAGCAATTGCTGCCGGGGTAACTCCTGTCGAGGTTGATCATTCCGAGGTGCCTAAGCATTCCCCGAACCACCTTGTTCTATCTTTCGCATCCACTCACACTGTCGGGTTGTGTGACCCGCTGGGTTACTCATTTGGCGTATGGAACTTACACGGCTGATCTAGCATTGCCTCATAGGTATACCTCGCACGGTCCTTCTTTTCTGGCCACTGCCTCTTCTGATCTGGCGTCCAAGTTTTCTTGCCATCATTTCTTGGAGTCCATTGTTGTCCTCTAGTTTTTTGACGTTGCCTGCTTCCTGCTCCGGGTTGATCCTAATTCACAGCTGCAACTTGTTGCGAACTGTACCGATAATCCGGTCTATCATCCCTTCTTTTACCTCGGTAATCATTTCTCCGGGATGACCCGGCCCCATCTCGCTGACAATACTCCTCGCTTGACTCGTTTGACGTGAGTCTAGGTTTCGTCGGATCACCTAAGGCATATGAATTAGCAATTCGGATTGTTTCTGCCAAGGTGGTTGGCATATCTCTTTGCAACCTTTGCCATAGCATGCTTGCATATCTGCATCCTTGCGCAAACCAAGCTATGGCCTGTGACTCAATCACACCCTCACATGAGTTTCGCACTGTGCACCAGCGGGTCAGGAATTCCCGGTCTGTCTCATTCGGTCTCTGCCTTCACATTGCTAGGGTCTGTGGCCTGTTGGGCCTCTGATACGTACTTGAGAAATTGCTAACGAACATCTCCTCAAAATCGATCCAATAGTTAATACTACCGGGTGGCAAGTTGTTTAGCCATACCCTCGCTGGCCCCTCCAGCATCTAGGGTACATATCTCACAGCCCATCGCAAGTTGCCTGTGGCAATTTTCACAGCTGTTGCATAGTTAAGCAACCAATCCTCCGGCTTAGTGTTGTCGTCATACGTCTTTGTGCCTCTAGGTAACTGGAAGTTAGGTACCGGAGGTTCCTTCATGATCTGGGGCCCAAAACATGCTGGACCCAGAGGACCTTGACACTCAATTTTCTCTGACCTATACAGCCGATCCAGTTTTAACCTGGCATCATCAGGCATCAAGTTCCTGCCTCCCAATCTTGACCCTATCACGTGATAGTCCGGCCTGGGATAGCCAGCGTTCGCCATCTCTGAATCACCATCATTGTATCTATCTTGCTCTTGTGGAGCTGCCCTCTGTTGCATACCTTGGCCGGCACTGCGCTCTTGTCGTGGTATATTCCACTGCTGCGGTTGACCTGCACCTACCAAATTACGCTGTCCGGCATTGTCGTTTACAACATTCCTTGACCGGCATTGCGTTGGTCGCGGTTACCTCGGCCAGCTTCACCTTGGCTCACACTCCTTTGATCGTCATTTCTCTACACTTCTTTTCCTTTCCCTGTCCTTGCCGGGTCATATGGGACTATCTGCTTATTCCTCCTGGCCGAAGTTACAACCTCTTCTCTCTTAGGACCACCATGAGGAGACGATGCGGCTCCGGCGGATTTCTCTGGGTTACCCATCGCCGAATGAACAATCTTGGAGGCCCTAACTCTCTCCGGGTTAGCCCTGAGCAATTCCTCGTTTTGCCTGTTCGCGATCCGAACCAACTCATTAACTCTGTCCTGCTGTCTTTGACGGGCTTCACCCGTCAGACCTTCTAACTCGGATGCAGCTGCATCTGCTACCCTAAGGTTTTTTGCCGGGTACTATACTTCGGTAGCCCCACGGACAAACAGTTCTCTGACTCCTCAATCCTAGTATCACCCTCTCTGTTCATTTCACTCATGAGATTTCTCCCCTTCACTTTTACAGCATCTACCTTATTTGCCTTGGCGTACTCACGCAGTGTCATGTTCAATGACTGCTGAGCCGCGGCTATCTTTTTTGCACCCACTAGTATTTTCTGCCTAGTCTCCTCTAGCTCAGCCTGTGCCTTAGTCGGATCTACTACTGCTGCTACCGGGTTTTCCAAGCTATCCATCGCCTGCTGTAGCACATTCTCAGGCCTCTCTAGCGGAGGACCTGTACTTTTCCTCGGTGCCTTAGGTGTTACCTCCGGATCTGGTGCCGGATCCTTGCTTGCGCCAGCGCCAGGCGCGATCATCATTACCTCAGCGTGGTCCGAGGAGCGAGTGATACGCGCCCCGCGAGCCGCACTAAGGGGTGGCTCACCTCCTTCGACAACGTGTCGCGGATGAACGCACGACACATCGATAGCAACGTAGATCTTGTGCGCGCCGAGCTTGACAAAGAGGCCGTTGTGCAGGAGAGGACGCTTGCCGAAGCAGCCAGCGTTGTCGCTGAAGAAATCCAGCGCTCTGAAGCGTTGAACGAGCCCGGAGATGATGTGTTCACCGATGCTGATGAAGTTTCCCGTCCGGATCTTCACCCCTGCTAGCGCGGCTAGCCCCATGGTGGGCACCAACTTTCGTGGTGGTGTCACGGCATATGCCATGGATAGGCTAAAGGTGGGGACTAAATGCACTAGGGGAATCCAGGGAGGGATAGCGTGGTGATTCCACACATAGTAGCTTTGTATTTGATTCACTTCCAAGGTTTACAAGTGCTCCTCAAGCTGTATTGGGGAGAGGAGGAAGAAGAACTCTCTTACTCTCACCGCTAGTAAAACACAACTCTCTAGGAGACAACCAGAAAAACCAACCCACTTGAGACCAACCCTTTCTACAGAGGCCCTAGCCCCCCTTATATAGGGGTGGCTAGGTCTCCCATTAGGGCACACGTGGAGGCATATTCCAAGGAATATGCCTCTTCCCAAAATAGTAAGCCGACCGGGTCACTTTAGCCCAGTGTCATCCATGCAGAGGCTACGTAAGCCTCTGTGGCGCCCGCGTCATCCGACATAGGCATCGTCACCTTTGTCGGCCACGCCTCGGTGGTCCTGGCCTCTGTCCGCTTCGCTCATGCTCTGCGTACAGTGGTCACATATGACCAGCGAGATACCTTCCTTCTCTTACAAGCTTGATATAACCCGGATCGTACCTAGTTGATCCGGCCACACCTGTTCCTACATATAAGTTAGATACATCTTACCGACATACGACATAAGTCGGTTGATACCCAGTTAGGTGGACGTCCCCTGGTCTGGGTTACTCTGTGATTCGTCCTGCCTTGAGGTGACTCGGCCAGCACTTGCTTTGACCTTGCCGTACCTCGGCTAACTAGGCCTTTATACCCCGGCGTGACCCTACCCGGGGTATCCCCCCAACAACAAACAGTATTAGTTAGGCAGTTTATTTTCTGCATGCCACATGTTCGACACAATGGCCGCATGAGAAAAGGTTTTGAATTTTTGGATGGATTTTGGTGGGTTTGCTAGACACATGCTTAAGCGTGTGTGGTTGCTTGGGTTTTGAAAATGGAGCTCATTTGTGTGGTTTTTGAATTAGTGTGATCTTGATACATACACTAGATTCAATTTTGAAAATGTCATTTAAAATTAGAGTTTGAATGTTTTTGGGAGATCACAAAATGGGCCTTCGCACATCACTACTTGTACTAGCAAGGGGTGCTAAGAACCACAATTGTCTCTGTTGAGAATTGAGTCCTAGGAATAGCCAAAGTAGGCATGGTAGTTAAAATGGCACAAATGACCATTTGCTTCTTTTATTCATTTTGATTTGTTTTTCTTTGGGATTTGTTTGGGAATAATCTAGATGATGTTTATTTCACGTAAGAATCATTTTACAAGCAATGGGTCACTTAATCATGGCAATTCAAACCAACTCCTAATTAAATGCACACACATATGAATGCTTTAATAATTTTAGATGGAAAAGTTTTTTGTTAACCCTAATTTTGATGATTTGGATCTTGATCACTTGTATTAATGTTTTGGGATGTTACAAACCTCCCCCCTTAAACAAAATCTCATCCCGAGATTTACGAAAGAAAACTAGGAACTAAAGAGATCTGGGAACTCTGTCCTAATGTAATCTTCTCGCTCCCAAGTGGCTTCCTCTTCGGTATGATTGCTCCATTGAATCTTGAGAAATTTGATACACCTGGTCCTGGTGGTTCTATAGACTTCCTCTAAGATACGGATGGGTACTTCATGATACGTCAGGTCCTTGTTGATTTCCACAGCTCAGCGATCGATGTTCTTGAAAACTTCAGTCTTCTCTGGCACTTCTAGGCATTTGCGAAGTAACGAGATATGGAACACATTGTGGATGGCTGACATCTCTTCTGGCAGTTCCAGTTGATACGATACTTCTCCTCGGTGGTTTAGAATCTTAAATGGCCCGATATATCTGGGGGCTAACTTTCCTTTCAGACTAAAGCGTTGGGTTCCCTTCAATGGTGAAACCTTGAGATATACAAAATCTCCGACATTGAAAGTCAGGTCTCTCCTTCTCTTGTCAGCATAACTCTTATGTCTAGATTGGGCGGTCTTGAGGTGCTCACAGACTTTGTGAACCTTCTCTTCAGCTTCTCGGAGAATGTCGGGTCCAAAGATCTGACTCTCTCCTACTTGCGACCAATTCAAAGGGGTACGACACTTTCTTCCGTATAGGAATTCAAATGGTGCCATTTGCAAACTAGCTTGATAACTATTGTTATATGAGAATTCTGCGAAAGGCAGATAGTCTTCCCATTTTGATCCGTACTCCAAAACACAAGCTCTCAACATATCCTCTAGGATCTGGTTGACTCTTTCAGTCTGTCCATCAGTTTGTGGGTGATAAGCGGTGCTGAAATTCAACTTGGTTCCTAATCCCTCTTGGACTTTCTGCCAAAATCTCGAGGTAAACTGGGTTCCTCGATCTGATACTATGGTCATGGGGGTTCCATGCAGACTAACAATTATAGCAATATACAGCTCTGCTAGCTTCGAACTCTGGTAGGTTGTCTTGACAGGTATAAAGTGAGCTACCTTAGACAGTCTGTCAACAATGACCCAGATTGAGTCATCTCCCCTACTAGAAGTAGGTAAACTGGTGATGAAGTCCATTCCGACGGAATCCCGTTTCCATTCCAGGATCTGCAATGGTTGCAGCAGTCCTGTGGGTCTCTGAAGCTCTGCTTTGACTCTTTGACAGATGTCACACTTGGCGATGTAGCTTCCGATTTCTCTCTTCATCTTATGCCACCAAAATTGCTCTTTCCAATCTTGATACATCTTCGTTCCTCCGGGGTGGATAGAATAAAGAGTATCATGAGCTTCCTGCATGATAACCTGCTTCAGTTCCGAATCTGCTGGCACGCAGATACGTCCTTTGTACCACAGAACTCCTTCTTCGTCTTCAGTGAATCTAGGTACCTTTCATGTACCAATACGACGTTTGATTCCGTCGATACTTTCATTTCCCTTTTGGGCTTCCTTGATTTGGCTGATTAATGTGGGTTGAAGTTCAATGCTAGCTAAGAATCCTTTGCTAACAAGATCAGTCCTAAACTGCTCCAATTCCTCATACAAACTTGGTTGCTTCTCCTTAATCATAGTGTTCAGTCTACATGGCAATCTGCTAAGAGCATCCGCTACCACATTGGCTTTGCCAGGGTGATAGTGAATGTCAAGGTCATAATCCTTGATTAACTCTATCCATCTCCTTTGCCTCATATTCAGCTCCTTCTGAGTGAAAATATACTTCAAGCTCTTGAAAACTGGCTTCACATTTGTCAGTCCATTCAAACTTCTTGTCCTTCTTCAGCAATTGGGTCATGGGTCTGGCGATGCTCGAGAATCCTTCTACGAACTTGCGGTAGTATCCCGCTAATCCGAGAAATGCACAGACTTGGGTTTGAGTGGTTGGGGCTTCCCATTCTTTGACATCTTTAATTTTGGCGGGATCAACAGAGACTCCTCCAGCAGACACAATATGTCCTAGGAATCCTACTTCTTTCAGCCAAAACTCCCACTTGCTGAACTTGGCATATAACCGATGCTCTCTCAGGGTTCCTAGGATAATTCTCAGATGTTGCTCATGCTGCTCTTCTGACTTGGAGTAGATAAGGATATCATTGATAAACACAATGATGAACTTATCCAGGAAATTCATAAAGATCGTATTCATGAGATTCATCAAATAAGCAAGGGCATTGGTTAATCCGAAAGACATAACCGTGTACTCGTATAAACCATAGAGAGTAGTAAAGGCGGTCTTCGGAATATCCGTTGCACGAATCTTAAGTTGGTGATAACCAGTCCTAAGATCAATATTTGAGAATACCTGGGCACTAGTCAACTGATCAAACAGATCTTCTATCTTTGGTAGAGGGTACTTGTTTTTGATGGTGACGTCATTCAGCTTCCTGTAATCTGTGCACAGACGGTTGCCTCCATATTTCTTGTCGGCAAATAACATTGGTGATCTCCATGGCGATGCGCTTGGTTGAATCAAGCCTGTTGCTAACATTGCATCCAACTACTGCTTCAGTTCCACTAACTCTGAGGGGTTCATGCTATAGGGTCTCTAGGGTATGGGTCCGGTTCCGGGGATTAGTTCGATAATGAACTCAATATCCCTATCTGGGGGCATACCTGGTAATTCATCTGGGAATACGTCGGGGTATTCACAGACTACTCTGACTTGGTCTATGGTGGGCAGGGCTAGACTCTTGTTCCACTTGAATTGACGGGGTAGGGTTTCAGATATATGCTCTAATGTGACTCCAGAGCTACTGGTCATGGTGATGGCTTTCTTAGCACAGTCTATCAATCCTTTATGCCTTGACATCTAGTCCATACCTAGTACTACTTCCAATCCTTTGGTTCCAAGTACTATTATGTTGGCATAAAAATCTATCCCATGTATTCTGATAGGCACAGCTTTGCAAATTTTTCTAGCTTTTGTAGTTGAACCCGGGATTTGAACTATCATAAAATGCTTCAAGTTGGTTGGGTGAATCTTACTAGTGCATGCAAATTCTTCGGTGACAAATGAATGCGATGCTCCCGAATCAAACAATACCCTTGCTAAAACTGAGTTGACAGAAAACATACCCAGCACTACATCTGGCACTTCTTGGGCTTCCTCGGCGTTCATGTGGAAAAGACGGCCGTTGCGGTTGTGAGGGTTCCCTAGGGCAAATCTTCTCCCTGGTTGAACACGACGCTGCTGTTGAGCTGGGGCATTCACATTGGCAGTGGCGGCAGTCTTCTTGGGGCACTCATTGGAGTAGTGGCCCTTCACTCCACACTCAAAACAAGTGATCTGGGACTTGTATTTCGCTGCGACAGGCACAACATTGCTTCCAGCTCTAGGTGTCGTGTTGTTGTTGTTGTTCTTGGAAGGGGCACGGGTGAAATTGTTAGTGTTGCTAGAGTTGTTGTTGTTTCCTCCGGACTTCACATTGCCTCCGCTATGGTTGGGGTAGCTTGGGCGAGACATTGGGGGTCGGTTGTTTCTGGGTGCATATCCTGGTGAGGGGTTGGGATGGTACTTCTGGTGACTGCTGGATCCAGATTGCTGCATCATACGATGTTTGCGGTTGTCGTTTGCCTGATTAATCTTCCCTTCCATCTGAATGGCAGAGTCGACTAGCTCTTCGAGATCCTCGAAACGGATGTTGACGAGTACAATCTACATCTCATCATGCAGTCCATTCAGGAATCTCTCCTTCTTCTTGTCCTCCGTGTTGATCTCATCAGGGGCGTACCTTGCTAAGGACAGGAATCTATCACGGTACTCCACCACAGTCATTCTGCCTTGCTTCAATTCTCTAAACTCATCCCTCATTCGTGTGACTAGTCCCTGTGGCACGTGGGTGCGGCTGAACTTGATCTTGAAGGCTTCCCATGTCATAACTTGACCATGGTTCATCAGGCGGATGCTGTTCCACCATGCTCTTGCGTCTCCTGCCAAGTAGTGGGTGGAAAAGAGAACTTTCTCGTTGTCATCAACTCTAGCTACTTCCAAGTTATTCTCCATCATCCGTAACCAGTCATCAGCATCTAAGGGGTTCTCTGAAGTGCTAAAGATTGGGGGATTGGTATTCTGGAAGTTCTTCAGCTTGGATCCTTGATGATCCTGATTTCCATGCCCTTGGTTGTTGAGAGCCATTTGGGCAATCTGTTGTAGTGTTGCTAGATTAGCTTGGCGCTCTGCCCTGCTTGCTTCTCTGTCTGCGATGAGATTCTGCAAGATCTGCAGCATTGGGTCTTGCGACGAGCTGCTCCCTCCTTGGTTTCCACGAGTCATCTAAATATTGAGGTAGATAAAGGGGGTAAGAGGGAAAGTTATAAGGTTCATGGTTTTGGTTTCAAAGCTAAAACTTTGAGTTTGACTCAGGTTTTTGCAACTAACTTCATTTCATTCATGCAAACAACACACGATACAAACACACACCACAACAAAGAAGAATAGATGGTTTTAAGAACCATTCTGCAAGCTACGATACAGTGGGACCGATACATCTCATGCTATGACAGTGCTCTAGTGCATCTACTCATCGTCGATGAAGTCGGAGTCCTCATCGTCAGTGTAGAAGTCCACGGCATCCTCCTCCAAAAAGTCATCATCATGGCTGAGGTAAGAATCCATGTCTCCCTGGATGTTTTCACCCTCATCTTCTTCTTGCTTCACGGCAAGCTAAGTTTCTTGCTCCTTGATGGTCTTCTCGAGGTTGGCCACCTTCTTTCGAAGACAGGCGATGACGCGATCCTTCTTCCGGCGCTAGCGGCGAAGAGACTGACGGTCCTTGACAAGCAGTGAGAAAGTCTGGGCCTTCTGGTCGGCGATGGCACGGTTGTGGTTGACGAACTCCCTAGCATTGTCCAACTCCTTCTGACGATCGTCCAACAGGAACTCGAGGTTCTCCACTTGGCGCTTCAGTTCTGGATGACTTGGCATCTCCATCGGCATTCCCATGAAGTCACGTCTTTCATAGTGAGCAAAATGGGTCCCTTGGATCTGGTTGACACTGAAGGCACATGGACATGCGAGAGCTTCATGCATTGCCCTGGCTAATCCATCTAGCCAGTTGTTCTCTCTCACAGAGAACTGGATTCTCCCGGACATTGGTGCTTCGATGCTTCCTCGAACATCAGCGGTGACTAGCCACTGTAAATCTCCTCCTAGGGGTCCTGGAAGTTGAGCTCCAAGAAACTCCGGATGTGGGCGTCCCAATAACTCAGACAGTGAATCCAGATCCCTCTCGAAGATTAGTTGACCTCCGTTTCCCAACTGGTAGAACTTGCTGAACTGAGACTCCATCTACAAGAATTGGGGAGGAGGAAGTTAGTGAAGTGATCAAGTGTGTCAAATTTTAGGTAGTAATGTAAGAATTGGAGGAACATGAATTTCTGAGAAAGAATGAATTCCCAAGGGTAAGAGAGGACATAGTTTTTCATAAATACTCACTTTGGTTTTTGAAACTAAGTTTTTTGGTTTAGACGTCCATTCTAACTAGGGTCTCCTATGGTCAGGATGGCTCTGATACCAACTTGTCAACACCCGGATTTTTAATCCCAGATGCATGTTATGCCATACCTCGCAATCCCAGGATTACCATTTTTGCGAGATATAACAGATTGGATATCATAGTACATCATCCATTACAAACCATACATAAGGTCTTACACAAATAAAGGATCTCATGATCCAGTCTTAATACAACAAGCAGCGGAATAAATAATAAGCGTAGCAGTGGGGTCCATCTTTAGGGGCACAGGCAATGCTGACGAAGGCAGATAGTCCTAGTTATCATAGCCGTCTTGCTGACCGTCATCTTGGTAGTCCCCTTCATAGTCTGGCCATAGGAATAGCCAGGGACAAAAGCCATGAGTACTGGCAAACTACCACTAACAAGTAGGATAATACTAAAGTACATGCTAACTCTAAGTTTAAATATAAAGTTAAGTTTGAAACCTAAGCTGAGTTCTGAAACAAAGAAAGATAAAATAAAATTCTAGAATCACTTAAGTTGGGAAGCTAGTGTCATTGTCACAACCCTGTTGTGGTCAAGTCAAGTTCATCATTCATTTCATAAGTCATTTTGAAAACATCTGACAACGAAACAGTATGGCCACTCCAACTGTCCATAACCACGGACGTGGCTATTTGAATAGTTTGACACTCTGCAGAGGTGGTACACTTTCACCACAAGATTCGATACATCTGTCAAGGATAACCTTGAATCATCATACTTAGTATGCAGATAATCAACTATAACCTTTCCTTTACACACCCTAGTATAAGCACCTCTCCTATGAGCATGGCCTCCCAACCATGACCATCTGTCATCTTGGGCACTGCATAGGTGGACAACATTGAGAGGTAGCCTCAGCTCAAACCTCTCCCACGAGGGAACTAATACTAATGCATATAAACTTCCGGGTAAGCCTTACCCAATTCAGGTAGTGTGGTTGTACGGTAAATTTGGAATGGTATCGCATCCGAATCCAACCATCCGTTTTATAAAAGGGTCAAGGCTCATGCCTCAACATTTTCATCATCATAAACCATTTGTGTTTCTCAACACATGTCAAAACATCTCAATAGAATGACTCATCATTCTAAGGTTTTCACAATTCATTTTCACCAAGTATTCCCATCTAAAAGTGACTCAAGTTTTGATATAGCTCTAATCTACTTAGTTAAGAGTGTTCACTGAGGTGGAAAGATGGGATCAATCGCATGCCATAGAATGACATCTAAAGTTATCTAGATACAAGTTTTATACTTTTTATGCTACCTTCAAAACAAGTAAAGGACTTTGGTAAAGTAAAGCAGTAAAGCTTGGAATTAAATCTTGGACTAGGTATAAATCCAAATGATATCACCAAAGCATGTCTAATGCCTTGGATTAGGTTATCTAGCTTGCAAGGGTTAGCTTGCATTGTTAATGATGGCTTGCCTTGGGTAGTGCAGTGGTTGAAGTTTTCTTCTTCCTCTTGATAGAACTCCTCCTCCTCGAAAGCTTGGTCGGTACTATTGTCTATAAATACATACGGAGTACACAATCACCAAACAATACTTAACTATACTAATTAGCACTCTAAGACACACATTTGATGATCTATTATCATCACAAGTATCACAAGTTTTATTAACTAGCTTTATTCTTTTTATTTTAGAAAAGTAATTTCTACATATTGAAAATAGCTAAGATTTAATATTCACCACTTAAAATATGGGATCATGTGGACACATGTCATCACCATATATTCTAACATGTGGGAATGTGATTTAAAGGTTGGATCACATTTTAATAAGTTTAAGTTTAATAATTTGTGATTTAAAGTGACTAGAAATGCCTATATCGCATTATTTTGGTACTAGTCCAAAGTCACTGCCTGCAAACCTTAATATTATTACATATTCAGATAGGTATGGTGAAATGTGCTTTTTGAGAGTTGGAATCAACTCAAAAGCTAACATGGTTGATTTTATAAAAATGTTGCAAGGTGCAAATGCTTCGGTTTTGTTATTTTTACTAGTAGAGATCTCTAACTCTAAATGAATTAATTCCAACGGTCTTGGATAGATATTTTCAGAAGCTTTCCAACACAATTGGAATCACTCCATTTGGATTTGTAAATCTCTCTGAATTGATTTTTAAACTAAGGGACACAACGAGGTTCAAACTAAATTAGAAAAACATAGATTTGAATTAGTGGGCTAGCGCGGGAAAGAAAATGGGCTGGCCCAGTGGCGTTCCGCGGCACAGAGAAAAGCTGACAGGGGGTCCACATGTCATTGTCTCTTTACATGCGAAGCGGTACGGGGCGATGTGGACCGTGCGATTAGAACCTAGATCGACGGTTGGGGTCGTCGATGACGACGGACATGTCGCCGGCGAGGGCTAACCCTAGCGGCTCGGTGGGGGTACGGTGAGGGCATACCAGGTCTCCAGCTACTGCGGCAAGGCGGGCAAACGAACTGGTAGACGACGGGGATCATCCTGGTACCGGCGGCGTCCTGAGAGGTGGCCTGGATCAACGGCGCCCTTCTCCTCCTTCCGCGGCGGACTCCGGTGAAATTCCGGCGCTGTGGACGGCGGCTTGCTCCGGCTAGAGGTGGGGAAGGATCAGTGAGGAGAGGGGAGTGGAATGGTGTGAGTAGTTTGTGCTAGGGAGGGCTCCTTTTATAGGGCGACGAGGGGACCGAGCGGCAAGACGGCGAGCTCAGCAATGACGCTGATACAGGCGAATAGAGGCATGGGCGGTGTAGGCGGATGGTGGCCTGCCTCCTGGCGATGCTCTATGGTGTTAATCCGCAGCTAGTGGCGGTAGCGTTTGGTCGGGTGAGGCTGACGCTCTGTGCGACAAAGGCGGTGCTCGACGCGGCGCACGGTGACTGTGGGTCGCGCGGCGGCGCACGGCCATGTCTGGCGGGGTGCTAGGGTCGAAGCGGAGCGGGGTGCAGGATTTTATGTCCAGTGGCGGTCTGCTGCGTGCTGGCGATGATCGCGCTCTAGCGCGTGCTGAGCACGGCGCAGAGAGAATGGGAGGCGGCACTGGGGTATGGTCCAGGGCCTTGGGGTGATCGAGGGGTGGACAGGGGGCGACGGTAGGGTTGGGCGGAGCTAGTGGTGGCGCTGGAATGGCGCTGCGTGGTTTGTGGCGCTCTGTCCACGATCGGTCGGCGGCGACCACAAGGTGGCGGCGCTCCACTGCTGCTATGTCTTAGGGGTAGGCCGGTGCTGGCTTGGTTAGACTCAGGGGGACAAGGGAGTGCAGGGGAGGTCAAATGGGGGACAATGGCTTAAGTACAAACAGTATTAGTTAGGAAGTTTATTTTCTGCATGCCACCTGTTCGACACAATGGCCGCATGAGAAAAGTTTTTGAATTTTTGGATGAATTTTGGTGGGTTTGCTAGACACATGCTTAAGCCTCTATGGTTTCTTGGGTTTTGAAAATGGAGCTCATTTGAGTGGTTTTTGAATTAGTGTGATCTTGATACATACACTAGATTCAATTTTTAAATGTCATTTAAAATTAGAGTTTGAATGTTTTTGGGAGATCACAAAGTGGGCCTTGGCACATCACTACTTTTATTCGCAAGGGGTGCTAAGAACCACAATTGTCTCTATTGAGAATTGAGTCCTAGGAATAGACAAAGTAGGCATGGTAGTTAAAATGGCACAAATGACCATTTGCTTCTTTTATTCATTTTGATTTGTTTTTCTTTGGGATTTGTTTGGGAATAATCTAGATGATGTTTATTTCACCTAAGAATCATTTTACAAGCAATGGATCACTTAATCAAGGCAATTCAAATCAACTCCTAATTAAATGCACACACATATGAATGCTTTAATAATTTTAATTGGAAAAGTTTTTTGTTAACCCTAATTTTGATGATTTGGATCTTAATCACTTGTATTAAAGTTTTGGGATGTTACATAAGGCATACCTCTCATGTTTGGTTCCACTTCTCTCTTCCCTTTTTTATTTGTTTCTTGAAAACTCGAAGTCGATCACTCTCCTGCAAATATATGAAGACCTCGAGGCGGAAAGAAAAGAAAGAGGGAAAATAAGGAAAATAGAGAAATATTTTTGTGATTTTTAAGAGAGGGAATTTAAAGAATAGAAAATTGGTGGCAAAGCTCGGCTAGAAAATTTCAAAAGCAAAAATAGAAAGAACTAAAGATAAAGTGTTGGGGAAACCAACACGAGTCCTTATAAACTCAAATAAAAACGTAACCTCGAAATAAATAAAAGCAAATAAACGCCGAATAAAGATACATGAGGAAAACTTCCCCAAGCTTAGGCTTTTGCAAGCCCTTCAAATCATTGTGGTGGCGGGAAAAGTTGTTACTCCAGTTTGCAAATTGAGTTGAGAGGTTACTTGTTGATTCTTGGAGGTTCAAAGAGAGGTTGTGCATCCTCTCCACAGTCCCTCCAAGTCCTTGGAAATCTTGGTATGTGGTGAACCGGGTTTATGGCTGCTCCTCTTGATAAGGAACTTCTTGCTCCTCCTCTTGGTCCTCATCCTCTTCAGGAATCTCTTCCTAGGGTTGGTGCTTCTCAACCTGCGAATAATATAGCAAACAGCCTTCCTCGATAGAGAAAATACCATTAGGCATAGGAGCGGGGTAGATACGCCCAACTCCAGCAATATGCAGGTAATAAACACCACCTCTCCTAGTGAGCATTCCACAGGCCCTCAAGGTGGAGAAACCAACACGTGTCTCACCTAGTACTAGTTTCAGCTCACCTAGATTGATGTCTGGGGCAGTGGCAAGCATGGTGATGACGCATCCTCCTATGATTGACCCTTGGCTTTGGGAGGCTTGTTGCTCCAGGTAGCGCACAAGGATGGCGCCCAAGTTGAGTGACAGGTTGCAGTTGATGTAAGCAGCATTTGCGAGGACTAGGATGTCCTCCTCGTTGAGTCTCGTGAACTCATTATGTGCCTACAAGGTGTTAGCAATAACATAGAACAAATAGCAAATTGCAGGATGTTGAATATTCTTCCCCTTGTTCACTCTACTAGTGAAGCTCATTCCATTATAGTATTGATCGGGGGAAGGAATTAAGCCAGTAAAGGATGCGCGTAAAGAATGAACATCATTGTTTGGCAAATTAAAGCATGTGCACCATTCATCTAATGTTAAAGTGTAGTTGTTGTTCATCAGACGGAAAGAAATAATATCCTCTCCTTGCCGTAGTTTAACGGTGCTTTGCAACGAACTTAGGAATTTAATGGTTAAGCGGCGATAAGTAGGTACATCATTGTACACAAAGTTTTGCAGACCATCTCTATTTAAAAGTAAATTAAAGTCATCAGAAATACCGAGTTGGTTCAATATAATGGGGCAAGCCCACTTGGTGGCCTTCACTTCACGGTTCTTGATCTTGTTGAAGCGGTCACGATGGGCCTCATCCCTGAATGCGTTCCTGAGCGATAGCCCGAGAAGCGCTAGCGGTGGCACGAGCACAAGTTTGGCTCCTTGTGTTCATCATCTAAAACATTGAAGAAAGGCAAAAACAAAACCTTTTGATCCAACAACAGTAAGTATAATATATTCCTCCTCTAAGTACACTAAAGAATCTCCTCAAGATAAAAATCTAGGCAAGAAAATCATGGAAATTGGTTCATAGTAGGTCTCACCCTAGATTGACAATGACAATAGATCAAAGATGAATTTGCAAAAAGTAATTGGAGGATTGGAAGAGAAACATACCGTAGATCACTTGTGTGCAAGGAAATAGAACGAAATTGAGTAGAGATGAAGATCCCTTGAGGTTTTGAGAGAGTTTGGAGGTAGAAGAAGGAAAAAGGATTGAAGTTTTGGAGGTTGGAGTACCTTCCCGTGTAATTTTTTGGTCGGACGCAACTATACGGGCGGAACTATACAGGCGAAACATGTGTTCTGGCCGTATAGTTGGCGTTCTGTCAAAATATTAGGTCTTCCTCCTGGCAGCGCAGCTATACGGATGCAACTATACGGGCGGAACAAAATGTTCCGGTCGTATAGTTGGTCGTTAAACTGTTTGTCCCTGTGAAAAAATTACAAAGGCATCGATATCTATATGACCAGAACTATACGGCCGGTATTTTTATTCCCATCGTATAGTTCGTCGTTAAACTGTCAGTACATATGGAAAGAAATTGTACGGAGGCATTGATATCTATACGATCGGAACTATACGGCCGGAATTTTTATTCTCACTGTATAGTTGGTCGTTAAACTCTCAGTACATATGAAAATAAATTGTACGGAGGTATCGATATCTATATAACCGAAACTATACGGCCGGAATTTTTATTCCCGTCATATAGTTGGTCGTTAAACTGTCAGTACATATTGCAGAAAAAATTCAATGGTAAAGATAACTATATGACCGGAACTATACGGCCCGAATTTTTATTTCCACCGTATAGTTGGTCGTTAAACTATATGTGTGCATCAACAAATTTCTGTTTCTTCATAAACCATTTATTTTCCTGTAACTTAGCGATATACCTTGTTTTTGACAGAAAACTGATAGTAAATATTGTCGACCAACAATAGCATGAATAAAGCAGAATTTCAAGTACTACCGAACTTCTTCTCCTCAAATGGATTTTCTAGCACTCTTTATTAAACATGAACTTAAACTAAAACTAAAAACTTAACTAAAACCTTTATTTAACATGGGTTGCCTCCCATGGAGCGCTCTTTTATGGTCAATAGCCTGACCTTGATGATACTCACTTAGGCCAGATGAGTGGAACACCCACTCCAAAGTAATTGGCCTTCAAAGTGATGGCCTCCTTATCGTCATGTTTGGCTTTCTTCTTCCTGGGGAAATGAATAACAAAAGGATCCCGCGAAGGCAATTGCAACTTCATGTTCCCTTCAGGAAGGTTAATTAAAGCCTTTATAGTTCCAAAGAAAGGATGACCTAGTATTATAGGAGCAACAGTGTCTTCAGGCATGTCAACTATAACAAAATCAATGAGAGCAGGACAACCTTTAATGTAAACTAAAGTGTTCTCCTTAATCCCTATAGCTTGTTTGTAGGTAGGATCTGTGAGATGGAATTTTAATTCAGTAATTTCAAAGGAGCCAAGATTTAACTTGTTAAAAAGACTCTTTGGAATTGCTGAGACGCTTGCACCTAGATCACAACGTGCAGCTATCTCATTGGTTCCAATCTTTACCTTAATAGTAGTCTCAAATATGTTATCTAGTTTAACAGGTAACTTTTCAGCGATTTTCTTGTATTCCTCTTCAAGCTGGCGTACCTTAATTGCTACTTGATCAACAAAGTGTTGATACATGGCTTCATCGTTACCTTCACTAACCGGAATTTTGACGTTGGTCCTCTTTACGAGAGCTTTGATGGTGTAGCTTGGTGAAGGGGCATTACTATAATCAAGTTCTTCAGGCTCCTCCCTTCGGATCCTCATCATTTTGAGTTCTTCAACAGGATTGGGCCCAGCTTTACCTGCAAATTTAGCTAGAATGAGAGTTTGACTCTTGGTTATCTTACCTAGCTAGGTCTCAACAATCCTTGTTCTTTTTTAAAGGGCATGCAAATCATTTCTTAAACTAACAAGTTGGTTAGATAATTTACCAAGCATAGCATCATGGTTCTCCGTAATTTTGACTAGAATATTAATTTGTTCATTTTGTGAGTCTATGAAATACTTAAGTGTTTCTTGGAGACTACCATTACTAGTTCCCATATTATTATTACTTGCAGGACTAGCATAATGTTTTTGGAAGTTATGATTGTAACTCTTCTTCCAAGCAGGATTATAATCATTACGAGCTACGAAGTCTATTTCTTCTATGTTGGTTTTGGGGGTGGCTCTTAGTTGATTTTCCTTACCTTTTACGGCTAGTATGAGCTCATCCAACTTAGCATTTAGATCTTCGTTCTCTTGTGGTGAGACTGAGTTCACCTTCTTGGTGTTTGATCTTTCAACATGCCATTGGGCATGGTTGTCTTGCATATTGTCTAGCAGCTGCTTTGCTTCGGTAATATGTTTACCCATAAATGTTCCTCCATCTGCAGTATCAAACATAGACTTAGACACAGGATTAAGAGCATTATAAAATAAATGGAGGATTAACCAATCTTCCATCCCATAACTAGGACAGTTTCTTAGGCATTCTTTCATCCTCTCCCATGCAAGCACTAGTGGCTCACACTCTTCCTGTCTAAAGCCAGTAATATTAGTTGAAGTTGCATAGTCTTTGCAGGTGGGAAAAATTTATTCATAAATATAGAAGTACATCCCACCCATGATGTAATAGTATTTTTAGGCAAAGATAGCAACCATTCTTTAGCTCTCCCTCTTAGAGAGAAAGGAAATAGACGTAATTTGACCGCTTCAGGGTCAACATATTTTATACGCATCATATCACATATTTCAGTGAAAGTATTTAAGTGCATACATGCGTCTTCAACAGCAGAGCCTCCAAATTGATTATGTTGAACCAAACTTAAGTAATGGGGCTTAATTTCATAGTCATCAGCAGCGATTGCTAGATGAGTACTAGGATTACGCAAATAATCATTATTGGGAGTAGCAAACTCCCCAAGCTTCTTTTCATCCATACTTCCTATGTTTTTGGGTTTTCTTAGATTAAAAATTATAACAGTAAAAACAAGAATTTAAAGACTAACTAATTTTTTTGGTTTATCAAATAAAGACTGAAACCAAACTAACAAGAATTAAAACTAGCAAGGTTCCTAATAACCTCACTATGGTAGCTATTGCTTCCCCAGCAACGGCGCCAGAAAAAGGGTTGATACCTTGGTTCCGGATTATAGATGTAGTATAGCTCTTTTTCCCTAGTAGACCTAGGTTATCAAATCCATGGGAAGCGAATGCATAGTGAAGGTACTTTAACGAACCTTCGGGAGTTTTAGAATTCCTTTTGTGTTTTTACCGGACCAGTAGCTTGCGTCTTTTTGTTGTTGTCGATGATGGAGAGAGAGGGCCTAGGGCGTTTGGTTTCACCTGTAGCTATGCAAAAACATCTGATCGAAATAAAAGACAGAAATAAAGTATGCGTGTACTTGTTAGAGCAAGATAAATTATATGTGGGCAATGCATCCATAATTGTTATTGCCTCCGCAACCGCTTATAGCAATAACCTACTAGTCTCATCCATAGAAGAAAGAGAACTAACGATATGCATAGTGATGTTACCGTTAATCCCAAGCAAATCCCTCACATACAGCCGTACTACCCAGGGTTCCCAACCTATAGATCATTCATCACTCATACTCCCTATACCTGGCTCAACTCTCGGGGTCTTGGGTACCTGACAAGTCCTTGGACTGAGGCAAGAGAAGATACAATAATCATCATGTCATACAAACTAATACACGATCCCATCTATGATAAATAACATGCACAATTGCTACATGGCTAGGTCAAAGCCCTTAGCCCAAGGAGAATTACTCACACATAGAGATGAGATCAACAATCACAAACATTGTAATGAAAATCATAATATTTATATCAATAGTCTTACAATGTCGCCAATCAGAGAAGAGATCTACTATTACAAGTGGTGGAGTATGGCTATGGAGATGGAGAAGGGTTTGGAGATATGGAGGCGGCTAGAGATCTGTGGCAAAGACTTTTTGGCGAGGTCTGGCTTCTTCTGGGCTTGTTTTCTCGTCGCCCGAGGCTTCTTTATATAGGGGTCCCTTCACAAAAGTTGTTCTGTTTGACCTAACGGTGGCGGCACCAACTATACGACGGGAGCTATAGGGTCGGAATTTTTGCTCCAGCCATATAGTTGGTCGTTACAGCGTATGCCTCCGTTGTTCGGCTCCTGGTTTCTTCTGGTTGTTGGAAATCTTGTATCTTCGACTTTAATGTAGTGATTCCCTCCTTTAAACGACATTATTTGCGCAGGAAAAATACGAGAAGAAAGGATTGCATACCCCTCTGAATATTAGCATTAGTGGCAGGGTTTAGAGAGATATTTCATCAAAAATATGATTAATATGCAGTTTAAATGTAGACGTAGATGTCTATATTTCAGAGCCATCATCCTCCCACTTAACTTTTCACGAAAATTCCTTCAAGAAACTTAACGTTCCAAGTGACAAACTCTTTTGTTCTCGGTGTTATGGAGGAATACCCAAAAAATTCTTTGGGATAACCTACAAAGATGTGCTTATCCGACTTTGGTTGTTAACATTTTACTTATGCATAGCATACCAGTTTTTTTAGAAATGACAACTCGGGTTTTATCCCAAACCATAACTCATATGGTGTCATCTCAACAGATCACGATGGTGCTCTTTTCAGTGTAAAAGCGGTAGTCTCTAAAGGTTTAATCTTTAAAACATAATGGTAGTTTTAGAAATGACACCTTTGATCTTATCATGTCAAACAAGGTTTGATTTGATCTCTCGAACATACCATACTCCTATGGTTTATCGAGAAATACAAATCCATGGAACAATTCTTGAAATCTCAGGTGTTTTGCTAAATCTATAACTCAAATATCTTCTTTATGATCAAATCATAAACTCTTTATTTTCTTGTTACAATGATTTTCCACCTCATCTTGAAAGTATTTGAACAATTTTAAAATGTTTCATACTTCTTCTTTTTAAGTAAGTATATAGATATATTCACTCAAATTTCCGGAGAAAGCATATGAAGCAAAAAAGATCCATCGCATATGGCTACACATAATGGATTATATACATCAACATGCACAACATCCAATAAGTTAGTCATCCGTTCCTCTTTGGCCTATGAACTGAGTTTTAATAATCTCGAGGAAAGTCTCACATGTGTCATTTGATCAAAATCAAAAACTCCAAAAATCCATCAACATGGAGTTTCTTCATGTTTCCTTTCCAATATAATTTAAACGGAGATGTCACTTTGTAAGTGATCTTTCAATCATTTGTCTTGCGACATTTTAGAATTAGTTTTATGGACATGATTTGTCCAACTAGACTTGTAAAAGTCCATCCATCTTTTATGGAATATGGTAATTATTTGAACAACCACTTTTCTCATAATACCGGAACAAAATAACAATTATTTAAACAAATCTTAAAGGCAAGCTTGGATGTCAATGATGAACACAATAACACTTCATTTAATTTTGATGAACATCATCACATATTCTTTTGCTAGTTACTTAGGCCATTGTAATTCATGAATTGCGTCGTTCTGTATGATATTTCATACCAACCAATTCGGTATCCAATACCCAAGAACCACATTGTTTAACAAGCAAAGAATACAAACATAACATGTATATCATGTATATACCTTAGCTAGATATTTCCAGTCTTTTCTGCCAAATATTTTATATATTCTCTTTCAGCATTTCCTTTTCCTTTTAAAATAATCTATCAACATCAATAGTGCAGCCATACATATGACACATAGTCCAAAGCATGTATAGTAAAATACTAATACCTTTGGACTTGCACTTTGAAGTAGATCACCATCATCTAATGTTTGGTGTTCCTTCAAAAATCCATCCTTTAGTAATCTTTTAAGTGTAGTAAACATTTTACTTACATCTTCTATTCATCCTTATCATGACAACTTTCATTATCAAGATAATATGGCCTATAAGGACGAATTGTGAGTGTAATGTCAGTTCCAAAAACCTTTTTGGGAGATTAGGGCGTCTAGCGTCTCCAACCTTCGCAAATTCTCATACAATGTGAGAACATGTATTTCGCTAAATTATACTCTATCATATTGCAACCATAAACATTGTTTCAGATATCAAAATATCTTCCACACATGATGGCTTCTAAAACAATTCTTTCAGCCCCTAGATAACCTTGATATTAAAAAATAACTTGAATATTAAGAATCATGGAGGAAAACATGATACTTTAGATACTAACATTGGAATTCTTACTCTCGATTTAATACTACTTATTAAACTTCATGGAGTAAATATAGTTTGCTAAAAGTTTGCAATAGGACTTCTAAAATTGACATTCAAAATAATACGATACCAGTTCATAAAGTAAATATCTAGAATTCTATAGTTTTATTATCTCAATTAAAACTAAGTGCCAGGTATAAACGGATGCTAATGACTACAACAAATTATGCAAATTCACTTCGATTGTAGTTCATGATAAATTGAGTTCGACTAATCCAAATTACAAATGAACTCCCACACAAAACCAACATCCCTCGAGTTGTTTTGGTGATTACATGAATCAAATCCACTATACCAAGTCCGATCATCACGTGAGTCGGTGTAGCTTCAAAGGCGAGCATCTATATGGGCATCATATCAACTATATGACTCATGCTCAACCTTTTGGTCCATGTTGCGAGGCCATGTATGTACATGCTAGGCTCGCCAAGTAAGAACCTTAGTACTCGCGTGTGTAAAACTGTCTTGCACCCGTTATGCAAACATGGATTCAAGTACACCTAATCATCACGTGATGTCTTGAAGCGGCAAAACATAAACGGTGCGTACTTAAGGGAGAACACATCTTTATCTTGATATCTAAATGAGGGATCATCTTATAATGCTACTAAAACGCCAAACTAGCAATATAAGATGCAAACATCATATGTGTAAAGTGGAATGATATGGTCCATGCATTTGATCACTATCATGTGCATCGTGGTATGATCTCTATCATTCCTTTGTGTGTAAGGCCAAGGTCTATGGAACTTACATGTTAGGTGTGTTGTAAGAGTATCAACTATACATCAACTTACAACATTACCATATCATGACACTAGCCCAGCAACAATCTAAACTAGACACTTCTAATTTATCCATTGCAAGTTTTACGTGGCTTAGGGCTTTCAAAGATAGAACTGGTCTTACCTACGAACATGGAACCACAACGATGATAACTAAATTATTAGCAACTCATTGTAAATCAGATATTGACTATAGTAGGAGAGACAGACACCCGCTAGCCACTTATGCAAAAGTAGTTGCATGTCAATCGTGGAACAGGTCTCATGTGCAAGGACATGTAAAGTTAGTCCGGGTCGCTTCATCCCACTATGCCACCAATATCCAAAATACATAGAAGATGCAAAAAAATGATCATCGCCCACATACTCTTATGTGTACTACCCGTGCAAAGCATCTACGCATAGATCAGGTTCTGATACCACTGTTGGGTTCGCAGCATAGAAAACAAAAAAATTCCTTCGATGGGAACTATTATACGCCAAGATCTATCTAGTAGATACAAGCAACGAGTGGATATACATCCATAGAGAACATACCCTCGAAGACAACAAAGCTTTGTTAACGAGATGGAACTCGTGGATGATGTAGTCGAACATTTGCTGATCTCAAGATCATGATGAAATCTAGTGAGTCCAGGAGGTCCAGCACTAGCAAGTCCAGCGGGTCCAGCACCACTAAGTCTAGCTGGTCCAGCACCACCAAGTCCAGCACCGCATAGCAGCGGTGCATCCGTGATCGCACACACGTCTGGTACGCCGACAACCTCTGTGTCCTCACTATAGTGATGCAGCGGAAGCAATAACTCCTTTCCAGATAAAGCCACCAGGAACATGTGTCTCGCTAATCCGAGACCATGGGGAATAATTTCTAGAGGGGGAGAGAGATCCTTCACGAGGAGGTGTGAGTGAGAAGTGAGAGGAGGGGCTCCTTTTATAGGAGGAGGGGGCAGCCAAGGGCCATGGCCGATGGCCAAAGAGGGTGCCCCCACCTATTCCTCCATTCACGTGAGTGGAGCTCCCACTAACACAAATGGCTCTCCATTTCCTCCAGTCAAAATCACACTCAAATCCCATTAAATTTCCACCAAATTTAATGCAATCTCTCATTAAATAAAACTCCTTTTATTTATTCAGAATTTTGTTAATTACTTTAATTAACAAACATTCACATAAAACCCCTTGCAACATTTCAATATCACATGCAGAACCAGTTTTTGCAATTTCACCCGAAACAATTCCGGATTCCATCAAAATTATTCTAGTGCTTTCTTAAAACTTTATCTGAAACATACTTGCTCCAAATGGTGTCGGTATCCCTTAAGTGTGTCACCCTAAGATTCGCGAATAATGCAGACATGGTAGAGACCCCTCTCCGATCAATAATCAGTAGCGGGACCTGGAGATTCGTACTGACTCCCACACATTCAACGATGACTCTTGTGATCGTGTGAACCTTTAATGTCGGAACTAAATCCCTTTGTCTCACGATATATTACATGTCCGAGATTCGATCATCAGTATCTCAATACCTAGTTTGATCTCGTTACCAACATGCACTCTTTTCTCGTTCACGTGATATAACATTCTAGTGATCACATCACTTGCTTGCAAGATATTTCAATGTGATATCACCGAGAGGGCCCCAAGTATATATATCCGTCATCGGGATGGAAAAATCCCACTCTTGATCCATGAGCCTCTACATAACACCTTCGTAGCACTGAACCCACCTTTATAGTCACCCTTTTATGGTGTGACATTTGATGTTATCAAGATACTCTTCCGGTGTTAGTGATTAACATGATCTCATGGTCTAAGGACTAGGATTGCTTCGTATGATGTTATAGCAATATAAAAATATTGGCTTTGATCGTAATTCTATACTTTGGATGAATGTTCATCACATCATTCCACCAATGTTGTGACCTCGTTATTAACAACATCCAATGTCCATGATCAGGAAACCTTGATCATCTTGTTAATCAACGAGCTAGTTTATATGAGAGGCATTACTATGAACTTTGTATTTTGTTTATTAAACACACATGTATTAACGTTTCCAATTAATAAAATTATAGCATGCAACATAAACATTTATCATAAACATGGAATAATATAATAACCACTTTATTATTGCCTCTTGGGCATATTCCCTTCACTTGGTGTGGTGTGTAGGGGTTCGCGCATGAAAACAACAATTTTTCCCTACTCCAAGACCTACGGGAGGGGCTTTTCGCGAACTTACCCTTGAAGACCGAAAAGCATTGTCAAAGTTCGGGAGAGCGTGGTTGATGTAGACGAAACGAAGCTAACCTCAAGGTCCAGTTGAAGTCCTGATAGCTCATGTGGCTCCAACGACTCCTTAGTGCCCCAAGTGTTGCACCTCGCAGGGAGTTACACACGTCCGGTGCCTGACAATGACTCCCGCTCCTCCGATCCAGCAGTAATTGTGGAAGTAGAGCTTCTGGATCCGAATCCCACAACATGACGGTGCTCCGCGGTGAAGAAGAGTCCTGCTATCATGATACGGACTTGGGACCATGGTCATGGCAGAGAGAATCAACTGGAGGTCTCCCCAAAAGAGAGGTAACCTTTTATTGATTATTATGTATTTAATTTGCCAAAATACCTCTCTTTATATAGGGGAAAAACCACCCCATAGCTAACTAGCTTAGCCATGTGGGATTAAACAAGGGAGAGGGGGACGCTTGGCCAACCGACCAAGGACCTTGTGGTCCTTGTGCGGGGTGCCCAAGGCCCAGTTGGCCACCCCCTCCTCCTTCCTCCCTTCGGTCTTTCCCTCATGGGCCCTTTTCCCTTCGGATTTTGACCTAATTAGGTATTTGACCCTTTTTAATTCCTTTTATTTTATTACATAAATATAAATGAATGATTAAATCAATATTCGACATTCACTTACATAGTATTCAACCCCCATTGATGTGGAACCCATTCCATCTCATTCCGAACATCCTCCGGACTTACCGAAACCCTTCCATCGGTTTTCTTTCTTCTCTTTTCTTCGGTAATTCTGCCAATCCCAAAACAATTCACATAGAAATCAGAACATTGGGAAATTGTAGATAAATAAGATAAAGCATCCAAGTACTAGATAATCATAGGCATGTGTTCCATATATAGTCATACGTGCTCGCAATGAGAACTTGCACAACAACTTTTGTCCTGCCAACCCGTTTGCAGCGGGGCCTCAAGGGAACTACTGACAATTAAGGTGCTCCTTTTAATAGAGCACCGCAGCAAAGCATTAGCACTCCGTGAACACATGTGATCCTCACATCAAAGCCATTCCCTCCGACTATCCCGATTGCTGCCACTTCAGGGCCATTGGTTCCAAACAACAACATGTGTATACAACTTGCAGGTAAGACCATAAACAATACTATCATAATGAATCAATAACATGTTTAGAACTGAAATCATGGCACTCGGGCCCTAGTGACAAGCATTAAGCATAACAAGTTGCAACAAAGTCAAAAGGCACTAATAAAAGATACTAGGCACCATGCCCTAACAATATGATGCCATTACATGAACAATCTCATCCAATCCCTACCATCCCCATAGCCTACAGCGGGGGATTACTCACTCATAGATGGGGAAACATGGATGGTCGATGGAGCAGTGATGGTTGCGAAGATGGCGATGATCTCCTCCAATTCCTCGTCCCGGCAGGGTGCCAGAATAGAGTTTCTGATGCTGTTTCGCGGAATCTGGTGGTGGCGGCGGAGCGGAACTCCTTCTGGAAAAACGTCGAACCCCCCTCGGTTTTTAGGTCAAGAGGCAACTTCTAGGCGAAGAGGGAGGCCGAGGGGGCAGCCGAGGTGGCCACACCACCCCCAGGCACGGCCAGGTGGTGTGGGCCCCTCGTGGCCCCACTCCGTCTCGTCCTGTGGCTCCGGGAGTCTTCTGGTGAAATAGGATTTTTGGCATATTTTCCGGGATTTTTCCTGATAGTTGATTTTCTGCACAAAAACTAGACACCAAGGTAATTCTGCTAAAAACAGTGTCAGTCCGTGTTAGTTGTATCCAAATCACACAAGTTTAGAGGAGAAACAATACCAAAAGTGTTCAGGAAAGTAGATACGTTTTGGACGTATCAACTCCCCCCCCCCAGCTTAGCTTATTGCTTGTCCTCAAGCAATTCAGTTGAAAACTGAGTGCGATAAAAGAAACTTTCACGAACACATTTGCTTCATATGATGTATATATTCTCAGCATGTGATCAACTACTTAGGCAATTCATAATAAAGAGTATGCTACTGAGTTTACTTAATAGCCATTGCAAGCTATGAAGAGATTCCAACTCAAAAATAATAAGTAGCATGAAACATAAACATAAGAAACATTGCAGTGCTCATAACAAGGTATGATAGAGTGGTATCTCGCTTTCCTTTGATTGTAGAGCAAACATAAATGCTAAGGCACCTCTGATGTTCAAGTGAAGGCTAGAAGTAAAGATATCAAAGGTACAAGCATCAAGGTCATAACACAATTACTCAAGTTTTGAGACAAGCACATTATACTAAGAATGACAACCATGCTCTCAAGAAAGTGCTCATAGAATGTGTGGAGACTCAACAAGGAAAACGAAAAAGGTTTTGAAAAGTTTGAAAGGCTTCCAAATGCTGAAAGTACAGTACTCGTTAGCTTTGAGATCTCATTGCCCCTATCATAAGCATCTTTAAGTGGTTAAGGTTAAAGTGACACAACTAAGAGGATATGCTTGACAAGTTATAAATCGAAGTCTCATGTCCCTTACTTACGAAGACCGAACCTCATGCTACTCAACTTCAGTCACAAGTAATATCATGTCATTGTAAGTACATATGTATCATAGAGAACCGCCAATGGGTACCCCTTGCACATGATACAGGAGCTATCCCATAATCAAAATGACAAGGCAAGCAGACAATGAGCATCTCAGCGATGTTTTTGTTTACTATGTGCATAGATTTTTATTGAGGATGCTTCATAGAATGCTCATTATGGTTATGCTGCAAGTTTGCACCATGATTAGGCATGGCTTAGGCTAGCGGCCCAGGCATTTCTCTAACACACATACAAACTCCATGATCTTACAAGTTCCACTTTTATTTCACACCGCCGGGATCCATAAGCAAAAGAACATGATATGAACGAGGTACTAAGTACCAATGAAATGTTGAAAGCGTTCCCCATGATACATGGTTCTTCTAACTTCAACTTATAAAGCGCAAGCATATACGCAACAACGAATGACGAAATGGTTCAGGTTTATTAAGTGCAAGAAAATAAAGTGTGCCATCAAGTTTGTGAGAGCTTTACTAACTAACTTTCTTATAACAAGCAAACATTTTATTCGGAAGAAAACAAAGCATACTTAATATGCACGGAATAGCAAATGATGCTAATAGGTAGATATGGTGGACACTTTGGCAATATTGGCTTTGGGGAGTTGTATGCACGAGTAATGGTTATACTCAGCACAAGTGAAGGCTTGCAATAGAGAGGGAGCGACAAACAAGAGAGCAATAACTGTCATAATCATGCTTGTAACAAAATAGGACCAATCATGGCATGAAAATGATTCAAGACCCCTGAGGCAAAATAATTCATCGAGGCTTAACTGATTATTACAGTCATATGCATGCGTGAGCATGTGCCAAGCCAATTCAAGTGAAACATTCAGAGGAGGATACCACAATGTAATACCAATTTATGAATAGAGCAATGCAAGCGAACATTCATATGACATGCTACAAACTATTAGCGAGTTGGAGCTAATCATAAGAAAGCAAGAACTACTAAGCATCCATAAATAACATACACCCTACATGAATAGACTAAGCATGCCCACAATGATGAGTATATGTACAAAAATGAAAACAAATAGAGTTCGTTACCAGCCTCTTACCACACCTCGAGTTGTCATTAATCCTCATTATTGCCCTTCACTTGTGTGGCTTGAATAATAACATGAAAACCAAACTCCATTGAGGACTGCTGAACCCTGCAACAAACTTCACAAAACCAAAGAAGAACAACAAATAGTTTTGGTGTTTTTTAGTTTTAGAGGTAGGAGCAAAAAGGAAGAACAAGCAAAGCAAAATCTTTTGGGGGTTTTCAATTAATCAGAACAAAACCAAACAGAAGAAGCAAACCAAAGCAAAACAAAGAAGAAGCAAACAAAGAGAAACAACAAAAATATTTTTGGTCTTTTTGTGTTTTAGAAAGCAAAAGTAAAGAAAGAACAAAAACTAAAAAGAGAAAACGAAGCATGGATATACAAAGTACCGATGAAACATGATATGGAGATGAGTGTGGTGTCAGTGTACCTCCCCCCAAGCTTAGGCTTTTGTCCTAAGTGGGTATCAATCCAAATGCGAGTAAGGGTTCCAAGCAGGCGGGTCATTGTAAGAATGGTCGTAGTAAGGCCCTTGTGAAGAAGAAGAAGCTCCCTAATTGTAGGTAGGCTGGTGATATGAAGACTCCCCCTCATTCAAGGGCTGGACCGAATCATCCGTAACCTCCCTTCCAGTATCCTGCTCCTGTTGGGAGAGCTCTCCCAAGTACGTATCCATCTCCTCCTCGGTGAGTGACCATCCTACCGAATTTTCCCGCTCTCCTTCGAGAAGCTGCTTCCTTGGCAAATCTTCGCATACAAGTCCATGAGTGGTGCAGGTCGCTCTTTAATCTTTCCACATGATCCCCACTTAGGTACTCTAATAGATGGTTAGCTTCACAAATTGGTGAGGTTCTTCTCCCACAAAGTGCTCCAACCCTGCATTAGTGATTAAAGTGTGGAAGTCCTGGGAAATTCCTGCAACCCTCATGAATTCGGAGCATGGATAAATGGAAGGAAAAACTTCCTCCTCTTGGTGAACATTCATAACCTCAGGCACCCTCAGTTCATGTTGGTTGAGTTGATGCTCATTCATCTTCTATTCTGAAATTTAATCATCCATTAAACAAGTGGTTGCAAAGTGAATACATAATGAAGGGCACTACTCATAGGGACTTGTAAGAGGCCTAAACATGCATCAAAAAAAATCTCTAAGCATTGAACAACCTTACAAGCTCTCAAAACCTGTCACCTACAGCAACAAAATACTCAAGATATAAACCACTAAACACAAATCTACTTGGACAAGCGGAGGAGTCACATACTGGAGAACAAATGCTCCAAATTTCAGCAGCAAAGATGGGCTGAGCAAGGAGATCGAAAACATCGTGGGCAAGAACAGCAAGAACACGATTCGAGCAAAGGGCTGGTGTTTTCTCGGGAGAGAGAAAGCAGTGGCAAGTGAGAGAGTGAGTGGAGGGCCGCGGCACCAGGTGGTGTGCCTGCCTGGTGGGCCCCCCTGGGTCACTCCAGGCACTTCTCTGCCCCTTTTTTCACATAAAAATTTAATATGAATTTTCTGGATTTTTTCGAGACACTTTATTTTTGAACAATTTTCAGGTATAGATAAATGATTTTTTGCAGAAAAGTGATTTTGAAAAGATGCAAAAGAAAAACAAAGCAATAGCTACAGAAGTTCTAAGACACTCTAAAATGCAAGAAACTAGCACAAGAAAGGTTAACTAAACGAAAGCAAAAACTAAAATGGATAAAGTAAAAGTAAACGGAGATAATCATGGTGAAAACATTGCTTTGTTCATTGAAATCCTTTTGTTAACAAGGTTGATCAGGTCTTGTTACCAAAACAATTTTATATGAAACAAAACTTTGTATTCCACTCAATGATTATGTTACCTCAACCTTGATAGCAATGGTCCTAATCATAATAGTTTCAAATTTTTCTCTTGGTATGGGACAATATATTTCTCCAACTTGAATGCCCTCAACATGTTCAATTGAATTTAAACCATAATTCCTCTCGATCTTCTTGGGAAAATATACAGTATGCTCCTTGTCATTAACATTAAAAGTCACCTTTCCTTGATTACAATTAATAACAGCTCATGTAGTATTAAGAAAAGGTCGCCCAAGAATAATAGACATATTATCATCTTCAGGCATTTCAAGCACAACAAAATCAGTTAATATCAAGCAATTACGAGCCACTTGAACAGGCACATCCTCACATATACCAACAGGAATAGTAGTAGATTTATAAGCCATTTGCAAAGATATATCAGTTGGTATTAGTTTTTCCAGTTGAAGTCTCTTGTAGAGCGAAAAAGGCATAACACTAACTCCTGCTCCCAAATCACACAAAGCAGTTCTAACATAACTATTTTTAATAGAGTAAGGAATAGTTGGAATGCCTGGATCTCCAAGTTTCTTTGGAACCTTACCATTAAAGGAATAATTAGCAAGCAAAGTAGAAATTTCTTCATTAGGGATCTTCCTTTTATTAGAGACAATATCCTTCATATACTTTGAATAAGGAGGCAATTTAATAGCATCAGTCAAAGGAATTTGCAAGAATAAAGGTTTCATCCACTCACAAAACTTGTTATAGTGTTCATCTTCCTTTGACTTGTGTTTCTTATCAGGGAAAGGCATAGGTTTTTGGACCCAAGGCTCTCTTTCACTACCATGTTTCTTAGCAACAAAATCTTCTTTAGTGTATTTAGTGTTCTTAGTATTCTTTTGAGGTTCTTCTTCAACTTTTTGTTTATCAGGAGCATCATTTTCCTCATTACCACTTTCAGTTTTAGCATCAGAGACAGATATACTATTAGGATCTATAGCAGGTTCATGAGATTCTACAATAGTTTTACGTTTCTTTTTCCTTTTCTTAGGAGAAGTACCACTATTTTCAACTTGTGGAGAATCCTGCTCAATTCTTTTAGGATCCCCTTTAGGATATAGAGGATCCTGGGTAGCAGCACCACTTCTAGTTCTAATTTCATAAGCATGTTTTCCTTTAGCAGCATTGACTAGCAAGTCTTTTTGTACTTTAATAAGTTGATCTATTTGAGTTTTAACCATTTGGAAGTGTTTAACAAGCATCTTAACATCATTAGAGGTTATTTCCACAATATCTTTTAGCTCAACAATAGCTCTAGATTTTTCCATTAAATGATTTTGCACCCTTTTATTAAAATTATCTTGCTTAACAATAAAAATATCAAATTCTTCTAAGCATTGATCAGGAGGTTTAGAGTAAGGAATATCACCTTCATCAAAGTGTTGGAGAGAGTGTACCTCAATAGTGGATGAGTGGGGGATAGGCTTACATAACTCTTCTATAGGAGGTAAATTCTTCACATCTACAGCTTTAATACCCTTCTCCTTAAGACATTTCTTAGATTCCTTCATCACTTCATCATTTAGTTCAATAATTCCCCTCTTCTTTGATGTTGGAATAGACACAAGAATAGTTGGTTCAGGTATAGTTGTCTCAGGTATAACTGGTTCAGGAGGATTCCAATCTTCATAGTTCTTGCTTATTTTATCCATTATTTCCTCAGTGTCTTTGGGAGTCCTATTCCTGAAAACACAATCAACACAACTATCCAGGTATGTCCTAGATTCTTCAGTTAGTCCATTATAAAATATATCAAGAAGCTCATTCTTAGGTAATGGACATCCAGCCTGTGCATGAATCAAGGCACAAAACCATGCCCATGATTTAGGCAATATCTCTTTTTCTCCCTGTTTAAAATCAAAAAGTTCCTGCAAAATAGCATGTCTAGCACTAGGAGGAAAATATTTCTGTAGGAAGGTACTAATCAAGCAATCATGGCTATCAATAGATCTAGGAGGTAAATTATTAAACCAAGTTTTAGCTTCTCCTTTCAGCGAAAAGGGAAAATATTAGCAACAAAGTTGGTGCGCATCTTAATATCATCAGAAAATAAAACACTCATAGTAGAAAGCTCAGTCATATGTGCTACCGCACTCTCATTCTTAGTCCCACAAAAAGGTTCTTTCTCAACAATAGCTATGTAAGATAAATCAAGAGAGAAATCATAATCCTTATCTTTAATGTTTATGGGAGAAGCAGCAAACTTAGCATTAGGAGACAATTTGGGTTTTATAGTACGCCTCTCAAGGAGACTCTTAGCAGCACTCCTATCATGGGTGTTTTGACATTCTTCAATAAATTCATCGGTCATCTCTATATAACCGTCTTCAATATCATAGCTCTCTATAGACTCAGGTGAACTAACAGGTGTAGTAGTGTCTTCATTAGGAGTTTCAGTATTTCCAGCTATAATTCTAGCAATCGTAGCATCTAGGAAAGGACCTAATGAACCACTCTTATCAAGCACAGTAGAAGCAGCATCATAAGTATCAGAAGTTTCAGATTCAGCAGTAGTAGCAGTGTGTGTAACATGTGTATGTGGTGGTGTAACAAGCTTACTCATAACAGATGGTGAATCAAGAGCAATAGAGGTGTTCAGAACCGTACCTCTTCTTGTAGTGGATGGTAAAATAGGAACCTTGCCATCACGAGACTTTCCCATGATGGATGGATAGCACCGAACAATAGTGATTCCAAGTGAACTTGATAAATAAAGCTATGCTCCCCGGCAATGGCGCCAGAAAATAGTCTTGATGACCCACAAGTATAGGGGGTGTATCGCAGTATTTTCGAGGGAAGTGAAACCCAATTTATTGATTCGACACAAGGGGAGCCAAAGAATATTTATAAGCCTTAACAACTGAGTTGTCAATTCAGCTGCACCTGGAAACAATCTTGCTCACATCTGTTTATCAGTAGCAACAGTTTTATAGTAGGAATAGCAAAGTAGCAGCAGCAGTAAAGTAAAGACAGTAGTAAAAATAGCAGTAAACAGTAGGATTCGAGTGTGGTAGGCATAGGGATGGATGGACGGGCGTTGCATGGACAAGACAATTCACATAGAAATCAGAACATTGGGAAAATGTAGATAAATAAGATAAAGCATCCAAGTACTAGATAATCCTAGGCATGTGTTCCATATATAGTCATACGTGCTCGCAATGAGAACTTGCACACCATCTTTTGTCCTGCCAGCCCGTTTGCAGCGGGGCCTCAAGGGAACTAAAGGCAATTAAGATGCTCCTTTTAATAGAGCACCTGAGCAAAGCATTAACACTCCGTGAACACATGTGATCCTCACATCAAAGCCATTCCCTCCGGTGATCCCGATTGTTGTCACTTCGGGGCCATTGGTTCCAGAAAACAGCGTGTGTATACAACTTGCAGGTAAGACCATAAACAATACTATCATAATGAATCAATAACATGTTCAGATCTGAAATCATGGCACTCGGGCCCTAGTGACAAGCATTAAGCATAACAAATTGCAACAAAGTCAAAAAGCACTAATAAAATATACTAGGCACCATGCCCTAACAATCTGATGCCATTACATGAACAATCTCATCCAATCTCTACCATCCCCATAGCCTACAACAGGGGATTACTCACTCATAGACGGGGGAAACATGTATGGTCGATGGAGAAGTCATGGTGGCGATGATCTCCTCCAATTCCACGTCCCGGCAAGGTGCCAGAACGGAGTTTCTGATGCTGTTTCACAGAATCTGGTGGTGGCAGCGGAGCGGAACTCCTTCTAGAAAAACGTCGAACCCCCCTCGATTTTTAGGTCAAGAGCAACTTATAGGCGAAGAGGGGGCCGAGGGCGTAGACGAGGTGGCCACACCACCCCTAGGCGCGGTCTGTCCTAGCCCGCACGGCCAGGTGGTGTGGGCCCCTCGTGGCCCCACTCCATCTCGTCTTCTGGCTCCAGGAGTCTTTTGGTGAAATAGGATTTTTGGCATATTTTCCGGGATTTTTCCTAATAGTTGATTTTCTGCACAAAAACTAGACACTAAGGTAATTCTGCTTAAAACAGCGTTAGTCCGTGTTAGTTGTATCCAAATCACAAAAGTTTAGAGGAGAAACAATAGCAAAAGTGTTCGATAAAGTAGATACGTTTTGGACGTATCAATGCTTAGGTTGGGTATAGCTCATCATCTCATTCTCACAATGAGGTGACTCCATTGTCAACTGGCATAAATGCCACATGATCAGAAAACCTTGATCATCTGTTGACCAATGAACCAGTGACTAGAGCTTCATCAGGAACTCTTGGTTGTTTATATATCGCACGTGTATTGACGTTTCCTTTCAATACAGTTATAGCATGATATAAAGCTTAATCATAAAATTTATGAAATATGAAAATAATACATATTATTATTTGTCTTTAGGGCATGTTTCCAACAGTCTCCCACTTGCACTAGAGTACAAATAAACTAGCTGCATTTATTCCTAATCATTGGAACCATATGTATCTCAGCACCTTTGATCATGCTTTCTCATGGAAGAGGTTAAGTGTTGGGTCTGTACTTTACAGTCCCAAATCTGTTGCAACTTACTAATGTCACCTTGATTGACATTAATACTTTATCATCACATGATAACATCTTCGTGTATGCATCATAGTCATGGCAGCATAAAACGAGGTCGGTTTCCAGGAGCCAACAGTGACTTTAGATCAGCCACATCGAGCTTTCTCATGGGAATTATGCCTTGGGACACAGCTTCTACGTAAAGACGAACTAGTCCTGCCATAACAATATACATTACGTTAGATGGTACCCTTATCTTTTATTATAAATGTAATCATCGAAACATTAGTGCACCCTATGCAACTTTCGATGTTTTACCACCTCGCTTCCTTCTTGACTTCAGTTAGTATTAACGATGCAGGAATTTCCAATCTTCTAAGGTTAACACATGCCCTTATAACATAACCCTTTATGTTTTAAAATATGTCATCCTTCATATATTTGGAAACACGTCTATAGTTCTTATTTAGACATCGTGGACAAACTTAGCTCAACATTCCCTGATTCGTACTTAATCACTTTTCAAACGTTCCTTCTCGAATCAAATATTATGTTAAGTTGTCATCATGGTTTTCAAGATCGAACCTATGTCTCAACATAGTAGATGACGATCATCCTTTTATTTCTTTCAACATTGATGTTTAACTTAATTATATTCCTAATTTGAATGACCAAGGACTAGTCCTTAATCAATTCCTATTCTGAAACTATTTTTAGAATCCTTTTTTTAGGAATACAACATAATATCGTGATATACTTATTATCAACTTCTAGTCCCTATAAATCATTATTTATTGGTACTTGCCTTTTATTCTTAATGTGTCGTACACACTTAAGAATCAATCTTTAAGCTCCCACTCAAAATATGTTCCCAACATATTTAAGTCCGAGACTTATATTGCTCCCACTCAAAAATTATGTCATTCACATATTGTTTTAGGAAGACTATTACAACGCCCACTCAATTTTATGCAAATTGCATATCCTCTCACTTTTTGGAACGACTTCCAAATCCTTTTATCAATTATCAAACTTGAGAGTTTTATTACGAAACACTAGTACCTTACTAGTATCAAATCCACTAAACTTTCAGCACTTCCGAATCAAATTCTTTTGAATTTGTCTAATACATTATTCATGAAAAATCGTGCCTTTTTCATTCACCTATTCCATCATGACCTTGAATTCTTTCAAAAAATTCAAGTACCCTTTACTTGTTAAGATTCAGCAATGAATTGCTTTCCAATTTTAAGTGATTTTTACCTCTAGGATTTCTCATAATTTTAGTTTACCATTATTTCCTTCGTAGTTTGTAGGTATGTCATATTCTGGTAACAGGACAAATGATTCTCAAATGTCTCCATAAAAGATGTGGAGTACATTTTGAATCCTACTTCATGTAGTAAAAATACTAGTGGGGAAAACACAATGATCATTATTATTGATTCTTTCCTTTATGAAGAGAATCGCTCAGTAATGCTTTCCGTTGCGCTTCTCAACACTCGGATGCAGGGTTTTGAATCCTCATTGTGTTTTTCACTATCTTGTATAAGATTCACAGTCGAGAACATAAACTTTATTGAGAATGCACCAAAATTCAAGCAACACTAGTTTTGCCGTTATTTTGGTTCTAACCATGGATTTCATATTCATAGTTTCCAATGAATACTCTACAACGACTTATTTGCTATTGTTTGGTGATATCGAATAACTCCAAAACTTTCACGACAATCCATACAAGATATAGCGCCGATCTCACAAATTCATATGGTTCACTATATATATACTAATTGAGTGTTTACTATTTCTAACTAATGGTCTTTACACTTACACTACAATGATTTATTCGGCGCCATCTATTCACCCCCACTTGATAATTAATATCACATTGCGATGCTTTGCATTTCAATATATCAAATGCATTGCATTTCACAATTTTATATGCCAATCTTATTACGTAAAATTTCATTACTATTGATCAAATCATAGTAATTGGATTCTCTTTTATATTTCATACCCTGGGATGATGAAATACTTTTATCATATCAAATAGTTTCATGATCATGTTTCCTTTGGTAAACTCATTTTACAAAATTCAAACAATCACAAAATGATAATCACCATTTCATTGAAATACGATATATCGAATATGTAGTCTCTTTCAACAATTCATCAAACACTTTGTATTCATGCAATACACAGTGTTTAAGTTATTTTGCTGAACTTGGGCATGATTCATATGTGACAAGAAATCGAATGTCTTTCACATATTATCAACATAACTTCGAATTTAAACAATGGTTTCGTTCTAAATGAATATATCATTAAGTTGGGTATTTTCAAGGCACTTTCAATATTTTACAAATGTTCACACATTATCAATTAGTTTCACAACAAGGATAATTCTAACATAAATGAACAAGATATGAACGCAAATAGAAATCATTCTTAGAAGCAGAACAACTGTTTGTTACAAACTCTCATGAATAATTTTCTCACGAAGTGTGAGACACACTAAAGAAGTTCACAATCCATCGATTACAATAATCATCCAAAACGATAAACTAAGTGATAAATGTCGAGGGAGAGTGTCATTGGCCGTCATCATCATGCTCGCCATCAACACACAACGTCACCTCCTCTCTAGCAAGCAGCTCTCATGCAGAAGGATATGTTTTCACCAAAATAGAATAAGTATCAAATACTTTAACACTGCAACATGTGTTTGCAAGATTATAACATTTATAAAACTGTATATCAAATATATACATTTGTCATTGATGACCTCTCCAGCAATGGGTTCAACCTTCACATTCCTGAAATGTGTTACGAACTCATGGAAATCCTATGTTTCCCCATCACCTCTCATGATGCAAGTCTTGGTGTGTGCTTGGTAGCTGGGAGGAAGAGATCGTAGCACCACGCCTATTGCAAAAGAGATCGTGAACTAGTTGTCCAGGAAGTATGCAAGCCTCATGTATGCATCATGCATGCGCTCCAAGTAGTCGTCAAGTGAAGAGTTCTCCTCCATCTTTATGGAGAGGAAATCTCCCATTAGCTCATGCTCTCATATGCGCACTTGTTCCGTGAAATGTGACCTAAGTTGTACCATTATCTTACGAGGGTCAAGATTACCCACGATTGGACACAACTCATCAACCATTCCGAAGCGTATCATCACTGATATGAAGGTGGACATCACACGACGGCAACATCGGTCTTCCCGCTGCTCTGGGGTCTCATAGAAATAGGGCTGCTCCAAATCCATCTCGTAGAGTATATAGTTAACCACCTCATTATCACTAAGGAGAACATGGATACGCCCAAACCACATAAAAAGTTTGATCCATCTAGTTTGAGATTTGCTCCTTCTAACCAATCGTCAATGGGGAAGGTAACATCGGGGAGAACCATTTTCTACATTTATAATTGCAAAAAGGAATTTAGACTAAGTTTATAATTATATGAGTTAAACAATAACTCCACTAAAAAACTCCTATCCCTAGAAGGGTTTTAGCGATTACACAATCCCTATTCACTACACAACCCCTGATCATCATGGCCGGTGATATAGTTGCAAAGGTGGACGCCGAAACATTGATCACATCATTCATGCGACTCGTGCTCGATCTTTCGACCATACGTGTTCTGAGGCCATGTATACACATGCTAGGCTCGCCAACTCAAACTTAGTGTATTCGCTATGCAACATGGCTTGCACCCACTGTATGTGAATGCAGATATGTCTGACACCCGATCGTCACGGCATGCCTCATATCGGAGAACTTTCTTCTTGGTGCACACTAAGGGAGAACACTTATATTGGTATTTTGATTAGGGGTCATCTTATTAGGATACCATTGAGTATATAATACTAGCACACAATAATATGCATAAACAATAAACATGGAATGTAAGTGTGATGCGATATGGTCCTTCACGCTATGATCTCCATCCCGCGCCTCCGGATTCCGGCGCCAAGGTCCCGATGTCGTAGGAACCAGGGTTCTAGCGCCATAAGCACCAGGGTACCGGTGCCTTCCGGTGTGGTAGTCCATCATCTCCATGACCATCTACTACTACTTAGCAACATAAAGTAAGCTACTTTACCTTTTCCATAACCATATCACATCACAACACCCCCTACAAAACAAAGTTAGACGCCTCTACTTTATCTTTGCATGTTTTACGTGGATGATAGGGATTTTGTACAAGAACCGTTCTTACCTACAAACTTCCACCACAACGTTGATCAAGTAGTTTTCTACACTAAAACCCTTTCGGGATCCTCCATTGCAAATGGCATACCAACTAATGCAAGAGAGACAGACACCCCCTTAACCACTTTATACGGTATAAGCCATATGTCAAGCCTGGACCACTCTCGCGAATGAACGCGTAAAGTCGGTTGGGGGCCGCTTCATTATTGTGGTATACTGATACGTCCATTTTCATCACTATTCTATATCATAATTTACTGTTATTTATTGATATATTTCATATTAAGAGATGATACTTATGTAATTTCATCTGTTTTTGCATGGTTGATGACTTTTAAAGCATGGACCACTGCAGTCAGGATTCTGATGGAAAAGGGGCTGTTTGGAGGTGAAATTTGCGAAGATCAGAAAATCCGGGAAAATACATGGAAATCCTATTTTTCAGAAGACGAAGAAAGCCAGAAGAGGAAGCGGAGATGGGCCACTGGGGCCCACACCACCCCTGGCGCGGGCCACCCTAGGCTACGCCACCAGGTGGTGTGGCTGCCCTGGTCCACCCCTGGCTCTCCCCTCTGGCGTATATTATCCTCCCGAAACCCTAAGACTCGGGGAGTGACCACGGAAAGATTCTGCCACCTATGCGGGGCGGAAAACACCGAGAGAGAAAGATCTCTCCGGCAGACAGAATTCTGTCGGGGGAATTCCTTCCCGGAGAGGGGAGATCATCGCCATCAACACCACCATCAAGCTGGACTTCATCGGGATCATCATCACCACCACCATCATATCCATCATCACCACCATCATCTCACTGTAACAATTGGGTTGAATCTTGCATAGTTCTTAGGGGAAACTTTCCCGGTGTTGATTACTCTTTTTAGTTGATGCTATAGAGTGGAACCATTGAATTATTGTTTATGTTCAGATTGTTATACATCATTATTGTGGGCTCCCCGGATTATTCATCCGAGAAATCGCTATTATGCATACATCCACGTTCCCATGATCAGTGAGCCATGGAACACAGCCCAATCGTGCCTCAACCTACAGGCAGCTGACTGGGAAGATGGCCTAGCTCGATGGACATCACCTTAATCTCCTGAAAGTCTGGCCAAATAAATAGCCAGGGACACAGCCGTGAGTACTTTCAATGTACTCGTGAACCACCAAGTTAAATGATCAAAGGAAATGCAATTCTGGCTATGGCGAGATAGCTCTATCTGGGGTTGCTTTTGAAAAGGGCTAACCTAACTTTGAAATTATGGCATCTCCATATATTTGTTGAAAAAGAGTTTTGAAAACATGCTTCTATTTTATAAACCAAGACATCTCCATATATTTGTTGAAAAAGAGTTTTGAAAACAGTTTTGGGTGGAAAAAACCCTTTTTAAACATTTAGACCCCTCGGGTCAAAACAAAGCCTTCGAACTCGGGTTCCCCCAGAACCTTCGTCCACTTTGTACTTGTTTCCCCAAACAAGCATAGTTTGGGTACTCCTAGCCAACACCCTTACAACCGTCATTGACCGTGGACACGGCTATTCGAATAGGTTATACTCTGCAGAGTTTGCACACTTTACCCACAAGAATCAATACATCCGCCAGGATATAACCATGGCCCACTACCGCAGTAGATGGGGGTCCGGATAATCAAACCTAACTTTTCGCTTGTCTACACTAGCAAAGGCATGCTTTTCCTATTGGGTTTCTTCTCCCCGGCAACGAGTATGTGGCTCCCAGCCACAGTCCTTCCTTCCGTACACGCGCATACCCAAGCCGCCGCTTGGCGTATACCTTAAATTTGGTGACTCATCTTCCTTCCGTACTACCTAAGTCATACTGTCCGCGGGAGACCCAATTGTTGCACCGGACTCCTGTTAGTTCAGGCTCACTCTTGCAGAAGCAAGCGGCAGGCGTCAGATCCTTGATCTGGGGGCGCCCGCCCAGAATTCCAGGGATTCCTCCCTATAAGCATGGTATAAGTTGCCTCGGCTAATACGGACAAACTACAAGTTAAGCCCCAGCAACCTGGGGTAATGTGGTTGCGCGGATAAAATTATTCCAGTAAAGGCGTAGAGCATCCCATCACATTTCCACTTCTTCTCATCACCATTTCTTTTGTTAAAACTTCCACTGGGAAGATGCCTCTTCCCATGGTTTTACAAAAGCCGTTTTGAAACATTTGTACTGGGGAAAATCCCAAAAAATTGTTAATTTCTCAAAACCAGGGTTTCCTTAGATTCTTAGGTAGTACTTGATGTACTGAACCACCTAGAGTTGGAATCAAGTTAAAATAATTGCCAGAATGCCCTTAGGAAATTCCCAGAGACAGTTCTGTAGAAATCTTCTCCTTTTTACCAGATTAATTCTACATAAGCTATTGAGTTGGTTCCAAGGGCAGGTGATAGGTATTTAGAATACCTTTCTGAAGGAATTGGATTCACCCTTTTTGGAGTTCCCAAACTCCAGGAGTGATTTATTTAGTGAAAATACCCTTTACAGAGGTATTAAATTCACTAAAATTCAACGAGAGCTCAATAAATTCTGAGCTACTGGTGTTTGGTAGATAGTGGTACTGGGGTGTACTGGGAGCTGGAATTAGGTCCATAACACATTTGGTTAGACCTGGGGAATTTATGTAAGGCATACAAGGGCTGGTTTGGTTATTTTTGTTAAGGGCAACCTACTGTTCACCTTGGCATAGGACCTGTGTTGGATGATAGGTATTTCACATACCTTCTAGTAGGCATTTGGTTCATCCCAAATGGAGATGTGAAACTCTCTGTAGAAATTAATTAGGGTTCCATATACATCTTAGTAGATTAATTACTAGCAAATATTGGAATTTATTTTGGACATGGGGTTGCCTCTGCATGTTTGAGAAAACATCAGAGAACCACCAGAAATTTAGATCTAGGCATTTGGGATTGATTTACCATTTTATTTGGATTTAAAACAACTGGAGCTTCTCTAGAATAATAGGTTAGCTAAAAGAAAAAGGAAAGGAGTGCAGCGGGCTGGCTCTGGGAGACTTTGGGCTGTAGGGGAGGATTTGGCCCACGGCGGGGCAACACGGCGCGTGGGAGGGCTCGGTTCGAATCTGACGAGTGGGACCTGCTGTCAGCGAGCGAGAGGCGCCAAAGCGGTACCGAGCAACGGTGACCGTCGGATTAAGTCGCGATGGACGGCTCGGGGTCGTCGCCTACGCAAGACAGGACGCCGGCGGCAAAAACCTCAGCAGCGGTGGAGAGGGGAGGCGGGAGCTCACCAGAGGGCTCAAGGAAGGTCGGGGAAGGTGCAGGGCGACGCGGTCGACGACGCTGAGCAGATCGGTGGGTGGCACGACGGCAGAGGACCACTGGAAGCGGCTCGGGCAACGGCGGCCAAGAGTGACCTCGTCGGAGCTCAACGCCGATGACGGAGGAGTGGTTCCTGGACAGAGATAAGAGCACGGTTAGGTAGAGGAGAGCTAGGGGATCTCGTGGGCTGATATGTAGAGGGAATGGAGTGGAGGCGAAGATGCCTTGCTCGATTTTCTTGAGGAGGCCAAAGCTTCCTCCTCTTCTTTTCTCGGGCAGCACAGGGTTGGGGAGAGAGAGTGGAGCTGGGGGGAGGGTGAGGGTGAGGGGGAGTGAGAGGTAGCAAATGAGGGCAGGGGAGAGCTGGGGGAAGGGATGCTGGCCTTTATACAAAGGAGGGGTGCTAGATGAGGTGAATTACCAAATTGGACATGGTGGGGAGGCAGTGTTGGCCAATGATTGGTCCAGGGGGAGGTGGAGAGGGGTAGTAGTGGTATTTGGTCGTGCTGGACCAGAGAGGGAGGGGTGGCATCAATGGTAATTAAAGGGGGACAAATCTTGTAAGATATTTGTTGTCTCTCTCTCATTCTAATAGTACAAGGGAAAAATGGTCAAGGCTGAGGTGGAGCTACAGTGGTGGTCGACCAAGGATGTGTCATGGTGTTAAGGAGAATTATTGATCAAGGTTTGCTGGAAAATTGGAAGTGCTTAGGGTGGTGGCTTGCTTAATGGACAAATTTTGATCTAATTGATGGTTATGAACGAAGTCTAAAAGTTACATTGAACCAGAGGAGAAAATGGTACTGGTAGATAGATGAGGTAAAGGTAGACTCCTAGGGTTTATTTAGTATTTTTCAGAAGAGTTTTAGTCCTCTTAAAATGAATTACTCAAAAAGGACAGAAGTGATTTCTAGAGGATCATTTGATAAATTTCCCTTGGACATGGATGGATTTTGATGTGGAAGGGTCCCAAATGTGAATACACACTTAGGGGAATTTTCCCAAGATTTATTGAGACATAAAAGTAATTAAAACAATTATTATTCCAATTCAGCCATTTAAGAAAATGGGCAAAAGAAATAATAAAGCTTCTCAAAAATATTTATTTTTGAGGTGGAAAGATAGGGTATGATATGTGGAACTCACATGAGCCAAAAGTTGGGGAAGTGTTTTGGTAAAAACCAAACTTTCCTTTAGGAAGGGAGTTTTGGAGATTTTGACTATTTAAGGATTTAAATAGTTTTGGGGCCATAATAATTATGGATAATTATTGATAAATCTTGGATATCAAGGTAGGTGAGGTGGACAAGGTGTAGAAATCATTTACAACCTTGTGGAATGGAAATCCAACTTGAAAAGGGATGGAAAACCAAGAGTAGATGATCTTGGGTGGTGTTATTTTTATACCACTAAAACATGCTTGCATCTTGGAGCTCAGCGCTCACCTTGGTGCCAGGGATAGCTGGATAGGTACACCATGTCATATAGATGACCATGGCAGGAGGAGTTTGAATTAACTGTATTTTAGGTGTTCTAGAAGTGATGGCAAACTTTCTTGAAATTAAAGCTTCCATGCAGAAAGTGTCATGAAGCCTTCTAAACCAAGTGAGTTTAATAAGCTCAATGGTCCACTTGGAACAAGTGAAGTGGGTTTTGACATAACTCAATGAGTAGATCACAACCATGCAGAGAGTTGGTCCAAAGGGGGTTGTATGAGGATGTGAGCTTCTACCAAAGTAGGCATGATGGCTAGTTTTGCAGGAAATGTTATTTTCTTGTCTGCAAAACCATCATGGACAAGTGGGGTTGGAGGAGGATCTATCCAGGGGCCAATGTGGGCCTTGGTAGTCCTTAGGATGATTAGCAAGGTGGTTCAAGTGCATTTCCAAAAATGCACATGGTTTGTGAAAAGGAGGCATTCAAAAAGGTGATGTTGAACCTGTTTCCAGACTTAGCCCAAAATGGGCAGTTTTGAGGAATTTGATGGGAGTCTGAGAGGGAAAGTTCTTGGAGGGGTTGCAAGGTATCAGAGCTTTAACCAGTGGGTGATATGGAAGTGTAGAGTGAGTAGAAGAGATCTCTGCTTGATGTTGGTCTTAAGGACTTGGAAACATCTAGAATGGAGATCCTCAGAGTGGATCTGATTCAGGGTTTGAGATGATCACCTTGTGGCTAGGGATCACAACAAGGTTTGCTTTCTTGCTTAGGGATTGATGATTGGGAAATATCTTGATCCTAGTGATGAGCTTCTAAAGTAGCTCAATCTACTTCCTAAGCAAACAACTCAAACAGCAGATCAAGGCAACTCATCAGACAGCAGATCAAGGCAACTCATCTTATACTAAGCATAACCACTACTAGGGTTACCATCAAGCTTAGCTTGGGGTTAAGGTTGGGGCATTTTTAAGAGGTTGAGTTTTGAATAAGGGGAGGGTTCTTGATATCTCTACCAAGAGTAGAATTCAAATGCTTTGAAAGGAGGTTTTGGTAAAGCTAGAGGTAAGATTATTGGAGTGCTCTGTCTTGAAAACATAAGGAGATTGTATTATATATTTCTCCATAGTTTTGTTAATAGAAGCTACCAAAAATAGTTTTGGTTACATAGGCATCTTGGCTCCTATTTTTAAATGCCAGAACGTTTGAGGATTTGTAAACTAAGCCAAGATAGTTTTGGTAAATAGTTTTGCCAACTTAGGTTGAGGTAAGGAGTATCTTAGGATACACTTCATAAGCACAAGTGCAAACAAACAACAAGCAAGCACTGCACTAAAGCACAAGAAAAAGTTTTTTTTCCCCCTGATTTTTGCATTCTGGACAACTAGTCAGGGTAGCTGAAATTGGGATGTTACAGACCTTTCCCCCTTAAAAGAATCTCGTCCCGAGATTCCGGAGAGTACGATTAGGGGATTTGTCTCAGAGTAAGTACTGTAGGTTCCTTGCGGGCTAACTTGCCGACTTTGCCTTCGAGTAGAAACACCTTGACAGCGAGGTGGAACTCCAATCTTCTTGAAACTCGGGGGTCGAGCTGGTTTCAACCTTGGTTGCGGGGAGGGATCTTCCTTCTGTAAGGGTCTATGCCACTTCTCTTAAGTGGGTTATTCTATCCAAGTCTGTGACAAGTCTGTGCTCTGAGATTTGAGTCTTTGGGTCACACAATCAGGCAGAGGGGTATCTATTTGCGGGAAAGATGCAGTCTTTCCCCCTTAGGATTGGACTTGGGTAGAGAGGATAGTTACAAATAGGGAACTTTCCTAGGGAAGTGACAAAAGAGGGTTCTTAAGGTAGCGGAGGACAACATAGGGGAAGGGTGGCATCCTAGCTGTCTTTCCAGGGAGAGGACATGGGCTAGACTATTATAGGCTAGGCTTGCCGACATTCGGGGAAACCTTGAGTGAGTTAAGGGGCTTCTCTCTATCTTTACTTCCACGGGGCGCTGTCACTTAGGAAGGCGAGGGACATCTTCATTCTTTAGCTGCGTGGCAGCGAGCGGTATGGTGACCATCTTTTACGAGGGAGGGGACCTTGGATGTCTTCGAGCTTCTCTATCGGGGAAGTCTTGGCGGATTTTCTCTCGGGGCATTCTCGGCTGAAGTGACCGGGTAGACCACACGTGAAGCAGATGCCCATCCTTAGGTGTAACTGTTTTGATGCATTGCCCTTGCTGGTACCGGGAGGTTGACGGGCTATGCTAATGAGGGGATAAATTGGACACTTGATAAGGACATGGTCTTGGCCTTCGCAGAGGAAACAGGTGATAAGTCGAGTTGGGCAAACTTTGGGTGGATGGGGTTCTCCACAGTTGGGGCAGTTCTCGGAACATCTGATGGCTAGGTGCCCTTTGTCTCTACAGTGGCTATATGCCTTCTTCGAGCTTCCGGTCTTCATGGCCATCCTGGGGGAGGTCTTATTGGTGGCAGACGTTGCGGGTTGGGTCCGATGCAACGACTTAGGTAAAACACACAAAAAGGAACAATTCAAGCAAGCATAGCAATCAAGGAAGTCATTACATACCAAGCAAAACTGCACCCGAGGGTGCTAACAGTACTTAGGCATTACAAAACGCGTTCAGGGTCGACACATGACTCTACCCTATTGCTAGCTGGGCGAGTACAGCGACGTGGGTGATTACTCAAAGGGTGCATCTGCGGAGTCTTGGATAGCATTCGGGGTCTCCAACTACTACAGATCCTCTGGGGTCTGCGGGATATTCAGCTCGTGTTCGGTGAACGTGAGAGTGGTGCCTTCCCATGGTGCAGGGTTGGAGGTTGACTCGGTCGGTGCGGGTGACTGGACGATAGGGTGGTACTCATTGAGGAAGGCGAGTTGGTCATCAGTCCCGGGGTTCTCGTCTTCAGGGGTTGGGGGTACTTCAGTGATCAGCTTTCTTGCCAAGCGGGCATTGGTGGCCTGAAGACTCCTTTCGCGCTTACGGAGTAGGTTGATATCCATCTTTAGAAGAAGATTCTCGCGTCTGGCCTTGTCAAGGTCTTCCTGGGAACGTTGGAGTAGGTATTCCATATTCTCCAGCTGATTGCCAATGCAGCAGGTGAGGAAGGATTCAGTGGGGAGTCCATCTTCGTCTCTCTTTCCAAAAAAGTGGTAGGGAGTCTCTTTCAACTCATCTTCGTGGATCTTGCAGAGGCACGCCATGATCTCCTGTATGGCTCGCACCACGCCATCTACCCAGTTGTTGTCGAGGAAGGTGAAGATTGTGGGCGCGGTGTCCTCATCGGGGGAAGGAATAACAGCCTTGAGGACCCATTGCATCACATTGGTGCTACTGCGAGGAAGTTCTGTTCCTTCAATGGTTGGCGGGGGCCTCTTGACTATCTTCGGCAGGTTGTGAAGTTGCTCTTCAAAGGGCCAGAAACTTTCTCCAACGATGATGTGCTCTGAGCAAAAAGAGGCCATCTACAGCAGATTGGTGAGATGGGTTTAGGTTAGTGATGGTGTGCAGGATTTTAATCTTGTGAAATCTTATTAATGCAAGTAGTTTTTCGAAATAGAGGAGGAGAAGACATAAGCACTTTTGCAAATAGTCATATTTTCTCCCTTGTCTTTTAGAAAATAGGTTTGTCATTTCCTGTCTAACGTCCATGCTAACTAAGGTCTCCCACAGTCAGGATGGCTCTAATACCAAGTCTGTGGGCTCCCCGGGTTATTCATCCGAGAAATCCCTATTATGCATACATCCACGTTCCCATGATCAGTGAGACGTGGAACATAACCGACAGGTACCATTACAACATCCGAAACATAACGAATTACAAGACACATACTTGCCATAATGGCTACATCAACATTAGCAGCGGAACAATGCCAAGCGCAGAGCCCAATCGTGCCTCAACCTACAGGCAGCTGACTGGGAAGACGGCCTAGCTCGATGGATGTCACCTTAATCTCCTGAAAGTCTGGCCAAGTAAATAGCCAGGGACACAGCCGTGAGTACTTTCAATGTACTCGCGAACCACCAAGTTAAATGATCAAAGGAAATGCAATTCTGGCTGTGGCGTGATAGCTCTATCTGGGGTTGCTTTTGAAAAGGGCTAACCTAACTTTGAAATTATGGCATCTCCATATCTTTGTTGAAAAAGAGTTTTGAAAACATGCTTCTGTTTTATAAACGAAGACATCTCCATATCTTTGTTGAAAAAGAGTTTTGAAAATAGTTTTGGGGTGGAAAAACCCTTTTTGAACATTTTAGACCCCTCGGGTCAAAACAAAGCCTTCGAACTTGGGTTCCCCCGGAATCTTTGTCCACTTCGTACGTGTTTCCCCAAACAAGCACAGTTTGGGTACTCCTAGCCAACACCTTTACAACCATCCTTGACCGTGGACACGACTATTCGAATAGGTTATACTCTGCAGAGTTTGCACACTTTACCCACAAGAATCAATACATCCGCCGGGATACAACCACGGCCCACTACCACAGTAGATGGGGGTCCGAATAATCAAACCTAACTTTTCGCTTGTCTACACTAGCAAAGGCATGCTTTTCCTCTTAGGTTTGTTCTCCCTGGCAATGAGTATGTGGCTCCTAGCCATAGTCCTTCCTTCCATACACGCGCATACCCAAGCTGCAGCTTGGCGTATACCTTAAATTTGGTGACTCCTCTTCCTTCCGTACTACCTAAGTCATACCATCCGCGGGAGACCCAATTGTTGCACCGGACTCCTGTTAGTTCAGGCTCACTCTTGCAGAAGCAAGCGACAGGCGTCAGATCCTTGATCTGGGGGCGCCCGCCTGGAATTCTAGGGATTCCTCCCTATAAGCATGGTAGAAGTTGCCTCGGCTAATACGGACAAACTACAAGTTAATCCCCAGCAACCTGGGGTAATGTGGTTACGCGGATAAAATTGTTCCAGTAAAGGCGTAGAACATCCCATCACATTTCCACTTCTTCTCATCACCATTTCTTTTGTTAAAACTTCCACTTGGAACGGTGCCTCTTCCTAGGGTTTTACAAAAGCTGTTTTGAAACATTTGTAGTGGGGAAAATCCCAAAACAGTTTATTTTCTCAAAGCCGGGGTTTCCAAGGAGGTAGGATGCTAACCATCGTACTCTCGGTCTAAAGGGGATAAATGATGGGTTCATCGGGGTGGTGCCTCGAAGGACACGAAATCATAACTTGGAGGAGCCAAGTTACTATCGCAGTATTTGTAACATAAAGCATGCAATCATGCAATTTATAAAGAGGGTATAAAACAGGTAAAAGAGAATAGGACATATATCAGAGTTCAGGAATGGTGGCTTGCCTGTGATCAGCAATAAGTCCCTGGACTTCTTCAGATGACCAAGAATACCGAATAATATATAATAAAAAGAAATCCGTTCCTTCTTGTCGTCAGACACTCACACTATCGTCGTTATCGGGTAGACATGCAAGCAGACAATATCACAATCAATACAAGGCATACAAAAATCAAACCATACAGCAAACAAACAAAGGATTACTACTGGACTTGGGAGGTTTTGGAGGAGTTGGGTTCTATTGGTGGAATTTACTAGATTGCCATTGTGGTGTTTTCCCTTTGGAAGATAGTTGTCTAGGATAGATACAAAACATTTGGATTAGGGTTCTGTGGTCTGTAGGATACCAATGTGCAAAAGTGATATCCTCGGATAGGTCTTGTCAAAACAAAACCATCACAAGTGGTTTCACTTGATTATCACTTTTCTAGATTTAAATATGCTTTTTATATTGAACTAAACTCTAGTTTGAGGAAATAATTCACCAGAAACGTTCTAGAGCTCCAATAATTATTTCCTTGGATTTTTAGGTAGTACTTGATGTACTGAACCACCTAGAGTTGGAATCAAGTTAAAATAATTAACAGAATGCCCTTAGGAAATTCCCAGAGACAGTTCTGTAGAAATCTTCTCCTTTTTACCAGATTAATTCTACAAAAGCTATTGCGTTGGTTCCAAGGGAATGTGATAGGTATTTAGAATACCTTTCTTTAGGAGTTGGATTCACCCTTTTTGGAGTTGCCAAACTCCAGGAGTGATTTATTTAGTGAAAATACCTTTACAGAGGTATTTAATTCACTAAAATTCAACCAGAGCTCAGTAAATTCTGAGCTGCTGGGGTTTGGTAGATAGTGGTACTGGGGTGTACAGGGACTGGAATTAGGTCCATACCACATTCGGTTAGACCTGGGAAATTTATCTAAGGCAGACAATGGCTGGTTTGGTTATTTTTGTTAAGGGCAACCTATTGTTCACCTTGGCATAGGACATGTGCTGGATGATAGGTATTTCAAATACCTTCCAGTAGGTATTTGGTTCATCCCAAATGGAGATGTGAAACTCTCTGTAGAAATTAATTAGGGTTCCATATACATGTTAGCAGATTAATTACTAGCAAATATTGAAATTTATTTTGGACATGGGGTTGCCTCTGCATGTTTGAGAAAACATCACAGAACCACCAGAAATTTAGATCTAGGAATTTGGGATTGATTTACCATTTTATTTGGATTTAAAACAACTGGAGCTTCTCTGGAATAATAGGTTAGCTAAAAGAAAAAGAAAAGGAGTGCAGCGGGCCGGATCTGGGGAGACTTTGGGCTGCAGGGGAGGATTTGGCCCACGGCTAGGAAGCGCGACGCGCGGGAGGGCTCGGTTCGAATCTGACGAGCGGGACCCGCTGTCAGCGAGCGAGAGGCGCCGAAGCGGTACCGAGCAACGGTGACCGTCGGATTAAGTCGCGATGGATGGCTCGGGGTCGTCACCTACGCGGGATAGGATGCTGGCGGCGAAACCCTAAGCAGCGGTGGAGAGGGGAGGTGGGAGCTCACCAGAGGGCTCGGGGAAGGTCAGGGATGGTGCAGGGCGACGCGGTCGACGATGCTGAGCAGATCGGTGGGTTGCACGACGGCAGAGGACCACTGGAAGCAGCTCGGGCAACGGCGGCCGAGAGCGACCTCGTCGGAGATCAACACCGACGACGGAGGAGTGGTTCCTGGACAGAGATAAGAGCACGGTAAGGTAGAGGAGAACTAGGGGATCTCGTGGGCTGACATGCAGAGGGAATGGAGTGGAGGAGAAGATGCCTTGCTCGATTTTCTTGAGGAGGCCGAAGCTTCCTCCTCTTCTTTTCTCGGGCAGCACAGGGCTGGGAGGGAGAGTGGAGCTGGGGGAGGCTGAGGGGGAGTGAGAGGGAGCAAATGAGGGCAGGGGAGAGCTGGGGGAAGGGCTGCTGGCCTTTATACCAAGGAGGGGTGCTAGATAAGGTGAAATACCAAATTGGACATGGTGGGGAGGGAGTGCTAGCCAATGATTGGTCCAGGGGAAGTGGAGAGGGGTAGTGGTGGTATTTGGTCGTGCTGGACCAGATAGGGAGGGGTGGCATCAATGGTAATTAAAGGGGGACAAATCTTGTAAGATATTTGTTGTCTCTCTCTCATTCTACTAGTACAAGGGCAAAATGGTCAAGGCTGAGGTGGAGCTACAGTGGTAGTCGACCAAGGATGTGTCATGGTGTTAAGGAGAAACATTGATCAAGGTTTGCTAGAAAATTGGAAGTGCTTAGGGTGGTGGTTTGCTTAATGGACAAATTTTGATCTAATTGATGGTTATGAAGGAATTCTAAACGTTACATTGAACCAGAGGAGAAAATGGTACTGGTAGATAGATGAGGTAAAGGTAGACTCCTAGGGTTTATTTAGGATTTTTCAGAAGAGTTTTAGTCCTCTTAAAATCAATTACTCAAGAAGGACAGAAGATATTTCTAGAGGATCATTTGATAAATTTCCATTGGACAGGGATGGATTTTGATGTGGAAGGATCCCAAATGTGAATACACACTTAGGGGAATTTTCCCAAGATTTAATGAGACATAAAAGTAATTGAAACAATTATTATTCCAATTTAGCCATTTAAGAAAATGGGCAAAAAGAAATAATAAAGCTTCTCAAAAATATTTATTTTTGAGGTGGAAATATAGGGTATGATATGTGGAACTCACATGAGCCACAAGTTGGGGAAGTGTTTTGGTAAAAACCAAACTTTCCTTTAGGAAGGGAGTTTTGGAGATTTTGACTATTTAAGGATTTAAATAGTTTTGGGAGCTTGGGAAAGTTCTTGGAGGGGTTGCAAGGTATCAGAGCTTTAACCAGTGGGTGATATGGAAGTGTAGAGTGAGTAGAAGAGATCTCTGCTTGATGTTGGTCTTAAGGACTTGGAAACATCTAGAATGGAGATCCTCAGAGTGGATCTGATTCAGGGTTTGAGATGATCACCTTGTGGCTAGGGATCACAACAAGGTTTGCTTTCTTTCTTAGGGATTGATGATTGGGAAACATCTCGATCCTAGTGATGAGCTTCTAAAGTAGCTCAATCTACTTCCTAAGCAAACAACTCAAACAGCAGATCAAGGCAACTCATCAGACAGCAGATCAAGGCAACTCATCTTATACTAAGCATAACCACTACTGGGGTTACCATAAAGCTTAGCTTGGGGGTAAGTTGGGGCATTTTGAAGAGGTTGAGTTTTGAATAAGGGGAGGGTTCTTGATATCTCTACCAAGAGTAGAATTCAAATGCTTTGAAAGGAGGTTTTGGTAAAGCTAGAGGTAAGATTATTGGAGTGCTCTGTCTTGAAAACATAAGGAGATTGTATTATATATTTCTCCAAAGTTTTGTTAATAGAAGCTACCAAAAATAGTTTTGGTTACATAGGCATCTTGGCTCCTGTTTTGAAATGCCAAAACGTTTGAGAATTTGTAAAGTAATCCAAGATAGTTTTGGTAAATAGCTTTTGCCAACTAAGGTTGAGGTAAGGAGTATCTTAGGATACACTTCATAAGCACAAGTGCAAACAAACAACAAGCAAGCACTGCACTAAAGCACAAGAAAACGTTTTTGTTCCCCCTGATTTTTGCATTCTGGATAACTAGTCAGGGTAGCTGAAATTGGGATGTTACAATTATTCCATCTCTGATCATGATCCATATGATGTCTTGTGAGTAGTTCGTTTTGTTCTTGAGGACATGGGAGAAGTCATGTTGTTAGTAGTGGAGTTGTGTTGAGAGAGATTCAATAGTTTGTTAATTAAGTTGTGGTGTACTTCTTCTAGTGGTGTCATGTGAACATCGACTACATGACACTTCACCTATATGGGCCTAGGGGAATGCATTGTGTATTTGGCTACTAATCATAGGGGTTGCTAGAGTGACAGAAACCTGAACCCCCGTTAGGAAACCATTGCACAAGGGACGTAAGGGTCTTAGAGTTTAAAGCTGTGGTTAGGTTTCTACCTTAATTACTTTCTTGTACTTACGGATGTTTGCAAGGGGTATAATCACAAGTATGTATTAGCACAGGTTCACCCACATAACACTTAGCAAGCTAAAGAAGATTAATCAACTATATGAAGTGAAAGCACTTGACAATATTCCCATGTGTCCTCGAGAACGTTTGGTCATCTTAAGTAATACAACCAGCTTGTCCTTTGCTGCATAAAGGATTGGGCCACTCGCTGCATTTATTCTCATTGTCTTTTATTTACTCCTACTTATTTACTTGCATTATCAAAAAAACCTAAAAATCCGTTTGCTAAGTATTTGCAGAGAAATCCTGATCCATACCACTAGCCAGCACCTTCTGCTCCTCATTGGGTTCGACACTCTTACTTATCGAAAATACTGCAATACACCCCCTATACTTGTGGGTCATCAAGACAATTTTCTGGCGCCGTTGCCGGGGAGTGAAGCGCTATTGGAGAGTGGAATTGGTAAAGGAAACTTCTACTGTGAATATTGTTTATTTCTATTAGTTGCTTTATTTTCAATATGGAAAATTCGCTGAGCTTCTTATTTCGTAACGCTACTACCACTGCTAAGGTAGTAGATGAACCACCACCTGCTGAGAATGATGCTTTCAAAATACCTACAAGAATTATTGATCGTGTTATGGATAACTAATATGTGGGGGATGGAACTGTCCATCCCGGTGATCATTTGCTCTTTATACACGAATTATGCGGGTTGTTCAAGTGTGCAGGTATTACTACAGATCAAGTTAAGAAGAAGTTATTCTCATTATCACTGAAAGGAAGAGCTGAAGAATGGTATATGCTACTGAAGAATGGTCAAGCTCTTGAATGGGAGGAAATAGTGCCTCTCTTTTATTCAAAGTTTTATGCTCCTAGTGAGATTCATAAAGATCGGAATCAAATATACAACTTTTAGCCTCTTGATGGAGAAAGTATAGATCAAGCTTGGGGGATATTGAAATTACTAATGCTCAATTGTCCCATTCATGAGCTCCCCAACAATATTGTTATCAATAACTTCTATGCAAGGCTCCCTCTACATGATAAGGATTTATTGGATGCTTCTTGTGCTGGATCATTCACTCGCATGGAAGAAGAAGCTAAATGGGATCTTTTGGACCGTATTCAAGATAATGCTGAAGCATGGGAGAATGACAAAGGAAGAAAGTCAGGTATAAATTATGATTATGAATGCATTGATTCTTTTATGGGAACTGATGACTTTCAAAATATTAAAAATGCTTAGGTCTAGACTCTCAAGCTATTGCAACTTATTTTAAGGCTTTTGCTTCCTATATTGAAGTGCCTAAAAAGAAGTTGAATAAGTATCATGCACCTTATAAAGATGTTGCTAAGTGTGTTCCTGCAAGAAATACTGAAGTTTATACTACTAATCATGTTTTACTTAAACCTTACATTGAGAACATGCCTTCCAGTTAAGATAAAGGAACATTCTATGATAGCTAGTATGGTTAATGAAAGTACAAATAAAGCTGTTGAACCTAATAAACAAATGGATGATGAGCCTATAATAGCAAATGTGAAAGACTTTGTCACTAAATATGTAGAAGAGGGACACACTATCCTTTGTAAGGATACCTCTAATATTGTTTTACAAAGTAGTGTTATAAGAACTAGTATTCCTGTGTTTTCTGTTAGAACAAGTGATCATTGCTATGATGGTTCTTGTGATAGCTATATTTTTAAGTTTATGCATGATACTGAAAGTTATTATGAGAGAGGGAAAAGTGTTCTTATGCATCTCAATAATATCAAGTTTTCTCGTTTAATGCTTAAAGTCTTTATGTTGCACCTGTTTTGCCTTCTTATGCTTGCGGTTTCTGGTTCCAACAACTTATTATCCTACAAAGTTCCCTTGAATAGGAAGTGGGTTAGACTTAAACATGTGTATTTTTTGTTTCTTAATGCTCTCTTTCACTTCAATTCATATTCTTAAGTGAGCTTCATCAAAATTATTATATGCCCATCTTAATGGCTATAAAGAAAGAGCTTTTTGGGAAACAACCCAATTTATTTTGTGTTTTCAGTTTGTTTTTGTTTGTTTGAGTCTTGGAAGTTATTACTTCGGTAATAACATCTCCTTATAGTTTTGTTTGGTTTTTGTGTCAAGATCAACCTCTAATGAGAGAGAAGTAATATTTGGGGAAGTTGTTGTCCCGAAACAGATTTTTGTGCTTCACCGTAAAAATTCGTGAGAGATTTCTGTATGTCGGTTTGAGCTGTAATTTTTTGTGCTTCTGACCCAGGTTGTTGTTTAACTTTCATTAGTTTTTCACTTTTTGATTTGAGCAACAGAAAATTTTCGAAAAAATTGATATTTACCTGCTGGTTTGTTTTGACAGATTTTGCCATTCTTGCATTTGCTTCTTAAAACGATTTCCTTTTTGGATTCTTTTTGGGTTTTCAGAAGGAGTTGCTACAATAGTTTATGTTTTGATGGATTTCAGTTGAAATTGGACCTAAGAGGTTTTATCACTTCACTTATACTAATGTTGCTAATGAGAACTGTGTGAAGTTTTTTGTGAAAGAAATTGCCAGATTAGTGGAGAAAATGGTGTCATAAGAAAGATAAAGGTTTCATGACTCAAGCAATCTGTGTATGAAGATGAAGATATTGATGTTATTCAAGTGGTGACTCCGGAAGAATCTGCTAAATACCAAATTCAGAGACCTGCAGAGTCCGTTTTCGAATAGGTAACAGTTCTGGTAAGAAAAGTTCCGCAAAAGATCTATCCAGTTATATTTTTGTAGTTTTTATCCAACAAGGAAGGCAACAAAGCGAAAGAGGGCCAGAAACGGAGCTAGGGTGGCTCACACCACCCTGTGGTGCGGGCCCACCCCTGGCCGCGCCACCAGGTGGTGAGGCCGCCCCGGACTCCGTCTCCTACCCGTTTTCTCCCAGTACCTTCCTTTTGTTGTAAAACTTCGTAATATATAATCCCCCGGATCCCCTGAGGTTCGTATATCATGTTATCATCGTGTTTTCGTTTCGATCTATTTTAGATAGGTAGAGTCCTAGATTTGGAGCCACAATGTCTTCCTCTAGATCAGCCAAGGAAGATTCCTCAGCGGAGATCATCAACCCATACATGCGTGAGTTGAAGATTCATCCCAAGGAGTTGTCGCTTGAAGAAGGGGAGGTATGGATAAAATAAGTTCAAGGCCCTAAAGGTGAAGGAAGTCTGGAAGATAGGATGGAAGAGTTGGAGCAAGAAGTCTATAGATACAAGAAGATGGCGGAACACGAAGTGGATATCATCCATAAGATTTGTTCCGAACTCATCGCCGAGCACCAAAAGGAGACTACTGAGCTCAAGGATGAAATCCTCTCACTCCACCAAACAACCAATCAACTGCAAGCACAGCTCTACGATGTTCAAAATCAAAATTGTGAGTATGAGGTCAGGTTTAAACGCATAAGTGCTGCTGCTAGTTTCGGGATGATGGAGACCAGGATATCTTTTGTTGATGGGGAGCCTTTACCTTGGAAGTTCGACAAAGACAAGAGAACACCACCACCACCGAAGGAGTAATTCTTCATCAGGTTTTGGCATCCCCTTGGTTTGTTCCAAGCTTAGGGGAGTGTCGCGGTATCACATCACTATCTTCTTTCTTTTTACCTTTTTAGTAGAGTCATATCATTAATAGAGAAGTTATCGTGTAGGATGGTTTGCATTATGGAAGTGTCCCCTCTCTCATAGTATCCCTTGGTGTGAGTGTCGTTATGGAATATTAATGAGAAGTTCTATCATTTACTCTTTTGCATATCTTATATTAGTTTTAAATTCTTGGTTATATGATTGATCCTATTGTTAGTATTGGTATCACTTTGGGATCATTGAGTTAATTTAGTTGGTTTTGGCAAACCTGGCTCGGTCGGTAGCAACACTGTTTTTGAGAGTTGATTGAAAAGGATAAAAAGTACTCTAAAGAAATATAATTTCATCATCTTTCTTGATTTGCTCATAAGCTTAGTATTCTCTAGTTAAGATCTTTTGTGCTTCCAAGGAAGATTGCATGTTTGTTTTTATCACTTGTATGTTTGTTTATTTCCTTCAACTCTTATACTTGCTACCCAGCCTTGCTAGCCAAAAACCTGTACTAAGAGGAATTATTCTCGTGCATCCAATCCTTAAACCAAAACCTATGCCATTTGTGTCCACCATACCTACCTATTGGCACTATTGATATTCCAAGTAAATTCATGTTTTTATCTACCTTCCAAATTAAACTTATTCTGTGAAAAATAGTGATTAAAGCTCTCACGAACTTGATGGCACATTTTACTTTCTTGCATCTAATAAACTTGAACCATTGTGCCCATCTATGTTGTCTATATGCTTGCGCTTTGTAAGTTGTGAATTAGCAGAACCATGTTGTCATGGGGAACACTTTCAACATTGCACTGGTACTTTGTACCTAATTGATATCATGTTCTTTTGTCTATGGATGTCGTCGGTGTGAAATGAAAGGGGAGCTTGTAAGTCGATGGAGTTATGTATGTGTGTTAGAGAAACGCCTGGGCCGACGGTCTAATCCATGTTGTCATGGTGCAAACCTGCAGCGTAACCATAACGAGCATCTATGAAGCATTCTTCTTAAAAAAGATAGAAATTGAGAAAAAGAGAAAAAAGATGAGAAAAGAGGAAAGAGAGAAAAAAGCACCATATTCCCATGGTAAATAAGAAGATTGCTGAGATGCTTGTTGTCTGCTTGCTTTGTCATTTTGATATGGGGATTCTTCCATATCATCGGGCAAGGGGTACCCCGTTGGCGGTTCTCCATGATACACATGTGCTTACTATGACAAGAACTTACCGGTGACTAAACTTGAGTAGCATGAGGAGTGTCCCTCGTATTCAAGGGACATGAGATTTTCAACTTACAACTTGTCAAGCATATCCTCATATTTGATCACTTTAACCTTAATCACCTAAAGATGCCTATGATAGGGGAAATGAGAGCGGAAAGCTAATAAGTATCATAATTTTTGGAAGCTCTTTATGAAACTTGAAATCCCTGCTTCCCTCTACGAAGGGCCTTTCTTCTACTTTTCAGTTGAGTTAGTAAACCTATTCCCTTCTATCTCAGCAAGTATTTTGAGTTGTTGTGTTTCATTCATTCATATGATGACTTATTCAATCATGTTTCTTATGTTCCTTATTTTGCACTTTGATCTTATCTTAGTGTTTACTTCTTTGAAAGCTATCATTGAAAACCAGTTATTTGTGAAACTCCTGCTAATTGTCAACTATTCTTCGACCAATAGCTAAGTTTGCCATTACCAATTATGATTCACTTTATGTATGTTTATTGTGTTTCCTTTACCTATTGCAAGTTAAGTTATATAATAGTGAGTTGTCTTCTGTTATGATCTATGTATTGATGAATGTGATGCTTCTTGTCCATATTCTTTTATCGACTCTTCACTACATAAACCTGAGGTCATGTTTATTGAGTTCAGTTTCGCTTGGGGACAAGCAAAGTCTAAGCTTGGGGGAGTTGATACGTCCATTTTGCATCACTATTCTATATCATAATTTACTGTTATTCATTGATATATTTCATATTAAGAGATGATACTTATGTAGTTTCATCTGTTTTTGCATGGTTGATGACTTTTGGAGCATGGACCGCTGCAGTCAGGATTCTGATGGAAAAGGGGTTGTTTGGAGGCGAAATTCGCGAAGATCAGAAAATCCAGGAAAATACATGGAAAATCCTATTTTTCCATAAGACGAAGAAAGCCAGAAGGGAAAGCTGATATGGGCCATAGGGGGCCCACACCACCCCCTGGCGCGGGCCACCTTGGGCCACGCCACCAGGTGGTGTGGCCGCCCTGGTCCACCCCTGGCTCTCCCATCTAGCGTATATTATCCTCCCGAAACCCTACGACTCGAGGAGTGACCACAAAAAGATTTCGCCGCCTCTGCGGGGCGGAAAACACCGAGAGAGAACGATCTCTCCGACAGACAGAATTCTGCCGGGGGAATTCCTTCTCGGAGAGGGGAGATTGTCACCATCAACCCTACCATCAAGCTGGACTTCATCGGGATCATCATCATCACCACCACCATCATCTCCACCAGCACCATCATCACCACCATCATCTCGCTGTAACAATTGGGTTGAATCTTGCATAGTTCTTAGGGGAAACTTTCCTGGTGTTGATTACTCTTTGTAGTTGATGCTATTGAGTGGAACCATTGAATTATTGTTTATGTTCAGATTGGTATACATCATTATTCCATCTCTGATCATGATCCATATGATGTCTTGTGAGTAGTTCGTTTTGTTCTTGAGGACATGGGAGAGGTCATGTTGTTAGTAGTGGAGTTGTGTTGAGAGAGATTCAATAGTTTGTTAATTAAGTTGTGGTGTACTTCTTCTAGTGGTGTCATGTGAACGTCGACTACATGACACTTCACCTATATGAGCCTAGGGGAATGCATTGTGTATTTGGCTACTAATCGTAGGGGTTGCCGCAGTGACAGAAACCGGAACCCCCATTAGAAAACCATTGCACAAGGGACGTAAGGGTCTTAGAGTTTAAATATGTGGTTAGGTTTCTACCTTAATTACGTTCTTGTACTTACGGATGTTTGCAAGGGGTATAATCACAAGTATGTATTAGTCCTAGGAAGGTCAGTACATTAGCACAGGTTCACCCACACAACACTTAGCAAGCTAAAGAAGATTAATCAACTATATGAAGCGAAAGCACTTGACAATATTCCCCTCTGTCCTTGAGAAAGTTTAGTAATCTTAAGTAATACAACCGGCTTGTCCTTTGCTGCATAAAGGATTGGACCACTCGCTGCATTTATTCTCATTGTCTTTTATTTACTCGTACTTTATTTACTTGCATTATCAAAAAACCCTAAAAATCTGTTTGCTAAGTATTTGCAGAGAATTCCTAATCCATACCACTAGCCAGCACCTGCTGCTCCTCGTTGGGTTCAACACTCTTACCTATCGAAAATACTGCGATACACACCCTATACTTGTGGGTCATCATATACATAAGTACACGTGGAAGGGTAACAACTAAAAGATCAACACCCACATGCTACAACTTGCGTATTCTACCCGTACTAGCAATACTATGCATAGATATGGCTCTGATACCACTGTAGGGGTTCACGCATGAAAATAATAAAATTTTCCCTACGCCAAGAACCCTAATGCCATGACCTATATATTAGTAATGCAGTAACAGGAGGGGCTTTTCGCGAACTTACCCTTGAAGACCGAAAAGCGTTGTCAACGCTCGGGAGAGCGTGGTTGATGTAGACGAATCGAAGCCGACCTCAAGGTCATGTTAAAGTCTTGATAGTTGTTGTGGCTCTGACGAGTCCTTAGTGCCCCAAGTGTTACACCTCGCAGGGAGTTACACACGTCCGGTGCCTGACAATGACTCCCGCTCCTCCGATCCAGCAGTAATTGCGGAAGTAGTGCTTCTAGATCCAAATCCCGCATCGCGATGGTGCTTCACGGTGAAGAAGACTCCTGCTCGCGTGATCCGGACTTGGGACCACGGTCACGGGAGAGAGAGAGAATCAAATGGAGGTCTCCCCAGAAGAGAGGGAACCTTTATTGATTATTGTGTATATAATTTGCCAAAATACCTCTCTCTATATAGGGGAAAAACCACCCCATAGCTAACTAGCTTAGCCATGTGGGACTAAACAAGGGAGAGGGGAGAGGGGAAGGCTTGGTCATCCGACCAAGACCCTTGTGGGCCCCGTGCGGGGTGCCCAAGGCCCAGCCGGCCACCCCCCCTCCTTCCTCCCTTCGGTCTTTCCCTCATGGGCCCTTTTCCCTCCGGATTTGGCCCAATTAGGTATTTGACCCTTTTTAATTCTTTTTATTTTATTGAACAAATATAAATGAATGATTAAATCAATATTCCACATTCACTTACATATTATTCAACCCCCGTTGATGTGGAACCTATTCCATCTCATTTCGGACATCCTCCGGACTTACCGAAACCCTTCCGGTTTTCTCTCTTCTCTTTTCTTCGGTGATTCTGCCGATCCCAAAACACTCTCTGAGCATCATCAAGCCCTTAAGCACGATACCCCATGGTTCGAAAACACTCTAGACATGGTCGGGACCCTCCCGCACCAATGATTAACAGAGGAACCTGGATGGCCATGTGATCCCTATGCATTCCACGAAATCTTTCATCATTGAACCATGAACGTCGTGTCATAGTCCTTTTGTCTCTTGATACTTGCATTGTCCAAGATCGGATCAATGACATCACTATATCGTGTTCAATCTAGTTATCAACAAATGCTTCTTGACTCGTTTCGATAAGTGATATCCTCGTGATCAAATCACACGTTGTGCAGCTATTGGATATAACTTCTCCGAGTGGGCCCTCGAATATTTTCCGTCACGCGGATGGACAAATAGCACTCTTGATGCATATTGCCTCAACCGTTCCTCTGAATACCTAAACACACCTTTATGATCACTGAGTCACCAGATGACGTTTGATGCTATCAAAGTATCCTCGGATAATAGTGATTGATATGGTCTCACGGTCTAAGAAATAGGACACTAGGTCTATTCTAATCATCGTAACTTGAACTTTGTGAAATGGTCGGGGGTCACGATGCTTAGGTTGGGTATAGCTCATCATCTCATTTTCATAATTAGGTGACTCCATTTTCAACTGGCATAAATGCCACATGCTCAGAAAACCTTGATCATCTGTTGACCAATAAACCAGTGACTAGAGCTTCACCAGGAACTCCTGGTTGTTTATATATCGCATGTGTATTGACGTTTCCTTTCAATACAGTTATAGCATGATATAAAAATTAATCATAAATTTTATGAAATATGATAATAATCCATATTATTATTTGTCTCTAGGGGGCATATTTCCAACATGGTGTTCCTCCATTCCCTGTCAAAAAACTTTAACACAAAATTTTCTCCCATTTCTTTTCTACGGGGTGACATTAGTGGGTACGAAGATATCAAGCTATCTGTGATAAAATGTCCAAATAAAATTTGTTTTAAATATCCAAAGAGATATTTAAGTGGCCAAGATCCATAATATATCAAAAGACTCAAAAAGAATCAAATCAAAATCCAAAGAGATCACTCTTGCAACAAAAGACAAATTATGTTTAGAAAAAACAACAGCTACAAAACGCATTCATTTCGCCCACTTAAACATGTCAGGATTTTTTCCAATTTTAGGGCATGTATAGGATCAAAAGTTGCAACTACAATATAAATATGAGAGAAATCAGAGTTACACAAAAAATCATAGAATGTTTTTACTGAAAAGAGTTCGTGTAGGAATTATCTGCTCCATATGTTTTGTCAACTTTAAGACATCCAAATGTGTTCAACTTGGTACTTTATTGAAAAATCCATAAAGAAAACCAAAATAAAACTCTCTTGCTACAGCAAGAGTTCAAAAATAAAATCCAAAAGAAAACAAACCAGGTTACCTCCCGTAAAGCGCTTTCTTTATAGCTATATAACTAGGCTTACTTACTTGTTTCAAGTGATGTAAAGATCATGTGGTAGCTTGTACCTTGGTGCTACCTCCTTCTTCCTTGGGAAGTGTTCCATGCATAATACCAGGGTCCCATGGTGTGTTCATACAAATCAAAATAATAGTCAAGTAAAAACATGGTAAAAAGCAACACAAGATATGTAAACAATAACAACGAAGCCTCACCTTCTTCCTATGCATTGGCATTTTATATATGACTAAATCACAACAAGTAGAGGCATACCTTTGCATATCATCAGCATGTGAACACAACATATAATAACTAGAAGCATAAAGAGGGCACTTATCACCTCCTTTTTCATAGTAATTGCACTCACTAGAAGCAAATCTAATATTGTAACCATTCAAAGCATGCAAGTTCATAGAGTTTTTCATGTATAGAGGATTATAACTATCATGACATTCATTAGCATGCTTTCCTATTTCATAATAGTTGCTAGTACTATTTTCAATATCAATATCATGATTTCAACAAGAATTTTGCAAACCACATATATATTTCCTAATAAGTTCATATTTCTCCTCTATGGTGAAACTAGGAGAACTCAAGAATAAAGTAGAACTCTTAATAATAAGAGCATCATCATGGATAACAAGTATATCATTCCTATACTCATGTATTATACATGGAGGATTATCAATAAGCACAGGACCATCATCTAAAGCATTATCATATAGCATAACTAAGCAACACTCCTCATTATCAATAATTTAACTAGTAGCATTACTAGCAAGCAAAGGAGCATTATTAGTTTCATCATAATAGCATGGGTTTTCATAGATGGACATATAATTTTTAGTTGGACAATTATCATTGCATGGGTTCTCATAAATGACAAATGAGTTTTGAGTTTGAGTGTTACTACCATATTTGAGAGGTTCCCATACATCCCCAACCTTAGGTTGGACCATATCTTCTTCCTATTCTTCATTCTTATCTTATTCTTTGGGGTGCATGGGCATTCCCAAGCTTAGGATTTTGTCCTATTCTTGTGTTTGCTCATAACTCTCCTCTTCTTTGGGGTGCATGGGAATCCCCAAGCTTATGCTTTTGTCATCTTATTCCTGCAAAATATGAGTGCTTTCTATGACACATCTTTTATAAACATTGGTACAAGGAGGAAGATTCAAACTTTTAACATATATAAATAACAATTCTCTCATATAGTTATTACTAGAAGTCTCCATTGTCTAGTGCACACAAGAATAGAAAACTTAAGCGCTATTCTCCCTGGCAACGGCGCCATAATAGTACTTGATAACCCCCAAGAGCAGGGGATCACTGTAGTACCTCTCAATGTGGAAGTAGGGTATCAATCCGCATGAGCAAGAAGGAAATGCTATCTATTCTCTACAACTAAAGTGTCACAAGTTTTAGTTGATTATGCACTAAACAAGTTTAAGGAATATGGTGGTTGATTTAAGTCTTGGAAGTGTAATGTAACAGAGCAAAACTTTAAAAGTGTCCCAATCCTCTTCAATGCAAGAGGACAAGACAAAGGTTTTCTCGTATAGGAACATTGGACATGGGTTCATGGGTTCACTCAATCCTATCTCTCTCTCCATCTATGGTGATGATCATGCTATAGATAATAAAAGTACACACAATTGTCATGTTTTAATGGTAACTTTATGGTGGCTACATGTCTTAAAACAAATAGTTGAAAGAAGTACTCCTTTGTGCTGCTAGGTCACCCTTGTAATAAGGCTAGAATTTGGTTATTGTCACACCACACATCATACTTCCCCCTTTTTACCCCTAGATAAAGGATGTTTGACTGCATTGTGTCACTCAATACATATGCCATTGTCACTCGGCCGCCCCTTACCTACATACATCATACTTCTTAATGGAAAAACTTCCAAATGCTAGTGCAATGATTCATATGTTGTATGAATTACCACATCTCTCTTATCTACCTCCACTTGGTGGTGTCAATCACCTCATGACATGGATAAACAAGGATTTTGTATAGATGAACCATTACATGCATCATAGAATATTTCCAAAGTATGAAAAAACATGAAAGATCCAACACAAAGGTAAATGCATAACAAGTATTACAATATCCACCATAGGAATTACATAGATAGATCCATACTCATGCAAGGAACATCATATGGACTTCAACAATGATCATATATAGAGAGATTAGATTAAGTTACCACCACAAACCCATAGTCTAGGGGGGTGGACTACTTCCCTATTATCATGGAGAGTGATGAGGAGACGTTGGTGAAGAAGGAGAGGTGGCCGGAGGCGATTCCGTTAGTGGTTCCCCCTCCAATCTTCCTCCGTACGTCTCGAGAAAAGCTTCCAGAGGTATATATAGATGGTTTTAGGTCAAAACGAATCGAATAGCGATGGAATCGACGGCATCGAAGTTTCGCCAGCTGAGATAGCACCAGTGGTGCGTCGGGCTGTCATTTTATGCTCGTTGCGCCCCTCAGGGCCTAGTTTAGCTGGTTGGATTCATATGGAAATTATCTAACAGATACCATTGACCTAGCTCCGTTTCGAGTTTCGTAGCTCCCGCAAAGTCAAAAACACTAACAGAAGGTTTTTCTGCTAGACAAAGTTAAAACCAAAAGAGAGGGGATTGTTTAGAAAATACACAAATCAATTAAGAACATTGGTAATAACTACTAATATGATATAAATGTGTGGGAATTCATATCAACAAACTACAAAGTTCGTGTATGCATTTTACATGCATCATCGTGCGAGGAGCAACGCGACCTTGAGGCCGACTACGTTGTTCAACTACATAATTCACATTCATCGTGAACGTTAACGCTTTCGGTCTACAAGATTATGTCATCGAAACCTCTCTCCATACAGCATCAACTCATAGATAGATCTTTACAATTGGTGTACACTAGTTAGAAAAAATATTATTTTCTGTTGTGACCCCCTTCAATCCTACACATTAAAGTGTAATAAATGCTAAATATTAAGGACTTTAGCATAAGAAACTTTGAAATACATAGATAGTTTCCGATCGTACTACCTACATTCCAAAAAAGATAGCATATAAGTTATTTTAAAAGTCAAACAACATAAAGTTTTACCAGGTTTATAGAAAAAATATGAACATCTATAATACAAAGTCCATATAATTAGATAGAACTTGCAATGTACTTTCATGTTGTGTCAGTTTTATCTTGTAAATGTTGATGATCTATTTTATAAGTTTGGTTAAACTTTATACTGTTTGATTTTAGAAAAATTTATATGTCTTTTTTGTGCATTTATTGATGCAGAGGCTGGATTTTCTTCCCCTTTTCGAAGAAAAATAAAATCTTAATTTTAATTTTACAAAAATTCAGATTACAAGAAGTTCCAACCTTCGAGCTCTATCAACTAGGCGGGCTTTGGCTTATGTGGTGCAATGTCATCACCCTTGTGATATCTTTGGACGAAAACCCTAGCGGTCATTGTTCAAGGTCCCAGGATGGCCCTAGTCAAAACCTCAACTCCCACATCACCATGGGAAGCATACTTGGTTCCAAACTGAGTACCCCTAATGTTTTTATGTTGATGCGTACACATCGTCATCCTCCTGTAAACCTTGGCTCGCCTTAGCATTGTATTATTTGGTTGTCGCCACGACCCTACCCCTCAGCTCCCCACCACTCCCATGTCACCAACTTCGTGGCCTAAACCCCCAAAGCTCCTTGATGCCTCTGCCTTTACAACCCTGGGAGTGGGTATTAGTGCACCCCGCATCATCGGCATGGGCTCTCGACTTCCACTTCCTCGACAACTTAATAGCCATTGCACCTCAACACCGACCAAATAGACCCCCATTCCTCTTCCAGTAAGCGGAGCATGGCATGGACCCCGATGAGATGAATCGTTGAGTCCTTGAACACACGCCCCACATACTCACACCACTCTCCCCCACCATCTACGAGATTTTAGTGCATATCGAGATGTCTATTGTGAAATCCCATGGTATGGTATGATGCCAACACCCTCAACTGGGTTTTTTTAGCACTGTGTTTTGGGATTCTTTGACTAAAGTGAGAGTGATTTTCATTTACTGGCATGTGTGGCCCTCAATTGAAAGGCCACTGATCATCCACTCATAGTCACGCTCATTGTAGTTTGAATATGTTTTCCATTTTGTAAGTGCTAAAATTAGGATTTTTGTGAAGCAACTACCGTAAATGAGATGCAAAATGGCACCACTCCAATTTTCATAGAAAGTAGAACATATTGGATGGCCAGTTTCCGGATATGACATTTTTCTTGGTTTATAACTACCTTTTTTCCATTTAAATGAGTAGCATAGGATTTTCCAAAAGTAATTCAAATTTGAATTACAGGTGTACTATAGTTTGGTCCAAAAAAACTGGCAAAAAATATTTTAAGATTCCTGAGTAGGATTCTATGCAGTAGTCACAAAGAAAGTTAAAAATTTAAACATTTTATATGAATGGCAAGGCAGACAATTATGCCCTTATTTTGAAAAATGTAAAAGAATTTTTGTGGACCAATTGCCTAAGCACCGCCGTTGAGCTTGCATGGGCTGCCCTTGCAGCCGTGTCCACCCAGCCACCACCGTCCCAGGGCCGCCGCCCTGAAGTCCAAGTTCCCCCTTGCATTTCCTCCGTACAACCGACAACTACTTCCCGCTAGATGTCCGTCGCCAGGAGGGGAGATGAAGGCCCGCTGACCATCATCCCCCATGCTGCCCACTGGCGGCAGTGGCACGAGGTTGGGGGATAGGAGGGATGGGGAGGGGGTGGCGGCGATTTCGCCGGAGCAGCCCCGTGGGAGTGACGGAGGTTTTTAGTCGCGTGTACTGTAGTTTCCAAACTGTAGCAGCCCCTTGTCACAAATACTTTCATCTTGCTCCAAACTGTAGTCTCCCGAGCAAGAACACTTGAACCACTGCGTCAAACTAGTTTCAGGTTAAGATGAATGTTGGCGTAGAGATGTGATTAAACGGGCTTCCTTCCAAGTTTGAGCGCGGCAGAGCACGCTCACTTTCGCGTTCCCAGTAAGCTTGTTTAAATGTTTTGAAGATGATCAAGCAGGCAAGGCAATGTGCGCACCAAACCGAATTTAGTCGCGTGTATTCCTAGCACATTCCTCATCGGTTATCATCACCAGTCTGACAGTGCAGAGAATACAAAGACTTTCTCGCCCTCTGACAGACCGGCCTACTAGTCTAGCATGCGCAGGCTAGACTACGAGGCCTTCCAGGAGACTTAGCAGCGAAGCTACCAAGATTTTTCACCATGGCTACACCTACACGACCAATGCTTCCGCCCGTGAGCAATTACGAGAAAATGTCCTCATCGGGAAAAACCTGCATAATATCTCCAGAAATTTCCACACACCAACAGCACTCGTACCAACAAGAATCGCAAGCAGGAACACTAGAGATCACACACACACATGGGTTGTCCATAAAGAAGTTCAACTGACACTCGTATATCCCAAAGAGTTCCTCTGTTCCTGTTCGACCAAAAAAGGTTTGAATGTACCGATATACCCAGACACAGTTGCAGCATTCAGCATCACCATATATCCATGAGCAGCTGAACCAACCAAGGTAAAACTTATGAGACGACCTATAACACTTTCTTCACAGTATAACCAAGGTAAAAAAACGGCAAGCAAAGGCGACCACAAGTTCAGCGTTCTTTGCCCCCAAGAGAAACCAACTCGCAGCAGCAGTACCACCACCGCCACCACCAGGTGCCTGCCTCAGTTGGAGCTGGCACCGAAAACCCTGATCCTCTCCTCGATCTTGGCGTTGCAGGTGGGGCAGCGGACCAAGCCTTTCTCGTCGTGCTGCTTGTTGCAGCCTACGCACAGGACCTGGTGAGCACACTGGAGCAGGATCACACAGGCCTCCTCCCTCTTGCAGATCACGCAGTCCCTGCGGCGGCCTGGCTTCTGGACAGGCGGCTCCTGCGGCCTATTGTTGGATGCTGGCCTCTGGTTGGCCTGCTTGGGTGCCCGCCCTGTATTTTGGTCAGCCATAGCAGGAGGGTGGGCTGATGGAACCGTTGGCCCGTTTGCACCCATCGACTTCTGCAGCCGGGATAGTTCGTCCTGGAGCCTCCGCAGGTCATCTTTGTAGCACTGGGACTCCACTTCTGTCTTTCTGCGGATCTCTTCTAGACGGCGATCAGCATCAGCTCTGGCAGACTCCCGCTTCGCACGTTCCTGTTCCGCAAGTGCCAGGTTCTCTTCCGTGGCCTTCGCGTCTTCACGTATTTTGATCTGCAAACCAGACACATGTTACAAACAAATCTGTCAGACAGCTGAGCCAGCACAATGACAAACCAATACACGTATGAGCAGCAGGTACGTTTCATTCCATCATCGACATAGCTTGTAGCCCAAAATATGCAGGGATGCAGAGTGTTAAACATAACCAATGCTAGCAGTATGATAATATAGACCAACAGAATGAAGTCTGCAATTTAGTTAGCATGCCGAAAATAGAGATTAAAACAAACAATGGACAAGCAAAAAAAAAAGTTATGCGATGTTTCACGCCAAAGAAAAGAACTGACGACAAAAAAGGTATGACATCACACTGCCACAAATAGTTAAATACTCTTCTACCATGCAACATACTATTCCACACTGCATTTTTAATAATGAACACGTTCACACAGAACATGATAGAAAAAATTATCCTTCAAGATATGAAGGCCTAGCACAACATGGAATTTGATGCACCAAAAGAGGAAATCACTAGTGGGGACTTTTAAAAGAAGAAACTGATAAATAAAGAAAATGACACGTGAGCAGGTGTACATAAAAGATTGAACTTGTATGTTCAAGGCATTCAAAAATCAAGATATAGTACAAAGCATTTATGTAGATAATGGATTAATCAATTATAGTATAAACCAGAAAACAAGAATAACCTATTCGAAATCTCCAATAGGGATTTCTGAGGTACATAAACTAGATCAACTCCAATAATGTAATCTGCACACATAATAAACTCTGGTGGAAATAGAGGATGAAGGTTTGCAGTAACAGGTCAAACTAACATGAAGGTAAGAAGCATGAAATGTGGAGAAAAGTAAAATACAGCTAAAGATATCAAACAACCATACTTTCCTAGTAAGCGAGTCAGACCTGCACACATACTGGGAAGCAAAGGTAGAAGCAGGATGACTAACCACATTAAGGCCTTGCTGAAAACGTCATTATATTAAACTGTTTACCTCTTTGAAAAAACTTGAATGAGTCTATTTTAACCTTCAGTAATAATGGAACCACTGGTAGAGTCAATGTTTTAATTTTGAGGTGCATTAGTAGCCAAATAGCATTAACTACGTTCTCGCTGCGTATCTTATTTCCGATCGGTATCGCAATAAATATAAATAACAGATGGCCAAAAGCCAGAATAACACCCAAGTCTATAACGTAGAAAGAATCAACAATTTAATAGTTGATGACAAAATAAGGCACAAAACAATTTTGAGTTAAAATAGCCCAAAACAACTTATATTGGCTTAGCAAATGCTATGTTCCAGAGCCCAGCCAAGATTTGACAAAGCGTGTGCAAAATCCAAACAAAATCCACAAAATTAAGGTACGCTCTTGTCCATGTAATAAATATACCAAAAAGCTACCATGCAATTCTATTATATATTCTTTTTCAACTATCAAATGCCTCTGCTAATTTGCTGATTTAAGCAAGCAAATTTGGTGCAGGAACTGAGGGAGGCAGTCCAACATGATTCACATGGTTACCTGGGAGGCTGGGACATGGTATAACCAGGACAACAAAGAAGACCAAAATACACACCGCAAGCAAGAAACTACTGTGGCAGGGCGGTAAGCTTATTCTATGTGATGTTCATGAATCAAGACTATGGATGCCACTACACTGTTTTCAGTATGACCAGTTTTATCAAATAATGTATTCCCTCTGTTCCAAATTAATTGACTCAACTTTGTCTAGATGCGCATGTACATAGACGCGCTTCAGTGTGTAGATACATACATATCTAGGCAAAGCAGAGCCAATTAATTTGGGACGGAGGGAGTATATGTTTCTGACTAACAAGACAAATTATTAGTAAAAAATGTAATAATTTCTAGCCCTAGCAGCAAAGCAAAAAAAGGAGCAATTACGGAGCAATAGCTCACAGATACAGATCAATGCTGATGCTGCCAGCTGCATGACACCAAAAATTTAATGATAACTGATGTATGATACCTACGCCAATGCAGATCAATACATAGCAGGGGACGTGCAGTAACTACCAGTTAGCACCAACAGAATTGGTTTTTACCACCAGTTGTATTTTGATAAGAGGACTCGATAGGTGGTCAGGATTACTATTGCTTAATTAAATTGTATCGTGCCAAGATGACCAGCTGAGCCGATACGTAAAGGTTATGTCTCTACTGCAACTGTAAATTATCTAAACGCTGCAATCACTCCTAGTTGGAAAGTCGTCATCTATGAGTACCTGCTAGCAAATAAAAAGATAGATGCGCATACGGCACTAAAGGAGCAATCATGACATACTGTGCAAATTCATTTTTACCTCCATATTTTTTATAGACTTGTTAACTCCAGCAAGCTCCTTGTCTGCCTGTGTGATCTTTGCCTTGCATTCAGCGATCTCCTCATGCAGCTTCGCCTTTTGGCGCTCCCACTGCTCAAGCTTTTTGTTATCTTTCTTCTCTTTCCTTAGCAGCACAAGGCATTGCCGTTCAGTCTCAGACGCACTCAGCTTCGCAGCTTCCATCTCCGCACGTATTTCTGCATTTTCCATTTCCAGCTTCTGCACGCTTGCATTACTACGGTCAAGCAAGCCACTCTTCTTCTTCAGCTCATTCTCCAGATGAGTGAGACGCTTCATTGACTCGTCCTCCATGGCTTGCTTGTCATTCTTCCGCCGCTGGTTATCATCATGCTCCATCCGCAGCACACGCAGCTCAGTGAGATCATTGCCTAGCTTGCGAGCAGCCTGTACCGCCTTCTGCTGGGCCCACTCCTTGCGCTCCTTGAGCAGCTCCTCCATCTCCCGTGTCTGTTTAATGAGATCACGCACCATCTCATTCTTGGGGTCAGGCTTCTCAGCAGGAGGATCCTTCTTGTCAATGTCAAGCGACTCAAGCTCCGTCACGACAGACTCAATGAGATCTTCGGTGGACACCTTCATTGCAAAGGACTGCTTGGGCTGTCCATCCGGGACCGAGCTGCCAGACCGTAACCATGTGCTCTTCACGCAGGAGGCCACGCCAGCCGCGCTGTCGGCGTTGGCGCGCATCGCAAGACGCATGAAGGTTTCGGGGTCAAACATGTGGTTTTGTGGTTCCGCGGTGACCGTGGTGGCATGGTAGTGGCAGTGGGCAATCTGCCCTGGGGCAGTTGCAGGGGTGGTAAGCCCATCTGTGGGCGACTTATCGGTGAAAGAGGCTCCCATGTTAATGGCCTGCTCGAGGCGGAGGTCGTTGGAGAGAAGGCACCACATGGCCTCAACTCGGGAGAGGGTGGGGCGGCTGCTCTGAAGGAGGCAGACGAGTCCTGCTAGGGAGTACTCCTCTAGGCGGCGGAGGTCAGCGAACCCGCCGGCTCCGCCGGCGAGGTCTGGATCCGAGAGAAAGGCGCGAGCGTTGGCGACGATGTTCGCGACGGGGTCGTCGAGCTTGCCGTAGCAGTGGCCCGCGCGGAGGACGGCGCGGAGGGCTGCATCCTCGGCGTATCCGAGGTCGGCGAGGCCGGCCAGCGCCGCCGCGTAGGCTTCCTCCAGCTTCTTCTGAAGGCGGTTCTCCAGCTCGTCCGCCGTGGAGCGGCCCCATGGAGAGACGTCATCAGAGGCCGGCGCGGACGGATCGGGATCGGTGGTGGGGTTAAGGGCGAGGACGGCCGCTGGCGTGCGGACGGGACGGCCCTTGCGCGCGGCGCGGGACCCCCGTTCACGGGGCTGGCCGGCCATGGGAAGGGAGACGGCGGGCGGTGGGGTTTAGGGTTATCGGCGATCGGCGATGGGATCGGAGTTAGGGTGCGATGGGCGAATGGGCGGCGCGGATAGCCGGATACCACGTCGATGGGTGTGCGTAAATGGTGACCGGGTGTGAGGTGGAATGGTAACGGAAGAGGAAGCGAAGGGGAATCGCTTGATTCTGGGCTTGATGAGGCCCTAGGCTATGTATGGGTTTTAGGGCTTTGTGGGAGAGGCCCGACACTGACTCACCATATCTGCCATGGTTCTCTTCCTATCCACCCTTCACCTCTTTTTCATCAATGGTTGTCACTGAAATCTAGTTTCCATGGCGTTGTTGCCGTGGTTATTGGCGCTCTTATAACCTAACTTGTGTTATAGTAGATCTCATATATTCATCTTGTTTTACCATCGTGTTATCATCCTTCGGTATAGATGTCGCTAGAATTGCCATGGTGGTTCTCACCAAATATCTCTCCGAGTGTTGATATCCACCTTCTACCTCTTTCTTCTTGCGTTATCGTCGCTCTTTAAATCCAAACTTGTGATACATCATCGATATCGCCAACTCTACTTTGGTCTTACTCACCACTTGCTGATAAATCAGTGGTCAACGACCCAAGGAGTCTTCTTCTTTGGTATCATCTTTTCTCATCGATGTCAACCAGTTCATAGGAAAATATCACCATCCTCATGTCGATACCCATAGTTGACCTTGCTTTCCGCCCAAGAAAATAAAGTGGGAGGGTTAACTCCGGAGGCGAAGAGTTGTTATTTCATTCTTTATAGTTTTATAGAGGTTTGTGTGTGATTACCGGAGGAAATACCTACCTTAATTAATACTAACCAAAAATGACTTTTTAAGGACTCTTTCTAGTCATTCCTTTTTGTTTTAGTTACTAGGAATAGAAACTAAAGTAGTACTATCTTTGAAGCGTTCTAGTTGGGTAAGCATCAAATGGTATGCACAAAGTAGTGGAGGTGGAAATCAGAAAGTAAGAGAGAGTGAGAAACCAGTGAGAACGACTTTGCCTATGGGCTTAAGAGGGATTAGGCTTCTTGTTTTGAAGATTGGGGAAGGTTACTATCATCCATGGTAAATGTCAGTTTGTTGCTTTTAGACTATTGGTCGTTGTTCGCCTCCTCCGAGTTGCATATCATCGGTCTTGCCTCTAAACCGCCACTTATTCTTTTTCATAATATGCTTTTGCCATAAACCACTAGCACCAGGGAATACATATTTATACGGACTTTTCGCCACTTGTTGTCCACTCTGAACATTGTTTTCGAAGATATGATCAATACCTTAGTGAACCGCAATATGTAGGATTAAGTTCTTGGAGATGAGTCATTTAGCAGAAGAAACCGGCTATTTTTTTGCCACGTAGGCAAGCACGGGTGCTTACTTTTTAAGGACAAGTGCTTGTTTAAACACCGATGCTTTAATTTAATAGCAATAATTCTAATCACCTATAAAGAGGTGTTTGCATTGAAGGTTTACAATTTATATATGTGCTTAATGCTTAATGATGTGACAATACTTTCTCTATCTTTAAGCACACACACACATATAAGCACATTCAGTGTACATAGCCTTGAAGAAGCTCCGTATGTACATTTTAAAATGAAAAGCACGCCCATGGAGAAATAACCTCAATTATCAATACTTAGGGCTCAACTTATGTTTAGTTATGTTATTAAGTAAATACATAATAGGTAAAAAATTAGAAAGCATGCAATAAATCTTCTCTAACTTTGACCCGCAATGCACAAAGATATCTTCAGATTTGTCGGATAGAAATAGTATTGTCAGACTTGTCATAGATTTTCTTGTGCCAGAAACTTAGCTCATGTCACATCTATTTGTGATTAATAATATCTGTCCTATTTCTCCCCTAAGCCACTGGAGAAATAACTTTTGTATACCTCCCTTAGATGTACAAAAATTCCCTGCATATTATTTTGTTGGTATATTTAGGGCTGAGACTTGCAAATCAAGAAGTTCAAGGATATTGTTTATTTTGTTGTAGGATGCCGAATTTTGGGTTGAACCATCTAGGCCAGAAAGTTGAAATCGTTCTTTTATGTGAATTTCCGTTTTTTCTTTGGTTCAAAGCTTTGTAGTGTTAGGGATGCAACTTGTATGATTTGTTTGCAAAAAATACAGTTATTCGTTGAGGTGGTTGAATCCTTGATGAACAGATCTGCACAGTGATGGATGTGCATGTTCTTTAAGCCATGGTCCGTGCCGTTCAGTCTCTGATCATGCACGACAGGGACCTGGTTCATCCACTGTACCACGAATAGCACAGACATGTCCCGACGAGTAAACTGGAGAAATGTCACCACTCACCAATGTTCTGATTTTGAATATTAACGTCAATTCATTAAATAACTTCTACTGAGCACTCGATCATCTGTGAAGCACAAACGGAAATTCCATTTCAATTTCAAGATGCATGGAATGATGGCTTGCACCTTACAGAAGCCGCCAAAAGGCTTCTACGAAATTTGCAAAACAACGGAGCTTAAGGCAAAGTTCATTCACAAATGGATGGTGCTTTAAGATAGAGGTACTGTTCAGTTCATTTTACAACACCAAGCAAGAGCAAGACAGACATTCACAAGAGTCACAGCGACTTAGACAGACCAAAAGAAAATGGTGACGGCAATGCATAAATTTTAGCCTTGCTCTCCATGGAAGCAATATGGTGACACCAGAGTTTACTTTTGAAAGCTACATTTTTTTTGGCCAGCTTCAGTAAACAGACTCAATTTAGTTTCCACAATATAGTTTCACTTCGGTTGAGCAGCAGGCCAGCGGCTGAATCTGTTGTTGCTGCTCCAAGGACAAGCAGAATGAGAGCAAGCTTACCGGATAACAATTAACAACACCAAAACCTGAAAAATAACAGATTCTCGGATTAGGAAGACACCACAGTTGCCAGTATTCTATACCTAGCATAATGAAACATCTGTTTAAAGTCAGGAAAACATAAACAAGACATAAATTATTATGTGTGCAACACATATCGGTTGAGCGCTGTGGTAGGAAAAGCATTTTTTTCTCGTAAAGAATATTTTCAGGTGGCTATGTACATACAACTTTTGATTACAGTTTTGTTGAATAACTTTTCCCCGCTCACTACCTATCCACTCTCCACCAGTCCCACTTGTGGAGCAATTAGTGGATGGTGAGAAAAGTTGCTTAATTTCCATACATACGTACATATTAGAAGGACACAGTTGCAAAAAATATATGGAAGGGGGACATATTTTTCAGCGAACCTGTTTCTCAGCTTTTCTCATATGCGTCTCCTCGGTGACCGCCACTCTTCCATTCAGTTTCATCATCTGCTTCTCTCCTTTCATCATCTTCACCATCACTTTCACTCACCGTCTCCCACTCAGAGTCATCGGCCTCTTGACCAAAAGCATCACTAGCATCCCCCTCACAGTGGATTCCCCCATGTTTTAGCGATGATTCCCTGAATAACCAAGCGGCACGCATCTGCTTCTTTACCAATCGCTCGGCATAATCAGGAACCTTGTTTTGCCTCAAGGACAGATCGGGATCACTGGACTGAGAGCATTCATTTATAAAGAGAATTGCATCCAGCAGGCTCTCTTTTGCTAAACCGAGCATATCATATGCTTGAGCTCTTCTCCACAAACTTTTGGCATGTCGATTCAAAGGACTATGAAGGCACAATGCACGGGTAGCATCACTGATGGCAGCCAAAGGTTGCTGCAGGAGAAGATAGCACTGAGCTCGGTTGCTATGAAGCACCACTCTTTCTTTCTTAGATTTCATTGGACACAATGCGAGTGCTTCGGAGTACTTGGCTGCAGCTCCTTCGATATTTCCTGAAGAGAACAGAGAATTTCCTTCCAACTTTACAACCAATGCTGCAGCTTGTTTTATATGAAGATCCTCCTTCGGCATATTCTTTTCCGATTTCAGTTTCTGCTTGAAATTCAAGAGTTCATCAATTTCTTCTTTGGTGTGACTACTAATTGAATTCCGTGAATTTCCGGTTTGTTGCACACATTCTTGGAGGACCGTGACAATAGTGTCGCCCAGCTTTTTGTAATCACCGAGTGTGGAAATATCTGCTAAATCTATCAATGTTGGGGCGATTTTATCAATTACCTGCACACAGAGAAAAAGTTACTAAAGCTACAAATACAAAGCTTAAAAAATAATTATAGGTTGCATCAAACAGGACTACAGTGATAACTAAGTTCTTTTTGGACAATAACCAGCAAGAATAACCATTCCGAACTAGCTTTAACAAAAAGAAAGCGGCCAACATAACTTGCAGCAAACAATATATAAAATGCTGAACAGTTTACATAAGTGTACCACTTAAAACAGACAATAGATGCAGCATACCACTTCCTAATACAGAACTGAAGCTGAACATCAGTATTCAAAATTATCAGGAGTTGGTAGCTCAAAATAAGCAACTTTTCATTTCCTGAAGTTTATGGGAGTTATGTAACCTGCACATAAGTCTAAGGAAATTTGGTGTTATAAGTCCAAGGAGCCGCACATGCTTCTAACGGTCTTAAATTGTTTATGAAACAACAGAAGCATCATCCTATTTCACAGCCACCCAGTGTGGATATGTCTGCTAGATGTACTGTGCACAGGGAAAACAGTGACCAAAGCTGCAAGAAACAAATCTTAACAAATAGTTAAAGCTTGCCTGTTCCTAATATATAGAGTGAAGCTTACATCAGTGTCGAATTTGCCAGGTGTTGGTAGCTCAAAATACTAATAGTTCAACTCTTCAATTCCTAATGTTTATGAGGAATTATGTAAGTTGCATTTAAACTCTAACAAATTTTCTTGTTATCAAGTCCAAGGAACAACATATACTTGTCAGTGTCTTAAAGCTCAAGCAATTCAAAACAAATTTAACCTGGGACATTTCAATTAGGACAAGAGAATGTGCACCAAGTTACTAACAAACACACTAAATTTTAATTCTTAGTCATGCTGAAGCATCCGTTCAAGCATCGAGTAAAATGTGGAATGTCTTACCTTATGATGTGTGCTAGGATCTTGCACTAACCACAGTAGACAATCAACAGCCATGTACTGCCAGTCATCTGAAGACCGAGCAATGTTGCATAAAGCTTCAAGGACACTTGAAATACTAGCAACATGACCTCGGCCAAGCTTGCTCTGGCAGATTGTTCTTAGCAGACCAACACCAGCAGGTGAGTTCTCATTCACAAGTCCACCCCACATACCAGGTAACTTAGCTAGAAATTCAGGCTTGCAGATATCATGGAGAAACTCAGGTTTAAATGCAAAGCAATTTATGAGCTGCAAAGACCAGCACTGCAGTTGGCTAGCCCATTCCTCAGCTTTACGAGATTCCATTTCAGCACCACCCATGCCACGTGTAAGAAGATCACAATGGTAGCCAAGTCTCCGGTCTACAAACTGGTAAAAGTGAGAGTAGACGATTTCTAGAGAGCTTGAGGCAAGTTGAATGGCAAGTTCAAGTACTTCTCCATGATCAGCAACAGCAGGGAATGTACTAGGGTATGTAGCCAAATGCCCCAGAGCTCTAACGGCAACTCTTTGCTCCACCCAAGTCAGCCTACCTCTTAAGAGTTCAACCAAAGGAGGTATTACTCCGGCACGAACAGCACGTTCTGCAAACTCCTCCATATTCATCGTATAGGATCCAATAACATGTGCCGCATAATACGGGATGTAAATATTCTGATCATGTGAAAGCCAGCGCCTGTTTTTCAGGCCCTTCCATATTAGAGCTGCCATGCACTCAAATATTCCCAGGTTGATGAATTCGGGGTCATTTGGGTGAGCCATTGCTGTGTTCCAAAGGCCACTAATAGGGAGAACCTGGCCATCATCATCTTGCGAAGGAAGCTCCCTAAAGAATTTCAGCACACTTGCTCTTCGTTTGCTAGGGTTCGCCTCCTTCATGACACAGAAGAAACATCCAGGATAAGGGCAATCAGATGGTAGTTTATCCATCGCAAGAACAGGGTCGAGTTTATCCGCTTCTTTATTCAGATCCTCCAAATCATTCTTCGAACTGCATCAATGAACCATACTATCAACAAACTGAAAAACAAAAATCCTTCAAGGAACAAAGCATAGTCCAACAGGCCATCTAATCCATGACCAGCATATAGAAAGAAATTGGAATTACCCAACAACTATAGCATGCTTTCCAGCCTATCGTTTTTATTTCCCATTGTGTCACTGCGTCAAATGAACAAGTAATAACTAAGTGAAGTTAACTGGCCAAAATTACCACCACATTTACAGCAACTCCCACAAAGTAAAGTGAGATTCAGGTACATTTCCTGATAGGCTGATACTATACAGGACATGTTCTCTTAATATGTGAACTCTAGCAGAGAGGAATTCCTGAATACGAATACGAGTTGTAGTATTTGAAGGGCTGCTACACGTTCTATTGCCTTGTAACCTCCTAGGATTCCTAGCAAAATTACATGTAACAGACAGAAATGTACACTGAACTGGCAAGGACGTCCAACTAGCGAGTAAATTGAGTTGCAGTAGTAACTACATCCGCGATAACGCAAACCATGATTGTGCTATTAATCTCACATCCTTGCTGTGCCCCTAGTGAGCTACTCCGGAATCTCCCCAAAAAAGTACAGAAGGCACTAGATGCGGGAATCTAGCTACCGTTTGAATCCCCCAGCAGGGAACCACACAATAATAACAGCAAAAACAAAAATTCGACGATAAGCTCCACTGAAACGGCAGCATTGCGTCGCCTTCCCGTTCACCACCAGCAAGGGAGACCGCCGGGGAGAGGGGGAGGGGCCGCAAATTCTGGAGGCCAAACCCTACCTCGCCAGCCCACCCACACTCTCACTCCCAGCGGGAACCAAGCAGGGAGCAGTCCCCCAGCCGCCGCTCGCCCAGGAACTAGCTGTAATCCGGCAAGGAGAAGAGCGGCACTGGGGATAGATAGGCAGGGGGGGTGGGAGGAAAGGGAACGAACCCGAGGGACGCCGGAGACCGGAGCTCGGCCGGTCGGGCTGGCCGCGGATGAGCCCTGGAATGTAGGTCGGGAACCGGTGCCGCGGGATGGATGCGGGGGCGGATCGGGTGGGGAGGGGAGGGGTTCCTGGCTGGTCTTCGGGAGCCTGCTTGATTTGGTTCCGCTTTGATTTGAGTGAGAGTGGGGGGGAGGAAAAGCGGGGCCTCCGGGTGAAATTATCAGTGCGGCGTGTACCGGCGCTGGAAGCTGCAAGTTGCGAACAGGACCGCCCACGCGCCAGGCCCCAGTGCGGCAGAGTCCTTTGTGTCCTTTCTGTCGAGCCTGGCCGCCTGCCTGGAGTCTGGTCCAGTGCTTCCACACGGATCTCCCGGTTTTACCCCTCAAGACACGGGATGGTGTGGACTGTGGGGTACTGCCGTGACACGGTGTCTCCGGCCGCCAGTCCTCCAGCCTGAAGTCTGGAATATAGGTTGCTGCTGCCGTGCTGACTGCCCTCCCTCCGTCTTTCAAGATACTCGCTCTCGTCAATTTTGTCTAGATTCATATGGAGTATCTTGAGGAAATTGCACGTACCAGTAAAATTCCTTTTTAGTTGCTGGTTTGTGCGGCAAAATTTTAAAGTCACTGGTTTGTGCAACTTTTACCCCAAGATTCACTGGTACGTGCCATTTCCTCCAGAATCTTGTTAGATACATTCGTATCTAGACCAGATGGAGTAGCCAAATCTATGACATCTGCTTTGAGACGTAAGGGAATAATAGTTCATGTTCTATAATACTCCTTCGTGTGAACCTATACACTAAAAAAGTCTACGTACATTCATTTCACAAAACTAAAATATCTTATATTTCTGAACAAACTAAAGCCACGACAGGAATTATGTAGTAGTAATTTGAAACAGAGGGGGTATTTTGACTGACAAATCGGGCGATGTTACCACTGTAAATGCAGTTTATAATACTCTGTTGTCAGGGTAGACAGGCTTATCACTGGCTTAGGCATACACATCTGCACACAGTTCAAAAAATAGCACATGTGCAGCAAGAATGTTTAAACAAGTGAAGAAATGATACTCGCAGCATTCCAAACTAACACCATGTCTGAAAGAATTTTCCTCATCAATCATCATCAACGTAAAGGTTGGGCAAAAAAATATGAGAGTACAGTGGCATCTTAAATCTAATTTCAGTCACCACCTCATCAGCAACATACAAAACTTCACTCGTGTTCCAACCTGTTCTACTCGTGGCTTATTCTCAGCGTACAAAAAATCCCCAGCATTTGCTCATTCAAGGACATGATTTTTCCCACGGTGCATTGAAGTACTCACAAAATGATACAAGCCTGCCCCCTTGCGTCGGGAAACGGCTTTGACGAACGGCGCAAGGTAAGAACACAAAAGAGCAGCTTCGACAGCAACAGTATCTCCAGGGATGGCCAGGCAGCAGGCCAACAATGCAATCCTACTCCTCAGCCTTCTCCTTAGGAATGTGGAAGCCTTCAATCTTGCTTGTAACCTCCTCCACACCAGCCTTGGGTTTACCATTTGCATCCGCTGCCTCCTCGGCATCCGTGTTAGCTGGGCTAAGCTGCCAGATCCGGATAGTGCCATCTTCCGACCCTGACGCATATGATTCACCCCCAGGTGCAAACCGGACGCAGTGAACTGGGCCATGATGCCCTTTGTTACAAGCTACACAGCATATATATAATATCAGTTCTGTTTGGATGAATAAGTGCAATGGAATGCAAAACCACACTAGAATTGGAGGCAAGCATGGATGATTAAATGTTTAAACAAATTGACTTACTTAGTTCTTCACCGGTGATGAAATCAAATACATGAACCCACATATCTTCTCCTCCAGCAATGAACTTGCTCCCGGCCTTTGGTTCAAGTGCAGCTGACTCCACAGTAAACGACATATCATAGCTTTTAACAAGCCCAAAGCTGCAAGATAACCACAAAACAGTTTTGTGGTAAGGAACTAATCTTATTCAGATGATGCAGCTAAATGTAAATAGAGGGAAAAAATTACTTATTAGCATCCCAAAATTTAACACTTGAGCCATCGGCTGTGGTGATGAACCTGCCATCCTGGCTTACTTCTGCGCTAGTAACAGGTGCCGTGGTTTCAAGAGTTTGGACAATTTTTTCACTCCTCACATCCCATAACCTGTTAAATACCACCATGGTTATTCAAGATGCACTATACAATACTATAATGAAGCATCCAGATGTTTAGGATACTAAACTGAGGCATTTCTTCCACAAAGACACAAAAACACACCTTACTCCACCCGTATCTGTGCAGGAGCTCAGTATAGTTTGGTCATTATGAAGCCAAGCAACAGTTCGGACAGAAGCGGGTGATTTGGCTAGTTCTTTTGGAGCAGCATCTGGACGGTTCAAATCATATACACGCAAAATCTTTTCCATACCTCCAGTAAGCAACAGGTGGGTATCCTGCAATTGCATTTGCAATTTAATTAGGTTTAGACAGCTCATGAAGGACAACTCCAATTGGTTAAAGCACGTAAAATGGTCCAGATTTCCATAAACCAATATGTTTTCTTTTCATAGCCAATATATCTCCACCAGAAACAAAATATTAGCCTACATCAGGCTTTAATTCAGCAGACAATAAAAGTGAGACAGCAAACATCCGGGACCAAAAAAAGAATGGAACAGGGCATCAGTTTGAACAAGCAATACCTTAGAAAAGGAACATGCACGGACTATATGCTTGTGTTCAAATGAATGAAGTTCATCTCCTGTTAGCGCGTCCCAAACTTTACTGAGAAGAAAAAGAAAATGAAGGTGTCAATGGCATGTGTCTATAAAAATGCAAGCTAAACTCAAGAATATAAGAATAAGAACATCTTTGGGTGTTAACATCAAGAACTACTCCTACAATGTTTGCTGGTTGGCTTATTTCTTGCAGGCATGCTTGTTAGGATAAATTTACACAGCAGTCAGCATCCCTATGTATCTCATTGTCGGATTTTATTGAAGTAATTTATGTACAAAGACCTACTTATGGATGTCCATTAACTCCTAAGTTGCCTAAGTTACCATGTACATGTATGCAGCCAACAGTGGAGAAAAAATTAAGAGATCATGTGTTATTAAATAAGCCTGATTTTAAGTGAAATTTGATTAAATAGCTAGGAAAATTCCAAATCAAGATGCAAGAATGAAATACATAGGAAAAACATGCAATTTCTGTGCTACCAGTCATGCACTAGTGCAGCAAGCTACCCCTAAAAGCCTTCAACATTTTATTCATCTTGCCCTTTTCTCTACTTCCACCACAATGCTGACTGCCCCAGCGGGGCTGCAATTATCCCGTGTTTCCCCACACAGGTAGTCTCTTCCCCACCCCCGCCCAGCCTGACTCGCTTATATTCCACCCCCACCAGGCTGCCACCTAGGCACGCCACCCTCCAATCCTATGTCCGGAAGCACTATCACAACCCCCACCCTAACTCTACAGTCGAGACCTCAAGTGTCCTGGTGAACCATCACCCTAAAAATTGGACCTTAATCCTAACCCTGCCACCAGCTACTACTATTGACTAAGAAGAACAATGTGGGTTTGAAGTTGCATAACAAACAAGCGAACGTAGAACCACCAGCTGGGAAGCATTACCCATACAAAAAGAACATGATCCATAGGATAAGCATCAGTTGTTACAGTAATGAGGATGTGTTCGACTCTGTGAATAAATTAATTGTTATCAATACCAATGGATAAAAAAATCATACGCTGAAAAGTCTGCAGAACCAGAGGCAGCACGGAGAGCATTTGTGTCGAGGCAACAACTCCAAACAGCACCTTTATGACCTTCAAAAGTCCCAATCCAATCTCCTGTCTCACCATTACGAAGCATTGGATTTGAGTCTGTAAAGGTAAGTACACAATATTAGATACATTTGATAGCCAAAAATCAAATAAGACAGTACATTTCTGCAACACATAGTTAACTTTACTACAGCGTACAATCTTAGAAGTCATATGCTTTACAGTTTCACCAACCTTGTGCCATACACCTGTTTCCAACACTAGTAATACAATATCAAGCAGAAGTTCAGTCACCATGTTACAATGTCCTAATACTTGCAACAGATGACATGCATTGGTCATTGCTTCATCTATCATCTAATAGACTAAAATATCTTTTATGGTCATTCATCGACTGATTCATAATTTAATAAACTCTCTTAACAATCAATGGGTGTGAATCTAGAAGATACATGTACTGCCATGCAAATAAATGGGATGACATCTGCTACAATAAATGGGATGGCATGTGCTAGAGATGTAAGTGGATGTAGATCCCATCCCTCGTCCTCCAATCTGACAATATTCTGATTTGAATCTAACAGCCACTGTTCATATCTGGATATAGATACTGCTGCTGTGGTATGCGTTTAAGGCATCCAAATACGCAACCATGTCAGTATCAGGGTAATATCTATGCATAAAATAGGTTGTTTTTATAATGTATGCGCAATGGTCCATAACCTGGTGTTTCTTTTCTACCAGTTTCATCAGACCCATACATTTCAGTGCGTACCTACATTACTATATTTGTAATGCTTATAACTATGGACACTAAAACATTATTTTTCATATTATCCAAATGTCTGCGATTTGACTCCAATCAACAACCGCAGCTTGATGGTGTGTTCGAAACATGAAAAGGACATGGACAACTTGAACATGGTACACAATTACAGAGCTCCATTTGAACAGACCTGAAACTACTACTTCCTGCAAATATCTGGAGTTCAGACAATGCAGGAATAGAATAATTCTGTCCAATTTAGTACCCATCAATAATGTATGTAATCCATCCTAGTAATTGTTTGAATTTGGCATCTAGCCTCGGAGACTAGGAGGAGGCATGTGAGTGTGCGGTTGGCTGGGCAGGGGACTTGTTGCTTACATTTCTACAGCCTGAAGACTTCTAAAAGCATAAACAAAGTTGAGATGCATCATACGAACTAAGAGACCACAATTAGAATGACAAAGAGTACCGTGTTGAGCAAAGTTCAAATGCTTCAACCTCCAACTCTCCGATATGGCCAAAACTCTTCTACATGGCATGGCAGTATGTACACACTAAATGAAATCATTAAATAGCATCACCATAGGGGAATAAACTGTTGAGATGTCTCGCTAACCATTTCCCCCTTCTTATCTCAAACATCTTAAGTTCATGTAATTGAGTAGTGCAGTAGTCGTCCTACTTATCAACAAAATGACAAATGTCACAACAGTAACACGTTAAATGAACATAAACCATACTGACTTCCACCCTTCTTAACACTGAAGTTCACATGATTGCAGAATGTGGTACTCGTCCTGCTTTTCCCGGGAATTAGAACTAGACAATATGAACACGACCATACAGATTGGTATAAGCTTAGCAATGCGTAATACAACTTTGAACTGGACAATCAATCACGCTAAATCCCGACAAAAACCACAGCACTGGTCATTATTCATCCACCAAAACGTAATTCACCCAGACAGTGCTCAGGAACACAGGCATAAACGAACCGACCATCCCACTGCGCAATGGAATCACAAGCGCATCACAGGAGACGCCTATAGCGGGGCGAGAGGAGGACTTACCCTTGCTGGCGCTGATGAGGAAGTAGCCGTCCGGCGTGACGGGGCTGTAGAACAGGTCCACGACCGGCCGCGAGTGGCCGTGGCACACCAGCGGCACGGCCGCCTTCTTCTTCTCCATTTCCCTTCCGCTGCCCCTCTAACCCTAACCCTATCGATCGGCTCCGGCGGCGCGATCGGCTCCCAACCCTAGCGCCTACGAATCGAAGCAAAATAATTGGGGATATCGGATGGGAATTGCGCGAGCAGATCGATGTGGGGGCGGATGGTATGATCTAGGTCAGTGGGGGTAGATTTGTACGCGGGATTTATTTTGTTAGAGCTATGGGTTCGATCGAGCCCGGAGGCCGGCCTAGGGGCACTAGGCGAAAGGGTGGGGAAGGAGGAGCGGAAGGGGAGTGCTGCGTTTTATATTACACCAGCCCCGAGTAGCCCCGAACCTCTGTCGGTCGGAGTTCGAGGGAGCTGTTGCCAATTCGCGGCCGCTGCAGTAGTCTCGGCAGTTCGAACATTGTATTTTTCCATTCTCAATAAACGAGGAAGGAGGACACAAGGCTCGGCTCGGCTCGATCTCGACAAGGCTCGAAGGTAGGACAAGCCAAGACTAAACCTCGCTACTCATACTCGAGGCTCGACAAGCCAGCTCGGCGAAGCTCGCAAGCCGGCTCGAAGGCTCGATGCAATAAAATATTAGCATGACATTTGCTCACAATGTAACAATTTACAGTTGTAATCAACAATTGATAATGAATAGATCCATGACATACTTTAACAAATCTCACAAATTACAAATAACCATAATGGTGGTATACATCACAAGTTCATAACACAAATTTATGCACTTAATCAGTCAATCAATAAAGAGTGTCGTACATCACAAACACACGCACTTGGTTAGGCATGCTGGACTGTAGCAGCCGGCTCGCAAGCTCGATGAGCCAAGCCACAAGCTCGACAAGCCAAGCCACAAGCCCAATAATTTAGATTTTTTTACGTACAAGACTTGGCTCGAATTTTAACAAGCCTGACCGAGCCGAGCCACGAGCTGACTCGGCTCGGCTCGATTTCACCCCTAAGTTCGACACCTTGCCTGGTTCTGGTTCTTGCTTGACCCTGCTTGGAAAAAAGATCCAAGTATGCAACAACCGTACGATGCCAAAAAAACATCATTAAATTATCAAGATGCAAACACAAGAATAGAAAAACACTGTAATTTGGAAGGATTGCAGTTACAAAACAAATGATTCCAAAATAGAGAAAGACCCGAGGAACAATCATTTGGATGCAGCACGGAAAAAAAAAGTCTCTATACCACACGAATGAGTGTAAAAAAGATAGTACACTAGGTGTGCAAATTTCTATGGGATTATGATGTAGGAATAGGAATTCAATCCATATAAATTTTAGAGGTGTCGTTCCTTTGTTCAAAAGGAAGTCCTTAGAAAATAACCATAGGGATTAAATTCCTCTAAAATTCCTTGGAAATCTTTAATCTAAAGTGGGGCGGTGTCTCTCTTTTTCTTGGTACCGGTTAAAATATGCACGGTGTGGGGGAGGGATCTACAAACAGGAGGAAGTTAGATGATTGGAGCATTTGGTTCATATCCATCGCAATGGTGTCATAGTCTCTTGTGATGAATAATGATATGATGTAGCATTGTTTGAATTCTTCAGGAAACGGTGCATGATAGCTCTACTCATGTTTACACCATATGCCAGGCACTGCTCCGTCTCTGCCGAATTCAAGCTTACCCCGCGCTTAAACACACAAGCTCAGCCCATGCCTGCAAAAAAGGATGTCAAGCATGGTGCAATGTGCATATAAAGGGGAGTTTTGTTTGGGTGGCACTGCTCTCAGATTGTATCACAAGCCTCGACGTTGCAAAATTTTACCTAGGACATATAATGGCACAAGCAGCAGCCGGCGCGATTAGATGACCTAGTGTCGAATATGTGTCATGCTATTTTTTAGGAACGATTCATGTTATTAGGAGCGTGTAAAATGGAGGAAGAAAATACAATGTAGCATCGTCACTAATAACAAAAGATAGAGGTCTCTCTCAAAAAAGATAGAGGTCTCATATCAAGGTCTTTGGCGATGAAAAGTTCCCTGACATGAGCGAGGTATGGCGAATATTGATGAAGCTCTGTTGTTGGAACCCAACAAAACATCTAAGAACCTCTTTGATTCAAGGAATGGTGGAGGGAAATGATGTCTACGCACTTCTATTCTTGTAGATAGTTGTTGGGCCTCCAAGTGCAGAGGTTTGTAGAACAGCAGCAAGTTTTCCCTTAAGTGGATCACCCAAGGTTTATCGAACTTAGGGAGGAAGTGGTCAAAGGTATCCCCTCTCAAGCAACCCTGCAATCAAGATACAAGAAGTCTCTTGTGTCCCCAACACACCCAATACACTTGTCAGGTGTATAGGTGCACTAGTTCGGCAAACAGATAGTGAAATACAAATGGTATGGATAATTATAAGTGGTAACGGTGATAGAAAATAGCTTGATGGCGTGGAAGAGACTAAAGGCAAACTGAAATAGAGATGGAAACAAGCAAACATGTAACATATCTATTTGCAAACGGTGTTTCAATGCTTAGAAACAAGGTCTAGGGATCATACTTTCGCTAGTGAACACTCTCATATAAATATCTTCTCTTCATGATACTACTCTGAACTACTCTTCGGTTGGATACTCTAATCATTGGTAGGGCTATAATAGCACACCTCAAAGTAAGCCTTTCCTATCTAGATAACTCCACACTATCACCTTGAGTACTAGATGGTTCAAACCAACATCACAATTTCATAGAGACATCCAACTCCAAATATAACTCATAACAAGTATTTGTAATCTCTAGCCTAAGTGTCACCATGGTGTGCACACTGTCAACTTCACACACATGGGGAGAGCAGAGCTATATTAAAGCACTTGAGTAGCAAGGTAGATCTACTTGATTACAAAGCTCATTATCACAATATGATCATGCATAGAGAGAGATGAACACATAGCTACCGGTAGAGCCCTTAGCCTCGAGGAAGGACTACTCCCTCATCATCATGGAAATCAGCAATGGCGATGGAGATGGTGGTGGAGATCGATGGAGATGGCTCCGGGGCACTTTCCCGTCCCGGTAGGGTGCCGGAATAGAAACTTTATGTCCCCTGAATCTCTTCTTCGGTGGCGACGGCGCAGCGGAACTTTTCGTGGATTTCTAATTGACGACCTAGGGTTTTTGCATCGGGAGGATTTTATAGGCGAAGGGGCAAGGTCGGTGGCCGACCAGGGGAGCCCACACCATGCCCTGGCGCGGCCAGGGGGACCCGCGCTAAGAGGTGGTGTGGCCACCCTGTGGCCCCCCTCGTCTCTCCTTCTGGCTCCGTGAATCTTCCGGGGAAATAACGACTTTGGCTTTTGTCCGGTCCAATTCCGAGAATATTAATTTTTTGACTTTCCTGGAACCAAAAACAACAGAAAATAGGCAACTGGCACTGTGGCATCTTGTTAATAGGTTAGTCCAAGAAAGTGTATAAAAATACTCCAAAGGTGGAACAAAACACAAGAAAGTAGATATAAAACAAGCATGGAACATCAAAAATTATAGATACATTTGCAATGTATCAACATCCCCAAGCTTAACTCCTGCTCGTCCTCGAGTAGGTAAGTGATAAAAAGAAAGAATAATTTTTGAGGTGACATGCACCATCATAAACTTGATCAAAGTATTTGTAAAACATTGATAGCTGGGATCATAGTACTTCAACATAGCATGAAAGATAAAGTTCTAGCAATAAAACATAGCAACTATGTGGCAACATGAAAATGCACAAACAAAATATTCATGAATAACAATACTTTGCAAGACGTTTGTTTGTTTCACATAAAGAAAACATAGCATAGTGGCATTCAGCTTGTCCCTCATAGAGTAGCAAATATAAATGCATAGGACACCTTCAAAGTTCATAAGAGTGACTAGATACAAATAGTTTAAAACAAGCAATATCAAGGTTATGCATCAATCAACAAGTCTTGGGATAATGCACGTAGAACTAAGAATGGCCACTATGCTCTCAAAGTAGGTGCATAAAGATAGAAGGTGGAGACTCAACATAAAAGTAAAATAAAAGCCTTCATAGAAGGAAGCAGAGATTCAAGTTTTATAAAGAGCTTCCAAAAATTATGGTACTTAATAGCTTTCAGCTCTCGTTGCCCCTATCATAAGCATCTTAAAGTGATTAAGGTTAAAGTGAAGAAAATATGAAGTATATGCTTGACGAAGTATAAGTTGGAAATCTCATGTCCCTTGAATACGAGGGACGCTTCTCATGCTACTCAAGTTTAGTCACCGGTAAGTTCTTGTCATTGTAAGTACATGTGTATCATACATAACCGTCAACGGGGTACCCCTTGATGACCCACAAGTATAGGGGGTGTATCGCAGTATTTTCGATAAGTAAGAGTGTCGAACCCAACGAGGAGCAGAAGATGCTGACTAGTGGTATGGATCAGGAATTCTCTGGAAATACTTAGCAAACGGATTTTAGGGCTTTTCGATAAAGCAAGTAAATGAAATACGAGTAAACAAAAGACAATAAGAATAAATGCAGCAAGTGGCCCAATCCCTTATGCAGCAAAGGACAAGCCGGGTGTATTACTTAAGATGACCAAACGTTATCGAGGACACATGGGAAGACTGTCAAGTGCTTTCGCTTCATATAGTTGATTAATCTTCTTTAGCTTGCTAAGTGTTGTGTGGGTGAACCTGTGCTAATGTACCGACCTTCCTAGGACTAATACATACTTGTGATTATACCCCTTGCAAACATATGTAAGTACAATAAAGTAATTAAGGTAGAAACCTAACCACACCTTTAAACTCTAAGACCCTTACGTCCCTTGTGCAATGGTTTTCTAACGGGGGTTCAGGTTTCTGTCACTCCGGCAACCCCTAAGATTAGTAGCCAAATACACAATGCATTACCGGAGTAATCAACACCGGGAAAGTTTCCCCTATGAACTATGCAAGATTCAACACAATTGTTACATCAATATGGAGATGGTGATGATGGTGTTGATGGTGACGATGGTGGTGATGATGATGATGATCCCGATGAAGTCCAGCTTGATGGTGGTGTTGATGGCGACGATCTCCCCTCTCCGGGAAGGAATTCCCCCGTAGAAATCTCTCTGCCGGAGAGATCTTTCTCTCTCGGTGTTTTCTGCCCCGCAGAGGCGGCGGAATCTTCCTGTGGTTGCTCCCCGAGTCTTAGGGTTTCGGGAGGATAATATACGCCAGAGGGGAGTGCCAGGGGTGGACCGGGGTGGCCACACCACCTGGTGGCGCGGCCCAGGGTGGCCCACGCCAGGAGGTGGTGTGGGGCCCCTATGGCCCATCTCCAGCCCTCCTTCTGGCTTCCTTCGTCTTCTGGAAAAATAGGATTTTCCATGTATTTTCCCGGATTTTCTGATCTTCGTGAATTTTGCCTCCAAACAGCACCTTTTCCATCAGAATCCTGACTGCAGCGGCCCATGCTCCAAAAGTCATCAACCATGCAAAAACAGATGAAATAACATAAGTATCACCTCTCAGTATGAAATATATCAATGAATAACAGTGAATTATGACATAGAATAGTGATGCAAAATGGACGTATCACCCCTTGCCCGATGATACGGAAGAATCCCCATATCAAAATGACAAGGCAAGCAGACAACGAGCATCTCTGCAATTTTCTTATTTACCATGGGAATATGGTGCTTTTTTTATCTCTTCCCTCTTTTCATATATCTCTTTTTTCTCTTTTTCTCTTTTTTCTCAATATCTGACTCTTTTTTTATGAGAAGAATGCTTCATAGACAACTCATTATGGTTATGCTGCAGGTTTCCACCATATCAGCATGGATTAGACCAGCGGCCTAGGCGTTTCTCTAACACATATACATAACTCCATGGACTTACAAGCCCCCCTTTCATTTCACACCGACGACATCCATAGACAAAAGAGCATGATATCAACTAGGTACAAAGTACAAGTGCAATGTTGAAAGCGTTCCCCATGACAACATGGTTCTGCTAATCCCCAACAAATAAGTGCAAGCATATACAACATAGATGACACAATGGTTCAAGTTTATTAAGGGAAAGAAAAGTAAAGTGTGCCATCAAATTCGTGAGAGCTTTAATCACTAATTTTCACATAACAAGTTTAATTCGGAAGGTAGATAAAAACATGAATATACTTGGAATAGCAAATGCTAATAGGTAGGTATGGTGGAATCTTTGGAATAACTTGGTTTAAGGAGTTGTATGCATGAGTGGAACTCATACTTGGTTATGGAGGCTAGCAAAAGACTGGGAGCGACCAACTAAGAGAGCAATAATGGTCATAATCATGCAGAGCGACAAAACATCATTGATTAAAGCATAAAGTGATATTACAAGTCGAAAATTAAAGGATCATAAAGGCTATGGTGAGGATGGATAGTCATAACATGGTGTGAGCATGCACCGAGTCAACCCAAATAAAGCATCAAAGGAGAATACCACAATATTATGCTTTTGTATGCTAAAACAACGCATGATTCTTTGAAGGCACATTAAGCAATCTCAATTGTTTATAACAAGTCATGCTACAACAATAATCACTAAGCATAAAGTCAAAAAAATATCAAGCATGACATGATAAAGTCTAAGCCACAGTCAAAACAAGCTCCTTTTATACCACTTATAAGCATGAACTTTCCTACTCTTTTCCAACATCAATCCAACTTATTTGAAAGAACTCACAAAGATAATAATAAATAAAGATCAGTGAGCTTGTCTCACAAATCCAAAAGGAAGAACAAAAAAGTTCTAAGCTGAAAGCACAAGAAAACTAAGGCTAAACACAGTGCTAGCAAAAGACAACACTCACAAAACAATAAGAATGAAAACTAGAGTGTTCTAGGCAATGAATAACGAGGTGTGTCTCTCTCCAAAAGAAGTGTGTTGGGATCCAACCAACTTATTTAAAAAAACCAAACAAAATAAAACTAAAATCAAAAAACAAAGACGCTCCAACAACAACACAATAGTGCATGAAACAATAAAAACGAAGTGTCTAGAAAGACCTGAGATTTTTATTGATGAAGAAGGGGATGCCTTGGGCATACCCAAGCTTTGATGCTTGTACCTCTTGAATATTTCTTGGGGTGACACGGGGTGGCATCCCCAAGCTTGAGCTTTTGTCCATTCTTCATCTCATTACATCATTTTTTCCCTTCACCTGAAAATTTCCTTCATACAAAATTTCACACAATCTTCATTAGCAACATTAGTGTACTCAAGATAATAAGTCTTTTGTTTCAGTTTCAATACAAGTAACTTCCATTAAAACACAAGCTACTGTAGCACTTCCTTTAAAAAGTTCAAGTGATCAAAGAGAACTCAAAGATAAAGAGATTAAGAAGCAAATGCAAATAATGGTAGAAATCTGTCAAAACAGACAAGCAGGTAAAAACTAATTTTTTCGAAGACCTTCTGTTGATCAAATAAAAAAGTGTTGACCTAACGAAAGTTAGATAACAACCTGGGATAGAAGAACAAAATTTCTTGCCTCAAAAGGACGTACAGAGATTTTACACGAATTTTTACTGTGAAGCACATAAATCTATTTCGGAACAACAACTTTTCCGATCATTACTTCTCTCTCATTAGAGGTTACTCTTGGCACAAAAAGCAAATAAAAAGGATAAGGAGTGGTTATTACAGAGGTAATAACTTCCAAGACTCATCTAAAACTTTTGGGTTATCTCCCAATAAGTAGTTTTCTTTAACGTCTTTAAGTTAGGCATGATAGTTTAAGAAGATGCTCACATAAAAAATAAGAATTGAAGTAAAAGAGAGCATCAAGAAGCAAATTCAAAGCACATTTAAGTCTAAACCACTTCCTATTCATAGGAATCTTGTAAATAAACAAGTCATGAAAGCACAAAGCAACAAGCATAGGAAAGCAAAACAAGTGCAACTTCAAAATTTTCAACATAAAGAGGGGAAACTTAATATTATTGAGATACATAAAACCATATTTCCCTCTCTCATAATAACTTTTAATAGCATCATGAATAAAATTAACAATATAAATATCACATAAAACATTCTTATCATGAGCCACATGCATAAAATAATTATTACTCTCCACATAAGCATAGTCATTCTTACTAATTGTAGTGGAAGCAAATTCAACAAATTAGCTATCATTATTATTCTCATCATCATAATTGATACATTGCAAATGTATCTATAATTTTTGATGTTCCATGCTTGGTTTTATCTACTTTCTTATGTTTTGTTCCAACTTTGGAGTACTTTTCATATGATTTCTTGGACTAACCTATTAACAGGAGCCACAGTGCTAGTTGCTTGTTTTCTGCTGTTTTTGGTTTCAAGAAAGTCAGAAAATCAATATTCTCGGAATTGGACGGGACAAAAGCCAAAGTTCCTATTTTACCGGAAGACTCACGAAGCCCGAAGCAGAGACGGAGGAGGGCCAGGTCTTGGCCACACCATATGGTGGCGCGGGCTAGCCCTGGCCGCGCCACCAGGTGGTGTGGGCCCCCTGGCTGCCCACCGACCTTGCCTCTTCGCCTATAAGTTGCCTCCCGATGCAAAAACCTTAGACAGTCAATCCTCCAGCCACGAATAGTTCCGCAGCGCCGCCGCCACCCAAGGGGAGATTCGAGGGACAAAAAGTCTTTGTTCCGGCACCCTGCCGGGATAGGGAAGTGCCTCGTAGCCATCTCCATCGATCTCCACCGCCATCTCCATCATTGTTGTTGATTCCCATGATGAGGAGAGAGTAGTTCTCTCTCGAGGCTAAGGGTTCTACCGGTAGCTATGTGTTCATCTCTCTCTCTCTATGCATGATCAATTTTGTGATCATGAGCTTGTAATCTATAGATCTACCTTGCTACTCAAGTGCTTTATTAGATCTCTGCTCTCCCCATGTGTGTGAAAGTGACAGCATGCTCACCATGGTGGCACTTAGGCTAGAGATTACAAATACTTGTTATGAGTTATATTTGGAGTTGGATGTCTTTATGAAATTGTGGTGTTTGTTGGACTCATCTAGTGCTCAAGGTGACAGTGTGTTTCTAGATGGGAAAGTCTTACTTTGAGGAGTGTTGTCATAGCCCTACTAACGATTAGAGAGTCCAACCGGAGAGTAGTTAAGAGTAGTATCATCAAGAGAAGATATTTATATGAGAGTGTTCACTAGTGAAAGTATGATCCCTAGGCCTTGTTCCTAAACATTGATACACCGTTTGCACTTAGATCTGTTACATGTTTGCTTGCTTCCATATTTATTTCAGTTTGCCTTTAGTCTTTTCCACGCCATCAAGCTATTTTCTATCACCGTTACCACTTATAATTATCCATACCATTTGTATTTCACTATCTCTTCGCCAAACTAGTGCACCTATACACTTGACAAGTGTATTGGGTGTATTGGGGACACAAGAGACTTCTTGTATCTTGATTGCAGGGTTGCTTGAGAGGGAATACCTTTGACCACTTCCTCCCTGAGTTCGATAAACCTTGGGTGATCCACTTAAGGGAAAACTTGCTGCTGTTCTACAAACCTCTGCACTTGGAGGCCCAACAACTGTCTACAAGAATAGAAGTGCGTAGCCATCAAGCTATTTTCTGGCGTCGTTGCCGGGAGGAAAGGTAAAAGGTATTCACACCGGAGGATTAAAGAAGAAGAACCTCCCACGGCAAACGCCTATTTTCTGGTGTGAGTACTCGAAGTTATTTCCTTTAGATTCTGCAATTTTGTCTTTTTGTTTCTTGTTTTCACTAGTTAGTCTTAATGGAAAACAACAACAAAATTAGAGAGCTTTATAGTATTTATCTTGAGTTAGGACATGAAGTGTTTGAAGAGAAAATTAAAAAAACATGTGGAACTTTATTTGCATGCTAATAGCAATGTTATTAGTATGAATTCTTTTAACACCATTATTGCTAATGCTATGGAAAAGTCTAAGCTTGGGGAAGCTAGTTTTGATGAGCATGATATTTTTAGTCCCCCAAGCATGGAGGAGAAAATTTACTTTGATGATACTATGTCTCCAATATATGATGATTACAATGATGAGTATGATATTTTCAGTCCACCTACTATTGAGGAGAAAGTTAATTATGATTACAATATGCCTGCTATATTTGATGATTATGGTGATGAGAATAATAATGATAGCTATTTTGTTGAATTTACTCCCACTACCATTAATAAGAATAACTATTCTTATGTGGAGAGTAATAATGATTATATGCATGTGGCTCATGATAAGAATGTTTCTTGTGATAGTTATATCGTTAATTTTATTCATGATGCTACTGAAAGTTATTATGAGAGAGGGAAACATGGTTTTATGTATCTCAACAATATTAAGTTTCCCCTCTTTGTGTTGAAAATTTTGAAGTTGTACTTGTTTTACTTTCCTATGCTTGTTGCTTTGTGCTTTCATGACTTGTTTCTTTACAAGATTCCTATGCGTAGGAAGTGGGTTAGACTTAAATGTGTTTTGAATTTGCTTCTTTATGCTCTCTTTTACTTCAATTCATATTTCTTATGTGAGCATCTTCTCAAACTATCAAGTCTATCTTAAAGGCGTTAAAGAAAAGTATTTATTGGGAGATAACCAAAAGTTTTAGATGAGTCTTAGAAGTTATTACCTCTGTAATAACCGCTCCTTATCCTTTTTATTTGCTTTTTGTGCCAAGAGTAACCTCTAATGAGAGAGAAGTAATGCTTGGAAAAGTTTCTGTCCCGAAACAGATTTCTATGCTTCACCGTAAAAATTCTTGTAAAATCTCTATACGTCCTTTTGAGGCGTGAATTGTTGTGTTGCTGCCCCAGGTTGTTATCTAACTTTCGTTAGTTCAACACTTTTTGATTTGAGCAACAGAAGGTCTTCGAAAAAATTCGTCTTTACCTGCTGGTCTGTTTTGACAGATTTCTGCCATTTTCTGCATTTGCTTCTTGTTGGTTCCCTTTTAAGTTCTTTTGGGGAATTGAGCTTTTTGAGGGAAGTGCTACAGTACCTTGTGTTTTAATGGAAGTTTTATTGGTGTTAGAACTGAACCTAAAGACTTATTATATTGAGTGCACTAATGTTGCTAATAAAGATTATGTGAAGTTTTGTATGAAGGAAAAATTTCAGGTCTATGGAAGGAATGAGTAATGAGATGAAGGATGGAATAAACCTCAAGCTTGGGGATGCCACGCATGTCACCCCAAGAAATATCCAAGAAGTACAAGCGTCAAAGCTTGGGGATGCCCACGGCATCCCCTTCTTCATCAATAAAAAACTCAGGTTTCTTCCAAACACTTCATTTTTATTGTTTCATGCACAGTTGTGTTGTTTTTGGAGCGTCTTCTTTTTCGTTTTCATTTTGGTTTTTTGTTTGCTTAGTTTTTTTAGTTTTCTGAATAAATTGGTTGGACCCCCTCTTTCATACATTGGTTTTCAAATAAGTTTTGTTTGGTTTGGAAAAAAGTAGGAAAGTTCATGCTTAAGTGGTAAAAGGAGCTTGTTTTTTACTGTGGCCTATGCTTTGATGTTCCATGCTTGATATTGTTTTGGATTTATGCTTAGTATTCTTTGTTGTAGCATGACTTGTTATAAACAATTGAGATTGCTTAATTTGCCTTGGATGAATCATGCGTTGTTTTAGCATATTAAAGGATAGTATAGTGGTATTCTCCTTTGATGCTTTATTTGGGTTGGCTTGGCGCATGCTCACACCATGTTATGACTATCTCAAGTCACCATAGCCTCTATGATCCTGTAGTTTTCAACTTGTAGTATCACTTTATGCTTTGATCAATGATGTTTTGTCGCTCTGCATGATTATGGCCATTATTGCTCTCTTAGTTTGTCGCTCCCAGTCTTTTGCTAGCCTCCACAATCAAGTATGAGTTCCACTCATGCATCCAACTCCTAAAACCAATTTATTCCAAAGAGTCCACCATACCTACCTATTAGCAATTGCTATTCGAAGTATATTCATTTTTTATCTACCTTCCAAATTAAACTTGTTATGTGAAAATTAGTGATTAAAGCTCTCACGAACTTGATGACACACTTTACTTTCTTGCATTTAATAAACTTGAACCATTGTGTCCATCTTTGTTGCGTATATGCTTGCGCTTTATAAGTTGAAGTTAGCAGAACCATGTATCATGGGGAACGCTTTCAACATTGCACTTGTACATTGTACCCTGTTGATATCATGTTCTTTTGCTTATGGATCCCGGCGGTGTGAAATAAAAGTGGAACTTGTAAGATCATGGAGTTTGTATGTGTGTTAGAGAAACGCCTGGGCCGCTGGTCTAATCTATGCTGACATGGTGGAAACCTGCAGCGTAACCATAATGAGTTGTCTATGAAGCATTCTTCTTATAAAAAATAAAGTCAGAGATTGAGAAAAAAGAGAAAAAGAAAAAAAAGATATGAGAAAATAGGAAAGAGATAAAAAGCACCATTTTCCCATGGTAAATAAGAAGATTGCTGAGATACTCGTTGTCTGCTTGCGTTGTCATTTTGATATGGGGATTCTTCTGTATCATCGGGCAAGGGGTACCCCGTTGGCGGTTCTCTATGATACATATGTACTTACAATGACAAGAGCTTACTTGTGACTAAAGTTGAGTAGCATGAGGTTCAGTCTTCGTAAGTAAGGGACATGAGATTTTGGTTTATAACTTGTCAAGCATATCCTCTTAGTTACTTTAACCTTAATCACCTTCAAGATGCTTATGATAGGGGCAATGAGAGCTGAAAGCTATTAAGTACCATAATTTTTGGAAGCTCTTTATGAGAGTTGAATCCCTACTTCCTTCTATGAAGGCCTTTATTCCACCATTTATATTGAGTCTCCACCTTCTATCTTTATGCACCTACTTTGAGAGTATAGTGGCCATTCTTAGTTCCATGTGCATTGTCCCAAGACTAGTTGATTATTGCATAACTTTATATTGCTTGTTTTAAACTATTTGTATCTAGTCACTCTTATGAACTTTGAAGGTGTCCTATGCATTTATATTTGCTACTCTATGAGGGACAAGCTGAATACTATTATGCTATGTTTTCTTTATGTGAAACAAACAAACGTCTTGCAAAGCATTGTTACTAATGAATCTTTTGTTTGTGCCTTTTCATGTTGCAACATAGTTTCTTTGTCTTATTGCTAGAACTTTGTCTTTCATGTTATGATTGAAGTACTATGATCCCAGCTTTTAATGTTTTACAAATACTTTGATCAAGTCTTTGATGGTGCATGTCACCTCAAAAAATTATTCTTTCTTTTTATCACTTACCTACTCGAGGACGAGCAGGAGTTAAGCTTGGGGATGTTGATACATTGCAAATGTATCTATAATTTTTGATGTTCCATGCTTGGTTTTATCTACTTTCTTATGTTTTGTTCCAACTTTGGAGTACTTTTCATATGATTTTTTGGACTAACCTATTAACAAGATGCCACAGTGCCAGTTGCCTGTTTTCTGCCGTTTTTGGTTCCAGGAAAGTCAAAAAATCAATATTCTCGGAATTGGACGGGACAAAAGCCAAAGTTCCTATTTTACCGGAAGACTCACGGAGCCTGAAGCAGAGATGGAGGAGGGCCAGGGCCTGGCCACACCATATGGTGGCGCGGGCTAGCCCTGGCCGCGCCACCAGGTGGTGTGGGCCCCCTGGCCGCCCATCGACCTTGCCTCTTCGCCTATAAGAAGCCTCCCGATACCAAAACCCTAAAGAGTCAAGCCTCCAGCCACGAAAAGTTCCGCAGCGCCGCCGCCACCGAAGGGGAGATTCGGGGGACAAAAAGTCTTTGTTCCGGCACCCTGCCAGGACAGGTGAAGTGCCCCGGAGCCATCTCCATCGATCTCCACCGCCATCTCCATCATCGTTGCTGATTCCCATGATGAGGAGAGAGTAGTTCTCTCTCGAGGCTAAGGGTTCTACCGATAGCTATGTGTTCATCTCTCTCTCTCTATCCATGATCAATTTTGTGATCATGAGCTTGTAATCTATAGATCTACCTTGCTACTCAAGTGCTTTATTAGATCTCTGCTCTCCCCATGTGTGTGAAAGTGACATCATGCTCACCATGGTGGCACTTAGGCTAGAGATTACAAATACTTGCTATGAGTTATATTTGGAGTTGGATGTCTTTATGAAATTGTGGTGTTTGTTGGACTCATCTAGTGCTCAAGGTGACAGTGTGGGGTTTTCTAGATGGGAAAGGCTTACTTTGAGGAGTGCTGTTATAGCCCTACCAACGATTAGAGTGTCCAACCGGAGAGTAGTTAAGAGTAGTATCATCAAGAGAAGATATTTATATGAGAGTGTTCACTAGTGAAAGTATGATCCCTAGGCCTTGTTCCTAAACATTGATACACCGTTTCCACTAGATCTATTACATGTTTGCTTGCTTCCATCTTTATTTCAGTTTGCCTTTAGTCTTTTCCACGCCATCAAGCTATTTTCTATCACCGTTACCACTTATAATTATCCATACCATTTGTATTTCACTATCTCTTCGCCGAACTAGTGCACCTATACACCTGACAATTGTATTGGGTGTGTTGGGGACACAAGAGACTTCTTGTATCTTGATTGCAGGGTTGCTTGAGAGGGAATGCCTTTGACCACTTCCTCCCTGAGTTCGATAAACCTTGGGTGATCCACTTAAGGGAAAGCTTGGTGCTGTTTTACAAACCTCTGCACTTAGAGGCCCAACAACTGTCTACAAGAATAGAAGTGCGTAGACATCAATAATCATTAAATATAGGAGGCATATTGTAGTCATAATTAATTGTCTCCTCAATAGTAGGTGGACTAAAAATATCATATTCATCATTGTAATCATCATATATTGGAGGTATAGTATCATCAAAGTAAATTTTCTCCTGCATGCTTAAGGGACTAAAAATATCATGCTCATCAAAACCAACTTCCCCAAGCTTAGACTTTTCCATAGCATTAACAATAATGATGTCCAAAGAATTCATACTAATAACATTTCTATTAGCATGCAAATAAAGTTCCATAGGTTTTTTAATTTTCTCTTCAAACATTTCATGTCCTAACTCAAAATAAATACTATAAAGCTCTCTAATTTTGTTGTTGTTTTCCATGAAGCCTAACTAGTAAAAACAAGAAACAAAAAGACAAAATTGCAGAATCCAAAGGAAATAACTTTGAGCACTCACCGGAGGATGTGAGTACCTTTTACCTGACCTCCCCGGCAACGGTGCCAGAAAATAGCTTGATGTCTACGCACTTCTATTCTTGTAGACAATTGTTGGGCCTCCAAGTGCAGAGGTTTGTAGAACAACAACAAGTTTTCCCTTAAGTGGATCACCCAAGGTTTATCGAACTCAGGGAGGAAGTGGTCAAAGGGATCCCCTCTCAAGCAACCCTGCAATCAAGATACAAGAAGTCTCTTGTGTCCCCAACACACCCAATACACTTGTCAGGTGTATAGGTGCACTAGTTCGGCGAAGAGATAGTAAAATACAAGTGGTATGGATATAAGACAACTGTGCTAGAAAATAGCTTGATGGCATGGAAGAGACTAAAGGCAAACTGAAATAAAGATGGCAACACGCAAACATGTAATAGATCTATTTGCAAATGGTGTTTCAATGCTTAGAAACAAGGCCTAGGGATCATACTTTCGCTAGTGAACACTCTCATATAAATATCTTCTCTTAGTGATACTACTATGAACTACTCTTCGGTTGGATACTCAAATCATTGGTAGGGCTATAACAACACACCTCAAAGTAAGCCTTTCCCATCTAGATAACCCCACACTGTCACCTTGAGTAATAGATGGTTCAAACAAACACCACAATTTCATAGAGACATCCAACTCCAAATATAACTCATAACAAGTATTTGTGATCTCTAGCCTAAGTGCCACCATGGTGTGCACACTGTCAACTTCACAGACATGGGGAGAGCAGAGATATATTAAAGCACTTGAGTAGCAAGGTAGATCTACTTTATTACAAAGCTCATGATCACAATATGATCATGCATAGAGAGAGAGATGAACACATAGCTACCGGTAGATCCCTTAGCCTCGAGGAAGGACTACTCCCTCTGTTGGGGTTCGCAGCATAGAAAACAAAAAAACTCCTATGTTGGGAACTATACGCCAAGATCTATCTACTAGATACAAGCAACGGGTGGATATACATCCAAAGAGTGATGGGTGCGTAGCAAGGAAAACAAAAAATTTCTACCGCAAGAACGAACAAAACCCAGATCTAATCTAGATAAAAGCCAAGATCTAATCTATTAGACATGTGCAACGAGATAGATCTGTACTAACCCTTGTAGATCCGAAAGCGTTACAAGATTAGATCTCGTGGTTGATGTAGTCGATCACTTGCCGATCTCAAGATCGTCTAGACGATCCTTCCGGCGCCGCGTTCCGGCAGCGCTTTCGCAGTCGGTCACACGTGCGGAGTCGAAGCAGACCTTCCTCTCCTCGTTCCAGTGAGCAGCGGAGGTAGTAGATCTTCTCCACGGAATCACAGCAGCACGACGGCGTGGTGGTGGTGGTGGAGTAGAGAATTCTGCAGGGCTTCGCCTATGCCTGTGCAGAAGAAAGGAGGAGGAGAGAGGCGGCGGAGATTTGGAGTTGTGGAGGAGGGCTTGGAGGTGGCGCCCCCACCCCTCTATTTAAAGGGGGAGGCGCCATGGGAGGGGGAGTCCTAGTAGGACTCCCCTCCCTCTATGGCCGGCAGATAGGGGAGGGGGGGAGGAGTCCTCCTCCCCACGACTCCTTGTCTTGCCCTACCAGGACTCCTTGATCCCTTTGTTGGTTTTCAAGCAAACTCCAAGAAATCTTTTAGAACCTTCAGGAACATTCCGAAACCTTCTAGAATCCTCATACAAATACTCCGGAACATTTCCTAACTCAGAAAATGATCCCCAATATATGAATCTTATTCTCCGGACAATTCCGGATCTCCTCGTGATGTCCCGGATCCAATCCGAGACTCCGAACAACATTCGGTCTCCAACACACATTCCATATCTACTTAAAACAACTTCGAACCTTAAGTGTGTCACCCTACGGTTCGTGAATATGTAGACATGACAGAGACACATCTCCTATCAATAACCATCAGCGGGACCTGGAGATCCATAATGGCTCCCACATACTCAACGATGACTTCGTGATCGATTGAACCATTTACATACGAAACCAATTCCCTTTGTCACGCGATACTATACTTATCCGAGGTTTGATCGCCGGCATCTCCATACCTAGTTCTACCTCGTTACTGATAAGTACTCTTTACTCGTTCCATGTTATGTCATCCCTTGTGACCCAGTCACATACTTGCAAGCTAACTAGATGACATTCCACCGAGAGGGCCCAGAGCATATATATCCGTCATATGGATGGACAAATCCCAATCTTGGTCCATGCGCTTCAACACATACTTTCAGAATACCCAATGATACCTTTATAACCACCTAGTTACGAAGCAGCGTTTGATGTCATCAAAGTACCCATCCGGTGATGGTGATTAACACAACCTCATGGTCAAAGGATTAGGTTACTATGCATTTAAAAGCTTATAGCAATACGAACTTAATGACTTGATCTTATGCTACGCTTACTAGGGGTGTATGTCCATCACATCATTCTCCTAATGATATAACCTTGTTATTAATCACATCCTAATGTCCATGATCGGGAAACCATGATCATCAATTAATCAACAAGGTAGTTCAACAAGAGGCTTACTAGGGACTCTTATATGTTTACAAAACACACAAGTATTAGTGTTTCCTAATAATACAATTATAGCATGGGATGTAAACATTCATCATAAACATAAAGATATAATAATAACCACTTTATTATTGCCTCTTGGGCATATCTCCAACAGTCTCCCACTTGCACTAGAGTCAATAATCTAGTTAAAAACTTGTGCATTCAACAGCTATGGCTTTCTGGTGTTGTATAGACACTATTGCTAGTGGTAAACATAATCTTCGGATCTGACACTTCCAGGTCCGTGTGTATTTGCATGTCCTTGCGTCTCTACGCATTACTCATTCTCCAAATGAGATGGCATTGTATAAATTTGGTCATTTGGTGAGACCTTTAGTTCCTTGGGATTAAATTATGTTGATACAATTGTCATACAATGTATCTTCATAGTATTATCCTGCTATGAACCACACCTAGTTTGATAACAAACTACTTAACACAAATGCCCTCCTTTGCTGCTACTATAGCAGTTATATACTTAGCCTTTTGTTGTAGTATCCGTCACAATATCTCAACTTTAGAACTCATCCAAATCCATCATGGAACATCCTTTCCATTATATTGTGCCACCCATAGTCTAAATTGAGATAAATTTAATTTGTATCTTGTGACAAAACTAGTATCAATGTAACACTTTACAACGAACTACCTTTAACTATTTGTCACTTATACATGATATATTCTTAGTTCTTTCAAAGCTCATAAGAATATCTTTACTATTGTCCAATGATCATCTTATGAATCATTCTGGTATATGCTCATAATATTTAGAGCATAGGACATATCTGGATGTGTACATCTCCAAGAATGATTGATCAAAATATTCTTGTGATTTCACCAAGTGTCAAAACACTTGAATCTCGTGTCAACATACTTGAATCTTGATTTAGTCCTTTCCGTGCGTCAAGAACCTTTCTTGTTGTTTCCATATTGAACTCATTCAACATCTCATCTATGTACATTTGGAAAAACCATATTAGCGCCTCAATCTATTCATATAGACATTGATGCCTAATTCTTGGGTTATGCCTAAGTCTTTCATCGAAATGAAATTCTTAACCTGTGTCAATAAAAGATACATCATTTCTAATCAACAATATGTCTTTCACATAATGTATTAGAAATATGTCTTAGCGCTCCCACTTAATTTCTTGCAAAATGCAAACATCTTCATCGTCTCTCATGAAATTAAACCTTTTAACGGTTTCATCACAGTGAAGATTCCAACTCCGCGATGCTCACTTCAACCATTGAAGTTTTGCATACTCTTTTAGCATCCTTTTAATTTAACAAAACCCTTTGGATCGTGTCATGTACACGTCCTAGGTAACCATTCTATTAGAAGAACTTGTTTTGTTTGTTCAACTACCATATACCAAAATATATGTAGTGGTTGCTACATTAATCCGTCCAGACTAAATATCGCTATGAAAGATCAAATCTTATCATAGTCAATTCCTTGAACATTGTCGTCAACTCTTTCCGACATGTTGACTATTTCATAGATTTGAAACATCCATGTCTATTTCTTTATAGATCCAAACACGACCGACAGGCTTCACGCCTTTCCGGAGGGTCTTCTAAGTTCAGAAACTTGATTTCTCGTGTATGGATACTATCACGGATTCCATGACTTCTAGTCATTTTATGGAGTCAGGGCCCATCATCGCTTCTTTGCATGTAGTCGGTTCATCATTGTCAAAACAATAACGACTTGCTTATCAAATCTTACTATTTGATTCTTACCGACCCACACGGTTCCATAGGAACTCTAATCTCCGAGATCATACCTTTTGTAATCACGAGAGCCATGAGCATTGTGGCCGCCACCGGGACACTTTCCGGCGCTGCGCTACTTAGCACATATAGGTAAGGTTCAACAACCTTATCAAAGTTCTATTGTCCTCCCACTTAACTTTTCACGAAAAATTCCTTCTCAAGAAACTTGACATTCCAAGCGACAAACTCTTTTGTCCTCGGCGTTATGGAGAAATTCCCAACAAATTCTTTGGAATAACCTACAAAGACGTGCTTATCTGACTTTGGTTGTAAACATTTTACTTATGCATAGCATACCAAAATTTAAGAAAAGACAATTCGGGTTTTATCCCAAACCATAACTCATATGGTGTCATTTCAACGGATCGCGATGGAGCTCTTTTCAGTGTAAAAGCGGTAGTCACTAAAGCTTTAATCTTTAAAATATTATGGCAGTTTTATAAATGACACCTTTGATCTTACCATGTAAAACAAGGTTTCATTACATATCTCGAACACTCCATACTTCTATGGTGTTTTGGGAAATGCAAATCCATGGAACGATTCCTCAAATCTTAGGTGTTTTGCTAAACTTGTAACTGAAACATCTTTCTTTATGATCCAATCATAAACTCTTTTATTTCTTGTTACAATGATTTTCCACTTCATCTTGAAAGTCTTTGAACATTTTTCAAATGTTTCATACTTCTTCCTTATTGAGTAAGTATATACATATACTCACTCAAATCTTCGGAGAAAGCATATGAAGTTGAAATCCATCGCCCACGACTACACATAATGGACTATATACATCAATATGTACAAATTCCAATCAGTTAGTCGTCCGTTCCTCTTTTGGCCTACAAACGGAGTTTTAATTATCTCCAGGATAGTATCACAAGCGTCATTTGATCCAAATCAAAGACTCCAAAAAATCCATCAACATGGAGTTTCTTCATATATCCTTTCAATATAATTTAAACGGCGATGTCACTTTGTAAGTGATCTTTCAATCATTTGTCTTGCGACATTTTAGCATTAGTTTTATGGTCGTTATTTCTCCAACCAGACTTGTATATCATCCATCTATTATGGAATACGGTAATTATTTGAACAACCTTTTGTCGTCATAATACCTGATCAAAATAACAATTATTGAAACAAATCTTGAAGGCAAGCTTTGATGTTAACGAGCAACACAACAACCCTTTGTTTGTTTTCGATGAACATCATCACATATTCTCTTGCTAGTTACTTAGGCCATTGCAGTTCATGAATTGTGTTGTCCCGTATGATACTTCATACCAACCAATTCGGTATCCAATACTGGAGAACCACATTGTTTAACAAGCAAGGAATACAACCATAACATGTATATCTTCTATATGCCTAAGTTGGACATCTCCAACCTTTTATTTTCTGCCAAATATTTTATAGATTCTCTTTCAGAAATTCCTTTTTTTTAAAGAATTTATCAACATCAATAGTGGTGTCATTCACATGACACATAGTACAAAGTGTGTATAGTCAAATACCAATACCTTTGGACTTGCACTTTGAAGTGGATCACCTTCATCAAATGTTTGGCATTCTTTAGAAATTCCATTCTTTAGTAATCTTTTAGTGTAGTAAACATTTTACTTACATCTTCTTTTCATCCTTATCATGAAAACTTTCATGATCAAGCTGCTATAGCTTATAAAGGTGAATTGCGAGTATCATGTTTCTTTTTCAAAACCTTTTGGAGGATTAGGACGACTAGCGTCTCCAACCTTCACAAATTCTCATCAAATATGGGGACGTATACTCTATCATGTTGTAACCAACACATTGTTTTAGATATCGCAATACCTTTCACATATGATGGTTTCTGAAACATTGCTTTCAGCTCTTAGATAAACTTGATATTAAAAACAATCTTTTGAGTATCAAGAATCATGGAGGCAAACATGATACTTTAGATACTAACATTGGAATTCTTACTCTTGATTTAATACTACTTGTTAAACTTCATGGAGTAAATAGAGTTTGCTGAAAGTTTGCAATAGGACTTATAAACTTTAAATTGACATTCAAAACAATACGATACTAGTTCGTAAAGTAAATATCCAGAATTTCTACAGTTCCACTATCTCAACTATAACTAAGCGTAAGGTGGTGAACGGATGCCAATGACTACAACAAACTATGCAAATTCACTTTGATTGTGTTTATGATAAATTGAGTTCGACTAATCCAAATTACAAATGAATTCCCACTCAAAAACAACATCCCTCGAGTTGTTTTAGTGATTACACGAACCAAATCCACTATACCAAGTCCGATCATCACGTGAGATGATGTAGTTTTAAAGGCGAACAATCAACATATTCATCATATCATCCATATGACTCATGCTTCACCTTTCGGTATTCCGTGTTCCGAGACCATGTCTGTACATGCTAGGCTCGTCAAGGTTAACCTTAGTTTCCGCATGTGCAAATCTGGCTTGCACCCGTTGTATGCACACGTAGAGTCTATCACACCCGATCATCACGAGATGCTTCGAAACGACGAGTCTTAGCAACGGTGCCAACTAAGGGTGAACACTTTATTACTTGATATTTAGTGAGAGGGATCATCTTATAATGCTACCGTCGCGATCTAAGCAATACAAGATGCATAAAGGATTAACATCACAGGCAATTCATAATTAGTGTGATATGATATGGCCCTTTCTTCTTGCGCCTTTGATCTCCATCTCCAAAGCACGAACATGATCTCCATCATCACCAGCATTGCGTCAAGGTCAGTGGCGCCGCTTCATGGTTGTCCGTCATCACTAGCAACTATAACAACTACTTGGAATAAAGCTATTACAAGATGAATAGACACGCAGGTCTTAACAGAATTAAAGACAACCATTAGGCTCCTGCCGGTTGCCATATTACAACAAGGATCATTGCATACATCAAATATAATCACAATCACATAATGGCCATATCACATCACAAAACCCCTGCAAAAACAAGTTAGACGCCTCTAATTTTCTTTGCATGTTTTACGTGGTTTGGGGCTTTCGAACAATAACGGATCTTACCTACGAAACTGAACCACAACGTTGATACAAGTGCTATCAAGTGCAAAGTGTAAATTGGATCTATACTATGGTGGGAGAGACAGACACCCGCAAAGCCACTTGTGCAAAGCAAGTTACACGTCAAGCGTGGAGCAAGTCTCATGTGCGATGACATGTAAGGTTAGCCCGAGCCGCTTCATCCCACCATGCCGCAAGATGCAAAGTACACAAAGCAAAAGACGGCACGAGCACCAACGCCCACAACACCATTGTGTTCTACTCGTGCAACAGATCTACGCATAGACACGGCTCTGATACCACTGATGGGTTTGTACCAAGGAAAAACAAAATTTTCTACCGCAAGAACGAACAAAACCCAGATCTAATCTAGATAAAAGCCAAGATCTAATCTGTTACACATGTGCAACGAGATAGATCTGTACTAACCCTTGTAGATCCGAAAGCGTTACGAGATTACATCTCGTGGTTGATGTAGTCGATCACTTGCCGATCTCAAGATCGTGTGGACGATCCTTTCGGTGCCGTGTTCCGGCAGCGCTTCCGCAGTCGGTCACACGTGCGGAGTCGAAGCAGACCTTCCTCTCCTCGTTCCAGCGAGCGGCGGAGGTAGTAGATCTTCTCCACGAAATCACAGCAGCATGACGGCGTGGTGGTGGTGGTGTAGTAAAGAATTCTGCAGGGCTTCGCCTATGCCTGTGCAGAAGAAAGGAGGAGGAGAGAGGCGGCGGAGATTTGGAGTTGTGGAGGAGGGCTTGGAGGTGGCGCCCCCACCCCTCTATTTAAAGGGGGAGGCGCCATGGGAGGGGGGGGGTCCTAGTAGGACTCCCCTCCCTCTATGGCCGGCGGATTGGGGAGGGGGGGAGGAGTCCTCCTCCCCCACGACTCCTTGTCTTGCCCTACCAGGACTCCTTGATCCCTTTGTTGGTTTTCAAGCAAACTCCAAGAAATCTTCCAGAACCTTCCGGAACATTCCGAAACCTTCTAGAATCCTCATACAAATACTCCGGAACATTTCCTAACTCAGAAAATGATCCCCAATATATGAATCTTATTCTCCGGACAATTCCGGATCTCCTCGTGATGTCCCGGATCCAATCCGAGACTCCGAACAACATTCGGTCTCCAACACACATTCCATATCTACTTAAAACAACTTCGAACCTTAAGTGTGTCACCCTACGGTTCGTGAATATGTAGACATGACAGAGACACATCTCCTATCAATAACCATCAGCGGGACCTGGAGATCCATAATGGCTCCCACATACTCAACGATGACTTCGTGATCGATTGAACCATTTACATACGAAACCAATTCCCTTTGTCACGCGATACTATACTTATCCGAGGTTTGATCGTCGGCATCTCCATACCTAGTTCTACCTCGTTACTGATAAGTACTCTTTACTCGTTCCATGTTATGTCATCCCTTGTGACCCAGTCACATACTTGCAAGCTAACTAGATGACATAACACCGAGAGGGCCCAGAGCATATCTATCCGTCATATGGATGGACAAATCCCAATCTTGGTCCATGTGGTTCAACACATACTTTCAGAATACCCAATGATACCTTTATAACCACCTAGTTACGAAGCAACGTTTGATGTCATCAAAGTACCCATCCGGTGATGGTGATTAACACAACCTCATGGTCGAAGGATTAGGTTACTATGCATTTAAAAGCTTATAGCAATACGAACTTAATGACTTGATCTTATGCTACGCTTACTATGGGTGTATGTCCATCACATCATTCTCCTAATGATATAACCTTGTTATTAATCACATCCTAATGTCCATGATTAGGAAACCATGATCATCAATTAATCAACAAGCTAGTTCAACAAGAGGCTTACTAGGGACTCTTATATGTTTACAAAACACACAAGTATTAGTGTTTCCTAATAATACAATTATAGCATGGGATGTAAACATTCATCATAAACATAAAGATATAATAATAACCACTTTATTATTGCCTCTTGGGCATATCTCCAACAAAGAGAACTTACCCTCGAAGACAACAAAGCTTTGTTAACGAGTTGGAACTCGTGGATGATGTAGTCGTACACTTGCCGATCTCAAGGTCGTGATGAAGTCCAGCAGGTCCGGCTCCAGCACGTCCATTAGATCCAGCTCCAGCATGTCCATCACCACCAAGTCCAGCACCGCAGAGCAGCGGTGCATCCGTGATCGCACACACGTCCGGTACCCCGACAACCTCCGTACCTCGCTCCAGCAAAGCAGCGGAAGCAGCAACTCCTTAATAGATAAAGCCACCAGGAACATGTATCTCGTTAATCTGAGACCATGGGGAATAAAACTAGAGGGGGGAGATCCTTCACGAGGAGGTGTGAGGAAGAAGGGGTGTGAGGGGGGCCTTTTATAGGAGGAAGGGGGTGCCCCTTCCCATGGCCGGCGCCCCATGGGGTGACCCTTCACCTCCTCATTCATGTGGTGGTAACTCCTTCCACATAAATTTGCCCCTTAACATTCCTCTTTAAAGTCTCCACTTTAAATGCATTAAATTTCTCCAAATTTAATGCTCTCTCATTTAATAAAACTCTTTTATTAATTTTATTCAGAATTTTGTTAATTACTTTAATTAATAAATATTCACATAAAACCCCCTCAACATTTCAATATTACATGCAGAACCAATTTCAGCAATTTCACCCGAAGTAGTTTCGGTGTCTATTGAAATAATAATTCCAGTGCTTTCTAAATCTTTATCTGAAACATATTTTCTCCAAATGGTGTCGGTATCCCTTAAGTGTGTCACCCTACGGTTCGCGAATAATGCAGACATGATCGAGACCCCTCTCAGATCAATAATCAGAAGCGGGACCTGGAGATCCATACTGACTCCTACACATTCAACGATGACTTCTGTGATCGTGAGAACCTTTAACGCTAGTAACTAAATCCCTTTGTCTCATGATATAATACATGTCCGAGATTCGATCATCGGTATCCAAATACCTAGTTTGATCTCGTTACCGACATGCACTCTTTTCTCATTCCCGTGATATAACATTCTGGTGATCTCATCACTTGCTTGCAAGCTATCTTAATGTGATTTCACCGAGAGGGCCCAGAGTATATCTATCCGTCATCGGGATGGACAAATCCCACTTTTGATCCATGAGCCTCAACATAACACCTTCATAGTACTAAACCCACATTTATAGTCACCCTGTTACGGTGTGATGTTTGGTGTTATCAATATACTCTTCTGGTGTTAGCAATTAACATGATCTCATGGTCTAAGGACTAAGATTAATTCGTATGATGTTATAGCAATATAAAACATAATGACTTTGATCGTAATGCTATACTTCGGATGAATGTTTATCACATCATTCCACCAATATTGTGACCTCGTTATTAACAACATCCAATGTCCATGATCAGGAAACCTTGATCATCTTGTTAATCAACGAGCTAGTTTATATGAGAGGCATTACTAGGAACTTTGTATTTTGTTTATTAAACACAAATGTATTAACGTTTCCAATTAATACAATTATAGCATGTAAAATAAACATTTATCATAAACATGGAATAAGATAATAACCACTTTATTATTGCCTCTCGGGCATATTCCCTTCAGTCTCCCACTTGCACTACAATCAATAATCTAGTTTGAAAAACTTTGCGTATTGAACACCTATGGTTTTCTGGTGTTGCATATACGCGATTGCTAGTGGTTAACATAATCTCCGGATCTGACAGTTTCAGGTCCATGTGTATTTGCATGTCTTTGCATCTCTACGTATCACTCATTCTCAAATGAGATGGCATTGTATAAATTTGGTCCTTTGGTGAGACCTTTAGTTTGTTCGGGTTAAAATATGTTGATATTATTGTCATACAATATATCTTCATAGTATTAGCCCACTTTAAACCACACCTAGTTGGATAACAAACTACTTAACACAAATGCCCTCCTTTGCTGCTATTATATCAGTCATATACCTAGCCTTTTGTTGTAGTATCCGTCACAATGTTTTTTACTTTGGAACTTATCAAAATCCATCATGGAACATCCTTTCCATTACATTGTGCCACCCATAGTCTAATTTGATATAAATTTAATTTGTATCTTGTGGCAAAACTAGTATCAATGTAACGCTTTACAATGAACTACCTTTAACTATTTGTCACTTATACATGATATATTCTTAGTTATTCCAAAGCTCATAAGAATATCTTTACTATTGTCTAATGATTATCTTATGAATCATTCTGGTATGTGCTCATAACATTTAGAGCATAGGACATTCTGGATATATACATATCATGGTATAATCGATCAAAATCTTCATGTGATTTTACTCACGAAGTGTTGAAACACTTGAATCTTGATATAATCCTTTCCACGCAGCAAGAACCTTTCTTGTTGTTTCCATATTGAACCCTTTCAATATCTCATATATGTATGTCTGGCATAACCATATTAGCGCCTCAATCTTTCCATATAGATATTGATGCCAAATATTCCGGTTTTGCCCAAGTCTTTCATTGAAATCTTATTTTAATGAAATTCTTAACTTGTGTCAATACAAGATACATCATTTCCAATCAACAATATGTCCTCTACATAATGTATTAGAAATATGTCTCAGCGCTCCAACTTAATTTCTTGCAAATGCAAGCATCTTCATCATCTCTAATGAATTTAAACTCTTTTAACAGTTTCATCATGGTGAAGATTCCAACTCCGCTATGCTTACTTCAACTATTGAAGTTTGCATGCCCTTTTAGCACCCTTTGAATTAACAAAACCATTCGGACTGTGTCTTGTACACGTCCTAGGTAACCATTATATTAGAAGAACCTTGTTTTCTTTATTCACCTACCATATACCAAATTATATGTAGTGGTTGCTACATTAATCCGTCAAGACTAAATATCGCTATGAAAGATCAAATCTTGTCATAGTCAACTCCTTGAACATTGTCGTAAACTTCTTTCCGACATGTCGACTCTTTTATAGATGTTAAACATCCATGTCTATTTCTTTATAGATCCAAACACGATCGATAGGCTTTATGCCTTTTCAGAGGGTCTTCCAAGTTCAGAAACTTGATTCTTGTGTATGGATACTATCACGGATTCTATGACTTCTAGTCATTTTATGGAGTCAGGGCCCATCATCGCTTCTTTTCATGCAGTCGGTTCATCATTGTCAAAACAATAACGACTTGTTTATCAAATATCACTATTTGATTCTTACCGACCCACACGGTTCAATATGAACTCTAATCTCCGAGATTACAACCTTTGTAATCACGGGAGCCATTAGCATTGTGGCCGCCACCGGGACACTTTCCAGCACTGCGCTACTTAGCACATATAGCTAAGGTTCAACAACCTTATCAAAGTTCTATTGTCCTCCCACTTAACTTTTCACGAAAAATCCCTTCTCAAGAAACTTGTTCCAAGTAACAAACTCTTTTGTCCTCGGTGTTATGGAGAAATTCCCAACAAATTCTTTGGGATAACCTACAAAGACGTGCTTATCCGACGTTAGTTGTAAACATTTTACTTATGCATGGCATACCAAAATTTAAGAAAAGACAATTCGGGTTTTATCCCAAACCATAACTTATATGGTGTCATTTCAACGGATCACGATGGTGCTCTTTTCAGTGTAAAAGCGGTAGTCTCTAAAGCTTCAATCCTTAAAACATAATGGAAGTTTTATAAATGACACCTTTGATCTTACCATGTCAAACATGGTTTTATTTCATCTCTCGAATATGCCATACTCCTATGGTTTATCGGGAAACACAAATCATGGAACAATTTCTCAAATCTTAGGTGTTTTTGCTAAACATGTAACTCAAATATCTTCCTTTATGATCGAATCATAAACTCTTTATTTTCTTGTTACAATGATTTTCCACTTCATCTTGAAAGTCTTTGAACAATTTTCAAATGTTTCATACTTCTTCCTTATTAAGTAAATATATTGATATATTCATTCAATTTTTTTTGGAGAAAGCATATGAAGCAAAAAGATCCATCGCATATGGCTACACATAATAGGCTATATACATCAATATGTATAATATCCAATAAGTTAGTCATCCGTTACTCTTTGGCCTATGAACGGAGTTTAAATTATCTTGAGGAAAGTCTCACAAGCGTCAATTGATCAAAATCAAAGACTCCAAAAATCCATCAACATGGATTGTCTTCATGTTTTCTTTCTAATATAATTTAAACAGCGATGTCACTTCATAAGTGATCTTTCAATCATTTGTCTTGCGACATTTTAGTAATAGTGTTTATGGATGTGATTTCTCCCACCAGACTTGTAAAAGTTCATCCATCCTTTATGGAATATGGTAATTATTTGAACAACCATTGTTCTCATAATACCGGAAAAAATAACAATTATTAAAACAAATCTTGAAGGCTAGGTTTGATGACAATGAAAAACACAATAATACTTTATTTGTTTTCGATGAACATCATCACTTATTCTCTTGCTAGTTACTTAGGCCATTGCAGTTCATGAATTGCGTTGTCATGTATGACACTTCATACCAACCAATTCGGTATCCAATACCGGTATCCCATACATCAGAACCACATTTCTTAACAAGCAAGGAATACAGCCATAACATGTATATCTTCTATATACCTAAGTTGGACATCTCCAACCTTTTCTTTTCTGCCAAATATTTTATAGATTCTCTTTTAACAATTCCTTTTTATTTTAAAAGAATCTATCAACATCAATAGTGGTGTCATTCACATGACACATAGTACAAAGCGTGTATAGTCAAATACTAATACCTTTGGACTTGCACTTTGAAGTGGATCACCATCATCAAATGTTTGGCATTCTTTCAAAAATCCATTCTTTAGTAATCTTTTAGTGTAGTAAACATTTTACTTACATCTTCTATTCATCCTTATCATGACAACTTTCATGATCAAGCTACTATAGCCTATAAGGAAGAATGACGAGTATAATGTTAGTTCCCAAAACCTTTTTGGGAGATTCGGATGCTTAGCATCTCCATCCTTCACAAATTCTCATACAATATGAGAACATGTATTTTGCAAAATCATACTCTATCATAATGCAACCAAAAACATTGTTTCAGATATCACAATATCTTTCACACATGATGGTTTCTGAAACAAATTTTCAGCTCCTATATAATCTTGATAATAAAACAACTTTTGAATATCAATAATCATGGAGGCAAACATGATACTTTAGATACTAACATTGGAATTATTACTCTTGATTTAATACTACTTATTAAACTTCATGGAGTAAATAGAGTTTTCTGAAAGTTTGCAATAGGACTTATGAACTTTAAATTGACATTCAAAACAATACGATACCAGTTCTTAAAGTAAATATCCAGAATTCTATAGTTCTATTATCTCAATTAAAACTAAGCATAAGGTAGTGAACAGACGCCAATGACTACAACAAATTATGCAAATTCACTTCGATTTAGTTTATGACAAATTGAGTTCGACTAATCCAAATTAGAAATGAACTCCCACTCAAAAACGACATCCCTCGTGCCCTTTTGGTGATTACATGAACCAAATCCACGACACCAAGTCCGATCATCACGTGAGTCGGTGCAGCTTCAAAGGCGAGCATCAATATGGGCATCACATCAACTATATGACTCATGCTTAACCTTTCGGTCCGTGTTTCGAGGCCATGTCTGTACATGCTAGGCTCGCCAAGTAAGAACCTTAGTATTCGCGTGTATAAAACTGTCTTACACCCGTTATATGAAAGCGTAGAGTCGAGTACACCCGATCATCACGTGATGTCTCGAAACACGATCCACAAAACGGTGCATACTTAAGGAAGAACACATTTTATCTTGATATCTAAATGAGGGATCATCTTAAAATGCTACTAAAATGCCAAACTAGCAATATAAGATGCTAACATCTAATGTGTAAAGTGAGATGATATGGTCCATGCATTTGATCTCTATCATATGCATCATGGTATGATCTCTATCACTCCTTTGTGTGTAAGGCCAAGGTCTATAGGACTTACACGTTAGGTGTGTTGTAAGAGTATATATCATACATCTACTTACAACATTACCATATCATGACACTAGCCCAGCAACGATCTAAACTAGACACCTCTAATTTATCCATTGTAAGTTTTACGTGGCTTAGGGCTTTCGGAGATAGAACCGTTCTTACCTACAAACATGGAACCACAACGAGGTTAACCAAGTTATTAGCAACTCGTTGTCAATTAGATATTGACTATAGTAGGAGAGACAGACACCCGCCAGCCACTTATGCAAAACAAGTTGCATGTCAGTCGTGGAACCGACCTCATGTACGATGACATGTAAGGTTGGTCCGGGCTGCTTCATCCCATTATGCTACCAATATCCAAAATACATAGAAGATGCAATAACATAATCATCATCGCCCACATATAAACATATGTGTACTACCTGTGCAAAGCACCTACGCATAGATCAGGCTCTGATACCACTGTTGGGGTTCGCAGCATAGAAAACAAAAAATTCCTATGTTGGGAACTATACGCCAAGATCTATCTACTAGATACAAGCAACAGGTGGATATACATCCATAGAGAACTTACCCTCGAAGACAACAAAGCTTTGTTAACAAGTTGGAACTCGTGGATGATGTAGTCGTACACTTGCCGATCTCAAGATTGTGATGAAGTCCAGCAGGTCCGGCTCCAGCACGTCCATCAGATCCAGCTCCAGCACCACCAAGTCCAGCACCGCAAAGCAGCGGTGCATCCGTGATCGCACACACGTTCGGTACCCCGACAACCTCCGTCCCTCGCTCCAGCAAAGCAGCGGAAGCAGCAACTCCTTTCCAGATAAAGCCACCGGGAACATGTATCTTGCTAATCCGAGACCATGGGGAATAATACTAGAGGGGGAGACAGATCCTTCACGAGGAGGTGTGAGGAAGAAGGGGTGTGAGGGGGGCCTTTTATAGGAGGAAGGGGGGTGCCCCTCCCCATGGCCGGCGCCCCATGGGGTGACCCTTCACCTCCTCATTCATGTGGTGGTAACTCTCTCCACATAAATTTGCCCCTTAACATTCCTCTTTAAAGTCTCCACTTTAAATGCATTAAATTTCTCCAAATTTAATGCTCTCTCATTTAATAAAACTCTTTTATTAATTTTATTCAGAATTTTGTTAATTAATTTAATTAACAAACATTCACATAAAACCCCCTGCAACATTTCAATATTACATGTAGAACCAATTTCAGCAATTTCACCTGAAATAGTTTCGGTGTCTATTGAAATAATTCCAACGCTTTCTTAAATCTTTATCTGAAACATATTTGCTCCAAATTGTGTTGGTATCCCTTAAGTGTGCCACCCTACGGTTTGCGAATAATGCAGATATGATCGAGACCCCTCTCAAATCAATAATCAGAAGCGGGACCTGGAGATCCATACTGACTCCTACACATTCAACGATGACTTCTGTGATCATGAGAACCTTTAACGCTAGTAACTAAATCCCTTTGTCTCATGATATAATACATGTCCGAGATTCGATCATAGGTATCCAAATACCTAGTTTGATCTCATTACCGACATGCACTCTTTTCTCGTTCCCGTGATATAACATTCTAGTGATCTCATCACTTGCTTGCAAGCTATCTTAATGTGATATCACCGAGAGGGCCTAGAGTATATCTATCTATCATCAGGATGGACAAATCCCACTTTTGATCCATGAGCCTCAACATAACACCTTCGTAGTACTGAACCCACCTTTATAGTCACCCTGTTACGGTGTGATGTTTGGTGTTATCAAGATACTCTTCTGGTGTTAGCAATTAACATGATCTCATGGCCTAAGGACTAAGATTACTTCGTATGATGTTATAGCAATATAAAACATAATGACTTTGATCGTAATGCTATACTTCGGATGAATGTTCATCACATCATTCCACCAATGTTGTGACCTCATTATTAACAACATCCAATGTCCATGATCAGGAAACCTTGATCATCTTGTTAATCAACGAGCTAGTTTATATGAGAGGCATTACTAGAAACTTTGTATTTTGTTTATTAAACACACATGTATTAACGTTTCCAACTAATACACTTATAGCATGTAAAATAAACATTTATCATAAACATGGAATAAGATAATAACCACTTTATTATTGCATCTCGGGCATATTCCCTTCACCCTCATCATCGTGGGAATCAGCAATGGCGATGGAGATGGCTCCGGGGGCACTTCCCAGTCCCGGTAGGGTGCCGGAACAGAGACTTTCTATCCCCCGAATCTCCCCTTCGGTGGCGGCGGTGCAGCGGAACTTTTCGTGGATTTCTGATTGACGACCTAGGGTTTTTGCATCGGGAGGATTATATAGGCGAAGGGGCAAGGTTGGTGGACGACCAGGGGGCCCACACCATGCCCTGACGCGGCCAAGGGGGGACTCGTGCCAAGGGGTGGTGTGGCCACCCTGTGGCCCCCCTTCGTCTCTCCTTCTGGCTCCGTGAGTCTTTCAAGAAAATAACGACTTTGGCTTTTGTTCGGTCCAATTCCGAGAATATTCATTTTCTAACTTTCCTGGAACCAAAAACAGCAGAAAACAGGCAACTGGCACTGTGGCATCTTGTTAATAGGTTAGTCCAAGAAAGTGTATAAAAATACTCCAAAGTTGGAACAAAACTTAAGAAAGTAGATATAAAACAAGCATGGAACATCAAAAATTATAGATACATTTGCAATGTATCAGGAAAGCATAGGAATAGGATTTTTTTTCTATGATGAGACTATTCATCCATCTGATTCAAATGAATGAAGCATATGGGAAACAAGGAGGAAATTTTCCTTTGGTGTAGGTTTCAAAGAAAAAACAAAGGAACTCTAAAGTTCAGTTCAAATATTTTTTTTACATTCCTATGCACAATGAACAAGACAAATGCTATAAGTTGCATAAATAATGACTCAGTTTTACCTTTGAGTTGTTTTAACCTTGATCTGGTTATGCATTAGGGTTTCCTTGCTTTTCCCTTCGTGCGAATCAAAGACCCATAATTCATGTGTTTTCCTGATACTATGTGAAAGGGCATGTATGTCCCCATGTGTGATTTTGGTAATTAATGACAATCCCTATGGACTAATGCGCAAATTAAGTTTCACTTATAGGTTTGTCCATTGGCATTGTATGGGCCGTGCGTTGGTCTCAAGGTTGAAAGATGAAGAAGGTGGGGAAGAAATGTCCAAGAGCTTTGTGCCCATTAGATTCATGAAGAAAGAAGGAGCTTGAAGGTTGATCAAGACAAGTGCAAGCTCAAGATGCGCCATCTCTAGAAGATCCCGTGCTTGAAGCTTCTTATCCTCGGTAATCATGTAGTGATGAAGACAAGTTCAAAGAACAGGTTTCCCCATGTAGTATGGGGGAGCAAGTCGCAAGTCTTCATCAAGCAAAGCGCGAGAAAGTGTAATCAAAAAGGTGTTTCATCTTGAAGGAGACAAGATCGTCTACATCAAGCTCAAGTGGAATCCTGAAGGAAAAGGTATGATTGTAATAGGCTTTCTATTTTACCAGTCTCTTGTAGTGTTGGGAGACTGGATTTAGGATAGATAGCCATACTATCAAGAGGGGTTCTCGAGTGGGTGACTTGATCGCATCTTTCGGAGAGAGCTTAAACCTTTGCATTCTTGCATCATCTTTCTTGGTTGTTATTTGGATCTTGTCCATGTGAGGATCTAGAGCTTGTAGTTATCATCATAATAAGCTCTAGTTCATCAAATAATAATTTCACATGTGCGATTTTGATCTTGCGGGTTTTCCGGCTGCACACCTTGGAAGATATCTCACATATATATTCATGGTATTTTCTCCCCTAGTGATACCCAATATTTTTGTTGGATTCTACACGTCGTTATTCTTCCAACAAAATTGGTTTCGTCTCGTTTGGAGTTCGGATGCAAAAGTTAGTGCATTTCTGGTTTGTGAAGTTTCCCTGGGCGGAAGTTCCGACTCACCACCGGTAATACCGCTAGGGCATGTTTGCCGCCGGTAGTATCGAGGTAAGTACCCGGGGCTACTTCCGCTCATCCTGGGATCGGTTCAGTAACCTATTTGTATGTTGTCTGCTATTTGGCGGAACTTTGATCAGAAGTTGACCGGTAGTACCAGTCAGAAGAAGTCATTGGAGCAGCGCGGCCGGTAGTACCGCTCGGGCGTAATTGCCGCTGGTAGTATTGGGCGATTTTGTGGCTCTCTTTCCGCTCACCCTGGTTTCATTTCAGCATCCTCTCTCCTTAGTGTGTCCTATTTGATGAAACTTTGGTCGAAAGTAAATGCGGTAGTATCGTCCCCACCAGAAGTACCGGCGGTAGTACTGTCCAGACTTGTTTTTATTTCTTTTGCATCGCAGTTTTGTGACCGTTGGCTGGGTTCCAGTGGTAGTTCCGCCCTCCCACCGGTAGTACTGACCATGGTCGCGAATTTGCCCAAACGGTCAGCTTTGAGAGCCCTTTAAAAGGGGCTCCTCTTCCCCTTAGTGGGTACGAGTTCTTTTGGTCCATTTTTTCTCTCGCTCTCCTCTATTGTTGACCTTGAAGAGCTTGTCCCCTCTCCTTCCCTCTCCTATGATTCTTGCATCTTTTGAGGGATTTGTGAGAGGACATCTAGATCTACAACCCCACCAAACCAAATCCCTTCTTTGTGAAGGAATCCTTGGGGTCTAGATCTTAGAGAGTTTTGTGTTCTCCTCGTGCGTTCTTCCTCCCTTATTCCCCCAATAACTTTTGTAGCTTTGGTGGAATTTGGGAGTGAAGGACTTGCCATTGCATTTGTTGCATAGGTTTGAGTTCTCCACGGAGATTCGGCGAGTACAAGGTTGTGGGGCTTGTTACTCTTGGGTTTTTGGAACCCTAGATAGTTATGTGATTGGTGTGTTGACTTCTTGAGGCCTCCAATTGAGTTGTGGAGTGGCCTCAAGCTTGTGGCCTTTTGTGGCTTTGTTCTTAGGAGCCTCCAATTGAGTTGTGGAGCTAGCCCTAATATTGTACGGGTTTGGTGATCGCCCTCAAGTATCCCATAGTAGATCGTGAGTAGGCCTTTGTGGTGAGCTCACAGGAGAATAGGGTTAGCCTGTTGTGGCGTCGATGAGTTGCCTGCCTTCGCATCTTGGAGTGAGGCCTTGTGTGGAGTTGGGTGAGCATCGAGTCACCACACCTCAAGGTGAGCCACTTATGATGTTCGGAGTGCATTGCGCCATCACAACTCTCCAACAGAGACGTAGCTATTTTGGAAGTAAACTTCTGGATAAAAATCATTGTCTCCGCGTCCATCGGTTATCTCTCAACCGAGTCCTTTACTTATGCATTATGCATTTTACATTGTGATAGTCATTGTGCTTGAAGTATTTTATCTTGCAATCACCTTGTTGCTTGTTTTGCTTAGCATAGGTCGTTGGTACACTTAGTTGAACCTAGTGGTTTTAGTTTTTGTGCTCAATAAATTAAACGTTAGTTTTATTCCGCATTTGTTAGAGCCTAACATGTAATTATTTGTAAACGCCTATTCACCCGTCTCTAGGCGATGTCCGTTGCACTTTCACTATGTTTTACACATACAATCATATCATATCATATGTTTTTCCTATATATATGTTTAGAGATCATACGAATCAAAGAGGCAAGTGTTTTTTTGTACCAACTATGCATGTGCCATAGGATTATAGGAATAGCCATGTGAGAGCACAATGACAAAGAAAGAATGCATAATATGTCATTCATAAGATATGTTGTGGCAATTATATAAGATTCTCGAAAGCTTTGTGTTTTATAAATTAAAGTGTGTGACCGAGCCCTTTACTTATGTATTTTATATTGTGATAGCCATCGTGTTTGAAGTATTTTATTTTACTATCATCTTGTTGCTTGTCTTGCTTAGTCTAGGTCGTTGATGCACTTAGTTGAACCCAGTGGTTTTAGTTTTTGTGCTCAATAAATTAAACGTTAGTTTTATTTTGCATTTGTTACAGCCTAAACCGTAATTATTTTTAAACGTCTATTCACCCCCCCTAGACGACGTCGCACTTTCACTATGTTTTACACATACAATCATATCATATCATATCATGTGTTTTTCCTATCTATATGTTTAGAGATCACACGAATCGAAGAGGCAAGTGTTTTTTACCAACTATGCACGTGTTGCCATACGATTATAAATAGCCATGTGAGAGCACAATGACAAAGAAAGAATGCATAATATGTCATTCATAAGATATGTTGTGGCAATTATATAAGATTCTTGAAAGCTTTGTGTTTTCCTTACTATTAAATGAGAGTTGATGATAGTACATCACCACTCACACAAAACAGTCGTCATCTGATGCATCTAGTCTGTCCAATCTTCATCCAATCTCACAATAGGTTCCACGGGAAAAATGGCAAGATTCGAAAAAATCACCGAACAGACCAAAATGGTGATTATATGCGATTAATGAGTGGTACCCATGGACTCACACAAGACAATCACATATGATTAACGTGGTAATTTACAATTCTGTTGGTGCAAAAAAAGAAGGCCCAGATAGCTCATATCCCATAAATCAAGGGCAGTCAATGGTCACATGCAATCTTTTTCCACGCAGAAGTTAATTAATGTTTATCAACAAAAACATCGCGCACACGGACTTGTGTGGCTAGCTCGATCGGCAGGGCACATAACACCGGACTCCTTCAAACTTATGAAAGTCTGATTAGTAGTACTTGCACGGCATGAATGCACCAGAAAACAACCTGATATGCTTTGTTGTCTTCTCATCCATTGTCTACAGGAACGCAACGCTAACAAACAACTAACATACACGTCTTCAGCAAACCAGTGGTTGGGTATACCCCAGCCCACCAGAGTTCAAACCCCAGTTTTAACACTGCGCGTTACATATATGACGGAATATTCTTTCCGTGGGAGGCGACGTTCCCGTCGACAGCGAGATGCTCGTGGTGACTTCGTCAATCTCAAGACCCGATCCGCTAGCTCGGTCTCTCGGAGGTGCTCATAGGGGTAGGGTGTGCGTGTATGCGTTCATAGCGTGGGTGCATGTACGTGTTGTGAGCGTCTATAGTTGTACCGTGTTTCTCAAAAAAAACATACACGTCTTCCCATCTCCTTAGAGCAACTCTAATAGGTGTTGCATTCAAAAAAACTGTCAAATGCAGCACTTTTGACCTAAAAAATCGCTCCAGCAATTGCTGCCACAATTTGTTTTTGCCACACGACCCACTCGCGGTGCATATTTGCCACACCTCGAGCGCTGCCGCATTTGTCCACCAACGCGCGCGCAGCACAACGACCACGCTGAAATTTCCATTTCCCCTCCCAATGCTATCACCTACTGCTGCAGGTCGATTCCGCCGCCATCGAGCTCACTGTCCACCGGAAAACCACCGCCCGGCAGCTCCTCGACTCCGCCGCAACAACACGCTTCCGCTGGCCATCTGATTTGGGATTTCGGACGCCGTTTCCTCCGTCGATGCGTCGGTCATCGATCTGTCGATTCGCGGCCTCCAACGCCTCTCCGATGCTGCTCCGGTCGCCTACCCGCAGAAAGGAATGCGGCGGAGTCTTCGTCACCGCCGAGCCGCCGAGGGAGCACCAACGACCGCATGTCCGACCGCCGTGTTGCATTGGTACGAGTTTTCCATTTTCTTTCCTCTTACGATTTAGTTTTCGATTTGACAACCACAAACTATAGGTGGTCGTAGATGGACGAGGACTTTGATTTCGAGGACGAAGCTATTGCCATGATTTTGTTGATGCACAAGAACAAGGGGCCGAGGAAGCACAGTGGATCCATGTTCGGTCGTGAAGTCATTCCTCGGGAGCGGATTGACGCTGACCAACGGCTCATGCGCAACTACTTCAACGAGAATCCTATCTTCCCAAGCATAAGTTCCGTCGTCGATTTCGGATGTCCACTAGATTTTTCAAAGAAATTGTCGAGCGGATGAAGATACAAGACAAGTTCTTTGAGCAATGGAGGAACGCCGTCGGACAGCTTGGTCATAGCACCTACCAAAAGGTGACGGCCACGTTGAGGCAGATGGCATATGGAATCCCAGCTGATCTTGTGGACTACCATTTGGCGATGAGTGAGAGCCAAAGCATCAAATGCGTGAAGCGTTTTACAGTTCCAATGGTGAAAGCATATGGCGAGGAGTTCTTGCGATCTCCCAATGCACAAGAGAGCTTTTGAGATTTTACAAGCCCAATTTGCAATTGTTAGAGGTCCCGCTCGGTTTTGGGAACAAGATACATTGTGGTACATCAGAATGCTTGCATCATTATGCATAACATGATCCTTCAAGACGAGGGTGGACAAAGATATGGACTATGATCACTATGAGTTTCTAGGGCGTCTGGTGCGACCTGCAAGGAATCCAGACCGCATTGCAACTTTCTTACAATCTAACCATGACATTAGAGACTCCGATATGCACGATGAGCTTTAGAAAGACCTCGTTGAGGAGTGGTGAAGGTGGAATGGTAGCCAAGAAAACTAGATTGTGTTTTTTGTTCATGTTGTTGTTTGAGTAACACTTCTTCTTGTTAATTTGATACATATTTATTTGATACGATTCTTCATTTTAGTACAAAGTTCATATGCAAATATGAGGATATGGCGAAGCCGAGGTGTTGCAAAATGCGGCAGCCGCTGGAGCAACGTGTGCTGCATATGCGGTAGCTGGTAAAGCGGGTATCGTTGCGGTGCCGCAAATCAGGCTAGCACCTGCCGCAAATCACCTTTTTTGGTGTTGCATTTTGCAACACCTGTTAGAGTTGCTCTTAGTTGCATGCCATCCAACATGTTCGCGTTTTACTCAAAAAATACTCCCTCTGTTCCAAAATAAGTGATATTAGTTTGTCTACATTCACATGTATCTAGACTTAAAATATATCTAAATACATATCAATGTAAATAAACACAAGTCACTCGTTTTGGGACGAGGGACCGCCAAGCTTGCGGTTCGTCGTCCCGTGCATGTGGCTCATCATTGGATACACTGATACTGAAATATCTTGGCACATACTCTTCTTTGGATCTTTAAGCTACCATCATATCCGCATCTGATTCTTCCTTCGCCGCAACATGCATCATAACTACTCTTTCCGTTTCAAAATATAAAATGTTTTAGCTTTGTAAATGAAGTATATCTACGCCCTCTTTAATATGTAGGTTCATCTAGGTTTAGAGTGAACCAACACACTAAAAAGGGTCTAGATACATTCCTTTCACAAAACTAAAACATCTTATATTTTAAAGCGGAGGAAGTATTTGGCATAGCTGTATAAAGTTTGCACAGTGAGTATTATCTATTGTACATTAGACCTGTCGCTCTGAAACCTTTATGATAACATCACGTTGAATCTTTGTGGTAACACCATATATTCCCAGGATGGCAAGGTTACAGCATGCGGAAGAAACGTAGAACAATAACAAAATTGTTGTGTAAGCATAGTCGTCCCGCTCATGCATCGTCTACTTGTCCAACGATCGATTTATACGCCTCATGCGACCACTCTAGATCGAGGCAAGAAAAAAGAGATGTACATAGGGTGGAAGCTATACAGATTCGTAAAATAAAACGATTATTCATATATTTATATAACCGTGGCAACGCACGAGTATTCAGCTAGTATAAACAAAAGTGTGTGCTTTTACAATCTTAGGTGCCCATGAAATAGCTATTTTCAAATAAAACTCAAGGTTCCACGCGACGAGACTTGTGCACACACAAAGAGATTTGGGAGGGTGTCCCAAAGAACTTAGAACTGATTTAATCATTACTAGTTGTGATGTTACACTTTACATAAAGGACCTTCATAAAAAACAAAAAATACATCTTGGTCCTGAGTTTTTTAGGAAGGACCTTGTACAGATTTGCAAAAACACAATCAAATCCTCCTTCTTTTTTCTCACTGCTCGCATTGGGATATATCACAGCATGACGACCTCTCCCAACATCGGGGACGGGACCACTTGGCCTGAGAGAGGCTTGCACTGCCGTGTCGAGCAAAAGGAGCCTCCACTGAAGGAGGTTACAGACGCACGAGCACTAGCACATGATGTGGCCACCATCTCGGCCATGGACCACATCAGCCAAGCTTTGCTATTATGTAGGAACTCCACGACCGAGCAGCTCAAACTTTCCCAAAGATATAGATCTCGGTGGCCTCCCCATTGGGCCCGCTACCACAACGGCTCTCGAGGACATCATCAACGAGATCTTGATCTCCACCGGAACCTACAAGCTTATAGAAGCATCAGCTCGATCCAATCTCCGCTAATGCCTTCCATGGACACGAAACGGCGAGGGTACCACACCAACTCCCGATGTTGCTCGCTCGCTCCATTAGAAGCTCCAAACTGTCATAAGGCCTAAACGCCGTTGGGGCATACTACATCTACACTACAGTTGTACAAGGAGGGTTCTCTCGCCCAGCAATCATCGAAAAAGAGAAGGAGATAGACTAACCAACTCAGATCTGGAGGAACTTTTGGAGAGAGGAGAGGGAAAGGTTGGAGATAGAAATATCTTCATCCAAAAGTTGGCGATGGGGATCGCGGTGTACAGGGCCCTGGCGAGGGAGGTCGCGTTATGCCGGTCCGTCTCGACGGAGGCGGCGTGCTCGGCGCCGCCTGCGGCAGCGTGCACCAGCTTGTAGCCGTAGACCCGCTCGGCGAGGAGGCCGACCACCGGGGGAGCGAACGAGGCGAGCACGGCCTCGAACGTCCGGTCCAGCGCGAACACGGTCGTCCTCGACCGCGGCGGCACGATCTCCGACAGTATCGGGCTGTTGGTGGCCGAGGTGTTCCAGGAGGCCATGAACCCCATGACGAACAGCGCGGCGCCGTGCCTGGCGAAACTCGCCGGCTCGTTCGTGAGCGCGAGCAGCAGGACGGCGGAGAGGGGGATCGCGGACCCGGAGCTGATCTGCGAGAGGATGATGCGGCCCGAGTTCTTGAGCCTCCCGGCGAGAACGTCCCCCATCTTGCCGCCGAAGAGACCGCCCAGCGAGGTGGCGACCTTGAACAGGGTAATCAGCGCCGCCGTCTCGCCGTGGGAGAAACCGACGAGCTCCAGCCACATGGCCGTGAAGGACAGCGCCGACCAGGGGATCTGCAGCGCCAGCCCGACGCCGTTCAACGCCGCTGTCACCGCCATCTGCAATATTGCATCATCCAACGGATCTGAACTCGAGGACAGGGCACCGTACGGCGAGCACGAATGGAAGCGTGCAAGATTCACCGGCCTGCGCGAAGGTGGTGGAGAGGCCGATGGGCAAGGTGGCCGCGGCCCAGAGAAAGGCGCCGATGGCGATGACGGTGAGGCGGTCGTGGCGCGCGGATAGGTACGCGGCCTGCACGACGGAGCGGGAGAGCGCTATGGAGCCGAGCGCGGTGGGCGAGGCCTGCAGCGCGGCGCCGATCTCCCTGTACACCGCCGGGAGCAGCGCGGCGTCGGCGCGCCCAGCGCCGCGTACGCCAGAAGCAGCGTCGCCGCTGCCGTCCACTTGCGCCTCAGCTGCCTCTTGCCCTGCTCCGGCATCGCGTGCGTCGTCGTCAACTCGTCTTGCTGTCGATGCAGACCCGTAGGAAATTAAGGAGACTGTACCTGTGGATCACGCGCGCGCACGAGGACACGCTTGTCCCGATCATATAAACAAGTCACTGGGCAGCGATGAATCTTTCAGGAGCAGCAAAGGCCTTTGCTGCATGTGCCATTGGAAATTCAGCGATCAGCAGGAGCTCACGAGTATAAGAGCATCTCTAACACACACGCTGAACTCACAAAACTGTGAGTTCAGGCTCCCAAAAATGAATGATGATTTACCACATGGATTATGTGGGAAGCTATCTAAATAAATCAATATATCAAAATGAATGATGATTCGGTCGATTTTGGCACTCACGTAGAATACTCCATAAATACGATTCATGGGCGGAGCCAGCAGGGGGTCGAGCCTGGTCGGCCGACCCGGCTCCCCACCATAGAATATGTCTTAGCATTTAATTTAACTGGACCGTGTTATACTCTAAACCTGTCCCTGTAACGTATTGATAACCTCCTTTGATATATAAAGATACGATACCACGGCTGTAAGTATTAGTTGTGCATCTTCCCCCAAATTATTACTCTCTCCGTTTCCTAATATAAAATCTTTTACTCTTTCTGATTCAAATTAGTTGGCTTAAATTTGTCTGGATTCGAATGTATCTATACTTGTTTTATTGCTAGATACATCGGAATCTAAAAACCAAGTCAACTAATTTGGATCGTAGGGAGTAGATGTTTTAAACTAGGCTAGATTTAGACTAAAATAAATGAACCTAAACAAGTAAACATATATAGCTACATGCATTTTCAAAAAAGCTATAAGGTCTTATATTAGTGAACGGTGGGAGTATTATTGTCTTGCAGGTCGTGTGCCTCATGCTACTCATGTCGATCTGCCCGGAACTGTCAAAGTTGGGCAAAAAAAGAGAGCACCGCTATCCCGAGCGGCCGAGAGAAAGGAACTAGAAAAACTCCCTCAATCCGTTTAATTCCCCACCTGCCCTCCTTCCCGCCATCACAGTCCACCGCCGCGTTGTGCCTCCTCTCCCGTCGCCACGCCCCTGTCCCGTTCATCCAGTTCTCATTCTCCCGCCTGCGTGTGGTCATCTCCCTATGGCATGCCTGCACCGATGCCGAGCGGCATCGCTGTCGCGCACTGATGGACACCGTCGTCGGTCGCTGAAAACCAAGTGCTAGGAGTCCATGTTAAGTTTCCAAGTTGTTTTTATGTCATTTCATGTTTTGGCTGTTGTTCTTCATCAGTTGGGAAAACGGGATCGTTTTGGGCTATTTTTTCTATCGTATAAACTTTCTTTTGTGCCTAAGTTTTTTTAAACCTTATAAGTTCGACCCCCTCGTCTCAGTTCCTCGCTCCGCCACTGAATACGAACCAAAAAAAATAAAAATAAAATTTTGCGGGAGAATTCGACGACGAACACATATAAACGAGGATAGTTCGATGCTCCGATTGAGCATCATACGTATATAATTTTTACATAAAACATAAAAATTACTTCTCCGCCACTTGACCTAATTTCAACAAAATTCGGCCCCAGGGGGCCTCTACGCGCGGCGGAGGACGGGGAGGCGGAGGAAGGCGAGGCGGCAGACGGCGGAACGCGGACTACTCCGAGTCGAGCTCCACGATCTCGAGCTTCACGCGAGGACGCATGCCTCCCTCTGCGCCGCCTCGTACTCGCGGACCTGGCGGACGACGTCGGCCTCCTCCCGGCGGAAGCTTGCGCGTGCCTCCGCCTCGGAGATGGCCGTGACCTGCTCGATCACGGCCTCCTCCTCCTAGTCATCGTGGACGTAGTTGCCGGGGGAGAAGAGACGCGGCGGTGCCGCGTCCTCCTCATCCTCCGAGCTGCTATAATAGACCGGCGGAAGAGGGGGCCGGCACCACCCGCTGGAGGAGGATCCCTTCACCGCCGTTTGCGTAGCGGGCGAGCTTCCCCGGGGGCGTGAGCCCCCAATTCGTCCACCTCCGGGCACTGCGCTTGCGCGCGCCCTCGGACCTGTTCCATTTCCGGCGCTCCGCCTCCGAGCGGAAAATAAGGGGGCGTGGCAGCGAGTCTTCGCCGCCCAACCGACCGCCTACCCTCGTGGAGCTTCCGCGGCTAGCCATGGCGTCGGCGGGGTGGTCGGAGCTCGTCGGAGCTGGGTGGGATTGCTCGTCGGAGCTAGGTGGCGGAAGACGGTGGAGGGGAGTAGAGTTTAGAAACCGAACTCCCATATGCGGACCATTTTAATAGGGGTCGCGCGTCACATTTCTCGGGTCCCTGAACTGAGTTTACGGGCCAGGCCACGAGTTCAAGCTCTCGTCTGGGCCACTTTCGGCCCAAACCCATAAACTGGCCGAAAAAGTTCAGTTCCAGTGGGATTTTCAGATTCTGTTAGAGATGATCTAGCCGTAGGGTCTTATTTTTTACTACATTGGAGGTTCAAGAGCATCTCCAGCCCAACGCGGTTTTTCTTCCCATACGAGGGTGTCCCCGGCTTATCCTATGGTGGTTACGGTAGCTTCAAGATTCGAGTTTGCACTTTTACATCTGCATCCTAGATAAGTACACCTTCTTGCATTAGAGCATCTCTTGCATATCATCTCTAGCATAGCAGATGCCGCATATCAGCTAGTCCGCAAACTTTTGGGCCGATATACGCTATCGGGGTTTAAAAATGACCTTTCTAGATACCGCAAACGGGCAGGTACCGCAAAAAAAATTGCGGCATCCCGCATCGAGGCCCATCCGTCCCACATATGTCCGGTGTGGGGGCGCCTCAATGCGGTATCCCGCATCCATTTTCCTCTTCCTCCCCAGCCAAGAAACCCTCGCCGCCGTTCGCCCTGTCTCCGATTCCGGCCACATCCGTCATCGAAAAAAAATCGCCACCGCCCACCTCCGTTTCGACCCCCCATCTTGCCATGTCTGGCCAATCGAGCCGTGATTTGGGCGAAAGCGGCCGCGCTTCTCAGCGCCGTGGCAGAAGCTCTAGCTTGCGAGCTCGCCCGCCGCTACCGTCGGAGGAGGAGGTACGCCGGCGCCGCTCTGAGCATGTACGCGGTCGTGGCGCCCTTGGGCGCACTAGCGTGACCTTGCCGGCAAGGGCGGAGCTGCGTTTGAACCTGCCGCAAATGATGTGGAGGAGCTCTTGCTCAATGAAATCATCGTGGCCCCGCTGGAGCCCGCTCCTGTCAATGATGCGGAGTACAACTCGGACGATGAGAGTGAGAAGCTCTTGTTGGACGAGGCGAAGTTCAACTCCCTCTGAACCGTGCTCATGGACATCGTGGAGCACCGAAAGCGCTGCCGCATCGCGTGCATAGCGGAGAAGCTTCGCTTCTCTATGCCATCAGCATCTCCGCCCGTGAGCACCACACACGGCTGGCGGGCCTCGACGACGCTGATGACGCCACCACCGACGACGAGTAAGCGCGCATGCTGATGTCTGCAAGTACACAGATCGTTTGTAGCTAGTTTTGAAGTATAAATATCGATCCCACAGGGAGCCCAAAGGTAAGTGTTTATGAGTGAAGTCTGTGTCACATCCAAAGTTGTTACAGTTCTTTGAGTGAATTGATTGCAAGTGTTGAAATGAGAATGGAATTTGGATTAAACTAGTGTATTTAAATAAAACTAAAATGTAAACTTCTGAAATAAAAAAACATAAAAGTAAAGAACGATTTGGTTGTTTGTTGTTTTCCACAGATGACAAAGAAGGCGCGGGGAGATACAGTTCATGGTGATAGTGACTGTACGAGGTGGACGAATGATGAGTGTAATAATTGTAATCTTATAAGTATATGTGTAGGCGAGCAACCCATAATTAGCCAGAACTCCTCTTGGTAGATTTCGTCCCAACTTCAATAATCCTACTAGTCTGTTACCAAAACCATGGTCAGACACTAGATGATTAAGATTCTTTAGGTTGCTTAGCAATTAAGCTCCTTGGACCGGGATAATGCAATAAGCACGGTGGTTCCTCATTATCCTCGAGTCTACTAGTTTCCCATTGATATTCCCGTGTCACTCGGAGGTCGCCGATCTGCTAGCGAACAAGATCCTATCTATATAGAACAAAGCATCATGTTGTCTGGGCCCTTAGTTGGACAACAAGCATTAGCCATCCCACAGATAGTTAAGCACACATAATATAGTAATTAAAATCGATCATAAAGTAATGAAAAATATATGGAGGCGCACACATCTCACCAATCCCTTACATCTCCCACGCCCAAGGAACTTACTCACACATGAGAGAAGAAAGCATCATCGATATAATTAAATAAAGGGAGTTCTTCTCGATTTTACCATGGAGATCCACAATAAGAATAGAAAAGTAATCCAACACAATTCAAGATAGGAAGAAACAATCTCAAATCCTAAACTTGCAAGGTGAAGATCTATCTCTCTCAAGTACAAGTAATGGCTATGGGGGTGTGTTGGCTAGGAGGTCGAAGATCGTGGAGCGAGATGAAGAACGTCTTCCCCTTCTTCTCCGGATCTCCTCTTTCTCCTTTCTGGATGGGATGGCGGCTGCTGTGTTATGTTTTCGTCCTCGACCTCTTCATGGAAGTTGTCCCTTTTGATAAGACGGAGGCAGCGACAGCTATATGGCGGGAACTATACAGCCAAAAAAATGTTCCTACCGTATAGTTGCTCGTTAAAGCCTCTGTATGCCTCCCTCGATTGCTTCTAAAAAGAGACTTGCTTGTTTTCGCCTGAATATTGTGTTTCTCTGGTTAAAACCTCCTGTTAACGTTTAGAACCTAAAACACACATTAAAAATCAAGTTTTCTTCGCTAATGAAGTATTAGCGTTAGGTAAAGCTAGAAAACGATCAAATCCTGGTGAAAACCATCAATTATCTTGCCAATTCTCTTCAACATTTCTAAATAAAATGAGGCAATATTGCCTTTTTTAAAGGTACCTGTTTTCACATAGAGAGAAGAAGACGTAGGAGATGTCCAATGTTGAGTGGGCGCAGGAGTACGCGCGGCTGGAGGCGGTCATATCTGACCACTGAGAGGGGGTTGGAGGCTAAAGGCATCTCCACCAGTACGTTCGAACGCATCCACGCGGATGCGCATGACGTGCGCGACCTCTTCAGCGACATGACTCATCCAGACCGATGCGTCTAGCTTGAACCATCCGTGCACCAAATATGGGCAATGGTTGCGTCAGCCCAAACAGCGCGCGGACCGGCGCGGGTGTCCGACAATCAACCGCTTGGGCCCATATGTAAGTGAAATACTAGTACTTAAACTTGTTTTTCATTAGATTAGGCCCTATCCATTACAAAAGGTATATTTGAACAAAATAAGAAATATGGCTACTATTGCTAGAGGAGGTCGTCCCTATGGCTGCTCATCGTCGTTGCCGCTGCCGCTGGCTCCGTCGATCGCCACCCTCGCTACCCAGATGGTGTGCTGCTAGAGACGTTCATGGTAATGGTCGCACACTCGACCATGATCCACCATCTTTCTCGTCACCTTATGGCGGTCCGCCGCCGCCCAATTGGCCAGAGCCTTCTCCATCTCGGCCGCCTAGTGGTCCCTCCTCTCCTGGTCAGCCCAAGCCGCCTCCAACTCTGTCACCACTCTTGTTGCCAAGGCCTCCACCCGATGGGCACGATCTGCCTCCCTACGCTATGACCTCTCCACCGAGGTCACCCTCTACGGAGCCCCGTTGGGGCCGAGGCCCAGCGCCTACGTGATCTGCAAAGGGATGGCGATCGCCTCCTTCCCCTCCTCCTCCCCCACCCTGTCTCCGCCTCCTCCTCCTCGTACTCCTCTACCTCTGCCTCGTCCCCGTCGACAAGAGCCCACGCGTCTGCCACCTCGACGGTCATGGCCACATGCTCCTCCTCCGTCGCCGCGTCGGCGGCTGCTCGTGCTGCACAGTCTTCGCCTCCCTGTGTCCGGCAGCAGCGTGGCAAAGCTCGCACAAGATGACCTTGGCGGACTCCATGGCCACCTCCTCTAGCATGGTCATGGCCGCCTCGTGGCGGATCTTGCGGAGGTCAGCTGATGTGGCCTCCCTGCTGAAAGATACGGATGTCGTATAGAGGGGGAGGTGAATAGGAGGTTTAAAACTTTTACTAGAGTGGCTCAACAAAGGCGGAATTAAACTAGCGTTTACTTTGTCAAGCACAAAACCTAGATCAAATAGGGTTCACCTATGTGCACCAACAACTTATGCTAAGCAAGACAAGCAACTATGTGATAGCATGATATAGACTTTAAGCACGAAGGCTATCACAAAGAAAGGTGCATAAGTAAGAGCTCGGGTAAAGAGATAACCGAGGCACGCGGAGACGACGATGTTTTACCGAGTTCCTCCCAACAATGGAGTATGTATCGTTTGGAGAGGGGGTGGTTTTAAACCACCAACTCCACAAAAGGCCTCCCTTGTTCTCCTGTGAATCTCACCCCAACGGGATCGATCCACACTTCCACTATCGTGTACTTGTCGGTGGCAATCAACCTCTCACAAGCTTGGGGCACTTCTCCACAACTCAATTGGAGGCTCCCAACAAACAAGCTTGGGAAATGTCCACAACTTAATTGGAGGCCCCAAGTAATCCACCAACCTGCAAAACAACTAAACCGTCTAGGGTTCCAAGAACCCAAGAGTAAAAAGCTTCTCACTTTCACCCAATAAAATCCTTACCGAGAACTCAAACCGATGCACCAAATGCAATGACAAGAACACAAGAAGTGCTCAAGTCCTTCTGTTCCAAATTCCACCAATGCTACAAAAGCTTATGGGGGAATAAGAGAGGAAGAACAATGGAGGAAATCCACAAAAGACTCCAAGATCTAAATCCCAAGATGTTCCCCTCACTTAGAGGAGAGATTGATTGGTGGGGTTGTAGATCTAGTTCTCCTCTCTCAGATCCCTGAAGAATATGCAAGAATCATAGGAGGGATGGAGGGATAGCAAGCTCAATAAGGTCAACAATGGTGGGGAAGATTTGCAAGAATCAGGGGATTGGCCATTGGGGAAGAAGGGCCCCTTATATAGGACCACTCACTTCAGATCATTTTCTACCCGTTGGGGAAAAACCACACCGGAGACTCCGGTCTGAGGACCAGAGATTCTGGTCTGCAAGCAACTCACACTAGAGATTCCGGTCTATCTATGGACAATCTCCGAACCCCTATTCAGAATGATTCGGACCTGGTTTAGAGGTTCACATGGGAGACTCGTACCGAAACTCCGGATCTGGGAACACCGAAAACTCTAGTCTTTGCACACCGAGATTCCGACCTGCGACTTCACAACGGAGATTCCGGACAAAATCCGTCTAGAGGCAAAACTTCAACTAGCGATATCTAGAGTTTGAAAACTCTAATTGACCTGAAACCAATTTTGTTGGAAAGAGGACGATAAGAGCTACCCAACAAGAGGGAAAAATTCATGTATTATAATGTGAGATACCTCCCTTGGTGAGAAACCGGAAAACCTCCAAGATCCAAAATGCAATAAGATATAAAGGAAAGTCCGTTTTTGATGAAATAGAGCTTGTTATAAATATTACCACAAGATCTAGAACCTCGCATGGATAGGATACAAATAAGAACCAAGAAAGATGCTGCCAAGTATGCAAAGGTTTGAGCTCTCTCCGAAGGATATGATCAAGTTACTCACTCGAGAGCACCTCTTGATTGTACAACTATCTATCCTATAAACCGTTCTCTCCAACCAACATCACCAGACCAGTAAGAAACAAACCCTATCAAGAACATACCTCTGCCTTGCACATATTCCACTTGAGCTTGATGACGATGATCTTGTCTTCCTCAAGATGGAACACCTTTCTTGATTGTGCTAGCTTGGTGAAGACTTGCAAGCTGCTCCCTCATATTCCACTATGGTAGAGCTTCTCTTTTGGGCACATCTTGACATATCCATGCGCACCATAGGATGGCAAGCTTCAGGAAAATGAATCTTCGAGATGGCTCATCTTGAACTTGCACATCATTTCTTCTTTCTTCATCATGTTGGTGTCTTAAAGGTACACAAGAGATATCACACCATCTTATTCTTCAAAACACACTTTCCATAGGCTCAACTCTCACATGACTAATCTTTGGATCACTCCTTCAACATCTTGGTCATCGCTTGATCTTTCTTCACTTTCTTGTTCTCCCAACCTTGAGGCCAATATATGGTTCAAGCATTGCCTATGGAAAAATCCTACAAGTAAAACTCAATGCAAACATAAGTCCATAAAGATTGTCATTAATTACCAAAACCACACATGGGGGTACACATGCACTTTCACCTGCCCACCGCATCCACCGACTCCTTGGCGACGACGTGGTGAATCTTGCGCACCGCCCATTGCACGGCTTCCTTTGTAGCCGCCTCCACCACCTACTCCAGCGCCTCCTCGGCCACACGGCCTTCGTTATTGAAGGCCTCCACCTCCTCCTCGGCCATTTGCTGGGCCAGCAATGTGGCCTGAAGCTCGACTGCATCAATGCCAGCCTTCGAGTAGCGGGTAAGGCATATCTCCCAGATCCTGGTCCAGTTGGCGATCTTGCGGCGAGGCATGAATGTTGGTGGTTGGTGATTTTTTCGGCGGTGTTTCCTCTTGCTTGGGATTGTTGTCTCTGCCACACCGGCGGCCATATTTTATAGACCATGGCAAAGGCGGGAAATGTTTGGCCAAGCACTGGAAGTTTTCTAGCCACGAGCAGGAAGGCGCGCACAGGAAACAGAACGCAACAATGGCGGGAAACGCCGGTCGCATAGGAAGGCACCAACGTTGATAGCCGACGTTGTGACATTAATGTCCCATCACTGAGGGTGTCAAGTGATGGGTTCATTGCATAGAAAACAAAAAAAATCGTACGGTTGCAACTCCTAAATCAAATCTAGGTGATACTTGTAATGGTTTCAAAAGAACTCACCCTCAAAGACCAAAAGCGGGATAACATTTCCGTAAACAAACATGCTTGATGTAGAATGTACTTGTTTTTCCTCGAAGGTCGTGAAGACGATCAATGCTACAATCAGGGCAGCGCTTCCATAATCGTTGCAGGATAATAGTGAAAGGTTGTAACAATAAAAGGCCTAAACAGTTAAAGGCCAAAATAGTGAAAGGCCAAAACAGTGACATGCCAGAACAGTACCAGGCCAGAACAATACCAGGCCTGAACAGTAACAATTCAGAACAGTAACATGCCAGAAAAGTAACTGACCTGGACAACCAAAAGGCTAAAACAATAAATGGCCTGAATAGAACCATGGCCAAAATCCTGAAGGGTTGAAATAGTAACATGCATGAATACTAATAGGCCCGAATAGTAAAAGGCTAGATGGTCAATAGGCCAGAACAGTAAAATGTTAGATTGATAGTAAGCCAGAACAATAGAAGACCAGATTGACAGCAGGGTTGAACTGTACCGGGCCGGCGTGGTGCAGGCAGTAAGTGGCCGCATAGTGTTGGGTTTCCGTGGGCCTTATGTAGGATGAAACAGTAACGAGCCTGAAAGTTTACGAGCCGCACTGATGGCCCCACTTCAAACAGTACAATGCGAAACAGTAACGAGCCATCTTCCTATTAGGCTCGCATAATGGGCCAACCTACTTAATAATTAGCAGGCCTTGGCTGGAACTGGCTTTCTACCATGGTTTCCATGATAGTTGTAACTAGGCGTTAATGGTGTTTGCCATGTGAAAGTTTGCATGACGTTAGCAGTCAACACGGTTGGCAAACAGATCTACGACGGAACAAGTTTTTGTGGCTGAACGGCGCAATCCGCCACGGTCGAAAAAAAACCATGGTTGATTCATTTGTGACGGGGATTTTACCACGAAGGGCATCCGTTGTAGAAGACTTTTTAACCATAAAAAAGGGCCTTCAACCACGAGAATCGTCCGTTGTAAAAGGTAATTTTTCTTGTAGTGAAGGCATAGAGAGAAAGGGTGGTGATGGAGTTGGGCCGCAGTAGTAGCAGGTGGATCTAGTAATGCTTCAAGAGAGAAAGGAAGAAGGCGGAGAAGGGAGGAATCAGCCCTGCAGAGAGGATGTGTACAAAGAGGGGGATCATAATGGCAGGTGATTCCTTCGATCCGGATTATGGATGTAGTATAGCTTATTTTTCCCTAATAGACCTAGGTTATCGAATCCTCGGGAAGCGAATGCGTAGTGAAGTTACTTTAACAGACCTTCAGGAGTTTTAGAATTCCTTTTGTGTTTTCACTAGACCAGTAGCTTGCGTATTTTTGTTGTTGTCGATGATGGAGAGAGAGGGCCTAGGGCGTTCGGTTTCACCTGTAGCTGTGCAAAACATCTGATGGAAATAAAAGATAAAAATAAAGTATGTGTGTACTTGTTAGAGCAAGATAAATTATATGTGAACAGTGAATCCATAATTGCTATTGCCTCCACAACCGCTTGTAGCAATAACCTACTAGTCTCATCCATAGAAGAAAGAGAACTAATGATATGCATAGTGATATCACCGTTAATCCCAAGCAAATCCCTCACATACAATCGTACTACCCCTTCTGTCACTGGGGTTCCCAACCTGCAGATCAGTCATCACTCATACTCCCTATACCTGGCTCAACCCTCGGGGTCTTGGGTACCTGACAAGTCCTTGGATTGAGGCAAGAGAGGATACAATAATCATCATATCATACAAACTAATACATGATCCCATCTATGATAATTCACATGCACAGTTGCTACATGGCTAGGACGAAGCCCTTAGCCCAAGGAGAATTACTCACACATAGAGATGAGATCAACAATCGCAAACATTGTAATAAAAATCATAAGATTGATAGCAATAGTCTTACAATGTCGTCAATCTGAGAAGAGATCTACTATTACAAGTGGTGGAATATGGCTATGGAGATGGAGAAGGGTTTGGAGATCTGGAGGCGGCTGGTGATCTGTGGCAGAGACTTCTGGATGGTGCGAACTCTATTTTCTCGTCGCCCGAGGCTTCTTTATATAGGGGTCCCTTCACGAAAGTTGTTCTGTTTGACCTAACGGTGGCGCCGCCAACTATACGACCGGAGCTATTCGGTCAGAATTTTTGCTCCAGTCGTATAGTTGGTCGTTAAAGCGTCTGCCTCCGATGTAAGGCTCTTGGTTTCTTCTAGTAGTTGGAAATCTTGTATCTTTGACTTTAATATAGTGATTCCCTCCTTCAAACGACATTATCTGCGCAGGAAAAATACAAAAGAAAGGATTGCATACCCCTCTGAATATTAGCATTAGTGGCAGGGTTTAGAGAGATATTTCATCAAGAATATGATTAATATATAGTTTAAATGTGTACGTTAGATGGCTATATTTCAGAGCCATCAACCTCCCCAAGATTAAACTTGATAGTCTCGAGCAAGAAAACCAAAATCAAACAGGAACTCGACATTTAAACTGAAATAACGAGATGATGATCTTACTCATGATTAGTAGCCTCATGTTTCCTCCACTTTATAAATCTGAAAAAGTTTAGCATAGATAGAGAAATGGCAAGCATATAATACGGGTTTCATGCATCCTTATAGTGCAGCAAAATTATTATAAGCATGGATGATTCAAATGAGTAAACTTTATTCCATGTCAAGTAATCAACTCATAGGCTTGCCATTGAACAATAAAGTATAATCATGTAAATTAAGAGTGTGAGAGTTGTCATGAAAGCATATATACTAGAGTGTCTCAAATCTCCCACATCAATAAATCAAGACTTTTCAAGCACTACTTTTCTATTCATTGTCCTTCAAGAATTTCGGTTTTTAAGTAATTGAGAGCATGCCAAAAAAAAATTAGTTTATCAGGCTGTGATGGACACTCCTGGCATCACTAAGGTGTTTGTTCCTGATACGTCCATTTTGCATCACTATTCTATGTCATAATTCACTGTTATTCATTGATATATTTCATATTGAGAGGTGATACTTATGTTATTTCATCTATTTTTGCATGGTTGATGACTGTTGGAGCATGGACCGCTGCAACCAGGATTCTGATGGAAAAGGTGTTGTTTGGAGGCAAAATTCGCGAAGATCAGAAAATCCGGAAAAATATACGAAAAATCCTATTTTTCCACAAGACAAAGGATGCCAGAAGGAGTGGAGATGGGCCGCAGGGGGCCCACACCATCCCCTGGCGCGGACCACCCTAGGCCGCGCCACCAGGTGGTGTGGCCGCCTTGGCCCACCTCTGGCTCTCCTCTCTGGCGTATATTATCCTCCCGAAACCCTAAGACTCGGAGAGCGACCACGGAAATATTATGCCGCCTCTGTGGGGCGAAAAAACACCGAGGGAGAAAGATCTCTCCGGTAGACAGATTTCTGCCAGGGGAATTCCTTCTCGGAGAGGGAAGATTGTCGCCATCAACACCACCATCAAGCTGGACTTCACCGGTATCATCACCACCATCATCACCATCAGCACCCTCATCACCATCTCCATATTGATGTAACAATTGGGTTGAATCTTGCATAGTTCTTAGGGGAAACTTTCCCGGTGTTGATTACTCTTTGTAGTTGTTGCTATTGAGTGAACCATTGAATTATTGTTTCTGTTCAGATTGTTATACATCATTATTCCATCTCTGATCATGATCCATATGATGTCTTGTGAGTAGTTCGTTTTGTTTCTGAGGACATGGGAGAAGTCATGTTGTTAGTAGTGGAGTTGTGTTGAGAAAGATTCAATAGTTTGATATTTAAATTGTGGTGTACTTCTTCTAGTGGTGTCATGTGAACGTCGACTACATGACACTTCACCTATATGGGCCTAGGGGAATGCATTGTGTATTTGGCTACTAATCGTAGGGGTTGCCGGAGTGACAGAAACTTGAACCCCTATTAGGAAACCATTGCACAAGGGACGTAAGGGTCTTCGAGTTTAAAGTTGTGGTTATGTTTCTACCTTAATTACTTTCTTGTACTTACGGATGTTTGCAAGGGGTATAATCACAAGTATGTATTAGTCCTAGGAAGGTCGGTACATTAGCACAGGTTCACCCACACAACACTTAGCAAGCTAAAGAAGATTAATTAAATATATGAAGCGAAAGCACTTGACAGTCTTCCCATGTGTCCTCGAGAACGTTTGGTCATCTTAAGTAATACGACCGGCTTGTCCTTTGCTGCATAAAGGATTGGGCCACTTGCTGCATTTATTCCTACTGTCTTTTATTTACTCGTACTTCATTTACTTGCTTTATCAAAAAAAACTAAAATTCCGTTTGCTAAGTATTTGCAGAGAATTTCTAATCCATACCACTAGCCAGCACCTTCTGCTCCTCGTTGGGTTCGACACTCTTACTTATCAAAAATACTGCGATACACCCCTATACTTGTGGGTCATTAGTTCCTTTTGCATAATGATTTCTCATAACAGCTAGAGGAGTGATTCCATCATGATTACTCTTACTTGTCCCAACAATATTATTATCAACAACTTTTATGCAAGACTCCCTCTACATGACAAGGATTTATTCGATGCTTCTTGTGCTGGATCATTCACTAGCATGGAAGAAGAAGCTAAATGGGATCTTTTGGACCGTATTCAAGACAATGCTGAAGCTTGGGAGAATGCCAAAGGTAGATAGTCAGGTATAAATTATAATTATGAATGCATTGAATCTTTTATGAGAACTGATGACTTTCAAAATATTAAAAATGCTTATGGTCTAGACTCTCAAGCGATTGCTTCTTATTTTAAGGCTTTTGCTTCCTACAATGAAGTGCCTAAAAAGAAGTGGAATAAGTATCATGAACCTTATAAATATGTTGCTAAGAGTGTTCCTACAAGAAATACTGAAGTTTGTACTGCTAATCATGTTTTACCTGAACCTTATATTGAGAAAAATCCTTTCCCAGTTAAGATAAAGGAACATTCTATGATAGCTAGTATGGTTAATGAAAGTACAAATAAAGCTATTGAACTTGATAAACAAGCGGTTGATGAACCTATAATAGCAAATGTGAAAGATTTGTTACTAAATATGTAGAAGAGGGACACACTATCCTTTGTAAGGATACCTCTAATATTATTTCACAAATTAGTGTTATTGGAGCTAGTATTCCTGTGTTTTCCGTTAGAATAAGTGATCATTGTTACGATATTCCTTGTGATAGCTATATTGTTAAGTTTATGCATGATACTGAAAGTTACTATGAGAGAGAGAGAAAAGTATTCTTATGTATCTCAATAATATCAAGTTTCCTCGTTTTATGCTGAAAGTTATTATGTTACACTTGTTTTGCCTTCTTATGCTTGCAGCCTCTAGTCTCAACAACTTGTTTGTTTACAAAATTCCTTTGCATAGGAAGTGGGTTAGACTTACACATGTGTATTTTTGCTTCTTAATGCTCTCTTTCATTTAAATTCATATTCTTATGTGAGCATCTTCAAAATTATCAAGCCCATCTTAATGGCTATAAAGAAAGAGCTTTTTGGGAGACAACCCAATTTATTTTTGCTTTCAGTTTGTTTTTGTTTCTTTGAGTCTTGGAAGTTATTACTTTGGTAATAACCTTTCCTTATCCGTTTTGTTTGGTTTTTGTGTCAAGATTCAACCTCTAATGAGAGAGAAGTAAGATTTGGGAAAGTTGCTATCCCGAAACAGATTTTTGTGCTTCACCGTAAAAATTCGTGAGAGATCTCTGTATGTCGGATTGAGCTATAAATTTTGTGATTTTGCCCCAGGTTATTATTTAACTTTCGTTAGTTTTGCACTTTTTGCTTTGAGCAACAGAAGGTTTTCGAAAAAATTGATCTTTACCTGCTGGTCTGTTTTGACAGATTTAGCCACTCTTGCATTTGCTTCTTTAATCGATTTCCTTTTTGAATTCTTTTTGGGTTTTCGGAAGGAGTTGCTACAGTAGCTTATGTTTTGATGGTTTTCAGTTGAAATTGAACTCAGAAGGTTTTATCACTTCACTTATACTAATGTCGCTAATGAGAATTGTGTGAAGTTTTGTGTGAAAGAAGTTTAAGGGTTAGTGGAGATAATGGTGTAATGAGAAAGTGAAAGGTTTTATGACTCAAGTAATAAGTTTATGAAGATGAAGATGTTGATGCCTTTCAAGTTATAACTCCGGAAAAATTTATCAAGGACCAAATTCAGAGACCTGCAGAGTCCGTTTTCAAATAGTTAACAGTTCTGGTAAGAAAAGTTCCGCAAAAATACTATCCAGCTATATTTTTGAAGTTTTAGACAATAAGGAAAGCAACGAAGCGAAAGAGGGATGGAAATGGAGCCAGGGTGGCTCACACCACCCTGTGGCGTGGGCCATCCCTTGGCCACGCCACCAGGTGGTGAGTCCACCCCGGACTCCGCCTCCGACTCGTTTTCTCCCAGTACCTTCCTTTTGTTTTGAAACTTCATAATATATAATCCCCCGGATCTCCCAAGGTTTGTATATTGTGTTTTTGTTTCGATCTGTTTCTGCTAGGAACTATTCTTGAAAGTTTAGAAGCACAATGGTGTCCGCCAAGGATAAGGGGAAGGAGCCGATGGAGGAAGATCTTCAAGACCCTAAGCAGGGCCTGGTACCTTTAGTCCCTTGCCCTGCATCATCGGAAGCTCTACGAGTCACTAATGAGTTCCGCGATAAGTACCGAGACTTGAGGAGGAAGGTGGACATGCTTCAATGGGAGAATAATAGGCTTCGCAAGATGCTGGAAGATTTCCTCACGTCAACTAAGAAAATATTACCACCACCGAAGGAGTAATTCGTCATCAGGTTTGGCATCCCTCATGGCCCAAAATATATCGAGCTCGTTGGGGAACCCCAAGAGGAAGGTATGATGAGCACGGTAGCAAGTTTTCCCTCAGTACGAAACCAAGTTTATCAAGCCAGTAGGAGCAAGGAAACACCCCAAAGGTGTAGCTAGCTGAACGTTGGCAGAGCGCACTACCGGTGCCAACAACAACGTGGAGACCTGCACAACACAACCACAGAACTCTATCCTCAACTTGCGATGAGGTTGTCAATCTCACCGGTTTTGATGAAAACAAAGGATTAAACTTATCGAATGGAAGGAAGTAATAGTTTGCAGAAAGTAAACACAAAGCAGTAAACAGTTTATAGATTGTATGTAAAAGAAAAGGACCAGGATCCATAGTTCACTAGAGGTGGCTCTCCTTAAGATAGATAACATGCTGGGTGAACAAATTACAGCGGGGCAATTGACAAACATCGAGAAAGCAATACATGCATATACAAATCATCTTGACTCCTTTGGAACTTGATTGGGCATTACAATATTATACATAGACCGCCATCCAACTGCATCTATGACTAATAATCCACCTTCAGGTTATCATCTGAACCCCGTCCAGTATTAAGTTGCAAGCAACATATTATTGCTTTACGAATTTGTGTAATGCAAACAATACGATTGTTCTATGAACAAAGGATTGTTGTTTTATCCCTAGTAGCAACAGCACATCTAGTACCTTAGAGATTTTTGTCACTTCCCCAGATTACCAGAGGCATGAACCCACTATCGAGCATAAATACTAACTCTTGGAGTTGCTAGCATCTACTTGGCCAAGATAACTCCTAACAACGGAAAGCATGCAAGATCAAAAATAACAAAGACATGATAGAATCAGTAATCAATCTGAAATAACATCTCAATATCCATCGGATCCCCGCAAACACAACATGCAGAATTACAAATAGATGATCTTGATCATGAATGGAGCTCACAAGATCTAGACATGAAAGAACAAAGGAGGAGAACCAGCCATCTAGCTACTACATGGACCCGTAGTCTAGAGATGAACTACTCACGCATCACACCGGAGGCTTGCATGATGATGAAAAAGGCCTCTAGGGTGAACTCCCCTCTCCGGCAGGGTGCCAGGAAGAGCTTCAGATCCCTCCCGATCTAGGGATGGAGATGACGGTGGCTATAGACTCTTTCGTGGATTTTTTGATCTAGTACTTAGGGTTTTTGTCCCGAGGGCATCTTATAGGGGAAATAGAGGCCGAGGGGGTGCTGGGGTCGGCCAGACCACCCCCTAGCGCGGGCCAGGCCTGGCCGCGCGGCTAGGTGGTGTGGCCGGACCCCAGCCCTTCTCCATCTCGTATTCTGGCATCTGATGACTTCTGGAAAAATAGGCACTTTGGCTTTTGTCCCATCCAATTCCGAGAATATTCATTTTCTGACTTTCCTGGAACCAAAAACAGTAGAAAACAAGCAGCTGGCACTGTGGCTCTTGTTAATAGGTTAGTCCAAGAAATCATATGAAAAGTACTCCAAAGTGTAGACAAAACACAAGAAAGTGGATAAAACCAAGCATGGAACATCAAAGTTATAGATACATTTGCAATGTATCAACATCCCCAAGCTTAACTCCTGCTCGTCCTCAAGTAGGTAAGTGATAAAAAGAAACAATAATTTTTGAGGTGACATGCACCATCAAAGACTTGATCAAAGTATTTGTAAAACATTCAAAGCTAGGATCATAGTACTTCAATCATAACATGAAAGACAAAGTTCTAGCAATAAGACAAAGAAACTAAGATGCAACATGAAAAGGAATAAACAAAAGATTCATGAATAACAATGCTTTGAAAGACGTTTGTTTGTTTCACATAAAGAAAACATAGCATAATATCATTCAACTTGTCCCTCATAGAGTAGCAAATATAATTGCATAGGACACCTTCAAAGTTCATAAGAGTGACTAGATACAAATAGTTTAAGAACAAGCAATATCAAGTTATGCATCAATCAACAAGTCTTGGGACAATGCACATAGAACTAAGAATGGCCACTATGCTCTCAAAGTAAATGCATAAAGGTAGAAGGTGGAGACTCAACATAATAGTAAAAGAAAGACCTTCATAGAAGGAAGTAGGGATTCAAGTCTCATAAAGAGCTTCCAAAAATTATGGTACTTATTAGCTTTCAGCTCTCATTGCCCCTATCATAAGCATCTTGAAGGTGATTAAGGTTAAAGTGACACAACTAAGAGGATATGATTGACAAGTTATAAGCCGAAATCTCATGCCCCTTACTTACAAAGACCGAACCTCATGCTACTCAACTTTAGTCACAAGTAAGCTCTTGTCATTGTAAGTACATATGTATCATAGATAACCGCCAACGGGGTACCCCTTGCACATGATACAGGAGCTATCCCATAATCAAAATGACAAGGCAAGCAGACAATGAGCATCTCAGCGATCTTTTTATTTGCTATTTGCATAGGTTTTTATTGAGGATGCTTCATAGAGTGCTCATTGTGGTTATGCTGCAAGTTTCCACCATGATTCACCATGGCTTAGGCTAGCGGCCCAGGCGTTTCTCTAATACAAATACAAATGCCATGATCTTACAAGTTCCCCTTTTATTTCACACCGCCAGGATCCATAAGCAAAAGAACATGATATCAACGGGGTACAAAGTACAGGTGCAATGTTGAAAGCGTTCCCCATGATACATGGTTCTGCTAACTTCAACTTATAAGGCACAAACATATACGCAACAAAGATGGACACAATGGTTCAATATTATTAAGTGCAAGAAAGTAAAGTGTGCCATCAAGTTCGTGATAGCTTTAATCACTAATTTTCACATAACAAGTTTAATTCGGAAGGTAGACAAAAACATGAATATACTTGGAATAGCAAATGCTAATAGGTAGGTATGGTGGACTCTTTGGAATAACTTGGTTTTAGGAGTTGGATGTATGAGTGGAACTCATACTTAGTTACGGAGGCTAGCAAAAGACTGGGAGCGACCAACCAAGAGAGCAATAATGGCCATAATCATGCAGAGCGACAAAACATCATTGATCAAAGCATAAAGTGATACTACAGGTTGAAAACTAAAGGATCATAAACGCTATGGTGACTTGAGATAGTCATAACATGGTGTGAGCATGCGCCAAGTCAATCCAAGCTTGAGCTTTAGTCCTGATGGCTCTGTGTATGGCGCTAGAAAAGTGTTGGTGCGTGGTTGATGTAGAGCTCGTTGGGAACCCCAAGAGAAAGGTATGATGAGCACAGCAGCAAGTTTCCCTTAGTTATGAAACCAAGGTTTAATCGAACCAGTAGGAGCAAGGAAACACCCCAAAGGTGTTACTAGCTGAGCTTTGGCAGGGCGCACTACCAGTGCTAGTAGCAATGTGGAGACTAATACATTGCAAATGTATCTATAATTTTTGATGTTCCATGCTTGGTTTTATCTACTTTCTTGTGTTTTGTCCACACTTTGGAGTACTTTTTATATGATTTCTTGGACTAACCTATTAACAAGATCCATAGTGCCAGTTGCCTGTTTTCTGCTGTTTTTGGTTCTAGGAAAGTCAGAAAATCAATATTCTCGGAATTGGACCGGACAAAAGCCAAAGTTGATATTTTACCGGAAGACGAGACAGAGAGGGGCCATAGGGTGGCCACACCATGTGGTGGCGCGGGCTAGCCCTGGCCGTGCCACCAGGTGGTGTGGGCCCCCTGGCCGCCCACCGACCTTGCCTCTTCGCCTATAAGTTGCCTCCCGATGCAAAAACCTTAGACAGTCAAGCCTCCAGCCACGAAAAGTTCCGCAGCACCGCCGCCACCGAAGAGGAGATTCGGGGACAGAAAGTCTCTGTTCCGGCACCCTGCCGAGACGGGGAAGTGCCCCGGGAGCCATCTCCATCGATCTCCACCACCATCTCCATCACCGTCGCTGATTCCCATGATGTGGAGGGAGTAGTTCTCTCTCGAGGCTAAGGGTTCTACCAGTAGCTATGTGTTCATCTCTCTCTATGCATGATCATATTGTGATCATGAGCTTGTAATCAAGTAGATCTACCTTGCTACTCAAGTGCTTTAATAGATCTCTGCTCTCCCCATGTGTGTGAAAGTGACAATGTGCACACCATGGTGGCACTTAGGCTAGAGATTGCAAATACTTGTTATGAGTTATATTTGGAGTTGGATGTCTTTATGAAATTGTGGTGTTTGTTGGACTCATCTAGTGCTCAAGGTGACAATGTGGGGTTTTCTAGATGGGAAAGGCTTACTTTGAGGAGTGCTATTATAGCCCTACCATGGATTAGAGTGTCCAACCGGAGAATAGTTAAGAGTAGTATCATAAAGAGAAGATATTTATATGAGAGTGTTCACTAGTGAAAGTATGATCCCTAGGCCTTGTTTCTTAGCAATGAAACACCGTTTGCTATTAGATCTATTACATGTTTGCTTGTTGCCATCTTTATTTCAGTTTGCTTTTAGTCTCTTCCACGCCATCAATCTATTTTCTATCACCGTTACCACTTATAATTGTCTATACCACTTGTATTTCACTATCTCTTCGCCGAACTAGTGCACCTATACACCTGACAAGTGTATTGGGTGTGTTGAGGACACAAGAGACTTCTTGTATCTTGATTGCAGGATTGCTTGAGAGGGAATACCTTTGACCACTTCCTCCCTGAGTTCGATAAACCTTGGGTGATCCACTTAAGGGAAAACTTGCTGCTGTTCTACAAACCTCTTCACTTGGAGGTCCAACAACTGTCTACAAGAATAGAAGTGCGTAGACATCAAGCTATTTTCTGGCACCGTTGCCAGGGAGGAAAGGTAAAAGGTATTCACACCGGAGGATTAAAGAAGAAGAACCTCCCACGGCAAACGCCTATTTTGTGGTGTGAGTACTCGAAGTTATTTCCTTTAGATTCTGCAATTTTGTTTTTTTGTTTCTTGTTTTTTTCACTAGTTAGGCTTAATGGAAAACAACAACAAAATTAGAGAGCTTTATAGTATTTATCTTGAGTTAGGACATGAAGTGTTTGAAGAGAAAATTAAAAAACCTATGAAACTTTATTTTTATGCTAATAGCAATGTTGTTAGTATGAATTCTTTGGACACTATTATTGCTAATGCTATGGAAAAGTATAAGCTTGGGGAAGCTAGTTTTTTATGAAAATGATCTTTTTAGTTCCCTAGCTTTGGAAGATAGCTATTCTATTGCTTTTGATGATACAAAACCCCCAATATATGATGATTACAATGATGAATATGTTATTTTCAGTCCACCTACTATTGAGGAGAAAATTCATTATGATTACAATATGCCTCCTATATTTGATGATTATGGTGATGAGAATAATAATGATAGCTATTTTGTTGAATTTGCTCCCACTATGATCAATAAGAATGACTATTCTTATAGGGAGAGTAATAATTGTTTTATGCATGTGGCTCATGATAAGAATGTTTTATGTGATAATTATATTGTTAATTTTATTCATGATGGTACTGAAAGTTATTATGAGAGAGGGAAACATGATTTTATGCATCTCAATAATATTAAGTTTCCCTCTTTATGTTGAAAGTCTTGAAGTTGCACTTGTTTTGCTTTCCTATGCTTGTTACTTTGTGCTTTCATGACTTGTTTATTTACAAGATTCCTATGCATAGGAAGTGGGTTAGACTTAAATGTGTTTTGAATTTGCTTCTTGATGCTCCCTTTTACTTCAATTCATATTTCTTATGTGAGCATCTTCTCAAACTATCATGCCTAACTTAAAGGCGTTAAAGAAAAGTACTTATTGGGAGATAAGCCAAAAGTTTTAGACGAGTCTTGGAAGTTATTACCTCTGTAATAACCGCTCCTTATCCTTTTTATTTGCTTTTTGTGCCAAGAGTAACCTCTAATGAGAGAGAAGTAATGATTGGGAAAGTTGTTGTCCCAAAACAGATTTCTGTGTTTCACCGTAAAAATTCGTGAGAGAGCTCTGTATGTCGGATTGAGCTATAATTTTTTGTGATTCTGTCCCAGGTTGTTATCTAACTTTCGTTAGTTGAACATGTTTTGATTTGAGCAATAGAAGGTCTTCGAAATTTTTTGTCTTTACCTGCTGGTCTGTTTTGACAGATTTCTGCCATTTTCTGCATTTGCTTCTTGTTAGTTCCTTCTTGAGTTCTTTTGGGGAATTGAGCTTTTTGAGGGAAGTACTACAGTAGCTAGTGTTTTAATGGAAGTTTATTGGTGTTAGAACTGAACCTAAAATACTTATTATCTTGAGTGCACTAATGTTGCTAATAAAGATTGTGTGAAGTTTTGTATGAAGGAAAAATTTCAGGTGTATGGAAGGAATGAGTAATGAGATGAAGAATGGACTAAAGCTCAAGCTTGGGTATGCCACGCGTGTCACCCCAAGAAATATCCAAGAAGTACAAGCGTCAAAGCTTGGGGATGCCCAAGGCATCCCCTTCTTCATCAATAAAAATCCCAGGTTTCTTCCAAACACTTCATTTTTATTGTTTCAAGCACGGTTGTGTTGTTCTTGGAGCGTCTTCTTTTTCGTTTTCGTTTTGGTTTTTCATTTTCTTGGTTTGCTTATTTTGCTGAATAAATTGGTTGGACCCCCCTCTTTCATACATTGGTTTTCAAATAGTTTGGTTTGGATTGGAAAAGAGTAGGAAAGCTCATGCTTAAGTGGTAAAGAGAGCTTGTTTTTGACTATGGCCTATGCTTTGTCATGCCATGCTTGATATTGTTTTGGCTTTATGCTTAGTATTCTTTGTTATATCATGACTTGTTATAAACAATTGAGATTGCTTAATGTGCCTTGGATGAATCATGCGTTGTTTTGGCATATTAAAGCATAGTATAGTGGTATTCTCCTTTCATGCTTTATTTGGGTTGACTTGGCGCATGCTCACACCATGTTATGACTATCTCAAGTCACCATAGCCTTTATGATCCTTTATTTTTCAACTTGTAGTATCACTTTATGCTTTGATCAATGATGTTTTGTCGCTTTGCATGATTATGGCCATTATTGCTCTCTTAGTTTGTCGCTCCGAGTCTTTTGCTAGCCTCCACAACCAAGTATGAGTTCCACTCATGCATACAACTCCCTAAACCAAGTTATTCCAAAGAGTCCACCAGACCTACCTACTAGCTTATGCTATTCCAAGTATATTCATGCTTTTGTTTACCTTCCAAATTAAACTTGTTATGAGAAAACTAGTGATTAAAGCTCTCACGAACTTGATGGCACACTTTACTTTATTGCCTCTAATAAACTTGAACCACTGGGTCCTACTTTGTTGCGTATATGCTTGCGCTTTATAAGTTGAAATTAGCAGAACCATGTTTCATGGGGAACGCTTTCAACATTGCACTTGTACTTTGTACCCCGTTGATATCATGTTCCTTTGCTTATGGATCCCGGCGGTGTGAAATAAAAGTGGAACTTGTAAGATCATGGAGTTTGTATGTGTGTTAGATAAACGCCTGGGCCGCTAGCCTAAGCCATGCCTAATCATGGTGGAAACTTGCAGCATAACCATAATGAGCACTCTATGAAGCATCCTCAATAAAAACCAATGCAAATAGCAAATAAAAAGATCGCTGAGATGCTCATTGTCTGCTTGCCTTGTCATTTTGATTATGGGATAGCTCTTGTATCATGTGCAAGGGGTACCTCGTTGGCGGTTCTTTATGATACATATGTACTTACAATGACAAGAGCTTACTTGTGACTAAAGTTGAGTAGCATGAGGTTCGGTCTTCGTAAGTAAGGGGCATGAGATTTCAGCTTATAACTTGTCAAGCATATGCTCTTAGTTGTGTCACTTTAACCTTAATCAGCTTCAAGATGCTTATGATAGGGGCAATCAGAGCTGAAAGCTATAAGTACCATAATTTTTGGAAGCTCTTTATGAGACTGGAATCCATTCTTCCTTCTATGAAGGCTTTTCTTCCACCATTATATTGAGTCTCCACCTTCTATCTTTATGCACCTTCTTTGAGAGCATAGTGGCCATTCTTAGTTCTATGTGCATTGTCCCAAGACTAGTTGGTTGATGCATAACTTGTTATTGCTTGTTTTAAACTATTGTATCTAGTCACTCTTGTGAACTTTGAAGGTGTCCTATGCATTTATATTTGCTACTCTATTGAGGGACAAGCTGAATACTACTATGCTATGTTTTATTTATGTGAAACAAACAAAGGTCTTGCAAAGCATTGTTATTCATGAATCTTTTGTTTGTGCCTTGTCATGTTGCATCATAGTTTCTTTGCTTATTGCTAGAACTTTGTCTTTCATGTTATGATTGAAGTACTATGATCCCAGCTTTGAATGTTTTGCAAATACTTTGATCAAGTCTTTGATGGTGCATGTCACCTCAAAAATTATTCTTTCTTTTTATCACTCACCTACTCGAGGACGAGCAGGAGTTAAGCTTGGGGATGTTGATACATTGCAAATGTATCTATAATTTTTTATGTTCCATGCTTGGTTTTATCTACTTTCTTGTGTTTTGTCCACACTTTGGAGTACTTTTTATATGATTTCTTGGACTAACCTATTAACAAGAGCCACAGTGCCAATTGCCTATTTTCTACTGTTTTTGGTTCCAGGAAAGTCAAAAAATCAATATTCTTGGAATTGGACCGGACAAAAGCCAAAGTCGATATTTTACCGGAAGACTCACGGAGCCAGAAGACGAGATGGAATGGGGCCACAGGGTGGCCACACCATGTGGTGGCACGAGCTAGCCCTGGCCGCGCCACCAGGTGGTGTGGGCCCCCTGGCCGCCCACCGACCTTGCCTCTTCGCCTATAAGTGGCCTCCCGATGCAAAAACCCTAGACAGTCAAGCCTCCAGCCACGAAAAGTTCCGTAGCGCCGCTGCCACCGAAGAGGAGATTCGGGGGACAGAAAGTCTCTGTTCCGGCACCCTACCGGGACGGGGAAGTGCCCCCGGAGCCATCTCCATCGATCTCCACCACCATCTCCATCACCGTTGCTGATTCCCATGATGAGGAGGGAGTAGTTCTCTCTCGAGGCTAAGGGTTCTACCGGTAGCTATGTGTTCATCTCTCTCTCTCTATGCATGATCATATTGTGATCATGAGCTTGTAATCTATAGATCTACCTTGGTACTCAAGTGCTTTAATAGATCTCTGCTCTCCCCATGTGTGTGAAAGTGACATCATGCACACCATGGTGGCACTTAGGCTAGAGATTACAAATACTTGTTATGAGTTATATTTGGAGTTGGATGTCTTTATGAAACTGTGGTGTTTGTTGGACTCATCTAGTGCTCAAGGTGACAGTGTGGGGTTTTCTAGATGGGAAAGGCTTACTTTGAGGAGTGCTATTATAGCCCTACCATGGATTAGAGTGTCCAACCGGAGAGTAGTTAAGAGTAGTATCATAAAGAGAAGATATTTATATGAGAGTGTTCACTAGTGAAAGTATGATCCCTAGGCCTTGTTTCTTAGCATTGAAACACCGTTTGCTATTAGATCTATTACCTGTTTGCTTGTTGCCATCTTTATTTCAGTTTGCCTTTAGTCTCTTCCACGCCATCAATCTATTTTCTATCACTGTTACCACTTATAATTGTCTATACCACTTCTATTTCACTATCTCTTCGCCGAACTAGTGCACCTATACACCTGACAAGTGTATTGGGTGTGTTGGGGACACAAGAGACTTCTTGTATCTTGATTGCAGAATTGCTTGAGAGGGAATACCTTTGACCACTTCCTCCCTGAGTTCGATAAACCTTGGGTGATCCACTTAAGGGAAAACTTGTTGCTGTTCTACAAACCTCTGCACTTGGAGGCCCAACAACTGTCTATAAGAATAGAAGTGCGTAGACATCAGAGATCTGCACAACACAACCACATAACTTTATCCCCAACTTGCGACGAGGTTGTCAATCTCACCGTGTTTTGGGGAAAACAAAGAATTAAACGTATCAAATGGAAAGAAGTAAAAGTTTGTAGAAAGTAAACACAAAACAGTAAACAGTTTGCAGATTGTATGTAAAGAAAAAGGACAGGGATCCATAGTTCACTAGAGGTGGCTCTCCTTAGATAGATAACATGCTGGGTGAACAAATTACAGCGGGGCAATTGCCAAACATCGAGAAAGCAATACATGCATACACTAATCATCTTGACTCCTTTGAGACTTGATTGGGCATTACAACATTATACATAGACCGCCATCAAACTGCATCTATGACTAATAATCCACCTTCAGGTTATCATCCGAACCCCCTCCAGTATTAAGTTGCAAGCAACAGATTATTGCTTTATGAACTGCGTGTAAAGTAAACAATACGATTGTTCTATAAACAAAGGATTGTTGTTTTCTCCCTAGTAGCAACAACACATCTAGTACCTTAGAGATTTCTATCACTTCCCAGATTACCAGAGGCATGAACCCACTATCGAGCATAAATACTAACTCTTGGAGTTGCTAGCATCTACTTGGCCAAGATAGCTACTAACAACGGAAAGCATGCAATATCACAAATAACAAAGACATGATAGAATCAATAATCAATCTGAAATAGCATCTCAATATCCATCGGATCGCCGCAAACACAACATGTAGAATTACAAATAGATGATCTTGATCATGAACGGAGCTCACAAGATCTAGACATGAAAGCTCAAAGGAGGAGAACCAGACATCTAGCTACTACATGGATCCGTAGTCCAAGGATGAACTACTCACGCATCACACCGGAGGCTTGCATGGTGATGAAGAAGGCCTCCAGGGTGAATTCCCCTCTCCGACAAGGTGTCGGGAAGAGCTTCAGATCCCTCCCGATCTAGGGATGGAGATGACAGCGGCTACAGACTTGTTCGTGGATTTTTGATCGGGTACTTAGGGTTTACGTCCCGAGGGCATCTTATAGTCGGAAGGGGAGGCCGAGGGGGTGCCTGGGCTGGCCACACCACCCCCTGGCGCGGGCCAGGCCTAGCCGCGCGGCCAGGTGGTGTGGCCGGCCTCTCCGTCTCGTATTCTGGCACTTGATGACATCCAGAAAAATAGGCACTTTGGCTTTTGTCCCGTCCAATTCCGAGAATATTCATTTTCTGACTTTCCTGGAACCAAAAACAGCAGAAAACAGGCAGCTGACACTGTGGCTCTTGTTAATAGGTTAGTCCAAGAAATCATATGAAAAGTACTCCAAAGTAGGAACAAAACACAAGAAAGTGGATAAAACTAAGCATGGAACATCAAAAATTATAGATACATTTGCAATGTATCAAGTCCATCCTTCATCTCATCACTCATTCCTTCGATACACGTGGAATTTTTCCTTCATACAAAACTTCACACAATCTTTATTAGCAACATTAGTGCACTCAAGATAATAAGTCTTCAGGTTCAGTTATAACACCAATAAAACCTCCATTAAAATACTAGCTACTATAGCACTTCCCTCAAAAAGCTCAATTCCCCAAAAGAACTCAAAAAGGAACCAACAAGAAGCAAATACAAATAATGATAGAAATCTATCAAAACAGACCAGCAGGTAAAGACGAATTTTTTCGAAGACCTTATGTTGCTCAAATCAAAAAGTGTTGAACTAACGAAAGTTAGATAACAACCTGGGGCAGAAGCACAAAAAGTTACGCCTCAAAATGACGTACAGAGATTTTACAAGAATTTTTACGGTGAAGCACAGAAATCTGTTTCGGGACAGCAACTTTCCCAAGCATTACTTCTCTCTCATTAGAGGTTACTCTTGGCACAAAAACCACACAAAAAAGGATAAGGATAGGTTATTACTGAAGCAATAACTTCCAAATCTCAACTAAAACTTTTGGGTTATCTCCCAATAAATACTTTTCTTTAACTCCTTTAAGTTAGGCATGATAGTTTGAGAAGATGCTCACATAAGAAATATAAATTGAAGTAAAAGAGAGCATCAAGAAGAAAATTCAAAGCATATTTAAGTCTAACCCACTTCCTATGCATAGGAATCTTGTAAAAAAACAAGTCATGAAAGCACAAAGCAACAAGCATAGTAAAGCAAGACAAGTGCAACTTCAAAACTTTCAACATAAAGAGGGGAAACTTAATATTATTGAGACACATAAAACCATGTTTCCCTCTCTCATAATAACTTTCAGTAGCACCATGAATAAAATTAACAATATAACTATCACATAAAACATTCTTATATTGAGCCACATGCATAAAATAATTAATACTCTCCACATAAACATAGTCATTCTTATTGATTATAGTGGGAGAAAATTCAACAAAATAGCTATCATTATTATTCTCATCACCATAATCATTAAATATAGAAGGCATATTGTAATCATAATTAATTTTCTCCTCAATAGTTGGTGGACTGAAAATATCATATTCATCATTGTAATCATCATATATTGGAGGTTTGGTATCATCATAAGAAATATAATAGCTATCTTCCAAAGGTGGGGAACTAAAAAGATTATTTTCATAAAAACTAGCTTCCCCAAGTTTAGAATTTTCCATAGCATTACCAATAATGGTGTCCAAAGAATTCATACTAACAGCATTGCTATTAGCATGCAAATAAAGTTCCATAGGTTTTTTAATTTTCTCTTCAAACACTTCATCTCCTAACTCAAGATAAATACTATAAAGCTCTCTAATTTTGTTGTTCTTTTCCATTAAGCCTAACTAGTGAAAATAAAAACACGGAACAAAAAGACGAAATTGCAGAATCTAAAGTAAACAACTTCGAGCACTGACACCGGAGGATGTGAGTACCTTTTACCTTACCTCCCCGGCAACGGCGCTAGAAAATAGCTTGATGCCTACGCACTTCTATTCTTGTAGACAATTGTTGGGCCTCCAAGTGCAGAGGTTTGTAGAATAGCAGCAAGTTTTCCCTTAAGTGGATCACCCAAGGTTTATCGAACTCAAGGAGGAAGTGGTCAAAGGTATTCCCTCTCAAGCAACCCTACAATCGAGATACAAGAAGTCTCTTGTGTCCCCAACACACCCAATACACTTGTCAGGTGTATATGTGCACTAGTTCAGCGAAGAGATAGTGAAATACAAGTGGTATGGATAATTATAAGTGGTAACGGTGCTAGAAAATAGTTTCCTGACGTGTGGTTGACGTGGGAAAAGACTAAAGGCAAACTGAAATAAAGATGGAAGCAAGCAAACATGTAACAGATCTAGTTGCAAACGGTGTTTCAATGCTTAGAAACAAGGCATAGGGATCATACTTTCACTAGTGAACACTCTCATATAAATATATTATCTTCATGATACTACTCTGAACTACTCTCCGGTTGAACACTCTAATCGATGGTAGGGCTATAACAGCACACCTCAAAGTAAGCATTTCCCATCTAGAAAACCCCACACTATCACCTTGAGCACTAGATGGGTCCAACAAACACCACAATTCCATAGAAACATCCAACTCCAAATATAACTCATAACAAGTATTTGTAATCTCTAGTCTAAGTGCCACGATGGTGTGCACACTGTCAACTTCACACACATGGGGAGAGCAGAGATCTATTAAAGCACTTGAGTAGCAAGGTAGATCTACTTGATTACAAAGCTCATGATCACAATATGATCATGCATAGAGAGAGAGATGAACACATAGCTACCGGTAGAACCCTTAGCCTCGAGAGAGAACTACTCCCTCCTCATCATGGGAATTAGCAACGACGTTGGAGATGGTGGTGGAGATCGATGGAGATGGCTCTGGGGGGACTTCCCCGTCCCGGCAGGGTGCCGGAATAGAGACTTTCTGTCCCCCGAATCTCCCCTTCAGTGGCGGCGGCACTATGGAACTTTTCATGGATTTCTGATTAACTACTTAGGGTTTTTGCATCGGGAGGCACCTTATAGGCAAAGAGGCAAGGTCGGTGGGCGGCTAGGGGGGCCACACGACCTGGTGGCGCGGCCAGGGCTAGCCCACGCCACCACATGGTGTGGCCGCCCTGTGGCCCCTCTCTGTATCGTCTTCTGGCTCCATGAGTCTTCCGGTAAAATATCGACTTGGGCTTTTGTCCGATCCAATTCCGAAAATATTGATTTTATGATTTCCTGGAACGAAAAACAGCAGAAAACAGGCAACTGACACTGTGGCATCTTGTTAATAGGTTAGTCCCAGAAAGTGTATAAAAATACTCCAAAGTGTGGGAAAAATATAAGGAAGTAGATGATACGTCCATTTTGCATCACTATTCTATGTCTTAATTCACTATTATTCATTGATATATTTCGTATTGAGAGGTGATACTTATGGTATTTCATCTATTTTTGCATGGTTGATGACTTTTTGGAGCATGGACCGCTGTAGTCAGGTTTCTGATGGAAAATGTGCTGTTTGGAGGCAAAATTCGTGAAGATCAGAAAATCCGGGAAAATATACGGAAAATCCTATTTTTCCAGAAGACTCAAGATGCCAGAAGATGGAGTGGAAGTGGGCCACAGGGGGCCCACACCACCCCATGGCGCGGGCAGGCCCATGCCCTGCCTGGAGGTGGTGTGGCCGCCCTGGCCCACTCCAGCCTCTCCCCTCTGGCATATATCATCTCCACGAAACCCTAAGACTCAGGGAGCAACCACTGAAAGATTCTGCCGCCTCTGCGGGGCGGAAAACACCGAGAGAGAAAGATCTCTCCGGCAGACATATTTTTGTCGGGGGAATTCCTTCCCGGAGAGGGGAGATCGTCGCCATCAACACCACCATGAAGCTGGACTTCATCGGGATCATCATCATCATCGCCACCATCATCACCATCAGCACCCTCATCACCATCTCCATATTGTTGTAACAATTGAGTTGAATCTTGCATAGTTCATAGGGGAAACTTTCCCGGTGTTGATTACTACTTGTAGTTGATGCTATTGAATGAACCATTGAATTATTGTTTATGTTCAGATTGTTATACATCATTATTCCATCTCTGATCATGATCCATATGATGTCTTGTGAGTAGTTCGTTTTGTTCTTGAGGACATGGGAGAAGTCTTGTTGTTAGTAGTGGAATTGCGTTGAGAAAGATTCAATAGATTGTTATTTAAGTTGTGGTGTACTTCTTCTAGTGGTGTCATGTGAACGTCGACTACATGACACTTCACCTATAAGGGCCTAGGGGAATGCATTGTGTATTTGGCTACTAATCGTAGGGGTTGCCGGAGTGACAAAAACCTGAACCCCCGTTAGGAAACCATTGCACACGGGGTGTAAGGGTCTTAGAGTTTAAAGCTGTGGTTAGGTTTTTACCTAAATTACTTTCTTGTACTTACGGATGTTTGCAAGGGGTATAATCGCAAGTATGTATTAGTCTTGGATGGGGCGGTACATTAGCACAGGTTCACCCACACAACACTTAGCAAGCTAAAGAAGATTAATCGACTATATGAAGCGAAAGCACTTGACAGTCTTCCCATGTGTCCTCGAGAACGTTTGGTCATCTTAAGTAATACAACCGGATTGTCCTTTGCTTCATAAAGGATTGGGCCACTTGCTGCATTTATTCCTACTGTCTTTTATTTACTCGTACTTTGTTTACTTGCTTTATCAAAAACCCCTAAAAATCCGTTTGCTAAGTATTTGTAGAGAATTCCTGATCCATACCACTAGCCAGCACATTTTGCTCCTCGTTGGGTTCGACACTCTTACTTATCGAAAATACTGCGATACACCCCCTATACTTGTGGGTCATCAGTAGATAAAATCAAGAATGGAACATCAAAAATTATAGATACGTTAGCAACGTATCATAACACACTAAAGAATTCTCCTCAAGATTATAATAATCTAGGCAAGAAAATCATGTCAATTGGTTCATAGTAGGTCTCACCCTAGATTGATAATGACAATAGATCGAAGTTCAATTTGCAAAAAGTAACTAGAGGATCGGAGGAGAAACATACCATAGATCACTTGTGTGCGAGAAAATCGAACGAAATTGAATAGAGATGGAGATCCCTTGAGGTTTTGAGAGAGTTTGGAGTTAGAAGAAATAAAAAGGATTGAAATTTTGGAGTTGGGAGTACCTTCCCGTGTGATTTTGTGGTCTGATGCAACTATACAGGCATAGCTATATGGTCGGAACAATGTGTTTCGACCGTATAGTTGGCTTTTTGTCGAAAATTTAGGTTTTCCTCCTAGCGGTGCAGCTATACGGACGCAACTATACGGGCAGAACAAAATGTTCCGGTCGTATAGTTGGTCGTTAAACTGTCTGTCCGTTGTGATTTTTTTGTAAAGGCATCGATATCTATACGACCGGAACTATACGGTCGGAATTTTTATTCTCACCCTATAGTTGGTCGTTAAACTCTCAAAACATATGAAAAAAAATTGTACGGAGGCATTGATATCTATATAACTGGAATTTTTATTCCCACTGTATAGTTGGTCGTTAAACTCTTAGTACATATTGCAGAACAATTCTCGAGGCAAAGATATCTATACGACCGAAGTGATACGATCAGAATTTTTATTCCTGCCGTATAGTTGGTTCTTAAACTCTCTATGTGCATCAAAAAAATTGTTTCTTCGTAAACTGTTTCTTTTCCTGTAACTTAGTGATATACCTTGTTTTTGACAGAAAATTGATAGTAAATATTGTCGACCAACAATAGCATGAATAAAGCATAATTTCAAGTACTACCAAACTTCTTCTCCTCGAATAGAGTTTTCTAGCACTCTTTATTAAACAAAAACTTGAACTAAAACTAAAAACTTAACTCAAACCTTTATTTCACATGGGGTGCCTCCCATGAAGCACTCTTTCACACACATGGGGAGAGCAGAGATCTATTAAAGCACTTGAGTAGCAAGGTAGATCTACTTGATTACAAAGCTCATGATCACAATATGATCATGCATAGAGAGAGAGAGATGAACACATAGCTACCAGTAGAACTCTTAGCCTCGAGAGAGAACTACTCCCTCCTCATCATGGGAATCAACAACGATGATGGAGATGGTGGTGGAGATCGATGGAGATGGCTCTGGGGGCACTTCCTCGTCCCAGCAGAGTGCCAGAACAGAGACTTTCTGTCCCTCGAATCTCCCCTTCGATGGCGGCGGCACTGCGGAACTTTTCGTGGATTTCTAATTGACTGCTTAGGGTTTTTGCATCAGGAGGCATCTTATAGGCGAAGAGGCAAGGTCGATGGGCGGCCAGGGGGGCCACACCACCTGGTGGCGCGGCCAGGGCTAGCCCGCGCCACCACATGGTGTGGCCGCCCTGTGGCCCCTCTCCGTCTCGTCTTCTGGCTCCATGAGTCTTCCGATAAAATATTAACTTGGGCTTTTATCCAGTCCAATTCCGAGAATATTGATTTTCTGACTTTCCTGGAACCAAAGACAACAGAAAACATGCAACTGGCACTGTGGCATCTTGTTAATAGGTTAGTCCCAGAAAGTGTATAAAATACTCCAAAGTGTGGAGTATTTTAACTCAAACCTTTAAGAAGTTTAATAGGTTAAACTTCTTCTTCTCGAATGGAGTTTTCTAGCACTCTTTATTAAACAAAAACTTGAACTAAAACTAAAAATTTAACTCAAACCTTTATTTCACATGGGTTGCCTCCCATGGAGCGCTCTTTTATGGTCAATGGCTTGACCTTGATGATACTCACTTGGGCCAGATGAGTGGAACACCCACTCCAAAATAATTGGTCTTTAAAGTGATGGCCTCCTTTTCATCATGTTTGGCTTTTTTCTTCCTGGGGAAATGAATAACAAAAGGATCCCGCGAAGGTAATTGCAGTTTCACGTTCCCTTCATGCAGATTAATAAAAGCCTTAATAGTTCTAAAGAAAGGACCGACTAATATAATAGGAGCAGCAGCATCTTCAGGCTTGTGAACAATAACGAAATCAATAAGAGCGAGACAACCTTTAATGTATACTAAAGTGTTCTGCTTAATTCCTACAGCTTGATTGTAGGTAGAATCTGCTAGATGCAATTTTAACTCAGTAATTTTAAAGGAGACAAGATTTAACTTGTTAAAAAGACTCTTCAGAATTGTTGAGACGCTTGCACCTAGATCACAAAGTGTAGCTATCTCATTGGTTCCAATTTTAATCTTAATAGTAGGCTCAAATATGTCATCTAGTTTAACAAGTAATTTTTTAGCAATTTGCTTGTATTCTTATTCAAGCTCACGTACCTTTATTGCTACTTGATTGACAAAATGTTGGTACATAGCTTCCTTACTACCTTCACTCAGCAGAATATTTATGTTGATCCTTTTTACGAGATCTTCAATAGTGTAGCTTAGTGAAGGAGCATTACTATAGTCAAGTTCTTTAGGCTTCTCCCTTTGGATCCTCATCATTTTGAGTTCCTCAACCAGATTGGGCTCAGTTTTACCTACAAATTTAGCTAGAATGAGAGTTTGACTCTCGGTTATCTTATCTAGTTGTGCCTCAACGATCCTTGTTCTTTCTTGAAGGGCCTGTAAATCATTTCTCAAACTAACAGCTTGGTTAGATAATTTACCAAGCATAGTATCATGGTTCTCCGTAATTTTAACTAGAATATTATTTTGTTCGTTTTGTGAGTCTATGAAAGACTTCAGTGTTTCTTGGAGACTACCATTACTATTTCCCATATTATTATTAGATTTATCTACAGGACTAACATAGTTTCTCTGAAAGTTAGGATTGTAACTCTTCTTCCAAGCAGGATTATAATCATTATGAGTTATGAAGTCTATTTCTTCAATATTTGTTTTGGGAGTGGCTCTTACCTGAATTTCCTTACCTTTTACGTCTATATAAGCTCATCCAACTTAGCATTGAGATCTTCATTCTCTTGTGGTGAGACAGAGTTTACCTTCTTCATATTTGATCTTTCCACATGCCATTGGGCATGGTTGTCTTGCATATTGTCTAGCAGCTGCTTTGCTTCGACAATATGTTTACCATAAATGTTTCTCCAACTGCAGTATCAAGCATAGACTTAGATACAGGATTAAGAGCATTGTAAAATAAATGGAGGATTAACCAATCTTCCATCCCATGACTAGGATAGTTTCTTAGGCATTCTTTCATCCTCTCCCATGCAAGCGCTAGTGGCTCACGCTCTTCCTGTCTAAAGCTAGTAATATTAGATCGAAGTTGCATAGTCTTTGCAGGTGGGAAAAATTTAGTCATAAATAAAGAAGTACATCCCACCTATGATGTAATAGTATTTTTAGGCAAAGATAGAAACCATTGTTTAGCTCTCCCTCTCGGAGAGAAAGGAAATAGAAGCAATTTGACCGCATCAGGGTCAACGTATTTTATACGCATCATATCGCATATTTCAGTAACAGTATTTAAGTGCATACCTGCGTCTTCAACAACAGAGCCTCCAAATTGATTTTGTTGAATCAAACTTAAGTAATGGGGCTTAATTTCATAGTCATTAGCAGCGATTGCTAGCTAAGTTATAGGAGTACGCAAATAATCATTATTGGGAGTAGCAAACTCCCCAATCTTCTTTTCAACCATACTTTCTATGTTTTTAGGTTTTCGTAGATAAAGAGTTATAACAGTAAAAGCAAGAATTTAAAGACTAACTATTTTTTTGGTTTATCAAATAAAGACTGAAAGCAAACTAACAAAATTTAAAAACAAGAATTAAAACTAGCAAGGTTCCTAATAACCTTACCATGGTAGCTATTGCTTCCCCAGCAACGGCGCCAGAAAAAGGTTTGATACCTTCGATTTGGATTACAAATGTAGTATAGCTTCTTTTTCCCTAGTAGACCTAGGTTATCGAATCCTCGAGAAGCGAATGCGTAGTGAAGTTACTTTAACGGACCTTCGGAAGTTTTAGAATTCCTTTTGTGTTTTCACCGGATCAGTAGCTTGCGTATTTTTGTTGTTGTCGATGATGGAGAGAGGGCCTAGGCCGTTCGGTTTCACCTGTAGCTGTGCAAAACATCTGATGGAAATAAAAGAGAAAAATAAAGTATGAGTGTACTTGTTAGAGCAAGATAAATTATATGTGGGCAGTGCATCCATAATTGCTATTGCCTCCGCAACCGCTTGTAGCAATAACCTACTAGTCTCATCCATAGAAGAAAGAGAACTAATGATATGCATAATGATGTCACTGTTAATCCCAAGCAAATCCCTCACATACAGCCGTACTACCCCTTGTCACTGGGGTTCCCAACCTGCAGATCAGTCATCACTCATACTCCCTATACCTGGCTCAACCCTTGGGGTCTTGGGTACCTGACAAGTCCTTGGATTTAGTCAAGAGAGGATACAATAATCATCATGTCATACAAAATAATACACGATCCCATCTATGATAATTGACATTCACAATTGCTACATGGCTAGGCCGAAGCCCTTAGCCCAAGGAGAATTACTCACACATAGAGATAAGATCAACAATCACAAACATTGTAATAAAAATCATAAAATTGATGACAATTTTGTTACAATGTCGCCAATCGGAGAAGAGATCTACTATTACAAGTGGTGGAATATGGCTATAGAGATGGAGAAGGGTTTGGAGATCTGGAGGCGGTTGGTGATCTGTGGTAGAGACTTCTGGATGGTGCGAACTCTGTTTTCTCGTCGCCAGAGGCTTCTTTATATAGGGGTCCCTTCATGAAAGTTGTTTTGTTTGACCTAACGGTGGCGGCACCAACTATATGACCAGAGCTATACGGTCATAATTTTTGCTCCAACCGTATAGTTGGTCGTTAAAGCATCTGCCTCCGATGTAAGGCTCCTGTTTTCTTCTAGTAGTTGGAAATCTCGTATCTTTGACTTTAATGTAGTAATTCCCTCCTTTAAATGATATTATCTGCGCAGGAAAAATACAAAAGAAAGGATTGCATACCCCTCTTAATATTAGTATTAGTGGCATGGTTTAGAGAGATATTTCATCAAGAATATGATTAATATCAAGTTTAAATGTGGATGTTAGATGGCTATATTTCAGAGCCATCAGCCGTCAAGTCCTAGCGCCTCACGGCCCCGTGGCGTATCGTGGTGGGGCCATGCTCATTGAACTCATCAGCCATTAGACACTGGAACTCGCCAAGGCCCTCTGAGTGTTGATTCGACAATTGTAGAGTGCACGGATGGGGCCTATGAAGGTCTCACCGGCATCCTCATCCCCTTTGGAAGCCTTCCCTTTCTTGGGAGCCATCACCCGAGGGAAGAAGGAAGAGAGAACAAATGGGCTAGCATAGGAGCCGGAAGGTGAGATGGCCCAAGGAGGAGAGGTGGTGGCGGAGAGAATGAGGAGAGAAAACCCCGCCATCATGAGATCTTCTTTTGAAGCACCTTTGAGAGATTATCTAGAAAATCCGTAAGCACGGAGGTTCACAGATCCAACGTCAGGGTCTCCCTACCGTTTGGTCTCCACAACAACGATGGAGCATCGCTAACGCAACCGCCGCATGAAGTTGAGCGGGCTCAGCATCTTCAGGGCCCCTACCCCTTCGCTCCCAAGGAGCGCGCGACCCAGGTGCCCAAGGGATACTATCGGGCTAGTGGCAACTGGGTTACCACAACCCATCTGCTGTTGGGCCCTGGCAATGGGTGCAATCGTGGTGCCTTAGAGATACCCCCTCACGGAGGCAAGTGGACTTCGCCAAGCATCAGATGAAGCCCCTCGTCAAGCAGCACTTCTCACCCACGGAGTGCCAAGACCCTCGGCAAGGCACCCCTTGTCGAGGATCTCCGCGAAGTGCGCCGAGACCAAGGCGCCAAGTCCCGGACGCTAAGGCGGATCACGTGCGGGATGAAGACGGTGGATGATGGCTTAGAGGGTGATAGTTGTCTAGGCTTGCGCCTGTTTCTCAAGGAATGCATCTTCCCCTTCAGGAAGTCAAGAGTGGTCGATAATCGCTGCCACTAGGAGGGGACCCTCTCTGAAGAAAGGAGGGCACAAATGTCGTGACCAGTGATGCCTTGTCACGGAGGATGCTCACGTGAGATAACCCCTTTAACCTACCTGTTCACTCCCTTGTCGCCATGTGGGAACCCTTCCCGCCAAAGACCCAGGAAGAGGACTGGGGCGCCTATAAATCAAGGGGTGCGGCACCAAAGAAGGAATCTTCTTATTCCACATTGGAAACTCTAGCTTTCTCCTAGCCAGGAACCCTAGATCTGATCGCTAGATCAGCACCTTGTATTGACCTCGCCAAGCGATACAAGCAATCCTGACAAGCAGGAGTAGATTTTTACACCGCACGGTGGCCTAAACCTGGGTAAACTCTCCGCGTCTCCTTGCTGTGATTTTTGCGGTTCCTCGCCAAGGTAACTGAGGGATCTTGGGGAGATCGTGTTTAGCCCGTGCGTTCGATATCATCCTACTTCACGAGATACCTTGCCGGGAGAAATCTCCGACATATCCACCGCGTAGCCTTGCTAATATTTCCAGGAATTGGCTACATGACGTAGATCACAAGTATAGAACTCTGCTTAGGGTCAGAGCGATTGTCGTTCAATATGGTTGTGTAGAAATGATAAAGCGTTTAATGATATTTTTTTGGCTCTTATATGTTATCAACCGGTGTATCGGTACACTCCGCATATGGCCATCGCTTCATCGCGTGGAGTTTCTCGATCAATTTACGGAGGTGTGAGGACATGGTGAGGTTTTTTTACCTGACATGGGTGGCAACATAATCTTCGGATAAGATCTCCACCACCTTAGGCACTTTGTAATTTATTATTCTGATATATAGTTCACTTTTCTTTTATTTCAAGAATTTGGATTTGTGTCGCTTGCGTGCATCATAGTTATGTAGATGTCATGTGTAACTTAAAATTTCTTACTTTCTCCGATCCAGTTTATTAGGCAAGCACGTAGTTTAAGAAAATCTTTGACCAATAAAATATACAATATATGTCTCAAAAAATATACTATTGAAAACTACTTTTGAATATGAATTCAATGATATAATTTTTATGACATTTATATAAAATTTGTTGACTAAAATTAATGATCAAAATTATTCTTAAACTACGTGCGTACCTAGTAAACCGGACCAGAGGGATCAGTAATAACGTGTCCTATATCGGAAGGCGAGTGCTACGCGTCCCCAGGGGATATTTCCCCCGGATCCCCCACCTCCCGCTGCTAACACGTGTCCCCCCAAAAGCCCCCAAATCCCGCTTTTGCTACAACTAGTTCCGCTTTTGCTACATGTAGCAGAAAACAGTTTGGCCTAGAAAAATAAGAGACATACTAGACCTCGCCGGAGACTTTGTGCAAAAAAAATTACTAATGTAGCAAAACCGACTTGGCCAAAAAATATCGCCGGAGACTCACCGGAAAAAACCTAGTCAGAGGCCTCGTAGTAAAATGTTTACGCTATTTTAGCAAAAGCATTGCGCTAATGTAGCAAAAATAAAATTATGAATGTAGCAGAACCAACATCGCACTCGTCGGAGACTTCATCAGAATTTCTCGCCGGACACTTCGTAGCAAAAAGGTGTGTTTTAATGTAGCAAAACCTGACTTCGCCGGAGATTTTTTGCTGGAAGACCTCGCTAGAGACATTGTAGCAGAAACTTTGCCCTATTATAGCAAAACTAGAAAAGAGATGTAGCAAAATAGTTTAACATCTGTAGCAAAAAAAAGACTTCGTTGGACACATCGCCGGAGACTTTCACCGGGTAGCAAACCCAACGCCCACTTATAGCATTGTCGTAGACCTCTTGTAGCAAAACTCGATGCCGCTTGTAGCACCGCCGCCAACCGCATGTAGCACCGTCGTTGACTGCATGTAGCAAATCTCGACGATTTACGTAGCAACGTCGATGACCTTACCACTAGTAGCAAAACTCGACGCCGCTTGTAGCACCGACGCCAATTACATGTAGCACCGTCGTCGATTGCATGTAGCAGATCTCGACGAGGCCGGAGGATGACGAGCCCGAGTTCATGTAGGCGTAGAGGAGGGCGATGGCCTGCTCGCCGGCGGGGAGCCGATGGGGGGGGACGTGGCGGCAAGAGCTTCAGCCACGGGCGGCGTGGAGGTGGGCGGCGCGACCTGCTGGGACGGGCGGTGTGGCGACGTGACCTGCTAGCGGCACGCGGCGCGGCAACGCGACCTGCTGGGAACGGGCGGCGCGGCGAGACAGGCACATGGGAGGAACCGGAGGCGGCGACTGCGTGTAGGAGCAACAATTCTCCGGCGGCTACGCGTAGGAAACGGGGCGGCGGCGATTCTCCGGCGGTTGCACGCAGGAAACAGAGACAGCAACAGTTCGTGTGGAGGTGAGATGCGGCAGTTCGGGAAGAGAAAAGGAAAGGAAGGAGAGCATCGGGGGTGGATCCACGCGTACCTGGCCGAGCGACGATCGACCCGGGGGATCGCCCCCCGGTACGTTCGATTCCCGCTGGATCCGTATCATTTTTCATATCGGAAAAATCTATTAAGCGAATGTGGCTGGTCGGAGAAGCGGGTAGGATGCAGATTATTTTGTAAGCACTGGGCCTTAGCCCCTCATCAGTCCATGTCAATCCCAGGGACAGAACCCACATTGGGGCCCAATTCGAAGCCGCCTCGTTTTCTTTTGAGGGAGAAAAAATAAAATGAAGAAACGAAGTCTGTGGCTCTGTGCCCACAAAGTCTCACGCCGAGAGCCCGAGACCGAAGGCACAAAGAAATCTAGAAGCGGCGGAACACAGGACTGCTCCACTTCGCCTTCCCCACGAACTCCGGCGACTCGGTCCCCCACCCCCCGAGCTCCCACCTGCTCCGACCACCGCCATGTCGAGACGCGGCGACTGGGTCTACGAGAACAACGGCGGGTAGACGCTCTCTTCCCCTACTTTTCATCGTCACCGCCTCCGTCTTTGCGCATCTCTAACGAGGGCCCGGTTTTCGTGGTGTTGCAGGACATGCGTGGCCATCGCCGGCGCGGACTACTGCGTGGTGGCCGCCGACACCCGCCTCTCCGTCGGATACAACATCCTCACCCGTGACCACTCCAAGATCTGCGAGCTGTAAGTCCCCCACCGAAATCTCGAGCCTCGATCTGCCCGCCTGGGGGATAGGGTTAGGTGATTGAGTGACCGTGAGGGTTTGTGGTGTGATAGGGGATCGAACTGCTCGGTGGAGACATCGGATTTTAGAGCCACGCTTGGCTCATTTAGCTAGGGTTTGGTGCTTGAGGTCTGGGATTGAATTGGGGAAAACACCTTACCTTTCATAAGACTTGCTGCGGTAATTACTGGTCATCACCTTGTTCTGTAAGCCCTCTACTTTGATTGGATTTCTACTGTAGTAAGATCTGTGGTTCCATAGTTGTCTGAGTCCTGGACTTAAAATACCCCTATTTCATGGCTACCCTTTTGTTGGGCTAGTAGGGTAGTTGGATTTTGCCTTAGCCTAGATCAATTATGTTACGCACTGCAGTATGCCATTTAGTTTAATCAATTAGAGGGTTTGACCCTACTAACATGTAGTTTGCCTCATTTTTTTGTTCATCTAGACATCCAAACAAGATTAAATGTTAAGACATTGTTTAAGGTGCTTGCATACTGGCACCTGTAAAGTTTATTATGAGCTTTATCATATCTTGTAGATCGGTTCCACTTTGTGGCAGCGCCTGTTTTTTTTTACCACGCCATCCTATTTGTCCTAGTTTTGTTTTGTGGGCTTGACACCACTTGGTATGGATAGGTCCACAGTCAGGTACTAATTTGTATGGTATGCCTTTTGTTGTCAGTCCACAGTAGTGGAGGATACCTCTTGCCTATATGTTTCCTCCTGTTTGTTATTAATGTAAAAAATTACAAATAAGCTTTTGTGAATGGTGGGACATTAGATGGCAGGACATATCAACATACAAGATGCAGTTGAAAGCTTTGTTTGATCGAGCTTTTTTCTTCACAATTTATTGTGCAGTGATTTTGTTTCATTGCATCTTGTTTGATCGATCATTTGTTTATTCCTCGACCCCTCTGAATTTGAAACTTTGCTGCAAAGAGCATGTTTTACAAAGCTATTACATTGCTTGCCAACCATTTCCATCTAACTACTTGATTAAGTCTAGTCGGTAATGTACAGTACAGTTTTTTTTTTTGCATAGTTGCTGTATGATATGATTGTAAGCAAACATATTCTTGTATCGTAAGTGAACACACACCAGGTCTAACCTGTTACCATATAATTAATTGTTTTTCATCCTAATAGAAGTTTGTAGTTACCCAGTGTTCTTCGGTCCCATTTGTAACAATGCCCGATCTTTCTTAGCTGACATTCTTTTTACTGTGAATCATCTTAATATGTGGCTCATTGCTAGTGTAAGCTGTGAAGTACTAAACATTATTTTTCTTCATTTGTTCAGGGCAGAGAAATGTGTAATAGCATCTTCTGGCTTCCAAGGTGATATCAAAGCTCTGCAGAAGAACTTATCTGCCAAAGAGCTGGTAAAAATTTGGAAAACCTCATTTATCTAAGTTTTCCATATATGTTCCTGTTCAGATCTCCCTTGTTGATATAATGATTCTCTGATGGTTGCATGCAAATCAAAATTTATAATACTATCTGATTTGGACTTCTTGGGGTGCTATTTACTTAGTCTATTGGTGATTGAAGTTATATGAATTTTGTAAAAAAAATATCAGCTAAGGTTTTGCACATAATCTGATTGAAGAGAGTAAAGTTGTACTTCATCTGTCCGGAAATAAGTGACTTGGATCTGTCTAGATTCGCATGTATCTAGACCTTTTTAGTATAAGGTACATGCGAATCTATAGAAATCCGAGTCACTTATTTCTGGAGGGAGGAAGTATATTTCTGGACTGTCTTGTCTCAGTTCCAGACCAAAATGCAGAGCTGGTTTAACATTATGTACATCATGTTTGTTTGTTGCTATGCCTGAAAATTAGGTTCAAAGTCTAAACTGTGCCATTGTACAACATCATTGCTCTTAATAATGGGTTGGTGTTGCTAGTGCTGTTGGTCTCATTATCATGTACTGTATTAGGGAAGATTTTCGCAACTTGTTTTTGTGCCTTATTGTTTCGGGTGGAGTGTGTCTAATCTCACTTTACAGCATATGTTTGTGCCTTATTGTTTCGGGTGGAGTGTGTCTAATCTCACTTTACAGCATATGTTTGTGCTCTTGTCACGTAGTACTAACACTGCCCACCAATGCAACAAGTGTGTGGTCTTATTTGCGAGAAATGTTGCTTGATACATTTTGAATGCTCTGCAATATCAGTATGCCAAAATCAATCTGTTCATGTACTGAACTATTGCTAACTAAATTACTGTTATCCTTTTGTTTTATTTTCTGTAGCTATATCAGCACCAGCACAACAAAAGAATGAGCTGCCCTGCAATGGCACAATTGCTCTCGAATACCCTGTACTACAAGCGATTCTTCCCATACTATGCTTTCAACGTGCTTGGTGGTCTTGACAGTGAAGGTATGGCTTACTCAATTTTCTCATCTAGATTTTCATGTTCAGTGTGTTCTGAGCGTGCATTCTACCTGTGCAGGGAAAGGATGTGTTTACTCCTATGATGCTGTTGGTTCCTATGAGAGGACTGGTTACAGTGCTCAGGGAACAGGATCTACTCTGATCATGCCAGTGCTGGACAACCAGCTGAAATCACCCAGTCCGCTATTAGTCCCTGCAAGAGTAAGCCCTCACATTTTTATATTTGTTGTCTGCTATCAAATTGTAGATCGGTTGAACTTGTCCAACTATCTTCTTTTTGCTGACTAAAGCAAGGAAGTTTATCTACGAGATATTGATCAATGGTTGTGCTGATATAGCGCCCCAGAGGTTTCTAAGAATCTTCCTTATAATTTGTGCAGGATGCTGTCACCCCTTTGTCTGAGTCAGAGGCTGTTGACCTAGTTAAGGATGTGTTTGCATCTGCAACTGAGAGGGACATCTACACTGTATGTTGCAGTCTCTACGTCCCTGAATTTCATCATTTGTCTTTTCCTGTCACATTTGCCACTGTACTCATCTGTTATTCTTACAAATAACGCAGGGTGACAAGGTGGAGATTGTAGTCATCAACAAAGCTGGCACGAGGCGCGAGTACATCGAGTTGAGGAAGGACTAAGTAGGGGCTTGAAGTTTGTGATGCAGTTCCATTTGCCTGGGAATGTTCCCTAGATATATAGGGAATTATTATGCCCACAGCTGTTACTTCATAGAAACCCTTGTCTCAGTGCTTGCTTTGCTTCTGTGCTGTACCAGGATTCACACATCTTGCTTTGTTGCATTAATTTGCTGCTTCATGAACATGTGACTGAGTTATTTATTGGCAGGAATCCTACGAGATACTGAACGTATGTTCTAGACATCTGATGATCTTTCGATAGTAACTCACTTTGATAATACAATTTGATAACTTGCACCCAGTAATCATTCGATAATAGACACCAGCCTATTTGGAATTTTGAGTTGGGAGTGACTGTCAAAGTCAGTACTTACTCTTCGTTTTGATCAGCCATTTTGTGTGGGTCGTTGGACAGGCACTAGCCTATTTGGAATCCTGCTCCTCTATCGATGTTCATTGACCCATGATGAAAAATTCCCAGAGAACTTATTTACTGCAGCAAAATAAACATCTAAACATCTAGTGTACTACTGCTAATATTGTACTACCACTGTGAATGTGTATTACTTCTGCTTTAGTAGTAGGTACAACTCCTGTATGCACAGAACTAACGAGGTGATTGTTCAATGTACTCTACTGCTACCACTAGTAGTAGTATTGTACTAGTACAAGTGTACTATTACTAGGTACGCACTATTTTTTAGGAATATAGAAGTTGTAAATAAACATCATCTCGTCAAACAAGACAGTAGTAACTCTAGTCGGCATGCACAACAACGTGCCAACCTAGCTGTAATGCCTCAGGATGTGACATGGTTAATTTAGTGCACCACAGCGTGCCAGCCTAGCTATAAAATGCGCCAGGATGTGAGATGGTTAATTTAGTGCAGTGCAGCGTGCCAACCAAGCTATAGTCATATGCAGCTCCAGAGATCTTGCAAAAAAAACCTCGTTCAAAGAGCCATCTCAATCTTCCCCATATTAGCCGTTTATCCCCACTCGCTAACGCCGCCTGGCCGCATTTGGGATCGTCTCTAGTGGCGCTTCGCACATTTTCCTCGCCATCTCGCCCATTGCATCGGATCTTGCAGGCCGCACCACTCCTCTCCAAAAGCCCCCTGACAGTCATACTCTGGTCCGACCTCGCTCCCAATCCATCCCGATGTCGCAATCGACGCACAACCGGTTGGACGGTGTCTGGAGCAAGGTCGGCGACGACGTTTTCAACGAAATCGCTATGCATCTAGACACTACTAGCGCCGCACGACTGGCTGCATGCTCCAAGAAGCTATACCGCCAAGTCACCGACGAAAAAGGAAGCATATGCCCCAACGACCACTGCGACACATTGGTCCCCTACAACGACATCTACGACCACACAATCTGGTGCTTCCACGGCCAGCAAGTCTGCACGGAGTCTGGATGCGAGTTTATCACCTCGTCGGTAGAGCTAACACCTTTGGTAGATCTCATCCGCCACCTCAGAGTTGCTCACTCGAGGACTGCGGCCATAATGCCCTACAGCCACAAACACTGGGAGTCGTCTAAGCCGGTGCCCGCAAGAGGCTCACGGAGAGCAGAGATCATCAGCATCAGGAAAAAGGGCACGATGTTCGTCGCCCAAATTGACGGCCAAACCACAAACATCGTCATATCCCCCAAGTTTGTCATTTCAAGGATGTGTGAATCACTACGGTACAAGGTCAAGCTTTGGTCGTTGTCTCTGTGGCATGATCTCCACGCGGTCGAAATGGTGGCGATATCTGAGCTGATGAGCAGGCCGTCCTTGGCCGAAGTCGCCTTGGAAGGGCTCACGTCGTACTCATCGTGGCCGCGTGTAACATCCTAGCATTAGAGCTTAGAAATAAGCTGAACACAGGTGTGTGCATTGCATTCATGCATAGAAAATCCGGATAATTTTCGCGCTTTTAAATAAAACCCTTCAAATAGATTGAAGCTTCTCTTAACTTGGTGGAACTGACGTAGATCATCTAGTTAACTGCGATAAGTTTCAACATGACTTTTGTTAAAACTTTATCTTTGGGTAATATAATTTGATCTAAGGGTAGATCAAATGTAATAACACTAAGTCACAACACACTACTTAATAAGGAGTGCTTCATCTTCTAGAGATCATTAAATGGTATTCTATACCACAACTCAAAGACGAATACTTAGTGTTCTAAAGATGATATCCAAATATTATATACCACAAAACCTGAATACTAAGTTAAGCATATCACTTAAGTAAAGAAACTCTATAACTAAATCTTGATACACTTGTTTGCCATATTTGTTCCTACCATGAGAATTATGGTGGTTTTTAAACACTAACTCTTATTACAAATAGAGTAGGAAAGGAAGTCAATCCAAGACCATTTAGCACATACTCTTAATATGATATTAATAGGTGACATTCCTATTTGACCAAGTCCTAGTGTCAATGGATCATCACTATTGAGTGATCAATTCTTGACTTAGAACTTATTGACTCATAGCCTTTGACCTATTGCGTTGACCTTTCAAATACCTTAAGTAAATTAATCTGAAGGAAGAACTATATATGGTTGAGTGTACCATCATCAATGGAATGTGATCCTTACTGGAGATCAAACCATTTGATGTGGGAGGAGTTAACTCATTTAACTAGATGCAGTACCTAAACCCAAGAGTTGACCTAGTAATTGAGGAGTTACGAGAAAGCTAGTAGTATTAGTACATCAGATAACAATCTTGTTAGGACAAGTGGATTTAGACTTAGAATAAGCTTGCTTAACAAGGTAAATCTATAGAGAGACTAATACAAGTTTAATACTTACTTGAGTATAGATATTGATCAAACAAATATAAGCCTAAGCTTGGTTTGATCAAATGATGGTGGTCATTATTCTCAAGTCACTTGGGAATAGATGACTAGGTGTTGAAGAAGACTTGTGAGTATACCAAATCAGGTAAAGCCTGGTCAGCTGAATCATCTAGCTTAATCATGAGAAATCAAGCTAGAGTATAATAAAGTATATAACATAGTTGTAGGAGTAGTTGGAGGCATAGTAGCATAACCAAGTTAATACAAGGACAACTGGTATTATGAGAATAGTACTATACCTATTTCAAAGGATTGATATCCTTTGTTATGTATAGTGAGGATTGTAGTCTTGCAATCCTTGGAAGTAGTTGCAAGATGAAGTTAAGGAAGTTAATAGATGGAGTTAGCAGTAGCTACATTGATAGGTGCATCAATGGTAGTTAACTGAGAGTAGTTATATACTAGTAGTAAGAAGATTGGAGTATTATTTGAGTGGCACGACCATGTCATCATATGGTGATGGAAATGGTGGAGTCAGATGATTGTCTTATTCAGGAGATGTGATCTTTGTGAATAACATAATAAAGATATATAGTGTACATTTAGGAAAGGAATTCCTTATCTCAAGATAAGTTTAGTAAAGTATTGAGGTAAGAATTATTTAGAAACCTTTAGCTAGCTATACATGCAGTCATGACAAGACCTATATCTACTTCATTAATCAAAACCCTAGAATCAAATAGTTGGTGAAACCATTTCCTATTCCTAGATAACCATTTAACAATACCTCTTGGACAATTAAAGCTTCCAAGAAATAATTAGAGAAATAGACGAGTGATTATGGAAGTAAGCATTGTTCATTTGATTGACATAAACCCTAATAAGGATCAAATTTCATAGAACAATTAAGATCACATTAGGAAACTGTTCTATGGTAATTTCAAACTCAACAAACCAATTAGAATTGGATTTGAGGAAATCACTAATCATAGAAAACCCTGAGATACAAATCACCAAATATGGAGGACCATGAAAACCAAATCATCATATTAGGAACCACAAAGAGTAATCCTTTATAAGTATTTAGATAAATATCTTATGAAGATAAATAGGAATAAGATTCTGTACATTGAAATATTCATCCTAAACCACTACTATTACATTCTTTTGGTGGTAATACAAATCATTCCTATGAAATATTATTATAAGAAACAAATCTCTAAAACCGTAATTCCTCTTCATATTCTTAAGAGTAAATAATCCTTTATTTAATCAAAATAAATAAAAATACCAAAAAATAATGTTAAACAAACCAGTTTCATTAATCCAAGTAGAATCCTTGTTGACTTAATGAATATTGGGTATTTGAAACCTTAAAAAGATTAATTCAAAGAAGTATTCTAAAATAGAAAAAATATTGAATAAACCAAATCTAGCTTGAGGCTCATTTCATCTCGACCTATCTACTGCTCACTGGCCCAATAGTAGCCCAACACGAGCCCGTCTCACCTCTTTTCTCTCACTGATGCGTGGGACCAGAGGTGGACCACGGGTTGAGATCGAAACATTGCCAGGTTTTTTTTGCAAGATGTTCATCGCCGTCTTCCTTCTCCAGCTGGAAGCAGCTCGGTGGCGGAGCCGATGCCGTCCGTTGTCGCCACGCCAGGATTCATGCTGTTGCCGACACTTCTGCGGAGATAAGACCTCCACCACAACGTCCTTGCTCATCCTCATCCCCATTCCTCTTCCCTCTCGTTCATATCCGCTCTAGAGAAGAGAACCGAAACCCTAGCTCGTCGGAACTCATCGTGCCGGCCATCTCCGACCACCTCCCGCTTAGTCATAGCCACTGCTGGAACTGTCATCGTCTTCTTGTTCATCTCTGATAGGCCCCGTAAGCAGACGTGCTTCGTGTGGTGTGGAATCGATTTCGAGAGTTTGCCGGCCATCACCGCCATGATCGTCGATTCCGGCATCACCTGACTTTGCCTCGTCTCGCCGACCATCCCATCAGCATCTCGGTGAGCCAACGGTGCTCAAGCACCTTTTCAATCTCTTATTTTTGCCCTAGAGCATAACCACATCGTCTATCGTCGTTGGCCGCCGCAGCGGTTGGTCGCCGGAGTACCTCCAGTGACCAAAATAGAGCGGCGACACCACTCCCAGGTTCACCTTGCTCTACTCTATCGCGTAGCAACCTTAGTTTCTCCCCGCAAGCTCCAGATCGACCGATCTGTGCTCGATAGTGAGCTCCGGCCAGCGATGACGTCATCATGTCGTCACGCCCACATCACCCGGTCCCACCAGTTCTGTTTTACTTGGTCTTTGTCTGCGTGGTTGTCGGCGTGGCCACTAGCCCACGGATCAGTGACTTGGGGTAGAAACAGTCCCGGTATAAAAAGTATTCCGGGTTAGTAAATAGTTAAAATAGTATAGATTTAAAAATAAATATAATTTCCAGAAATTTAATAAAAGGTTAAATCTTATAAATTCTATATCTTTTATTTTATAATTTAGAAAAATATATATAATATATTGAAATGCTTAGAAAAATAAACTCTATATTATGAACCTATTATCACATTTTAATTTCCAACTTAAATAATATAATAATTGCTATTAGTAAATAAACTATTTGGGATAAATCTTAAATAAGGTTTTTATTATTTAAAATCCATAAAATAATATGTATAATATATCAAAAAATCATAGAAAAACAAAATAAATGTTTATAAACTTGTTTCAATTATTTTTATATCATTTAACTAATATTTGTTATTTGTTAAGTATTTATTAAAAGGTAAAACTTATAAAAATCATAACTTATTATTTAAAAATCACAAAAATACTTATAATATACTGAAATGATCAAAAAAATAAATTTTACATATCAAAAATGTCAAATATTACTTTTGAAGGAAAATAAAAGGTAAAAGGTTTAATAAATCTTATTTAAACTCTTTTATTTTATTTTAATTCATTAAAAGTATATAAACCATTACTATTGTTTTTACAATTAATTGTTTAGAGTCTAAAAATTGTATTAACAAGTTCAAATAATGTTTAATTGAAGCTAAGATAAGGTTAATCATTTTAAGTTGTACTTATTTGAAATTAAGTAAGTTTTACTCTCCAAAACATTTTATCAATTATAAGATCATTAAGACTTGAGCAATAGTTCTTTCACAAGTTTGGGAATCCACTTTCAAGACTAAGGAATGTCTATAAATATTAAAACATAGTACCATTTCCATGTTTATAGAGATAAGTGTTACTCTTATATTAAGAAAGGAATAATATTCATCTCTAACTTTAATAAAACACCACCTATCCTATGATTGCTTAATGTAGTAATAATTTCCTCTTTCATAATCTGAGCTAATAAGAAACCTTAAAGTATTAACTTTAAGTTTAAGTGTTTTTACTGTTATAAAGAAATATTTTTCTCAAAAGTTATTCCTTTAAGAAACATTCAAAGTAATCCTTAAACACTTCTTAAAAGCTCTAAATGATTAACAACCCTGCTTACGAAATCTTCTAGAAACCATAACCATTTGAATGCTTTAGTATAGCATATTACTTATTGTATTTACTTATTGTTTCACACACACACACTCACAAGCCTTAATAAGAAGCACATGTGTAAAGCTGGTATAAAAGTGCAACACATTCCAAAGAACTCATCACAAACTCCAAAACCTAGATTAGATACGACTATTCCGGGGGTTCGCGTTTATCAAATTGCATTACATTAATTATGCATCATTGCATCTTGATTCTTTAAACATCAGTCCTTACCGGACTAATGATGGTACTTTCAGAACCTGGATCTTCTATTGTCTTGAAGGCTATGAGTGCATAAGTTTGTAATCACGAAAGGCAAGTTCACAACTTGCTCATGTCCTTACATTATTTTCTATCAAATGCTTGTAACTCAAATGTTGTCATCACCTGCATTCCAAAAAGATCTGAAAACATTATTTTTATAATACTATGATTATGGATTATTTACCAGATGGTAATAAGCCACTGATACAGTTCCAGTGGTAAAGGAACATAATATCTAGGACTTAACAACCAATGCTGCCAGTGATTCTAACACCGTATAATACGCGTTAACCATGAGATTTGGAATGGGACAGAGAAGTCAGCTATATCTTCTTCCTTCCATATGTAGGCAAGATGACCTTATCGTGACGTTGGGATTCCTGGTATGGATCCAACATATGGGTGGGCACCCTTAGACCCCACGATTTTGGTATCTAGATTATTTATGAGTGGCTGCCGGAGGTATAGTCGGACCTTTGAGGGAGCTTGCCAGGGGCATCACCAACTCATAGTCTTCGGGAACTCACCAGGGTTATAGCTTGCCCTAGTTGGAGGCTTAACGGAGGTGTAGTCAGCCCCGGAGGATCGTGCACACATATGGGGTCATGGAGAGGGCAGTGATTGGCTTGGATCACCTACTAGGCCCCACATGAAGGAATTGTGGATGGGAAAGATCGCCCGGTTATGTAACAAGGAGTTGGTATCTCATGGGTAAAGCAACGCACCTCTGCAGAGTGTAAGAATTGTGACATGTTACTCCCTGTTCCGAGAAGGAGCTATGGACATGGCAGGAAAGGAACCCCACGAAGGTTCTGGTCAACCTGTGAAGGCTGTCAGACATAGTTTTCAGAATAAAAGCAACCTTTGAAGAAATGTTTACAAAAACCTGCATTGCCTACGATCTCTGGTCTATGGCTGTAGTGATAGTGCATCATACACTCCTTTTTAGTGAACTTGCTGAGTACGCTCGTACTCAACCGTACCTTCTTAACCCTTGCTAGATTCTAAGCTATTGAAGACGACGTCAACATCAATTTCTGCTCAAGAAACCATCATCGACAACTCAAGTTCTTCAATAAAGTCAATGAAGTCAACATATACATCAGCTGAAGTGAAGATAAAGTATTGGTTTAGATAGGAGTAGATTATCTATCCCTAAAACCTATTTCTATATAGCATTGCAATAGCATCAATGGAAAGCCAAATAATTTAGATGTTAGTCTTAGTTACTAGATATTTCTGAGTTATTATTTCTGGTTCTTCTCTGTAAGAATTTTCTTTCTCTCTCTTTAACCTAGAGTGTTCTTTGGATCTTTTGTAAAGAGTCGAGTTGTAATCTATAGTCATGTCTTGGACCTGATGTGTTTCTGTTATACCACTCTGAGGGATGTAATACTAGTGAACGGTGTTTCATTGGTGTTATGTCAATGACTATAGTATACTACATCATGCAGTGGTATGCTGGGTCACCGCAGCTGGTATCAGAGCATATGCTTTGACCTTAGGTTGGTAAACCTAGTAAATGGGTAGAACCTGTAGGAAGGATGTTAGCAACCATAAAGAGTTCTCTAGAAATATGATGGATATTCAATTGAGAATAATCTCGTCATGTTGCTAGTGTGATGATTCTTTATTATACAATATTAAATGAGTACCATGTGTTTTAACTCGAGATGACTGATGATAATTTCGTATCTACAGTACAAGAATGGCACCTAGGTATCCACCTTGGAATTTTTAGGTGTTGAACAAGACCTTAGATGATTATAAAGATGCTTGGACAATCATTCTAAGACAACTTCTATGGAGTCTGGATTGTGAGTCTCGACTTTTGGTCAAGGTTTACAGTTTCTATGATGGACGGATATTGGCCAAGTATCGTATCCTGATCATGTTACCCAAGAAGTTGGGAGTGCATGGAGAAATGCCATCGGGAGAAGCAAGATGTATGGCAACAGCCTATCAGATTGCAGTCGTAGCAGCCATAACTAGGATAAGGGAACATAATTCCAAGGCACTGGAAGGTACTACCTATACTGCTATACCTCATTAAACTCCTAGTTCTGATCCAGAGTTAGATCATTCTGCTCTGGTAAAGACCAAACCTACTCTGGCAATAGAGTATATGGATCGTTATAAGTCTTTACTTGACACGTTCCATAACACTCATCAAGTGCTAGTTCAAGAGTTGGACACTGTCATTGAGGATTTCACTGATCCTACAAAGGCAAAGGCACGTAGAAAGAAGTTTGTTAGAGAAGCAAAGAACTCAAAGCCAATCTTTTCTAGATAGGTGTTTGAAGAATCAGAGTTTAATGACCCACACTCTGAAGTCTATGCCTATTACCCAGTCGAACCTCAGCAACTCGTAGACCCATGGACCAAATACAAGGAGGAACAAAGGATATGGAATGCACCCAACCCCAATAATGTCGTTGGAGATTCTACCGGATGGGAAGGCCAGTCTTATGAGCAAGTCACGGGACGAGCTACACTTCATGAATCGGGTAAGGGAGTAGAAACCAATTATAATCCTATAGAATCATATGGACCATATGGGGGTAATAATATTCCCACTGAGCTGGAAGAGTGTCCTGGTAGTTACTACACCCATATGTATGACTGGATTGTGGAAAAAGCAAAGAATACTTCTTCCTTTGAAGATGCGCTCGGAGGAGGACAGAAGAATACTGAAGAAGGTAATGAGTTTGATAGTCATTTTTCAATGGCTAATATCACTCTTGGTACTTCTACTCAAGGTTACACACCTACTGGATGTTCTGATGCACCAGAAGGCAGTCGTCGAACTTCGGGTCATCGTGGATGAAAAATCTGAAATCCTAGAAGTGAGTGAAGAAAGTAAGAATGGACGTAATCTAGGTAGTAGCGTGCTTAAATAATGTACATATTGGGTAATGCGTATTGTAGTGCTTGTGAGGCTTGCTGAAATAAGTGAGAGTATGCTCACATAAGCAAGAAATCCCTTGTAATATAAGGAGGAAGTGTACAACGGGAGTGTCTTGCTGTGGTTGGGAGTTGTAAAATTTCGAAGACATATGTTTAATACATGGTATATGTTTGAGTATTTCTTGGTTTTCCTTGGATCTTCTTGATTGACTAGATCTATACATGAAGTATAGCTTGGTGTGCAAATGCATGTGCATCATCAAGTTATTACTTGATGGTATAGACCTTTATAGAAAAGGGAATTCGTGTAAGGGAGTGACGAGTTCCGAAGACCAATATGAAGACTTGCAAGAAGAAGGAAGCCAAATATAAGGTGTATTAACACTATTTTGAAGGATGGATTAATTTCAAATAATTATTAGTTAGGTAACAAGGAATACTAGTACAGAAAAGGTGTGGAGCAACATTAGAAGAATTTAAGTTCAACCGAGATAGGTGATGTTGTTTCGAAGCTAATAATATAGTCATCCTAAGTTCATGGAAATATCATGAATAAATGTGAAGGAGAAGTTTGGAAACCGTAGCTGGTGTTCAAGCTCTAACAATTCAGAGAGAATGCCAGTAGTAAGTCCAGAACCTATATGGTAATTCATGCACCAAGGAAGTTCGCAACTGGTATCCGTAGAAGGTATCCTAGCGGTGTAGTGAAGTAGGTCATCTTTGTGTAATTTAAAGAGTATAAAACTTGGCCTAAGTTAGCTTAAATTTAAGAAAGCATGAAATTAAAGATCGTCTTTCGAGACACTTCGTGAAATCCGGCCTACAAAGAGAAAATGTCCAAAAGGTGAAGAATAAGGCAAATAATGTTGGAAGATTCAGTACGAAGATCCACTACTATGTGGGTGTACCGTAAATTGTTTCGTGTGACCTTATATAGGTAAGATATAAGCTGGACAGAGACCAATACCTTAACTAATGGATTTTATGCATGAAGTGTAGAGACCATTAGGAAACCCCAAAGGGGAGAGTAAACAATAAACACTGAAGTGTTGTTGTCTAACTTTCTGACTAAAGGTTGGAGAAGTACAAAATTATGGTGAGATTAAGCCTTATTCTCATAAGGTTATAAGAAATCATCTGTATAAGAGTACTCTCTAGAGTATGCCTGGATGAATGACCAAAGTAGACGTAACTGCTTAACCCAAGTAGACTAGCTATAAGGGGGAAACAGCTAGTAAGTTATCCTTTAGTGTAAGGAGAGTATTCCAAAATAGACCGGTGTAGTGTAGTAGAAAAACTATGTTGGAAGGGATAAAATATGGCCACAACCAATCCTAAATAGGAATGTAAGGATATATTCCAATAGATTGTAGCAGCCAAAACCATAGGATAAACTAGTAATGATTAAGTATATTGACAAGAATTAAAAAGGACTTAAGAAGAAATATTTGGATTCAGGATACCACAATTATTCCCAACTGTGATCACAATGGAATTTGAGAAACGGCGTGATCAACACAAGTCAATACTTCATTCTGAAACGCAAGAGGGTATGAACTTCGGGGACGAAGTTTATTTTAAGGGGGAGAGTCTGTAACATCCTAGCATTAGAGCTTAGAAATAAGCTGAACACAGGTGTGTGCATTGCATTCATGCATAGAAAATCCGGATAATTTTCGCGCTTTTAAATAAAACCCTTCAAATAGATTGAAGCTTCTCTTAACTTGGTGGAACTGACGTAGATCATCTAGTTAACTGCGATAAGTTTCAACATGACTTTTGTTAAAACTTTATCTTTGGGTAATATAATTTGATCTAAGGGTAGATCAAATGTAATAACACTAAGTCACAGCACACTACTTAATAAGGAGTGCTTGATCTTCTAGAGATCATTAAATGGTATTCCATACCACAACTGAAAGATGAATACTTAGTGTTCTAAAGATGATGTCCAAATATTATCTACCACAAACCCTGAATACTAAGTTAAGCATATCACTTAAGTAAAGAAACTCTAAAACTAAATATTGATGCACTTGTTTGCCATATTTGTTCCTACCATGAGAATCATGGTAGCTTCTAAACACTAACTCTTATTACAAATAGAGTAGGAAAGGAAGTCAAGCCAAGACCATTTAGCACATACTCTTAATATGATATTAATCGGTGACATTCCCATTTGACCAAGTCCTAGTGTCAATGGATCATCACTATTGAGTGATCAATTCTTGACTTAGAACTTATTGACTCATAGCCTTTGACCTATTGTGTTGACCTTTCAAATACCTGAAGTAAATTAATCTGAAAGAAGAACTAGATATGGTTGAGTGTACCATCATCAATGGAATGTGATCCTTAATGGAGATCAAACCATTTGATGTGGGAGGAGTTAACTCACTCATGAGTTAACTAGAAGCAGTACCTAAACCCAAGAGTTGAGCTAGTAATTGAGGAGTTATGAGAAAGCTAGTAGTATTAGTACATTAGATAACAATCTTGTTAGGACAAGTGGATTTAGACTTAGAATAAGCTTGCTTAACAAGGTAAGCCTATAGAGAGACTAATACAAGTTTACTACTTAGTTGAGTATAGATATTGATCAGAAAAATATAAGCCTAAGCTTGGTTTGATCAAATGATGGTGGTCATTATTCTCAAGTCACTTGGGAATAGATGACTAGGTGTTGAAGAAGACTTGTGAGTATACCAAATCAGGTAAAGCCTGGTCAGCTGAATCATCTAGCTTAATCATGAGAAATCAAGCTAGAGTATAATAAAGTATATAACATAGTTGTAGGAGTAGTTGGAGGCATAGTAGCTTAACCAAGTTAATACAAGAACAACTGGTATTATGAGAATAGTACTATACCTATTTCAAAGGATTGATATCCTTTGTTATGTATAGTGAGGATTGTAGTCTTGCAATCCTTGGAAGTAGTTGCAAGATGAAGTTAAGGAAGTTAATTGATGGAGTTAGCACTAGCTACATTGATAGGTGCATCAATGGTAGTTAACTGAGAGTAGTTATATACTAGTAGTAAGAAGATTGGAGTATTATTTGAGTGGCATGACCATGTTATCATATGATGATGGTGATACATTGCAAATGTATCTATAATTTTTGATGTTCCATGCTTAGTTTTATCCACTTTCTTGAGTTTTGTTCCAACTTTGGAGTACTTTTATTATGATTTCTTGGACTAACCTATTAACAAGAGCCACAGTGCCAGCTGCCTGTTTTCTGCGGTTTTTGGTTCCAGGAAAGTCAAAAAATGAATATTCTCGGAATTGGACGGGACAAAAGCCAAAGTGCCTATTTTTCCAGAAGGGATCAAGTGCCAGAATACGAGACGGAGAGGGGCCAGGGGCCGGCCACACCACCTGGCCGCGCGGCTAGGCTTGGCCCGCGCCAGGGGGTGGTCTTGCCGACCCCAGCACCCCCTCGGCCTTTCCTTCCGCCTATAAGTTGCCCTCGGGACGAAAACCCTAAGTACCCGATCAAAAATCCACGAAAGAGTCTGTAGCCGCCGTCGTCTCTGTCCCTAGATCGAGGGGGGGGATCTGAAGCTCTTCCCGGCACCCTGTCGGAGAGGGGAATTCACCCTGGAGGCCTTCTTCATCACCATGCAAGCCTCTGGTGTGATGCGTGAGCAGTTCATCCTTGGACTACGGATCCATGTAGTAGCTAGATGGCTGGTTTCTCCTCCTTTGTGCTTTCATGTTTAGATCTTGTGAGCTCCGTTCATGATCAAGATCATCTATTTGTAATCCATACATGTTGTGTTTGCGGGGATCCGATGGATATTGAGATGCTATTTCAGATTGATTATTGATTCTATCATGTCTTTGTTATTTGAGATCTTGCATGCTTTCCGTTGTTAGTAGCTATCTTGGCCAAGTAGATGCTAGCAACTCCAAGAGTTAGTATTTATGCTCGATAGTGGGTTCATGCCTCTGCTAATCTGGGGAAGTGACAGAAATCTCTAAGGTACTAGATGTGCTGTTGCTACTAGGGAGAAAACAACGATCCTTTGTTCATAGAACAATTGTATTGTTTACTTTACACGCAGTTCGTAAAGCAATAATTTGTTGCTTGCAACTTAATACTGGAGGGGATTCAGATGATAACCTGAAGGTGGATTATTAGTCATAGATGCAGTTGGATGGCGGTCTATGTATTATGTTGTAATGCCCAATCAAGTCTCAGAGGAGTCAAGATGATTAGTATATGCATGTATTGCTTTCTCGGTGTTTGTCAATTGCCCCGCTATAATTTTTTCACCCATCATGTTATCTATCTAAGGAGAGCCACCTCTAGTGAAGTATGGATCCTGGTCCTTTTTCTTTAAACACAATCTGCAACTGTTTACTACTTTGAGTTTACTTTCTGCAAACTTTTACTTCTTTCCATTCGATACGTTTAATCCTTTGTTTTCCGCAAAACACGGTGAGATTGACAACCTCATCGCAAGTTGGGGACAAAGTTCTATGGTTGTGTTGTGCAGGTCTCCACGTTGCTACTAGCACCGGTAGTGCGCCCTGCCAAAGCTCAGCTAGTAACACCTTTGGGGTGTTTCCTTGCTCCTACTGGTTCGATTAAACCTTTGTTTCATAACTGAGGGAAGACTTGCTGCTATATTCATCGTATCTTCCTCTTGGGGTTCCCAACGAGCTCTACGTTGAAAGTCGAGTGCATCAAGATTTTCTGGCGCCGTTGTCAGGGAGTCAAGGACATCTTCACAAGGGGAGTCCATCATAACCAATCTCTTTACTTTGTTGTTTTTGTTTTGCTTAGTTTCTTTTGCTTTGTTTGCTTTGTTTTGTTATTCAAAAAACACAAAAAATTAGTTTTACTTGCTTGCTTTCTTATTTGAAAACCCAAAAAAATTAAGTCTCCTTTAGATGCCATCCCTTCCTTAGCTCACCATGTTGATCCCTACTTTCACCTTGAAAGACCTTTCAATTGGTAATAGTTCTATAATTGGGAAAGATAATATTGAAGAATTCTTTAATCATGTTAGCAAACATGAAGATACTGAGGATAGATCCCTTGTAGAACTTGCTCCAAATTTTGAGATTGCTGCAGCTTCTTTAATTCACATGTTAGAAGCTAGGTTTGTTAACCTCAACCCCTTAATGCAAGTAATGTTTCTTAAGCTTAAAGAAATTGAGGACCCCAAAAAGAGGGATTTTATTCTAGAAACTTTGTTTAAGGAGTTCTATGATGTTGCCAAGGAAGCTAGAAAAGTTTTTGAACGTTTCAATATGCTAGGCTCATGTGTAGATGTTGTTGGTACGCGAGAGAAGATGAACAAAACCGAACCTAATGGGGATAAACCTAAGATACCAATACCCTTTAAACTAGTAGCAATACATGATGCCATAGAAAAGAATCTTGATTGGATTGTTCCTGCAAACCCTTTTGATGAGAATAGTGAACCTAAGAGCATTGAGAGAGGATCTTCTAGAACTTATTTTGATGATATACCTTGCCTTGTTGAAAATATTTCTGGTATTGATCTTAATGCTTCTTCATTTGAGAACACTTGATTCTTTCTTTGGTTCTTTTGCCTAACTTAAAGGCGTTAAAGAAAAGTACTCGTTGGGAGATAACCCAAGAGTTTTAGTTGAGTCTTGGAAATTATTACCTATGTAATAACCTCTCCTTATCCTTTTTATTTGCTTTTTGTGCCAAGAGTAACCTCTAGTGAGAGTGAAGTAATGATTGGGAAAGTTGCTGTCCCGAAACAGATTTCTCTGCTTCACCGTAAAAATTCCTGAGAGAACTATGTACGTCGGATTGAGCTGTAATTTTTTGTGCTTCTGCCCCAGGTTGTTATCTAACTTTCTCTAGTTCATCACTTTTTGATTTGAGCAACAGAAGGTCTTCGAAAAAATTCGTCTTTACCTGCTGGTCTGTTTTGACAGATTTCTGCCATTTTCTGCATTTGCTTCTTGTTAGTTCCTTCTTGAGTTTCTTTAGGGAATTGATCTTTTTGAGGGAAGTGCAACAGTAGCTAGTGTTATAATGGAAGTTTATTTGGTGTTAGAACTGAACCTTGAGACTTATTTATCTTAAGTGCACTAATATTGCTAATGAGATTGTGTGAAGTTTTGTATGAAGGAAAAATTTCAGGTGTATGGAAGGAATGAGTAATGAGATGAAGGATGGACTAAAGATCAAGCTTGGGGATGCCACGCGTGTCACCCCAAGAAATATGCAAGAAGTACAAGCATCAAAGCTTGGGGATGCCCAAGGCATTCCCCTTCTTCATCAATAAAATCCCAGGTTTCTTTCAAACGCTTCATTTTTATTGTTTCATGCACAGTTGTGTTTTTCTTGGAGCGTCTTATTTTTCGTTTTCGTTTTGGTTTTTAGTTTGCCTAGTTTTCTTAGTTTTCTGAATAAGTTGGTTGGACCCCCCTCTTTCACACTTTAGTTTGCAAATAGTTTGGTTTGGTTTGGAAAAGAGTAGGAAAGTTCGTGCTTATGTGGTAAAAAGAGCTCGTTTTTGACTGTGGCCTATGCTTTGTCATGCCATGCTTGATATTGTTTTGGCTTTATGCTTAGTATTATTTGCTGTAGGATGACTTGTTATAAACAATTGAGATTGCTTAATGTGCCTTGGATGAATCATGCATTGTTTTAGCATATTAAAGCATAGTATAGTGGTATTCTCCGTTGATGCTTTATTTGGGTTGACTTGGCACATGCTCACACCATGTTATAACTATCTCAAGTCACCATAGCCTTTATGATACTTTAGTTTTCAACTTGTAGTATCACTGAATGCTTTGATCAATGATGTTTTGTCGCTCTGCATGATTATGGCCATTATTGCTCTCTTAGTTTGTCGCTCCCAGTATTTTGCTAGCCTCCACAACAAAGTATGAGTTCCACTCATGCATCCAACTCCCTAAACCAAGTTATTCCAAAGAGTCCACCATACCTACCTATTAGCTTATGCTATTCCAAGTATATTCATGCTTTTGTTTACCTTCCACTTGTTATGAGAAAACTAGTGATTAAAGCTCTCACGAACTTGATGGCACACTTTACTTTATTGCCTCTAATAAACTTGAACCATTGGGTCCTTCTTTGCTGCGTATATGCTTGCGCTTTATAAGTTGAAATTAGCAGAACCATGTTTCATGGGGAACGCTTTCAACATTGCACTTGTACTTTGTACCCCGTTGATATTATGTTCTTTTGCTTACGGATCCCGACGGTGTGAAATAAAAGTGGAACTTGTAAGATCATGGAGTTTGTATGTGTGTTAGATAAACGCCTGGGCCGCTACCCTAAGCCATGCCTAATCATGGTGGAAACTTGCAGCATCACCATAATGAGCACTCTATGAAGCATCCTCAATAAAAACCTATGCAAATAGCAAATAAAAAGATCGCTGAGATGCTCATTGTCTGCTTGCCTTGTCATTTTGATTATGGGAAAGCTCTCGTATCATGTGCAAGGGGTACCCCGTTGGCGGTTCTTAATGATACACATATACTTACAATGACAAGAGCTTACTCGTGACTAAAGTTGAGTAGCATGAGGATCGGTCTTCGTAAGTAAGGGGCATGAGATTTCGGTTTATAACTTGTCAAGCATATCCTCTTAGTTGTGTCACTTTAACCTTAATCACCTTCAAGATGCTTATGATAGGGGCAATGAGAGCTGAAAACTACAAGTATCATAATTTTTGGAAGCTCTTTATGAGACTTGAATCCCTACTTCCTTTTACAAAAGGCTTTTCTTCCACTATTATATTGAGTCTCCACCTTCTATCTTTATGCACCTACTTTGAGTGCATAGTGGCCATTCTTAGTTCTATGTGCATTGTCCCAAGCCTAGTTGATTGATGCATAACTTGTTATTGCTTGTTTGAAACTATTGTATCTAGTCACTCTTATGAACTTTGAAGGTGTCCTATGCATTTATATTTGCTACTCTATTGAGGGACAAGCTGAATACTTTTATGCTATGTTTTCTTTATGTGAAACAAACAAACGTCTTGTAAAGCATTGTTATTCATGAATCTTTTGTTTGTCTTTTCATGTTGCATCATAGTTTCTTTGCTTATTGCTAGAACTTTGTCTTTCATGTTATGATTGAAGTACTATGATCCCAGCTTTGAGTGTTTTGCAAATACTTTGATCAAGTCTTTGATGGTGCATGTCACCTAAAAAATTCTTTCTTTTTATCACTTACCTACTCGAGGACGAGCAGGAGTTAAGCTTGGGGATGTTGATACATTGCAATTGTATCTATAATTTTTGATGTTCCATGCTTAGTTTTATCCAATTTCTTGAGTTTTGTTCCAACTTTGGAGTACTTTTATTATGATTTCTTGGACTAACCTATTAACAAGAGCCACAGTGCCAGCTGCCTGTTTTCTGCTGTTTTTGGTTCCAGGAAAGTCAGAAAATGAATATTCTCGGAATTGGACGAGACAAAAGCCAAAGTGCCTATTTTTCCGGAAGGGATCAAGTGCTAGAATACGAGACGGAGAGGGGCCAGGGGCCGGCCACACCACCTGGCCGCGCCACCAGGCTTGGCCCGCGCCAGGGGGTGGTCTGGCCGACCCCAACACCCCCTCGGCCTCTCCTTTCGCCTATAAGTTGCCCTCGGGACGAAAACCCTAAGTACCCGATCAAAAATCCACGAAAGAGTCTGTAGCCGCCGTCGTCTCTGTCCCTAGATCGGGGGGGGGGGGGGGGGATTTGAAGCTCTTCTCGGCACCCTGCTGGAGAGGGGAATTCACCCTGGAGGCCTTCTTCATCACCATGCAAGCCTCCGGTGTGATGCATGAGTAGTTCATCCTTGGACTACGGATCCATGTAGTAGCTAGATGGCTGGTTTCTCCTCCTTTGTGCTTTCATGTTTAGATCTTGTGAGCTCCGTTCATGATCAAGATCATCTATTTGTAATCCATACATGTTGTGTTTGCGGGGATCCGATGGATATTGAGATGCTATTTCAGATTGATTATTGATTCTATCATGTCTTTGTTATTTGAGATCTTGCATGCTTTCCGTTGTTAGTAGCTATCTTGGCCAAGTAGATGCTAGCAACTCCAAGAGTTAGTATTTATGCTCGATAGTGGGTTCATGCCTCTGGTAATCTGGGGAAGTGACAGAAATCTCTAAGGTACTAGATGTGTTGTTGCTACTAGGGAGAAAACAACGATGCTTTGTTCATAGAACAATTGTATTGTTTACTTTACACGCAGTTGGTAAAGCAATAATCTGTTGCTTGCAACTTAATACTAGAGGGGGTTCAGATGATAACCTGAAGGTGGATTACTAGTCATAGATGAAGTTGGATGGCGGTCTATGTATTATGTTGTAATGCCCAATCAAGTCTCAGAGGATTCAAGATGATTAGTATATGCATGTATTGCTTTCTCGGTGTTTGTCAATTGCCCCGCTGTAATTTGCACCCAGCATGTTATCTATCTAAGGAGAGCCACCTCTAGTGAACTATAGATCCCGGTCCTTTTTATTTACATACAATCTGCAACTGTTTACTGCTTTGAGTTTACTTTCTGCAAACTTTTACTTCTTTCCATTCGATACGTTTAATCCTTTGTTTTCTGCAAAACACGGTGAGATTGATAACCTCATCACAAGTTGGGGACAGAGTTTTGTGGTTGTGTTGTGCAGGTCTCCACGTTGCTACTAGCACCGGTAGTGCGCCCTACCAAAGCTCAGCTAGTAACACCTTTTGGGTGTTTCCTTGCTCCTACTAGTTCGATTAAACCTTGGTTTCATAACTGAGGGAAGACTTGCTGCTATATTCATCGTACCTTCCTCTTGGGGTTCCCAACGAGCTCTACGTCGAAAGTCGAGCGCATCAGATGGATATGGTGGAGTCAGATGGTTGTATTATTCAGAAGATGTGATCTTTGTGAATAAAATAAGAAAGATATATAGAGTATATTTAGGAAAGGAATTCCTTATCTCAAGATAAGTTTAGTAAAATATTGAGGTAAGAATTCTTTAGAAACCTTTAGCTAGCTATACATGCAGTCATGACAAGACCTATATCTACTTCATTAATCAAAACCCTAGAATCAAATAGTTAGTGAAACCATTTCCTATTCCTAGATAACCATTTAACAATACCTCTTGGACAATTAAAGGTTCCAAGAAATAATTAGAGAATATATGAGTGATTATGGAAGTAAGCATTGTTCATTTGATTGACATAAACCCTAATAAGGATCAAATTTCATAGAACCATTAAGATCACATTAGGAAACTGTTCTGTGGTAATTTCAAACTCAACAAACCAATTAGAATTGGATTTGAGGAAATCACTAATCAGAGAAAACCCTGAGATACAAATCACCAAATATGGAGGACCATGAAAACCAAATCATCATATTAGGAACCACAAAGAGTAATCCTTTATAAGTATTTAGATAAATCTCTGTTATGAAGATAAATAGGAATAAGATTCTGTACATTGAAATATTCATCCTAAACCACTACTATTACATTCTTTTGGTGGTAATACAAATCATTCCTATGAAATATTATTATAAGAAACAAATCTCTAAAACCCTAATTCCTCTTCATATTATTAGGAGTACTAATCCTTTATTTAATCAAAATAAATAAAAATACCAAAAAATAATGTTAAACAAACCAGTTCCATTAATCCAAGCAGAATCCTTGTTGGCTTAATGAATATTGGGTATTTGAAACCTTAAAAAGATTTAAATTCAAAGAAGTATTCTAAAACAAAAATGAAATATTGAATAAACCAAATCTGGCTCGAGGGCCATTTCATCTCGACCTATCTACTGCTCACTGGCCCAATAGTAGCCCAACACCAGCCCGTCTCACCTCTTTTCTCTCATTGATGCGTGGGACCAGAGGTGGATCACGGGTTGACTTCGAAACATTGCCAGGGGGTTTTCTACAAGATGTTCATCGTCGTCTTCCTTCTCCAGCTGGAAGCAGCTCGGTGGTGGAGCCGATGCCGTCCGCCGTCGCTGCGCCAGGATTCGCGCTGCTACCGACACTTCAGCGGAGATAAGATCGCCACCACGACATCCTTGCTCGTTCTCATCCCCATTCCTCTTCCCTCTCGTTCCTATCCGCTTTAGAGAAGAGAACCGAAACCCTAGCTCGTTGGAGCTCATCTTTCCGGCCATCTCCGACCACCTCCCGCTTAGTCATAGCCACTGCTAGAACTGTCATCGTCTTCTTGTTCGTCTTCGACAGGCCCCATAAGCAGGCGTGCTTCATGTGGTATGGAATCGAGTTCGAGAGTTCGCCGGCCGTCACCGCCATGATCGTCGATTCTAGCATCACCTGACTTCGCCTCGTCTCGCCGACCATCCCATCAACATCCCGGTGAGCCAACGGTGCTCAAGCACCTTTTCAATCTCTTATGTTTGCCCTAGAGCGTCACCACATCGTCTGTCGTCATCAGCCGCCACAGTGGTTGGTCGCCGGAGTACCTCCGGTGACCAAAATAGAGCGGTGACACCACTCCCAGGTTCGCCTTGCTCTGCTCTATCACGTAGCAACCTTAGTTTCGCCCCGTGAGCTCCAGACCGATCGATCTATGCTCCATAGTGAGCTCCGGCCAGCGCAGATGTCATCGTGTCGTCACACCCACGTCACCCGATCCTGCCGGTTCTGTTTTACTTGGTCTTTGTCTGCGTGGTTGTCGGCGTGGCCACTGGCCCACGGATCAGTGACTTGGGGTAGAAACAGTCCCGGTATAAAAAGTATTCCGAGTTAGTAAATAGTTAAAATAGTATAGATTTAAAAATAAATATAATTTCCAGAAATTTAATAAAAGGTTAAATCTTATAAATTCTATATCTTTTATTTTATAATTCAGAAAAATATATATAATATATTGAAATGCTTAGAAAAATAAAATCTATATTATGAACCTATTATCACATTTTAATTTCCAACTTAAATAATATAATAATTGCTATTAGTAAATAAACTATTTGAGATAAATCTTAAATAAGGTTTTTATTATTTAAAATCCATAAAATAATATGTATAATATATCAAAAAATCATAGGAAAACAAAATAAAGGTTTATAAACTTGTTTCAATTATTTTTATATCATTTAACTAATATTTGTTATTTTTAAGTATTTATTAAATGGTAAAACTTATAAAAATCATAACTTATTATTTAAAAATCACAAAAATACATATAATATACCAAAATGATCACAAAAATAAATTTTACATATCAAAAATGTCAAATCTTACTTTTGAAGTAAAATAAAAGGTAAAGATTTAATAAATCTTATTTAAACTCTTTTCTTTTATTTTAATTCATTAAAAGTATATAAACCATTACTATTGTTTTTAGCATTAATTTTTTAGAGTCTAAAAATTGTATTAACAAATTCAAATAATGTTTAATTGAAGATAACATAAGGTTAATCATTTTAAGTTGTACTTATTAAACTACCAATTGAAATTAAGTAAGTTTTACTCTCCAAAACATTTTATCAATTATAAGATCATTAAGACTTGAGTAATAGTTCTTTCACAAGTTTGGGAATCCACTTTCAAGACTAAGGAAAGTCTATAAATATTAAACATAGTACCATTTCCATGTTTATAGAGATAAGTGTTACTCTTATATTAAGAAAGGAATTCTATTCATCTCTAACTTTAATAAAACATTAGTCCTTACCGGACCAATGATGCTACTTTCAGAACCTGGATCTTCTATTATCTTGAAGACTGTGAGTGCATAGTCTTGCAATCACGAAAGGCAAGTTCACATCTTGCTCATGTCCTTTGATTATTTTCTAGCAAATGCTTGTAACTCAATGTTGTCATCACCTGCATTCCAAAAAGGCCAGAAAACATTATTTTTATAATACTATGATTATAGATTATTTACCAGATGGTAATAAGCCACTGATATAGTTCCAGTGGTAAAGGCACATAATATCTAGGACTTAACAACCAATGTCGCCAGTGATTCTAGTGCCATATAATACGCGTTAACCATGAGATTTGGAATGGGACAGAGAAGTCAGCTGTATGTTCTTCCTTCCATATGTAGACAAGATGACCTTATCGTGACGTTGGGATTCCTGGTATGGATCCAACATATGGGTGGGCACCCTTAGGCCCCACGATTTTGGTATCTAGATTATTTATGAGTGGCTGCCGAAGGTATAGTCGGACCTTTTAGGGAGCTTTCCAGGGGCATCACCAACTCATAGAGTCTTCGGGAACTCACCAGGGTTATAGCTTGCCCTAGTTGGAGGCTTAACGGAGGTGTAGTCAGACCCGGAGGATCGTGCAGACATATGGGGTCGCGGAGAGGGCAGTGATTGGCTTGGATCACCTACTGGGCCCCACATCAAGGAATTGTGGATGGGAAAGATCGCCTGATTGTGCAACAAGGAGTTGGTCTCTCATGGGTAAAGCAACACACCTCTGCAGAGTGTAAGAATTGTGACATGTTACTCCCTGTTCCGGGAAGGAGCTACGAACACGGCAGGAAAGGAACCCCACGAAGGTTCTGGTCAACCTGTGAAGGCTGTCGGATATAGTTTTCAGAATAAAAGCAACCTTTGAAGAAATGTTTACAAAAACCTGCATTGTCTACGATCTCTGGTCTGTGGCTGTAGTGATAGTGCATCATACACTCCTTTTTAGTGAACTTGCTGAGTACGCTCGTACTCAACCGTACCTTCTTAACCCTTGCTAGATTCTAAGCTATTGAAGACGACGTCAGCATCAATTTCTGCTCAAGAAACCATCATCGACAACTCAAGTTCTTCAATAAAGTCAATGAAGTCAACATATACATCAGTTGAAGTGAAGATAAAGTGTCGGTTTAGATAGGAGTAGATTCTCTAGCCCTAAAACCTATTTCTGTAAAGCATTGCAACAATATCAATGGGAAGCCAAATAATTTAGATGTTAGTCTTAGTTACTAGATATTTCTGAGTTATTATTTCTGGTTCTTCTTTGTAAGAAGTTTCTTTCTCTCTCTTTAACCTAGAGTGTTCTCTGGATCTTTTCTAAAGAGTCGAGTTGTAATCTATAGTCATGTCTTGGACCTGCTGTGTTTCTGTTGTACCACTCTGAGGGATGTAATACTAGTGAACGGTGTTTCATTGGTGTTATGTCAACGACTATAGTATACTACATAATGCAGTGGTATGCTGGGTCACCGCACCGTGGTGTTACCTGGAAGCTTCTAAACCGTTCGTTGAAATTCCCTGTGGATTAGGAGTATTGCATCGACAAGTTTCAAGAGTGAAATAGCACAACTAAATCTTCTTGTGATGATCCCAATGTTAAGATATCTAACCTCGTAGTAATTAATTACTTTATATTGGTGAGAGACTCAATTTGTATGGAGAGAGGTGGAACAAAGTTGCAGTAATATATACCTATTTCAAATGTACGCTGCTGACATACTGGCCCCACTGGCGACAGTGTGAAAAGGAAAGCGTAACATGCAGGAAAGAAAGCGCTACCTGACCAGCACTTGGAGACGGTGATGCGTTATGCTGAATATTTTGTATGTAGGTCTGCTACTGCTAATCTATTTTTAGTAATACATATGTACTGGTACTTGTTCAGATCGACCGATCGAGTGCATAACATGGTCTCTCTTTCCTTTTGAGTCATGTCCTTGCTACAACTATTGATTTTATTGTGTGCATTGCTGAATCTATCATTTCTTTTGGCCATTGTTTGTATTGCAGAATTGATCACTTTGAAATGTTGTTGAATCTGTCAAGTGCTGCTGAATATGAACTGAGAATTTGTTGATATTTTTCTGTCTTATTCTATACTCCTGAATAAATGCTATCAAATCTATCAAATGTTATATTGTTACTATTACTAAAGTACTTTCTAAAACTAATATTGATGTATTGATACTTGTTTAGATCAAGTGCAGTAGTTAGTCTTGCTTTTCTTTTAAAACATGAGCTTATCTCAATTTATACGAGGCTTGGGCATTTTGTGTTGCATCAGGGATCCCACAAGCATTGATGTGAGAAGAAAGTACTCAAAGCAGACTCGATCGTCAGTTTTGCATGCTCCAATGGTCGAGTGTGTTTGGGAAAAAGGGCAGACTGATCACGCGACAAGTTTTTAGAGCTAAAACAAGAACTGGTTCTCTCTATACTGCTATTGTATTTCAGTGTCTATATTGATGAATCACTCGCTTTGAAATGCTGCTGAATTGATCAAGTGTTGCTGAATATAAACTGTGAATCTATAGATAATTTTTCTATCTTATTCTATAATGTTGAATTTTACATGAATATCTGCCAAAAAATTACCGTTTCCCCCTTCCTCTCTGAGGTCTTTCTTTCGAATCCAGCCGAGCGACAACACAATGCAATTTTTATGTACCAAGATAAGAAATCTAGCCCATTCATTCCCTCTTTATCCCAAAATATTTTAATTCAGCCTTTTAGGGGTTAGGGAACTACTGACCACAATCCAGAGAAATTTGAAAAAGGAGCCCATGGAGCATAGCCATGAACATTTAAATTCGGTCTTTTAGGGGCCAGGGGACTGCTGAGCACAAACCAGTGAGATTTTAGAAGGGAGCCCATAGACCATAGCCTATGGAGTATAGCCCATGTAGAGCAGCCCATGTAGAATAGTCAAACTCTTTTTAATTTGGCCTTTTCGGTATTGCCCCCACCTCTGAAAATAAAAAAACTCTGCATACCCATATTTTTAGGAAACTACTACATTATGTGGTATTCTATAAATTGAGATGCCAGGAGCGCTGCCATTTTATATTTTAAAAGAGATAAACATGGACACAAAATATTTTTAAGAAGACCAATACATAAGGTGTAGTACTAATAAACGTTTAATGATACCTTTTCTATAAATATATTTGGTACAATGGTAACACACTCAGTTTATATCTATTTAATTTGAAGGTCTTTAGTTCGAATCCCGTATGCGTACATATATATCTTGGATTTACATTTTTATTCTAGCTATATCGCATTACAGAGAGGCTGATATCGTGGACCCACCAACCAGTAGCATCCCTCGAGTTTAATGGGCGGGTTTGAAAAAAGTTAAATACTTGTACAGAGAGGTTGGCATCTGGGACCCACCAGTCAGAACATACAAGAATGCATCGGGGACCCACAAGTCAGAACATACCAGAGAGACTGACAATGGGGCCCAACAGACTATACAATGCTACCGCATTGAGCAATGTTGCCAAGGTCAAAACAGCGGACGCGGCCGGAAAAAAGTCCATCGTACACATGTTTTATTTATAGAGAGATTGATATGTAGGACCCACCAGCGAGACCTTATACAGGTGCTGCATCGAGCAACGTTGCCTAATTCGAAACAGGGAGGCGCGAGCGAGAAAAAATCCAACATGCACACGTTCTTCTAATGAGATACTGACATGTGGGACCTAGCAGCGTGACCAAACAGCAGATTCGTCGAACAATGCTATTTAGTTCGAAACATGGTAGCGTAAGAGAAGAAAAAAATTCCATCATATACACACAATTCTTCTAATTTGAGGCTGATATAAGGAACCCACCAGCCTGAATAAACGGCTGATGCAGCGAGCAACGCTATCAAGTTAACATGGAGGCGTGACCGAGGGCAAAAATTTCATCATATACACGTTTCTTCTAATGAGAGGATGACATGTAGGGCCCAGCTGCGTGATTAAACGGTAGATGCATCTAGCAGCGCCAGGGTAGCGTGAGTGGAGAAAAAAATTCTATCATACATACGATTCTTCTAATGAGAGGCTAACATATGGGACCCAGCAACGTGACTAAACGACAGATAGATCGAGCAACGTTATCGAGTTCAAATCAGGGAGGCACGAGCCAAGAAAAAAAATTCCATCATACACGCGTTTCTTCTAATGTGAGGATAACATGTGGGACCCAGCAGCCTGATGAAATGGCAGATGCATCGAGCAACGCTATCAAGTTCGGAATAGGGTAGCGCGAGCGAAAAAAATCATCATGCACATGATTTTTCTAATAAGAGGCTGACATGTGGGACCAAACAGCCCGACTAAACGGAAGACGCATCAACAACATTATCAAGTTCAAATCAGGGAGACGGGACCAAAAAGTATGGCCCGCTAGAGTCACTGACGTCTGGGACCCACACGTCTAAAAATACTTCGGCGAGTCAACATCGCACGAGAAACCAAAAATCTTGTTTATGCCACGCGCTCGTCAAACTTCGTCCATGTTTTTAGCGGTTTCGTCGTAGTAGAGGGCACGAAACTAAAAAAAGTTTTTCATCGACCATGATCGAGCCGATAAATTCGTCACGGAAGAAGCGCCTTCTACGACGACCGATGGGCCAAGTCGTTGTGGATGGAACATTTTTTGTAGTGGAAGTATCTACCATTAGTTCTAGAATCATACCACAAGCTCTCAGAGTATAAAAAACAAGACATCAGTTTCCTGCCAATGGTTGGATGTTACCTAGGTTGACGTGAAGCGCACGTAAAAGCATGATTATGACTCCTCATCCGCATATGAAACCACGAGACTCAAGAGCTTGATGCTTAAGATAAAACAAAAGAAGAGCGCCAAAATTTTGAAAGTGTTATACACGTGTTTTTAGTTTCGAAAGTGTTATACACATGTTTTCGGTTTTCCTGAGCCGGATGCCAACGGACTGCACTAGTTTTCTACAGTACATAGGGTTGGTCTACGGTCTACACAATGTCTGGGTTGGCCAAGCAACAGCTCAGTTCGGGTGAATCAGACTGCCGGAACCCATGTTATAATTTCCCAGTACCCGTTCTGTTTTAGCTTGTTAAAAAGGTTTATATCTCAAAACGAAGGTAGTAACTCTTAAGAGCATGTGCACCGTTTAGACACGAGTCTAGCAATAAAGCTAACAATTGACACAAAGAGCTAGCAAATAAGAAGTCTCTATAATGGTGCTCTCTTGCTAGGACACTCAATAGTCTTCAAGTATACTATGAAGCATGTCAGGTTATGCCTCTCCCTCTCATGGTATGATTATGAAACAACACCAAGATGTTGACAAGGTATGGTTGTTACAATCAATATTATTGTTGTTATTGTTTTATTTTTTCCTTATCCCTGGATTAATTTTCTACTTCATCATCCAAGAAAGTATGAACATTTCTCTAACTCTAGATTTCATCATCGTTATGTGTACAACAACAACAACTGGAGCTGGAGCCGCCGCAGCAGCCGCTTTCCACTTTGGCGACGCACTCCGGAACCACGGCGGCGGGCTTCTGCTGGGGAGCGGCGGTGTGCCGGTGTCCAGGAGGTGGATAGGGGCAACGTCGAGGAGGTCGTCATGGCAATTATATTCTTACACTATCACTACTGAGTTATATAAGCATACAATCTGCCACCGGATCGTGTACCTTCTCTGTTCAGTTCTGATGGCAGCAAGGAACAATGATTTTGGAGGATTTAGTGCTCTTGTAGTACACATCATACTTGAATTTAGTGCTGAATTTAAATAGCTATCTATCACATCACACTTGTATTTAGTGCTGAAGGTGCCTCGCCCAATATTCATACCCTGTCATAGCCTTCTTAGGTCTATCACCACACCAGTTCTGTCAGGTTTAGTTTAGTTATATAGATAGCAACATGCCTTTGTAACTGACTATTTCAAAATCTTGTTGTGGTGTCACAAAATAGCACAGGCGCGTGAATGACTAGTTGGAGATAATAAGATAATACACGGTATCATTTTGATCTTTTTGATTGGAGATTCGTCAGATTTTCATTTACATAGTTTGAACTTGTGTCGTTCTTAATTTGTCCACAAACTTAGGGAGCGGCAGCAGTAAGCTCTACCAGCGCCAAGGGAGAAGAAGCATGTGCGTGGGCAACACTTCAGTCGCGGCGCCACCGGTTTTTGTCACCGAAGGAGCTTCGGTGATGAGCTCCAGCGGCAGCAAGCGACGGACCATGATAACAGAGCAAACCAACAAGCAACCGAGAGGGGAAAAGGCTCCTAGAGTAGTGGAATAATACCCTCAAGGTGTTGACCATCTAGGAGGCGCGATGGCATCGAGCTCGAGTGGGGAATCGACGAACAGATTGGGAGGAGACGACGTTCAATTCCGTCGATCCACGCCTTCCAGGTCTAGGCGAGGTGGAGATCCTGATCTACTAGTGGACGGAGCTCCTGTGCGTGGCTTCAATGGAGCTCGAGCACGTCACTTTCGTCGAAACTCCTGCATGTTCCGTGGAGCTCGAGCTCGAGCGCATCCTATAAGAGGAGGATAGAGGGCCATGGACCTAGAAGAGGAGGACATGGCACAAAGGTCGTAATTAAGGCCTAATTTGATGCATTTAGAACGTTTTAGGGATTTTTTTTTGCAAAAACGGATGAGTTGGGGATTATTTTTTCAAAAATAAGTTTGAACTGATCCTTTTTAGAAAGGACCGAGGGAGTATCGTATATACCACCTTGGCAAAATAATGATATGACACGATAATTAATGAAGAGAGAGTTCATAGTGATATCATAATAGGATAACTTATTATAGCAAGTGTAACAAGAAAATTTAATATCAAATACATCTTTTACACAAAATTGCATTGAGATTCTACAGTAATTGAATACCATAAAACTATGATTACAACTAAATGATACTCATTTAGTGACATACTATGTCACTAAAATGTCTAGTTAAGAACTGCGTATAGTTGCATGTTACTGTAACTAGTCTTATTGTACCTCTAAGTCTCAACGCAAAATCATAACCAGCGCGCGCGCCCTTGCGTGTCACTACTGCTTGACCGCCAGTAACGCATCACCCTCCTCCAGCAGCTCCGACCTGACACGCGACTTCATCCGCGCGCTCTCCCTGTCCCGCGGGTACGTGCGGTACAGCAACGAGTATACGAGCGTGCAGATGGTCATCGGGACCGCGATGATCGTGTAGAGCGCCTTTCCCAGCGACACGGCGTTCTCCCGGTCCCCCTCGGCGCCGCTGCTGCCGCCGCCGTCCGTCGGCCTGAACCCGTACAGGTGCTGCGACAGGAAGCCCACGGCCGGTGGCGCGAACGATGACAGGATCGACGTGAAGGACATGCTCAGCGCGTAGATGCTCGTCCTCGCCTTCACCGGCACGATCTCCGCGAAGATCGGCCTGCACACACGAAGCAAGTGGAAATGTCAGCGATCATTAGCTGTTCACGTTGTACAAAAATGGAAAGAAAGCTGTTTCTCCTTTCGTACCCGTTTGTAGCAGCTGGACTGAATGAGAGGATGGCTCCCATGACGGAGAGGACGAGTGCGTGCGCGACGGCGGTGGACGGGTCATTTGCGAGGCCGAAGATGAGGATGGCCGCGAGAGGCACGGCCAAGCCGGCGCCGATCTGCGAGATCACGATCCTCCCGGAGTTCGGGTACAGGCGGGCGAGGGCGTCGCCCATCTTGCCGCCGAGGATGCCACCCAGGGGCAGCGCGGCGGCGAACCCCGCCATGACCAGGGCCGTGTCCCCGTGGCTGAACCCGGCGAGCTCCAGCCACATGGCCGTGAACGTCATCGCCGACCACGGGAAGGAGCCGGCCACGGCCTGCGTCACGAGGATCTGGAACGTCGGGATCTTGATGACGGTCCTGGCCTCCCTGAGCTGCTTCTTGGCCTCGTTCCAGGCCGACCGTTTCTCGCCGAGCGCTGGCGCCGCTTGGCCTGTCCGGAAGTTGGGGTCGACGGCGAAGAACCAGACGAGTACACCCACGACGACGCTGATGGCCGCGACTAGGTGGAACGCGAAGCGCCAGCCGGCGACCCCGAAGACGGTGGTCGGCGCAAGGAGCAGAGCGCAGATGCCCCCGAGGATGGACCCGATGCTGCTGGTCAGCTGCAGCCACCCGAAGGCCATGCCGCGGTGCTCGTCGTCGGTGGAGTCGGCGACCAGCGACTGGACCGCCGGTATGACGAGGGCTAGGCCGATGCCGTTCAGGCCTCTCGAGATGGCTATCTAGCAAACCATGAACAAAGCTTAGCGCTGAGTTCCCAAATCAGCTAATAATGACAGTTTGTGCTCTCGTGGCAGCCGTAGGAGCGGAGGTTGAGCGGCCGCCGCTCACCTGGAGGAAGGTTTCGGAGATGGCGACGAAGAATGTGGCGGCGGCCCAGAGGAATGCCCCGACGGCGATGACGTGGGCGCGGTTGTAGCGCGCCGACGCGTAGGCGGCCAGCGGGTAGCAGGCGCCCTGCACGATGGAGCGGCAGAGGGTGAGCGTGCCGAGGCCCGTGGGTGTTGTGTGCAGGGCTGCGCCCACCTCCTTGTACACCGCCGGCAGCAGCGCCTCGTCGGCGCGCTCCATGATGGAGGCCAGGTTCACCAGCACAAGCGTCCGCCCCATCTCTCCTAGCTACGACGAGGAAGCGGCTTTCAAAGTATGATACTGTACTAAATACTAGTAGATCTATATAAGAGGTTCCCGGATCGAAGCGTGTTTACCTCGCTCTCCCGAATCGAAGGCGACGCTAGCTGATGGCTGGTGAGAATGCTTGCCGCCGCCCTCCTCCACCTCCACCTTGCACCCACACCTCCGGGCCCTGGCCGCACAAGGGAACCCATATCTAAGCTACGGTACACATTGAAATACTACAGTACTTGCTACAGACCGACACTATTTGCTACAGTGCGCATCTATTATTTGCTTTGCTACAGCGCGACACTATTTGCTACGCGTCACATCTACACTATTTGTGCCCTCTCTCGTGATTACATCTTCAGTTACTCCCTCCGTTAAATCTAGACATATTTTACTGTATAGATACATTCGAATCTAGATAAAACTAAACCAATCAATTATTTCTGGACGGAGGGTTTACAACTTTTTCACAAGCATGTTTATATTTTTCACCTTTCGATAAAATATGGGGTAGCTACATGCCCGCGCGCTGCTGCGAATCCTCTAGTTAGGTACTTGTGTGTCGTTACAAGAAAAAATATTATAAGTTGGTATAACTAAACAACAACAAAAATGTTGTAATGTTTTATCCTCCCTACCATATTTCTCCAAACTGTGTATACTCTTGTAGGCTTCTCTAGACGTACCTCTCAAGAAAGTGGTATCTTTTTCTGTCTATCTTATTTATTTTTCTATCATTTTTCTCTCCTGCTTCGTCCCAAATATATCGTCATTTTTGCTACCGTTTCATTCTGCTTTGAATTAGATATCATGTGTGCACTTCCTCGTATACCAAAGAATCTCCATAATTGTTCGTTACGCTTTCACCAGCTGCCCATATGGTTTCCCACCAGTTTTTGACAAAAATATGTCGGTGTTTGCTCAAGCAGTGAAAGATCACGGATATCGCCTAGAGGGAGGGGTGAATTGGCGATTAAAAACTAAAACTAGCGTTTTCTTTTGTTAAGCACAAAGCCTAGATATACTAAGGTTCACTTGTGTGCACCAACAACTTATGCTAAGCAAGACAAGCAACAATACGATAGCAATATAGATTACTTCAAGCATGATGGCTATCACAATGTAAAGTGCATAAGTAAAGAGCTCGGGTATAGAGATAACCGAGGCACGCGGGGATGACGATATTTTACCGAGTTCCTCCCAATAAGGGATTGTGTCTCGTTGGAGGGGTGGGCAGTACTAAGACCACCAACGCCACAAAGGCCTCACCCTATTCTTCCGAGCACCCACCACACGGAAAAACACCCGTTCCACTATGGGACACTTGAGGGTGGTCACCGAACCCGTACAAGATTGGGGCTATCTCCACAACTTAATTGGAGGCTCCCCATAATCGCCACCAAGGCCTCAATCTTGGGGGAGCTTCACAACTTAATTGAAGACCCCAAGAACACGCAAAGGCCACACAACCGTCTAGGATTCCAAGAACCCAAGAGGGACAAGCAACAATGAATATCACCGAACAAATCCTCCGGAGAGAACACAAACCGATGCACCTAATGCAAATGGCAAGAACACCACAAAGATGCCTCAAATCTTCACTCTCAAGTTCCAACAAGGCTACTAAAGCAATTGGGGGGACCAAGAGAGGAAGAACACAAAGGGGAACACAAAATCTCCCAAAGATCTAGATCCCAAAGATACACTCACAAAGAGATGATATGACTTGGTCGATTTGTAGATCTAGATCTCCTCTATCTTCCCCTCAAATATTGGCAAGAATCATTTGAGGGGATCAAGAAATCAAGCCAAGAGATTGAGTCAAAGAGGCAAAAGGCTTGAGAAAATAAGAGAGAAGAACTAGATAAAAAAGGGAGAGAGAAGCCTATATAAAGGGGCCAAATTTTCCTGCCGTTGGGGCTGTTTTTAGGCCAGGGCCGGTAGTACCGGATTGGGTCGGTACTACCGCCAGGCAGCCCAGTAGCACCACGAGCCAACGAACAGCAGCCGCCAGCGAGAGAAAGAGAGAGGCGCGCGCGCAAGCAGGGGATCGGGGCAAGCGAGGCAGCGTGCAGCGAGCGAGGCGAGCGGCGGCCCAGCAACGATGCGCGCGCGAGCGAGCTGGGCGCGCGGGGGCGAAAGGGATCGGGCACCAGCGAGCGGGAAACGAAGGGGATCGGGGCGAGCGAGAGATGCGGGAGCGAGGCGATGCACGGCTAGCAAGAGCGGCGGCCAGCTTTTTTTTCGGCCAGCTAGGCGAGCGGAGGCCGCAAGGCCTGGGAGCAATTGGGCCGGCCGGTAGTACCGGTCCACTCGGGCGGTACTACCATGCCAGGCCGGTAGTGCCGGACGCAGGCACCGAGCGAGGCAGAGGGAAACACGCACCGCTCAGGGGCGGCCGGTACCGCGAGCGGTAGTACTGGTCGGCCCAGCACAAGACCCTTTTTTCTTTTTCCAAATAAAAGGCTAAAAACAAACTGCGATAACTTTTGATTGGTAACTCCAATTGATCCGAATCCAATTGCGTTGGAAAGAGGACGGCAAGAGCAAATATTGGATATCACCAAGTGAGAATGTATCTAGTATTATAATGTGAGATACCTCACTTGGTGAGAATACGGAAAACCGCCAAGATCAAAATCGCAACAAGATATAAAAGGGAGATCCAATTTTGATGAACAAGAGCTTGTTATGAAGATTACCACAATCTCTATATCCTCACATGGATATGACCAAATAACAACCAAATATGACGGTGCAAGTATGCAAAGGTTTGAGCTCTCTCCGAATGATATGATTGAGATACTCACTCGAGAGCCTCTCTTGATAGTACGTCTATCTATACTAAACCCGGTCTCTCAACTACCAACATGAGACCGGCAAAAGGGAAAACCTATCAAGAATATCTTTGCCTTGAACAAACTTCGACCTTGTCTTCATTGATCCAATATCATCGAGGATGGCAAGAAGCAAACATGAGTTCTTCTATAGATGACGCGTATTGAGCTTGCAAAACACATCTTCTTATTCATTTCATCGACCTTGAAGCCAACACATGCTCCAGGTGATGCCAATGGATAATTCCTACAAGTACAACTTAATACACACATTAGTTCATAAAGATTGTCATTGATTACCAAAACCACACAATGGGGGCCCACATGCTCTTTCAAGCGGGCCGAGCAACCCACTTGCATCACTTTTTACATTCACAAGCACATCCCCTCCCTATGTTGTCATCCATGGCGCACCTGGTTGACGACTCGATCATGGATGATATACTCCCTACGACAATGGCCTCCGCTCTATGGCCACACCAATTGTTGAAGTCTCTTCTCTCTATAATCTCATCTTATGCTCTCCTAAACACATGCACACATACAGCAAAATAGAAAGAAGCTAGCTGCCCTAAGGCCCTAGACATCTACTTACTCCGTTTGGATGTAAGTGATACGATTTTTTTTATAGATTCACATGTATTTACACACCAAAAAATATCTAAATATATTTGAATCCAAATAAATCTGAGTCATTTATTTTTAGATAGATGCTTATTGGGTAAAATAAACGAGTAAACAATGTGGATCACAATCGGGCACATGATCCTGCATGCACGTCACTTTCCTATCCAACGTCCTTCCAAACAGTTTGGTTGCATATACTTAATCTTCTCCTGCCAGCCATCGACGTGGCCAAGCCACAAGGGCAGGATGATCTTTTCGCCTCTCCTCGTGGCGGGAGGAAAGCACCGCCATGCGTAGTGGCGGGAAGAGCCATGTGTCGACTTTTCCTCCTCCTGTATTTTTTACAATCACTTTTAGAGTGGGTATATTTGATGATGCAGGTTTGCAGAGGGTTATATTTGTAAAAATCCAAAAATTCTTCACTCCCTGTTCTCTGGTCCCTGCCTAACGGGGGACTCGAATATCAAAAGTGCTATACACGTTCTTTCAACTTCCTGTAGTAGGATGCAACGGATTGTACTAGGGTGTGTTTGTGTGACACTCGGGTTTTATTTAAATAATAATTATGGTTGATTGTGCATTCATGAGCATCGTTATTTTACTAAGACAAAAAACCCAAACAAGAAGAAATGCAAAAAAACTAAACCCTAGTTTATCCCCTCTTTGAAAATCAATTCAAATGGTTTTGAAAATATATGGATCCCAAATATACTAAAAGGGCCCCATAATATTTCAACATTTTTACAAAACCTCTGGTATTTTCAAAATGTTCAAAACAGAAAATAGTTTGAAAATACAAATAGAAAATGGAAAACAGAAAAAGAAAATCTTTTGGAAATAAAAAACAGAACTAGAGCCAGAGCAGGTAGACCCATAGTCTCTCCCTTGTTTCTTTTCCCCGCTGAGCAATGTCCAATGGCCCCAGCCAGCCCACCTCAGCCCAACTCCCTGGCCCATACCTCTCTAGGCATGTTCCGCCTTTCTTCTTCCTCGTGACGGAGGAAACAGCTCGCTGGCGATGCAGCGACCGTCGCCGTGCGAAGCAGAAGCGTGTGGGCCCATAAGCCACAGGTCCCAGGATCGAAACCTGGCTCTGATACCAAAAACTATGACACCTCCAGGATCAGGGTTAAACAAATTCCAGACCTTAGCCTAACATAAGCTTAATGTAGAGCTCGAGGATATCCAGTGAGGAGTCGGTAACACAACAGTGACCCTGCGACCCAAAATTAATTACAGCAATCTCATAATTGAGCAAAGAACAAAAATATTACAAGCATAGGTCATTGACCACAAACATCAAACAATGGAAGGCAAATTATGCTTTTAAGTATATCGAATTTAACAAATGGCCTAAGAGGCCTAAAGCATAACGATGACGTCCCAGTCCATAGATTCCAGGCTGTTGGTCGGGAACTGCAAGCTACTCATCGATATCGATGTCATACAACACTCGTCTTCAGGGGAACACTTACTCTGCTACAAAAGTTTCAACAAAGCAAGAGTGAGTACAGGGTGTACTCTTCCAGACTTATGGCTGGTGGGGTTATTTTGTATAAAACCATCTTTGTTTATAAAACAGGAGGGATAGGAAGCTCATCTAATAAGAACATTTTAAAAGGGGATAAGAGAGTGATATCTCGAAAGTATTGATCATCATATCTTTGATACCCACTGAATCATCACCATCTCCTCAACTAGGTTCACCCCCTTGTACCCATGAGGAAGCATCCTTACGCATACATTAATCTGCCAAGTTTTACGATTAGGTTATAGTTCTCTATGATCTTCACGTCCATTCCCAAGTCGTTCATAACCGTGGACATGGCTTTTCGAAAAGATTTAACCCTGTAGGGATGCACAACTTTACCCACACGTACCAACCTTCTCTTAGCGCCAGTTGACACACTTCCTTGGTGTGCTGGCAAAGGGCGGTTGACCATGACGTTTACCTTGCTTTCGCCGAGACCATGAGTCACGCCCTAAGGAGGGTTCCACCGTAACGAGTCAAATCCCGAAGCCGGTCCCTAGAAATGTGAGGCTAGGTTAGTTTATCCAGGCCCTATTGTTGGGTTCCTAGCAGGGAAAACAAATAATTTCTACCGTAAGAATGAACAAAACCAAGATCTAATCTATTGAATAGCCAAGATCTAATCTATAAGATAAGTGCAACGAGATAGATCTATACTAACCCTTGTAGATCCAAAGCCTTGATCGAGATTGGATCTCGTGGTTGATGTAGACGATCACTTGTCGATCTCAATATTGAGTAGACGATCCTTCCCGCGCCATGTTCTAGCAGCGCTTCTGCACTCAGTCACACGTACAGAGTCGATGTAGACTTTCCTCTCCCTGTTCCAGCGGGCAGCAGAAGTAGTAGATCTCCACGGAATCCCAGCAGCACGATGGTATGGTGGTGATGGTAGAGAAGAGATCCTGCAGGGCTTCGCCTAAGCTGGAGCAGGTGGGAAGGAGGAGGAACAGGGCGGCGGCTAGGGCAGGGTGGAAGGGGCAAGGGGGAGGCCCCCTCCCTAAGCCTATGCATAGACGGGTTGTGCGGTTTGAGCTGGTTTGTCAACCCGGTGACAAATTTTTTGGTTTAGATTGGGTTGGTTTGGTTTCAGCGGGTTTGTGTAAGATATATGCACGAGTTGGTTTGGCTGGTTCCACGGTTTGTACAGTTTCACACCGTAGAGACGACACCGTGCAGTTCGCCTACTACATAGTGCAGCTCACCTGTAACTCTTTGCAGCACCCCGGCAACTCCGTGCAGTTCAGTTTCCAAGCCGCTCACCTCCTGCCACAACATGCATCCTGACGCCCAGCTCGGCGTGCTGCTCGACATCATGCTCGACGCCTAGCTTTGCATCCCGCTCCTTCTCCTCATAGAGCAACAACCCATCATCCTTCTCCTTCTCATCATCGGTGACGACGAGGCTGACGATAAGGCAATGCTGCGGTGGCGTGGATGACGGTGCCGACAACATCCACGGCTACCATGGGGGGACGGCGAGGCGATGGGATCAGATGGTGTCGCCACTCGCACATGCAATGCTAGCGGTCTACAGGTTGAAGACAACGATGACAGCGCCGACACTAGCTATGCAGGTTGCAGGGACTCAAAGGCCCTGCTAGCGGTCGACATGGTGCTGTCTGGTTGAATAATAGGAGGGACCGTGGGAGGCAAGGCAACCTACGACGAGCCACGTACTCCCCAAGTACTCCCCTTTTCTTTCTTGGTTTTCAAGTAAACTGCATAGAACCTTCTGGAATCTTCCGGAACTATCCGAAACCTTCTAGAAGTTCCATACGAATACTCTAGAATGTTTCTGAAACCTAGAAATTGATCTCCATTATATGAATCTTATTCTGCGGACAATTCCGGATCTCCTCATGATGTCCTGGATCCAATCCGAGACTCTGAACAACATTCGGTCTCCAACTCGTATTCCATATCTACTTAAACAACATCGAACCTTAAGTGTGTCACCCTACGGTTCGTGAACTATGTAGACATGCTCGAGAGACCTCTCCGATCAATAACCAACAACAAGACCTGGAGATCCATAATGGCTCCCACATATTCAAGGATGACTTTGTGATTGATAGAATCATTTACATACAACACCGATCCCCTTTGTCACATGATACTCTACTTATCTGAGGTTTGATCATTGGTATCTCCATACCTAGTTCAACCTTGTTACTGATAAGTACTCGTTACCCGTACTGTGATATGACATCCCTTGTGACCTAGTCACATGCTTGCAAGCTAATTGGATGATATTCCACCGAGAGGTCCCAAAGCATATCTATCCATCATATGGATGGAAAAATCCCATTCTTGATCCATGTGCTTCAACACATACTTTTAGAATATCTAATGCCACCTTTATAACCACCCAGTTACGAAGCGGCGTTTGATGTCATCAAAGCACTCATCGGGTGATGGTGATTAACACGATCTCATGTTCGAAGGATTAGGTTACTATGTATTTGAAAGCTTGTAGCAAAACAAACTTAATGACTTGATCTTATGATATGCTTACTATGGGTGTGTGTCCATCACATCATTCTCCTAATGATATGATCTTGTTATTAATAACATCCAATGTCCATGATCAGGAAACCATGATCATCTATTAATCAACAAGCTAGTCTCAAATCTTTAAAAACCAAGCCCCTTCCTTTGCTAGATGGAAGGTCAGATTTGAGAGTGACATTCTTCTACATCGCCACAGAGTGAAGTCTCATCTAGTTCAGCCCTTGCTAGACTAGGTTTTATCTCTCTTTACATAAACATGTCTTTACCTTTACTTGTACATTTCCTTCCCCCTTGATGAATTTTGTTTTTCTTATATGTACTTTGGACTTCCCATTTTGGTATATAAATAAAAGAAATCAACCGTAGGGGCTTCCCCGATGGTTATGCTCTTCAAAAAAAAACAAGCTAGTCTCAGCAAGAGGCTTACTAGGGACTCTTTTACATTTACAAAACACACAAGTATTAGTGTTTCCCATTAATATAATTATAGCATGGAATGTAAACATTTATCATAAACACAAAAATATAATAATAACCACTTTATTATTGCCTCTTGGGCATATCTCCAACAGTCTCCCACTTGCACTAGAGTCAATAATCTAGATTACATTGTAATGTACCTAACACCCATGGCGTTCTGGTGTTGTCCATGTTTTGTTCTAGGGAGAGGTTTAGTTAATGGATCTGCCACATTCAGATAAGTTTGTACTTTGCAAATATTTATGTCACCTTCTTGGACATACTCACGAATATCATGAAAATGTAGCTTGATATGCTTTAGCTTCTTGTGTGACCTTGGCTCATGTGCATTAGCTATGGCACCCATGTTGTCACAGTAGATGGCCATCGGGTCCAACGCACTAGGAACCACACCAAGCTTAGTAATGAACTTCTTCATCCATATCGCTTCTTGCGCAGCTTCCGAAGTAGCTATGTATTCCGATTCAGTTGAATCGCCACAACGCTTTGCTTGTCACTCCTCTAGCTCACTGCTGCACCATTCAAAATAAATACATATCCACACTGTGACTTGGAGTCCCGGATCGGTGTTCCAACTAGCATCGGTGTAATTGTTTACAACAAGTTGTTCATCACCTCCATAAGAAAGAACCATATCCTTAGTCCTTTTGAGGTACTTTAGGATATTTTTGACCGTTGTCCAGCGTTCCATTCCAGGATCACTTTGATATCTGCTAGTCAAACTAATAACATGTGCTATATTCGGTCTTATACACAACATGGCATACATGATAGAACCTATGGCCGAGGCATAGGGGATTTTACTCATCTTTTCTCTATCTTCTATTGTTGCTAGACTTTGAGTCTTACTCAAGGTCTTACCTGGCAACATGGGCAAGAACCCTTTCTTGCTTTCTTCCATTCTAAACTTCTTTAGAACCTTGTCCAGGTATGTACTTTGTGAAAGCGCTATTAAGCGTCTTGATCTATCTCTATAAATCTTGATGCCTACAATGTATGCCGCTTCGCCAAGATCCTTCATTGAAAAACTATATTCAAATAGGATTTGACACTTTTAGAAGTTCTATATCATTCCCAATAAACAATATGTCATCTACATATAGTACTAGGAATGCTATAGATCTGCCACTCACTTTCTTGTAAATACAAGCTTCTCCATAAGTTTTTATAAATCGAAAGTTTTTGATCACCTTATCAAAACGTTGATTCCAACTCCGGGATGCTTGCTTCAGTCAGTAAATGGAGCGCTGAAGCTTACATACCTTGTCAACATCTTTAGGATCGACAAAACCTTTGGGTTGTACCATATACAACTCTTCCTCAATGTCACCATTAAGGAACGCCATTTTGGCATCCATGTGCCAAATCTCATAATCGAAATATGCAGCGATTGCTAACAAAATCCTCACAGACTTTAGCTTCACTGTCGGTGAGAAAGTCTCATCGTAGTCAACTCCTTGAATTTGTTAGAACCCTTTCGCGACAAGTCGAGCTTTATAGGCAGTAACATTACCATCAACGTCTATTTTTCTTTTAAAGATCCATTTGTTCTCGACTGCCTTGGGGCCATCCGGTAAGTCCACCAAAGTCTATAATTGGTTTTCGTACATGGATCCTATTTCGGATTTCATGGCTTCTTGCCATTTGGCGGATTCTGGGCTCATCATTGCTTCCTCATACGTCACAGGGTCATCGATGTTGTCCACCAACATAACATTCAATACAGGGTCATACCAATCAGGAGTGGTACGAACCCTCGTTGACCTGTGAGGTTCAGTAGCAACTTCGTTCGAAGTTTCGTGATCATCATCATTAGCTTCCTCTCTTATTGGTGCAGGCGGCATAGAAACATCATCCGGTGCTGCGCTACTCTCAAATCCAAGAGAAGGTTCAACAACCTCGTCGAGTTCTACTTTCCTTCTAGTCACTTCTTTCGAGAGAAACTCCTTCTCAAGAAAGGATCCATTCTTGGCAACAAAAACTTTGCCTTCGGATCTGTGATAGAAGGTATACCCAATTGTTTCTTTAGGGTATCCTATGAAGATGCATTTTCCGCTTTGGGTTCAAGCTTGTCGTGTTGTAACTTCTTTAAATACGCTTCGCAGACCCAAACTTTAAGGAACGACAACTTAGGTTTCTTACCAAACCACAATTCGTACGGTGTCGTTTCAACAGATTTAGATGGTGCCCTATTTAAAGTGAATGCGGTTGTCTCTAATGCATAACCCCAAAACGATAACGATAAATCTGTAAGAGACATCATATACCGAACCATATATAAGAGAGTTCGATTACGATGTTCAGACACACCATTACACTATGGTGTTCCCGGCGGTGTCAATTGCGAAAGTATTCCGCATTTCTTTAAATGCATGCCAAACTTGTAACTCGGATATTCACCTCCGTGGTCAGAACGCAGAAATTTAATCTTCTTGCTATGCTAATTTTCTACTTCACTTTGAAATTCCTTAAACTTCTCGAAAGTTTCGGACTTATGTTTCATAAAGTAGACATACCCATATACTCAAGTCATCCGTGAAAGTAAGAACATAACGACATCCACCGCGCGATGCTACACTCATTGGGCCACACACATCGGTATGTATTATTTACAATAAGTCCGTAACTTGCTCCATTATCCTAGAGAATGGAGTCTTAGTCATTTTTCCCATTAGACATGCTTCACATCTTTAAAGTGATTCAAAATCAAGTGCTTCAAGAAGTCCGTCGGTATGGAGTTTCTTCATGCCTTTCACTCCAATGTGACCATGACGACAGTGCCACATGTATGTGGTATTATCATTCAATTTAATTCGTTTAGCATCTATGTTGTGAACATGTGTATCACTAATATCAAGATTCAATAAGAATAAACCATTCATCTGAGGTGCATTACCATAAAAGATATTACTCATATAAATCGAACAACCATTATTCTCAGACTTAAACGAGTAATCATCTCGCAATAAACAAGATCCAGATATAATGCTCATGCTTAACGCAGACACCAAATAACAATTATTTTAGATTTAAAACTAATCCTGATGGTAGATGGAGAGGGAACATGCCGACGGTGATCACATCAACCTTGGAGCAATTTCCAATGAGCATCGTCACCTCGTCTCTCGCCAGTCTTTGTTTATTCCACAGCTCCTGTTTCGAGTTACAAATATGAGCAACCGAACTAGTATCAAATACCTAGACACTACTACGATTACTTATAAGATACACATCAGTAACATGTATATCAAATATACCTTTCTTCTTGAGGTTGCCATTCTTCAGATCTGCTAGGTACTTGGGGTAATTGCGCTTCCAATGACCACACTCTTCAACAAAAGCATTATGTGTCAGGGTTAGGGCTAGCACTGGTTTTCTTCTCAAGTGTGGCAACAGATTTGCCACCTTCCTTAAAGTTGCCCTTGGTCTCACCCCTTTCCTTCATGTCTACTTCAGTAGCCACCAAACTGGCAGCAAGTTAAGTGAGCGATCCAATCGCACCACTTATCTTGTAATTTAGCACAAACTCTTTGTAACTGGGTGGGAGTGACTGCAGAACTCTATCCGTCGCAAGATCAACTAGGATGTCATATCCTAGCATCTTGAGACATTGAACATAGCGCATCATCATCATGACATGATTATTCACTGAGCTGTGTTCCTTCATATTAACACTAAAGAACTCGCTAGAGATCATACATCTCTTAGCACGGATTTGGCTCTCAAACATGGTTTTGAGTTCCTTCACAATCGCATCAATGATGCTAAGTTTAAAGCGTTCTTGGAGTTCAGGCTCCATTGACAGAAGGATCAAGATTGTAGTTATCATGCTTCGTGTCATACACATTGCGCTCACCCCGAGACGCGGTATTTGCAGGTAGGTCACCTAGTGGTGTATCCAGCACATAGGCCAATTTACTAGCATCGAGGACAATCCTCATGTTACGTAACCAGTTCGTGAAGTTGCTTCCATTATATTTCAACTTTTCTTTCTTTAGGAATGCATTAAAAATGATGGAGGGGTTCGCTATGATCTACAACATATTTGCAAAGAATTTAGACTAAGTTCATGACAAATTGAGTTCAAATTTAATTCTTAAATTAACTAGGTGAACTCCCACTAAAAACAACATCCCTCACATTGCCTTAGTGATCACATGAACCAAATCCACTACACCTAAGTCCGATCTTCACGAGAAAAGATGTTGCTTCAAACGCGAACAATCAACATATTCATCATATCATTCATATGACTCATGCTTTACCTTTCGGTATTCCGTGTTCTGAGACCATGTATGTACATGCTAGGCTCGTCAAGGTTAACCTTAGTATCCACATGTGCAAATCTGGCTTGCACCCGTTGTATGCACACGTATAATCTCTATAACATCCGATCATCACGAGATGCTTCGAAACGACGAGTCTTAGCAATAGTGCATGATGGCCCAAGATATCTCGAGCTCGTTGGGGAACCCCAAGAGGAAGGTATGATGAGCATAGCAGCAAGTTTCCCTCAGTTATAAAACCAAGGTTATCGAACTAGTAGGAGCAAGGAAACACCTCTAAGGTGTTGTTGCCAACTTGGAATCTTGCACAACACAACCACAGAACTTTGCCCCCAACTTACAGTGAGGTTTTCAATCTCACCGGTTTTGCTAAAAAAGGATTAAAAGTATAGTGTGGAATAAAGTGAAATCTTGCAGAAAGTAAACAGAAAACACTAAACAATTGTAGATTGATGATAAAAGAAAGGACCGGGGTCCATAGTTCACTAGTGGTGGTTCTCCTTAAGATAGATAACATGTTGGGTGAAAAAATTACAGCGGGGCAATTGCCAAACATCGAGAAAGCATACAAGCATATACTAATCATCTTGACTCTTTTGAGATTCTATTGGGCATTACAATATTACCCATAGATCGTAATCCAACTGCATCTATGACTAATAATCCACCTTCAGGTTATCATCCGAACCCCCTCCAGTATTAAGTTGCAAGCATCAGATAATTGCATTACGCATTGCGTGTAAAGTAAACAATACGATTGTTCTATAAACACAGGATTGCTGTTTTCTCCCTAGTAGCAACATCACATCTAGTACCTTAGAGATTTCTGTCACTTCCCTAGATTACTAGAGGCATGAACCCACTATCGAGCATAAATACTAACTCTTGGAGTTGCTAGCATCTACTTGGCCAAGATAGCTACTAAAAACGGAAAGCATGCAAGATCACAAATAACAAACACATGATAGAATCAATAATCAATCTGCAATAGCATCTCAATATCCATCGGATCCCTGCAAACACAACATGTAAGATTACAAATAGATGATCTTGATCATGAACGGAGCTCACAAGATCTAAACATGATAGCACAAAGGAGAAGAACCAACAATCTAGCTACTACATGGAATCGTAGTCCAAGGATGAACTACTCACGCATCACACCGGAGGCTTGCATGGTGATGAAGAAGGCCTCCAGGGTGAATTCTCCCCTCTGGCAGGGTGCCAGGAAGAGCTTCAGATCCCTCCCGATCTAGGGATGGAGATGACAGCGGCGACAGAATCTTTCGTGGAATTTCGATCGTGTACTTAGGGTTTCTGTATCGGAGGCATCTTATAGTCGGAAGGGGAGTTCGAGGGGGTGCCCTAGGCGGCCACACCACCCCCTGGCGCGGGCTAAGCCTGGTCGTGCGACCAGATGGTGTGGCGGCCCTCTGGCCCCTCTCCGTCTCGTATTCTGGCTCCGTGTCCCCCTCGGTGAAAAACTGGCTTTGGCTTTTGTCCCGTCCAATTCTAAGAATATTCATTTTCTAACTTTCCTGAAACCAAAAACAACAAAAAACAGGCAGTTGACACTGTGGCATCTTGTTAATAGGTTAGTCCAAGAAAGTGTATAAAAATACTCCAAAGTTGGAACAAAACATAAGAAAGTAGATAAAAACCAAGCATGGAACATCAAAAATTATAGATACGTTAGCAACATATCAACATCCCCAAGCTTAACTCCTGCTTGTCCTCGAGTAGGTAAGTGATAAAAAGAAAGATTTTTTTTGAGGTGACATGCAGCATCATAAACTTGATCAAAGTAATTGTAAAACATGGATAGCTGGGATCATAGTACTTCAATATAAAATGAAAGATAAAGTTCTAACAATAAGACATAGCAACTATGTTGCAACATGAAAAGGCACAAACAAAAGATTCATGAATAACAGTGCTTTGCAAGACGTTTGTTTGTTTCACATAAACAAAACATAGGATCGTGGCATTCAGCTTGTCCCTCATAGAGTAGCAAACATGAATGCATAGGACACCTTCAAAGTTCATAAGGGTGACTAGATACAAATAGTTTAAGAACAAGCAATATCAAAGTTATGCATCAATCAAAAAGTCTTGGGACAATGCACATTATACTAAGAATGGCCACTATGCTCTCTCAATAGGTGCATAAAGATAGAAGATGGAGACTCAACATAAAAGTAAAAGAAAGGCCTTCATAGAAGGAAGCAGGGATTCAAGTCTCATAAAGAGCTTCCAAAAATTATGGTACTTATTAGCTTTCAGCTCTCATTGCCCCTATCATAAGCATCTTGAAGTGATTAAGGTTAAAGTGAATAAACTATGGAGTATATGCTTGACAAAGTAAAAGTTGGAAATCTCATGTCCCTTGAATATGAGGGTCGCTCCTCATGCTACTCAAGTTTAGTTACCGGTAAGTTCTTGTCATAGTAAGTACATGTGTATCATAGAGAACCGCCAACGGGGTACTCCTTGCCCGATGATACGGAAGAATCCCCATATCAAAATGACAAGGCAAGCAGACAATGAGCATCTCAGCAATCTTCTTATTTACCATGGGAAAATGGTGCTTTTCTCTCTCTTTCCTCTTTTCTCATATCTCTTTTTTTCTCCTTTTCTCTTTTTCTCAATCTCTATCTCTTTTTTTATAAGAAGAATGCTTCATAGAGAGCTCATTATGGTTACGCTGCAGGTTTCCACCATGATTAGGCATGAATTAGACTGGTGGCCCAGGCGTTTATCTAACACACATACATAACTCCATGGACTTACAAACTCCCCTTTCATTTCACACCGACGACATCCATAGACAAAAGAGCATGATATCAACTGGGTACAAAGTACAAGTGCAATGTTGAAAGCGTTCCCCATGACAGCATGGCTGCTAATCCCCAACATATAAGTGCAAGCATATACAACATAGATGACACAATGTTCAAGTTTATTAAGTGCAAGAAAAGTAAAGTGTGCCATCAAGTTTGTGAGAGCTTTACTCACTAATTTTCGCATAACAAGTTTAATTCGGAAGGTAGATAAAAGCATGAATATACTTGGAATGGCAAATACTAATAGGTAGGTATGGTGGACTCTTTGGAATAACTTGGTTTAATGGAGTTGGATGCATGAGTGGGACTCATACTTGGTTATGGAGGCTAGCAAAAGACTGGGAGCGACCAACTAAGAGAGCAATAATGGCCATAATCATGCAAAGCGACAAAACATCATTAATTAAAGCATAAAGTGATATTACAAGTCGAAAACTAAAGGATCATCAAGGCTATGGTGACTTTGGATAGTCATAACATGGTGTGAGCATGCGCCAAGTCAACCCAAATAAAGCATCAAAGGACAATACCACAATACTATGCTTTAATATGCTAAAACAATGCATGATTCTTCCAGGGCACATTAAGCAATCTCAATTGTTTATAACAAGTCATGCTACAAAAATAATCACTAAGCATAAAGACAAAACAATACCAAGAATGACATGACAAAGCATAGGCCACAGTCAAAAGCAAGCTCCTTTTACCACTTAAGCATGAACTTTCCTACTCTTTTCCAATCCAAACCAAACTTATTTGAAAACTGATGTATGAAAGAGGGGGTCCAACCAATTTATTCAAGCAAACTAAGAAAACCAAGCAAACTAAAAAAACAAAAACTAAAAAGAAGACGCTCCAAGAACAACACAACTGTGAATGAAACAATAAAAATGAAGTGTTTGGAAGAAACCTGAGATTTTTATTGATGAAGAAGGGGATGCCCAAGGCATCCCCAAGATTTTTCGCTTGTACTTCTTGGATATTTATTGGGGTGACACACGTGGCATCCCAAGCTTGAGATTTTGTCCATTCTTCATCTCATTACATCATTCCTTCCATACACCTGAAATTTTTTCCTTCATACAAAAACTTCAAACAATCTTTATTAGCAACATTAGTGCACTCAAGATAATATGTCTTTGGGTTCAGTTTCGACACCAGTAAAACTTCCATTAAAATACAAGATACTGTAGCACTTCCCTCAAAAATCTCAATTCCCCAAAAGAACTCAAAAGGGAATCAACAAGAAGCAAATGAAAATAATGGCAAAAATCTGTCAAAACAGACCAACAGGTAAAAACTAATTTTTTTCGAACACCTTCTGTTGCTCAAATAGAAAAGTGTTGAACTAATTAAAGTTAGATAACAACCTGGGGCAGACGCACAAAAATTCATGCCTCAAACCGACATACAGATATTTTACACGAATTATTACAGTGAAGAACAAAAATCTGTTTCGGGACTGCAACTTTCCCAAGCATTACTTCTCTCTCATTAGAGGTTACTCTTGGCACAAAAAGAAAATAAAAAAAAGGATAAGGAGTGGTTATTACAGAGTTAATAACTTCCAAGACTAATCTAAAACTTTTGGGTTATCTCCCAATAAGTACTTTTCTTTAACGCCTTTAAGTTAGGCATAAGAAGCAAGAAAAGAATCAAGTGTTCTCAAATGAAGAAGCATTAAGAGCAAATTTTGTTGTCATAGGAGGGGCAAAATAAAACTTCTCTCTCTTCTTAGGGAAGTTTTCTATACCTTTCTTGAGTGGGATTTGATATTTAATAGTGCCTTCTTTCATATCAATAATGACACCAACAGTTGTAAGAAAAAAGGTCTTCTCAAAGTAATAGGACAAGAAGCATTGCATTCAACATCAAAAACATAGAAATGAACAGGGACATAAGCATTGTTAACCATAATAAGAACATCATTAAGACTCCCCATGAGTTTCTTTTTAGCATTATCATCAAGTGGGACATTTAAATAACAATCTTCCAATGGTGGCAAATCAAGCATATCATAAATCCTTCTAGGAATAATAGAAACACTACTATCAAGATCACATAAAGCTTTAAAATCAAAATCATTCACTTTCATATTAATGATGGGTTCCCAACCATCTTCTTGTTTCATAGGAATAGAAGCTTTATGTTTCATCTTTTCTTCTTTAATTTTTATGAGAGCATCAGTAAAGTGTTTTGTAAAGGCCATGTTCATAGCACTAGCATTAGGACTTTTAGCAAGCTTTTGCATGAACTTAATAACTTTAAAGATATTGCAGCCATCAAGATCAAAATCATAATTATCATCTAAGTAGTAGAGCTATTACTAGCTTCGACACTAGCGGTAGTGATAGTAGAAACACAAATGTTTCTAGCAATTTCATCTTCTCTTTCCCACTTAGCATGCAATTCAGCTAATAATCTAACATTTTCATCAATTCTAACTTGTATGGCATTAGTAGCAACAAAGGGATTATCAATAGTTTCAGGTTTAGTAGCCATTTTATTCAAAGAAGATTGTGCTTCAGCCAATGATGTTATATTTCTTTCAGCATTAGTGAGTTTTTCCTCAATAGTTTTATTGAAAGTAGTTTGTTTACTAATAAAATCTTTAAGCATAACTTTAAGTTCAGAGGGAGCACTCCTATTATTGTTGTAGGAATTTCCATAAGCATTACCATTGTTGGGAGGATATGGCCTATAGTTATTATTACCAAAATTATTCCTGTAGGCATTGTTGCTAAAATTATTATTTCTTATAAAGTTCACATCAACTTGCTCTTCTTGAGCAACCAAAGAGGCTAAGCGAACATGATTTGGATCAATATGAGCTTTCCCATTAACAATCATAGACATAATAACATCAATTTTATCACTCAAGGAGGAGGTTTCTTCAACAGAATTTACCTGCTTACCTTGTGGGGTTCTCTCAGTATGCCATTCAGAATAGTTAACCATCATATTATCCAGAAGCTTTGTTGCAGCACCCAAAGTGATGGTCATAAAGGCACCTCCAGCAGCAGAATCTAGTAGGTTTCTTGAAGAATAATTCAATCTTGCATAAAAGGTTTGGATGATCATCACGAAGTTAGTCCATGAGTGGGACAATTGTTTACCAAAATATTTCATTCTTTCCCAAGCTTGAGCAACATGTTCATTATCAGATAGTTTAAACTTCATTATTTAGCTTCTCATAGATATAATCTTAGCAGGAGGATAGTATTTTGCAAAGAAAGCATCTTTGCATTTAGTCCAAGAATCAATACTATTTCTAGTTAAGGAATTCAACCATTCTTTAGATTTTCCTCTCAAAGAGAAAGGAAACAATTTAAGCTTAATAATATCCCCATCTATATCCCTATGCTTTTGCGTCTAACAAAGTTCAACAAAGTTGTTTAGATGAGCAGTAGCATCTTCAGTACCAATACCAGAAAATTGTTCTCTCATAACAAGATTGAGTAAAGCGGGTTTTATTTCAAAGAAAGTAGCTTCGGGAACTGGTGGAGCAATAGGTGTGCACATGAAATCATTGTTGTTGGTGCTAGTAAAGTCACACAACTTAGTATTTTCAAGAGTAGTCATTTTTTGTGTTTTTGATAAAGAAAGCAAAACTAGTACAACTATTTTTTGTGTGTTTTTGATAAATAAACAAGCAAACAAAGCAGAAAATAAACTAAGCAAAAAAACAAAGTAAAGAGATTGGTTGTGAGGGAGTCCCCTTGTGACGATGTCCTTGTCTCCCCGGCAATGGCGCCAGAAAAGAGCTTGATGGCCCAAGATATCTCGAGCTCGTTGGGGAACCCCAAGAGGAAGGTATGATGAGCACAGCAGCAAGTTTCCCTCAGTTATGAAACCAAGATTATCGAACCAGTAGGAGCAAGGAAACACCTCCAAGGTGTTGTTGCCAACTTGGAATCCTGCACAACACAACCACAGAACTTTGCCCCCAACTTACAGTGAGGTTGTCAGTCTCACCGGTTTTGCTGAAAACAAAGGATTAAACGTATTGTGTGGAAGAAAGTAAAAGCTTGCAGAAAGTAAACATAAAATAGTAAACAGATGTAGATTGATGATAAAACAAATTACCGGGGTCCATAGTTCACTAGTGGTGGTTCTCCTTAAGATATATAACATGTTGGGTGAACAAATTACGGCGGGGCAATTGACAAACATCAAGAAAGCATACACACATATACTAATCATCTTGACTCCTTTGAGATTCGATTGGGCATTACAACATTATACATAGACCGTATTCCAACTGCATCTATGACTAATAATCCACCTTCAGGTTATCATCCGAAACCCCTCCAGTATTAAGTTGCAAGCAACAGATAATTGCATTACGCATTGCGTGTAAAGTAAACAATATGATTGTTCTATGAACAAAGGATTGCTATTTTCTCCCTAGTAGCAACGACACATCTAGTACCTTAGAGATTTCTGTCACTTCCCCGGATTACTAGAGGCATGAACCCACTATCGAGCATAAATACTCCCTCTTGGAGTTGCTAGCATCTACTTGGCCAAGATAGTTACTAACAACGGAAAGCATGCAATATCACAAATAACAAAGACATGATAGAATCAATAATCAATCTGAAATAGCATCTGAATATCCATCGGATCCCTGCAAACAGAAAATGTAAGATTGTAAATAGATGATCTTGATCATGAATGGAGCTCACCAGATCTAAACATCATAGCACAAAGGAGAGGAACCAACCATCTAGCTAACCAGACGCTTGCATGGTGATGAAGAAGGCCTCCAAGGTGAATTCTCCCCTCCGGCAGGGTGCTGGTAAGAGCTTCAGATCCCTCCCGATCTAGGGATGGAGATGACGGCGGCTACAGACTCTTTCGTGGAATTTTGATCGGGTACTTAGGGTTTCTGTATCGGAGGCATCTGATAGTCGGAAGGGGAGGCCGAGGGGGTGCCCTAGGTGGCCACACCACCCCATGGCACGGGCCAGGCCTGGCCACGTGGCCAGGTGGTGTGGCGGCCCTCTGGCTCCTCTCCGTCTCGTATTCTGGCTCCGTGTCCCCCTCGGTGAAAAACTGACTTTGGCTTTTGTCTCGTCCAATTCCGAGAATATTCATTTTCTAACTTTCCTAAAACCAAAAACATAGAAAACAGGCAGCTGGCACTATGGTATCTTGTTAATAGGTTAGTCCAAGAAAGTGTATAAAAATACTCCAAAGTTGGAACAAAACATAAGAAAGTAGATAAAAACCAAGCATGGAACATCAAAAATTATAGATATGTTAGCAACGTATCAGTGCCTACTAAGGACGAACACTTTATTACTTGATACTTAGTGAGAGGGATCATCATATAATGCTACCGTCGCGATCTAAGCAATACAAGATGCATAAAGGATAAATATCACATGCAATTCATAATATGTGACATGATATGACCTTTCTTCTTGTGCCTTTGATCTCCATCTCCAAAGCACGGACATGATCTCCATCATCACAAGTGTAACGTCAAGGTCAGTGGCGTCGCTTCATGGTTGTCCATCACTAATATCAACTATAACAACTACGTGGAATAAAGCTATTACATGATGAATAGACACACATGTCTTAACAAAATTAAAGACAACCATTAGGCTCCTACCGGTTGCCATATTACAGTAAGGATCATTGCATACATCAAATATAATCACAATCATAACATGGCCATATCACATCACATGCCCCCGCAAAAACAAGTTAGATGCCTCTAATTTTCTTTGCATATTTTATGTGGCTTGGGGCTTTCAAGTAAGAACCGGTCTTACCTACAAACAAGAACCACAACGCTGATACAAGTGTTGTCAGATGCTAACTATAAATTGAATCTTAACTATGGTGGGAGAGACAGACACCCGCAAATCCACTTATGCAATGCATGTTGCACGTCAAGCATGGAGAAAGTCTCATGTGTGATGACATGTAAGGTTAGCCCGAGCCGCTTTGATGTCTACGCACTTCTATTCTTGTAGACAGTTGTTGGACCTCCAAGTGCAGAGGTTTGTAGAACAGTAGCAAGTTTTCCCTTAAGTGGATTACCCAAGGTTTATCGAACTCAGGGAGGAGGTGGTCAAAGGTATTCCCTCTCAAGCAACCCTGCAATCAAGATACAAGAAGTCTCTTGTGTCCCCAACACACCTAATACACTTGTCAGGTGTATAGGTGCACTAGTTCGGTGAAGAGATAGTGAAATACAAGTGGTATAGATAATTATAAGTGGTAACAATGCCAGAAAATAGCTTGATGGGTAGGAAGAGACTAAAGGCAAACTGAAATAAAGATGGAAGCAAGCAAACATGTAACAGATCTAATTGCAAATGGTGTTTCAGTGCTTAGAAACAAGGCCTAGGGATCATACTTTCACTAGTGAACATTCTCATATAATTATCTTCTCTTTATGATACTACTCTAAACTATTCTCCGGTTGGACACTCTAATCCATGGTAGGGCTATAACATCACACCTCAAAGTAAGCCTTTCCCATCTAGATAACCCCACATTGTCACCTTGAGCACTAGATGGTTCCAACAAACACCACAATTTCATAAAGACATCCAACTCCAAATATAACTCATAACAAGTATTTGTAATCTCTAGCCTAAGTGCCACCATGGTGTGCATGCTGTCACTTTCACACACATGAGGAGAGCAGAGATCTATTAAAGCACTTGAGTAGCAAGGTAGATCTACTTGATTACAATGCTCATGATCACAATATGATCATGCATAGAGAGAGAGATGAACACATAGCTACCGTTAGAACCCTTAGCCTTGAGGAAGAACTACTCCCTCATTATCATGAATCAGCAATGGCAATGGAGATGGCGGTCGAGACCGATGGAGATGGCTCCGGGGGCACTTCCCCGTCCCGGCAGGGTGCCAAAATAGAGAGTTTCTGTCCCCCGAATCTCCCCTTCGGTGGCGGCGGTGCTGCGGAAGTTTTCGTGGCTGGAGGCTTGATGACTTAGGGTTTATGCATCGGGAGGCTTCTTATAGGCGAAGAGGCAAGGTCGGTGGGTGGACTAGGGGCCCACACCACCTGGTGGCGTGGCCAGGGCTAGCCCACGCCACCACATGGTGTGGCCACACCCTGTCCCCTCTCCATCTCGTCTTCTGGCTCCGTCAGTCTTCCCGTAAAATATCGACTTTGGCTTTTGTCCGGTCCAATTCCGAGAATAATCATTTTCTGACTTTCCTGGAACCAAAAACAGCACAAAATAGGCAACTGGCACTGTGGCATCTTGTTAATAGGTTAGTTCTAGAAAATGCATAAAAGTATCTCCAAATGTAGACAAAACATAAGAAAGTAGATACTAAACAAGCATGGAACATCAAAAATTATAGATACGTTTGCAACATATCAACATCCCCAAGCTTAACTCCTGCTCGTCCTCGAGTAGGTAAGTGATAAAAAGAAAGAATAATTTTTGAGGTGACATGCACCATCATAAACTTGATCAAAGTATTTGTAAAACATTGATAGCTGGGATCATAGTACTTCAACATAGCATGAACGATAAAGTTCTAGCAATAAGACATAGCAACTATGTTGTAACATGAAAAGGCACAAACAAAAGATCATGAATAACAATGCATTGAAAGACGTTTGTTTGTTTCACATAAAGAAAACATAGCATAGTGGCATTCAGCTTGTCCCTCATAAAGTAGCAAAACATAATTGCATAGGGCACCTTCAAAGTTCATAAGGGTGACTAGATACAAATAGTTTAAGAACAAGCAATATCAAAGTTATGCATCAATCAACAAGTCTTGGGACAATGCACATTATACTAAGAATGACCACTATGCTCTCTCAATAGGTGCATAAAGATAGAAGATGGAGAGTCAACATAAAAGTAAAAGAAAGGCCTTCATAGAAGGAAGCAAGGATTCAAGTCTCATAAAGAGCTTCCAAAAATTATGGTACTTATTAGCTTTCAACTCTCATTGCCCCTATCATAAGCATCTTGAAGTGATTAAGGTTAAAGTGAACAAACTATGGAGTATATGCTTAACAAAGTATAAGTTGGAAATCTCATGTCCCTTGAATACGAGGGTCGCTCCTCATGTTACTCAAGTTTAGTTACCGGTAAGTTCTTGTCATAGTAAGTACATGTGTATCATAGAGAACCGCCAACGGGGTACCCCTTGCTCGATGATACAGAAGAATCCCCATATCAAAATGACAAGGCAAGCAGGCAACGAGCATCTCAGCAATCTTCTTATTTACCATGGGAAAATGGTGCTTATTTCTCTCTTTCCTCTTTTCTCATATCTTTTTTTTCTTTTTTTCTTTTTTTCTCAACTGATTCTTTTTTATAAAAAGAATGCTTCATAGACAGCTCATTATGGTTACGCTGCAGGTTTCCACCATGACAACATGGATTAGACCGGCGGCCCAGGCATTTCTCTAACACACATACATAACTCCATGGACTTACAAGCTCCCCTTTCATTTCACACCGACGACATCCATAGACAAAAGAGCATGATATCAACTAGGTACAAAGTACAAGTGCAATGTTGAAAGCGTTCCCCATGACAACATGGTTTTGCTAATCCCCAACATATAAGTGCAAGAATATACAACACAGATGACACAATGGTTCAAGTTTATTAAGTGCAAGAAAAGTAAAGTGTGCCATCAAGTTCATGAGAGCTTTAATCAGTAATTTTCACATAACAAGTTTAATTCGGAAGGTAGATAAAACATGAATATACTTGGAATAGAAAATGCTAATAGGTAGGTATGGTGGACTCTTTGGAATAACTTGGTTTTATTTGGAGTTGGATGCGTGAGTGGAACTCATACTTGGTTATGGAGGCTAGCAAAAGACTAGGAGGGACCAACTAAGAGAGAAATAATGGTCATAATCATGCAAAGCGACAAAACATCATTAATTAAAGCATAAAGTGACATTACAAGTCTAAAACTAAAGGATCATAAAGGCTATGGTGACTTGGGATAGTCTTAACATGGTGTGAGCATGCGCCAAGTCAACCCAAATAAAGCATCAAAGGAGAATACCACAATTTACTATGCTTTAATATGCTAAAACAACGCATGATTCTTTCAAGGCACATTAAGCAATCTCAATTGTTTATAACATGTCATGCTACAACAAAGATCACTAAGCATAAAGCCAAAACAATATCAAGCATGGCATGACAAAGCATAAGCCACAGTCAAAAACAAGCTCTCTTTACCAATTAAGCATGAACTTTTCCTACCCTTTCCCAATCCAAACCAATCCTATTTGAAAACAAATGCATGAATGAGGGGGTCCAACCAATTTATTCAATCAAACTAAGCAAACGAAGCAAACGAAAATGAAGACGCTCCAAGAACAACACAACTGTGCATGAAACAATAAAAATGAAGTGTTTGGAAGAACCTGAGATGTTTATTGATGAAGAAGGGGAGGCCTTGGGCATCCCCAAGCTTTGACGCTTGTACCTCTTGAATATTTCTTGGGGTGACACGGGGTGGCACCCCAAGCTTGAGCTTTTGTCCATTCTTCATCTGATTACATCATTCTTTCCTTACACCTGTAATTTTTCCTTCATACAAAACTTCACACAATCTTCATTAGCAACATTAGTGTACTCAAGATAATAAGTCTTTAGGTTCAGTTTCAACACCTATAAAACTTCCATTAATACACAAGCTGCTGTAGCACTTCCCTCAAAAAGCTCAATTCCCCAAAGAGAACTCAAAAAGGAACCAACAAGAAGCAAATGCAAGTAATGGCAGAAATCTGTCAAAACAGACCAGCAGATAAAAACCAATATTTTCTAACACCTTCTGTTGCTCAAATATAAAAGTGTTGAACTAACAAAAGTTAGATAACAACCTGGGGCATAAGCACAAAAAATCACAGCTCAGACCTAAGTACAGATATTTTACACCAATTTTTACAGTGAAGAACAAAAATCTGTTTCGGGACAACAACTTTCCCCAAGCTTTGACGCTTGTACCTCTTGAATATTTCTTGGGGTGACATCCCCAAGTTTGAGCTTTAGTCTATTCTTCATCTCATTACATCATTCTCTCCATACACCTGAAATTCTTCCTTCATACAAAACTTCACACAATCTTTATTAGCAACATTAGTGCACTCAAGATAATAAGTCTTTTGGTTCAGTTCCAACACCAATAAAACTTCCATTAAAACACAAGCTACTGTAGCACTTCCCTAAAAAAGCTCAATTCCCCAAAAAGAACTCAAAAAGGAACCAACAAGAAGCAAATGCAAATAATGGCAGAAATCTGTCAAAACAGACCAGCAGGTAAAGACGAATTTTTTCGAAGACCTTCTGTTCCTCAAATCAAAAAATGTTGAACTAACGAATGTTATATAACAACCGTGGGCAGAAGCACAAAAATTCACGCCTCAAACCGACATACGGAGATTTTATAAGAATTGTTACGGTGAAGAACAAAAATCTATTTCGGGACAGCAACTTTCCCAAGCATTAGTTCTCTCTCATTAGAGGTTACTCTTGGCACAAAAATCAAAATAAAAAGGATAAGGAGAGGTTATTACAGAGGTAATAACTTCCAAGACTCAACTAAAACTTTTGGGTTATCTCCCAATAAGTACTTTTATTTAATGCCTTTAAGTTAGGCATGATAGTTTGAGAAGATGCTCACATAGGAAATATGAATTGAAGTAAAAGAGAGCATCAAGAAGCAAATTCAAAACACATTTAAGTCTAACCCACTTCCTATGCATAGGAGTCTTGTAAAGAAACAAGCCATGAAAGCACAAAGCAACAAGCATAGTAAAGCAAAACAAGTGCAATTTCAAGATTTTCAACATAAAGAGGGGAAACTTAATGTTATTGAGATGCATAAAACCATGTTTCCCTCTCCCATAATAACTTTCAGTAGCATCATGAATAAAATTAACAATATAACTATCACATAAAACATTCTTATCATGAGCCACATGCATATAATCATTATTACTCTCCACATAAGCATAGTTGTTCTTATTAATCATAGTGGGAGCAAATTCAACAAAATAGCTATCACTATTATTCTCATCACCATAATCATCAAATATAGGAGGCAGATTGTAATCATAATTAATTATCTCCTCGATAGTAGGTGGACTAAAAATATGATATTCATCATTTTAATCATCATATATTGGAGGCATAGTGTCATCAAACTAAATTTTCTCCTCCATGCTTGGGTGACTAAAAAGACCATCTTCATAAAAACAAGCTTCCCCAAGCTTAGACTTTTCCATAGCATTAGCAATAATGGTGTTCAAAGAATTCATACTAATAACATTGCTATTAGCATGCAAATAAAGTTCCATAGGTTTTTTAATTTTCTCTTCAAACACTTCATGTCCTAACTCAAGATAAATACTATAAAGCTCTCTAATTTTGTTTTTGTTTTCCATTAAGCCTAACTAGTGAAAACAAGAAACAAAAGACAAAATTGCAGAATCTAAAGAAAATAACTTCGAGCACTCACACCGGAGGATGTGAGTACCTTTTACCTTACCTCCCCGGCAACGACGCTAGAAAATAGCTTGATGTCTGTGCACTTCTATTCTTGTAGACAGTTGTTGGGCCTCCAAGTGCAGAGGTTTGTAGAACAACAGCAAGTTTTCCCTTAAGTGGATTACCCAAGGTTTATCGAACTCAAGGAGGAAGTGGTCAAAGGTATTCCCTCTCAAGCAACCCTGCAATCAAGATACAAGAAGTCTCTTGTGTCCCCAACACACCCAATACACTTGTCAGATGTATAGGTGCACTAGTTCGGCGAAGAGATAGTGAAATACAAGTGGTATAGATAATTATAAGTGGTAACGATGCCAGAAAATAGCTTGATGGGTAGGAAGATACTAAAGAAAAACTGAAATAAAGATGGAAGCAAGCAAACATTAAACAGATCTAATTGCAAACTGTGTTTCAGTTCTTAGAAACAAGCCTAGGGATCATACTTTCACTAGTGAACACTCTCATATAATTATCTTCTCTTTATGATACTACTCTAAACTACTCTCCGGTTGGACACTCTAATCCATGGTAGGGCTATAACAACACACCTCAAAGTAAGCCTTTCCCATCTAGATAACCCCACACTATCACCTTGAGCACTAGATGGTTCCAACAAACACCGCAATTTCATAAAGACATCCAACTCCAAATATAACTCATAACTAGGGTAGGGTGGAAGGGGCAAGGGGGAGGCGCCCATCCCCTCCTTCATATAGAGGGGGTGGCCTAGGGTTGCCTCCTTTGCCATCCTAGGGCCAGCGCACAAGCGAGGGGGGGTTTCTTCCCCCCAAGTATTCCCTTTTCTTTCTTTGTTTTCAAGCAAACTGCATAGAACCTTCCGGAACCTTCCAGAACTATCCAAAACCTTCTAGAAGTTCCATACGAATACTACGAAACGTTTCCGAAACCTAGAAATTGATCTCCATTATATGAATCTTATTCTCCGGACAATTCCGGATCTCCTTGTGATGTCCTGGATCCAATCCAAGACTCTGAACAACATTCAGTCTCCAACTCGTATTCCATATCTACTTAAACAACATCGAACCTTAAGTGTGTCACCCTACGGTTCGCGAACTATGCAGACATGATCGAGACACCTCTCCGATCAATAACCAATAGCGGGACCTAAAGATCGATAATGGTTCCCACATATTCAACGATGACTTCGTGACGGATAGAAACATTTACATATGACACCGATTCCCTTTGTCACGCAATACTCTACTTATCCGAGGTTTGATCATTGGTATCTCAATACCTAGTTCAACCTCGTTACTAATAAGTACTCTTTACTCATACCGTGATATGACATCCCTTGTGACCTAGTCACATGCTTGCAAGCTAATTGGATGATATTCCACCGAGAGGGCCTGGAGCATATCTATCCGTCATATGGATGGACAATCCCATTCTTGATCCATGCGCTTCAACACATACTTTCAGAATACCTAATGCCACCTTTATAACCACCAAGTTACGAAGCAGCGTTTGATGTCATCAAAGCACTCATCGGGTGATGGTGATTAACATGATCTCATGGTTGAAGGATTAGGTTACTATGTATTTGAAAGCTTGTAGCAAATGAACTTAATGACTTGATCTTATGCTATGCTTACTATGGGTGTGTGTCCAATACATCATTCTCCTAATGATATGATCTTGTTTTTAATAACATCCAATGTCCATGATCAGGAAACCATGATCATCTATGAATCAACAAGCTAGTCTCAGCAAGAGGCTTACTAGGGACTCTCCTATGTTTATAAAACACACAAGTATTAGTGTTTCCTATTAATATAATTATAGCATGGGACGTAAACATTTATCATAAACACAAAGATATAATAATAACCACTTTATTATTGCCGCTTGGGTATATCTCCAACACCTATCGACCCCCAAGCAACCCAATCCATGCTTCCCTACATGTTATGATGCACCTCCTTCTCCTCCTCTTTCGAAAACATTTTCAATGCGTATGCCGCATGGAAAGCCCAAACTATGTGACTCATGGAATCTACTAGGCAAATTAGTCAATCGAGGGGTTCCTAAGCCTCGTGTGGCTATACGCTCGTCTCGGTTACAAAGCAAGAACTCAGGTCCTAGTGGTGGCGAGCATGGGACTACAAAAACCACATCCCACCATGGCCTCCCATACAAGCCTTAGCATGTTTAACCTCATATCACCTTCAAACCTAGTTCTCATGTCATACTAGATTCTTTGGATCTGATACATCATCTAGATGAACCGGCATTGACAACTAAGCATGGCTGAGCAAAGCTCACATATAACCTTTAGCGGTGCACATAAGGCAAACCTAGTTATGCTAGGAGAAGTGGATCAGGTAATATAAGCTCAAAGGGAGTAATGCAGCAGATAGGGCACACTATCTATCGACAAAAGACCGCATTAGAATCGTATGCATCATGGCAGGAATTGAAATGCTTTTGAAACCATAGGATTGTACAATGGTGGGGCTATGCTTGCATGTTCCCATTGATAACCAATAAGTAGAGCTTTGGATATCTTGTACTTGACTTGGTTATAGGTGGTCAAGTATTGTTCGTCGATCTTTGATGGTGTTGATCTCAGTCTTCGATCTCGATCTTGTATTCAACAAAAAGAACCAAATACCGGAAAGAAAGGGAAACAAACAACACATAGCATCGATGCAATTCTCAAGCAATAATGATGAGTTTACAAGTTAAATAGTACCGAATTAAACCCTAAGACATGCTTGGCCATTTTAAACAGGGTCTGAGGGATGCAAACCCTAAAATAGGGAAACCTCGGAGTCACCTACGGGGTTTCATTTGTTCTTCTAATTAAACTGCAATTAAAGTGGTTTAACAATGCATGATTTTGATGCTAAGAGATATTTCTCATTTTTCTGAACATTTTGATATATTATTCATATTTTTCGAACTTATAAATAATTAGTTATGAACTTTCCCAATTTAAATCCATTTTAAACCCTTTTTAAAACAATTGAACAATTTTGGAGTATTTATAAATTATTTTCCATCTAGCCCCACATGTAAGATTTTTATTCTTTTTAGAAAATAATTATAGAAATTATTAAAAACCTGACAACCTGGGCCCATAGGGGTATTTTATTTTCCAGAAAACAATTATAGAAAACGTTTAATAAAAAAGGAATTATTGTCTCATGTCATCAGCAATGGGATTTCCCTAGGTCGAGGATGGTCACGATGATGGGGAGCGAGAAGGGCAGCGAGGAGGGGTGCGCTCGACTCAGCGCTTCACGCTGATCCATATAGGAGCGGCGCCGCCAGCGGGAGGTCACCGGAGCAGGTCGTGCGACGACAGCCAGCGGCGGCAGGTGCAAGATGCATAGGTGATATAGGGCAGGAGGGAAGCAATTGAGAGGTGCCAGAACACCAGTAGCTCACCAGGATGCGATTGAGGGGGTAGGGGAGTCGAGGCGAGCATGAACGACACCAGAATTGATGATGATGACTGCGGCAGCCGGCGGGAACGAGATGCCAATTGAAGTGTCTAGGGAAGATTTGGCTTGTGTGTGCTAGCGAGAAGAACTAGTGGAGCACGAAGATCATGAGGCTAGCTTGGAGAGGTGAGGGGTGGTCGAAACCGGCGGGGCACCGAAGAACCTATGGCTAGGGTTTGCTGGCCACAGAGAAATTGAGGAGAGGAAAGAAGCTACGACTTATCCGACGGCGGGTGGGGTACTTGTAGATTAGGGAAAAGATGATAGCGGTGATCTTGGCGCACGACGGGCATCGTAGTGCCGGCAAGCGAAGGAGGCAGCGACGCGCATCAGCTTCCTCGTCGGTGTCCTTCTGGCAACGAGGAACAAAGAAGAATAGAAATGAAGGGGTACCGGGTCAGGAGATGGGCCGTAGAGGTACATGCAAGGCGGAAGATACAAACGGAAGGGAGAGCCGGGCTGGGCCAGGGAGATCCCAAGAGAGAGGGACAAATCCTTTTCTTTTTCCCAAAACATTTTCTGGTTTTTAAATTCTCTCTACTTTTTTCAAAACCCTTTTGTAAAATCAAATACAAATCTGTTTTGAATGATTTCAAAAAACACTAAGGGGTTTGCAAATATGTGAAATATTGTGGGGCCCTTATAAGCAATTTGTGGTCCTCATAATTTTGGGTTTTCAAAATTCAAAATCCATTTTGAATTAATTGGCAAGAGAGAGGGAAAAAGTAGGGTTTAGGGTTTTTCATTTGTGTTTCCTTTGCATTATTTTTTCTTAGCAAAATAGAAGATGCTCATGGAATGCACAAACAAACCCTGATTAAGGATTAACTGAAATTGGGGTGTTACAAATCTATCACTCTTACGAGAATCTTGACCCAAGATTCCAAAGGTAGGAAGAGGGAAAAGGGAACATGGTTCCACTAAGGGTAAGAGGGAAACACACTAAACAACTCACCGAGTTTCTCATGGTCAACTCATCACAGGAGTGTTCAGAAACAACTCTGAGATGACGTCATGAAACATGTCAAGATAGCAAAGGAAACAAAAGGGAGATGGTTTTCAAGTTGTTAGATAGCTGGCCTTCATCAGGATTGAGACCATGGAACTTTAGATAAGTTTAAACTTCTAAAGAGGAAAGCTTCCAATAGAAAGAACATGACCACAGACTTCGAAAGATGAAATTCTACTAAACGGCTTAAGTAGAGCTTCATTGGTACAAAGATACATCAAGAGGACCAAGTTGTTGAACTACTTCTCAAACAGAAGGGTAACTCTTTCGTTCAATAGAAGGCCAAGATAGAAAAGTTGTTTTGGTGGAGAGGACTCATAAGAGTCACAAAGAGCATTTAACAAGAGGAATTGATGATTACCAAAATCATAGTCTTTATTCCTCTTCGAACATGTTAGAGGAACTGAAGGAAACTCTTTATTCATCCAGGTCTATCAAAATATTTGCCAAAAGATCATGATATCACTCTACACCACCGAATGATTAAGTAAGAAGGTTCCTAATAATACAAGAAGAAAGAAAATTCATTCTCAAACTTCAATTACCTGGCACAACAAGACGCTTGCCAATGTAGAGGGTCTGGGGATCGATCATGAGACATTTAGCAACACAACTTTAAATGTTATCCTTGATGTTGGAGACACCAAACATCAAGTAAATATCGGACTTCGGATACAAAGTAAACCATAAGCACAACTCCTATAATAAATCATAAAAGAAGCCTCATGAAGAGTGGTTGTCATTGCTGAATCAAGAGAATTTGACAATAGGCCTTTTGGCTAATTGTGTCAACCATTCGACAATCTTTCTAGATTTATAAAGAGGCCTACGTCAAAACCTTGAAGAACACCAACTATCGTATCTATTTGAGATTCAGATTTGGTTAGGTGAAATAATACTTCAGACTCAGCATATCTGAATAGAAAGTTTGTAACATTTACATGGAGGTAAAGTCACTAGATTCTCAAGACATGGACTACAATGTCAAGGTCCAATAGACTGGGCTAGATTGCTAGACTATGTATTAACAAGTTGTTGGAGGACAACTGCACCTATACGAAGTACTTACAACAAAACACATGTGTCCTTAAGGGAACGGAGATAACTCTACTCAAATTCACGACGACATATTTTGACAATTGCCCATGAATCAGAGGAGATTACTTCTAACATCCAGAGTGCATACTTCGAAATGAACTAAAGATGGTTCTTAGAAATTTTCCAATGTTGATGCCAAATGTTGCATATGAATCTAGTCTAACATGGAGAAGATAAGGATATTATCGATGGCCTAAACAATAAACTTATCGATTTACTCCATGGTGATGAACCCATATGTTACATGAACGTAGCAAAAGCATAGGTCGAGCCAGTGAACATGAAGATGTACTCACGTAAATTATCACGAGTAGCAACATCATCAAGATAGTCCTTGGAACTGAGTTTGATTTGATGATAACCCATACCAAATCAAAGGTGGGGGGAGATAACATATCCACGAAGGAGATACTATCTTTCTCCAACACGGACAAAACTAGACATCCCTTTAGTAATGAACTAAGTTGGATAAAACTTTTGTTTCACAACTCTCCAAGTTGTTGTTTAAGGTCGACCAATTAGTTTAGGGGTATCTAGTACGGATCCTTGGAGAAAGAAGCAGTTCGGAGAATATGCTTGCTCAAGAACTTGACAACACGGTCATGTGCCAACATGGTAATACTTCTAGTAAGACATCTAGAATATCAGGAACCACCGATATGTCACTTAGTTCGAGAGGAAACTTGCTTAGTACGACAATAACACATAGTGTCACAACTTCAGCACGAGCCTAACTCTTTGACCAAAGAGGGTGTACTAGAATAACAGACTTGGTAACACAATCATCCTTTGCTTGGTGATAGGATTAACCATCATGCTAAGAATGACTCAAATGTCCTCAGAGGTCAAAGTAATAAGAATTGCTAAGAATCTCATATGGCCATATTATTATGCACACGTATTATTCTCGAGCATGAAAGCTTGAAGGAAGGGTGGGTGATTATGTGTAAGAGCATCACTTCATTAAGAGGGTCATGAAACTCAACACAACCTCTTAGTGTAAAAGGGTGTGATACTCTAAGGTAGAACAGATAGAAACTAATCAATGCGTCTTGATCTGTAGGTTACAATACTTTGACCTGGTCCTAGAAATGACGAGGTACTGGAGTTTGTTTCTCCTAACATCTCGAAATGGTTTGTCTTGATGGACCACAAGAGTATCTTGCATCGGAATACGCCAATGCACATTTACTACTTGGCTACCAACTGGTAGACAAAGGTCAGAAACAACAAGGGAAAAGGAACATGCTCAGGATAGAATCCCGAGATGTGGATGCATAGATTATCAATCTTCCAAAAACCAACGCAAAGAAGGGAGGGTGTGGCAGAGTCACAATTATAGTTATGAGACTCGTAAGGAGTACTCTTGTTGTGATCTATTTGGTTCCACTAAAAAACCTGCCATAGCTAGTGGTAGGGGAAGTTCGTAGTTGTCACAACTCAATCATGACAATAACCACAAGATCAAAGTCCAGAATTGTAGTACCAGCCATCCTAAGGTAATGTGTGAATATTTACGACAGGGGACAATGGAATGGATCTTGGGTTAAATGTAAGCTTCATGTACAATATTCACAACACTAGAATCCAACACAATCCAGGACCTTCAGTTCGAGTCCAAGGTTAAAACCTGAGAAATAAGTAACTACTACTTGAGAGACAAAATGTACACTACAAGGTAGTAATCACGAGGTAGCTTTCAAAAGAACAAATGACTTCTAAAATACCCAACAAATAAAAGGAGGAATACGAGGTGAAAGGAAACCTCAAAGCCTAGAACAAAACATTATGTATCCTTATATTGTAGATGCCAAAATACAGAGAGATCATGATGGAAAAGAATCTCTTAGATAAAGGAGAACAAAAGGAAAAAAGGAACACACAACACACACAACCCTAGAGAACTCAACACTAGGTCAACTGGTTGAGAAACGGCATGCCCATAAGGCACCTAAGCTTTGAAAGACTAGAAGAGATACCAAAACCTTTCACCTTAGCAGTAAATCCTTTTTCCTTTTTATTTAGTTGTTTTCTAATAAAAATCTAGAAATAATAAATCCAGGTGGGCCCAGGATGTAAGGTTTTTAATATTTTTCATAAATGTTTTCTGAAATGAATAAATATATGACATGTGGGTTCAGGTTGGAAAATAATTTAAATATTCTAAAATTGTTTAATTTTTTTAAAAATGATTAAATTGGGAAAAATCGTTACTAATTCATTTTAAGTTAGAAAAATATGTACAATATATCAAAATGTTTAGAAAAATGAGATCTACCTCTTAGCATCAAAATCATGCATTGTTAAGCAAGTTTAATGAAAAGTTCAATTAGAAGAACAAATAAACCCCCGAAGGTGATTCTGAGGTTCCCCTTGAGCTAGGGTTTGCACCCCTCAAATGCCGCTTAAATTGTCAAGCATGTATAAGGGTTACATTTTAACTCTATTAAACTTGTCATATCATCATCATTGTTTGAGAATGGAATAAATGCCACGTGTTGATTGTTTCCCTTTCTTTTCGATGTTTGGTTCTTCCCGGTAGAATACGATACTTTTGATCGAAGAGCGAATAGAAAGAATGTTGGCCTATCTATCGAAGAGCAAACATAAATAATGTTTTCAATGTAGATGCCAGATGGAAAGCTCGAACTATGTGACTCATGGATTCTACTAGGAAAGTTAGTTAGTCGACGGGTTCCCAAGCCCCATGTGGTTGTAACTTGTACGCTCGTCTTGGTTCAAGACGCAATAACTTCCAGGTCCTAGGGGTGGCGAGCATGGGACTACAAAAACCACATCCCACTGTGGCATCCCATACAAGCCTTTTCATGTTTAACCGTTACCACTAATCCCACCTCATCAATATACTTTATTCTCATATCATACTAGATTATTTGCATCTGATACATCATTTGGGTGAACCGGACTCAACAGCTAATCATGATTAAGAAGAACACAAATATAAGCTCTAGCAGTGCACACAAGCCATACCTAGTTATGCTAGGAGAAGTGGATCAGGTAATATAAGTTCAAAGGGAGTAATAAAACATATAGGATACTCTATCTATCGATAAAAGACCACAATGGAATCCTATGCATCATGGCAAGAATTGAAATGCTTTCGAAACCATAGGATTGTATAATGGTGGGGCTATGCTTTCCTTTGCCGGTTGATAACCAATAAGCAGATCTTTGGTAGACTTCTACTTGACTTAGTCAAAGTTGTTCAAGTATTGGTCTTCTACCTTTGATGGTGTTGATCTCGGTCTTCGATCTCAATATCGTATTCTATCGGGAAAAACCAAACACCAGAAAGAAAGGGAAAATAATCAACACATGGCATCGATGCAATAATCAAGCAAGGATGATGACATGACAAGTTAAAGGTTATTGAAATTGAAGCCCTATACAAGATCATCACTTTTAAATGGGGTCCCTAGGGTTTAAACCCAAGTATTTGGAAAGTCCCATATGCATATGAGCAGGTTCAAATGTTATCCTAATTAAACTTGTCATTAAATTTTCTTAACAATGCATGATTTTGATGCTAAGAGATAGATCTCATTTTTCTGATCATTTCAATATATTATTTGTATTTTATAAAGTACAGAATAAAAGATATGATTTTTTAGAATTTATCCATTTTCTACAATTCCTGAAATTATTAAAAGCATTTGCTGCGTCTGCTTGACAAAGGATGGCGTCACCACGGGGTCAGGGTCGGGGTCATTTCTCACCGAGACTAGGTCTAGCCACTGTGGCTGACTTGTGGGCCAGGAACCACGTCGGCTACCACGCTAGAGAGGTTGGGGCCCAGCTGGGTTTGACCAACACTGACTGCGCCTTGCCGACGTCACTAGGACGTCGGAGTGACGTTGGCCGGCGTTGGCCTCCCAGGTGGATGGAGGGGACAACGGAGCACATCAAGCTAGGCTGTGTGCGAGGGCGCATTCAAACCAGAGCAGCAAGAGGAACCTAACTACGGTGGCGCCACCCTAGATTGGTCACCAGAGCTTCAACTCCGATGAGCTCTGACGGCAGCACACACATGTCGTCATGGAGGGGGCGACATAGGGGGAAGGAGCAAAACAAAGAGGTCGGTGAGGAGCACAAGCTCACCAGGAGCAAGTAGAGGGTGATGACGAGGCGTGGGTGGACGAAAGTGATGTCACGGATGGCGATGACCGGCGGACGGAGTCGGGGAGGAAGGTGGAGATTGGAGCGTTTGGGGCCACCTCAGCTTGCTCCGCTTGGTAGGAAGAAAAAGACCACCACAATGATCTCAATGGTGGCCATGGCTTGGACTGGGGCAGTCAGGAACGGCGGTTCTCTGGCGATGCAGGGGCTAGGGTTCAGGATCTCGCATGAGCTCACGATGGAGAGCAAGAGAGAGGAAAAGGGGATGGGGCGAGAGAGGGAGTCTCGAGCGACCTTATCACCAACTCGTGGAGCGGAGACGATCATCTCCGCGCTTGCACGCATCGAAGTGGTGGCAGACGCCGGCGGCGTTGACACGGAGCTGCTTGTGTGCGAGGTGGAAGACAACGCGAAGCGATATTGGGATGGATGGGTCAGCTGGGCCATGGCTGACTGCCGTTGTTGCACGCGAGCGACAGGGAGTGGAGGAGAAGCTACGAGTTAGCCTAGCTAGGATTAGAAATATGTTTTTCTTCTAGAAATCCTTTTCTTTTTCTATTTTTCATTTCCATTTTTGTTAAACCAATTAGAAAAGGTGTTGGGCATTTCGAAAATGGCACCATACTTTGTAAAACATTTAAAATAATGTAAGGCCCTTGTAACAGTTTGGGCTTCACAAACTTTGAACTTTTCAAATATTTCAAACCTTTTGAATTGCTTTTAGAGAGAGAGAGGGGAGATAGCTAGGGTTTAGGGTTTTTATTTTCTTTCTATTTGCATGCATTTTTACTCTTGGCAAAATAATGGTGCTCATTATGCACAAATAAACCCTAATTAGGGACTAGCTAGAACTGGGGTGTTATAGCTCTATCCCCCTTACGAGAACCTCGATCCGAGATTCCTAAGGTAGAAAGAGAAAAAAAAAGGAGACATGGTCACTCTAAGGATAAGAGGGGAACACACTAAACAACACACCTAGTATCTCATGGTCAACTCATGAATGGGGTGTTCGGAAAAAACTCTGAGATGACTAACATGAAACATGTCAAGGTAACGAAGGAAAGAAAAGGAGAAGGTTTCAAATTGTTAGATAACTGGTCTTCATAAGGATTGAGACCATGGAGTTTCAGAAGAGTCTAAGCTTCTTAAAAGTAAAGCTTACAAAAGAAAGAACTTAACCAGAGACTTCGAAACACAAAACTCTACTAAAAGGCTTAAGTAGAGATGTCATAGGTGCGAAGGTATGGATAACCAATAGTCCAATATGTTGAACTACTTTGAAATAGAAGGTTCGCTCTTTCATTCAACAGAAGGTTAATACAAAAAGTTGTTTTGGTGGGGAGGACTTGCAAGAGTCACAGGGAATATGTAACAAGAGAAACTTTTGATTGCTAGAGTCATAGTCGCTCTTCAAACTTGTTTGGAGAAATGAAGGAAACTGTTTATTCATCCCTATTTATCAAAATCTTTGCCAAAGATCATGATATCACTTTACACCACCAAAATGAATAGAGAACATGATTCCTGATGACACGAGAAAAAATAAACTTCATTCTCAAACTTTAGTTACTTGGCACAACACCATAAGCACAACTCCTATATTGAATCATAGAAGAAGCCTTATGAGGAGTGGTTGTTAGTGCTGATTCAAGAGAATGTGGCAATAGATCTTCCCACTAATTGTGTCAACCATTACATCGATCTTGTTGGATTCTCAAAGAAACCTATGTCAAAACCTTGAAGGACACCAACCATCGTATATGTTTGAGATTCATATCTGGTTAGGTGGAATGATACTTCAGACTCAGCATGTCCGAATAGAGTGTGCAACATCTACCCCGAAAGTAAAGTTACTAGATTCTCAAGACAAGGACTTTAGTGTTAAGCTCCAATAGACCGAGCTACATTGCTAGACCCATGTATTAGAAACTTGTCAAAAGACATCTGCACCTACATGGAGTACTTACAATGGAATACAACTTTGTCCTTGAGGGTACAAAGATAACTCTACTTGAATCCACGATGACATCTTTCAACATTTGCAAGTAATAGAGGAAGGTTACTTCTAACATCCAGAACACATGCTTTGAGACGACCCGAAGACGGTTCTCAAAAAAATTCCCAACATTAATGCCAACTGTTCCATATGAATCTAGTCTAACATGGAGAATATAGGGATATTGTCGATGGGCTCAACAACAAACTCATCGAGATACTCCAAGAAGATGGACTCATCTTGTAATATTTTCTCTGATACCAAAAGTTGTGACACCCCGGGGTAAGGGCTAGACAAATCCCAAACTTAGCCTGACATAAGCCTAACCTAGAGCGCGAGGATATCCAGTGAGGAATCGGTAACACAACAATAACCCTGTGACACAAAAGTTATTACAGCAAGCTCATAACTGAGCAGAAAACCAAAATATTACAAGCATAGGTCACCGACCATAAACATCAAACAACAGAAGGCAAATTATGCTATTAAGTATAGAAAACTTAAAGAATAGCCTAGCAAGCCCGAAGCATAACGATGACGTCCCAGCCCATATATTCCAGTACCAAACTTGTCTTCAGGGGAACACTTACTCTACTACAAAAGTATCAACAAAGCAAGAGTGAGTATAGGATGTACTTCGTAAGACTTATGGCTGGTGGGATTATTTTGCATAAAGCCATCTTTGTTTATAAAATAAGAGGGAGAATAATCTCGTCTAATAAGAATATCTTAAAAGGGGATAAGAGAGTGATACCTTCGATCCGGATTACATATGTAGTATAGCTTCTTTTTCCCTAGTAGACCTAGGTTTTCGAATCCTCGGGAAGCGAATGCGTAGTGAAGTTACTTTAGAGGACCTTCGGGAGTTTTAGAATTCCTTTTGTGTTTTTACCAGACCAATAGCTTGCGTCTTTTTGTTGTTGATGATGATTGAGAGAGAGGGCCTAGGGCGTTCGGTTTCACCTATAGCTGTGCAAAACATCTGATGGGAATAAAAGATAGAAATAAAGTATGCATGTACTTGTTAGAGCAAGATAAATTATATGTGGGAAGTGCATACATAATTGCTATTACCTCCGCAACCGCTTATAGCAATAACCTACTAGTCTCATCCATAGAAGAAAGAGAACTAATGATATGCATAGTGATGTCACCGTTAATCCCAAGCAAATCCCTCACATACAACTGTACTACCCCTTCTGTCACTAGGGTTTCCAACCTGCAGATTAGTCATTACTCATACTTCCTATACCTGGCTCAACCCTCGGGGTCTTGGGTACCCGACAAGTCCTTGGATTGAGGCAAGAGAGGATACAATAATCATCATGCCATACAAACTAATACACAATCCCATCTATGATAAATAACATGCACAATTGCTATATGGCTAGGCCGAAGCCCTTAGCCCAAGGAGAATTACTCACACATAGAGATGAGATCAACAATCACAAACATTGTAATGAAAATCATAAGATTGATAGCAATAGTCTTACAATGTCGCCAATCGGAGAAGAGATCTACTATTACAAGTGGTGGAATATGGCTATGGAGATGGAGAAGGGCTTGGAGACCTGGAGGCGGCTGGTGATCTGTGGCAGAGACTTTTTGGCGAGGTCTGGCTTGTTTTCTCATAGCTCGAGGCTTCTTTATATAGGGGTCCCTTCACGAAAGTTGTTCTGTTTGACCTAACGGTGGCGATGCCAACTATACGACCAGAGCTATACGGCAGGAATTTTTGCTTCGGTCGTATAGTTGGTCGTTAAAACGTCTGCCTCCGCTTTATGGCTCCAGGTTTCTTCTGGTTGTTGGAAATCTCGTATCTTTGACTTTAATGTAGTGATTCCCTCCTTTAAACGACATTATCTGCGCAGGAAAAATATAAAAGAAAGGATTGCATACCCCCTGAATATTAGCATTAGTGGCAGGGTTTACAGAGATATTTTATCAGAAATATGAGTAATATCCAGTTTAAATATGGACATAGATGGCTATATTTTAGAGCCATCAGAGAGCAACATCTCCAACAAAAATGATCATTATCTCTTCTGGTATCCACCAAATCATCATCATCACCTCTCAACTAGGATCACCCCCTCGTACTCATGAGGAAGCATCCTTAAGCACACATTGATCTGCCAAGTTTTATGATTAGGTTATAATTCTCTATGATCTTCACGTCCGTTCCCAAGTCGTTCATAGCCATGAACACGAATTTTCAAAAATATTTAACCATACAGGGGTGCACAACTTTACCCACACGTACTGATGAGAGTTTAACTCATCAATGCCCATTGTTATGGACTTGGGTTTTGGAGAAGGAGGGAGCGCTGGAGACATCTATCGGCTAGCAAACAAGCACACAGGGGACAAATGATTTACCCAGGTTCCGGCCTCGTAGAGGTCCCTACTCCTGCTTGTCTACTCGTGGAATTATCGAAGGAGTCGAAAGTTACAATGGTGCGCAGATGCAATCTGGCGAGGGTTGTGGAAACTAGGGTTGCGTGTGTCCTCCTCGCCGGCCCCTCCTAGCCTTTATATAGATAGGCTAGGTCTCGGGTAGCAGGTCGAGTCGGTTACAAGTTAGGGTTTTCCCCTTCAAACTTTCTATCTTTAGCTTCTTCTTGTCCTTCAAGCAATCGAGAGTCCGCAGGTTACTCAAGTCTTTTCATCTGGGCCTTGGTGACACCGTGGGCCTGTACGTATTTGGACCATATATACCAAGCTCGAGTACCTGTAGGGTATACCCATGTCAGTAGCCCCCAAGTGTCCAGTGGAATCGCAGATTCGACTGGGGACTTTTTTGAAGTCTTCGAGTGCCTGAACGAGTACATTTTCGACTGCTTTTATTTATGTCATAGGGATTGTTGATATACGTGCCTGATATAACCGAAGTATCGGTATCAGTTAACCACCTTAGGGTGAAACAACGCAATCTACTCGAATTCGAGTCCCCGGACTCGAATCCGGAAAAGTGCTGGCGTAATTCGACTCAGGCCGCAGAGGTCTTACAGGAGTCGAATTCCAGTTATATGGGTGTGAGCACTCGACGCGTCCGTCAAGGCATGTTCATCGTGCATGTAGGCACGGATATATTTCCGGTAGTGCGTAGTTAAATGCGTTGCCAGGCCTTATTCAGGTCTTACCTTCACGCTGTAAGCGCGGCATCCAAATTTTATCATCGCGGAGACGATTCGGGCGACCCAGGAGACGTAGTCTCTTTGTAGGGAAAAGTATGAGACGGTGTCGCCATGAGCTGTGAGTGCGGATGTTTATCAACACACAGTTTTTACACAAATAATCATACGGTGCGCGACCAGCGCTCCCTATGGGAGTAGCCCCCGAGTGCCTGGTTGAGTCGAAGACTCAGGCAGGGACTAAAGAACTTTTGCGACTGCTGTCGTCTTTTGCTAGTTTGTTTCAGTCGAAGACTTAGGCAGGGACTAAAACACTTTTGCGACTGCTGTCGTCTCTTGCTTGCTTGTTTCAGTCGAAATTGTTTCCGGCGCTCCCTATGGGAGTAACCCATGTCCATAATCGAACCGTGTTTCGAGTGGTTGGGTTTGATTGTGATTGCCCACATTCCTGCAATAAGAAAAGAGAAAATCATAGGGTGCGCGACCAGCGCTCCCTATGGGAGTAGCCCCCGAGTGCTTGGTGGAGTCGAAGACTCCAGCAAGGACTAAAGTAGTCGAAGTTTTCCGCTGTGTAGCTTTGATGACATCAGTGTTGACGCTTGTATGACCTCAATTGCCCGCGTGAGCGAGTTTGATGGAACGTGACGAGCGGTGGGTCCCACCTCCTGACTTTGATTTGACTGGGCGTGCGTAATCTTATTTTTAACTGCGCCTCCTCGATTTCCGCGCGTAATGGGAGAAGTGGGGGGACGATTCGCGCTTCCTCTTCTCCACGTGTTCGACGCGATGCGTGCCACGCGTCCAATAGGGTTTTTGTGAGCCGTTGGATTGCATCTCCTAGGGGTTAAGTAGCGGTGTGACGGCGGTAATTTTCCATCTGCGCTCTTTCTTCCTCGTAGCCATCACCATTGTTGTTGTTCTTCTGCTTTTTCCTGCGCTCGTCTCCTCCACAGCACTGGACCACCTCCGCTCGTTTCCAAGCTACTTTCTGCGCTCTCATCGCCGCCGCGCAATGGGGAAAAAGAAAGGAGGCGCTGCCGCTGATTCCGCGGCCACCATCGCCGCGGGGAAGAAGAAGGGTGGCTCCGCTGCTGCGGGCACTAGTGCCGCCGCCGGCGGGAAGAAGAAGGTCGCGGGCACCCGCGTGACCAATGGTGCATGGCGCCCCTCCATCATCAAGGCGTCGAATCTCCGTCTTCTTCGCCAAGACGGAGCTATCTCTGCAGCAGTCGCCGATGCGCGCGTCCCCAGTAGTGAGACCATTCCTGCTCCTCCCGCTGGTTTTCGAGTGATGTTTCTCGCATTCGTCATTTGCGGCCTCTCCTTGCCTCTCCACCCCTTTCTTCGGGGTCTTGTTTGTTTCTATGGGCTCCAACTCCATCAGCTATCCCCAAATTCTATCCTCCACATCATCTGCTTCATCACTCTTTGCGAGTGCTGGCTCGGAATCGAGCCACACTTTGGTCTTTTCAAGCGCTTATTCAAATTGAAGCGCCAGTCTGCATCTAGCTCTTTAGTTTATGACATAGGTGGTTGCGGAATCCACGTCGACCCATCCGCCACCTACTTCGATATCAAGCTCACCAAGTCCGTCCAGGGATGGAGGGACAAATGGTTCTATGTCCGCGATTAGAAGGCCAAAGATGAGCACTTTGGACTCGCGCCCTTCGATCCCGCGACTCCCTGCAAGAAGATGCGTTCTTGGAAGAACGTAGTGATGCCTGTCGAACTTGCGGAGACAGACGTGCTATATCAACGCGTCTGCGACCTCGAGAGTCGCATATGCGCAAAAGAGGGAGGCTGCGCCCTTATCAGAACTTGGTTGCACCGTCGCGTCCAGCCTCTCCAAGCCAGAGTCCATCCCATGTTTCAATGGGGTGGCGCTAATGATACCACTCGCGTGTCTGCCGATGGCATGTCCGCGAGTGAGGTGGATAAGAGGGTTCGATTGGTCACGAAGTACACTGTCAAGGATGTGCTTCCGAGTGAACCAGTCGTTCCTCCTTTTGATGCTTCGAATCCCCCTCCTGAGGTACAGTTGTGCTACGCAGTAGCTTATTTTCGCGATTGCTTTTCTGTTGCTTACTTGTTCTTTTTGCTGATCTTTGTTGTTTGTATGCAGGATTGGGCGGTGTCGCCGTGTATGCCACTTCTCCCTGAGGGGGTTATTCCTCGAGAAGCTTTGGAAGAGGACGAGTCTGAGTCGACTGTCCCTTCTGATGTGGAGGAGGAAGCCCCCGAGTCCGAGAGTCCGGACACTCGCAAGCGTTCGCGCAGTGAGGATTCGGACACGTCGTCTCCTTCGACTCTAGAAGGTACGGGTGGTGGTGCGGAGTCGCCAATTCCTGCCGTCCCTGTGAGGACTGTGGCACCGTCTTCTCGCAAGAAGATGCGATTGCCTAAGGAGTCTTCGTCGGAGTCGGCGGAGGCCACGTTTGATCTTGACAAGTTTGACTGGTAAGATTTCAAGTTCATTTGCTCTTCTCTGTTTTCTTCTTGTTGACTTGCCCTGGAGTTTTGCCTTTGCTCAAGGTAAGTTTTGCTCTTGTAGTCAAGAGGCGTCGTCATCTTCTGGCGACGTCGAGTTTCTGAAGGAATCTGGAGTCGCGACCTCAAAGGCCAAGAAAGAGGTCGAGCGCGCTCCTTCCCCTCCAGTGGCGGCCCACTCCGGGCACAACTCTTCCAGCTCTCCCCACGCAAGGGAGCATCGAATGGTTGCCCGGATGATGGCACAGCAAACATCTTCGGAGTCATTGGAGGACCATGTAAGTATAGTTGTTTCCTCCTTTGTAGTGTTGCAGTCGATGTTATATATTTCCTCTGATGGTTCTTTGGTTGTGCGACAGCTCCTTGTAAAGGAAGCCGCGCAAGTGGTAGAGCAGGTGATGGCGATGGGTCGCCAGCATGCAATGCTGGAGACGCGTCACCGTGTGGTCGAAAGTGAGTGTTCTACACTTATTCTTTTTCGTCTTCTCCTTTGTTTGTATAGTCGACTGATAGTCAACTTTTGATTGCCATGTAGCTGAACATAACGCTTTACTGCGCAATGTCGCCACCTTGGAGAAAACGCTTGCCGCGGCTGTGAAGGGTCGCGACGAGGCACTCGCGGCTCATGACGAGGCACAGAAGCATGAGGAGGATCTGCGTGCCTCCTTTGCGGCTAGGGAGAAGTTGTTCGAAGAACAACTGTTCTCAGTCGCCAAGGCTCTCTCGGGTATTTTTGTTTGTGGATATTGTTGTCCTTCTCTGCGTCGAATGTTATTGCTGGTGACGTTGAAGTTTTGATCCATGTGTGGGTTCATGTACAGATGCTGGCGATTTGAGCTTCGACCCGCAGGCCCTTCGTCGCGATGACGCTCTGGCAGGCGCAGTGGCTGCAGTCGAGGACTGTAGCGCCGCCGTCCAAGATATACTTTCCAAGGCCAAGGTCGCCCTCATTCGCCTCCGAGAGGAGTTGATGCCGAAGGCGGAGCTGGTCGATAATATGGACGAGCTGGCGGAGTCACTCGCCGGGGGTGTGCCTTCCACCTACAAGAACTCCCTCCGCGCGGCTGGCGCGACCATGTCACTCGCCATGGTGCAGGCCCATGGAATCGAGATCGATCCCTCCACGGTGTCGAAGGCGATGCCTGTTGGCGCAGATGGTCAGCAGGTAGTCTTCGCTCCTTTTGCGACTGCCTATGGTAAATATGGGCATCACTTGATAAATACTGTCGCAAAGTACTCGGAGGAGCTCCAATGTGCTAAGAAGGCGGCGAAGGCTTCGGCCTCAGGGGCCGGCGGAAAGTTAGTGGCATCTGACACTGCCACGGATTTGATGAAGCCCCCGAAGCCGTCAAAGTCTAAGAAGCCAGCTGCTCCATAGTTAGCTTTTTGTAATAGTTTATTAATTGTCCTTTTGTTTAAGAACATGCCTGCTGGTGAGTGTATCTGTTGATACTTATGCCGGTCTTGAATGCATCTGACCCTTTTGCCTTTGTGTTGATTTAGTCGCCTTATTTGCTTCTATCTTGACTTGTGGTAGGGTACATCAAGTGATCCCGTGGGGGGAACCCAGGACTCGCAATCTCTTGGTGATACAGTGGCACCACCCGCGCTCTAGGGTAGAGGAGCTATCCTTGCTTTCGCGACTTCATGACCGCGTGAAGCAGCTGGAGCGTGAGTTGCCCGTGATCCGCGGTAGCGCAGACGTGTGGAAGTCGAAGACGGAAAAAGCCGCCGCCCGCGAGCAGTATCTTCTTGGCGAGGTGGCGCAGCTGGGCGACCAGTTTAAGTGTTAGTTTGCCTATTCTCATCTTTTCCTTTGTAGCTTCTCGTAGCGGTACGTTGTACTCATGCTATTGATGCTGCTTCGTGTAGTTGTTAGCACGCGCCATCCACAGGAGAAGGATAGAATTGTCATTCGCCTTCATGATCTCACCCAGGAGCAACTTCAAGAGAGTGGATACTTCTGGGTAGATCATGATCGAGCGACTACGTTGGCGACCCTACAGGATCACGCGTCGCGAGTGCTGCTTTTTCTGAAGAAGTCGCAGTCGTGCCTGAAGAACATTTATCGGGCGATGTTTCTGCTAGACGACACTCCATCAAGCCTGCTGGCTCTTCTTGCCAAATTTCAAGATCTGTCTGCGGTTCGCGAGTGCGTGAGGCAGCAGTTGGTGGCTGGTGCGAAGGCTGCCCTTTCAATGGTGCGATTGCACAGGCCTGGCATGGATATTGCCGCCATTGCCTCTGGGCCGCCAGCGCCACCAGTAGGATCTGCCTGGAATATGGTACCGCACTATCAGGCAGTGAACCGTCTAGCAGAGGAGATCGTCGACTTATTTGAGGAACAAACCAACGTTCATCTGTTGCAAGAGTAGCCAAATTTGTATCCTGCACAAAAGTGTACTTGTGTTGTAAAGTTCATATAGATGTTGTAGATAATTAATTGTCGAATGTGTATAAAGAGATCTGTGAGCGTGAGGTGCGTTGCACTATGCGAGTCCTTTTCGTTAGCCTGGCCATCTTTTATCTCGGTCCCTTGTCAACCTGTCAGGTGCGTTGCAGCTGAGTTGAGGTCGTGTTTGAAGGGTTTCGATTGATGTACCAGCTACTCAAGATATTGCGTTTTGGTTCGAAGAACAGATGTGTATAGGGTGGCGCAGCCCCCGAGTATATAAATTGAAAAAGTAAAGGAGAACACAGAGTTTTGGGGGCACTTAGCTTTTATTTATTCGAAAAGCAGTGCGAGGTACAATGTGTGGCTAAGTAACCTTGGCTGAGTAGCCTTATTTGTGATGTAAAAGTAAAAACGAACTAAGGGTAGAAGCGTCGCAGCTGTGCGATGTTCCAGGGGTTGGAGTATGCGACTCCTGTCTCTAAATCTTTAAGGCGATAGGCGCCACCTGGGATTACTTCTGTAATCACGTACGGTCCTTCCGAGGGGGACTCGAGCTTTAGATGCCCCTGCTGCTTCAGTCGCAAGACCAGGTCACCTTCGGCGAAGGATCTGGGGCGAAGCCTCCTACTGTGGTAGTTACGCAGGTTCTGCTGGTAGATCGTGGATCTTTCCGCGGCGATTTCCCTTGCTTCGCCAAGGAGGTCGACGGAGTCTTCGAGTGCGAGGGATGATTCCTGTTCGCTGTAGGCGACCACGCGTGGCGCTTTGTACCGTACTTCGGCGGGTAGCACTGCCTCTGCTCCGTGCACCATAAAGAATGGCGTGTAGCCCATGGCGCTGTTTGGAGTTGTACGTAGGATCTAGAGTACGGATTGCAGTTCATCCGGCCAGCAGCCGGCGGCTTGTTCGAGTGGTCGGAGGAGTCGCTTCTTGATGCCGCTGTAGACGAGCCCGTTTGCCTTTTCCACCTGACCGTTGGTCTGTGGATGCGCTACTGAGGCGTAGCTGATGTTGATCCCTAGGTTCTCGCAGAATTCTTGGAACTCCTTAGATGTGAAGTTCGTCCTGTTGTCGGTGATGATGCTATGTGGCACCCCGAAGCGGTAGGCGATGGACTCAAAGAATTTGACTGCGCTGTGCACGGATTGGTTGGTTACTGGCATGGCCTCAATCCACTTGGTGAATTTGTCGACTGCGACCAAGAGGTAGACGTAGCCTCCTCGCGAGGACCTTGGAAGCTTGCCGACCATGTCGAGCCCCCATTGCGCGAAGGGCCAGGCCAATGGGATTGGCCGTAGCTCTGCGCCCGGTGCGTGCGGCTTGTCCGCGAATCGCTGGCAAGCATTGCATTTTTGGACGATGTCCTTAGCGTCGCGCATGGCCGTAGGCCAGTAGAATCCAGCTCGTAGAGCTTTGGCAACAAGGGTGTGACTGCCAGCGTGGTGCCCGCAGGTCCCCTCATAGATTTCGAGGAGAACTACTCTTCCATCGGCCATGGAGACGCATCATTGTAGTACTCCTGTGATGCTGCGTTTATACAGTTCGCCGTTGATAACGGCAAATGCCTTGGATCGCCGCGCGGTGTGCCGTGCATCTGTCGGATCGTCCGGTAGCCTCTTGCTGAGGAGGTACGTGATGTACGATTGCGTCCATGATTGCTCAATCAGCATGACGCTCATTGGTCCTTCGAGTCCGGTGTCCAGCTCCAAGTCATCGAGTGCCATGGGCTCATTGGGTGGGGTAGCCCCCGAGTCCGTTGTTGCGCTTGTTTTCTTCTCTGCGCCCTTTGGCTTGATGGAGCGTTCGCATATGCGCTCGAGAAATACCCCAGGTGGTATGGGGGCGCAGGTAGATCCTATGTTGGCAAGTGCGTCCGCCTCCTCGTTGCTTTTGCGACCTACATGTCGCAGCTCGCAACCATCGAAGTCTCCTTCGAGTGTATCGTAGAGGTCGCGGTACGCGATCATGTTGTTGTTCAGTGTGTCGCACTCATGCATTGTTTGGTTGACGACCAACTTGGAGTCGCCATATATGATGAGCCTCTTAGCGCCGTAGGATTTTGCCATCCTCATCCCGTGCAACATGGCCTCGTATTCAGCCTCGTTGTTTGAGGCCGTGAACTGCATTCGCAAGATATATTTCAGCTTGTCTCCTTGAGGTGACGTTAGTATGACACCTACGCCTACTCCGTCTTTTCGTTTGGACCCATCGAAGTGCATTGTCCAGAGGTAGGATATATCTGGCTTGTCCGGGAGTTGGTTCTCCATCCAGTGCACGAGGAAGTCAGGGAGGACTTGCGACTTGATTGCGTCGCGCTTTTCGTACGTGATGTCTCGTGGAGACAGTTCTATTCCCCAAAGCGCAACTCGCCCCGTGGCGTTGGGGTTATTGAGGATATGTCCCAATGGGGCGTCGCTGACTACCACGATTGGGTGTTCCTGGAAGTAGTGGCGCAGTCACTGAGCGGTCATAAAGACGCCGTACGCCAGCTTCTGGTAGTGCGGGTACCGCTGTTTTGTTGGCGTGAGGACCTCACTGAGGTAGTATACTGGGCGTTGTATGTCGTGGACCTTGTTTTCCTCAGCCCGCTCGACGACGAGCACTGTGCTGACCACCTGGTTGGTGGCGGAGATGTACAGCAATAGTGGTTCCCTTTCTCGTGGAGTCACCAGCACTGGCAAAGTGGATAGCAGGCGCTTGAGATCTTCGAATGCTTCTTGTGCTTCGTTGGTCCACTCGAATTTTTCAGCTTTGCGGAGGAGCTGGTAGAAGGGCAGTGCCTTTTCACCCATCCAACTGATAAATCGACTGAGGGCCGCGATTCGTCCGGCCAGTTGCTGGACGCCTCTTATGTTCTTCGGCTTCTCCATGGCCAGTATGGCTTTTATCTTCTTCGGGTTCGCCTCGATTCCCCTCACGGAGATGAGATACCCAAGTAGCTTCCCAGATGGTACGCCGAAGGCGCATTTGTCCGGATTGAGCTTGATCCGGTAGCGGTCGAGGTTGGCGAAGGTTCCGCGCAAATCGTCGATTAGAGAGGCTTCCTCCTTGGTCTTGATTACTATGTCGTCGACATAGACTTGGATGTTGCGACCCAGTTGTTCCTTGAGGCAAGCCTGCATGCACCGCTGGTAGGTGGCTCCCGCGTTTTTTAGCCCGCAGGGCATTGTGTTGTAGCAAAACACACCAAAGGGCGTTGTAAACGCTGTTTTCTCTTGATTTTCCTCCTTCATTCGAATTTGATTATAGCCTGAGTAGGCGTCGAGGAAGCAGAGACGCTCGCATCCCGCGGTGGAGTCGATGATCTGGTCGATTCGTGGCAGAGGGAAGTGATCCTTTGGGCAGTGCTTGTTTAGAGAAGTGAAGCCCACGCACATCCGCAGGATATCCGTGTCCTTTTTTGGTACCAGCACCGTGTTGGCGAGCCAAGTGCTTTCCTTGATCTCGCGTATGAACTTGGCCTCAAGGACTCTGTTGATCTCCATTCCGACTACCTGCGCTCGTGGCTCAGACAGTCGCCTGATTGTTTCCTTGACTGGCCTTGCGTCGGGGTTGACGTTGAGTGCGTGCTCGGCGAATTCCCTGGGAACTCCTGGCATGTCCGCAGGACACCAAGCAAAAATTTCCCAGTGCTCACGGAGGATTTTGACAAGCGCGAGTTCCTATGCGGGACTCAAGTTGTTGGCGATGAGGGCCGTCTTGGCGGGATCTGATGGATGGACCTGCACCTTCTTTGTGTGCACGGATGAGTCGAAGGAGAGATCAGGTGAGCTTGGCCTACTCAGGGGAGGCAGACTATTGTCTGTCGTCTCTTTCAGTCTTGCGAGTTCCTCCTGCATGCCGAAGGACTGGGAGATTTTGTTGAATTCCCTGTCGCAAGCGCCAGATCGCTCAAAGCTCCCGTTGATCGTTATGACACCGTTAGGGCCTGGCATTTTCACCTGCAGGTAGGCGTAGTGGGGTACTGCCATGAACCTAGCGAACGCGACGCGCCCAAGGATGCAATGGTATTGTGAGGGCCAGTCGACGACCTCAAAGTCGATGCGCTCGCGCCGGAAGTTCTTCGGCGTGCCAAAGATGACGTCGAAGTTGATTTTGCCCAGGGGATATACGCCTTTCCCCGGGACGATGCCGTGGAATGTTGTGTCTGATGCCTCCAAGCAAGTTAGAGGGATCCTCATTGCTCACAAGGTACTCGCGAATATGAGGTTCATGTCGCTTCCGCCATCCATGAAGACGTGACTCATGTCGAAGCCTCCAATTTGCGCCTCGAGTACGAGGGGGCAATGACCTGGGCGAGGTATCTGAGGCGGGTGGGCGCGTTTGTCGAAGGTGATGCACGACTCGCTGCCACTGAGGTACTCACTCGTGGATGGTGGCGAGTGCGTGGCCAAGTTGACTTGGCGAGTGATGGCCTTCTGCACCCTGTTGGAGGGGTGCCCCTTTTGGATCATCATGGTACCCATGGCCCGTGGGTATGGCTCGCCCCCGTGGTGCTGGTCCGGTGCGGCTCCGTTCGGGGGTGGCCCAGGTGGTGGTGGTGGTGCGCCATGTGCCACGGCGCCTGGAGCGGCTCCGTAGCCTCTTTCGACTGCATTGCGGTTCATCCGAACCAATCCCTCGTGTAGCTTGAGGAACTCGCGGCAGTCCTTGAGGAGGTGACTGGACTTTCTTTTGCCATCATGCTTGTCGATGTAGAAGTGTACCGTGCATGGCCCGGACAGTTTGTCCTCGATGGAGGTCGCGGGTGCCTCATCGCGAGCACGGCGTTGCCACACTTGCGTGGTTTTCCCGGAGTCGCGGTATCCGCCTCTGCGGTATCCGCTGTTGCGGTTATCGTCGCGTCTATCGGCGTAGCCGGCCGTGACCATGTTGATGTCGTCACGGTCATCGTAAATGCGCATGCGGCGTTTGCCTCGGCGGTCGCGTCTGCGTTCGAGTTCTGCCTCCTCGTCGGAGTGAGCGCGATTCTTCACTGAATCTTCTCCATCGGCCCACCGATTCGCGATCTCCATTAGGTGGTCGATGGTCTGGGGCTTTGAGCGGCCTAGCTCCTCCCTGAGTTCCATGCGGCGGACACCACTGTTGAATGCATCAATCGTGCGGTCTTTCGAGATGTTCTCCGCAGAGCTCTTGATGATGGACCACCTTTGGATGTAGGAGCGTAGCGATTCGCCAGATCTTTGCTGGCAGCACCTCAGCTCTTCGATTGATGCGGGTCGCTTGTACGTACCCTTGAAGTTGCGCACGAAGCTGTAAACCAGCTCATCCCAGCTGCGAATGGATCCGCGTGGGAGGTTATTGAGCCATGCTCGGGCGGCGCCCTGCAGCTGTAGCTGCAAGCATTGCATGGCAGTACTTCGACTGCCTCCGTGGAGTCTAATGGAGGAGATGTGATCCTCCAGCCAGATTTTAGGGTCCTGTAGACCGTCGAATTTCGGATTCTCCGACGGGAGTTTAAACCCTTTAGGCATTCGCTTCTGCCTAATGGATCTGCTGAAGCATCTGGCACCGCAGAGCTCCCCATCTTCCTCTTCCGAGTCAGTTGACCGAGCACGTCGTGCCCTTGATTTGTCAATCTTGCGCTGCGTGAGGTCATCGCGCGCATCGTAGTCGCGGTCGTGTCGCCGTGAGCGGCGATGTCGAGACAGGCCGTGACTGTCATCGCTGGATGAGGGCGAGGAGTGGCGCTTTGCTAGCGCTTTGCCCTTTTTTGGGTCTGGTACTGGCTCCTTGTCGAGGGCAGCCTCGATTAACCCCAAGCCCGCGATCGTAGATCGGTGCATGGCAGTTCGGGGATCTCTAGTTGGCGGTTGGTTGTTGAGTAGGTACATGGTGGTTGCCGTCACCGCAGCCTGCGGCATTCTGGGAACCACGTTGCCTCTCGTGTCGACTGTCATAGAGCCGAAGTCGAGGACTTTCGCGGCCTCTATGCGCTCTTGTTCGGTGAGGTGAGCCATCCGCGACTGCCTCTTCTTGGCGAGGTACTCATTGCCCTTTGAGGAGGATCCTCCGTAGGAGGAGAGCCCGGCGCGACGAAGGCTCGATTCGTCCGCTGCCTTTTTACGCGCCTCAAGTTGCGCGATTGTTTGCACCTGGCGCTTGAATTCTTCCTTCAAGAGCTAGTGGTAGCCCATCAGCAGTTCTTGCGGGGACCCAAAGGGTAGGGGTGTGCCCCGTAGGGCCTCGCGGCAGCGAGCCCACTCTTGCTCGTTGAGCTTGATTACGACGCGTTCGCCGGTTTGCTCGTTGATTATGCTGGGAGGTTCGACTGCTCCTCCGTTGTTGACGGGAACGCGATTGCCGCCGTTACCGCCGTTGCCACCGTTGCCACCGTTCCCGCCGTTGCCACCGTTGCTAGCGTTGGGTGGATCGGTGCCGTTGCCAGGGTTGCCACCGTTGTCACGATTGGCAGAGGTGTCGCCTGCGTTGATGACGGCGCACATGAAGTGATTGGGGAAGCTGTTGCTTCCACAACTCTCAGATCCGGAACCGTAGGTTCCATCTTCAGTGGCCAGATCGCTCAGATCGGAATCGCGACTGCTGTCGCTGACTGTGTTCTCGACTGCCACCGGAGGGTTGAGCTCGCTGAGGGTGCCGATCGATGGAGGGAACCATGACGCCGGGGCAATCGTCGGTGCTGTCGGCTGATCAGGCATGCGAAGCGTGCCCATCTGACCAACTTGGAAGTGGAAGCTCCCAATCGCTAGGCTGATTCCGTCGCCCACGGACTCGAAGGCCGGGCGGGTGGCCGGCGTGTGGACGGTGAAGTCGAAGGCGCCGAAGAGCTGGCAAATCTCCGCTGTTGCGGAGTCGTAGATCGCAGTTGATGGGGCCGAAGAAGCCGCAACATCAGCACTCCCAGTTCCCACAGACGGTGCCAATTGACGAGGGTTTAACTCATCAATGCCCATTGTTATGGACTTGGGTTTTAGAGAAGGAGGGAGCGCTGGAGACATCTATCGGCTAGCAAACAAGCACACAGGGGACAAAGGATTTACCCAGGTTCAGGCCTCGTAGAGGTCCCTACTCCTGCTTGTCTACTCGTGGAATTATCGAAGGAGTCGAAAGTTACAATGGTGCGCAGATGCAATCTGGCGAGGGTTGTGGAAACTAGGGTTGCATGTGTCCTCCTCGCCGCCCCCTCCTAGCCTTTATATAGATAGGCTAGGTCTCGGGTAGCAGGTCGAGTCGGTTACAAGTTAGGGTTTTCCCCTTCAAACTTTCTATCTTTAGCTTCTTCTTGTCCTTCAAGCAATCGAGAGTCCGTAGGTTACTCGAGTCTTTTCATCTGGGCCTTGGTGACACCGTGGGCCTGTACGTATTTGGACCGTATATACCAAGATCGAGTACCTATAGGGTATACCCATGTCACGTACCAACCTTATCTTAGCGCCACTTGACACACTTTCTTGGTGTGCTGGAAGAGGGCGGTTGACCACGACCTTTACCTTGCTTTTGCCGAGACCATGAGTCACGCCCTAAGGAGGGTTCTGCCATAACGGGTCAAATCCCGAAGCTGGTCCCTAGAGATGTGAGGTGAGGTTAGTTTATCAGGGGCTTTATCGACCCCAAGCAACCCGTCCCACACTTCCCTACCTGTTATGGTGTACCTCCTTCGCCTCCTCTTTCAAAAAAGTTTTCAATGTGTGCCAAATGGAAAGCCAGAACTATGTGACTCATGGAATATACTAGTAAAGTTAGTCAATCGAGGGGTTCCCAAGCCCCGTGTGGCTGTATGATCGTCTTAGTTCCAAAGGCAAGAACTCAGGTCCTAGCGGTGGAGAGCATGAGACTACAAAAATCGCACCCCACAGTGGCCTCCCATACAAGACTTAGCATGTTTAACCTCATAACACGCTCATACCTCGTTCCTCTGTCATACTAGATTCTCTACATCTGATACATCATCGGGATGAGCCAGCACTGACAACTAAGCATGGCTAAGCAAGACACAGATGTAAGCTCTAGCAGTGCACACACGACAAACCTAGTTATGCTAGGAGCAGTGGATCAGGTAATCTAAGCTCAAAGGGAGTAATGCAACAGATAGGATACTCTATCTATCGACAAAAGACCATAGTCGAATCGTATGCATCATGGCAGGAATTGAAATGCTTTTGAAACCATAGGATTGTATAATGGTGGGGCTTTCTTTGCCTTTGCTTGTTGATAACCAATAACCAGAGCTTCAGATATTTTGTACTTGACTTGGTTACAGGTAGTCAAGTATTGATCTTTGATCTTCGATGGTGTTGATCTCAGTCTTCGATCTCGATCTCGATATCGTATTCTATCAGGAAGAACCAAACACCGGAAAGAGAGGGAAACAATTAACACATGTCATCGATGTAATGCTCAAGCAAGGATGATGATATGAAAAGGATGGTTGCATCATGGGCTGATCCTTCCCAACCAGCTTGCACATATGTGAACATCATGTCGAAATACAATAGCTAGTACATTTTGGCTGGTGTAGTGCTTCCTTCCCATATAGGTTGCAAATTCTGATCTTGGAATTCTAGCAGTAACATGAGTACCATCGATTGCACGATACAATCTTGTTATAGGTACACAAGGATGAAATGAGAATGGGAACATGTGGGACTCAATCGAAGGATGCAATGATAAAACAAGAGAACACATGCTCACCTTGAAATATGGCATCCACATCATGCTATTGTGTATCTTTTCAGGTGTTTGACCCATAGGCGAGTTCATCATCTCGCCTCTCAGCTCACCGATGGCATACAACACTCGGTTGAAATAACGCGATATTGTCTCCATGCTTCTTCTGAAAGTGTTGTGGATGACCCTAAACCTCTGGTTATGGCCAACCACATGAAGGAACATCGCGACTTGTTCTTCCACTGAGGTTTGGATGCTATCTACCAAAAGTCCACCCGTCCTTAACCTTACAACAAGTGCAAAGAAGGAGGCTCTTCTCATCCTGAGCATGTTTAGAGACTCTACATCGTTGTATTTGTAGATGTAATTCAGATTAACCATCCTTTCTTGATCTCGTGCACACATAGGACCGTACGTCAGCCTAGTAAACGCAGACCGCCTAACAGCTCTCTTGTGCAACAACAGGATCCAGGCTTGAATCACTGCTATAACCGCAGCTGCCTGATGGATAACCGTCATCCTGTCAGCCTAACAATCCGGAGCTACGGTGAGTTCTTCCTAAATTGGTGCTTCAGCCCTACTTAAAACAGTAGTGGGGAGAGATTCACGGTGCTTACCTCACCCATGGCGATGCGCGGCCAGGGAGATGTGCCTCGATGCCGCTGCGTCGCTCACCACCCGAAGTTGGAGGAATCGCCAGGTATGGTAGATCTGCGTCGTTGCTCGTGGTGCCGAATCAAGAGGGGGTATTTTAGGGAGGGCCAACGCGTAGGGTGAGCCATCCCAGCAGGAGAGGGTACTCTTGGCGCAAAGCAGGGCCAGGAAACTTTCGTTTCTCACCTGCGCCCCCGCAGATGGCACGCACCCCTTTTTTTGCAGCTCCAGGGTATGGCTCCACGGAAACGCTCGATTCGAGCGTTCTAGTTGGGCCTGGCCTGGAGTGCTTTACAGAACGTGCTGGCCACAATGCAATGGTTATGCGGGAAACCAAACAGGCCGATTTTGTCGCGCGCTAACCTGTTTAGAGGGAATGAACGCTAACAAACACGCCCTAGTGTTCTAAGATACATAGTGTCGGTCTACAGTACGCAATGTCTGGTTCGGCCAAGCATCAGCTCATTTTGGGTGAATCAGAGTGCCGGTCGTCGTGTGTTTTTTTTGCAACGTACGGTCCTCGTGTTGCAATTCCCCAAAATCATAGAGGAAATGACACAAAACTATCACATTTGGGGCAGCATTGACACATAACTACCGACTTTGTCATTTTTGTCCGGAAACTACCAACATTGGGGCTAGTCTGTGACAAATACCACTGATTGTTCCATTTAATCGTGTTAAATCGTTTTCTGACCACTCGGGTCCACATGTCAGATGTACGTGGCAAGGATTAAGGCTAACTAGGGAAAGTGGAATTTTTTTTCCTTGACGTTGTTGACCAAGCTAGTCCCCGGACGGTGCTGCTGGCCGGAGCTCACTCTGCGCATGCTGGAGCTGGCTGCCTCCGCGTTGCTCCCTGCAGCCGCGCATCCTGCAGCTAGCCCGCCGCCCGCACACTCCCGCCGATGCGTCCATCCGTGCCCGTCGCGCCACGGAGCTCGTCTGTGCCCGCGCTAGAGCTCGCATGCGCCTGGGCCGGAGATGGTTGGATCGCTGCTAGCCGCGCCCATTCGCGTGCCCCTGCCTCCTGCCGCTTCCCTGGCTCGCCCGCACCGCGCTGGAGCTCGCCCGCGCTACGCCGGAGCTGGTCAGACTGCTGCTGGCCGCACCCACACGCGCCCCTGCCTCCCGCCGCCGCCCTGGCTCGCCCGCACCGTGCCGGAGCTGGCCCGCACCACACCCATTGCCAGGAGGGCCCCTGTACCTCTGCTCCGACCTAGCGTCGTTGCCGGACGCCCCTGGTCCATCCACCTGCACCTCGCCCTCGTCGTTTCCCCGCTCGCCGCTCCGGCCAGCGCCTCGACGCCACTCGCCTTCTTTCCCTGGTTCCCTGCCTCCGTGATGTGTCGCCCGTCCCTAGCGGCCGCCTCTGCCTCAGTATTCCCTGCATATCTCGCCGCTCTGGCCGCCCGCCTCAGGTCCGCGTTGTGCTGGCGATCTGCAGGCGCGCAAGGCGACGGGAGGCAGGGGCGCGCGCGACGGCGAGCTGCAGTGGCATGCGACGACGGGAGGCAAGCGCACGTGCGGGGACGAGCGGAGGCGGAGCGGCGAGCTCTATAGTCGCCTGCGCGGGCGAGCGCCGCCAGAGGCCGGTGAGGGCGAGCTCTGTAGTGGCTGGCGCGGGTGAGCGCCGTCAGAGCCCGGTGAGGACGAGCTCTATAGTGGCAGGCGCAAGCACCCTCTGCCAAGGCCGTCCGCGGCGCCGGCAAGCATAGGCTCGCACAGTCGTGGGGAGAGTCAACGTCAAGATTTTTTTCTCTTTCCTCTCTTTCCAAATTTTTCATAAAATAAATATAAGTTATCCAAATCTTTGCCACGGTAGGTCTGACATGTGGTCCAAACTGTCAGAAAACGATTTAACACGACTAAAAGGAACAATCAGTGCTATTTGTCACATACTAGCCCCAATGTTGGTAGTTTTCGGACAAAAATGACAAAGTCGTATATCAATGTTGTCCTAAATGTGGTAGTTTTGCGTCATTTTCTCAAAATCATATCCACAGCGCGCCCTCTTCTGAACGGAGCACATCGAGGGGCGCCCTTGTTCCGTGTTACGACTCCCTGATCGGCAGTAGCTTCGCAGTGCCGGCGGCATCAGCCGCCAAGTCAGTCCTGCCACCGTCGCCTGTCTCCGGTTCGAAGAGCTCGAACCGGTCGTCGACGTAGCCGCACCCTAACCCGTCACCCTCCTCCAGCAGCTCCATGCCCTGCAGCTCCGACCCGATGAGCGACTGCATACGCGCGCGTTCCCTGTCCCGCGGGTACGTGCGGTACAGAAGCGAGTATATGAGCGTGCAGATCGTCATCGGGACCGCGATGGCCGTGTACAGCGCCTTGCCCATCGACGCGGCGTTCTCCCGGTCTCTCTCGGCGTTGCTGCTGCTGCTGCCGCCGCCGTCGTCCGCCAGCCTGAAGCCGTACAGGTGCTGCGACAGGAAGCCCACTGCCGGCGGCGCGAACGATGCCAGGATCGACTGGAACGACATGCTCAGCGCGTAGATGCTCGTCCTCGATTTCACCGGCACGATCTCCGCGAAGATCGGGCTGCACACGCACGGAGCAAACGTCCATGTTTTATTGTTTGCTGTTCGCGTCATACAAAATGGAATGAAAATTCTCGTTTCACAGGTAGTAGTACCTGTTTGTAGCGGCTGAATTCCAGGACATGACGAGTACCATGGCGAAGAGGACGAGTGCGTGCGCGACGCCGGTGGACGGGTCATTTGGGAGGCCGAGGAGCAGGATGGCCGCGAGAGGCACCACCGAGCCGGCGCTGATCTGCGACATCACGATCCTCCCGGCGTCCGGGTACCGGCGGGCGAGGGCATCGCCCATCTTGCCGCCGAGGGGGCCGCCCACAGATATCGCGACGGCGAACGCCGACATGACCACGGCCGTGTCCCCGTGGCTGAACCCGACGAGCTCCAGCCACATCGACATGAACGACATCGCCGACCACGGGAAAGAGCCGCTCACGCCCTGCGCCACGAAGATCTGGAACGTCGGGATCTGGATCACGGTCCTGGCCTCCCTCAGCAGCTCCTTGGCCTCGTCCCACGCCGACCGTTTCTGGCCGACCGCTGACGCTTTTACTTCCCGGAAGTTGGGGTCAACGGCGAAGAACCACACGAGGACGCCGACGACGACGCTGATGGCCGCCACGAGGTGGAACGCGAGGCGCCAGCCAGCGATCCCGAAGATGGTGGTCGGAGCAAGGAGAAGAGCGGAGAAGCCCCCCAGGATGGACCCGATGCTGCTGGTCAGCTGCAGCCACCCGAAGGCCGTGCCGCGGTGCTCGTCGTCGGTGGAGTCGGCGACCAGCGACTGGACTGCCGGTATGACCAGGGCGAGGCCGATGCCGTTCAGGCCTCTCGAGATCGCTACCTAACAAACCATCGATGCAGCTCTGATTTTCAAATCGGCAATAGTTCCCAAATCAGGTAATGACAATTTGGAAGCTTAAGCTCTCGAGATCTATGCTCGCCCTTAACTAGGCACCAGCTTTCTACCACTACAGCACGCGTGACGAGCGATGGTTGAGCGGCCGGGCTCACCTGGAGGAAGGTTTCGGAGATGGCGACGAGAAATGTGGCGGCAGCCCAGAGGAATGCCCCGACGGCGATGACGTGGGCGCGGTTGTAGCGCGACGCGGCGTAAGCGGCCAGCGGGTAGCACGCGCCCTGCACCATGGAGCGGTAGAGGGTGAGCGCGCCGAGGCCCGTAGGTGTTGCGTGCAGGGCGGCGCCCACCTCCCGGTACACCGCCGGCAGCAGCGCCTCGTCGGCGCGCTCCATGATGGATGCCAGGTTCACCAGAACCAGCGTCCGCCGCTCCTCCCACGCCATCACCGACCCCATCTCCCAGCTGCGCAGGATTCGGCTTCTACGTCCTCTCCTCTTCCCGTTGAGTGCTCAGCTCGAACCCGCCATAGATTTTACTAGTACGACCTCTGTGAATAGCCGCGTCCAACCGACAAAGAACCAACATTTCGATTTTGGAACGGGACCCAGATATTTCCCTTTCCGAACCGGCTCTTTTTCGGCTAACAGGCGAGCAGACTCGCGAAAACCCTTCAACGAACCGCGTGTGTCCCACCATTTATCCACTAATAGCATCTCTGGTGAGATTTTTGCATATTAGCCATACTTTTTCTAAAATTTACATATTTGTCACATGACCACCATATATCGCTGACGCAACCTGTAACAAATATGCAATTTACGAAAATAGTGTGGCAAATATGCAAATCCTGAAGTCGTATAATCGGTCAGAGGAGTAAAATTCTTATTTTTCTCCTCTAAACTGCATCTAGCCGAACTTTTGTAGAGTTTAGAAGAGTAAATTTATAGGAGTCTTTTCCTCCGCGACTCCCAATATACTCGGCCGCGACCCTGCTAGAGAAAAAGTCCCCGCCTCCACCAAGCGCGCACACCATGTGGCACCGCCATCCCGAGTGGCGTTCACTCCGGCAACAACCCGTTGCCTCCGTTGAAAAACGAAACTAGCTATGGTGTTCACAAGAGGTCTCGGTGGGTTTATAATGATACCCGACGAGAGACAAAACTAGAACTATGACTAAGGCTAATGGTAAAGACTCGGGTGTCTATGGCGTGTCCCCCTTCAGGTAAATGATCTTCAGTACTTATATGTGTTAATGGCGGGGGAGTCTTCCTTAGTCACGTTAGGTCTTCATCTTACCTTGCAAGTAATCTTGATCTCCGGTGTCTCCTGGACGTACGTCTAGTCCTTGTGGTCTTCTAGAGAGTTGTCTTGCAGCCCCACAGGTCTGGTCAGTTGAGAGCTTATAGATGCAGGCCTCTAGGTCCTTAATCGTAGAGGTAGGCATGGGCATGAATCGTGGGTTTAGACCCATATAAGGTACATGCCTAAGTACATCCATCACCGACAAGCCACTGATCAGTACCTTTAATAAGACCGTCTTCCTTCCAGCGGAGTTGCTTTTAGCTCATGTCCAACCTCCATCTGGTGGGCTCGATGACTTCTTCTTGGTCTTGAGACGCGAGGTCTTGGTGCAAGGTCTCCCGCACGTGTTAATGTCTTAATCGAGTGGACCTTTCCATGTGCCCATCCTCAAAGTAGGTCTAATGAGCCTTCTCATCTCAGTCTCAGGATAATAGGCTTACGACGAGGTCTTGCAAAAGGGTTAACAACAAAAGGAAGAAAAAGATCCTTTTGTGCAGTGATGTGAGTACCTTAATGACCAGAGGAGGTCTAAGGGAGAGGTCCCGTATATGACGTGGAGTACTGAACCGAGAGGTCAAGAAGGCATCCGTAGATTTAGCTATTATCATGTTGGAACCTTGCCTATGGACCCATCTAATCGTAGTGACATCGTAACGGGGTTTAGGTCTGGTCCAGGTTGACGTAGTCAGTGATGTTGACAGCTGGTTTAACTTCCCTAGTGACCTAAGAAGGTCTGCTGAGAGGATCTTTTCTGCGGCCGTGAGGACATGAATTTGAACCGGTTGAAAATGTCTTTCCAGTAACTGTTGCTTCTCTGAGCTCTTTCTGTCGCGTGGGAATCTGTGCCGTCCGGTGAAATTGAAAGTGGTGATCATAATGAGATTATGTCGGAGAAAGTGTCCTGCAAAGGAACAAGGGGTCCAACAAGCCCTGAGTTCGAGATGGGTCTGAACACGCATTCTGAGCTTCTCAGCGACGACGGAGATGGCAGCGCACGGGCACGACAGAGAGGGTGTCCCACCATTTCTCCACTAATAGCATCTCTCTTGAGATTTTTGCATATTAACCGTACTTTTTCTGAAATTTGCATATTTGTCACATGACCACCATATATCGGTGACACAACCTGTAACAAATATGCAATTTATTAAAATAGTGTGGCAAATATGCAAATCCTGAAGTCGTATAATCGTTCAGAGGAGTAAAATTCTTATTTTTCTCCTCTAAATTGCACCTAGCCGAACTTTTGTAGAGTTTAGAAGAATAAATTTATAGGAGTCTTTTCCTCCGCGACTCCTAATATACTCGGTTGTGACCCTACTAGAGAAAAGTCCATGCCTCCACCGAGCGCGCACACCCTGTGGCACCGCCATCCCGGCTGGCGTTCACTCCGGCGACAACCCGTTGCCTCTGTTGAAAGTCCATAGCCTCCATGTAAGGGCATTTTGCCCTTAATCATTATTTTGTTTAACATTGATGACGAACGATAGTTTTCACGATCCTCTCGCAGTCTTACTTCCAACGAATGGAAGAGAGCTTATTTGTTCGACAGTCGGCTCAGGCCAGCATGTAATGGAGAGGATTCCCTCATACTTTATTCGTAGGATGCTCGGGTGTTTACAAGAGGTCTCGGTGGGTTTGTAATGATAAACAACGAGAGATGAAACTAGAACTATGACTAAGGCTAATGATAAAGACTCGGGCGTCTATAGCGTGTCCCCCTTTAGGTGAATGCTCTTCGGTACTTATAGGTGTTGATGGCGGTGGAGTCTTCCTTAGTCACGTTAGGTCTCCATCTTACCTTGCAAGTAATCTTGATCTCTAGTCTCTCCTGGAAGTACGTCTAGTCTTCGGGGTCTTCTAGAGAGTTGTCTTGCAGCCCCACAGGTCTGGTCGGTTGAGGTAAGGTTGGTTGAGAGCTTCTAGATGCAGGCATTTAGGTCCTTGATCGTAGAGGTAGGCGTGGGCAGCAATCGTGGGTTTAGACCCGTGTAAGGTACATGTCTAAGTCCACCCATCACCGACATGCCTGATGTCTGCAAGTGCATAAATCATTTGTAGCTTGTTTCGAAGTATAGATATCGATCTCACAAGGAGCCCAAAGGTAAGTGTTTATGAATGAAGTCTCTGTCACACTCAAAGTTATCACAGGTATTTGAGTGAATTGACTGCAAGTGCAAAAATAAGAATGAAATTTGGATTAAACTGGATGTATTTAAATAAAACTAAAATGTAAACTTCAGAAATAAAAAACATAAAAGTAAATAACGATTCGATTGTTTGTGGTTTTCTAAAGATGACAAAGAAGGTGCGCGGAGATACAGTTCATGGTGATAGTGATTGTGCCAGGTGGACGAATGGTAAGTGTAACAATTATAATCTTAGAAATATATGTGTAGCTGATGGCCCCAAAATATATCGAGCTCGTTGGGGAACCCCAAGAGGAAGGTATGATGAGCACAGCAGCAAGTTTTCCCTCAGTTATGAAACCAAGGTTATCGAACCAGTAGGAGCAAAGAAACACCTCCAAGGTGTTGTTTCCAACTTGGAATCCTGCACAACACAACCAAAGAACTTTGCCCCCAACTTACAGTGAGGTTGTCAATCTCAACGGTTTTGCTGAAAACAAAGAATTAAACGTATCGTATGGAAGAAAGTAGTAGCTTGCAGAAAGTAAACAGAAAACAGTAAACAATTGTAGATTGATTGTAAATGAAAGGACCGGGGTCCATAGTTAACTAGTGGTGATTCTCCTTAAGATAGATGACATGTTGGGAGAACAGATTACAACGGGGAAATTGACAAACATCAAGAAAGCATACATGCATATACTAAACATCTTGACTCCTTTGAGATTCGATTGGGCATTACAACATTATACATAGACCGTAATCCAACTGCATCTATGACTAATAATCCACCTTCAGGTTATCATCCGAACCCCTCCAATATTAAGTTGCAAGCAACAGATAACTGCATTACGCATTGCGTGTAAATTAAATAATATGATTGTTCTATGAACAAATGATTGTTGTTTTTCTCCCTAGTAGCAACATCACATCTAGTACCTTAGAGATTTCTGTCACTTACCCAGATTACTAGAGGCATGAACCCACTATCGAGCATAAATACTCCCTCTTGGAGTTGCTAGCATCTACTTGGCCAAGATAGTTACTAACAACGGAAAGCATGCAAGATCACAAATAACAAAGACATGATAGAATCAATAATCAATCTAAAATAGCATCTCAATATCCATCGAATCCCCGCAAACACAACATGTAGATTACAAATAGATGATCTTGATCATGAACGAAGCTCACAAGATCTAAACATGATAGCACAAAGGAGGAGAACCAACCATCTAGCTACTACATGGACCCGTAGTCCAAAGATGAACTACTCACGCATCACACCGGAGGCTTGCATGGTGATGAAGAAGGCCTCCAGGGTGAATTCTCCCCTCCGGCAGGGTGCCGGGAAGAGCTTCAGATCCCTCCCAATCTAGGGATGGATATGATGGCGGCTACAGACTCTTTCGTGGAATTTTGATCGGGTACTTAGGGTTTCTGTATCGGAGGCATCTGATAGTCGGAAGGGGAGGCCGAGGGGGTGCCCTAGGTGGCCACACCACCCCATGGCACGGGCCAGGCCTGGCCGCGTGGCCAGGTGGTGTGGCGGCCCTCTGGCTCCTCTCCGTCTCGTATTCTGGCTCCGTGTCCCCCTCGATAAAATATTGATTTTGGCTTTTGTCCCGTCCAATTCCGAGAATATTCATTTTCTGACTTTCCTGGAATCAAAAACAGCAGAAAACAGGCAGCCGGCACTGTGACATCTTGTTAATAGGTTAGTCCAAGAAAGTGTATAAAAATACTCCAAAGTTGGGGCAAAACAAAAGAAAGTAGATATAAACCAGGCATGGAACATCAAAAATTATAGATACATTAGCAATGTATCAACATCCCCAAGCTTAACTCCTGCTCGTCCTCGAGTAGGTAAGTGATAAAAAGAAAGAATAATTTTTGAGGTGACATGCACCATCATGAACTTGATCAAAGTATTTGTAAAACATTGAAAGCTGGGATCATAGTACTTCAACATAGCATGAAAGATAAAGTTCTAACAATAATACAAAGTAACTACGTTGTAACATCAAAAGGCATAAACAAAATATTCATGAATAACAATGCTTTGCAAGACGTTTGTTTGTTTCACATAAAGAAAACATAGCATAGTGGCATTCAGCTTGTCCCTCATAGTGTAGCAAGACATAAATGCATAGGTGATGACCCACAAGTATAGGGGGTGTATCGCAGTATTTTCGATAAGTAAGAGTGTCGAACCCAACGAGGAGCAGAAGGTGCTGGCTAGTGGTATGGATCAGGAATTCTCTGCAAATACTTAGCAAACGGATTTTTAGGGGTTTTTGATAAAGCAAGTAAACAAAGTACAAGTAAATAAAAGACAGTAGGAATAAATGCAGCAAGTGGCCCAATCCTTTATGCAGCAAAGGACAAGCCGGTTGTATTACTTAAGATGACCAAACGTTCTCGAGGACACATGGGAAGACTCTCAAGTGCTTTCGCTTCATATAGTCGATTAATCTTATTTAGCTTGCTAAGTGTTGTCTGGGTGAACCTGTGCTATTGTACCGTCCCATCCAAGACTAATACATACCTGTGATTATACCCCTTGCAAACATCCGTAAGTACAATAAAGTAATTAAGGTAGAAACCTAACCATAACTTTAAACTCTAAGACCCTTACGTCCCTTGTGCAATGGTTTCCTAACGGGGGTTCAGGTTTCTGTCACTCTGGCAATCCCTACGATTAGTAGCCAAATACACAATGCATTCCCCTAGGACCATATAGGTGAAGTGTCATGTAGTCGACATTCACATGATACCACTAGAAGAAGTGCACCACAACTTAAATAACAATCTATTGAATCTTTCTCAACGCAACTCCACTACTAACAACAAGACTTCTCCCATGTCCTCAAGAACAAAACGAACTACTCACAAGACATCATATGGATCATGATCAGAGATGGAATAATGATGTATAACAATCTGAACATAAACAATAATTCAATGGTTCACTCAATAGCATCAACTACAAAGAGTAATCAACACCGGGAAAGTTTCCCCTATGAACTATGCAAGATTCAACACAATTGTTACAGCAATATAGAGATGGTGATGAGGGTGTTGATGGTGATGATGGTGGTGATGATGATGATGATCATCCCGATGAAGTCCAGCTTGATGGTGGTGTTGATGGCGACGATCTCCCCTCTCCGGGAAGGAATTCCCCCGGCAGAAATCTGTCTGCCAGAGAGATCTTTCTCTCTCGGTGTTTAGCGCCCCGCAGAGGCGGCTGAATCTTTCTGTGGTCGCTCCCCGAGTCTTAGGGTTTCGTGGGGATGATATACGCCAGAGGAGAGAGGCTGAAGTGGGCCAGGGCGGCCACACCAGTCCAAGGCACGACCTAGGCCTGCCCACGCCATGGGGTGGTGTGGGCCCCCTGTGGCCCACCTCCACTCCATCTTCTGGCATCCTAAGTCTTCTGGAAAAATAGAATTTTCCGTATATTTTCCCGGATTTTGTGATCTTCGCGAATTTTTCCTCCAAACAGAACCTTTTTCATCAGAATCCTGACTGCAGCGGTCCATGCTCCAAAAGTCATCAACCATGCAAAAATAGATGAAATAACATAAGTATCACCTCTCAATACAAAATATATCAATGAATAATAGTGAATTAAGACATAGAATAGTGATGCAAAATGGACGTATCAACTCCCCCCAAGCTTAGACTTCGCTTGTCCCCAAGCGAAAATGAGCTCAATAAACATGGCCTCAGGTTTATGGAGTGAAGAGTCGATAAAAGAATACAGACAAGAAGCATCACATTCATCAAATACATAGATCATAATAGAAGACAACTCACTATTATATAACTCAACTTGCAATGAGTAAAGGAAGCACAATAAGGATACATAAAGTGAATCATAATTGGTAATGGCAAACTTAGCTCTTGGTCAAAGAATAGTTGATAATTTGCTGGAGTTCACAAATAGCTGGTTTTCAAAGAAAGCTTTCAAAGTAGTAAACTTTCAAGATAAGAGCAATTTATAAAACAAGGAACATAAGAAACATGAATGCATAAATCATCATATGAATGAATGAAACACATCAACTCAAAATACTTGCTGAGATAGAAGGGAGTAGGTTTACTGACTCAACTGCAAAGTAAAAGAAAGGCCCTTCGTAGAGGGAAGCAGGGATTGCAAGTCTCATAAAGAGCTCCCAAAAATTATGATACTTACTAGCTTTCAGCTCTCATTGCCCCTATCATAGGCATCTTTTGGTGATTAAGGTTAAAGTGACACAACTAAGAGGGTATGCTTGACAAGTTATAAATTGGAGTCCCATGCCCCTTACTTATGAGTACCGATCCTCATGCTACTCAACTTCAGTCACGAGCAAGCTCTTGTCATTGTAAATACATGTGTATCATTGAGAACCGCCAACGGGGTACCCCTTGCACATGACACAGGAGCTACCCATAATCAAAATGACAAGGCAAGCAGACAATGAGCATCTCAACGATCTTTTTATTTGCTATTTGCATAGGTTTTTATTGAGGATGCTTCATAGAATGCTCACTATAGTTATGCTGCAAGTTTCCCACCATGATTAGGCATGGCTTAGGCTAGCGGCCCAGGCGTTTCTCTAACACACATATAAACTCCATGATCTTACAAGTTCCGCTTTTATTTCACACCGCCGGGATCCATAAGCAAAAGAACATGATATCAACTAGGTACAAAGTACCAAATGAAGTGTTGAAAGCGGTCCCCATGATACATGGTTCGTCTAACTTCAACTCATAAAGCGCAAGCATATACGCAACAAACAAGGACCCAATGGTTCAAGTTTATTAAATGCAAGAAATTAAAGTGTGCCATCAAGTTCGTGAGAGCTTTAATCATTAATTTTCACATAACAAGTTTAATTTGGGAGGTAGATAAAACAAGAATTTACTTGGAATAGAAATAATGCTACTAGGTAGGTATGGTGGACACAAATGGCATGGGTTTTGGTTTAAAGGAGATGGATGCATGAGAAGAATACCCTCTCAGTACAGGTTTTTGGCTAGCAAGGCTGGGTAGCAAGTATAAGAGTTGAAGGAAACAAACAAACATACAAGTGATAAATAAAAACATGCAATCTTCCTCGGAAGCACAAAATATCTTAAATAGAGAATACTAGACTTATGAGCAAATCAAGAAAGAAAGATGATGAAATTATTTTTCTCTAGAGTACTTCTATCTTTTCTTTCAACTCTCAAAAAGGTGTTGCTACTGACCGAGCTAGGTTTGCCAAAACCAACTAAATTAACTCAATGATCCCAAAGTGATACCAATACTAACAACAAGATCAATCATATAACCACGAATTGAAAACTAATATAAGCTATGCATAAGAGTAAATGATAGAACTTCTCATTAATATTCCATAATGGAAACTCACACCAAGGGATACATATCTAACAAGAGAGGGGACACTTCCATAATGCAAACCATACTACATAATAACTCCTCTATTCATGATATGACTCTACTAATAAGGTAAAAAGATAGAAGATAGTGATATGATACCGCGGCACTCCCCCAAGCTTGGAACAAACCAAGGGGATGCCAAACCTGATGACGAATTACTCCTTTGGTGGTGGTGGTATCCTCTCGATGAGCTCTTTGATAAGTTTCCCAAAGTCCTCAATCTCGAAGGTGAGATTACGAATCAGCTGTGAGTTTTGCTCAATGCGGCTCATGATCATGTCGTGTTGAGAATCCCATCTCTTGCTATTCTTTCCCCACTCTTCCTCCTTGAAGTCGTCTTTTCCTGCATGGTTATGGGTAAAGGTATGGAAGGTACTCTTGGTGTTCGGAGAAGGAGTCCTTGGTGCCAAGCAGTGACGCGGAAGCTTCCCTCCAGTTGACATCCGTGCCATCCTTTTGATCCTGACAGGGTTCACCACCACTCCAATGCTTGCAACGGTAGTGCCGGTGTGCTTTGCCTCCTCTTCACCTTCACTCTTGATCTCCTTCTCCTTCCCGGGGTCTTGGAGGTCTTCCTCCATGGGCTCCTTCCCTTTATCCTTGGCGGACACCATTGCGCTTCTAAGCTTTCAGAGAGTATGTCCTGACAGAAACAAATCGAAACAAAAACACGATATACGAACCTCGGGGGATCCGGGGGTTATATATTATGAAGTTTCATATCAAAAGGAAGGTACTGGGAGAAAACGAGTCGGAGCGGAGTCCTGGGTGGCCTCACCACCAGGTGGCGCGGCCAGGGGAGGGCCCGTGCCATGGGGTGGTGTGGGCCACCCCGGCTCCGGTTTCGTCCCTTTTTCGCTTCGAAACTTTCCTTATCAACTGAAAACTGCAAAAATATAGTTGTATTGTATTTCCACGGAACTTTTCTTACCAGAATCGTTACCTATTTGAACACAGACTCTGTAGGTCTCTGAATTTGGTATTTAGTGGATTCTTCCGGAGTCACCACTTGAATCATCAATATCTTCATCTTCATACACTTATTACTTGAGTCATAAAACCCTTCTCTTCCTTATTACACCATTGTCTCCACTTCCTGGAAATTTCTTTCACACAAAATATCACATAGTTCTCATTAGCAACATTAGTATAAGTGAAGTGATAAACCTTTTTGAGCCCAACTCCAACTGAAAACCATCAAAACAAAAGCTACTGTAGCAACTCCTTCCGAAAACCCAAAAAGAATTCAAAAAGGAAATCGAATAAAGAAGCAAATGCAAGAGTGGCAAAATCTGTCAAAACAGACCAGCAGGTAAAGATCAATTGTTTCGAAAATCTTCTGTTGCTCAAATCAGAAAGTGCAAAACTAACGAAAGTTAAATAACAACCTGGGGAAGAAGCACAAATAATTACAGCTCAATTTGACATACAGAGATCTCTCACGAATATTTATGGTGAAGCACAAAAATCTGTTTCGGGACAGCAACTTCCCCAAATCTTACTTCTTCTCATTAGAGGTTGATCTTGACACAAAAACCAAACAAAACGGATAAGGAGCGGTTATTACCGAAGTAATAACTTCCAAGACTCAAATAAACAAAAAAAACTGAAAGCAAAAACAAATTGGGCTGTCTCCCATAAAGCTCTTTCTTTATAGCCATTAAGATGGGCATGATAATTTGAAGAAGCTCTCATAGGGATATGAATTGAAGTGAAAGAGAGCATTAAGAAGCAAAAACACACACACACACACATTTAAGTCTAACCCACTTCCTATGCAAGGGAACCTTGTAAACAAACAAGTTATTGAAACCAAAGGAAACTTGCATAAGACGGCAAAAGATGTGCAACATAAAAACTTTTAGCATAAAATGAGGAAACTTGATATTATTGAGATACACAAGAACACTTTTTCCTCTTTCATAGTAACTTTCAGTATCATGTATAAACTTAACAACATATCTATCACAAGAACCATCATAGCAATGATCACTTATTCTAACAGAAAACACAGGAATACTAGCTCTCATATCACTACTATGTGAAACAATATTAGAGGTATCCTTACAAAGGATAGTGTGTCCCTCTTCCTCATACTCAGTGACAAAGTCTTTCACATTTGCTATTATAGGTTCATCAACCATTTGTTTATCAGGTCCAACAGCTTTATTCATACTTTCATCTACCATACTAGCCATCATAGAATGTTCCTTTACCTTAACTGGAAAAGGCATTTTCTCAATATAAGGTTCAGGTAAAACATGATTAGCAGTATAAACTTCAGTATTTCTTGCAGGAACACTCTTAGAAATATCTTTATAAGGTTCATGATACTTATTCCACTTCTTTCTAGGCACTTCAATGTAGGAAGCAAAAGCCTTAAAATAAGAAGCAATAGCTTGAGAGTCTAGACTATAAGCATTTTTAATATTTTGAAAGTCATCAGTTCCCATAAAAGATTCAATGCATTCATAATCATAATTTATACCTGACTTTCTACCTTTGTCATTCGCCCAAGCTTCAGCATTATCTTGAATACGATCTAGAAGGTCCCATTTAACTTCTTCTTCCATACGAGTGAATGATCCAGCACAAGAGGCATCCAATAAATCTTTGTCATGTAGAGGGAGCCTTGCATAAAAGTTGTTGATAATAATATTGTTGGGGAGCTCATGAATGGGACATTTGAGCGTTAGTAACTTCAATATCCCCCAAGCTTGAGCTGTACTCTCTCCATCAAGAGGCCAAAAGTTGTATATTTGATTCCGATCTTTATGAATCTCACTAGGAGGATAAAACTTTGAATAAAAGAGAGGCACTATTTCCTCCCATTCTAGAGCTTAACCATTCTTCAGCAGCTTATACCATTCCTCAGCTCTTCCTTTTAGTGATAAAGAGAAAAAATTCTTCTTAACTTGATCTGCAGTAATACCTGCACACTTGAACAACCCGCATAATTCGTGTATAAAGAGTAAATGATCACCGGGATGGACAATTCCATCCCCAACATAGTAGTTATCCATAAGACGATCAATAATTCTTGTAGGTATTTTGAAAACATATTTCTCAGCAGGTGGTGGCTTATCTACTACCTTAGTAGTGGTAGTAGCATTACCAAATAAGAAACTCAGCGAATTATCCATAACGAAAATAAAGCAACTAGCAGAAGTAAACAATACTCACAGGAGAAGTTTCCTTTACCAGTTCCACTCTCCAATAGCGCTTCATTCCCCGGCAACGACGCCAGAAAATAGTCTTGATGACCCACAAGTATAGGGGGTGTATCGCAGTATTTTCGATAAGTAAGAGTGTCGAAGGAGCAGAAGGTGCTGGCTAGTGGTATGGATCAGGAATTCTCTGCAAATACTTAGCAAACGGATTTTTAGGGGTTTTTGATAAAGCAAGTAAACAAAGTACGAGTAACTAAAAGATAGTAGGAATAAATGCAGCAAGTAGCCCAATCCTTTATGCAGCAAAGGACACGCCGGTTGTATTACTTAAGATGACCAAACATTCTCGAGGACACATGGGAAGACTGTCAAGTGCTTTTGCTTCATATAGTCGATTAATCTTCTTTAGCTAAGTGTTGTGTGGGTGAACCTCTGCTAATGTACCGCCCCATCCAAGACTAATACATACTTGTGATTATACCCCTTGCAAACATCCGTAAGTACAAGAAAGTAATTAAGGTAGAAACCTAACCATAACTTTAAACTCTAAGACCCTTACGTCCCTTGTGCAATGGTTTCCTAACGGGGGTTCAGGTTTCTGTCACTCTGGCAATCCCTACGATTAGTAGCCAAATACACAATGCATTCCCCTAGGACCATATAGGTGAAGTGTCATGTAGTCGACATTCACATGACACCACTAGAAGAAGTGCACCACAACTTAAATAACAATCTATTGAATCTTTCTCAACGCAACTCCACTACTAACAACAAGACTTCTCCCATGTCCTCAAGAACAAAACGAACTACTCACAAGACATCATATGGATAATGATCAGACATGGAATAATGATGTATAACAATCTGAACATAAACAATAATTCAATGGTTCACTCAATAGCATCAACTACAAAGAGTAATCAACACCGGGAAAGTTTCCCCTATGAACTATGCAAGATTCAACACAATTGTTACGTCAATATGGAGATGGTGATGAGGGTGCTGATGGTGATGATGGTGGTGGTGGTGATGATGATGATCCCTATGAAGTCTAGCTTGATGGTGGTGTTGATGGCGATGATCTCCCCTCTCTGGGAAGGAATTCCCCCGGTAGAAATCTGTCTGCCGGAGAGATCTTTTTCTCTCGGTGTTTTCCGCCCCGCAGAGGCGGCGGAATCTTTCTGTGGTCGCTCCCTCAGTCTTAGGGTTTCGTGGGGATGATATACGCTAGAGGAGAGAGGCTGGAGTGGGCCAGGGCGGCCACACCACTCCCAGGCGCGGCCTAGGCCTGCCCGCGCCATGGGGTGGTGTGGGCCCTCTGTGGCCCACCTCCACTCCATCTTCTGGCATCCTGAGTCTTCTGGAAAAATATAATTTTCCGTATATTTTCCTGGATTTTCTGCTCTTCGCGAATTTTGCCTCCAAACAACACCTTTTCCATCAGAATCCTGACTGCAGCGGTCCATGCTTCAAAAGTCATCAACCATGCAAAAATAGATGAAATAACATAAGTATCGCCTCTCAATACGAAATATATCAATGAATAATAGTGAATTAAGACATAGAATAGTGATGCAAAATGGACGTATCAATAGGACACCTTCAAAGTTCATAAGGGTGACTAGATACAAATAGTTCAGGAATAAGCAATATCAAAGTTATGCATCAATCAACAAGTCTTGGGACAATGCACATTAAACTAAGAATGGCCACTATGCTCTCTCAATAGGTGCATAAAGATAGAAGATGGAGACTCAACATAAAAGTAAAAGAAAGGCCTTCATAGAAGGAAGCAATGATTCAAGTCTCATAAAGAGCTTCCAACAATTATGGTACTTATTAGCTTTGAGCTCTCATTTCCCTTATCATAAGCATCTTTAGATGATTTAGGTTAAAGTGACACAACTAAGAGGATATGCTTGACAAGTTATAAGCCGAAATCTCATGCCCCTTACTTACGAAGACCGAACCTCATGCTACTCAACTTTAGTCACAAGTAAGCTCTTGTCATTATTAGTACATATGTATCATAGAGAACCGCCAACGGGGTACCCCTTGCACATGATACATGAGCTATCCCATAATCAAAATGACAAGGCAAGCAGATAATGAGCATCTCAGCGATCTTTTTATTTTCTATTTGCATAGGTTTTTATTAAGGATGCTTCATAGCGTTATCATTATGGTTATGCTGCAAGTTTCCACCATGATTAGGCATGGCTTAGGCTAGTGGTCCAGGCGTTTCTCTAACACACATACAAACTCCATGATCTTACAAGTTCCACTTTTATTTCACACTGCCAGGATCCATAAGCAAAAGAATCATGATATCAACGGGCTACAATGTACAAGTGCAATGTTGAAAGCGTTCCCCATGATACATGGTTCTGCTAACTTCAACTTATAAAGCGCAAGCATAAACGCAACAAAGATGGACACAATGGTTCAAGTTTATTAAGTGCGAGAAAAGTAAAGTGTGTCGTCAAGTTCGTGAGAGCTTTAATCACTAATTTTCACATAACAAGTTTAATTTGGAAGGTAGATAAAAGCATGAATATACTTGGAATAGCAAATTCTAATAGGTCGGTATGGTGGACTCTTTGGAATAACTTGGTTTTATTTGGAGTTGGATGCATGAGTGGGACTCATACTTGGTTATGGAGGCTAGCAAAAGACTGGGAGCGACCAACTAAGAGAGCAATAATGGCCATAATCATGCAAAGCGACAAAACATCATTAATTAAAGCATAAAGTGATATTACAAGTCAAAAACTAAAGGATCATAAAGGCTATGGTGACTTGGGATAGTCATAACATGGTGTGAGCATGCACCAAGTCAACCCAAATAAAGCATCAAATGAGAATACCACAATACCATGCTTTAATATGCTAAAACAATGCATGATTCTTTCAAGGCACATTAAGCAATCTCAATTGTTTATAACAAGTCATGCTACATCAATAATCACTAAGCATAAAGCCAAAACAATACCAAGCATGACATGACAAAGTCCATGTCATAGTCAAAAACATGGTCCTTTTACCACTTAAGCATGAACTTTTCCTACTCTTTTCCAATCCAAACCACACTTATTTGAAAACTAATGTATGAATGAGGGGGTCCAACCAATTTATTCAAGAAAACTAAGCAAACCAAGAAAAATAAAACAAAGACGCTCCAAGAAGAACACAACTATGCATGAAACAATAAAAATGAAGTGTTTGGAAGGAACCTAAGATTTTTATTGATGAAGAAGGGGATGCCTTGGGCATCCCCAAGATTTTACATTTGTACTTCTTGGATATTTCTTGGGGTGACACGCGTGGCATCCACAAGCTTGAGCTTTAGTCCATTCTTCATCTCATTACGTCATTCTTTCCATACACCTGAAAATTTTCCTTCATACAAAACTTCACACAATCTTTATTAGCAACATTAGTGCACTCAAGATAATAAGTCTTTGGGTTTAGTTCAAACACCAATAAAATTTCCATTAAAACACAATCTACTGTAGCACTTCCCTCAAAAATCTCAATTCCCTAAAAGAACTAAAAAGGAATCATCAAGAAGCAAATGCAAATAATGGCAGAAATCTGTCAAAACAGACCAGCAGGTAAAAACCAATTTTTTCGAAGACCTTCTGTTGCTCAAATCGAAAAGTGTTGAACTAACTAAAGTTAGATAACAACCTGGGGCAGAAGCACAAAAAATCACAGCTCAAACCGATGTACAAAGATTTTACACGAAGTTTTACAGCGAAGCCCAAAAATCTGTTTCGGGACAGCAACTTTCCCAAGCATTACTTCTCTCCAATTAGAGGTTACTCTTGGCACAAAAAGCAAATAAAAAGGATAAGGAGCGGTTATTACAGAGGTAATAACTTCCAAGACTCAACTAAAACTTTTGGGTTATCTCCCAATAAGTACTTTTCTTTAACAGCTTTAAGTTAGGCATAAGGATTTCGATGATGGTCACATAAGAAATATGAATCGAAGTAAAAGAGAGCATCAAGAAGCAAATTCAAAACACATTTAAGTCTAACCCACTTCCTATGCATAGAAATCTTGTATGCAAATAAATTCACAAAGAACAAAGTTACAGGCAGAGGAAGATAAAACAAGAGTAACTTCAAAACTTTCAGCACATAGAGAGGTGGTGTAGTACCATAAAAACTTCTACAACCATATTTTCCTCTCTCATAATAATTTCCAGTAGCCTCATGAATAAAATCAACAATATAACTATCACATAAAGCATGCTTTTCATGATCTACAAACACATAATTTCTATCAAGCTCAAAAATAGTGGGATTAAAACCTTCAAACCTACTTTTAACAATTTTATAACAAGGTGACTGATCATTCAATTTAGGACCATCATCTAGAGCTTTATCATAAACATTTTCTAAGAAAAACTCTTTAGTACCATGCATTTTGAAGTTAGGCACAAATATGGGATTATCATAGATAACAGGAGCATAATTGTTATCACAAGTTTTACCCATAGTAGATATTTCAAAAGAATCCACAGGAACATAACATTCATCCTTCTTTGGTAAGAATGGGGGACAATCAAATAATGTAAGTTGTAGAGAGTTACTCTCATTAGAAGGTAGGAATGGGTAGCTAATCCATTCTTCCTCCCTTTGTTCATCACTCTCCTCCTCTTTTTCATATAATAAGCTTCCAGTTTCAGCAATTTCTTCTTCCATAGGCTCCTGCAAGGCATTAGTCTCTTTCGTTGGTGGAAAGCATCTATTAATATATTCAAGAATATAGCCATTTTCTTCCTTGTAATTATCAAAGCAAAATTTAAGTATATCATAAACCTCATATTTATAAGGTGAATCATCAGTATTTTCAAGCAAACTAGCAAGTTCAAATGCACCTTTCCAAGCAATAAATTCTTCAATTTGTTCCACATCATAAAAGTCATAATGTCCTTTAACATAAGAAGATATGGTATCATTATCATTATACTCACATTGAAAGGGGGTGTTTATACCTCCTGTAGCAACAAGATTTATCAAAGCAACAAGTAACATTATAGGTAGAGCACACTTTTCTAGCAATGGTATTCAATTTATCAATTTGTTCCCATAAGTGTTTCCCTTTTTGTGACAAACGGTGTTCCTCATAATAATATTTTTATTCTTCCGTAAACCCATCTTGCCAATAAGATCTAGTTTCAAAGAAACCAACCATTGATAGAAAGCATGAGAAATTAAGGAAATAACAAACCAACAACTATAGTAGGAACTATTTTTTTTGACTTTTTGATAAGAAAACGCAAACAAAGCAGAAATAACTAAGCAAAACAAATAAAACAAAGTAAGTAGATTGGTTATGAGGGACTCCCCTTGTGAAAATGTCCTTGACTCCCTAGCAACAGCGCCAGAAAAAGAGCTTGATGGCCCAAAATATATCGAGCTTGTTGGGGAACCCCAAGAGGAAGGTATGATGAGCATGATGACCCACAAGTATAGGTGGTGTATCGCAGTATTTTCGATAAGTAAGAGTGTCGAACCCAACGAGGAGCATAAGGTGCTGGCTAGTGGTATGGATCAGGAATTCTCTGCAAATACTTAGCAAATGGATTTTTAGGGGATTTTGATAATGCAAGTAAATAAAGTATGAGTAAATAAAATACAATAAGAATAAATACAGCAAGTGGCCCAATCCTTTATTCAGCAAAAGACAAGCCGGTTGTATTACTTAAGATGACCAAACGTTCTCGAGGACGCATGGGAATATCGTCAAGTGCTTTCGCTTCATATAGTTGATTAATCTTCTTTAGTTTGCTAAGTGTTGTGTGGGTGAACCTGTGCTAATATACCGACCTTCCTAGGACTAATACATACTTGTGATTATACCCCTTGCAAGCATCCATGGGTACAAGAAAGTAATTAAGATAGAAACCTAACCACACCTTTAAACTCTAAGACCCTGACGTCCCTTGTGCAATGGTTTCCTAGTGGGGGTTCAGGTTTCTGTCACTCCGGCAACCCCTACGATTAGTAGCCAAATACACAATGCATTCCCCTAGGCCCATATAGGTGAAGTGTCATGTAGTCTACGTTCACATGACACCACTAGAAGAAGTACACCACAACTTAAATATCAAACTATTAAATCTTTCTCAACACAATTCCACTACTAACAACATGAATTCTCCCATGTCCTCAAGAACAAAACGAACTTCTCACAAGACATCATATGGATCATGATCAAAGATGGAATAATGATGTATAACAATCTGAACATAAACAATAATTCAATGGTTCCACTCAATAGCATCAACTACAAAGAGTAATCAACACCGGGAAAGTTTTCCCTAAGAACTATGCAAGATTCAACCCAATTGTTATAGCGAGATGGTGGTGGTGATGATGGTGCTGATGGAGATGATGGTGGTGATGATGATGATGATCCCGATGAAGTCCAGCTTGATGGTGGTGTTGATGGCGATGATCTCCCCTCTCCGGGAAGGAATTCCCCCGGTAGAATTCTATCTGCCGGAAAGATCTTTCTCTCTCGGTGTTTTCTGCCCCGCAGAGGCGGCATAATCTTTCTGTGGTCGCTCCCTGAGTCTTAGGGTTTCCGGAGGATAATATACGCCAGAGGGGAGAGCTGGAGGTGGACTAGGGCGGCCACACCACCTGGTGGTGCAGCCTGGGGTGGCCCGTGCCAGGGGGTGGTGTGGCCCCCTATGGCCCATCTCCACTCCTCCTTCTGGCAGGCTTCGTCTTCTGGAAAAATAGGATTTTCCATATATTTTCCCGGATTTTCCGATCTTCACGAATTTTGCCTCGAAACAGCACCTTTTCCATCAGAATCCTGACTGCAGCGGTCCATGCTCCAAAAGTCATCAACCATGCAAAAATAGATGAAATAACATAAGTATCATCTCTTAATATGAAATATATCAATGAATAACAGTAAATTATGATATAGAATAGTGATGCAAAATGGACGTATCAACTCCCCCAAGCTTAGACTTCGCTTGTCCTCAAGCGAAACTGACCTCAATAAACATGACCTCAGGTTTATGGAGTGAAGAGTCAATAAAAGAATACGGACAAGAAGCATCACATTCATCAATACATAAGTCATAATGGAAGACAACTCACTAGCATATAACTTAACTTGCAATAAGTAAAGGAAACACAATAAAGATACATAAAGTAAATCATAATTGGTAATGGCAAACTTAGCTCTTGGTCGAAGAATAGTTGACAATTTCCTGGAGGTCACAAATAACTGATTTTCAATGATAGCTTTCAAAGTAGTAGACACCAAGATAAGAGCAATGTGCAAAACAAGGAACATAAGAGACAAGATTGAATAAATCATCATATGAATGAATGAAACACAACAACTCAAAATACTTGCTGAGATAGAAGGAATAGGTTTACTGACTCAACTAAAAAGTAAAAGAAAGGGCCCTTCGCAGAGGGAAGCAGGGATTTCAAGTTTCATAAAGAGATTCCAAAAATTATGGTACTTATTAGCTTTCAGCTCTCATTGCCCCTATCATAAGCATCTTTAGGTGATTAAGGTTAAAGTGACACAACTAAGAGGATATGCTTGACAAGTTATAAGTTGAAATCTCATGCCCCTTACTTACAAGTACCAAACCTCATGCTACTCAACTTCAGTCACAAGTAAGCCCTTGTCATTGTAAATACATATGTATCATAAAGAACCGCCAATGGGGTACCCCTTGCACATGATACAGGAGTTATCCCATAATCAAAATGACAAGGCAAGCAGACAATGAGCATCTCAGCGATCCTTTTATTTGCTATTTGCATAAGTTTTTATTGGGGATGCTTCATAGAGTGCTCATTATGGTTATGCTGCAAGTTTCCACCGTGATTAGGCATGGCTTAGGCTAGCGGCCTAGGCATTTCTATAACACATATACAAACTCCATGATCTTACAAGTTCCCCTTTTATTTCACACCACCGGGATCCATAAGCAAAAGAACATGATATCAACTAGGTACAAAGTACCAATGCAATGTTGAAAGCATTCCCCATGATACATGGTTCTGCTAACTTCAACTTATAAAGTGCAAGCATATACACAACAAAGATGGACACAATGGTTCAAGTTTATTAAGTGCAAGAAAGTAAGGTGTGCCATCAAGTTCGTGAGAGCTTTAATCACTAATTTTCACATAACAAGTTTAATTTGGAAGGTAGATAAAAACATGAATTTACTTGGAATAGCAATAGTGCTAATAGGTAGGTATGGTGGAAACAAATGGCATAGGGTTTTGCTTTAAGGATTGGATGCACGAGAATAATTCCCTCTCAGTACAGGTTTTTGGCTAGCAAGGCTGGGTAGCAAGTATAAGAGTTGAAGGAAACAAACAAACATACAAGTGATAAAAACAAACATGCAATCTTCCTTGGAAGCACAAAAGAATATTAACTAGAGAATACTAAGCTTATGAGAAAATCAAGAAAGAAAGATGATGAAATTATAATTCTTTAAGGTACTTTTATCTTTTTCATTCAACTCTCAAAAATAGTGTTGCTACTGACCAAGCCAGGTTTGCCAAAACCAACTAAATTAACTCAATGATACCAAAGTGATACCAATACTAACAACAAGATCAATCATATAACCATGAATTGAAAACTAATATAAAATATGCAAGAGAGTAAATAATAGAACTTTCCATTAATATTTCATAACAACAACTCACACCAAGGGATACGTATCTAACGAGAGAGGGGACACTTCCATAATGCAAACCATCCTACATGATAACTTCTCTATTCATGATATGACTCTACTAAAAAGGTAAAAAGATAGAAGATAGTGATCTGATACCGCGGCGCTCCCCCAAGCTTGGAACAAACCAAGGGGATGCCAAAACCTGATGACGAATTACTCCTTCGGTGGTGGTGGTATTCTCTAAACTTTTTCCGGAGTTACCGCTTTAATAACATCAATATCTTCATCTTCATACTCATATTGCTCGAGTCATGAAACCTTTCTCTTTCTCATTACACCATTTCTCCAATAACCTGGAAATTTCTTTCACACAAAACTTCACACAATTCTCATTAGCAACATTAGTATAAGCGAGGCAATAAACCTTTTAAGTTCAATTTCAACTGAAATCCATCAAAACACAAGCTACTGTAGCAACTCCTTCCGAAAACCCAAAATAATTCAAAAAGGAAATCGTCTTAAGGAGCAAATGCAAGAGTGGTAAAATCTGTCAAAACAGACCAGCAGGTAAAGATCAATTTTTTTGAAAATCTTATCTTGCTCAAATAAAAACGTGCAAAAGTAACGAAAGTTAAATAACAACCTGGGGCAGAAGCACAAAAAATTACAGCTCAACTTCCCCAAATCTTACTTCTCTCTCATTAGAGGTTGATCTTGACACAAAACGAAACAAAAAGATAAGGAGAGGTTATTACCTAAGTTATAACTTCCAAGACTCAAAGAAACAAAAACAAACTGAAATCAAGAATAAATTGGGTTGTCTCCCAAAAAGCTCTTTCTTTATAGCCATTAAGATGGGCATGATAATTTCAACGATGCTCACATAAGAATATGAATTGAAGTGAAAGAGAGAATTAAGAAGAAAAAATATACATGTTTAAGTCTAACCCACTTCCTATGCAAGGTAATTTTGTAAACAAACAAGTTGTTGAAACCAGAGGCTACAAGCATAGGAAGGCAAAACAAGTGCAACATAAAAAACTTTCAGCATAAAACGAGGAAACCTGATATTATTGAGATGCATAAGAACAATCTTCCCTCTTACATAATAGCTTTCAGTATCATGCATAAACATAACAATATAACTATCACAAGGACCATCTTAACAATGATCACTTATTCTAATAGAAAACACAGGAATACTAACTCTCATAAAACTATTTTGTGAAACAATATTAGAGGCATCCTTACAAAGGATAGTATGTACCTCTTCTACATATTTAGTGACAAAGTCTTTCACCTTTTCTATTATAGGTTCATCATTTTGTTCATCAGGTTCAACAGATTTACTTGTACTTTCATTAACCATACTAGCTATCATAGAATGTTCCTTTATCTTAACTGGGAAAGGCATTTTCTCAATGTAAGGTTCAGGTAAAGCATGATTAGCGGTATAAACTTTAGTGTTTCTTGAAGGAACACTCTTAGTAACATCTTTATAAGGTTCATGATACTTATTCCACTTCTTTTTAGGCACTTCAATATAGGAAGCAAAAGCCTTAAAATAAGTTGCAATAGCTTGGGAGTCTAGACCATAAGCATTTTTAATACTTTGAAAGTCATCAGTTCCCATAAAAGATTCAATGCATTCATAATCATAATTTATACCTGACTTTCTTCCTTTGTCATTCTCCCATGCTTCAGCATTATCTTGAATGTGGTCCAGAAGATCCCATTTGGCTTCTCCTTCCATACGAGTGAATGATCTAGCACAAGAAGCATCCAATAAATCCTTATCATGAAGAGAAAGCCTTGCATAAAAGTTATTGATAATAATATTGTTGGGGAGCTCATGAATGGGACATTTGAGCATTAGTAACTTCAATCTCCCCCAAGCTTGAGTTATACTCTCTCCATCAAGAGGCCAAAAGTTGTATATTTGATTCCGATCTTTATGAATCTCACTAGGAGGATAAAACTTTGAATAAAAGAGAGACACGATTTCCTCCCGTTCCAGAGCTTGACCATTCTTCAACAGCTTATACCATTCCTCAGCTCTTCCTTTCAGCGATAATGAGAATAACTTCTTCTTAACTTGATCGGTAGTAATACCTGCACACTTGAGCAACCCGCATAATTCGTGTATAAAGAGCAAATGATCACCGGGATGGACAGTTCCATCCCCAACATAGTAGTTATCCATAACACGATCAATAATTCTTGTAGGTATTGTGAAAGCATCAATTTCAACAGGTGGTGGCTTATCTACTACCTTAGCAGTGGTAGTAGCATTACCAAATAAGAAACTCAGTGAATTATCCATAACAAAAATAAAGCAACTTATAGAAGTAAACAATAGTCACAGTAGAAGTTTCCTTTACCAGTTCCACTCTCCAATAGCGCTTCACTCCCCGGAAATGGTGCCAGAAAATAGTCTTGATGACCCACAAGTATAGGGGGTGTATCGCAGTATTTTTGATAAGTAAGAGTGTCGAACCCAACGAGGAGCAGAAGGTGCTGGCTAGTGGTATGGATCAGGAATTCTCTGCAAATACATAGCAAACAGATTTTTAGGGGTTTTTGATAATGCAAGTAAATAAAGTACGAGTAAATAAAATACAATAAGAATAAATGCAACAAGTGGCCCAATCCTTTATTTAGCAAAGGACAAGCCGGTTGTATTACTTAAGATGACCAAACGTTCTCGAGGACACATGGAAATATCGTCAAGTGCTTTCGCTTCATATAGTTGATTAATCTTCTTTAGTTTGCTAAGTGTTGTGTGGGTGAACCTGTGCTAATGTACCGACCTTCCTAGGACTAATACATACTTGTGATTATACCCCTTGCAAGCATCCGCAAGTACAAGAAAGTAATTAAGGTAGAAACCTAACCACAACTTTAAACTCTAAGACCGTAATGTCCCTTGTGCAATGGTTTCCTAACGGGGGTTCAGGTTTCTGTCACTCCGGCAACCCCTACGATTAGTAGCCAAATACACAATGCATTCCCCTAGGCCCATATAGGTGAAGTGTCATGTAGTCGACGTTCACATGACACCACTAGAAGAAGTACACCACAACTTAAATATCAAACTATTGAGTCTTTCTCAACACAATTCCACTACTAACAACATGACTTCTCCCATGTCCTCCAGAACAAAACAAACTGCTCACAAGACATCATATGGATCATGATCAGAGATGAAATAATGATGTATAACAATCTGAACATAAACAATAATTTAATGGTTCCACTCAATAGCATCAACTACAAAGAGTAATCAACACCGGGAAAGTTTCCCCGAAGAACTATGTAAGATTCAACCCAATTGTTATAGTGAGATGATGGTGGTGATGATGGTGCTGATGGAGATGATGGTGGTGATGATGATCCCGATGAAGTCTAGCTTGATGGTGGTGTTGATGGCGACGATCTCCCCTCTCCGGGAAGGAATTCCCCCGGCGGAATTCTGTCTGCTGGAGAGATCTTTCTCTCTCGATGTTTTCCGCCCCGCAAAGGAGGCAGAATCTTTCTACAGTCGCTCCCCGAGTCTTAGGGTTTTGGGAGGATAATATACGCCAAAGGGGAGAGCTGGAGGTGGACCAGGACGGCCACACCACCTGGTGGCGTGGCCTAGGGTGGCCCACGCCAGGGGGTGGTGTGGGCCCCCTGTGGCCCATCTCCACTCCTCCTTCTGACAGCCTTCGTCTTCTGGAAAAATGGGATTTTCCATATATTTTCCCGGATTTTCTGATCTTCACAAATTTCTCCTCCAAACAACACCTTTTCCATCAGAATCCTGACTGCAGCGGCCCATGCTCCAAAAGTCATCAACCATGCAAAAATAGATGAAATAACATAAGTATCATCTCTTAATATGAAATATATTAGTCAATAACAGTAAATTATGATATAGAATAGTGATGCAAAATGGATGTATCAGAGCACAGCAACAAGTTTTCCCTCAGTTATGAAACCAAGGTTATCGAACCAGTAGGAGCAAAGAAACACCTCCAAGGTGTTGTTTCCAACTTGGAATCCTACACAACACAACCAAAGAACTTTGCCCCCAACTTATAGCGAGATTGTCAATCTCACCAGTTTTGCTGAAAACAAAGGATTAAACGTATCGTGTGGAAGAAAGTAGTAGCTTGCAGAAAGTAAATAGAAAATAGTAAACTGTTGTAGATTGATTTTAAAAGAAAGGACCGGGGTCCATAGTTCACTAGTGGTGATTCTCCTTAAGATACATGACATGTTGGGTGAACAAATTACAGCGGGGCAATTGACAAACATCGAGAAAGCATACATGCATATACTCAACATCTTGACTCCTTTGAGATTCGATTGGGCATTACAACATTATACATAGACCGTAATCCAACTACATCTATGACTAATAATCCACCTTCAGGTTATCATCCGAACCCCCTCCAGTATTAAGTTGCAAGCAACAGATAATTGCATTACGCATTGCGTGTAAAGTAAACAATACGATTGTTCTATGAACAAAGGATTGCTATTTTCTCCCTAGTAGCAACGGCACATCTAGTATCTTAGAGATTTCTGTCACTTCCCCGGATTACTAGAGGCATGAACCCACTATCGAGCATAAATACTCCCTCTTGGAGTTGCTACCATCTACTTGGCCAAGATAGTTACTAACAACGGAAAGCATGCAATATCACAAATACCAAAGACATGATAGAATCGATAATCAATCTGAAATGGCATCTCAATATCTATCGGATCCCCGCAAACACAACATGTAGGATTACAAATAGATGATCTTGATCATGAATGGAGCTCACAAGATCTAAACATGATAGCACAAAGGAGGAGAACCAACCATCTAGCTACTACATGGACCCGTAGTCCAAGGATGAACTACTCATGCATCACACCGGAGGCTTGCATGGTGATGAAGAAGGCCTCCAGGGTGAATTCTCCCCTCTGGCAGGGAGCCGGGAAGAGCTTCAGATCTCTCCCGATCTAGGTATGGAGATGACGGCGACTACAGACTCTTTCGTGGAATTTTGATCGGGTACTTAGGGTTTTTGTATCGGAGGCATCTTATAGTCGGAAGGGGAGGCAGAGGGGGTTCCCTAGGCGGCCACACTACCCCCTGGCGCGGGCCAGGCCTGGCCACGCGGCCAGGTGGTGTGGCGGCCCTCTGGCCCCTCTCCGTCTCGTATTCTGGCTCCGTGTCCCCCTCGGTAAAATATTGACTTTGGCTTTTGTCCCGTCCAATTCCGAGAATATTCATTTTCTGACTTTCCTTGAACCAAAAACGGCAGAAAACAGGCAGCTGACACTGTGGCATCTTGTTAATAGGTTAGTCCAAGAAAGTGTATAAACATACTCCAAAGTTGGGGCAAAACATAAGAAAAGTAGATATAAACAAAGCATGGAACATCAAAAATTATAGATACGTTAGCAAAGTATCAGTAGCCGAGCAATCCATAATTAGCTGGAACTCCTCTTGGTAGATTTCATCCCAACTTCAGTAATCCTACTAGTCTGTTACCAAAACCATTGTCAGTCACTAGACGATTAAGATCCTTCAGGTTGCTTAGCAATTAATCTCCTTGGATCGGGCTAATGCAATAAGCACAGTGGTTCCTCCTGATCCTCGAGTCAAACTAGTTTCCCATTGATATCCCCGTGTCACTCGGGGGTCGCCGGTCTGCTAGCGAACAAGATCATATCTATGTAGAACAAAGCATCATGGTTTCTGGGCCCTTAATTGGACAACAAGCATTAGGTGTCCCACAGATAGTCAAGCACACATAATATAGTAATTAAAATCAATCACAAACTAATGAAAAATATATGGAGGCACATCACATCTCACCAATCCCTTACATCTCCCACACCCAAGAAACTTACTCACACATGAGAGAAGAAAGCATCATCGATATAATTAAATAAACGGAGTTCTTCTCGATATTACCGTGGAGATCCACAATAAGAATGGAAAAGTAATCCAACACAATTCAAGATAGGAAGAAACAATCTCAAACCCTAATCTTGCAAAGTGAAGATCTCTCTCTCTCTCAAGTACAAGTAATGGCTATGAGGGTGTGATGGCTAGGAGGTCGAAGGCCGTGGAGCGAGATGAAGAATGGCTTCCCCTTCTTCTCCAGATCTCTCCTCTGTCCTTTCTGGATGGGATGGCGGCTGTTGTGTTATGATTTTGTGTCTGGCCTCTTCACAAAAGTTATCCCTTTTGACAAGACGGAGGCGGCGGCAACTATACGGCCAGAAAATATTCCCGCCATATAGTTACTCGTTAAAGCTTTTGTATGCCTCCCTTGATTGCTTCCGAAAAGTGACTTGCTTGTTTTTACCTGAATATTGTGTTTCTCTTGTTAAAACCTTTTGTTGATGCTCAGAACCTGAAACACACATTAAAAACCAAGTTTTCTTTGCTACCGAAGTATTAGCGTTAGGTAAAGCTAGAAAACAATCAAATCTAGAAGAAAACCATCAATAAAAACCATCAAAAATATGTCGAATCTCACAGCTATCAACTCCCCCAAGCTTAGATGTTGCTCACCCTCGAGTGACAAGAAAATAAGGAAGAATAGCGGAGAATCGAGACTGAAATAAAAGAACTTACAAGCTTGAATTGGTGTCAAATTCTTTTCTTCAGAATTCCTGCAATCTTAAACATGATCATACAAGTATTCACAAGATTGCACTGAGTCCACTTACTAACCACGTATATCTTGCTAGCAAATAAATTATATTCCCGAGCAAGTGTCGAAAGTTTAGCTAAGAAAGTGAAACAAATTATTTTGACGTCTCTCTTTGTTCAGAGATGAAAACTTTTTGCTCGTGTTTCTTTAATCAATTAAGAGTACTCAAGTTGGCACCAAAAACATTCAATTTAAGAATAACTCATCTATTCTCACATCAAAATTTCAAGACTCTCAAAGCACCTTTTTCCTTTCCTTATTTTTCAAAAACTTCAGCCCTTTCATAGAGAAATCATGCCACTATTTTTCGCATGTTAATTGGGACTGTGTTGCGCACTCGTGACCATGCCAATAGATAATTGTTGAGCAATAGTGGGTCAAAGGACTAAAAAATTTACCCATCATAGCATTGCAGCTAGAGACGCTTACATAACTCAATAGCCAAAATCAAGTGGTTTCCCATATTTAGATCGTTCGTTGGCCAGGATAGTTAATAGTTCCCCATGGAGTATGACAGTATTCTAATGACACGTGTAAAGCAATATCTTACTGTAGTTATTAGAAAAAGCAGTGGCATAATCTCTACTACTTCAAAGCATCCATTTTATCAGACAATTTCATTCAAGAGTGTTATCGAGTCTATTTACATTAAGCTCAAATGGGGTTGAGTAGTTCTAAAATCAAATCCTTTGGGCTAAACATGGACTCAAGTCATCTTTTGGATGCTTTTTCTTGTTGTAAAAATGTCAGAAATATTTTTAACCAAGTTCATTGCTCATTATTTCAAAGCTAAAAAGGAGACACTATCATAGGAATAGAAGTTATAGGATATCAAGCTAACTGGGGAGTGGCCCAAGTGCAAGCGAGTAAATAATTGTAGGATCAATTTAAAGTTGCAGAAAAGGTGATGAAAGGAATGTGATACCTCCTCTTGTTTGCTTTATTCTAGTACTTGAGTCGAACCCCCTCTATATTTCCCTATTGCCAAGTCACCTGAAATTGAGCAACCTCTAAGAGAAACAAAGAAACAAATTTGCAATAAAAGTTACGACTAATTTTTGTGTGTTTTTGGTTTAAGAATGCAAACTCAAAGTAAACATGCAATTTGGAAGAAGTAAAATAAATCAAAAGAATAAATAAAAATATGAATGCAAAGTTTGGAGGTTTTCAAACCTTCCCCAAGCTTAGGCTATTACCAGGCTCAGTTATTGCCGTCGTTCGGCGGCGGGTGCGGATACTGCTGGTAGTAGTCAGGGAAGTGGGTCATGAAGTGACTAAAGTTGTGAGTTAAGTCACTAACATCCTCATTCACTCCTTGTAGCGTGTGGTCAATCTCCCCAACGAGCTGGTTGAGCTGCTGAAACTCTTGATAGGGGACATTGTTGAACTTCTGCTACTGCTGATTGGGCCATGGGTCCCAGGATCCCTCATGAAGTTGTTGTTGTCTCTCCCAAGCAGGGTTGTATTCCTGCTCCTGCTCCTACTCATCCTCATCCTGATGCTCTCCTTCTTCATCTTCTTCTTGATCAAGCTAGAATTCAGCCATGATCTCCACCACTTGATCCTTGGTGAGGAGCCAGTTTTCCTTCACCACAATTGAGAAGGCTTGTGGACAGGGCAACGAAACCTGCTCAACTTGTGCATCACCAAGATAACCAAACTGATATGCTTAGAGTCTCTTGTTAGCTCGGTAAACACCAAGGGAACCACAAGCAGTTATATATTTGACATCCATAAGTTTGGAGCCGTCAACATGTTGCATAACATGTAATATAATGTTCAATTCTAGGGCAAGGTGGGTTACCAATCCACCAATGCGAATGTCACCTTTCTTTTTGTTGCTATGGTGGCAATGGTGCTGGAGGAGTAGAGACACGGGATTGGGGCTTTGTGGTGCATTGGGGAAGAGTGTCTTCGTGATCATGGCCATGTCTGCATTGGCCATGGAATCGGTATCTCCACTTCCCAACAATGTATTGGCGAGGAACAAGGCGAAGTAGCGAATTGTTGGGTTCTGAATGGTGGACATCTTCTTCTGGTAGAAGTCCCTGCCATCATTAACCGACATAACCTCCCAAGTTTCTCCACTTGAGATGCTATATAAATTTGTAACAGTTGACTCCCCACCATGAGGGAAGCCAAAAGCATCACAAAATTGTTGAAAAGATATTTCATATGGATGTTGGTTTATGGTGAAGCTTACCATGCACGCATTACCTTTCTCCTTGTTGTCATCGTAGAAAGAGGCGACAAACTCATAGGTGAGCTCGGTGTAGGTATTGTGGCTTGCATAGGCGAGTAGTGATAGCCTTGCATTTTGACACATGAGGTCGAAGTCTGCCCTCAACCCTGCCGCGGTGAGAAAGCTATCATCGGCCCAACGTGTGGGCATCACCCTACTTGATGAAACCATGACCAACTTGTTGTTGAGCTCGGCCCAGAGCCCCGAGCTCTCGCCACGTTGACGTTTGCTCTTGCGAAAAATGCTACCAATTTTGTTCATCTTGATGCACTGAAAAATTTCACATGAAACTGTAGGCATATAGTTTCTACATGATATACGAATGATTCTACGTGGAAAAATTTAATCTTAACATGAGAAATCAAAAGGAAAAACAAAATAAGCTTGAGTTCATCCACTAGATCAATGTGAGAGTTTCAACCATGGAATTTTGAAAATAAAGCATGGATAGGGAGAGAAACATACCGATCTATTGATTCCCCAACTCAAATGAATGAAACCTGCGAAGAATCAAGAATTCTAGGTGGGTTTTGAGGGGGTTTGGAGAGAGAATATGAGAGAAAAAGTGAGGAGGAGGAAGAACCCTAGCCGCCCCGGTGCGATTAAGTGGTCGCGCCGAACTATACGGTCGTAACTATACGGGAGGGAAAAGTAGTTCCTACTGTATAGTTGCGGCGGCGTCAACAATTAGGGTTTCTTTATGCCAGATCGCAGCTATATAGGCGCAACTATACGGCTAGATCAAAATGGTCCCGCCGTATAGTTAGTCGTCAAACCCTCTGCGTCCTCGAGATAAAATTTCTAAGATAGGCATCGATAACTATACGGCTAGAATTTTTATTCCCGCCGTATAGTTGGTTGTTAAACCATCAGTAGCAAGCATTTTCGCCCAAAATTTTTAGAGATTCACTTTTTAATATGGAAAAAATGATTAAGCTAGTTTTTGCAGATAAAACTCAAACTTTTATTTTTTACACTTATTCTACGCTTATTCAATCGATATTTCTACTACTTTTTGACAGCTGCATCTTCACGGGCGTGCTTCCGCAAGAATGTCTGTGAAAAATTTGTAGGAATACGATGAACATTATATTCTTTAATTTATTTATTAATGTGATGGGTTGACTCCCATTAAGCATTTTATTAAAAATGGTTGAATAATTCAACCCCTTCTCGGTTCTCGAATTCTTACCTTGGGTTGCCCCTTATCAAAGGAACTTACCACATGAACTCGTTTTGCCGGTGGAATATATCTTTCTCCTGCTTCCAGCTTCTTTGGAAAATACCGGATGATTTCATCATCATAAACATTGAAGATTATTTTTCCCTCAGCACAATCAACTGACGCTCCTGCAGTTCTAAGGAAAGGTCTTCCAAGTATTATGGATAATTTTTTATCTGGCATTTCAAGAATAATAAAATCAGTGGGAATAACATGTTCATCTATTCTAAGTATAACGTCCTCAATCATACCAATGGGTTGTTTAGTGGAGTTGTCAGCCATCTGTAAAGTGATAGTAGTAGGGGAATACTCCCCTAATCCTAACCTTTTATAGAGGGAATATGGCATTACACTAACTCCTACATCTAAATCAAACAAGGCATTGTGAATATCTATTTTGCCAATTGAGCATGAAATAGTTGGTATTCCGGGATCTCCTAATTTAGACAATATCTTCCCATTAGCAGGATAACTAGTCACCATGGCAACGGTTTCAGTTATTGCTTTATTTCTACTAATAATATCACAGAGGAATTTAGTATAGGTAGGAACTTTTATTGCATCCGCAAATGGAATTTCTAGGCGAAGATCACCAAGTGCCTTTTTGAAAGAATCATACATTACCTGATCCGGTGCTTTCTTTTTTTGATCTAGATAAGGAATCTTTGCTCAACTTTCTTATTCTTGTCTTTTACCTTTTGTGGAGGATCAGGCTCTTTTGTTGCTTTCTTTTGTTGCTGCTTATCGCTCTTCTTCTTTTCCACTACAACAACTTCATCTTTATTGCTTGTCTCTTTTTCTTCTCTTGGAGCAACTATCTCTACATTAAAGTCATAATGGTCATCATGTGCATCATTTTGGTCCTCCTTGGTTTGATCTTGTGTTTCCTGAGCAGTTTCATCTTGAGGATCCACCGGTGTATCATCTTTTGGCTTGCTTTGAGCAAGGCTTTTTTCCTTTCGATCTTTTTTAGCTTCATATTCTGGTGGTCCTAATGGCTATAACAACTGCACCTCCCCTTGTAACGACATTAGTAGAAATAGGAATATCTATATCAACCTGAAGAAAATTTTGATAACCAGATGTTATTTGTTCACATTGGGTTTCAATCATACTAAGGTACTTGTGAAATAATTTTATTTCTTGACCAATATCATCATAATTTTCCGTGAGTTCCGCCAAAGTCTTCTTATGTTTTTGAAATTGCTTATGCAGGTTATTATGAGATTTTGCTTGTCAATGTTCTAATTCTTGAAAAACTTTTCTAGTTTCATCTTCTTCAGTAAAAACTTATAACAAGTCTACTTTGTTTTCCTTAACAAGTTCAGAAGGTATACCCTTTTATTTCATTGTTTTGCGTACTTCAGGCATAAGATCAAGAGTTATACGAAGTATCCCTTTTTCTAGCTTAGTGCTGAAATCAGGATTATATAAAGAATCATTCTAGCCCTAGTAGACATCAATTCCAAACATGCTTTATTAGTTAAAGTATTTATCGATCCTCCTACTGATAGGTCAAGCAACTCTCTGCATTGAGTATTAAGACCATGGTAAAATAAATGGCAAATAGTTGATTCAGAATAGCTATGATTAGGAACTATTGATTATTCCAAAGAATCTATCCTAGGCTTGTGGGTAGTTTTCTCCCACGTTCTGACTAGAGTTGCCTATATTCTTTATAATTTCAGTTACCTTTATAAAAGGATTAAACCTATTTATGAATTTAACAATACAATTTTCCCAACATTTATTGTAATGATGAGGGAGAGAATATAACCAGTCTAGAGCCTTATCTTTAAGAGACCAGCGAAAAAAATTAGACGAAAGAAGTCTCTTGGCAAACCTTTTGCTCCAAGTGTTGTCATCACATCGTCGAACTCTCTAAGATGTCTTTCTGGGTCTTCATCTTCCCTTTCACTGAAAGCTTTTTCCTGCAAATTTTTAATAATTCCACCATCAAATCGGTATTCTCTAACACCAGGATTAGGAAATTCTATTGGTTGTTTAAGAAAAGCAGAATTTGGAGCATTGTATTCTCTGAGAGTTTTCTCAGGTTTCTTGGGAGTTGTCCTGTAAATGGACATGATTTCCATAAAATCACTCAGGTTTTCAACTTTAACCTTATTTGATCTTAAAAGTTTTTCAATAATTTCCTCGCACCTTTGAATAAGCACGCGCTCAAAATAATCCGGTAAATAGGTCCTACCAGAGCGTGTAGACCCTTTGTCTCCTAGTGAGACCATTTTGTAGTAGTAACACCTAAAATGTCAAGAGAGAAACACTTAGTGCTTAGCTCCCCGGCAATGGCGCCAGAAAATAGCTTGATGTTTGCAAGTGCATAGATCGTTTGTAGCTAGTTTCGAAATATATATATCGATCCCACAGGGAGCCCAAAGGTAAGTATTTATGAATGAAGTCTTTGTCACACTCAAAGTTGTCACAGGTCTTCGAGTGAATTGACTGCAAGTGCGGAAATAAGAATGAAATTTGGATTAAACTAGATGTATTTAAATGAAACTAAAATGTAAACTTCAGGAATAAAAAGCATAAAAGTAAAGAACGATTCGATTGTTTGTGGTTTTCTGCAGATGACAAAGAAGGCGTGTGGAGATACAGTTCATGGTGATAGTGATTGTGCCAGGTGCACAAATGATGAGTGTAATAATTATAATCTTATAAGTATATGTGTGGGTGAGCAACCCATAATTAGCCGGAACTCCTCTTGGTAAATTTCATCCCAACTTCAATAATCCTACTAGTCTATTACCAAAACCATGGTCCGTCACTAGACGATTAAGATCCTTCAGGTTTCTTAGCAATTAAGCTCCTTGGGTCGGACTAATGCAATAAGCACAGTGGTTCCTTGTGATCCTCGAGTCAAACTAGTTGCCCATTGATATCCCCGTGTCACTCGGGGGTCATCGGTCTGCTAGCGAACAAGATCCTATCTATGTAGAACAAAGCATCATGTTGTCTGGGCCCTTAATTGGACAACAAGCATTAGGCATACCACAGATAGTCAAGCACACATAATATAGTAATTAAAATCAATCACAAACTAATGGAAAATATATGGAGGCACATCACATCTCACTAATCCCTTACATCTCCCACGCCTAAGGAACTTACTCACACATGAGAGAATAAAGCATCATCGATATAATTAAATAAAGGGAGTTCTTCTCGATATTACCGTGGAGATCCACAATAATAATGGAAAAGTAATCCACACAATTCAAGATAGGAAGAAACAATCTCAAACCCTAATCTTGCAAAGTGATGATCTCTCTCTCTATCTCAAGTACAAGTAATGGCTATGAGGGTGTGAGGCTAGGAGGTCGAAGATCGCAGAGCGAGATGAAGAACATCTTCCCCTTCTTCTCCGGATCTCTCCTCTCTCCTTTTTGGATGGGATGGCGGCTGTTGTGTTATGGTTTTGCGTCTAGCCTCTTCATGAAAGTTGTACCTTTTGATAAGACAGAGGCAGCGACAAGTATACGGTGGGAACTATACGGCCAAAAAAATATTCCTGCCATATAGTTGCTCGTTAAAGCTACTGTATGCCTCCCTTGATTGTTCCCAAAAAGAGACTCTCTTGTTTTTGCCTGAATATTGTGTTTCTCTTGTTAAAACATTCTGTTGATGTTCAGAACGTAAAACACACATTAAAAACCAAGTTTTCTTCGCTATCGAAGTATTAGTGTTAGGTAAAGCTAGAAAACGATCAAATCCAGAAGAAAACCATCAATAAAACCATCAAAAATATGTCGAATCTCACAGCTATCAATGCCCCGATCAGTACCTTTAATAAGACGACCTTTCTTCTAGCAGAGTTGCTTTTAGCTCGTGTACAACCTCCACTTGGTGGGCTCGATGACTTCTTCTTGGTCTTGAGGCGCGGGGTCTTGGTGCAAGGTCTCCCGCATGTGTTAATGTCTCGACCACATGGACCTTTCCATGTGCCCATCCTCAAAGTAGGTCTAATGAGCCTTCCCATCTCAGATGTCCTAGGGTGATGGGCTTAGGACGAGGTCTTGCAAAAGGGTTAACAAAAAAAGGAGAGAAAATGATCCTTTTGTGTAGCGGTGTGAGTACCTGATGACTACAAGTGCACAGACCAATTGTAGCTAGTTTCAAAGTAAAGATATCGAACCCACAGAGAGCTATTGCTAAAGTTCTTTATGCCCCTCATTACTATCTACCAAAGAATACGTATAAGCTGTTTTTGATCTCAAGTAAAGGGTGTTTGAAAGGTTTATGGTTGTTTGTAGAAAAGTAATTAAAACAAGTAACATTAATGTATGAAAGCGTGGTTGAACTCAAAAGGGCTAAAACGTTCTTGGGGATGTAGGATACACCACTAGCATAGTATTATTGTTATATGTAATTGAGATAACATACTTCTTGTGTCATGATATGTGTGGAGAGAGCCCCATAATAAGATGTTCACTACAAGGCCCATAGGAAGCCACTTTGTTGAGCCAAGAGTGAGGTCACCTCTAAATAACCACTGCGACGTCTGAGAGCAGTCACCCATACAAACCACCGCAATTAAGGATTTCCACGTGGATATTGTAATTAGCTTAGGGAGTCCCTCTTTAATCCCCCTTTGATCGTGTAGGTTACGAGCCAGCGCCAATCTATCACGGGGAATTCCAGGCATGCTTCCAAGACACGTCCAAAGGATTTCTCCCTCCCTTTAGTCCCGAAGGAAAATGATATGCGGTCGACTACAGATACCATATAAAGAGAGAGAGATCAAACACAAATCATAATTATATCATAGACAAGCAAGTCATACTGACACAAGAATAGAGCATATTTATTACAAGTTCATAATGGTGCCTAGGGTTTCTCCATCTACCCAAGAACAAAGGAACTACTCACTCATGGAAGCAATCAACAACATCATCATAATCAAATGAATGGATAAAAGTACGAAGGTAGATCTAATGCAAACCACAATTAGATCTGGAATTACAAACAGATCTAATAGATGAAAGATGAGAGTAATGGTGGTGATGGAGATGTAGCGGTTGATGATGAAGGGGATGATGCGTTGTCCTCCAATGATCCGTGAATCAGCTAGGATATTACCCCAGCCTAGTTCCTCCTTCAGATCCCTCTAGACTGTGGTGCTTCGTGGTTTTTGGTGGCTGTGAATGTCGAATCTCTCTCTCATCTTTGCCAGGGAGAAGTATTTGACGAGGCGGCCACGATGGCGCCTGGTACGGGTGGGCTCCGCCCATACCAGTGGTCATTATCGGTACTGATGCCTCCTCCTTGTTTAGTATTCTTCCAAGTGCGAAGGTAAATTCATAAAATGACTTTTATCACTTAGAAATATCATATAATTACACAATATGACAACTCTAATTGATATGTTAATATATGACTCCATGATTTGGGATCCTGTTGAAACAAGAACAAAATAGCACGCGTAGACGCAGTGAAATACAAAAATCCCTACTCTATTTATGCAAAAACAAAAGGTAAATATGCTTCAATTTTGGACTCATCAACTCCCCCAAGCTAGGCTGTTGCTCATCCCCGAGAAAGATGGTGGCTTATGGACAAGATCATCATGTTCATGAGACACGAGTCGTTATGATAAATGAGGTAGGAATTGAAGTAGGAATACAACATAGGATGTAAAGACACGTCGGGGTATTACCATACCCTTACACATTACATAACTTAGAGGCTTCCACACCTTTTTCAGTATTAAATTATAAGAAGGTTCTAGTGATTCAACATACCATATAATTACAGAGTTTAAAGATATAGAGCACTAAGTTTAGTAATGAAGATTCATGATCATTTTCTTTCTCTTTTTTTATGTTTGGTTCTTTTGATAGCTGCTTTCTTATTTTCTTTTTATACTTGTACGTCTATGCGTTTAATTGCTCCCTTTTCTCTTCTTATTTTAGCACAACTATTTGATCATGCTCACTACTTAAATGGCTTTCAAAAACTCTTAATTATACTATGCTACCAGAATTCTTGTTCTCATAACTTAATCAATACTTTTGTCAGTGTGGAAGTACCTAAAATTATGACAGTTGTACAAGTATCATAACACTCAACCTAGTTTCAATCATATAATATAATAATCATGAATCAAACACTACTTCAATTATCATAAAGTCTCATAACTCAACAAATACAAATCTTCTCTTGAACAAAGGGAACTCGAAGTTGATGCAACTAATGCAAATTCAGAATTGTAAATCTAACCATGTGTGTAGAAAAGTAAATATGCAAAAACTGTAAGATAGATTACAAGGTTCTCATAGATCCCCCCAAGCTTGGAATCAAGCCGGGTGGATCAAATAATCTCTTGTGATTACTTACACCTTTTTGGGAGTAAAGAAGTCATCATGTTCCTCTTCTTCACCTGTCTTGAGGCTGCAAGCTTGAGAAATAGACGCAAATCGAGTGGACATCTCTATGATGCCAACACGTAATTCTTTGATTACCTTGTTTAAAGTTTTCCGATCATCGTCCATCTCCATAATAATCTTGGTCAGAAGTTGTACTCTACCGTCGATGTCATTGACCTTCTTTTCGAGATATTTTCCCATCATCTAGTAAGAGTCAACTCCCTCCCCAACGATCTCAACACAAGCCTTCGAAATCTTTTCAAGGTTCTTGATCTTTTCTCGAATATCATATCGGTCTCCCCTTTTCTTGGAAGAGGTTTCCGGAGGTGATTTAAGAGAAGATCCATGAAGGTTATACCTGTAGGGGTTGAGTGGAGATTCTCCTTTGTTTCTTCCTTGTTCCACGTGCTTGAGCATCTCAAAATTCGGTGGGAACATATCTTCCCAATTGGGGAGTGGAACCACTCGTGCGGACTCACGGTTGGAGGAGGATGAAGTATCTACTTCGGATCCCTCCTTCTTGGCTCGTCCTTCGATGATGTGCTCCTTCATGGCCCAGGTCTGCTTAATATGAAAAGGCTGCATGGACCTTGAGTAATCAAGTGAGATCTAAGGTTTCATTGTAATGGGCAGAAAGAAGTACTAGATCTAAAATAAGATGGAAGGGAACGGGATGGAAGAAAAGTGCAATTTAAGAGACAAAATCGGTAGGTTAAGGGGGCCAGTGTCGGTCGCGAGCTGTGGTACGGGCGGATTCCGCCCGTACTGCACCCCTGTACAGACTCCTTGCCACATCTCTCTCCCTTTTTTAGCAACACAAGAATAAACGCGGGGGGAAACAGTACTGGTAATGACCATCGGTATGGGCGCGTCAGCCGGTACTGTCCGGCCATACCGAATCGGTGAAAATCGGCATTGGTACTCCGAATGTTTAACGACCAGCGGTACGGGCGCGTCCGACCGTACGGTCTGCGCATACCAGGTCGAAAAATAGTTTGGTATGACCAAAAAACTAGATGAGTTCAAATAAAAAGATAGAATGAACTAAAAAGTTTCCAAAGTAGTAGAACTAAGTGATCGAAACTTCGTTACCTAACTTTTGCTTGTTGTATTCTTCAGCCGTGATCAAACAGATCAATTCCATAGTGTTTACTTTACCAACTCTATAATGCTTCAATCGCTGCCCATTAACAATCCAGGATGAAGAAGAGGGCATAGTATTTTTCAGCCTTACGGCTCCTGATGAATATGCCTCTTCAACATCATATGGTCCTTCCCACCTGGATTTCAATTTTCCTTCAAAAATCTTAAGCCTAGAGTTGTAAAGCAAAACTTTATCTCCGGTTTTAAATCCCTTTCCCTCTAACTTTCTAGCATGCCAATTTTTAACCTTTTCTTTAAATATTCTAGTGTTTTCATAAGCCTCATTCCTGAGTTCATCTAAAGCAGGAATGTCCAAGAGTCGTTTCCCCCCCGCAGTTTTAAAGTCAAAAATTCATAGTTTTGATAGCCCACTGGGCCTTATGCTCGAGTTCTAATGGAAGGTGGAAATTTTAACCGTAAACCATTTTGTATGGTGTCATTCCCATAGGGTTCTTGAATGCTGTGCGATACGCCCGCAATGCATCATTAAGCTTCAAAGCCCAGTCTTTTCTTGACCTGTTCACCGTCTTCTAAAGTATGACCTTAATTTCTCTGTTAGATAATTCCACTTGTCCACTGGTTTGAGGATGGTAAGGCGAGGCTACCCGGTGGTCTACTCCATATTTTGAAGTGTCTTGTCAAAAGTTCCATTCATAAAATGAGTTCTACCATCAGTAATCAAAAATCGGGGTACTCCAAACCTAGGAAAAATGATGTCCTTGACCATCTTAATGGAAGTGGCTGCATCTGCATGAGCTGTGGGTATAGCTTCAACCCATTTAGTAACATAATCAAGAACACCAAGAATATGAGTGTAACCGTTAGAAGGGACAAATGGTCCCATAAAGTACATTCCCCATACATCAAATGGCTCTATTACTAAGTTCTATTTCATATTCATTTCTTGTCTTTTTCCTATATTACTCTTACATTGACAAGCATCAATTTTTTTAACATATTCGTGAGAGTCTTTAACTAGTGTAGGCCAGTAGAAACCTGACTGCAAGACTTTGGCTGCAATGCGGTTACCAGCGTGATGCCCACCGTAGGGACTGTCGTAACAAGCTTTAAGGATATCTTATCCCTCGTGCTCGGGTACGCATTTCCAAATTATGCCATCTATGCCATGCCTATATAGGTAAGGGTCATCCCAAAAGTAATGTTTTAAATCATTGAATAATTTCTTTCTTTGATTGTGATACAATCCTTTTGGTAAAAACTTGCCTACTAGAAAATTAGCATAATCTGCAAACCAAGGATCGCGAGGTTCTATAACTGCAAGGTATTCGTCAGGAATAGATTAGTTAATAGGAATAGGATCCTCTATGATTCCATCCATCCGTGACAAATGGTCATCCACAGGGCTATCCTTTCCCCTCCTATCTATTATCTGCAAATCATATTCTTGTCGCAACAAAGCCCATTTAATTAGAAGATGTCTCAAAGCCTGATGGTCAGTATGAACTATTACTTTTGAGTTGATGATATAGTGTCTAAACTTATTGCAAGCAAACATAACAGCAAGGAATTCTTTCTCAATCGTCGCATAGTTCCTTTGATCATCATTAAATACTCGACTAGCATATTGAATAACATTGAGATTAGGACCATCTCTTTGTCTGAAAACATCCCCAATAGCATAATCACTAGCATCCAACATAATTTCGAATGGTTCATCCCAATTGGGTGGTTGAATAACTGGTGCAGAAATTAGTGCCTTTTTTAACTATTCGAAGGAATCATGGAAATCTCTATCAAAAGTAAAGAGAGGATCTTTACCTAAAAGACGAGTTAAAGGGGTGGCTATTTTAGAAAAATCTTTAATAAAACATCTATAGAAACCGGCATGTCCAAGGAAATTCTTTACCCCTTTTATATCTTGCGGAATTGGAAGTGTTTCTAAGGTGGCTAAATTTGAACTATCAATCTTAATATTTTTTCAGAAACCTTATGTCTGAAAACTATACCTTCCCTTACCATGAAGCGGCAACGCTCCCAATTTAGTACCATCTTGGTTTGTTTACACCGCTGCAAAACTCTATTAAGATTATAGAGACATTGTTCAAAAGTGGTTCCATAGACAACAAAATTATCCATTAGAACTTCCATGGAACTTTCCACAAAACTATCAAAAAAATTAGAACACACTCTTGAAAAGTAGCAGCTGCGTTACACAATCCAAAAGGCATTAATAGATAAGCATAGGTTACATAGGGTTGTGTGAAAGTAGTTTTTTATTAGTCTTCGGGTTGGATAGCTATTTGAGGATATCCAGAATATCCGTCAAAACAAAAGTAAGAATTAGCAGACATCCTTTCCATGATATCATTAGTGAGGGTAAGTTGCTTATGCATTTTTTATGGTTTCTTTATTCAACTTCCTAAAGTCAATACCCATTCTATATCCTGCTATTGTTCTAGCTGGGATTAATTCATCCTTATCATTATTAATTATTGTTATGCATCCTTCCTTAGGTATGCAATGAGTTGGGATCACCCATTTACTGTCTTAAATTGGGTAGATAATACCACTGTCCAACATACGAAATACTTCCTTTCTTACCACCTCTTTCATTTTTAGGATTCAACATTTCCTAATTATCAATAAATGGTTTAGCATCTTCAACCATAGATATCTTGTGAGTTACTATGGTGGGATCTATAACTTTTATGTCATTAAGAGTGTATCCTTTGGAGAGAGCTTATAAGTTTGACAAGTACCTCTAACAATTTTGTGCTTTCCTTTGGAGAGAGCTTATCATCTAAAATTACTAGGAATTTACCTTCCTTATCTAAGAATTCATACATGAGTCCTAGAGAGAGGGGTTTTAAAACAATAGGCGGCGGATCCTCATCCCCTTTTCTTTCAATTTCTTCATATTCAACCCTGAGACCTGGCTCGGCCTCCGGTGCGGTGTTGAGGGTCTCATCTAAATCTTCTTTTGCAGAGTCATTGGCAAGCGAATCATTGCTTGTCAAACTTCTCTCCAACTCAGATTGTGGAGTGCGAAAATAGATTGTTGCCAATTCTTCAATAGTCTTCTCTTCTTTAATCTCAACTTTGTTCTCATAAGGTAGTCTCGTGAATTGGCTGTAGTTTATTTCTACAGTTTCTTCACCAAGCTGCAAAGATAAGGCCTGCGTTTTGTTGTCAATATCAATTTTCATAGTGTTGTAAAAACAATTACCAAAAATCACTTTGCAGCTGGGGTTCAAGGTATTTCGATAATATGAAAATCAATTAGATACACAAAATCCCCAACAGAAATGCAAACATTGTGAAGTATCCCGCGAGTAGGATGCAAAGTTTGATTAGAAAACATAAAGGTAGCTTCTGATGGCTCAAGGTATGATTCATCAAGGTGAGCACACAATTCTTCATAAATAGTATAAGGCATGATGTTTATGGAAGAACTTAAGTCACAATATCCTACATAAGTAATCTCTCCCAAGCAAAAATGAATTTTCTGCTGACTTCTATTTTTACCATCAAGCTTGCCTCCTATCATTTCAGAGGACTCTTTACTTACCATTAACACTTCTTCCTTGAACAATTCGGGTTCCAAAAGTTCTTTTACTATCCCAATATTTTCTTTAATGGCTCCCAAGTCCCTAGTTAATCTTCCTATTCTTTTATTCTCTTCACCCCTGCTATCCATTACTTTAGTTAGAATAGTTTCCTCCTCGGATAACATTCTCTTTTGAATTTTTGAATATTTATCATTGTGGAAAGTTTTAGAGGGCTTTCTTCCATAGGTGGTGTATAGCGTTCCCAATCTTTTGGAATCTATAGGTAGTCAGCATAAGATGTAATAATTTGGATAATCATGCGATGGTCAAGATTAAAGTTCCCAAGTAGTTTTTATACCTTTCCGGAAGCTAGAAATCTTTTTAAACAATTGTACTCTATGGGATTCTCCTTATTAAACTCTGCCTCACAATAGGCTTTCTCTATCCTATTCACCTTGCCTAGCAAGTTCCATGCCCTCTTGTTGGGTTCGCAGCATAGAAAACAAAAAAATTCCTACGATGAGAACTATACACCAAGATCTATCTACTAGATACAGAGCAATGGGTGGATATACATCCATAGAGAACTTACCCTCGAAGACAACTAGCTTTGTTAACGAGTAGGAACTCGTGGTTGATGTAGTCGTATGATTGCCGATCTCAAGATCGTGTGGAAGTCTGAGCGCAGCAAATCAGCACCGCGTCCGTCCTCGCACACACGTCCAAGCCACCGGACAACCTCCACCTCCTCGCTCCAGCGAATTAGCGGAAGCATCAACTCCTTCCAAATGCAAGGCCACCGGAAACATGTATCTCTCTAATCCGAGACCATGGGGGAATATCTAGAGGGGGAGAGAGATCCTTCACGAGGAGGTGTACTTTGTGAGGGAGGAGAGGGGGGGCCTTTTATAGGAGAGGGGGCTCCTCCCCTCCCATGGCCGGAGGCCAAGGGGGGTGCTCCCACCTCTTCCTCATTCATGTGGTGGAAGCTCCACTCACATGAATTTTGACTCCACCCAAAATTCCACTCACATGCATTAAATTTCCACCAAATTTAATAAAACTATTTTATTTATTTTATTCAGAATTTTGTTAATTACTTTAATTAACAAACATTCACATAAAACCCCTTGCAACATTTCAATATCACATGCAGAACCACTTTCTGCAATTTCACCCGAAACCATTCCGGTTTCCATCGAAACAATTCCTGTTTCTACTGAGCAATTCATGCGCTTTGCAATCCTTTTGTCTGAAACATATGTGCTCCAAAATGGTGTCCGGTAACCCTTAAGTGTGTCACCCTACGGTTCGCGAATAATGCAGACATGATTGAGAGTCCTCTCAGATCAATAATCAGAAGCGGGACCTGGAGATCCATACTGACTCCTACACATTCAACGATGACTTCTGTGATCGTGAGAACCTTTAATGCTAGTAACTTAATCCCGTTGTCTCATGATATAATACATGTCCGAGATTCGATCATCGGTATCCAAATACCTAGTTTGATCTCGTTACCGACATGCACTCTTTTCTCGTTCCCGTGATATAACATTCTAGTGATCACATCACTTGCTTGTAAGCTATCTTAATGTGATATCACCGAGAGGGCCCAGAGTATATCTATCCGTCATCGGGATTGAAAAATTTCACTCTTGATCTATGAGCCTCAACATAACACCTTCGTAGCACTGAACCCACCTTTATAGTCACCCTGTTACGGTGTGACGTTTGATGTTATCAAGATACTCTTCCCGTGTTAGCAATTAACATGATCTCATGGTCTAAGGACTAAGAATACTTCGTATGATGTTATAGCAATATAAACATAATGACTTTGATCGTAATGCTATACTTTGGATGAATGTTCATCACATCATTTCACAAATGCTGTGACCTCATTATTAACAACATCCAGTGTCCATGATCAGGAAACTTTGATCATCTTGTTAATCAACGAGCTAGTCTATAAGAGAGGCATAACTAGGAACCCTTTTTTGTTTATTAAACACACATATATTGACGTTTCCTCTCAATACAATTATAGCATGTAAAATAAACATCTATCATATACAAGGAATACATAATAACAACTTTATTATTGCCTCTCAGGGCATATTTCCTTCAGTCTCCCACTTGCACTAGAGACAATAATCTAGTTTACACAGTGATAAATCTAACGCCCATGGAGTTCTGGTGTTGATCATGTTTTGCCCTAGGGAGAACTTTAGTCAATGGATCCGCTACATTTAGGTTCGTCTGTACTTTACAAATCTTTATATCTCCATCCTTGACATGCTCGCGGATGGAGTGAAACCGGCGCTTAATATGCTTGGAAATTCTTGTGAGACCTCGGTTCCTTAGCATTGGATATGGCTCCATTATTGTCACAATAGATCACCATTGGGTCCAATGCACTAGGAACCACACCTAGTTCCGTTATGAACTCCTTCATCCAAACCGCTTCCTATGCCGCTTCTGAAGTAGCAACATATTCCGCCTCCGTCGTTGATCCAGCCACCACAGGTTGTTTGGAACTGCTCCAACTAACTGCTGCTCCATTCAAGAGAAATACGTATCTGGATTGAGACTTAGAGCCATCCGGATCGGTGTCAAAGCTAGCATCAACATAACACTTAGCGACTAGCTCTTCTTCACCTCCGTATACAAGAAACATATCCTTAGTTCTTCTTAAGTACTTAAGGATATTCTTGATGGCTATCCAGTGATCTGAACCTAGATCAGATTGGTACCTACTAGTCAAACTAATAGCATGTGCCACATCCAGTCTTGTACATAGCATGGTGTACATTATAGAGCCTATGGCTGAGGCATATGGGATCTTATCCATTATCACTCTTTCTTCCGCCGTAGCCGGACTTTGAGTCTTACTCAATGTCTTGCCTTGCAACATAGGTAAGAACCCCTTCTTACTTCCGTCCATATTAAACTTCTTTAATATCTTATCAAGGTATGTACTCTGCGATAGCCCAATTAGGCGCATTGATCTATCTCTATAGATTTTAATGCCTAATATATATGAAGCTTCACCAAGGTCTTTCATCGAAAATTTGCTATTTAGATAACTTTTAACACTGTTTAAAAGATCTATATCATTTCCAATCAATAATATGTCATCCACATATAATATCAGAAATGCCACATTGCTCCCACTCACTTTCTTGTAAATACAAGCCTCTCCATAAGTTTGGACAAATCCAAACTCTTTGATCACCTCATCAAAGCAGAGATTGCAACTCCGGGATGCTTGCTTCAATCCATAGATGGATCGCTGAAGTTTGCATACCTTATCAGCATCCTTAGGATCGACAAAACCCTTAGGTTGTATCATATATAACTCTTCTTCAATATTACCATTGAGGAACGCAGTTTTGACATCCATCTGCCATATTTCATAATCGAAATATGCAGCAATTGCTAACATAATCCTAACCGACTTTAGCATCGCTACGGGAGAGAATGTCTCATCGTAGTCAACTCCTTGAATTTGTCGAAACCCCTTTGCGACAAGCCGAGCTTTATAGATGGTCACATTACCATCAGCATCAGTTTTTCTTTTGAAAATCCATTTATTCTCAACGGCCTTTCGATCGTGAGGTAAGTCCACCAATGTCCAAAACTGGTTTTCGTACATGGATTCCATCTCGGATTTCATGGCTTCTAGCCATTTGTTGGAATCCAGGCTCATCATCGCTTCTTCATACGTCACAGGGTCATCTATTTCATCAATCATGAAATTCATAACAGGATTGCCGTACAGTTCAGAAGCTGCACGTGTCATGCTTGACCTGTGAGGTTCGGTAGGGTCCTCTTTCGGAGTTTCATGATCAATATCATTAGCTCTCTCTTCATTAGGTGAAGTCAAATCCGAAACAACTTTCGGTGCTACGCTACTCGCCATTTCATGAAGAGAAGGTTCAATAACCTCTTTGAGTTCTACCTTCCGACTACTCACACCTTTCGCGAGAAACTCCATCTCAAGAAAGGATCCATTCTTGGCAACAAAAACCTTGCCCCCGGATCTGTGATAGAAGGTTTACCCAATCGTTTCCTTAGGGTATCCTATGAAGACGCATTTTTCCGCTTTGGGTTCGAGTTTATCCGGCTGAAGTTTCTTCACATAAACATCGCATCCCCAAACTTTAAGAAATTACAGCTTAGGTTTGTTTCCAAACCATAATTCATACGGTGTCGTTTGAACGGATTTAGATGGTGCCCAATTTAAAGTGAATGCAGCGGTTTCCAGTGCATAACCCCAAAATGACAGAGGCAAGTCAGTCAGAGACATCATAGATCGAACCATATCCAATAAAGTACGATTACGACGTTCCAACACACCATTACGTTGTGGTGTTCCAGCAGGCGTGAGTTGTGAAACTATTCCACAGTCTCTCATATGTGTGCTAAACTCGTAACTAAGATACTCTCCTCCACGGTCGGACAACAGAAATTTGATCTTTCTGTTACGATGATTTTCCACTTCATTCTGAAATTCCTTGAACTTTTCAAAAGTTTCAGACTTGTGTTTCATCAAATAGATATACCCGTATCTACTCAAATCATTCATGAAAGTAACAAAATAACGATATCCACCTCGCGCCGACACACTCATTGGTCCACACACATCAGTATGTATTATTTCCAATAAATCTGTCGCCCATTCCATTGAACCGGAAAATGGCGTTCTAGTCATCTTGCCCATAAGGCATGGCTCACATGTATCAAATGATTCAAAATCAAGTGATTCCAAAAGTCCATCAGAATGGAGTTTCTTCATGCGTTTAACGCCAATATGACCTAGACGGAAGTGCCACATATATGCAGATATATCATTATCAAGTTTAATCCTTTTAGCATCAACATTATGAATATGCGTAATACTACTATCGAGATCCAACAGAAATAAACCATTCAACACAAGTGCATGACCATAACAGATATCATTCATATAAATCGAACAACCATTGTTTTCAGATTTAAACGAATAACCACTTTGCATCAAACACGATCCGGATACAATGTTCATGCTCAGTGCAGGCACCAAATAACAATTATTCAGATTTATAACTAATCCCGACGGCATATGGAGAGGTAGCGTTCCGACGACGATCACATCAACTCTTGATCCATTGCCGACCCGCATCGTGACCTCATACCTTACTAGCTGTCGCTTGTTCCACAGCCCCTGAATCGAGTTACATATATTAGCAACCAATCCCGTATCAAATACCTATGTGCTACTGCGAGTACTAGTCAAGTACACATCAATAACATGTATATCACATATACCTTTGTTTGCCTTGCCGTCCTTCTTGTCTGCCAAATACTTGGGGCAGTTGCGCTTCCAATGGCCAGTCCCCTTGCAATAGTAGCACCCGGTATCAGACTTAGGGCCAGCTCGGGATTTCTTTTCAGGTGCGGCAACAGATTTGCCGCCCTTCTTTCCCTTCTGCTTGCCTTTCTTGTCCTTCTTGAAATCAGTGGTCTTATTGATCATCAACACTTGATGTTCTTTCTTAATCTCCACTTCTGCAGTCTTAAGCATTGACAGAAGCTCGGGAAGAGACTTCTTCATGCCCTGCATATTATAGTTCATCACGAAGCTCTTGTAGCTAGGTGGCAGAGATTGGAGAACACGATGTATGCCTAAGTCAATGGGAATCATTATTCCCAAGGACACAAGCTTATCGGCGTACCTAGACATTTTGAGTACGTGCTCACTAACGGAGCTGTTCTCCTCCATCATGCAGCTAAAGAACTTTTCAGAAGCATTATAACTCTTTATGAAAGCATGGGTATCGAAAATCATTTTCAATTCTCCCATTGTATCAAAGGCATTGCCATTTTCGAAACGCTTTCGAAGTTTTGGCTCCAGCCCATACAGTATGCGGCAATGAACTAAGTTGTGGTCCTCTTGATGAGTTATATAGACATTATTTTCCTCGTCAGGGGCATCAAGAGTTGGTGGGGGTCCTAGCGGCGCCTCTAGCAGATATAGCTTTTGTGCAGCATTGAGGAGAATCCTCAAATTCATAGCCCAGTTGGTGAAGTTGCTACCATTCGCAGCAAGTTTCTCTTTCTCCATGAACACATTGAAATTAAAAGCAGGTGGTGCCATCTACGACAGAATTTGTAAAGTATATTTAGACTAAGTTTTATGATAGATTGATTTCAACTAATCCAAATTACTAATGAACTCCCACTCAAAAACGACATCCCTCATGTCCTTTTGGTGATTACATGAACCAAATCCACTACATCAAGTCCGATCATGACGTGAGTCGGTGTAGGTTCAAAGGCGAGCATCTATATGGGCATCATATCAACTATATGACTCATGCTTAACCTCTCGGTCTGTGTTTCGAGGCCATGTCTGTACATGCTAGGCTCGCCAAGTAAGAACCTTAGTATTCGTGTGTGTAAAACTGTCTTACACCCGTTGTATGAAAGCGTAGAGTCGAGTACACCCGATCATCACGTGATGTCTCAAAACACGATCCATAGAACGATGCATACTTAAGGAAGAACACATTTTTATCTTGATATCTAAATGAGGGATCATATTACAATGCTACCAAAAGCATCAAACTAGCAGTATAAGATGCAAACATCTAATGTGTAAAGTGAGATGATATGGTCCATGCATTTGATCTCTATCATTTGCATCGTGGTATGATCTCTATCATTCCTTTGTGTGTAAGGCCAAGGTCTATGGAACTTACACGTTGAGTGTGTTGTAAGAGTATCTATCATACATCTACTTACACCAATACCATATCAAGACACTAGCCCAGCAACGATCTAAACTAGACGCCTCTAATTTATCAATTGCAAGTTTTACGTGGCTTAGGGCTTTCGGAGATAGAACCGGTCTTACCTATGAACATGAACCACAACGAGGATAACCAAGTTATTAGCAAATCGTTGTAAATCAGATATTGACTATAGTAGGAGAGACAGACACCTGCCAGCCACTTATGCAAAACTAGTTGCATGTCAGTCGTGGAATCGGTCTCATGTACGATGACATGTAAGGTTGGTCCGGGCCGCTTCATCCCACTATGCCACCAATATCCAAAATACATAGAAGATGCAATAACATGATCATCATCGCCCACACATAAACATATGTGTACTACCCGTGCAAAGCACCTACGCATAGATCAGGCTCTGATACCACTGTTGGGTTCGCAGCATAGAAAACAAAAAATTTCCTACGATGAGAACTATACGCCAAGATCTATCTACTAGATACAGAGCAACGGGTGGATATAAATCCATAGAGAACTTACCCTCAAAGACAACTAGCTTTGTTAACGAGTAGGAACTCATGATTGATGTAGTCGTACGCTTGCCGATCTCAAGATCGTGTGGAAGTCCGAGCGCCGCAAATCAGCAGCGCATCCGTCCTCACACACACGTCCAAGCCACCGGACAAACTCCACCTCCTCGCTCCAGTGAATCAGCGGAAACAACAACTCCTTCCAGACGCAAGGCCATCGGAAACATGTATCTCGCTAATCCGAGAGCATGGGGGAATATCTAGAGGGGGAGAGAGATCCTTCACGAGGAGGTGTACTTTGTGAGGGAGGAGAGGGGGGCCTTTTATAGGAGAGGGGGCTGCTACCCTCCCATGGCCGGCGGCCAAGGGGGTGCCCCCACCTCTTCCTCATTCATGTGGTGGAAGCTCCACTCACATCAATTTTGACTCCACCCAAAATTCCACTCACATGCATTAAATTTCCACCAAATTTAATGCAACTCTCAATTAATAAAACTCTTTTATTTATTTTATTCAGAATTTTGTTAATTACTTTAATTAACAAACATTCACATAAAACCCCTTGCAACATTTCAATATCACATGCAGAACCACTTTCTACAATTTCACCCGAAACAATTCCGGTTTCCATCGAAACAATTCATGTTTCTATTGAACAATTCCTGCACTTTGCAATCCTTTTGTCTGAAACATATGTGCTCAAAAATGGTGTCCGACAACCCTTAAGTGTGTCACCCTACGGTTCACGAATAATGCAGACATGATTGAGACTCCTCTCAGATCAATAATCAGAAGCGGGACCTGGAGATCCATACTGACTCCTGCACATTCAACAATGACTTCTATGATCGTGAGAACCTTTAATGCTAGTAACTTAATACCTTTGTCTCATGATATAATACATGTCCGAGACTCGATCATCGGTATCCAAATACCTAGTTTGATCTCATTACCGACATGCACTCTTTTCTCGTTCCCGTGGTATAACATTCTAGTGATCACATCACTTGCTTGCAAGCTATCTTAATGTGATATCACCGAGAGGGCCCAGAGTATATCTATCCGTCATCGGGATTGAAAAATTCCACTCTTGATCCATGAGCCTCGACATAACACCTTCGTACCACTGAACCCACCTTTATAGTCACCCTATTACAATGTGACGTTTGATGTTATCAAGATACTCTTCTGGTGTTAGCAATTAACATGATCTCATGGTCTAAGGACTAAGACTACTTCGTATGATGTTATAGCAATATAAACATAATGAATTTGATCGTAATGCTATACTTCGGATGAATGTTCATCACATCATTTCACAAATGCTATGACCTTGCTATTAACAACATCCAATGTCCATGATCAGGAAACTTTGATCATCTTGTTAATCAACGAGCTAGTCTATAAGAGAGGCATAACTAGGAACCCTTTTTGTTTATTAAACACACATGTATTGATGTTTCCTATCAATACAATTATAGCATTTAAAATAAACATCTATCATATACAAGGAATACATAATGACAACTTTATTATTGCCTCTCAGGGCATATTTCCTTCACCTCTCAACACTGAATTCGGTGAATGACCCATTGGTAAGGGAATCAAGTTCATTTCTATTATTATCATTCAACCTGTGTAGAAGGTGTGTATCACTAGCCAAGGTGGGAACTTATGATGGGGACAGCGATCAAGCAACCCCCAAAATCATGTATACCCTTCATGTAGGCTTTCTTCAGGTTTTCCTTTAAAATTCATAATCATGCGCCTTGCGCGAAGAGTTTTTGTCCTGGGAATGAAATCAACTAAGAATAGAGTGGCTAGTCTCTCCCAAGAGTTAGTAATTCTTGTAGAACTTTGGATGTATCAAGGACGGGCCTCATCAACAGAGTTTGAGCAAAGAGAGCAAACTTAACCTCGTCCTCAGTTTGTAAATTGAGGTGGAAAGTCCCACAAATATCTTCAAAGAACCCTTCATGCTCATACGGATCTTCCATATCATCTCCTGCAAATTTCTTTGCATGCAAAAGATCCAAAAGCATGCGGTTAATATCATACCCTCTTAGGTTATTGGATTTTAAATAAGCATCCATGGGTGGACCGAAATTCCTTACAGCCTCAAACCGTATTATATGTTGGTACTCGCCCATAATGTATCACCTAAAACTAATAAAAAACTTTAGTAAAACAATGAGTAAAATAAGTAACTAAGAAGAAAGACCAAAAGCGCTTAGCTCCCAGGCAACAACGCCAGAAAATAGCTTGATGACTGCAAGTGCACAGACCAATTGTAGCTAGTTTTGAAGTAAAGATATCAAACCCACAGAGAGCTATTGGTAAAGGTCTTTGTGCCCCTCGTTACTTTCTAGCAAATAATACTCATAAGTTGTCTTTGATCTCAAGTAAAGGGTGTTTGAAAGCTTTATGGTTGTTTGCAGAAAAGTAACTAAAACAAGTAACAAGATTGTATGAAAGCGTGGTTGAACTCAAAAGGGCTAACACATTCTCGGGGATGTAGGATACACCACTAGCATAGTATTATTGTTATATGTAATCGAGATAACATACTTCTTGTGTCAAGATATGTGTGAAGAGAGCCCATAATAAAATGTTCACTACAAGGCTCGTAGGAAGCCACTTTGTTGAGCCAAGAGTGAGGTCACCTCTAAATAACTACTGCGATGTCTAAGAGCAGACACTCATACAAACCACCGCAATTAAGGGTTTCCCCATGGATATTGTAATTAGCTTAGCGAGTCCCTCTTTAATCCCCCTTTGACCATGTAGGTTACGAGCCAACGCCAATATATCACGGGGCATTCCGGGTACACTTCCAAGACACGTCCAAAGGATTTCTCCCTCCCTTTAGTCCCGAAGGAAAATGATATGCGGCCGACTACACATACCATATAAAGAGAGAGAGATCAAACACAAATCATAATTATATCATAGCCAACTAATTCACATGGACACAAGAATAGATCATCTTTATTACAAGTTCATAATGGTGCTAGGGTTTCTCCATGTCCCCCAAGAACAAATGAACTACTCACTCATGGAAGCAATCAACAACATCATCATAATCAAATGAATGGATAAAATACGAAGGTAGATCTAATGCAAACCACAATTGGATCTAGAATTACAAAGAGATCTAATAGATGAAAGATGGGAGTAAAGGTGGTGATGGAGATGCAGCGGTTGATGATGAAGGGGATGATGCGTTGTCCTCCAATGATCCGTGAATCAGCTGGGATTTTACCCCAGACCAGTTCCTCCTTCAGATCCCTCTCGGATGTGGTGTTTCGTGGTTTCTAGTGGCTGTAAATGCCGGATCTCTCTCTCCTCTTCACGAGGGAGAAGTATTTGATGAGGCAGTCGCGATGGCGCCTGGCATGGGCGGATGATACGGGCGGGCTCTGCTCATACCAGTGGTCATTATCGGTACTGATGCCTCCTCCTTGTTTAGTATTCTTCCAGGTGTGAAGGTAAATTCATAAAATGACTTTATCACTTAGAAATATCTTATAATTAGACAATATGACAACTCTAATTGATATGTTCATATATGACTCCATGATTGGGATCCTGTTGAAACAAGAATAAAATAGCGCGTGTAGACGCAGAGAAATTCAAAAATCCCTACTCTATTTATGCAAAAATAAAAGGTAAATATGCCTCAATTTTGGACTCATCAGTACCTTAATACCAGAGGAGGTCTGAGGGAGAGATCCTGTATATGATGTGGAGTACTGAACCAAGAGGTCGAGAAGGTATCCGTAGATTTAGCTATTATCATGTTGGAACCTTGCCTATGGACCCATCTAACGTAGTGACATCGTAACGGGGTTTAGGTCTGGTCCATGTTGACGTAGTAAGGGATGTTGATAGCTGGTTTAAGTTCCCCAGTGACCTAAGAAGGTTATCTGAGAGGATATTTTCCACAACCATGATGACTTGAATCTGAACCGGTTGAAGAGGTCTTTCTAGTTACTGTTGCTTCTATGAGCTCTTTCTGCCGTGTGGGAATCTGTCCCGTCCAGCGAAACTGAAGGTGGTGATCATAATGAGATTCCTTCCCACAAGGACAGCTGGCAATTCATCACATACATGCGAGTACTCTCTTATTTACGACCCCATCATAAAATCCTTCCAACCACCTTTTGAGTGAGGGTAACTTCCTTTTCCTCTTCTCAAAGCTTAGCCATGGTCGGATCTCCCAACTCTCCTAGAGCTCTTTGTTCTTCCCTATTTACATACTCTGAGCCCATGGAGTCTTCCCACAATTTCCTCGAATTTGAGCCTCTGCCGATGGACTCACCTACCATAGAGCTTAAAGAGAAGAGGTATAAGAAGTGTCCGGCATGCCTTCGACACCTTTGGCCAGCTTGATCATTTGCAGATCTAGTTCCTCCACCTTACTCCCAATTCTATTATGATCCTTCGAATATTCTCACATCTCTATCGGTCTCTTGTAGGCATTGAGCCTTGTCTTGATCTGTTTATCTACTTCTACCACCTCAAATATTCCAACAATGTGGCACGTAACCTGTGAGCCAACATTTACTTCTATCCTCCCTAGGATCTCTGGCTCGTACATCCCCATCGTGCTGAATGAGTCGTGGACCAACCCATGCGGTGAACTGGCTAATTGGATCTAGTGGGAAATCCTACCTACCGCTCATAGATACTCTTGCGATGGCCTATGATGGATGGACAACGACTCCTGGCTTTAGCGACGAGGTGCTGGGCCTGCCGAGAGAATTAGATCCTTGAGAGATCAAGGGGTGTCGGGGTTACGGTGGTAACGGATTTCCTGCGCCACTAGAAGTTTCCCCTCAGCGACTCGTCCTTCCTTTCTGCATCCGAACATGGTATACGTATTATCCTTCCTTTGCTGGGCACACTCATTTCCTCGTGCCTTTGACCGTCCTTCTTTTTTTTCATAGATTCCAAACCTCTCAGCCACAAATGCATTAACCTCCGAGTTTCGTACATGTTCAAAGGTAAGGATCGGCCGTCCAAAGTCCCGAGAGGGAAAGCCGCCATAAGGACTTTATTATTTTATGGGAAGGATAGCAACATCGAATTCTTGCAGCTCTCTGTCTCGACAATCTTAGGCTCTCTCCCTAGGACTCAGGCGATACATCCAGCGGTGACCCTCTACAAAGGAAGAGATCTCCGATGGAAAAAGGGACGCCGTCCAAGAAGCGGTTCCGCGTGTCCATCTCTGAGTCAGGGCCGGTTGATTCTCCTCGCTCCCGGCGATGTCCAGGGAATGCTACAATCGATTGTCTCATAGGCCAGGTTAGCTGCACCCACCGAGACTACTCCTCGGTAACCATGTTGCCCATCTATCTTCTTTACTATTTTGTGTTCCTTCCTCCCTTTTCCAACGAATCATTTCTTCTTAGGCGGCCTGTGGGGATCCTTCCCCTGGGTCCAAACGCTCGAGTGTGCCTCATTGCTTGGTTTTCACCACCACATCATCAACATAAGCGTGCATGTTTCTCCGAATTTGCGTCTGCAGGCATTTCTGCATGCAATGCTGGTAGGTTGCACCTACATTTTTTAAATCGAATGGCACGGTGACATAGCAATAATCCCCATAAGGGGTAATAAAGGTTATCTTTATTTGATCCGCAAGATTCAACTTTAATATGGTGGTAGTCTGAATAGGCATCCAAAAAGGATAGCATCTCGCAGCCAGCCATGGAATCGATCACTCGATCTATCCAGGGCAGGGTGAAAGGATATTTGGCCCATGCCTTGTTCAAGCTCGAAGTTGATACACATGCTCCAAGCCTTGTTCTTCTTTAGCACCAGGACTGGGTTGGCCAACCAGTCTGGGTGGTACACCTTCATAATGAACCTGGTTGCAAGTAGTCGGGTGATCTCCTCACATATGGTATTCCATTTCACCTATGTGAAGAATCATAGAGGTTGCTTGACCGGCTTCGCATCTGGGCGGACATGAAGAGAGTTCTCGGCGAACTCCATTGGAACACCTGACAAGTCCTTGGGGGACCATGCAAAGATATCCTGATGCTCACGGAGGAAGTCGATGAGTGCGGTTTCCAATTTGTTGTCAAGACCGGCTCCCACCAGGACGTACTTGTCTGGCTAAGCCTCGTCCAACAAAATCTTCTTTGTGCCCTTAGGAGCTAGTCGGGATCTTGGCTTGTGCCAGTGCCACATTCTTCTTAATGATGCGCAACACTTCTGCGATGACGAGCTACTCGACCAACTTGGAGCTGGTGGAGGCGCACACCATTGACCTCTTGTAGCAGCGGGCAGTGGAGATAACCACTCTGGGCCCTGGGATTTTGAGCTTGAGGTCTGCGTACTACGACATCGCCATGAACTTGGTGAGCACTAGGCGCCCGAGGATAGCATGGTAGGGGTTGGTGAGGTTGCCCACCTCAAACCAGATAGGCTCATGGTGGAATTTGTCTTCTACGCTGAATATGACATCCATCCAGGTTTTTCCGATTGGAGAACGGGAGGTACCCGACACGATGCCATGGAAAACCGTGTGGGTGGGTTGTAGCTGAGACTCGCTGGCCTAGCCTTTCCATTGTGCTGCCGTATAGGAGGTTGATGCTATTGCATCCATCGATGAGGAAGTGCGAGAACCGGTAGGAGTGCTTCTGGGAGATGAGGATGGGGTCGAGCACCATTGCATAGCTGTCCATATGCGGTAGAACAGACGACTGATCCTCCCGGTCCCATGTGATTTGCTTCTCCGACCAGTTGAGGTACTGGGGGACAGGGGAATGATGGTGTTCCCCTTTTCCATGCACCACCGCTTGTTGTGCATGTCCTTCGGCTCGGACACGAAGACATGGTAGTTACGCACCTGGCGGGGATAATCATCATCAACTGCATCGTGGCGGGCCGGCTGTCGGTCGCGGTTGTTCGGGGGACCACGGTTGGGGGAGGAGGAGGGGGAGGGAGGCCTCCTTCCTCGGCAATTTTCTAGGTCCAGCTGCATTGCTGAGTCATGTGCGTGGCTGGCTTGTTGCTGCCACTTTGGTACTTGCACGACCCGTCAATAATTGATTCGAACATGTTCTTGGGTTTCCACGCCTAGTCATCTGCTTTCTGGCTCCAACTGCCGCCTGTTGATGCATGTAAAATGCATACATGAATTTTTAGTTTATTGACACACTTTCCCACATATCTACAACATTTATAATGTAATAACCATGTTTTATATTGATCTTTGGGGATTTACCAATGATCCCCTTTATTTTGGTTATAACTTTGCAGGACAAGAAACCCATGTTTTGTGTATTTTGATATTTTAGGTACCTAAACAAAGTCCAATGGAGCTAAGATTCTGGGAAAGCCAATATTTCAAAAATACGACGATCTGGAGTTCTTGGACCTCATGAGGGAGGACCGGAGGCCCAAAAGAGTGTGGGTGGCATGACCTACCCTAGTGCACACGCCACCACACCTCTTTCGGTCCTCGTCCATCCAATTCGCTTCAATATTTCACCCACATACTTGGTTTGACCTAAAAACTACTATAAAAAGGGTCCCCTAGGGTATCCTCGAGGAGAGCACCGCAAAAACATAGAAAATCTATCGGAGCCTCTGCCGGAGGGATCTCTACCTTCTCCAACATATCCAATTTCATCACCATGATGAAGGGGGAGTAGTCCACCTTTAGACTATGGTTTTGTGATAGTAGCTTGATCTATCTATCTCTTGTTCTTAATAGATCTAGTACCATATGAGCTGCCCAACATGATTATGGTCATATATGTAATTCCTATGTGGTGGATCATACGTCCAAAACGTATCTACTTTCCCGAACACTTTTGCTATTGTTTTTCCTCTATACTTGTGTGATTTGGATGCAACTAATGCGGACTGACGCTGTTTTTAGCAGAACTTCCTTGGTGTCTACTTTTTGTGCAGAAAACCAACTATCAGGAAAAATCCCGAAAAATATACCAAAAATCCTATTTCACCCGAAGACTCCAGGAGCCAGAATACGAGACGGAGAAGAGCCAGGGGTGGCCACACCACCTGGTGGCGCGGGCCAGGCCAGGCCGCGCCAGGGGGTGGTGTGGGCCCTCTAGGCACCCCCTCAGCCTCTCTCTTTGCCTATAAGGAACCTTCTAGCCTGAAAACTTCGGGGGGGTTCGACGTTTTTCCAGAAGGAGTTCCGCTCTGCCGCCACCACCATATTCCACGAAACAGCTCCAAAAACTCCATTCTGGCACCCTGCCAGGACGGGGAATTGGAGGAGATCATCGCCATCATCATCACCATCGCTTCTCCATCGACCATCCATGTTTCCCCCATCTATGAGTGAGTAATCCCCCGCTGTAGGCTATGGGGATGGTAGGGATTGGATGAGATCGTTCATGTAATGGCCTCAGATTGTTAGGGCATGGTGCCTAGTATCTTTTATGACTTTGTTGCGACTTATTGTGCTTAATGCTTGTCACTAGGGCCCGAGTGCCATGATTTCAGATCTGAACATGTTATTGATTCATTATGATAGTATTGTTCTTGGTCTTATCTGCAAGTTATATACACACGTTGTTGTTCGGAACCTATGGCCCCGAAGTGACAGAAATCGGGATAACCGGAAGGGAAAGGCTTTGATGTGAGGATCACATCTGTTCACGGAGTGTTAATGCTTTGCTCCGGTGCTCTATTAAAAGGAGCACCTTAATTGCCAGTAGTTCCCTAGAGGCCCCGCTGCAAACGGGCTGGTAGGACAAAAGATGTTGTGCAAGTTCTCATTGCGAGCACGGATGACTATATATGGAACACATGCCTAGGATTGTCTAGTAATTGGATGCTTTATCTTATTTATCTGCAATTGTCCTATGTTCTGATTGCTATGTGAATTGTCTTGTCCATGCAACGCCCGTCCATCCATCCCTATGCCTACCACACTCGAATCCCACTATTTACTGATTTTGTTACTACTGTCTTTGCTTTACTACTGCTGTTACTTTGCTATTCCTACTACAAAATTGTTGCTACTGATAAACTGCTGTGAGCAAGATTGTTTCCAGGTGCAGCTGAATTGACAACTCAGTTGTTAAGGCTTATAAATATTCTTTGGCTCCCCTGTGTCAAATCAATAAATTGGGTTTAACTTCCCTCGAAAATACTGCGATACACCCCCTATACTTGTGGGTCATCAAGACTATTTTCTGGCGCCGTTGCCGGGGAGCATAGCTTTATTTATCAAGTTCACTTGGATTCTCTATTGTTCGCTGATATCCATCCATCATGGGTAAGTCTCGTGATGGCAAGGTTCCTATTTTACCATCCACTACAAGAAGAGGTACGGTTCTGAACACCTCTGCTGCTCTTGATTCACCATCTGTTATAAGTAAGTTCCTTACACCACCACATACACATGCTACACACACTGCTACTACTGCTGAATCTGAAACTTCTGATGCTTATGATGCTGCTTCTACTGTGCTTGATAAGAGTGGTTCATTAGGTCCTTTCCTAGATGCTACGATTTCTAGAACTATAGCTGGAAATACCGAAACTCCTAATGAAGACACTACCACACCTGTTAGCTCACCTGAGTCTAGTGAGAGTTATGATACTGAAGAAGATTATGTTGAGATGACCGATGAGTTTATTGAAGAATGTAAGAACATCCATGATAGGAGCGCTGCTAAGAGTCTCCTTGAGAGGCGTACTATTAGACCCAAATTTTCTCCTGATGCTAAGTTTGCTGCTTCTCCCATAAACATTATAGATGAAGATTATGATTTCTCTCTCGATCTATCTTACGTAGCTATTGTCGAGAAAGAACCTTTTTGTGGGACTAAGAATGAAAGTGCGGTAGCACATATGAATGAACTTTCTACCATGAGTGTCTTGTTTTCTGATGATATTAAGATGCGTACTTACTTTGTTGCTAAGATTTTTCAATTTTCACTAAAAGGAGAAGCTAAAACTAGTTTAGTAATTTAACTCCTGGATCTATTGATAGCCCTGGGTGGTTGATTAGTACTTTCCTACAGAAATATTTTCCTCCCAGTGCTAGACATGCTATTTTGCAGGAACTTTTTGATTTTAAATAGGGAGAAAAAGAGGTATTGCCCGAATCTTGGGCAAGGTTTTGTGCTTTGATTCATGCACAGGCTGGAAGTCCTTTACCTAAGAATGAGCTTCTTGATATATTTTATATGGACTAACCGAGGAATCTAGGACATACCTAGATAGTTGTGCTGATTGTGTTTTCAGGAATAGGACTCCTAAGGAAGCTGAGGAATTAATGGCTAAAATAAGCAAGAATTATGAAGATTGGACTCCTCCTAAAAAAGCTATACCTGAAGTAATTGTACCTGAACCATCTATTCCTGTGCCTATTCCAACATCAAAGAAGAGGGGAGTTAATGAATTAAATGATGAAGTGATGAAGGAAGCTAAGAAATGTCTTAAGGAGAAGGGAATTAAAGCTGCAGATGTCAATAATTTACCTCCTATAGAAGAATTATGTAAGCCTATTCCCTACTCATCCACTATTGAGGTAAACTCTCTCCAACACTTTGATGAAGGTGATATCCCTTACTCGAAACCTCCTGATCAATGCTTAGAAGAATTTGATATCCTTATTGTTAAGCAAGATAACTTTAATAAAAGGGTGCAAAATCATCTAATGGAAAACACTAGAGCTATTGTTGAGTTGAAAGAGATTGTAGAAAGAACCTCTAATGATGTTAAAATGATTGTTAAACACTTTCAAATGGTTCAAACTCAAATAGATCAACTCGTTAAAGTGAAAAACGACTTGCTAGTTAATGCTGCTAAAGAAAAACATGCTTATGAAATTAGAACTAGAAGTGGAGCTGCTACCCAGGATCCTCTATATCCTGAGGGGCATCCCAAAAGAATTGAGCAGGATTCTCAACAAGCTGAAAATGGTGGTTCTACTCGTAAGAAAAGGAAAAAAGAAACATTAAACTGTTGTAGAACCCTCTGAACCTGCTATAGATCCTAATAGTATATCTTTCTCTGATGTTGAAACTGAAAGTGGTAATGAAGAAAATGTTGTTCCTAATGAAGAAAAAGTTGAAGAAGAACCTAAAAACCATACTAAGAATACTAAATACACCAAAGAAGATTTTATTGCTAAGAAACATGGTAGTGAAAGAGAACCTTGGGTCCAAAAACCTATGCCTTTCCCTGATAAGAAACACAAGTCAAAGGAAGATGAACACTATAATAAGTTTTGTGAGTGGATGAAGCCTTTATTCTTGCAAATTCCTTTGACTAATGCTATTAAATTGCCTCCTTACTCAAAGTATATGAAGGACATTGTCTCGAATAAAAGGAAGATCCCTAACGAAGAAATTTCTACTTTGCTTGCTAATTACTCCTTCAATGGTAAGGTTCCTAAGAAACTTGGAGACCCAGGGATTCCAACTATCCCTTGCTCTATTAAGAACAGTTATGTTAGAACTGCTTTGTGTGATTTGGGAGCTGGAGTTAGTGTTATGCCTTTCTCTCTCTATAAGAGCTTCAACTTGAAAAATTAATACCAACTGATATATCTTTGCAAATGGCTGATAAATCTACCACTATTCCTATGGGTATATGTGAGGATGTACATGGGTATATGTGAGGATGTACATGTCCTTGCATCATGTTTCCAAAAGAAAAAAATTGTCTATCAGAAAAATCATTCTTCTATTTCTAAAAAAATGCCCAAAAATAAAGTGTCTCAAAAAATTCCAGAAAATTCATATTAAATTTTTACGTGAAAAAAGGGGCAGAGGAGTACCTGGGAGGTACCAGGGGGTCCCACCAGGCAGGCACACCACATGGTGGCGCGGCCAGCCTTGGGTGGCGCCATGCCCTGGTGTGGGCCACCCCTGGCCCCCCACTAACTCTCTCACCTGCCACTTTCTTCTCTCTCCCGAGTAAGTTCCAGTTCATAGCTAAAAATCGCGTTCTTGCTCTCGATTTTTTCGATCTCCTTTCTCAACCTATCTTTCTTGCTGAAATTTGGAGCATTTGTTCCCTGGTATGTGACTCCTCCCCTTGTCCAAGTAGATTTGTGTTTAGTGGAGTATATGTTGAGTATTTTGCTGCTTTAGGTGACTGGTTATGAGAGCTTGTAAGCTTGTTTGATGCTTAGAGATATAATTTTGATGCATGTTTAGGCCTCTTGCGAGTCCCTATGAGTAGAATCCTTCTTTATATTTACTTTGCAATCACTTGTTTAATAGGTGTTTAAATTTCAGAATACCAAGCATGAACAACCATACTTTTGGAGAGATATTCGAGAGTGATGCACCTAGGAGGTTGAGGCCCTCAAGAACAGCCTCTCAAGCTAGGCCATCATACAATGAAGACCTCATTGCAACCCGTATTGGGAGTGAAAGGGATGATGGGGATGCTCGCCCATCCTCTTTTCCTTGTTTTACTTTCTTGCAAGCTGCAGGTATTCTTGATGATTTCTTGCTACTGATTGAGAGGGTTGGTTTGACCTCATACATGCAAGATGAGAGTGCAAAATACGCTATGCTCACCAAAACTTTTGTTGAGAGCTTCATGTTTACTAACACACCCTATCAATCTACTGTCTCTTTTAAAATCTATGATCTGCCCTTCACCATGCCTTTGGAGAGATTTTGCAGTATTGTAGGTGTGCGTATGACAGAGACCATGAAGAAAATTCAAGGGCGACCCTCTGATTTGTTGGAGCTTTACCGAGGGGTGACCAATGATGATGACCGCGTAGCGCAGCGTGGAAAGATAAGAAATATCCAACTCCCTGCTCTTAGATATTTTGCATATTATCTTGCCACTAGTGTATTGGGTAGGGAGAACACTAGTAATATCTCCAACTATCATTTAGCATTCCTTGCTGCTGCACTCAACAATGATACTCGGTACAATCTTGGCTCGCTTATTGCTCGCCGCCTAGCTGCTAGGGGGCCTATCTATGGGGGCATCATTGCATCGTGCATAGTCAATGCATTAGGTCTTTTAGTGGATCCCGATGATGCTATGCTGGCACCACAGAGGTTTGACCTTGTTGTCATGAAAACTCATCACTTTGTCACTTCTACCTCTGATTTGAACAATCTAGTATATAGGATGATTTTCATTGACGGGGATGAAAGGGAGATCCTTTTGCCACAGCCTATTTTGTTTAGTGTTCACAGGAGACCATGGTCGCGCTCCAAGGAGGAGGTGGACGAGCAGCTTCGCTTGTTGGGTTTCCACGAGCAGCACCAGGAGGATGTTCCCTCCTATGATTACTCCGCGCATTACGGAGGGACGTACTCGAGTTCACACCAGGATGAGGGGACCTCTTCGTCGTACTAGGGTGACACTTCATCCTGGCCAGCTTGGGATTGATACCCACTTAGGCCAAAAGCCTAAGCTTGGGGGGGAGGTACGCTGACACCGCACTCATCTTCATATCATGTTGCGTCGGTACTTTGTATATTCATGTTCTCGTTCTCTTTTTAGTTTTCGTCCTTCTTTTCTTTTGCTTTCTAAAAACACAAAAAGACCAAAAATATTTTTGTTGTTTCTCTTTGGTTTGCTTCTCCTTTTTGCCTTGGTTTGCTTTTCCCTTTTTGCTTTGTTTGAACTATTCGAAAAACCCAAAAAGATTTTTCTTTGTTTGTTTTTTTCCTTTTGGTTCTTGTTTAAAAATCGAAAACACCAAAAATATTTGTCGTTCTTCTTTGGTTTTGCGAGTTTGCTACAGGGTTCGGCAGTCCTCAGTGGATATTGGTTTCATATTATTATTCAAGTTACACAAGTGAAGAGCAATAATGAGGATCAATGACAACTTGAGGTGTGGTAAGAGGCTGGTAACGAACTCTATTTGTTTTCATTTTTGTGCATATACTCATCATTGTGGGCATGCTTAGTCTGTTCGTGTAGGGTGTATGTTATCTTTGGATGCTTAGTAGTTCTTGCTTTCTTATGATTAGCTCCAGCTCGCTAATAGTTTGTAGCATGTCTTATGAATGTTTGCTTGCATTGCTCTATTCATAAATTGGTATGACACCGTGGTATCCTCCTCTGAATGTTTCATTTGAATTGACTTGGCACAGGCCCACGCATGCACATGACTGTGATAATCAGTTAAGCCTTGATGAATTATTTTGCCTTGAGGATCTTGAATCACTTTCATTCCATGAGTAGTCATGTTTTGTTGCAAGCATGATGTGGCATCCCGCAAAAACCACTACTAGAAAATCGTTGTATTTTTGTGCATTGCATCATCATGACCGCATGCTCATGTCATCATGCCACATTGCATTTGAGCATCGTCATGTAATCATGCATATTTTACCTAAAACTCTTTTTCTAAAACCTATTTTTGTTTTCTAGATATTCCCTTCTCTATTGAAATCAAACCCCGGTCTCTTCCGGATCTTTTATCTGTCTAAAAGTTATTTATAAAAGTCTTTTAAAATTAAAAGGAATAGATAACAAACAAAATGTTTTTGTACCAGGGGAGGAAGCCCGGACCGTAGTCCAGGCCACCTACCACCCTGGCTGGCCCAGCCCGTTTGATCAAACCCTAAAGATCTAGACCTAAACCTAGACTACCCAAACCCTATCTACACCTAACATCCTAGCCGCCAGCCGCCCCGCACCGCGTGCGCGAGCCCAGCCCTGCAACGCTGCCACCAACCCCGCCCTGCCTACACCGCAGACCACACGTCCCACCCACCAGGTCCACCCCACTCTCCTCACCACGCCGCACACCACACTCCACCCGCGGAGCAGTGCAGCGACACAACGCGTAGCATGCAGCCCGGCCTACCCCATCGCATGCGCCACCCTGCCTGCCACGCCCGGTTCCCGGCCCCACCCCTTTCTGCCTCCACCTGCACGTTGCCCACACCACCTGGCCCCTCCTCCCGACAACCGCCCGCACGCATCCCCATGCCCTGTCGCCACCTACCGCCTCCCTCCATGGTTCCCCACCAACCCGGCACCCCATCGATCTCCACCGCCGCCGCCCCTCTCCGCTACCTCCCCCGCTCGTCGGTGGCCCGCCTCCTCCTCACCGCCCCGCTCGGCTGTGACCCGGGTCTCCCCGAGCCCCGCGTCCCTCTCCTCCAGCGCCTCCCTGCCGCCCTTCTCCCTCGCCCCCCGGCCCCCCGCTTCTCCGCCAGCAGGCTCTGCCGTCGTCGGCCGACCTCGCCGTCGCGCCCCCCGTCTGCCCGGCTCGACCCAGCGGGCCGCGCTCCCCCACCGTCCGCGCCCCTCCTATCTCTTCCCACCAACCCCATGCCTCCTCTCGCTCGCCCCACCAACCGCCGCCATCCTCTCCCTGTTCCCCGCCGCCAGCGCCTGGCGCTCCCGCCGCCGTCCCGGGCAGGTTCCCCTCTGCGTCGTCTCCCTAGTTCGCGCAGCTACCGCCGTTGGTCGTCCTCCCATGCCGAGGCCGCACCGCAGGTCTCCCCGCCTACCTCTGCTTCGGCCCGGGCGCCGCCACGGCCAAGCCCTCGCCTCGCCGCGCGTCTGCGCCTCGCCGTGCCCCGCGTCAACCAGACGAGCTCCTGACCGGTCTGCCGCGCCTCGTCCGTCCTCACTCTGTGGCTGTCAGCGAGCGTCGCTTCCATCTACGCAGCGCGTGGCCCCGCTGCCTCGAGGTGGTCCTGTCTCCAGCGCTGGCCCCGCCACCTGCAGCTGGCCAAGTGACGCCATGATGCTCGCTGCCGTCAAGATTTTCTTTGGCTGTCCGCGTGAAGCACCGCTGCTGCTCCCGTATAGTGTTGATGCCCAACATCAGGTGTGCCCTGCTATTGTGTTGCTGATGCTTGAGATTAATCAGCCTCCCACTACAACCTCAAGTGCTACAAGTTGGGCTGCTCGGTGTTGTCTGTGTGGATGTCAAACTGGTGTTAGGAGCGTTTGCTCGAGACCTCGAGATGGCCAAGATAGATGAGATGATGACGCGGCTCGGCTACCCCGACAATGTTCGTGTGGTCGTCGAAGTTCGAAACCAAAGAACCAAGAGGTGTCGATGACATGGACCAAACATCGCCTACATGGAACGCCAAGATCTCCTTCACGGATCCGATGGCCGAGACCCTGAAGACCGATCCTGTAGAACCCCTTGGTGAACCCCAAGATCTTCGACTTGACATCTGTGACCCCTTTTTCGAGCCCTATTTTATAAATTGACATCCATATAATTGTTGCATATCAATTATACATGCTTGCATACATATCTTCACGGGCCCGAGTTGTATAGTCGACTCACCTCATAATTAAATATGGAGTCTATATGCGGTCTATTCTAGTCTTATATCGGCTCCATTTAAATTTGTGCAGCGAACCGATGCCAAGTTTTGTCCTGTTAAGCCAACATTTAATTTGTGTTGGGTCTGCAGCATAGAAAACAAAAAATTCCATACGATGAGAACTATACGCCAAGATCTATCTACTAGTTACAGAGCAACGGGTGGACATACATCCATGGAGAACTTACCCTCGAAGACAACGAGTTTTGTTAACGAGTAGGAACTCGTGGTTGATGTAGTCGTACGCTTGCCGATCTCAAGATCGTGTGGAAGTCCGAGCGCCGCAAATCAGCAGCGCATCCATCCTCTCACACACGTTCAAGCCACCGGACAACCTCCACCTCCTCGCTCCAGCGAATCAGCGGAAGCAGCAACTCCTTCCAGACGCAAGGCCACCGGGAACATGTATCTCGCTAATCCGAGACCATGGGGGAATATCTAGAGGGGGAGAGAGATCCTTCACGAGGAGGTGTGTTTTGTGAGAGGGAGAGGGGGATTTATATAGGAGGGAGGGAGACCCCTCCCCTCCCATAGCCGGCGCATGAGGGGGGGGACTCCTCCCCTCCTTCATTCATGTGGTGAACCTCCACTCACATAAACATGGCCTCCACCCAAAGTCCCACTCACATGTATTTAATTTCCACCAAATTAAATGCAACTCTCAATTAATAAAACTCTTTTATTTATTTTATTCAGAATTTTGTTAATTACTTTAATTAACAAACATTCACATAAAACCCCTTGCAACATTTCAATATCACATGCAGAACCACTTTCTACAATTTCACTCGAAACAATTCCGGTTTCTATCGAAACAATTCCTATTTCTATCGAAACATTTCCTGCGCTTTGTAAACCTTTTGTCTGGAACATATGTGCTCCTAAATGGTATCCGGCAACCCTTAAGTGTGTCACCCTACGGTTCGTGAATAATGCAGACATGATTGAGACTCCTCTCAGATCAATAATCAGAAGCGGGACCTGGAGATCCATACCGACTCCTGGATATTCAACGATGACTTCTGTGATCGTGAGAACCTTTAACATCAGCAAATTAATCCCTTTGTCTCATGATATAACATATGTCCGAGATTCGATCATCGGTATCCAAATACCTAGTTTGATCTCGTTACCGACATGCACTCTTTTCTCGTTCCCGTGATATAACATTCTAGGGATCACATCACTTGCTTGCAAGCTATCTTAATGTGATATAACCGAGAGGGCCCAGAGTATATCTATCCGTCATCGGGATTGACAAATTCCACTCTTGATCCATGAGCCTCAACATAACACCTTCATAGCACTGAACCCACCTTTATGGTCACCCTGTTACGGTGTGACGTTTGATGTTATCAAGATACTCTTCCGGTGTTAGCAATTAACATGATATCATGGTCTAAGGACTAAGACTACTTTGTATGATGTTATAGCAATATAAACATAATGACTTGATCGTAATGCTATACTTCGGATGAATGTTCATCACATCATTTCACAAATGCTGTGACCTTGTTATTAACAACATCCAATGTCCATGATCAGGAAACCTTGATCATCTTGTTAATCAAGAAGCTAGTTTATAAGAGAGGCATAACTAGGAACCCTTTTTGTTTATTAAACACACATGTATTGATGTTTCCTATCAATACAATTATAGCATGCAAAATAAACATCTATCATATACAAGGAATACATAATAACAACTTTATTATTGCCTCTCAGGGCATATTTCCTTCAGTCTCCCACTTGCACTAGAGACAATAATCTAGTTTACATAGTGATAAATCTAACACCTATGGAGTTCTGGTGTTGATCATGTTTTGCCCTAGGGAGTACTTTAGTCAACGGATCTGCTACATTTAGGTCCGTGTGCACTTTACAAATCTTTATATCTCCATCCTTGACATGCTCGCGGATGGAGTGAAACCGGCGCTTAATATGCTTGGAATTCTTGTGAGACCTTGGTTCCTTGGCGTTGGCTATGGCTCCATTGTTGTCACAATAGATCACCATTGGGTCCAACGCACTAGGAACCACACCTAGTTCAGTTATGAACTCCTTCATCCAAACCGCTTCCTGTGCCGCTTCTGAAGCAGCAACATATTCCGCCTCCGTCATTGATCCAGCTACCACAGGTTGTTTGGAGCTTCTCCAACTAACTGCTGCTCCGTTCAAGAGAAATACGTATCCGGATTGAGACTTAGAGTCATCCGGATCAGTGTCAAAGCTAGCATCGACATAACACTTAGCGACTAGCTCTTCTTCACCTCCGTATACAAGAAACATATCCTTAGTTATTCTCAAGTACTTAAGGATATTCTTGACCGCTATCCAGTGTTCCGAACCTGGATCAGATTGGTACCTACTAGTCAAACTAATAGCATGTGCCACATCCGGTCTTGTACATAGCATGGCATACATTATAGAGCCTATGGCTGAGGCATAGGGGATCTTATCCATTATCTCTCTTTCTTCCGCCGTAGCCGGACTTTGAGTCTTACTCAATGTCTTGCCTTGCAGCATAGGTAAGTACCCCTGCTTACTTCCGTCCATATTAAACTTCTTTAATATCTTATCAAGGTATGTACTCTGCGATAGCCCAATTAGGCGCCTTGATCTATCTCTATACATTTTAATGCCTAATATATATGAACCTTCACCAAGGTCCTTCATCGAAAATTTGCTGTTTAGATAACTTTTAACACTGTTTAAAAGATCTATATCATTTCCAATCAATAATATGTCTTCCACATATAATATCAGAAATGCCACATTGCTCCCACTCACTTTCTTGTAAATACAAGCTTCTCCATAAGTTTGGACAAATCCAAACTCTTTGATCACCTCATCAAAGCGGATATTCCAACTCCGGGATGCTTGCTTCAGTCCATAGATGGATCGCTGAAGTTTGCACACCTTATCAGCATCCTTAGGATCGACAAAACCCTTAGGTTGTATCATATACAACTCCTCTTCAATATTACCATTGAGGAATGCAGTTTTGACATCCATCTGCCATATTTCATAATCGAAATATGCAGCAATTGCTAACATAATCCTAACTGACTTAAGCATCGCTACAGGAGAGAATGTCTCATCGTAGTCAACTCCTTGAATTTGTCGAAACCCCTTTGCGACAAGTCGAGCCTTATAGATGGTTAAATTACTATCAGCACCAGTTTTTCTTTTGAAAATCCATTTATTCTCAACGGCCTTTCGATCGTGAGGTAAGTCCACCAAGGTCCAAACCTGGTTTTCGTACATGGATTCCATCTCGGATTTCATGGCTTCTAGCCATTTGTTGGAATCAGGGCTCATCATCGCTTCTTCATACGTCGCAGGGTCATCTATTTCATCAATCATGAAATTCATAACAGGATTGTCGTACAGTTCAGGAGCTACACGTGTCCTGCTTGACCTACGAGGTTCGGTAGTGTCCTCTTTCGGAGTTTCATGATCAATATCATTAGCTCTCTCTTCATTAGGTGAAGTCAACTCCGAAACAACTTCTGGTGCTGCGCTACTCGCCATTTCATGAAGAGAAGGTTCAATAACCTCTTCGAGTTCTACCTTCCGACTACTCACACCTTTCGCGAGAAACTCCTTCTCAAGAAAGGATCCATTCTTGGCAACAAAGACCTTGCCCTCGGATCTGTTATAGAAGGTATACCCAATCGTTTCCTTAGGGTATCCTATGAAGACGCATTTTTTTGCTTTGGGTTCGAGTTTATCCGGTTGAAGTTTCTTCACATAAACATCGCATCCCCAAACTTTAAGAAATGACAGCTTAGGTTTGTTTCCAAACTATAATTCATACGGTGTCTTTTCAATGGATTTAGATGGTGCCCTATTTAAAGTGAATGCAGTGGTTTCCAGTGCATAACCCCAAAATGACAGTGGCAAGTCAGTCAGAGACATCATAGATCGAACCATATCCAATAAAGTACGATTATGACATTCCGACACACCATTACGTTGTGGTGTTCCGGCAGGCGTGAGTTGTGAAACTATTCCACAGTCTTTCATATGTGTGCTAAACTCGTAACTAAGATACTCTCCTTCACGGTCGGACCGCAGAAATTTCATCATTCTGTTACGATGATTTTCCACTTCATTCTGAAATTCTTTGAACTTTTCAAAGGTTTCAGACTTATGTTTCATCAAATAGATATACCTGTATCTACTCAAATCATCCGTGAAAGTAACAAAATAACGATATCCACCTCGCGCCGACACACTCATTGGTCCACACACATCAGTATGTATGATTTCCAATAAATCTGTCACCCGTTCCATTGAACCGGAAAACGGCGTTCTAGTCATCTTGCCCATAAGGCATGGCTCACATGTATCAAATGATTCAGAATCAAGTGATTCCAAAAGTCCATCAGAATGGAGTTTCTTCATGTGTTTAACGCCAATATGACCTAGACGGCAGTGCCACATATATGCAGATATATCATTATCAAGTTTAATCCTTTTAGCATCAACATTATGAATATGCGTAATACTACTATCGAGATCCAACAGAAATAAACCATTCAACATAGGTGCATGACCATAAAATATATTATTCATATAAATCGAACAACCATTGTTTTTAGACTTAAACGAATAACCACTTTGCATCAAACATGATCCGGATACAATGTTCATGCTCAGTGCAGGCACCAAATAACAATTATTTAGGTTTATAACTAATCCCGACGGCATATGGAGAGGCAGCGTTCCGACGGCGATCACATCAACTCTTGATCCATTGCCGACCCGCATCGTGACCTCATGCCTTGCTAGTTGTCGCTTGTTCTGCAGCCCCTGAACCGAGTTACATATATTAGCAACCGATCCCGTATCAAATACCCAGGTGCTACTGCGAGTACTAGTCAAGTACACATCAATAACATGTATATCACATATACCTTTGTTTGCCTTGTCGGCCTTCTTGTCCGCCAAATACTTGGGGCAGTTGCGCTTCCAATGGCCAGTCCCCTTGCAATAGTAGCACTCGGTGTCAGACTTAGGGCCAGCTCGGGGTTTCTTTTCAGGCACGGCAACCGATTTGCCGCCCTTCTTTCCCTTCTGCTTGCCTTTCTTGTCCTTCTTGAAACTAGTGGTACACTTGATGTTCTTTCTTAATCTCCACTTCTGTAGTCTTAAGCGTTGACAGAAGCTCGGGAAGAGACTTCTTCATGCCCTACATATTATAGTTCATCACGAAGCTCTTGTAGCTAGGTGGCAGAGATTGGAGAACACGATGTATGCCTAAGTCATTGGGAATCGTTATTCCCAAGGACACAAGCTTATCGGCGTACCTAGACATTTTGAGTACGTGCTCACTAACGGAGTTGTTCTCTTCCATCATGCAGCTAAATAACTTTTCAGAAGTATTATAACTCTCTACGGCAGCATGGGTATCGAAAATCATTTTCAATTCTCCCATGGTATCAAAGGCATTGCCATTTTCGAAACGTTTTCGAAGTTCTGGCTCTAGCCCATACAGTATGCCGCAATGAACTAAGTTGTGGTCCTCCTGACGAGTTATATAGACGTTCTTTTCCTCGTCAGGGGCATCAAGAGCTGGTGGGGGGCCTAGCGGCGCCTCTAGCACATATTGCTTTTGTGCAGCAGTGAGGAGAATCCTCAAATTCATAACCCAGTTGGTGAAGTTGCTCCCATTCGCAGCAAGCTTCTCTTTCTCCATGAACACATTGAAATTAAAAGCAAGTGGTGCCATCTACAACAGAATCTATAAAATATATTTAGACTAAGTTTATGATAGATTGAGTTCAATTAATCCAAATTACTAATGAACTCCCACTCAAAAACGACATCCCTCGTGTCCTTTTGGTGATTACATGAACCAAATCCACTACACCAAGTCCGATCATCACGTGAGTCGGTGTAGCTTCAAAGGAGAGCATCTATATGGGCATCATATCAACTATATGACTCATGCTTAAGCTTTCGGTCCGTGTTCCGAGGCCATGTCTATACATGCTAGGCTCGTCAAGTAAGAACCTTAGTATTCACGTGTGTAAAACTATCTTACACCCGTTGTATGAAAGCGTAGAGTCGAGAACACCCGATCATCACGTGATGCCTCAAAACACGATCCACAAAACGGTGCATACTTAAGGAAGAACACATTTTATCTTGATATCTAAATGAGGGATCATCTTATAATGCTACCAAAAGCGCCAAACTAGCAATATAAGATGTTAACATCTAATGTATGAAGTGAGGTGATATGGTCCATGCATTTGATCTCTATCACTTGCATCTTGGTGTGATCTCTATCATTCCTTTGTGTGTAAGGCCAAGGTCTATGGAACTTACACGTTGATTGTGTTGTAAGAGTATCTACCATACATCTACTTACAACAATACCATATCAATACACTAGCCCAACAACGATCTAAACTAGACGACTCTAAGTTATCAATTGCAAGTTTTACGTGGCTTAGGGCTTTCGGAGATAGAACCGTTCTCACCTACGAACATGAACCACAACGAGGATAACTAAGTTATTAGCAACTCATTGTAAATCAGATATTGACTATAGTAGGAGAGACAGACACCCGCCAGCCACTTATGCAAACCAAGTTGCATGTCAGTCGTGGAACCGGTCTCATGTACGATGACATGTAAGGTTGGTCCGGGCCGCTTCATCCCACTATGCCACCAATATCCAAAATACATAGAAGATGCAATAACATGATCATCATCGCCCACATATCAACATATGTGTACTACCCGTGCTAAGCACCTACGCATAGATCAGGCTCTGATACCACTGTTGGGTCCGCAGCATAGAAAACAAAAAATTTCCTACGATGAGAACTATACGCCAAGATCTATCTACTAGATACAGAGCAATGGGTAGACATACATCCATGGAGAACTTACCCTCGAAGACAACGAGTTTTGTTAACGAGTAGGAACTTGTGGTTGATGTAGTCGTACGCTTGCCGATCTCAAGATCGTGTGGAAGTACGAGCGCCGCAAATCAGCAGCGCATCCGTCCTCGCACACACGTTCAAGCCACCGGACAACCTCCACCTCCTCGCTCCAGCGAATCAGCGGAAGCAGCAACTCCTTCCAGACACAAGGCCACCGGGAACATGTATCTCGCTAATCCGAGACCATGGGGGAATATCTAGAGGGGGAGAGAGATCCTTCACGAGGAGGTGTGTTTTGTGAGAGGGGAGAGGGGGGCTTTATATAGGAGGGAGGGAGACCCCTCCCCTCCCATAGCCGGCGCATGAGGGGGGGACTCCTCCCCTCCTTCATTCATGTGGTGAACCTCCACTCACATAAACATGGCCTCCACCCAAAATCCCACTCACATGTATTTAATTTCCACCAAATTAAATGCAACTCTCAATTAATAAAACTCTTTTATTTATTTTATTCAGAATTTTGTTAATTACTTTAATTAACAAACATTCACATAAAACCCCTTGCAACATTTCAATATCACATGCAGAACCACTTTCTGCAATTTCACCCGAAACAATTCCGGTTTCTATCGAAGCAATTCCTGTTTCTATCGAAACATTTCCTGCGCTTTGCAAACTTTTTGTCTGGAACATATGTGCTCCTAAATGGTGTCCGGCAAACCTTAAGTGTGTCACCCTATGGTTCGCGAATAATGCAGACATGATTGAGACTCCTCTCAGATCAATAATCACAAGCGGGACCTGGAGATCCATACTGACTCCCGCATATTCAACGATGACTTCTGTGATCGTGAGAACCTTTAACATCAGCAAATTAATCCCTTTGTCTCATGATATAATACATGTCCGAGATTCGATCATCGGTATCCAAATACCTAGTTTGATCTCGTTACCGACATGCACTCTTTTCTCGTTCTCGTGATATAACATTCTAGTGATCACATCACTTGCTTGCAAGCTATCTTAATGTGATATCACCGAGAGGGCCCAGAGTACATCTATCCGTCATCGGGATTGACAAATTCCACTCTTGATCCATGAGCCTCAACATAACACCTTCATAGCACTGAACCCACCTTTATGGTCACCCTGTTACGGTGTGATGTTTGATGTTATCAAGATACTCTTCCGGTGTTAGCAATTAACATGATCTCATGGTCTAAGGACTAAGACTACTTTGTATGATGTTATAGCAATATAAACATAATGACTTGATCTTAATGCTATACTTCGGATGAATGTTCATCACATCATTTCACAAATGTTGTGACCTTGTTATTAACAACATCCAATGTCCATGATCAGGAAACCTTGATCATCTTGTTAATCAACAAGCTAGTTTATAAGAGAGGCATAACTAGGAACACTTTTTGTTTATTAAACACACATGTGTTGATGTTTCCTATCAATACAATTATAGCATGCAAAATAAACATCTATCATATACAAGGAATACATAATAACAACTTTATTATTGCCTCTATATTACCATGGACACCTCCTATTACCTGTGTTTGGTAGATAGCTGGCCTTGCGAGTCGTAGTTGCTTGCTCAGGTGCGATCTCGTGTTGTCAAGTACCACAGTTGTTGGAAGGTTGGCAGATGCTTAACGGTGGAGATGCTTATTGGTGGAGATGATCATGACTCTAACTACAACTATTAAAATGCTAGATATAACTAATGCAGAGGCATCGGTGGGCAATAGATGTTATTTGGTTCTTCCACGCTCACTTGTGTCCCGTAGGACCCCGAGTACTTGATACCTGTTCCTTGACTATTCGCACTATCCACATCCGGGAGGCCTTATGGACCCCCCTGAGCCAGAGCTTGATTCATTTCTATTTCTTGGGGCCACAAAGTAGTTTGGGGCTTTGTTACTATTCTGTACTAATGCCATGCTTACTGTTTTATTTAAGATTGTGTGTGGAGCACCTGTACTATTTTGGATCGCGCCACGTTTTCGCGGTATCTACAAGCCCAGTCATATTTTCGGGTTCCGAGTCGTTTACAGGCGTCGTCGCAAACCCTGGGTCCGTTCCGGAGCCGGCCAACTTCATTGTGGGTAGCTTAGTGGGTGGGCCCCTAAAATATTTCTGAATCCTGTGATCGCTTTGTCGTGAATGCCTTGTTGGGTTTTGAGTTGGTTTTTCCGAGGTTGATCGAGTGTGTGTTGCTATTTGTGCACCCCTGTAGGGTAAAACTTTCTGAAAGCCGTGTCCGTGGTTATGGACGACTTGGAGCACAGTATCTCGATCATAGACAAGCATAACTAAAGTAGTGCTATAAATTTGACTTAATATGTGACTAGTAATCAGATGCAACTATAACGGAATGGATATTAAAAATGCCAACCACTGGTGGACCTGGATTGTTTTGTTATACCTGCCTAGTAAGTATTGCAACTCCAAGGGAATGTGATAAAAGTGCCAACAACTGCTGGGTTTTGGGATTCCTCAAGACAATTATATCTGACTAGTAAATGTCCCAACTACAAAGGAATGGTGATTAAAACGGCCCACTACTTATGTTATCAGGACGGCCCACGCTATCTATATCTGACTAGTAAGTGCTTCAATTATAATGGAATGAATAAAACTGCCAACTGTATGAGTTCCTTGGTCCGACTTCCTCATTTGGTCTCGAGGGAGAAATACCAGGATGGGTTTGTTAGGTGTTAGCTTCAGGTTGGATCCGAGTAGGTCTTTCTTACCCCTCTCTAATAGCCGCTAGTGATATCGAGTCTCTATAGGTTGGTTAGTGCCGCTGCGCTGCCGCTTCAGCCCACCATACCTATGGAGGCGAGAGCCGCCGAATTCTAGCCTCGCTGTATACTGGCCTCGGTACTGACGCTCCTCTTTTTCCTTTGCCCTTTGTCGGCACCCCTTTTGTTTTAGCAGGTTTGAGATTGACGTCGTTAGCAGGGTTACCCTTCCGGCTTGGCCTAGGCAGGGTTATGGCCGCCATTGGTTATTCTTCAGGGCTCTTAGCCCCATTTGCATCTTGTCCGTAGTCGGACGCTCTATCATCTTCAAGGTGATTTGGATCTTTGTATATTATATCTGTATTCTTGACTCATGGAGTCGCTGATGTATATATATGTTCTGTGGGTCCCATCGAGGACTGTTGTGTAATGGTATTACTTCGTTTTCCACCCGCACAAAGTGCCTGGTGGGCGTCCTTGAATCGTTTCTATGCGGGTTTTGCGGAAAGGGCTAAAACTTGCATAGGGCCGATTTGAGGGTGTTACACATGATAATGACAGCTATTGCTCTCTCGTTTGTTGCTCCCTTACTATTGCTAGTCTTCACCTCCACTGAGTGTTTTACTCAAGTTTCCAACTCCCTAAACCAAATATTTCCAAAGTGTCCACCATACCTACCTATTAGCATCATTTTCTACTCCCGTGCATATTCAATATGCCTTGTTTTCTTCTGAATAAAATGTTTGCTTGTTATGGGAAAATTAGTTAGTAAAGCTCTCACGAACTTCATGGCACACTTTATTTCCTGCTTGCAAATTATATGCTAGGGATTAGCAGAACCGTGCTGTCACGAGGAACACTTTCAACACTTGTAAATATATACCCAGTTGATACCTTGCTCTTTTGTTTGCGGATGTCGTCGGTGTGAAATAAAAGGGGAGCTTGTAAGTCCATGGAGTTATGTATGTGTGTTAGAGAAACGCCTAGGTCGCTGGTCTAATCCATGCTGACATGGTGGAAACCTGCAGCGTGACCATAATGATATCTATGAAGCATTATTCTTATAAAAAAGAGAGATAGCTATTGAGAAAAAGAAAAAAGGGAGTTTTATGAAAACATGAAAGAGAGAAAAAAGCACCATTTTCCCATGGTAAATAAGAAGATTGCTGAGATACTCATTGTCTGCTTGCCTTGTCATTTTGATATGGGGATTCTTCCGTATCATCGGGCAAGGGGTACCCCATTGGCGGTTCTCAATGATACACACATACTTACGATGACAAGAACTTACCGGTAACTAAAGTTGAGCAGCATGAGGAGCGGCCCTCGTACTCAAGGGACTTGGGATTTTCAGTTTATAGTCTGTCAAGCATATAACTCAGATTGGACCTCATTTTCACCTTAACCACATTAAAGATGCTTATGATAGGGGCAATGAGATCTCAAAGCTAAGGAGTACCATACTTTCAGCATCTGGAAGCTTTTCAAAATTATTCAAAACCTTTTTCTTCTACTTGTTGAGTCTCCACATATTCTTTGAGCACCTTCTTGAGAGCATAGTTGTCATTCTTTATGTTTGTTCCATTACTTGATTATTTGTTTTATGACTTTTATGCTTGTATCCTTTATATCTTTACTTCTAGTCATCACTTGAACTTCAGAGGTGCCTTGGTATTCATAATCAAAGGGCAAGCGAGATACCACTCTATCATACCTTTTTATGAGCATTGCAATGTTGCTTATGTTTGTGCTTCATGCTACTTATTATTCTTGAGTTGGAATCTCTTCATAGCTTGCAAAGACTATTAAGTACACTTGGTTGCATACTCTTTATTATGAATTGTCCAAGTAGTTGATCACATTGCTGAGAATATTTACATCATATGAAGCAAATGTGTTCGTGAAAGTTCTTTTATCGCACTCAGTTTTCAACTGAATTGCTTGAGGACAAGCAATAAGCTAAGCTTGGGGGGAGTTGATACGTCCAAAACATATCTACTTTCCCGAACACTTTTGCTACTCCCTCCGATTCATATTACTTGTCGCAGAAATGAATGTATCTAGACATGTTTTAGTGCTAGATACATCCAATTCAGTGACAATTAATATGGATCGGAGGGAGTATTGTTTTTCCTCTATACTTGTGTGATTTGGATGCAACTAATGCGAACTGATGTTGTTTTTAGCAGAACTGCCTTGGTGTCTACTTTTTGTGTAGAAAACCAACTATCAGGAAAAATCTCGGAAAATATGCCAAAAATCCTATTTCACCCGAAGACACCAGGAGCCAGCATACGAGACGGAGAAGAGCCAGGGGTGGTCACACCACCTGGTGGCGCGGGCCAGGCCAGGCCGTGCCAGGGGGTGGTGTGGGCCCCCCAGGCACCCCCTCGGCCTCTCTCTTCGCCTATAAGGAGCCTTCTGACCTAAAAACTTCGGGGGGTTCGATGTTTTTCTAGAAGGAGTTCCGCTCCGCTGCCACCACCAGATTCCACGAAACAGCTCCAGAAACTCCGTTCTAGCACCTTGTCGGGACGGGGAATTGGAGGAGATCATCGCCATCATCATCACCATCGCTTCTCCATCGATCATCCATGTTTCCCCCATCTATGAGTGAGTAATCCCCCGCTGTAGGCTATGGGGATGGTAGGGATTGGATGAGATCGTTCATGTAATGGCATCATATTGTTAGGGCATGGTGCCTAGTATCTTTTATTAGTGCTTTATGACTTTGTTGCGACTTGTTGTGCTTAATGCTTGTCACTAGGGTCCGAGTGCCATGATTTCAGATCTGAACATGTTATTGATTCATTATGATAGTATTGTTCTTGGTCTTATCTGCAAGTTATATACACACGTTGTTGTCCGGAACCTATGGCCCTGAAATGACAGAAATCGGGATAACCGGAAGGGAAAGGCTTTGATGTGAGGATCACATGTGTTCACGGAGTGTTAATGCTTTGCTCTGGTGCTCTATTAAAAGGAGCACCTTAATTGCGAGTAGTTCCCTAGAGGCCCCGCTGCAAACGGGCTGGTAGGACAAAAGATGTTGTGCAAGTTCTCATTGCGAGCACGTATGACTATATATGGAATACATGCCTAGGATTGTCTAGTACTTGGGTGCTTTATCTTATTTATCTGCAATTGTCCTATGTTCTGATTGCTATGTGAATTGTCTTGTCCATGCAACGCCCGTCCATCCATCCCTATGCCTACCGCACTTGAATCCCACTGTTTACTGCTTTTGTTACTACTGTCTTTGCTTTACTACTGTTGTTACTTTGCTATTCCTACTACAAAACTGTTGCTACTGATAAACTGCTGTGAGCAAGATTGTTTCCAGGTGCACCTGAATTGACAACTCAGTTGTTAAGGCTTGTAGATATTCTTTGGCCCCCCTTGTGTCGAATCAATAAATTGGGTTTAACTTCCCTCGAAAATACTGCGATACACCCCCTATACTTGTGGGTCATCAGTGGATCTTTATTCTAAGATTTCATATATGAGATTGAAATCTATCTATGTGTAAGATGTATTGATAGATGCATATGATGTACCCTGTTCTTAATTTCTTGTCTCGATTCAACTTGTATGAAAGAGCGCGTGTGAGGGAAGTGTGTATTAGCTGGAGTAACATGGTGCCGGTGATTGAATAGTGACAACAAATTCAAAATCTACTATGAATTTTACCTTTATTTTGTTACCTCACTAGGGATTAAGTGAATTCATGTGCTATAATTATCTTGTGACAGCTTGATAATCTTGTTTGGTCAAGGTAGCATATTTGTTATTCAAACATCATGTCAAAGTACTTAAGGCTATGCTCTATTAATTCTTAATTCTAGATTTCTTGGAGTTTTCCCTTTCTAGAGGAGTATAAGAGAGATTTGTTGCATCATCTCTATGTTAGGATGTGATGCCCATATGAATGCTTATCAAACACATAGGGAAGTTTCACCAATATTATATTGATGACAAATTGTTTTATGCCCACTTCAACTTAAAAGAGAGTAGACAAGTGAACCCATGAACCCCGATCCAACTTTTATCATAAGAAACAACCTTCCAATACTATTACTACCATTTTCCTCTGCTGCAATTTATTATCTTAAAACACAAAAGTACTTTCTTTCTTGCAAACATAAACAAAACAAAAAAGGACCTTTTATTATTTTAGTTTACTTGCATATTTTATTATTGTTTTTACTTTACTTACTTTTATTATTATTTCATATTACTAATATGAAACTTCGTTCTTGACAACCACACGGTGGAGTTGGGGACACAAGGCAAAAACTTTGTTTTGCAGGTTGCTTGAGAAGAGAAGAAACGCATACTCTTTGCCAATTCCCGAGAGTTTGATATAAACCCTCAAGTCACCCTTGTGGGGAAAAGACGCTTGCTACAACACTTTGAACTTGAAGTCCCAACGAGTTGGTACACACTGAGTTGTTTCCATCAAGAACATTTCCTGGTGTTATTGCTGGGGAGTTGGAAGAGCATCTCATAGTGGATGCAAGTGTGGCTAAACTCCACTGCAACTGCTAGAATATTTTCTGGCATTGTCTTCATCAACTTTGTGCAAACACCTAAGCTTGGGGAGGTCGCACCACTATGACCTTTTCCTTCTCTTTTAGATTTTCAAAGCAATTTTCTTTTGTCTTGTTTTAGTCTTTTATTTGTTTGTTAGTTTTCATTCAAATATAAAAATCCATAAAAAACAAGTGTAGCTTTTAATATGTATGCTAAACCATGGAGGAAGATATTGCTAAAATTTTGGCCAATTACTATGAATATCGAGCAACCAAAGAAGGAAAAGAGAATGGATGAGTTACTTCAACATCTCAATAGTGTGGCTATGGATTTTTGTGAACTACATGATATAACTTGTTGCACTAGAGAAGGCTATAAACACTCTCATTATCAATGTAATCATAATAGTGATCCTATAATTGCTTCTTTTAAAAAGTGTAAACCTTCATGCCATGCTTTAGAATAAGTTGAGAAATATATTTCTTATGTTGCAGCTTATTAAATAGACTCTCTTAATAATTAAAAACCTAGAACTAGTAATATGGCTCCTATGTTTAAATGGCACAGGGTTCTTACCCTCCAAATTTGCATAAAATAATTTAGTGATAATTCTTATGTTATTAAATATAAAGAAAGAACTCTTGTTGCCATGGAAAGTACTAATATTTTACAGGAAGAAGATGATGAAAACATAAGCTTGGAATAGGAATTATGTGAAGAAGAAAATGAAGAGGATATGGTCCAACCTAATCTTGGGGATGTATGGTAACCTGTCAAAGATGATAGTAAAACTCAAAATCAAAACTCATTTGTAATTCATGAGAACCCATGCTATTATGATGAAACTAATAATTCCCCTTTACTTGCTAGTAATGTTACTAGTAAAATTATTGATAATAATGAGGAGTGTTATTTATATATGCTATATGATAATGCTTTAGATGATTGCCCTATGCTTATTGATTACCCTCCCTGTATAATAAATGATAATAAAATGATGCACTTGTTGTTAATGATGATACTCTTATTAGTAAGAGTCCTACTATATTTTTGAGTTCTCCTCATTACACCATACATGAGAAATATGCTTATGTTGAGAAATACTTGTGTGGTTTGCAACTATCTTTAGTTCCACATAATTATTGTAGACATGATTTTAAACTTGATATTCATTCTAGCAAATATTTTTAAAGAGAAAAGCATGCTAATATATTCCATAATAATTCTAATGATCCTCACTATATAACAAATCTTGCAAAGTTGTATTCTTCCAATGGTTATATTGTTGAATATACATCCAATGCTTGCAACTACTATGAAATAGGAGCTTATAAGTGTCCTACTTATGTTAACAATGATTGTAAGTTTCAAGTAACTACTGTTAATATGCACTGGAAAACTTCTATTTGTTGTGATTCATTCATATACAAAATGCTAATACACAGGAAGAAAGTTAGACTTCATTTGTTATTACTTTTGTGTTTTGTGTTCCTTTATATCGGGTTTCAACTTGATTATTATTTTGATTGGTTTAAGAACACCATGGGACCCTGATATTGTACATGTAACACTTTCCAAAAAATAAGGAGATAGCACCAAGGTACAAGTGACCTCACGATCTCCACATAACTTGAAACAAGTAAGTAACGCCTAGCTATATGGCTATAAAGAAAGCGCTTTTTGGGAGACAACCCAGTTATTTATTTATATGAACTCTTGTTGTAGTTTAAAATATTCCTTTTTAAGTTTTTTCTCTGAAGTTTTTAATAAAGTACCAAGTTGAACCCATTTGGATGATATAAAGTTGATAAACATATGGAATATAAAATTTCTGCACCAACATGTTTTAGTAAAACAATTCTCCATAGAGTTATGTAACTCCGATTGAGCTCATATTTAAAATGAAGTTACAAATTTCCATCCTATATACGCATAAAAATTGGCTAAAATTCCCGGAATGTTTAACTGGTCGATATAAATATGTTTTGCTGCTGCTGAAAATATGGACATATTCTGCCTTGTTTTATTTAAACCATTCTTTTGAGTCTCAAAATGATTTACTATGAGTCTTTTGATAATATAAGAATGTATAAGACTTATTATATTTGCTGGTAACCAAAAAATAAACCGTGTCTAAAGAATATATGACAGCTTGCAACATATTTTTTATCACTAATGTCACCCATATAAAAGAAATGGGAGAAAGCTTTGTGTTGAAATATTTTGAAACGGAATGGAGGAACACCACACTAAGAGCATTCCAAGAATGGTTAAACCCATAATATTGGGTATGCCCAAGGCACGCCACTGGACCTATCAAACTCTCGGTTTACAAACCTCTAAATTTTGTTTTTTGAGCAACATAAAATGATCATAGAAACTTGGAGCGTCTTTATCTAGTTTTATATTTAGTTTTGCTATTACCTTTGAAATAAATGAGACCACCATGATAAATATTTTGCATTCCCAAGAAAGATCTAGTGGAATTTAAAATAATTTGAGTTGTATGCTATTAAAATAAAAAAGGAATGAAAACAAAAAGTGGAATGCAAGCTATGCTAATTGTTACTTGTTTCAAATACTTTGATGAATGCTAATTTACAAGTGACTTATTTAGTTCTATCTTTTATTCATATTAATAGATGGTTAACTTTAAGGTGCCTTGTTTTATAAGAAATTATTAGCACTATGGACACTTTGGCATGCTTGTAGACATCTTTTTGACAAGCCCAAAATTCTCAAACAAGCAAAGACTTGTATATCCAAATACACAGCATACACCACACCTACCTATGTGGCACTAGGTACTACAATTATAATATATGTGCTATGCTTTCAAGTACTTCAAAATAATCTTTCTATTTTTTTAAAGCTCATGGAAAAGTAAGATGTGGGATGAAAACCACTATACATGCAACCGTGTAAAACCTACATAAGGGCAAACACGAATTTTACCATTGGTAATTGAAAGTTATGTGTTTTACAATTTATAAGTTATTTGTTGGCCAAACCATGCTGACATGGGTAAAGCTTTCAAACATTGCACTAACCTATTTCGTTGATGTCATGTACCTTTGGCCACGGATACCTATAAAAAATAAGATGACCTAGAAGCGATCAATTTATTCTAGTATGCCTATGTCTTAAGGGGGCATTGGGGCCACCAACCTAAGCCATGCAAATGCATCATGGTGGAAGTTTACAGCATGAATATTCTATGAGGCACCTTTGATAAAAAAGCTATGAAATAATAAATAAAATAAAGTGCTGAGAAGTTCATTTGTCTGTTCATCTTGCTATCTAAGTATGGATAGCCCCTCACAAAGGGACTCCTCATACAAAGGGACAAGAGGTACCTCAGTGTCAACTCGCTTGAAGCATATAGAAAGTGTACAATGACGGATTTCTTCCAATTTGGAGAAACTGGTACTTGTGGTCAAGGGGCATGAAACACTTGTAAAAGGTCAAACACATAAACCATACCTACTTCAGCCAAAAAATATGCCTGGAACCCCACTATACCGTTGACTTGAGCTACATGTCTCCAAACTTTATTTTTCTTTATCTATTATTGAAGGACTAGCACATACGTTCCCTGCTTACTCTCTGTTACAAAAAGTGTCAAAATATCAAAAGGAGCAAAAGAGTCGTCCATGGTTTCATAGGTTCATCTAAGCATGCTTAATTGTTCATGATACTTTCATTTGTTCTCGTTACAAAGCAACTTATTGTTAAGCATGTTTGTAGAATATAAGAGATATCACTTTATAGCTCACTTGCTTATTACTATTCTTTAAAGATAGAACCTTGTAAACTTAGTGTAATGATGTATGACATGAAACATAGCAACAAACTCCAAAGTCCATGTTTGGTTTTATCACCTTCATGCTTGAGGACAAGCATAGGTTAAGCTTGGGGATGTTGACGCATGCAAAATGCATACATGAACTTTGTAGTTGATTGACACATATTCCCACATATCTAAAATAGTTATAATGTAATAACCATGTTTTATATTGAATTTTGGGGATTTACCAATGATCCCCTTTATTTTGGTTATAACTCTACAGGACAGGAAAAACCTATTTTGTGTATTTTGATCTATCAGGGACCTAAACAAACTCCAATGGAGCTAAGATTCTCGAAAAGCCAATACTTTGGGAAGACAATGAAATGGAGTTCTTGTACCTCACGAGGGACGCCAAGAGGCCCGAAAGAGTGTGGGCGGCGTGGCCTACCTTGGTGCACGCGCCACCGCACCTCTTTCGGTCCTCGGCCATCCGATTCGCTTCAATCTTCCGCCCATCAACTTGGTTTGACCTAAAAACTACTATAAAAAGGGTCCCCTAGGGTATCCTCGAGGAGAGTGTCGTAGAAACACAGAAACACCAAAGCAGAGTTAGAACCAGTGAAGATTGGAGGGGGAAACTCCGCTAGAGCCGCAATCGGAGGGATATATACCTTCTCCAACTCTCCAACTTCATCACCATGATGAAGAGGGAGTAGTCCACCTCTGTACTATGGGTTTGTGGCAGTAGCTTGATCTCTCTCTCTCTCTCTCTCTCTCTTGTTCTTAATAGATCTAGTACCATATGAGCTGCCCAATATGATTATGGTCATATATGTAATTCCTATGTGCTGGATCTTTATTCTATGATTTGATATATGAGATTGAAATCTATCTATGTGTAAGATGTATTGATAGATGCATATGATGTAACCTGTTCTTAATTGCTTGTTTTGATCCAACTTGTATGAAAGAGCGTGTGTGAGGGAAGTGTCTATTAGATGGAGTAACATGGTGTTGGTGATTGAATAGTGACAAAAATTCAAGATCTACTATGATTTTACCTTTATTTTGTTACCTCACTAGGGATTAAGTGAATTCATGTGCTATAATTATCTTGTGATAGCTTGATAATCTTGTTTGATCAAGGTAGCATATTTGTTATTCAAACATCATGTCAAAGTACTTAAGGCTATGCTCTATTAATTCTTAATTCTAGATTTCTTGGAGTTTTCCCTTTCTAGAGGAGTATAAGAGAGATGTGTTGCATCATCTCTATGTTAGGACGTGATGCCCATATGAATGATTATCAAACACATAATGAAGTTTCACCAATATTATATTGATAACGAATTGTTTTATGCCCACTCCAACTTAAAAGAGAGTAGACAAGTGAACCCATGAACCCCGGACCATCTTTTATCATAAGAAACAACCTTCCAATACTATTACTACCATTTTCCTTTGCTGCAATTTATTATCTTAAAAACACAAAGGTACTTTCTTTCTTGCAAACATAAACAAAAACATAAAAGGACCTTTTATTATTGCATTTTGTTTACTTGCATATTTTATTACTCCCTCTGTTCCATTCTATAGTGCATATAGTTTCTGGCATGGAAATTAAGAAACACATGTGGAGAGAAAATTAAAATAGTTTTGGGTGCGATTTCTCGTGGTTATTTGACGTGATAAAATACAGGAGTTTGTGGGAGACATGAACCGCTATATACTTTATATAAACTCCCTAAAAAAGTTGTCCAAACAAGTTGTGTAACGCAATATATCTTATATTTTGGAATTTTTCTTAAAAAATATAGGCAATATAGAATGGAACACAGGGAGTACTATTTTTTACTTTACTTGTTTTTATTATTATTATTTCATATTACTAATACGAAACCTTGTGCTTGACAACCACATGGTGGATTGGGGACAAAAGGAAAAAACTTTGTTTTGCAGGTTGCTTGAGAAGAGAAGAAAAATATACTATTTTCCAATTCCCCGAGAGTTCGACATAAACCCTAGAATCACCCTTGTGGAGGAAAATATGCTGGCTATAACACTATACACTTGGAGTCCCAACGAGTTGGTACACACGGAGTTGTTGCCATCACCTGCAGTCGGTTCCTCCTGAACCGCTGCTACCTGCTTGGAGTCATAGCAGTTATCCGGCTTCTCGTCCTTCCTATTGCCTTGGCGATTGTCATGGTTGTACCGCTTGGAGTTGTGGTTCGTATTATCATCTAACGACTGTCACCTACTAGCCGGTTCTTCACTAATGATTTTCCCTTGGTCATCTACCACGATGGCCTTCTTCATAGCAGAGTCGGCGGTGGCGTACTTGTTTACGATGGCCATGGTATGAGACATGGTTTGTGGCTCTGCCCAGTTCAACTTGTTCTTTGGCATCATGCCATCTCACCACCCACTAATGAAGAAGTCGATCACCTAGCGCTTGTGCACTCCCTCACGGGAGTTGCGCAGGCTCATCCACCGGGTGAGGTAAGCATGATCAGACTCGTCCTTGCCTTGGACATAAGGGGACAACTCATAAGGCTAGCCAGGCCGCTTGTATGTTCTAGTGAAGTTCTGGATGAACGCTCCCTCGAAGTCCAGTCAGGAATTGATGCTGCTAGCTGGAAGACTGTTCAGCCATGTCCGAGTCAAATCTTGGAGCATGAGGGGGACATAGCAGATAGCTACACGCTTGTTGCAGCTAGTGATGCCCATTGTGGTGGTGTATTCCACTAGCCAATCTTTTGGCTTGGCATTGTCATTGTACTTGGGGGTATATCTGGGGAGCGAGAAACCCTTGGGGAACGGTTCATTCTGATGCGTGGCTTGAAGAAGAGCGGACTAGCTAAACTTTCCTCCTATGCGGTGCACGATTCTATCTACAGATCGATACGTCTGTGGGCATCCGAAGCCTCCAACTCGCGGGGACCGAGTCATCCAGTTAGACGAGACCGGGGACGAGCTTGGCCTTCGCTGGCTCCTCTAGCTGGATCACAGTGCTTGCTAGTGACTGCAGCTGGATCACGATGATGTCGGCTGATGACCCACAAGTATAGGGGGTGTATCGCAGTATTTTCGATAAGTAAGAGTGTCGAACCCAACGAGGAGCAGAAGGTGCTGGCTAGTGGTATGGATCAGGAATTCTCTGCAAATACTTAGCAAACGGATTTTTAGGGGTTTTCGATAAAGCAAGTAAACAAAGTACGAGTAAATAAAAGACAGTAGGAGTAAATGCAGCAAGTGGCCCAATCCTTTATGCAGCAAAGGACAAGCCGGTTGTATTACTTAAGATGACCAAACGTTCTCGAGGACACATGGGAAGACTGTTAAGTGCTTTCGCTTCATATAGTCGATTAATCTTCTTTAGCTTGCTAAGTGTTGTGTGGGTGAACCTGTGCTAATGTACCGCCCCATCCAAGACTTAATACATACTTGTGATTAAACCCCCTTGCAAACATCCGTAAGTACAAGAAAGTAATTAAGGTAGAAACCTAACCACAGCTTTAAACTCTAAGACCCTTACGTCCCTTGTGCAATGGTTTCCTAACAGGGGTTCAGGTTTCTTTCACTCCGGCAACCCCTATGATTAGTAGCCAAATACACAATGCATTCCCCTAGGCCCATATAGGTGAAGTGTCATGTAGTCGACGGTCACATGACACCACTAGAAGAAGTACACCACAACTTAAATAACAATCTATTGAATCTTTCTCAACACAACTCCACTACTAACAACAAGACTTCTCCCATGTCCTCAAGAACAAAACAAACTACTCACAAGACATCATATGGATCATGATCAGATATGAAATAATGATGTATAACAATCTGAACATAAACAATAATTCAATGGTTCACTCAATAGCATCAACTACAAAGAGTAATCAACACCGGGTAAGTTTCCCCTATGAACTATAGCAAGATTCAACCAATTGTTACAGCAATATGGAGATGGTGATGAGGGTGCTGATGGTGATGATGGTGGTGGTGATGATGATGATGATCCCGATGAAGTCCAGCTTGATGGTTGTGTTGATGGCGATGATCTTCCCTCTCCGGGAAGGAATCCCCTGGCAGAAATCTGTCTGCCAGAGAGATCTTTCTCTCTCGGTGTTTTCCGCCCCGCAGAGGCGGTGGAATCTTTATGTGGTCGCTCCCCGAGTCTTAGGGTTTCGGGAGGTTGATATATGCCAGAGGGGAGAGGCTGGAGTGGGCCAGGGTGGCCACACCACTCCCTGGCGCGGCCTAGGCTTGCCCGCGCCATGGGGTGGTGTGGGCCCCCTGTGGCCCATCTCCACTCCGTCTTCTGGCATCCTTAGTCTTCTGGAAAAATAGGATTTTCTGTATATTTTCCCGGATTTTCTGATCTTCACGAATTTTGCCTCCAAACAGCACCTTTTCCATCAGAATCCTGACTGCAGCGGTCCATGCTCCAAAAGTTATCAACCATGCAAAAACAGATGAAATAACATAAGTATCACCTCTCAATACGAAATATATCAATGAATAATAGTGAATTAAGACATAGAATAGTGATACAAAATGGACGTATCAACTCCCCCCAAGCTTAGACTTCGCTTGTCCCAGAGCGAAACTGAGCTCAATAAACATGACCTTAAGTTTATGGAGTGAAGAGTCGATAAAAGGATACGGACAAGAAGCATCACATTCATCAATACATAGATCATAATAGAAGACAACTCACTATTACACAACTCAACTTGCAATGAGTAAAGGAAACATAATAAAGATACAAAGAGTGAATCAATAATTGGTAATGGCAAACTTAGCTCTTGGTCGAAGAATAGTTGATAATTTGCTGGAGTTCACAAATAGCTAGTTTTTCAATGAAAGCTTTCAAAGTAGTAAACTTCAAGATAAGAGCAATGTGCAAAACAAGGAACATAAGAAACATGAATGCATAAGTCATCATATGAATGAATGAAACACATCAACTCAAAATACTTGCTGAGATAGAAGGGAATAGGTTTACTGACTCAACTACAAAGTAAAAGAAAGGCCCTTCACGGAGGGAAGCAGGGATTGCAAGTATCATAAAGAGCTCCCAAAAATTATGATACTTACTAGCTTTCAGCTCTCATTGCCCCTATCACAGGCATCTTTTGGTGATTAAGGTTAAAGTGACACAACTAAGAGGATATGCTTGACAAGTTATAAGTTGAAATCTCATGCCCCTTACTTATGAGTACCGATCCTCATGCTACTCAACTTCAGTCACGAGCAAGCTCTTGTCATTGTAAATACATGTGTATCATCGAGAACCGCCAACGGGGTACCCCTTGCACATGACATAGGAGCTATCCCATAATCAAAATGACAAGGCAAGTAGACAGCGAGCATCTCAGCGATCTTTTTATTTGCTATTTGCATAGGTTTTTATTGAGGATGCTTCATAGAATGCTCACTATAGTTATGCTGCAAGTTTCCACCATGATTAGGCATGGCTTAGGCTAGCGGCCCAGGCGTTTCTCTAACACACATATAAACTCCATGATCTTACAAGTTCCACTTTTATTTCACACCGCCTGGATCCATAAGAAAAAGAACATGATATCAACTAGGTACAAGGCACCAAATGAAGTGTTGAAAGCGGTCCCCATGATACATGGTTCGGCTAACTTCAACTCATAAAGCGCAAGCATATACACAACAAAGAAGGACCCAATGGTTCAAGTTTATTAAATGCAAGAAAGTAAAGTGTGCCATCAAGTTCGTGAGAGCTTTAATCACTAATTTTCGCATAACAAGTTTAATTTGGGAGGTAGACAAAACAAGAATTTACTCGGAATAGCAATAATGCTACTAGGTAGGTATGGTGGACACAAATGGCAAAGGTTTTGGTTTAAGGGAGACAGATGCACGAGAAGAATTCCCTCTCAATACAGGTTTTTGGCTAGCAAGGTTGGGTAGCAAGTATAAGAGTTGAAGGAAACAAACAAACATACAAATGATAAAGACAAACATGCAATCTTCCTTGGAAGCACAAAAGAACTTAACTAGAGAATACTAAACTTATGAGCAAATCAAGAAAGAAAGATGATGAAATTATTTTTCTCTCGAGTACTTCTATCTTTTTCTTTTCAACTCTCAAAAAGGGTGTTGCTACTGACCGAGCCAGGTTTGCCAAAACCTAATAAATTAACTCAATGATCCCAGAGTGCTACCAATACTAACAACAAGATCAATCATATAACCACGAATTGAAAACTATATAAGCTATGCAAAATAGTGAATGATAGAACTTCTCATTAATATTCCATAACGAAAACTCACACCAAGGGATACAAATCTAACGAGAGAGGGGACACTTCCATAATGCAAACCATACTACATAATAACTCCTCTATTCATGATATGACTCTACTAATAAGGTAAAAAGAATGTAAGATAGTGATATGATACCGCGACACTCCCCAAGCTTGGAACAAACCAAGGGGATGCCAAACCTGATGACGAATTACTCCTTTGGTGGTGGTGGTATCCTCTTGATGAGCTCCTTGATTAGTTTCCCAAAGTCCTCAATCTCGAAGGTGAGATTACGAATCAGCTGTGAGTTTTGCTCAATGCGGCTCATGATCATGTCGTGTTGATAATCCCAGCTCTTGCTATTCTTTCCCCACTCTTCCTCCTTGAAGTCTTGTTTTCCTGCATGGCTAGAACGAGGCAAATCCCAATTGGAGGGTAATTTCTCCTTGGCCATATTCTGGTATTGATGCTCATGGATAAAGGTATGGAAAGGATTCTTGGTGTGTGGAGAAGTTGTCTGTGGTGCCAAGCAGTGACGCGGAGGCTTCCCTCCAGTTGACATCCGTGCAGTCCTTCTGATCCTGACAGGGTTCGCCACCACTCCAATGCTTGCAACGGTAGTGTCGGTGTGTTTTGCCTCCTCTTCACCTTCACTCTTGATCTCCTTCTCCTTCCCGGGGTCTTGGAGGTCTTCCTCCATAGGTTCCTTCCCTTTATCCTTGGCGGACACCATTGTGCTTCTAAACCTTCAAAGAGTATGTCCTGGCAGAAACAGATCAAAACAAAACCACGATGGAAACACGATATACGGACCTCGGGGGATTCGGGGGGTTATATATTACGAAGTTTCATACCAAAAGGAAGGTACTGGGAGAAAACGAGTCGGAGGCAGAGTCCTGGATGGCCTCACCACCTGGTGACACAGCTAGGGGTGGGCCCGCGCCATGAGGTGGTGTGGGCCACCCTGGCTTCGTTTCCATCTCTTTTCCGCTTCGTAGCTTTCCTTATTGACTGAAAACTCAAAAATATAGTTGGATTGTATTTTTGTGGAACTTTTCTTGCCAGAACTGTTACCTAGTTGGAAACGGACTCTGCAGGTCTCTGAATTTGGTATTGAGTGGATCCTTCCAGAGTCATCACTTGAATATCATCGATATATTCATCTTCATATACTTATTACTTGAGTCATAAAACCTTTCTCTTCCTTATTACACCATTATCCCCACTTCCTGGAAATTTCTTTCACACAAAACTTCACACAGTTCTTATTAGCAACATTAGTATAAGTGAAGTGATAAAACCTTTTGAGTCCAACTTCAACTGAAAACCATCAAAACATAAGCTACTATAGCAATGCCTTCCGAAAACCCAAAAATAATTCAAAAAGGAAGTCGAATAAAGAAGCAAATGCAAGATTGGCAAAATCTGTCAAAACAGACCAGCAGGTAAAGATCAATTTTTTGAAAATCTTCTGTTGCTCAAATCAAAAAGTTCAAAACTAACAAAAGTTAAATAACAACCTGGGGTAGAAGCAAAAAACATTACAGCTCAATCCGATATACAGAGATCTCTCACGAATTTTTACGGTGAAGCACAAAAATCTGTTTCGGGACAGCAACTTCCCCAAATCTTACTTCTCTCTCATTAGAGGTTGACCTTGACACAAAAACCAAACAAAACGGATAAGGAGCGGTTATTACAGAAGTAATAACTTCCAAGACTCAAAGAAACAAAAACAAACTGAAAGCAAAAACAAATTGGTTTGTCTCCCATAAAGCTCGTTCTTTATAGCCATTAAGATGGGCATGATAATTTTGAAGAAGCTCTCATAGGGATATGAATTGAAGGGAAAGAGAGCATTAAGAAGCAAAAACACACACACTTTTAAGTCTAACCCACTTCCTATGCAAGGGGATTTTGTAAACAAACAAGTTATTGAAACCAAAGGCAACTTGCATAAGAAGGCAAAAGAAGTGCAACAGAAAAACTTTCAGCATAAAACGAGGAAACTTGATATTATTGAGACGCATAAGAACACTTTTCCCTCTTTCATAGTAAATTTCAGTATCATGCATAAACTTAACAATATAGCTATCACAAGTACCATCATAGCACCAATCACTTATTCTAATAGAAAACAAAGGAATACTAGCTCTCATAACACTACTATGTGAAACAATATTAGAGGTATCCTTACAAAGGATAGTGTATCCCTCTTTCTCATACTTAGTAACAAAGTCTTTCACATTTGCTATTATAGGTTCATCAACCATTTGTTTATCAGGTTCAACATACTTATTCATACTTTCATCTACCATACTAGCCATCATAGAATGTTCCTTTACCTTAACTGGGAAAGGCATTTTCTCAATATAAGGTTTAGGTAAAACATGATTAGTAGTATAAACTTCAGTATTTCTTGCAGGAACACCCTTAGCAACATCTTTATAAGGTTCATGATACTTATTCCACTTCTTTTTAGGCACTTCAATGTAAGAAGCAAAAGCCTTAAAATAAGAAGCAATAGCTTGAGAATCTAGACCATAAGCATTTTTAATATTTTCAAAGTCATCAGTTCCCATAAAAGATTCAATGCATTCATAATCATAATTTATACCTGACTTTCTACCTTTGTCATTCTCCCAAGCTTCAGCATTGTCTTGAAAACGATCTAGAAGGTCCCATTTAGCCTCTTCTTCCATGCGAGTGAATGATCCAGCACAAGAAGCGTCCAATAAATCCTTGTCATGTAGAGGGAGCCTTGAATAAAAGTTGTTGATAATAATATAGTTGGGGAGCTCATGAATGGGACATTTGAGAATTAGTAACTTCAATCTCCCCCAAGCTTGAGCTGTACTCTCTCCATCAAGAGGCCAAAAGTTGTACATTTGATTCCGATCTTTATGAATCTCACTAGGAGGATAAAACTTTAGTAAAAGAGAAGCACTATTTCCTCCCATTCCAGAGCTTGACCATTCTTTAGCAGCTTATACCATTCCTCAGCTCTTCCTTTCAGTGATAATGAGAATAACTTCTTCTTAACTTGATCTATAGTAATACCTGCACACTTGAACAACCCGCATAATTCGTGTATAAAGAGTAAATGATCACCGGGATGGACAGTTCCATCCCCAACATAATAGTTATACATAACACGATCAATAATTCTAGTAGGTATTTTGAAAACATCTTTCTCAGCAGGTGGTGGCTTATCTACTACCTTAGCAGTGGTAGTACCATTACCAAATAGGAAACTCAGCGAATTATCCATAATGAAAATAAAGCAACTAGCAGAAGTAAACGATACTCACAGTAGAAGTTTCCTTTACCAGTTCCACTCTCTAATAGCGCTTCACTCCCCGGCAACGGCGCCAGAAAATAGTCTTGATGACCCACAAGTATAGGGGGTGTATCGTAGTATTTTTGATAAGTAAGAGTGTCGAACCCAACGAGGAGCAGAAGGTGCTGGCTAGTGGTATGGATCAGGGATTCTCTGCAAATACTTAGCAAACGGATTTTTAGGGGTTTTCGATAAAGCAAGTAAACAAAGTACGAGTAAATAAAAGACAGTAGGAGTAAATGCAGCAAGTGGCCCAATCCTTTATGCAGCAAAGGACAAGCCGGTTGTATTACTTAAGATGACCAAACGTTCTCGAGGACACATGGGAAGACTGTTAAGTGCTTTCGCTTCATATAGTCGATTAATCTTCTTTAGCTTGCTAAGTGTTGTGTGGGTGAACCTGTGCTAATGTACGGCCCCATCCAAGACTTAATACATACTTGTGATTAAACCCCCTTGCAAACATCCGTAAGTACAAGAAAGTAATTAAGGTAGAAACCTAACCACAGCTTTAAACTCTAAGACCCTTATGTCCCTTGTGCAATGGTTTCCTAACGGGGTTCAGGTTTCTGTCACTCTGACAACCCCTACGATTAGTAGCCAAATACACAATGCATTCCCCTAGGCCCACATAGGTGAAGTGTCATGTAGTCGACGTTCAAATGACACCACTAGAAGAAGTACACCACAACTTAAATAACAATCTATTGAATCTTTCTCAACACAACTCCACTACTAACAACAAGACTTCTCCCATGTCCTCAAGAACAAAACGAACTACTCACAAGACATCATATGGATCATGATTAGAGATGAAATAATGATGTATAACAATCTGAACATAAACAATAATTCAATGGTTCACTCAATAGCATCAACTACAAAGAGTAATCAACACCGGAAAAGTTTCCCCTATGAACTATAGCAAGATTCAACCAATTGTTACAGCAATATGGAGATGGTGATGAGGGTGCTGATGGTGATGATGGTGGTGGTGATGATGATGATGATCCCGATGAAGTCCAGCTTGATGGTGGTGTTGAGGGCGACGATCTTCCCTCTCCGAGAAGGAATTCCCTCGGCAGAAATCTGTCTGCCGGAGAGATCTTTCTCTCTCGGTGTTTTCTGCCCCGCAGAGGCGGCAGAATCTTTCTGTGGTCGCTCCCCAAGTCTTAGGGTTTCGGGAGGTTGATATACGCCAGGGAGTGGGCCAGGGTGGCCACACCACTCCCTGGCGCGGCCTAGGCTTGCCCGCGCCATGGGGTGGTGTGGGCCCCCTATGGCCCACCTCCACTCCATCTTCTGGCATCCTTAGTCTTCTGGAAAAATAGGATTTTCCGTATATTTTCCCGGATTTTCTAATCTTCGCGAATTTTGCCTCCAAACAGCACCTTTTCCATCAGAATCCTGACTGCAGCGGTCCATGCTCCAAAAGTCATCAACCATGCAAAAACAGATGAAATAACATAAGTATCACCTCTCAATACGAAATATATCAATGAATAATATTGAATTAAGACATAGAATAGTGATGCAAAATGGACGTATCACTGGCCCTTGCTGCCGGAGGCACCCCGTATCTGTTTATTTTGTCGGGAACCATGCGACGAAGATGCCTGGTGAGCTTGTTTGCCTCGCCGGGGACTTGCGGATCTGCCACCCGGTGGTGATACAGATTCTTGTTGCTCGCCTGGAGGCTAGAGCCAGCCTCGTCCTGCAGCCGGTTGGTGACGATAATAAGGTGTTGGACGCGCTACTACTGGCAGCGCAACTCCTCTACCTTGAGGTGGTCTAGTTATACTGTTGTGGTTTGTGTCGTTCGCATGTTCTTGGCGGGTGTGTTGTAGACCGGCTGCACCTCGGGAGTTCGTGGGTCAGCTGCATGCTCCATCTCTACACCGAGGTCGTGGCCTCAATGCTGAATGTACCGGCGGGTCCCAAGTGCACCCGGGGTGAGGCCATGTGTAGAGTTGTACTCGCGCATGGTGGCGTTTAGCCGATGCTGGGCAGCAGCAACTTTGCGAGCCTCGTCTAGAAGGTTCTGGAGAGCCGACTCCAGGGTGGCAGCAACAATAGATGGATCCGCCTGAGGGGTGATGAGGTTGAGAAAGCATTGGATGGAAGTCTCCATATGGTCAGGATCTCGCTCCCAGGAGGTAGAGCCGGCTCCGTCTACCCGGTGTTCGAGAATGGGGTGACGATTGTTTTCGGCCAAGCTAGCCATTATGACCTCGACGCTACAGCCGAACGCAACAACATTGGAGACAACGCAGCTGGATGTCGGGTCATAGAAGGTGAGGATATTGTTGGGAAACTCCTCAAAAGCACTGGCGACATAGATGCGATGGTCCTCGAAGTGTATGATGGAGTCGTTCTCCAGGAACATTTCTCTAGCGAAGCAGAATGCTTTGTCGATGACACAAATGAAAGTGCCAAGCCTGAGCATGAGGCCGAAGGCAACACGCTCATCAGCGACAAGGGGAAGTCTGATGCAGAAGATGACCCTAGCCGCTGCGCTGAGCCCCGCGGTGGGCGCGAACTGTCGTGGTGTGGAACACGTCGGTACCATCAGGGATGGCTTAAGAGGGAGCAATCAGGGGAAAACAGAGACTCCCGCGGGCGGGATTAGGGACAAGCGCTGCTGGACATGGTGACGTACCTAGGTTCAAGTCCCTCTTTGTGAGGCAAACCCCTACTCCTGCAATACCTCACTATCGAGTGTAACAACACACAATACAGGTGCTCCTAGAGATGTATCGAGGTTGAACTGAGGGAAATGGGAGAGACGAGTGACCAACCTTGATATGAAGGCCCTCGCACCCCTTATATACCGGTTGGGGTGAGGACTACAAGGGTGGCTAGCTGGTGGGGGACAATCGGTTAAACCTAGATAAATAATCAGCGCTATAGTGCCCCGCCGTACCGGTCGTATGGGCATAGTCTCGCGCCAAACAAACGTCTTGTTGAACAGTGTGGAGCTATTGGCACTTTAGCTAACACAAAGCCAAAGTGTCCGGGATGGGATTCATTTACAGTCTTGTCGATATGAAGGCATGGTACTGTTGCCATCATCACGCCTCCGGATCTCCGATGCTGACTCCAAGGTAACCGACTAGAGTGGGCCAGCCGACCTGATCCTGAGGTTGACCGTTAGACAAGGCCAGTAGTCTTGAGCTTGGAGTTAACTAACTGGACGGGGCCAGCCGGCCTGGTCTTGAGTTTGCTTGTTACTCTTGGATTCGTGGGAGTCAGCATCATATCATAGGTGATTAGGGTGCCCTATCGGCTTTCGGCTTGTGATTTTCCCCGTGGAAAGTTTGTGAGGGTTTCGAGACTATCTTAAAGTCTACCATGAGTAAGTGGCTATTCCTTCAACGGGATAGCTTTGAAGAATAAGGTTCCCTTCATGGCGTGGAGAAATCCTTCGGGGGATCTCACACCTCTCTAACACGATGTACCTTCCCAGAAGGAATGAATACAAGATTTCATCTTTGTCTCCGTGTGATTCAGTTATTCCTAAATGATCTCTTACTTATGTTGTTTACTTTTTGATAGCCTTCGTGTTTAAAGTATCTTATCATCATCCAGGTTGCCTCACCTAGTTTTCATTTAGGCACACTTACATTCCGCAAAGCCTAAAACTTGAAAAGATTATAAAGAATTTTGTAGAAACCTATTCACCCTCTCTAGGTTAATGATACATTGCAAATGTATCTATAATTTTTGATGCTCCATGCTTGGTTTTATCCACTTTCTTGTGTTTTGTCCACACTTTGGAGTACTTTTCATATGATTTCTTGGACTAACCTATTAACAAGAGCCACAGTGACAGCTGCCAGTTTTCTGCTGTTTTGGTTCTAGGAAAGTTAGAAAATGAATATTCTCGGAATTGGACGGGACAAAAGCCAAAGTGCCTATATTTCCAGAAGACTTCAGGAGCCAGAATACGAGACGGAGAAGAGCCAGGGGGTAGCCACACCACCTGGTGGCGCGGTCCAGGCCAGGCCGTGCCAGGGGTTGGTGTGGGCCCCCCAAGCACCCCCTCGGCCTCTCTCTTCGCCTATAAGGAGCCTTCTGACCTAAAAACTTCGGGGGGTTCGACGTTTTTCCACGAAAAGTTCTGCTGCACCGCCGCCACCGAAGGGGAGATTCGGGGGACAGAAAGTCTCTGTTCCAGCACCCTGCCGGCATGGGGAAGTGCCCCTAGAGCCATCTCCATCGATCTCCACCATCATCTTCATCGACCATCCATGTTTCCCCCATCTATGAGTGAGTAATCCCCCGCTGTAGGCTATGGGGATGGTAGGGATTGGATGAGATTGTTCATGTAATGGCATCAGATTGTTAGGGCATGGTGCCTAGTATCTTTTATTAGTGCTTTATGACTTTGCTGCAACTTGTTGTGCTTAATGCTTGTCACTAGGGCCCGAGTGCCATGATTTCAGATCTGAACTTATTATTGGTTCATTATGATAGTATTGTTCTTGGTCTTATCTGCAAGTTGTATACACACGTCGTTGTCCGGAACCTATGGCCCCGAAGTGACAGAAATCGGGATAACCGGAAGGGAAAGGCTTTGATGTGAGGATCACATGTGTTCATGGAGTGTTAATGCTTTGCTTCGGTGCTCTGTTGAAAGGAGCACCTTAATTGCCAGTAGTTCCCTAGAGGCCCCGCTGCAAACGGGCTGGCAGGACAAAAGATGTTGTGCAAGTTCTCATTGCGAGCACGTATGACTATATATGGAACACATGCCTAGGATTGTCTAGTACTTGGGTGCTTTATCTTATTTATCTGCAATTGCCCTATGTTCTAATTTCTATGTAAATTGTCTTGTCCATGCAACGCCCGTCCATCCATCCCTATGCCTACCGCACTCGAATCCCACTGTTTACAACTTTTGTTACTACTGTCTTTGCTTTACTACTGCTGTTGCTTTACTATTCCTACTACAAAACTATTGCTACTGATAAACTGCTGTGAGCAAGATTGTTTCCAGGTGCAGCTGAATTGACAACTCAGTTGTTAAGGCTTATAAATATTCTTTGGCTCCCCTTGTGTCGAATCAATAAATTGGGTTTCACTTCCCTCGAAAATACTGCGATACACCCCCTATACTTGTGGGTCATCAAGACTATTTTCTGGCGCCGTTCCCGGAGAGCATAGCTTTATTTATCAAGTTCACTTGGGTTCTCTATTGTTCAAGCTAAGTTTATCTTTCTCCTTGTTTGCTTGTTTCTTTATGAAAAATACAAAAAAAATTAGTTCCTACTCTAGTTGTTATTTTTGTTGGTCTGTTATTGTCTTGCTTTATCATGCTTGTTGTCAATGGTTGGTTTCTTTGAAACTGAAGCTTATTGGCAAGGTGGGTTCACGGAAGATCAAAAATATTATTATAAGGAACACCGCTTGTCACAAAAAGGGAAACACTTACGGGAACAAATTGATAGATTGTATACCATTGCTAGGAACGTGTGCTCTACTTATAATGTTACTTATTGCTGTGATGAGTCTTGTTGCAGAAAGAGGTATAAACACCTCCCTTTTCAATGTTAGTATAGTGATAATGATACCATATCTTCCTATGCTAAAGGAATTTATGACTTTTATGATGCGGAACAAATTGAAGAAGTTATTGCTTGGAAGGGTGCTTTTGAACTTGCTAGTTTGCTTGAAAATATTGATGATTCACCTTACAAATATGTGGTGTATGGTATACTTAAATTTTGCTTTGATAATTACAAGGATGAAAATTGCTATATGCTTGAATATTTCAATAGATGCTTTCCACAAATGGAAGAGACTAATGCCTTGCAGGATCCTATGGAAGAAGAAATTGATGAACCTGAAATATCATTAGATGAAAAAGAGGAGGAGAGTGATGAACAAAAGGGGGAAGAATGGATTAGCTACCCATGCCTACCTTCTAATGAGAGTAAATCTTTATCCCTTACATTATTTGATTGTCCCCCTTGCTTACTAAAGGAGAATGAATGTTATGTTCCTGAGGTTTCTCTTGAAGCTGTTTATAATAAAGCTCTAGTGCTTGTAGATCATGAAGAGCATGCTTTATGTGATAGTTATATTGTTGAGTTTATTCATGAGGCTACTGAAAATTATTATGAGATAGGAAAATATGGTTGTGGAAGTTTTCATGGTATTGAAACACCTCTCTATGTGCTGAAAGTTTTGAAATTACTCTTGTTTTATCTTCCTATGCTTGTCACTTTGTTCTTTGTGAATTTATTTGCATACACGATTCCTATGCATAGGAAGTGGGTTAGACTTAAATGTGTTTTGAATTTGCTCCTTGATGCTCTCTTTTACTTCAACTTATATTCCTTATGAGAGCATCCTCTCAAACTTTTATGCCTGAAGATGATAATATGTCTATTATTCTTGGGAGACCTTTTCTTAAATACTGCAGGAGCTGTTATTAATTGTAATCAAGGGAAGGTGAACTTCAATGAACACATTGTCTATTTCCTCAAGAAGATTGAAAGGACTTATGGTTTGAATTCAATTGAACATGTTGAGGGCATTCAAGTTGGAGAAATATATTGTCCCATACGAAGAGAAAAATTTGAAACTATTATGATTGGGACCATTGCTATCAAGGTTGAGTTAACATAATCATTAGTGGGATACAAAGTTTTGTATCATATGGAATTGTTTTGGTAACAAGACCTGATCAACCTTGTTAACAAAAGGATTTCGAACAAAACAATGTTTTCACCATGATTATCTCCGCTTACTTCTATTCTATCCATTTTAGTTTTTGCTTCTTATGCCTAACTTAAAGGCGTTAAAGAAAAGTACTTGTTGGGAGATAACCCAAGAGTTTTAGTTGAGTCTTGGAAGTTATTACCTCTGTAATAACCTCTACTTATCCTTTTTATTTTCTTTTTGTTCCAAGAGTAACCTCTAATGAGAGAGAAGTAATGATTGGGAAAGTTGCTGTCCCTAAACAGATTTCTGTGCTTCACCATAAAAATTCCTGAGAGAGCTCTGTACGTCGGATTGAGCTGTAATTTTTTGTGCTTCTGCCCCAGGTTGTTATCTAACTTTTGTTAGTTCAACACTTTTTTTATTTGAGCAACAGAAGGTCTTCGAAAAAATTCGTCTTTACCTGCTGATCTGTTTTGACAGATTTCTGCCATTTTCTGCATTTGCTTCTTGTTGGTTCCTTTTTGACTTCTTTTGGGGAATTGAGCTTTTTGAGGGAAGTGCTACAGTAGCTAGTGTTCTAATGGAAGTTTATTTGGTGTTAAAACTGAACCTTAAGACTTATTTATCTTAAGTGCACTAATGTTGCTAATAAAGATTGTGTGAAGTTTTGTATGAAGGAAAAAATTGCAGGTGTATGGAAGGAATGAGTAATGAGATGAAGAATGGACTAAAGCTCAAGCTTGGGGATGCCACGCGTGTCACCCCAAGAGATATCCAAGAAGTACAAGCGTCAAAGCTTGGGGATGCCTTGTTCTTCATCAATAAAAATCTTAGGTTTCTTCCAAACGCTTCATTTTTATTGTTTCATGCACAGTTGTGTTTTTCTTGGAGCGTCTTCTTTTTCATTTTCGTTTTGTTTTTTTAGTTTGCATGGTTTGCTTAGTTTGCTGAATAAATTGGTTGGACCCCCCCTCTTTCATAAATTGGTGTTCAAATGGTTTGGTTTGGTTTGGAAAAGAGTAGGAAAGCTCATGCTTAAGTTGTAAAGAGAGCTTGTTTTTGAATGTGGCCTATGCTTTATCATGCCATGCTTGATATTGTTTTGGCTTTATGCTTAGTATTCTTTGCTGTAGCATGACTTGTTATAAAGAATTGAGATTGCTTAATGTGCCTTGGATGAATCATGCGTTGTTTTAGCATATTAAAGCATAGTATTGTGGTATTCTCCTTTGATGCTTTATTTGGGTTGACTTGGCACATGCTCACACCATGTTATGACTATATCAAGTCACCTTAAGCCTTTATGATCCTTTAGTTTTCAACTTGTAGTATCACTTTATGCTTTGATTAATGATGTTTTGTCGCTCCGCATGATTATGGCCATTATTGCTCTCTCATTTGTCACTCCCTTACTATTGCTAGCCTTCACTTACACTGAGTATGTTTTACTCGTGTTTCCAACTCCCTTAAACCAAATATTTCCAAAGTGTCCACCATACCTACCTATTAGCATCATTTGCTATTTCCGTGCATATTCATTATGCCTTGTTTTCTTCCGAATAAAATGTTTGCTTGTTATGAGAAAGTTAGTTAGTAAAGCTCTCACGAACTTGACGGCACACTTTATTTTCTTGCGCTTAATAAACCTGAACCATTGCGTCCTTCTTTGTTGCGTATATGCTTGCGCTTTATAAGTTGAAGTTAGCAGAACTATGTATCATGGGGAATGCTTTCAACATTGCACTGGTAATTTGTACCTCGTTGATATCATGTTCTTTTGCTTATGGATTCCGGTGGTGTGAAATAAAAGTGGAACTTGTAAGATCATGGAGTTTGTATGTATGTTAGAGAAACGCCTGGGCCGCTAGCCTAAGCTATGCCTAATCATGGTGGAAACTTGCAGCATAACCATGATGAGCATTCTATGAAGCATCCTCAATAAAAATCTATGCACATAGTAAATAAAAAGATCGCTGAGATGCTCATTGTCTGCTTGCCTTGTCATTTTGATTATGGGATAGCTCCTGTATCATGTGCAAGGGGTACCCCATTGGCGGTTCTCTATGATACGTATATACTTACAATGACAAGAGCTTACTCGTGACTGAAGTTGAGTAGCATGAGGATCGGTCTTCGTAAGTAAGGGACATGAGACTTTGATTTATAACTTGTCAAGCATATCCTCTTAGTTGTGTCACTTTCACCTTAATCACACTAAAGATGCTTATGATAGGGGCAATGAGAGCTCAAAGCTAATGAGTACCATACTTTCAGCATTTGGAAGCCTTTCAAACTTTTCAAAACCTGTTCGTTTCCTTATTGAGTCTCCACACATTCTATGAGCACTTTCTTGAGAGCATAGTGGCCATTCTTAGTTCTATGTGCATTGTCCCAAGACTTGTTGATTGATGCATACCTTGATATTGCTTGTTTTAAACTATTTGTATCTAGTCACTCTTGTGAACCTTGAAGGTGTCCTATGCATTTATATTTGCTACTCTATTGAGGGACAAGCTGAATGCCACTATGCTATGTTTTCTTTATGTGAAACAAACAAACGTCTTGCAAAGCATTGTTATTCATGAATCTTTTGTTTGTGCCTTTTCATGTTGCATCATAGTTTCTTCGTCTTATTGCTAGAACTTTGTCTTTCATGTTATGATTGAAGTACTATGATCCTAGCTTTGAATGTTTTATGAATACTTTGATCAAGTCTTTGATGGTGCATGTCACCTCAAAAATTATTCTTTGTTTTTATCACTTACCTACTCGAGGACGAGCAGGAGTTAAGCTTGGGGATGTTGATACATTGCAAATGTATCTATAATTTTTGATGCTCCATGCTTGGTTTTATCCACTTTCTTGTGTTTTGTCCACACTTTGGAGTACTTTTCATATGATTTCTTGGACTAACCTATTAACAAGAGCCACAGTGCCAGCTGCCTGTTTTCTGCTGTTTTTGGTTCTAGGAAAGTTAGAAAATGAATATTCTCGGAATTGGACGGGACAAAAGCCAAAGTGCCTATTTTTCCAGAAGACTCCAGGAGCTAGAATACGAGACGGAGAAGAGCCAGGGGGTGGCCACACCACCTAGTGGCGCGGGCCAGGCCAGGCCACGCCAGGGGGTGGTGTGGGCCCCCCAAGCACCCCCTCGGCCTCTCTCTCTTCGCCTATAAGGAGCCTTCTGACCTAAAAACTTTGGGGGGTTCGACGTTTTTCCACGAAAAGTTCTGTTGCACCGCCGCCACCGAAGGAGAGATTCGGGGGACAGAAAGTCTCTGTTCTGGCACCTTGCCGGGACGGGGAAGTGCCCCCGGAGCCATCTCCATCGATCTCCACCATCATCTTCATCGACCATCCATGTTTCCCCTATCTATGAGTGAGTAATCCCCCGTTGTAGGCTATGAGGATGGTAGGGATTGGATAAGATCGTTCATGTGATGGCATCAGATTGTTAGGGCATGGTGCCTAGTATCTTTTATTAGTGCTTTAAGACTTTGTTGCAACTTGTTGTGCTTAATGCTTGTCACTAGGGCCCGAGTGCCATGATTTCAGATCTGAACTTATTATTGGTTCATTATGATAGTATTATTCTTGGTCTTATCTGCAAGTTGTATACACACGTCGTTGTCCGGAACCTATGGCCCCGAAGTGACAGAAATCGGGATAACCGGAAGGGAAAGGCTTTGATGTGAGGATCACATGTGTTCACGGAGTGTTAATGCTTTTCTCCGGTGTTCTATTAAAAGGAGCACCTTAATTGTCAGTAGTTCCCTAGAGGCCGCGCTGCAAACGGGCTGGTAGGACAAAAGATGTTGTGCAAGTTCTCATTGCGAGCACGTATGACTATATATGGAACACATGCCTAGGATTGTCTAATACTTGGGTGCTTTATCTTATTTATCTGCAATTGCCATATGTTCTGAAATCTATGTGAATTGTCGTGTCCTGCAACGCCCGTCCATCCATCCCTATGCCTACCGCACTCGAATCTCACTGTTTACTGCTTTTGTTACTACTGTCTTTGCTTTACTACTGCTGTTGCTTTACTATTCCTACTACAAAACTATTGCTACTGATAAACTGTTGTGAGCAAGATTGTTTCCAGGTGCAGCTGAATTGACAACTTAGTTGTTAAGGCTTATAAATATTCTTTGGCTCCCCTTGTGTCGAATCAATAAATTGGGTTTCACTTCCCTCGAAAATACTGTGATACACCCCTATACTTGTGGGTCATCAGTTAACCATATATATCCTTCCACAGCCTACCCCACTTCTCTTCGCTCGCCGGTAGCCACCCGTAACAAAATCGGCCCACTGTCGCCAATTCACGGTCGTTTCTGGCACTGCCGAGCTCAATTGTTTCTAGAGCAAAGCCATTGGAGGAAGATGTCGTATATGGACCACCATGGAGCTAGGCATCACCGGAAACGAGGAGGCCGGCTATTTTATGACAGAGAGTATCTGTCGGGCACAGAGAGCTTGGTTTGCGAAAATAAAACAAAGAGATGACTATGCAGTACATTTTAGTGCTAGGAATATGAAACAAATAGATGGCTCTGCAGTAAATTTGAGTGCATGCTCTTTGGTAAGAGTGCTAAGGGCATGTACAATGGTCTTATCTTAGCAATGTTACGAAATAAAAAGTGTTTGCCTTCTTTTAACTAAGAGTGATTTATTAGCGACGATCTCACCACATATTTATCTGTTGCTAGAGGTTGGAATAAAAATATAACATATTGTACATCGTGTTTTGTTGTATATCAAAATTACGTGTCATATTGTTGGGAATATGCCCAAGAGGCAATCATGTATGATGTAATTCCCAATGTATTAATAAATTTATTGTCCTTGTATGAACTACTGATATATATATCATTCACTATGTGATTCGATTGTGAAACTATATATTCATGTTGTTTATACTAGTTGGCCTTGGTCATTGAGGTTGTGCTGGACACACAACTTAGACTAATGTGAAAGTCGGCTAATGACTCGGTTCCACTTGTCATGGGCATGGTGATGCTATCCCGACTTACACGGATTCAGCTAAAGAGTTTAGCGAGTCGGACTGACCCATATTGAGATACAACGAACAAGTCGTCATTTGTATGTCTCAAACAATGTAATCCTTATACCTAAGGTTATTGCACAATCCTTGTTGAGTATCACTGACTTAGGTTCTGTCAAACGTTGTTCCGTCACTAGGCAGTTATAAATGCAGAGTTCGGGTCGACTCAGAATCAAGCTGCGTGATGTGAATGACCAAGATGGAATTTTGCCCCTCCAACTGGAGAGATATTTTTTGGGCCCTCTTGGAAGATATGATTCGGAAAGCATGGCCATGCACGACTCAGTTAAGTGTTAACCGAGGCGACCGACTAAGAGTTAGTCGGATGAATCACTTATCTCAGATCGATAAGGGAGTTGAGCTATTTTAAGGATGACGGTTATTCGCCTATAGCTTGATAAGATGTATCGTGAGGTAAAAGGGACTCAGGCGAAAGTCGCATGGGAAGGTATGTCGTCATGACTCTTTGGTACTTAGGAATCAACACGTTCTTGTAGGAGCTGCTACCGACTGATCGATTACGAGTGGGACTCGGATCGTGTCCGAGTCACCATGAGCCTGTCGGGTCATAGACTTAAAAGCGGGAGCAAGTTTGGGTTAGACCTGAACCAAAAATCTATTTGGGTTGGACCCGAATCGGACACGGACTAAGTCAGTGAGTTGGATTGTGGTGACTAATATATGCCTTTTAGTGAATGTGCCACAAGTGAGTGGAACCCACTTTCACTCCCTATATATACTGCGGCGCAAGTGCCCAACGAGCACGGTTAGGTCATTTCATGCATTGGAAACCCTAGCACCAGTTCAGTCCAGTCCTGCCGCCGTACCGGACCTAGCAGTCCACCGCCGGCGCTTCTCCTCGTATGCGTGGATAGTGGCGGAGATGTTGTACGTTCAGCACTTCGACGATCGGATCGTGGGGACTGGAATGCATCAAGTGACATGCTTTATCAATTCCGCACTGCGCGTCTAGTGATAATCTTCGTGTCCTTCTACCTCAGCTAAATCTTGGAATCATCACATAGTGAAAAGGTTTTGTTTATCTTTTTATAGCCCAACACATATAAGGTAAGAGGGTCTTATCAACCTACATGTCCTAACATCACTTCACTGCCTTTTTAATCGAAAATTAGCTCACTGCTTGTGTCTAGTGTTATCCGTGCTTTTGAGTATTTCGTTTCTTTACTAGCAGGAAGCCAACGAACGGATTGTAAGTGTACACAGAGTCGGTCTACAGTCTACACTAGACTCGTTGGACCAAGCGAAAACTCGTATTTTTGGTGAAGCAGACTGCCGGTCCTCGTGTTACAATTTCCTAAAAATCAGGAGACAATATTTCAAAATCATATCCAGCGCGCTCTCTTCTCAACGGAGCGGACCGCGAACCCTCCTTCACTGTCACGACTCCGGGTCCGGCAGTAGCCTCGCTGTGCCGGCGGCATCAGCCGCAGAGTCAGTCCTTCCACCGTCGTCCTTCTCCGGTTCGAAGAGCTCGAACCGCTCGTCGTCGAAGCGGCTCCGGAACCCAGACCCCTCACGCTCCTCCAGCAGCTCCATCTGCTGCAGCTCGGACCCGATAAGCGACTGCATCCGCGCGCGGTCCCTGTCCCGGGGATAGCTGCAGTAGAGGAAGGAGTATATGGCGGTGCAGACCGTGAAGGGTATCGCGATGGCCGTGTAAAGCGCCTTGGCCAGTGACGCGGCGTTCTCCCGGTCTCTCTCGGGGCTGCTGCCGTTCTTCCCCGCGCCGCCGTCCGCCAGCTTGAACCCGTACAGGTGCTGCGACAGGAAGCCCACGGCCGGCGGCGCGAACGATGCCAGGATCGACTCGAACGAGCTGTCCAGCGCGTAGATGCTCGTCCTCGATTTCACCGGCACGATCTCCGCGAAGATCGGGCTGCACGCCAAGCAGAGCAAATATCGATCGATCATTTGCTCCACATCGTACGAAATGGAGCGCGAGCTCTCCGTTCATACCTGTTTGTAGCGGCTGAATTCCAGGAGATGACGAGTCCCATGACGAAGAGGACGAGTACGTGGGCCACGCCAGTGGACGGGTCATTGGGGAGGCCGAGGAGGAGGATACCGGCCAGAGGCACGCCCGAGCCGGCGCTGATCTGAGACAGGACGATCCTCCCGGCGTTCGGGTACCGGCGGGCGAGTGCGTCGCCCATCTTGCCGCCGAGGAGGCCACCCAGGGACGTCGCGACGGAGAACACCGTCATGAACACGGCCGTATCCCCGTGGCTGAACCCGACGAGCTCCAGCCACATGGCCAGGAACGACATCGCCGACCACGGGAACGAGCCGCTCACACCCTGCGCCACGAAGATCTGGAACGTCGGGATCTGGATCACGGTCCTGGCCTCCCTCAGCAGCTCCTTGGCATCGTCCCACGCCGACCGCTTCTCGCCGACCGCTGACGCTTCGCCTGTCCGGAAGTTGGGGTCGACGGCGAAGAACCACACGAGGACGCCGACGACCACGCTGATGGCCGCCACGAGATGGAACGCGAAGCGCCAGCCGGCAATCCCGAAGATGGTGGTCGGCGCGAGAAGCAGAGCAGAGAAGCCCCCGATGATGGACCCGATGCTGCTGGTCAGCTGCAGCCACCCGAAGGCCGTGCCGCGGTGCTCGTCGTCGGTGGAGTCGGCGACCAAGGACTGGACCGCCGGTATGACCAGGGCTAGGCCGATGCCGTTCAGGCCTCTCGAGATCGCTACCTAGCAAACCATCGACGTCGCTTAGCTCTGAGTTTCAAATCGGCGGTTAGTCCCCAAATCAGCTAATGACAATTTGTGAGCTTAAGCTCTCGAGATCTATGCTCGACAAAGAGACAGCGGCCTTAACTAGCCACCAGCTTTCTACTATAGGAGGCGCGAGTTGGCCGCTGTAGCCATTGATGTACGAGCGGAGGTTGAGCGGCGGGGCTCACCTGGAGGAAGGTTTCGGAGATGGCAACGAGGAATGTGGCGGCGGCCCAGAGGAATGCCCCGACGGCGATGACGTGGGCGCGGTTGTGGCGCGACGCGGCGTAGGCGGCGAGCGGGTAGCAGGCGGCCTGAACGATGGAGCGGTAGAGGGTGAGCGTGCCGAGGCCCGTGGGCGTGGCGTGCAGGGCGGCGCCGACCTCTCGGTACACCGCCGGCAGAAGCGCCTCGTCGGCGCGCTCCATGATGGACGCCAGGTTCACCAGCACCAGCGTCCGTCGCTCCTCCCAAGACACCGCCGGCCCCATCTCCAAGCTACGCATGAATCCGTCGCCCCTCTTCCCGCAGATTGCTCAGCTCGGACCCGCGAAAGTCGCCATCGGTAGCGCCGGCGATCTGGGGAGTCTTGTGTCTTGTCTTCGCGGGTATTTTATATTACGACAATACGACTTGTATGCTGTTTGACTGCAAGCTCCGGTCTCTCTGCGACCTATGAATCCCGGGATTTAGAGATTTTATCACTTAACACACTTCCTGGGGCTTTTTTTTTTCACAGAACCACAATCCTAGTTTTATTTTTCACAAAACACCAACATTTGGGTAATTGTTTACACAAAACATAGAACTTGTCATTAACACATTTGACTAGTAATTAGCATGTTGGGTCCACTGACATGATGTTGGGATAATAGTTTGCTGCAAATTTTGCTACACACTAAACATAAGATTTAGACAAGATGATCCATACCAATACATTTGGCAGTACTATTGCATTTGCTACACAAATGAATGACCAGCAGACAATATTTATTAAAATTATAACCACACAGGACATCAAATTTAGATAATATGTTCTAAGACAAAAGTGACCTACCAGACGCTGGGTTAGAAACGAGCCTAATGGGTGGTCCATGCACACTAATCCTATATAACTAAGAAGTTCATCCTCACTACTCTTGACATGCAAGACGTCCACCTCACTTACCCTCCACGTCATACATTTTTCCATGTCATCCCACCTAGCTCAGCCTCCCACGTTATTGCATCCCTTTTGACTAACCACTTTTTCTATGCGAGTACTATTAGTCACCAATTACCAATCAATTACCAAAGCCGCACTCACCTTCCTTCGATAACACATGCAGCATGCCGGCGGGCGGTCTAGCTAGGTACATTCATAAATACGGCCTGTTAATCTAGCCTTTTCAGGTTACCATTGCTATTTTTCCTGGTCACCTAGTAAGTAACGCACGTCGCACAGTCAGTCAGCCACCAACGATTATGCGATTGGGGCTTCCCGGAAATGTTTATCTTACTTTTTTGTTGCAGAAGCGGCACACTTTAGCCGGTTACACTCAACGATGATCAAGTCAACATGGTTGCAATCTCATGTTATGTGGCCCCTACCCATCATGTCCTTTCTTGATTACTTCTCTACATTTTTTGGTTTGTCTACCCTGAGCTGGAGTTATTTTGAAAAATTACAGTGAAGTCCGACTACTCAAATCATGTAATGATCAACATATTTCTAGGTGTTCTCTGGACACAATTCTCAATTTCTCCGTGGAAAGCTGCACAATCTCATGAAAATAGGAGTACTCTATATATGGAAATGATGTGACGATTCCTTAGAGTATACTCCTTTGTCCCAAGGAATGTTTAGAGTAAATACTCCGTGGTCCCATGGTTCCTTTAGAGTAATACTCATTTTTACCACATTTTCATGTGCAAAATATATGCTACCTAGCTTCATTTCATAGGTAGGATCTATATGATTTCATAGTCCTTGACCTAGCAAGTTGTACACATTACAATCATGAATTTCGCTTTGGTGTGTCAACCATCATAATTACAAATAATCATCTTACTATTCTGCTAATTATTTTTTAAGGTTTATTTTGCATGATGAAATATATTTTTCCAATATGTCCCGCAGCAAAGCGCGGGGTATCATCTAGTTAATTGTCAAACCAGCTAACAACGTCTCATGTGTTTGGTGCAAAACCATTACCCCAAATGTTGATGTTTTGTGAAACAAAGTATAAAGGTTGTGGTTTTATGATTTTTTTAATAGTATGTTCTAAGACAGAAGTGGCCTACCAGCATCGTTGGGTTAGAAACTAGCCTAATGGGTGGTCCATGCACACTAATTAATTGTCAAACCAGCTAACGTCTTATGTGTTTGGTGCAAACCATTACCCCAAATGTTGATATTTTGATACTTCAAAAAAATGGTTATATTTTGTGAAACTAAGTATAAAGGTTGTGTTTTATGAAAAAATTGTCCCAATAAGTGGTGTTAAGTAATAAAATCTTCGGGATTTAAGAACAATCAGAGCAGATAGTCAGCGCGCTTGTGCCGCGCCGGTAATATCAGGGCTCTAGTTGCACACCGTGTAGGCCTTGCATGGGAGGATTATGCTCTGTAACGAACTATTTTTTTTACCAACATGATAGGTGAGCGTTGAGGATAAAGGAAATTCGGTTTTGCTAATTCTCGGCTCACAGAAAATTAGCTAAGAGCTCAGTCCACTCCTCCACTTTCAGATCGGTGCGCGGCTTATCTTATCTTTCCAGCCCTTTCCTCCACCTCGCGATGCATGAACGCATAGAACAGATGCGAGGGGGAGAAAGGTGGAGATGGAGGGCGCACGGTGAAGATGGTGACGACGAAGAGGACAAGAAATGGAGCGCGACACGCGGCTTATATAATCTTCTTAGTCTTCCACCTCGCAACACACGAACACATAGAACAGACGAGAGAGGTAGGAGATGGAGGGCACACGGTGGAGCCTGAGACGGCGATAACAAAGAGGACGAGGAATGGAGCGAGTCAGAGCTACCGAAAGCAAGCAAGAAACTTAGAATTGGGGGGAGGTGCGTGTCAACATTGTAGCAGATATGACCTCTCACCCAACTTAGAGGGATGGCCAGGGCAGTAACGGAGCGACGAAGGAGGAAATCAGGGCATGGCGGGAAATCAATGTGCGCAACAACACACCAACCATGGGTGGTGAGGACATAACTTCGACCACCGTTTGTTGCGGGGCATGGCTCGGCAGAAGAGAAGGCTCGCTGGAGGGAGATAAGAAAGTCATTGTTATTTTTTTAGAAAGTGGTGTTTTCTAAATTCTACTCACTTTGTTCATAATTACTTGTCGCATATTTGTTTAGACGCACACAATTTACTATACGGATTAATATGAATCTAGATAAATCTGCGACATCTAATTCGGGACAGAGCGAGTAGCAGTTTAGATAACGTCCTTTAGATCGGCAAATTTTGTCTTAACATCTCAGCTAAATAATCTCTTCCCCAATTACAAAGTGACAAGGATTGTTCTACAGTAAGCTTAAGTTAAGCTCAAACATACATATTAGACATCTATATATACCATTTTATATTTTTCCGAACTTTTTGGAGTACAAAGGTGAAGTTTTCAATTCAAATAAATTAAACAAGAGTCTCCCTGTTGCCCGAGCTCCATTAGGAGTTTCCATTAACGTTAGTGCTTACTAATGTTTGTACTCTCTAATGTCTAGATACATCCAAATCTAAATAAATCCAAGTTAATTAATTTGGATTGGAGTGAGTATATAAACTTCTTCACTTATTTCCATGAGGTGTCAGGCAAACAACGACATATTTTACCTAGGCTGTGAATTCTTTGGAGCAAATAACACCCTCACAAGATTGAGTAATCTGGAGAACTAAGGGTTCCAGCCACCCCATCCTGAAAACTCCACCGAAACACCGCTTTCTCTAATTTTAAGCAAATATCCAGTTTTCCATTCTGCTTCACCGTGACGACATGCTGGCTTACCTTACCATCCTGAGCGAATTTGTCACCAAACAGCACAATCTCATGATCAAAGCCACTGCTGAAAGCCGTGAAACTCAAAGGACGAGGATGGTTAGCCTTTGCAAAGACTTGTATTACAGCCTCAACACTCCATGAAAGGAACATGTAGTCTATCTCCAGGCTGCAGCTCTCGCCAGGAATCTGGCCTGTTCGCATTAGATCAAACCGTGACTGGACATAAATCTCAACGTACGCAGAGAGCAACTTTTCATCAGCAGATCCATCTCCGTCCTTCTTTACCCAAAGATCAACTTCCAGTAATGCAGGGTCCAGTACATGCATCCCTCGACAAGGGCTACAGAGAGGTAATGTAAAGAAATCCTACAATTTAACAACTCGTCAGAAGTGACCAAAGTAATCCATTTGCAGGTACATTAGTATTTATATTGACATAATAAGCTCTTAAAATATGCCTGCTCATGTTTAAATCAAGTATAGGGTGATACTCCTTTGTTTTAGAATACAAAATGAAAGCATGTGCTTGTGGCATTGATGACACTTTCTCCGGTTTGCCCTCTCATTTATCTAGCCAACCACTTCAACATTTATAACCAAACATTCACATTTGAGTAAACTATTTTCTCAGTCACTAAATACTGTTCAAGTGTATTTTAAGATCACTTGTCTCCTAGTTTTGCACATTTAGGTCAAATTAAGTTGGTTAGTTGTTTGCACGGCATAAGCACCATGCCACAACGAATGAGTGAGTCAACTTAATAGTTGCCCACTGATATGTATAACTTCATCTTAGTTTTTACGTATTTAATCCAAACAGAAACAAACAGGTGACTAGGGTATCTTCCACATAAACCATGGACTATTGAAATACCATCCACTACAATTCCAATGATCCAACATATGGCATGTCGTTTACAGCCACTTGCACTGCGGCCCGTTGTTTGTTTGGCATATGCAAACAAGAAACCAAATGCATCATGGATACAGGATGGTTGCAGGAACGAGTGACTGTTTTTCCGAACATGTTCAGTAAATCAATTCAGACATGTTAGTACGTAAGCCCAAAAATGAGTCAAACAAATGATCATGTGTATGCCAATCTTATTGTAAGGACCACCTAACTAGGCACAACTGCAATGTTACCTCCTTAGTACAGAGAAATTACAGCTGTTGGAAGGAGTGGAGCAGAGAGGGAGGACAAACGGTACTGGGCATGGGAATCCGCACTTGTCGAGACGATTTATACATTTCAGCATGTGGCTGACGCAGTGTTTGTTTGAGGCATGTGGATGGAAACAGGGAATAGCTGAAAGAAGCAAGAATAAATCGCTCTAGAAGCTGCTGATATGGGATCGAGAAGATAAAGTGCAGCAGAGAAGGGGTGTGGATTGCAGTGTTAGCGTGTTGTGCTATTGTTGCAATGAAGCAGATGAGAGGAGTTAACTGGATGCTTGTCTGTCATGCTGGAGACAGAGGAGAAGAGAGAGTTCAGTCTGATGTTGCCTGTTGGCACTTTGCTTGTGGGGATGAGGTGATGCCATAGTAGAAGCAGCCCATGAGAGTGTTTGCTCTAAAAAAGGGGAAGAATGGTGGTTTATATACAATGGCGGGTTGGTGATAAAGAAGGTGAAACACAGAGGAAGATGTGTTTGAGGGGAAGATGGAAGAGGCCAAGTGAGGCAAAGCTGCAGGAGCATGGTAATGACTGCTAAATGACCAATGGTGTCGTGGAAATGGCCACGGCAGTCGCTGCTGTAGGTAGCGATTGATAGAATCGGGGGCGACAGCTGGCGGCCATCTGCGGTGCGAGATGGGGGTGGATGCACATGGGTTTACCCAGGTTCGGCCCCCCGGAGGATAAAGACCTACTCCTGCTAGATTAGATTGATGGAGAGCGAGTTATAGGGGTGGCGAGCTCGGCGTCTAAACAGTGAGTCGCTTGAAGGGGTGTATGATGGAACGTAAGTCCTCAGAGTATCCTATGGAGGTTTATATAGGAGGCACCTCGCTAGGGTTTACAGTTTAGAACCGAACAACATATGGATTCGGAGACTTTGACCTAATCCGACTGGGCTTCGAGTATGCTCCTGGGCCTCTAGTCTCCAATCGCTAGGCCTCCTCCGCAGTCGCATTCCAGTCGCCGTCCTACTGGCCCACTCGCTAAGCCTTTGACCGAATCGGAACGTCCTGCTAGGCATACCCCATTCAGCATATCCTCATCAGTAGTCCCCGAGGCCATCGTTGATTCAGACGCAGGTGTTCATTTGGCAGTCGGAGTAGGCGAGTCCAATTTGGACGCTTAGTCAAATCGGCGATGGACTCTGCCGAACCAAGGAAATTTTCCACCGGGTTTCCAGTCGTTGCTTTGGCGAATGCAATCATTACCAAGCCGTTGCCCCGCTGACTGGACAGCGCACAGTTGCAGGCGAGTCGAGTGAAGGAATTGGACCGTCAACTTGGTGAAAACTATCCGTTGGGTAGTCCAACGGTAACTTCGGCACAATTACCGGGGGTAACGGCTACCCCGAGATTGGCAGGCAGCACTTCTTTATAAGGGGAGTGACGGATCAGTCCTGTAGATCCTTCCTCGCATTCTTCTCCCTCGCTCGTCCATTCCCTCTGTCTTCCCTCGATCTAGACTCTCCAGACCAAGCGACCTTGCTCCCTTTCTGATGGCGCCTCCGAAAGGCCTGTGGGGGAAATCCAAATGCACTGAGGTGCAGCGCAGGTCCTTTGAGGACGCCGAGGTCCTCTGTAAGGGGAATTGGCGGATCCCCGCGCCTTCCGAGATCGAGCCGAAGCCATGTATTAGCGAGTTCATCTACTTCCCAAGCCATTTGGAGAGGGGCTTGGGGTTCCCACTTCGTTGTTCTTCCGGCGGTTCTGCGTATAATATGCGATCAAGCCGTCGGATCTCGGCCCGCACAGTATCGAGCAGCTAGCGATCTTCGTCGCCTTCTGCGAATGCTATCTTGGCTGCATGCCGTACTTCCCGCTGTGGTTGGAGCTGTTCCATGGCCGCATCGGGTGCGAAGGGTCCGGCGGCCCAATCTTGGCAGCCCAATCTTGGCGGCCGGAGGAGTCACCTTTCAGCTGAAGCTGAAGGTCAATTTCGTCAAGCTCATGTTGCCGAAGAAGGCCGCGAGCGAATGGAAGAAAAGATGGTTCTATGTGAAGGATTCCACCCCCTCCGGTGAAGTGGCGTTGCCGGAATTCATCACGGGGAGAAGCGATCCCCGTCGGCTGGCAACAGATAGGCTCCCTGGCGATCAGAGGATGGCCGTCACGGAGATGATGGACCAGATCCAGAAGTTGAAGCACCAAGGGTTGTCCACGATCAACATGTACAACTGTTGGCTCGGGCGGTGCCTGGTTCCGTTGGCGGCCCGACCGCACTGGATGTACGAGTACAGCGGGAAGAACAATCCTTCCCGGACCAGCAAGGATTCATGGGACGCTGAAGACTATAAGGCCGCCTTGAAGAAGATTACTGACGTGGAATTTACAACCACATCGGCCGGGCTCGCCCTGTACGTGCCTGTGAAGAACGAAGCTCCTACATTAAGTCTTTTTCAGGCGCGGGGCCACCACGGCGTTGAGCCTAGGGCTCGCGCACTTCCTTGAAGACTTCAACCTCGACGACGTCACCAGCAGCTACCCTTCAGCGACTGGCGCGGTGGAGATGTCGGAGGTGTTGAGGCTGACCGCCAAGGCTGCCCCCTTTGCTGATCGGGTGCTGGCGATGGGGGACCTGCTGCCGTACCAGGAGACGGTGGTGGCGCCGGGCGACCCCGAGCCAGAACATCGCGACCTGAAGTCGGAGCAACCCTTTCGGTCGGCGCTGTCGAAGTCGCTGTCGACCTACCCGACGAACCCATGGCAGCCATTCGTCCGTGTCAAGAGTGGTGGCGATGCTTCTCCATCGGGGCCTGCAAAATAAATAGCTTTCCTGGGGCAATTTGTAAGATATGCCAAGTGGCGACTTTTGTAATATAAACAGTATTTGTGTATGGGAGTAAGACGAGTCAATCGACTCGCAATGCAAGTTTAATTGTGTGGTGTTTAACTTTTGTTTGAGTGAGTCCCCGAGCGCGTCCGCCCTTTAATGGGGTATAACTCGTTTGTGTACATATGTGTTTGCTTTGGATTTTTGTGTTTGGTTGTCCCTCGCGACTCCGAAGGGGTGAGTCCCCGAGCACGAGTAGAGTTGTTTTAGGCGATTCCCCGAGCGTGTGCCTATTATGGGTTGTTGGTGCATTGTTTGTAACACGTCTCTTCCCTCCGAGCCAGTCGCGTGGCGAGTCCAAGGCAGCTCTCTTACTTGGTGTGTTCCCGAGCCGTGTGAGGTTTTCTATTTGCGAAGTCCCCATGCGTGGTACTTAACCATTCGAGTCGCTTTGCGCGAGGATGGGGAGGACAAGTTGCTGTGGGAAGCGTATGTTGGTCGTCTTGGCCCGGTGGGCCAGTCGAGCGGGGCGACTCCGATGGTGGCTTTGGGTTGGCGTGTTCGTGGACGACACAAAGCCCGAATATTTTCGATGCCCTTGGGTCGCACTACTTAGCCATGCCAGTCGCTCGACCAAGGGTTGACTTCTGTAGGTAGCGTATTGCTAAATGTACGAGTGCGAGTGGCACAAGAGTATGGCGAGTGGACACAATTTGTGCGATCCGAATGAATTTTATTATATATCATCTAGGTACAAGTTTGAGTTCTATGTATAGAACTTTCGGAGAAGGTTTACATTCCATGGCCTCCCGACCTCAAGCTGGCCATCGCCTCGTATGTCGATGAGGTAGTAGGCGTCGTTGCCGAGGACATGTCCTATGGCGAATGGCCCCTCCCATGGGGGGGAGAGCTTGTGCATGCCTTTCTTGTCCTGGGTCAATTGTAGGACCAAGTCGCCCTCTTGGAAGGTGCGGGTCCGGACTCGGCGGCTGTGGTAGCGGCGGGGTCCCTGCTGGTAGATGGCGGTGCTGGAGCGAGCCAGGTCGTGCGCCTCGTCGAGCTGGTCGATGCTGTCTTGGCGGGCGATCTCGTTTGTCGCCTCGACGTAGTTGGCGACTCGAGGTGAGTCGTGCTCCAGGTCGGTTGGCATTGCGGCTTCAGCACCGTATACCATAAAGAAGGGCGTGAACCCTGTGGAGCGGTTGACGGAGGTGCGGATCCCCCATATTACGGAGGGGAGCTCTTCGACCCAGCATCATGGGGTCCACTCGAGGGGCACTTGGAGTCGTGGCTTGAGTCCATGGAGGACACTCTGATTGGCGCGTTCTGCTTGGCCGTTCGACTCCGGGTGGGCGACTGAGGCGAGGTCGAGTCGTATGCTATGCTCTTCGCAGAATTCTGCCATGGCGCCCTTGGCAAAGTTGGTGCTGTTGTCTGTTATGATGCTGTGCAGGTAGCCGTACCGGTAGATAAGTTCGCGGAGGAACTTGGTGGCCGTCTTGCCGTCACACTTTTTGATCGTCTTAGCTTCGACCCATTTGGTGAATTTGTCGACCGCGACCAGGAGGTGGGTAAAGTCTGATGGGGCCTTCTTGAATGGGTCGACCATGTCCATGCCCCATACGGAGAATGGCCAGGTGATGGGGATGGTCTTGAGTGCCGAACCAGGGAGATGCATCTGCTTGGCGTACTTCTGGCACCCGACGCATCGTTGGACGATGTCGGTGGCATCGGCGTGTGTGGTGAGCCAGTAGAAACCGTGTCGCATGGCCTTGGCGACCAGCGACTTGGCGCCGGCGTGGATGTCCTGAAGGATCTTGCGTCCTTCTGGCTGTACACAGCGCTGGCTGTACACACGTCGGTCACGCTGCGTTTGTGGAGCTCGCCGTTGATGATGATGAAGGACTTGCATCGGCGCACGATCATTCGCGCTTCCGTCTCGTTGCTTGGGAGGATCTTGTGCTCGAGGAAGGCGACATATGGTGCCGTCTAGTCGCTGGGCTCCACGATCATGGCGACTAGGGCCGACTCAGGTTGTAGTGGTATCCCAACGTCGATCTCCTTCGGCGGGGAGACCGAAGGCTTGTGGATGATGTCGAGGAAGACGCCTGCGGGTGGCGTTTGCCGAGCTGACCCGATGCATGAGAGGCATCTGGCTCCTCGTTCTTTCGCCTGTCGATCCACTCGACTAAGTAACCATCAAAGTGTCCTCCCAGCTGGTCTACCGCTTGGCGGTATACTATCATTGTCGGGGAGACGGCGTCGCAGGTCCCGGCGACTTGGCCGGTGACTAGATCGGAGTCGCGGTAGCATCGTAGGAGGTTGATGTTCATTTCCTTGGCGGCCCGCATCCCGTGAAGGAGGGCCTCGTACTCTGCCATGTTGTTGGTGCAGGGCTTCAAGTTGAGGTGGATCACGTAGCGGAGCTTGTCTCCCTTGGGGGAGGTCAGTACGACCCCGGCCCCAGCGCTGTCGGCGTTCTTGGACCCGTCGAAGTGGAGCGACCAGTAGTGGAGGTATGGGAGCTTCTCCGGCTGCTGTGCTTCTTCCCAGTCTGCGAGGAAATCAGCCCAGGCTTGCGAATTGATCGCTTTGCGGGGCTCGTACTTGATGTTGTGGACGCCGATTTCGACGGCCCACTTGGTGGCTCACCTAGTTGCCTCGCGATTATGTATTATGTCCTGTAGTGGCGCGGAGGAAACGACCGTGATTGGGTGCTCCTGGAAGTAGTGTGGGAGTCGTCGTTGAGCTCGGAATACCACGTATACCAGTTTCTAGTACTGCGGGTAGCGCTGTCTTGAGTCCGTCAGGACTTCGCTGATGTAGTAGACGGGGCGCTGCACGGGGCGCTCCTTGCCCTCCTCTGGCCGTTCGACGACCATCACGGCGCTGACGACTCGAGTGGAGGCTGCCACATATACGAGCATGGGCTCTTTGTTGATTGGGGCGGCGAGGAGTGGATTGAGTGCGTTGTCCGCCTCCATGTCCCATTGGAACGTGGGGTTCTTGCGCATCAGGCGGTAGAGGGGCATTTCCTTCTCACCGTGCCGGGGAATGAAGCGACTGAGAGTCGCGACTCGCCCGACCAACTTCTAGATGTCACGCATGCACTCGGGTTTCCCGAGTCGCACGATGGTGTCGATCTTGGTGGGGTTGGCCTCGATGCCTCGTTTGGAGACCACGTATCCCAGGAGCTGTCTGGTGGGGACGTCGAAGGTGCATTTTCCTGGGTTGAGCTTGATGTTGTACCTCTGCAGGTTTGCGAAGGTTTCGGCCAGGTCGGCGAGCAGGTTATTCTGGTGGGTGGACTTTACCACCACGTTGTCAATGTAGACGTGTATGTTGCGGCCAATTTGGCTTGCGAGGCACTTCTACATGCACCTTTGGTAGGTTGCATCGGCGTTCTTGAGGTCGAACGTCATGGTCGTGTAGCATAAGGCGCCGAATAGCATGATGAACGCCGTCTTCTCCTCATCCTCGACCACCATTTTGATCTGGTTGTAGCCAAAATACGCGTCGAGGAAGCACAGCGACTCCGATCCCGCGGTCGAGTCGATGATCTGGTTGATGCGTGGTAGGACGAACTCCTCCTTCGGGCAGGCACTTTTGAGGTTGGTGTAATCGATACACATTATCCACGTGTTGTTCTTTTTCAAAACCAGGACTGGGTTTGCCAGCCAGTTGCTCGACGACACTCTTCATTGAAGGGCCACAACGACTACTTTACTGGTCGCACTTTGGGGTCGGCGTTGAGTTTGTGCTCAGCGAGTTCCCTCGGGACACCGGGCATGTCAGATGGTTTCCATGCGAAGATGTCGCGATTCTCACGGAGGAACTCGATGAGCACGCTTTCCTATGCGGGGCTCATGTGTGCCCCAATGGTGACCGTCTGGCTAGAGTCGCCTGGGACGAGCTCGACGGTGCGGGTGTGCATGGTCACCTCGAATGTGGAGCTCGCGGCGGTTGGCTTCTTCAGGATGGTGGGGTCCTCCTTAGTATTTCACGTGTTCCTCCGCGTGGTCAGTCTCCATGGCGATGATGGCGTCGGCGAACTCAGCGCCTTTGTCTTCACATTCCACGGCCATATCAGGGTCACCGTGGACGGTTATGATGCCACTTGGCCCTGGAAGCTTCATCATGTCGTAGGCGTAGTGGGGGCCGCCATGAATTTGGCGAACGTTTGGCGTCCCAGGACGCATTGGTAGGGGTTGCGGAAGTTCACTAGCTCGAACTCGATCCGCTCGGTGCGGTAGTTTGCCAGTGTGCCGAAGGTGACTGGCAGAGTTACTTTTTCGATCGGGTACGCCTTCCGACCGGGGACGATGCCGTGGAAGGTTGTCAGGGTCGGCCTGATTGCTGATTCTGGGAGCTGGAGCCTCTTGAACGTGTCCAAGTACATGATGTTGATGGAGCTTCCACCGTCCATCAGTGTCTTGGGCATCCAATAGTCGGCCACTTTGGGCCTCACCACCAGGGCGACTCGCCCTAGGTACTCGATCTTGGGTGCGTGGTCCTGGCGACTCCAGGTAATGCTTTGCTCAGACCATTTGAGGAAGCGGGGGATGTCGACCTGCATCACCGCATTGACGGCGACTGCGCGGGCGAGCACCTTCTTCTCGCGCTTGGTGCCAAGCCTAGTGAAAGTGTGGAGCGACCCGACGGCGTTGCCGAAACCACCGGCGTTTCTGTTATCCCGTGGCGGGTTGTTGTTGGGGTCGTCCCGTGCCCGCCTTGCTTTTTCGATGTCCTTGAGGGAGTGGCAGTCGGTGGTAGTGTGAGTGGCAGGCTTTCCCTCCCTGCTGTGGTAGACGCGGGGTTGGTTGAGCAGGGTGGCAGGGTTGAATTTCAGCCTTGCCGCGTTGTTGGCGGGGTAGTTTCCTCTGTCGCGGCGGAAGTTCTTCGGGTCGCGTTGGCCATAGCCGGCATTGGCGACGAAGTCGACTCGCCCGTCACCACGGCGTTTGTCGGTGATGCGGGTTTTGTTGTAGCGCATGTCGCGCTGTCGCCCGCTTTCGTGGGCGCTGACGCGACGCCTTCCTCCCGACTCATCGTCAGAGTCCTGGTTGGGGTCCTCTTCCACGTAGCGCTTGGCGATCTCGAGGAGGTCGGGGATGTTGTCGAGCGTCCGGTAGACCCTCTTGATCTTAGCGACTAGGGGTTCATACCGGCACGCGTTCTTGAAGCAGTGTATCGCCGTGTCTAGGTGGATGCTGGAGGCGTTGATCCATAGTTACTGCCACCTTTGGATCTAGTGGCGGGTCGACTCGCATTGTCCCTGGATGCATCGTTCCAGGTCCTCGATGGTGGTGGCGCGGGTGTAGGAGCCCTCAAAGTGCCTGACGAAGGCGTCCCGCATCTCCTCCCACGAGTCAATGTTGTCGGCGGGGAGGGTGTTGATCCATTGTCGGGTCGCACCCTCCATCATCAGGGGGAGGTAGCGAGCGGCTAGCAGGTTGGTGTGGCCGGCGATTCCCATCGCCATGAGGTATGTGTCCAGCGAAACCGCTGGATCGTACTTTTCGATCTCCTTGGGCGCCTTGAAGTTGGTGGGGTACTTCTCGCCTCGGATCATAGGTCCGAAGCACTGGGGACCGACTCGGCTAAGCGAGCCCCTGGGTTCGGGGTCGCCACGGTTGGTGAGGGTGTGCCTCAAGTCATTGGGTTGGCGCGCCCGCCAAGCTTGGTTGTTAACGATGTGCGTTCGGGCGTCGATGGGTTGCCCGTTGGCGGCGACCGTGCTGTTCACCAGTCGCGGCTCGTTGGTGGAGAGCGCGGGGTTGGCGGCCCGTGGCTGGTTCGCCAGGGGCTGCGGTGGTGGGCAGGTCACGGTGTTGGCGACGGTTGGGTGGCCGCTTGAGGCCGCCCTGCTTGCCGAAGAGCGGGAATACATCCGCCCCCACGGGTCGACTCCTGCGGCTTGCTGCTCGACGGCCCTGGCGAGTAGGGCCTTGGCGTACTGGATCTGAAGCGCACCTTCTCCCTCGACGTCGAGGCTGGCGACTGCAGCGTCGACCGCGACGGCATTGTCCATCGGGGTGGAGTACAGTGGGAGTCTGTTGGCATCGCGAGCCTGTGGCGAGATTATGATCCGCGGCTGGTCCGGCGGGGGTGCGCGACCAATGGGTGGTGGTGGGGCCCCAGTCGCCGGTGCGCCGGGTGGTGGTCGATTGCTGCCACCTAGTGGCACGTTCTCGCAGTACTCGCGCTCAGCCGCGCGTGCAGGGTCGCTCTCGTCGATGAAGTTTAGGATGCGGCCTTGGACATTGGAGTTCAGGCGGGTCCTGATGCGGCGCTGGTGGTAGAGCGACAGCTCCTGCACCGTTGCCCGCTCGAGGCAGAATTTCTCGCGCTTGGCCAGCTCCTTGCGCTGCACCTCCTCCAGTCGCAGGCGGGCTTCCTCCACCTCCGTAGCCGTCGCGGTTGGGGGCATCGTTGTAGAGAATGGATCTGGCGGGGCGACCGTGCTGCCCGCCATGTAGATCGCGTTGAAGCGCTTGGATCTGGCGAGGAAGTCCTTGGGAGACTCCAAGCCGGAGTCGGAATCAAAGATCCCAAGGATGGAGGAGTCCTCAAAGTCCTCAGGGTTGGAGACCCGCATGATGGAGTCCCCCCGTGATGCTGCGGTGATAGATCCGTTGACCTAGGCAGGGGTCGCGGAGTCGGTGTTGTCGTGGAGGGCCACGTCATCCGCATCGGCGTTGGTCTCGACCGTGTTGCTGGCAGCCTAGTCATACTCGGTGACGAGGCTCCTGATGGAGTGGACCTGCTCCTCCGAGAGCAGATCGCGGCGTGGCGATGATCCGCCGACGATCACCGTCGCCGCCGGGTCGACCGCGCCGGTGAAGCCGACGAACAGGGTGATGGAGCCGACCGACATTATCGCGCTGTGGGTGACCGGGCATGACGCCGGGATGTAGCTGTTGGGCAGGATCTGTAAGATCCCGCCGATGGTGATCATGCGGCCGGTGGTGATCGGCCGGTCGATCGGCGAGTAGGGTCTCGCTGCAGAACTCAGGCCAGTCCGGCTAGGCCCCACGGTGGGCACCACTGTCGTGGAAATGGCCACGGCAGTCGCTGCTATAGGCAGCGATTGATAGAATCAGGGGGAGAGCTGGCGGCCATCTGCGGTGCGAGATGGGGGCGGATGCACATGGGTTTACCCAGGTTCGGCCCCCCGGAGGGTAAAGACCTACTCCTGCTAGATTAGATCGATGGAGAGCGAGTTACAGGAGTGGCGAGCTCGGCGTCTAAGCAGCGAGTCGCTTGAAGGGGTGTATGATGGAACGTAAGTCCTCGGAGTACCCTAGGGAGGTTTATATAGGAGGCACCTCGCTAGGGTTTACAGTTTACAACCGAACAAGATATGGATTCAGAGGCTTTGACCTAATCCGACTAGGCTTCGAGTATGCTCCTAGGCCTCCAGTCTCCAATCGCCATGCCTCCTCTGCAATCACATTGCAGTCGTCGTCCTGCAGGCCCACTCGCTAAGCCTTTGACCCAATCGGAACGTCCTGCTAGGCATACCCCATTCGGCATATCCCCATCAAATGGAGAGAGACTGGTTACTGGTAGCAATTAGCAGGAGATGGAGGAAAATGTTATCGTGTATCTTGGTGCATCAGTAAGCTAAATGATGGTAATAGTCGATGGAGAGAGACTGCTAGCAAGAGCCGGGTTGGCATGAATATCATCAGACAGTCTGCTAAGCTCAATGATGGTAGTGGTCGGTGTGAGAATCATGAAATAATAGCAAGATGGCCTTGGTTCTTTAAGTCTTAACCCATGCCCATCTTGAGGGAGTGTTGATAGTATCAGTGTCCAATAAAGGCAGCAGTTGAGTCCTAATTGAATAGTTTGTTGGTGCTTCTTTTTACAAAAAAAGTAGTGGACGATTACTGTTGTAAGCCCACCCCAGTTTGAGTATTGTACAAAAGAGTCTAGGGTTCCCAAGGGATCGATGCATCCCAAAATTTTCCCCCAAATTCTAAAGCGAGTATTTAAGTTGAAAAGAACTATAGTCTAAGGGGATGTGGTCATGGATGAAGAGTGACCCACTTAATTTAACCCAGATGTGCAAATTAAGAGCACGGAGACCTATTTGAGACACTAGAACAAGTCCAATGATCCAAGGGTCAATTACTATTCACATACATTATCTCTTATCCCAAAAGACTACAGTAGGTAGGAACCTCAGGATCATCTCGCCCTACCATCTTATTAGATTTATGACCTTCTCAATGCCTATAGATAATCAAAATTTGTCTTGGGAAAAACAAACAGAGGAAGCATATTAATATGATGACACCAGTCTTGCATGATAACATACTAGAATCTGATGGTATGTCATCTGGTCATAGAATGTTTAGAACATGCATCTTATAATGGGTTGATCCTTAGAAATGGAGGACTAAATGCATCTAACCTGTTACAGAGCACAACTTCAATGAATTACAAGCAAATAAGAAGGTAACTGACATAAACCTGGTATAGATGTACATCATTGTTCATGAATCAACCATTCTGAAAAACACGCCTTAATTACCTGGTCAATCGTGACAGCATCATCTCTGGGACGATTAAAAACAAGATTCCGCAGCGGTTCCAAATCATCTCTAACAGCAAATATTCCATAAACATTAATGGGATAGGATTCCTAGCTTGCCAAACGCAAAGAGAACACCTGTAGCATGACTTTTGGCCTGCGATACCCAAGAACTGATGCAGCTGCAAATACAGAGGACAAACAAGTAAGTTGTTGAATAAATATGTAAATAGCTAACTGCAGATTACTAAGAGTCAATGGTCCTTACTCGTGGAAGTATCATGGGTCCTGTATTCACGGTGGTAGCAGAAGCGACTTTCAATGCATTGACTTGTTACTTCGGGAAGTACTTTCAAAGGATAAGGAGGAAGACGAGCATTCTTATCACCCCGGGCTAGAATCTCCTTACGCAGGTCCAAGCAGTCATCACACTGCCTTGTAAAACTATCAAACCATCTGTCCACTATTTTACCCACTTCTTCCTTGGAGTAGTTTTTTCCTAAAGAATAAATGTAGCATCGATCATCAGGATTTAATTACTTTTAGTTACTTGGTGATAGAAAAGCCACTTTTTTTCCAGAAGGAACAATTAGTAACCTGGGCAATTTGTCTCGCTGTCCTTGCCGCTCAATTGGGCATCGTATTCATCGCTATCCTCCTCGTCACCGCAACATTCCTCGCCATCGCTGTCATCGTCTATCAATTGATCATCATACTCACAGATATCATCCTCCTCATCACTGTCCTCGTCTATCGATTGGGCATCGTATTCATTGATATCCTCATTGTCATCGCTAACCTTCTGTGTGCTCACAATCTCAGAAGTGCGGCAGGAAAGCTGGTCTGAATCTGCACAATTGCAACAAATAATTGATCAATAATGCCTGGTTGAGTTGGCGCAAAGCAGGTACTAAGATTAATGCAACATTGAGTAGAGGTGCACAGATAAACGCACCTGTGAACACGAGCGCTTGATGATCATGGGGTTCTGTATTCTTGATCGTGGGGCCGCCTAGGTCTGCCGGCGGATCCGTGCAAGCACCGGGGTAGCCGTCACCGTAAGTAGCATCGTGGTAGACCTCGGCTTCCCCTGATCCACTCGAGAGCTGCTCTTCCGTTGGAGGAGCCGCCATCGCCACACGAGGGTTTGCTCCGAGGAGGCGGCGGGTTGGGGGTGGGGAATGGGGAGATACGGTTCGGGTTTTTGGAGTGGGGCCGCCAACTCCAAAGCCCCCCGGGGGAAAATCGTCTTTCTTGATGCGGGGAGATTATCATTTTGCGGCCCGAAAGTTGGGGTGTCCAGGCAACGTGGTACCTGAGTTTCCCGATATCATCCGTGATGACTATAGTTGGCGTGCCAAATACTCAGAGGGTCTTTTTCGGCACTAATTGAACTTTATGTTTTAATACAAAAAATCAGGCCAACGGCCGTCAAGTTGGCCCCCTGTCAGTTCTCGCCGTTATGTCGCTCCTGTCGCTCCCGTCGCTTAGGTGTCAATTAAGCTTGCAGCGTTGGCGTCTGCATCCATTACGCGTCTTCTTCTTCCCCGGAGCGGCAATCTGTGGGGCGTCGCAGCCATGGCACGGAGCTGGGACGTGGTCGAACCTGCTCGGCCCAGCTCTCCTCCCTATAGGCTTGCAGCGTTGGCGCCTCCATTACTCGTCTTCTTCCCCGGAGCGGCACTCTGTGGTCGCGGCCATGGCGCAGAGCTGGAAGTGACGAAGCTGCTCGGTCCCGCTCTCCTCCCCATCCCGAGTCGGAGATCGCCCTCACCGTGGACGCACCCATGGCACGGTCGGGGATGAGAATTGGTTCCCGGTGAGATCTATCACCTTGTCGACCATGCTCGGTTCTGTTTTCCTCCTCTAGAATCCGAGCTTGCCGTCGCCGTGGTTGCACCCGCACCAATTCTGCCACCTCTGCCGAGGTCTCTGTGGTAGCTCAAGTTCTGGGGCTCTCCAAGTTCTGCCATGTTGGGCCTGTAAGTGTTGTTGTATGTTAAACTAGCAAATATCGTTTGTTCAAATCTCTTGGGCTGTACCAACTTCATTGTGTTTAATTATGAAAGACAAAATATAAATGACTTCTCTCAATTTCTCGCATAGAAAAATGCACAACTAATTTCATATTCTCGCAGGAACTGGCCCCCACTTGTTGAACCGGCGGCACTGCCACGATCTCCACGTAACCACGGTGAGTTCTCGAACCGAAAGTTGCAGTTACCACGTTTCTTCTGCAGTCATTCCTCTGCAGTTTTTCCTGGGCGCTTCTTCTTCCTCTGTTCTGGAACCGTGGGTTCATCTTCTTCTTCCTCTCGAAGGTAGTTCCTTGCAGGCAGTTCCTTTCACCCATTTCCTTGCAGGCATGGACGATGGGAAACGCACAACAGAGACCCACTTGGTCCCCGTCCATGGCACCACGACTTTGACAGTGGTGTACACAAATGATGAAACGACTGTGGAGACAACTCTCGCCAGGTTTGAGAAATTGCTTGAGAAAGAGAAGCACAAATTTGTGGGCTAGACTTGGAGTACACCCGTGCAAATAAGCGAGAAAATCCTCCACAAGAGATCGTTGTCGTGCAAATCGCCATACATGAGGAGGTCCTCGTTTACCACTTCTGCAAGTATGTGAAATTTAAATTTGAGATCACCACTTCTGCATCCCTTGTTCTCTTACATCCCTAGAACCATCTAAGTGCAGGAGTAAACCAACTGAGATGCGTTGTCCGGCTCTGGTCGAGTTCTTGTGTAGGAAAGGGATAACTTTCACTAGCGTGGATATCACAAATGACACAATTATGCTTTCTCGTGCATTGATAAAAATCCCAGAGGGGCACCACATCGACATCCAAAATCTGTACAAGATCAAATCATACCCAGCGAAGGATGACATGGGTGATCTGGCAGCGGAAATCATCGATAAATCCTATGAAAAACTGAAGAAATTGAAGCGACTCGATCACGACTACTAGGAGTGGAAGCCGATGAGCCTGGCGCGCCTCGAGTATGCAGCCAGAGACGCCTACATGGCATACGAGTCGTACAGTAAGCTTATTACCATGAAAGATGGGATGGTTAAGGCGGGGTTTTTCGCGAGAGAGCTATGCCCTGGTTGCAAGCTAGCCCAGGAGAAGAAGCGCGAGGAGGACAGAAAGCGGTTTCAGGATGAGCAGGGATCTTGGGACGGTGGCGACATCAAGCGGCTGAAGGGGAAGCAAGTCAAGGACGACAACAACTGGTGGTGATACATTATGTGTTTGAACTAGATTTTAGTTTCTAGTTTATTATGTGTGTGATACATTTAGTTACTTCAATACAAAATTTGAACCAATTTAACTTGTTGATGTATTTCTTGACAATTATAATATAATCGAGCTCTAGAAATATTGTATAGTGTGCATGAGCATGATCAGTAAATATAATTTAACACTAGAAACTTTAAGGCACTTCATATAAAGGAGTAGATTAATATATAAGGTTCACCAGAGATACCACGGATACATTGTCTTACATGCCACACATAGGTAATAATTAACTAGAACAAAATAAAAGCAGGGGCTGCAGCAGGACGCCGGGATATGGAGACGCCTAGCAGGGCATGGGTTTATCATCAGGAGGCAGCGATAGCCTAGTCGATGAGATACAGGCCAGTCCTGACATACTCCCGGAGGAATTTGCCGTAGGCTGCGTGCCGCGCCAAGGTAATCGCCTTATGCCTGCCTCCGCCTCTGCCAACGCCCTCCGCGTGCTAGATCATGCTGTCGAGGTCCACGTTGATTGCTCTACCACAGAATAGGCAAAACAGTCTCCCCTTACGGTAGAAACGGATTAGCCCACACCGTAACCGCCTCAGCACGCAGTGGCTCTTGTTGTCCCTGGATTCCTTCCTATCGTCCACTTCATCATCATCATCCTATTGATTTTTAAGAATATAACTTACAACTCATACATATGATTGAATTGTATTACAACTCAAGAATTGACAATATGTATATGTAAGACAATATATCCGTGGATATCAAAGATAAAGCATCTCAACAATAGTTTGATCGGTTCATATATCATTTCATCTCAACACAATGACAAATAATTGCATCAGATTGCGGCCTCATAAGTTTATTTAGGGACGACGTGAGTGAACCAAGTAACAATTGCACAGCCTGTATTGTTGTTGTACATCGCCCCAGGTTCACTAACTCGTCCCTGAAAAAATCTGACACCAATGTGTCTACCTCTCTTTTGGGACAAATTTGAATCATTGGCCACAATAAGAAATTGAAATGTAATCGTACAAAACATTATTCAGGGATATACATAACCAGGTACAAAAACAAGCCTAAATATTGTAATTATAAATAAAAAACCAAACAATTAATCCTTAGGTGCATGTTAAAAATACTTATGATCAAAACCATTCATATACATATGCATCATACCAATCATTAAAAGATTAGAAACAATTCAAGGATCATATATGTAGTTCCACATGAGAATAAATCTAGGGCCTCATAATTTCTTTTAGAGATGGAGTAGGCAAACCAAAGTACCAACAACACAACCTATATTGTTTGTGTGTATTGCTGCCTCAGGTTCACCAACCCATCCCTAAAACACGACACCATCATACGTGTCTACCCTTGAACTCTTTTGGGGCAAATTTCAATCATCGGTCTCGGTGACAAACTAAAATGTAATTCTTATACACTATGAATGCATGAAATAGATAATTTGAATATAATAGTTATATGAATGTAGAATAAATATTGCGGCCCCATAAGTTTATTCAGGGACGACGTGAGTGAACCAAGTAACAATTGCACAGTCTGTATTGTTGTTGTACATCGCCCCAGGTTCACTAACTCGTCCCTGAAAAAATCTGACACCAATGTGTCTGCCTCTCTTTTGGGACAAATTTGAATCATTGGACACAATAAGAAATTAAAATGTAATCGTACAAAACATTATTCAGGGATATACATAGTCAGATACAAAAACAAGCCTAAATATTGTAATTATAAATAAAAAACCAAACAATTAATCCTCAGGTGCATGTTAAAAATACTTATGATCAAAACCATTCATATACATATGCATCATACCAATCATTAAAAGATCAGAAACAATTCAAGGATCATATATGTAGTTCCACATGAGAATAAATCTAGGGCCTCATAATTTGTTTTAGAGATGAAGTAGGCGAACCAAAGTACCAACAACACAACCTATATTGTTTGTGTGCATTGCTGCCTCAGGTTCACCAACCCATCCCTAAAACACGACACCATCATACGTGTCTCCCCTTGAACTCTTTTGGGGCAAATTTCAATCATCGGCCTCAGTGCCAAACTAAAATGTAATTCTTATACACTATGAATGCATGAAATAGATAATTTGAATATCATAGTTCTATAAATGTAGAATAAAGATTGCGGCCTCATAAGTTTATTCAGGGACGACGTGAGTGAACCAAGTAACAATTGCACAGCCTATATTGTTGTTGTACATTGCCCCAGGTTCACTAACTCGCCCCTGAAAAAATCTGACACCAATGTGTCTGCCTCTCTTTTGGGGCAAATTTGAATCATTGGCCACAATAAGAAATTGAAATGTAATCGTACAAAACATTATTCAGGGATATACATAGTCAGGTACAAAAACAAGTCTAAATATTGTAATTATAAATAAAAAACCAAACAATTAATCTTCAGGTGCATGTTAAAAATACTTATGATCAAAACCATTCATATACATATGCATCATACCAATCATTAAAAGATCATAAACAATTTAAGGATCATATATGTAGTTCCATATGAGAATAAATCTAGGGCCTTAAAATTTGTTTCAGAGATGGAGTTGGGGAACCAAAGTACCAACAGCACAACCTATATTGTTTGTGTGCATTGCTGCCTCAGGTTCACCAACCCATCCCTAAAACACGACACCATCATATGTGTCTCCACTTGAACTCTTTTGGGACAAATTTCAATCATCGGCCTCGGTGAGAAACTAAAATGTAATTCTTATACACTATGAATGCATGGAATAGATAATTCAAATATCATAGTTCTATGAATGTAGAATAAAGTTTGCAGCCTCATAAGTTTCTACAGCGATGGCGTAAGCGAACCAAGTAACAATTGCACAGCTTATATTGATCTTGTACATGGCCCCAGCTTCGCTCACTCATCCCTATAAAAATTTGACACCAATGTGTCTGCCTCTCTTTGGAGCAAATTTGAATCATTGGCCACAATAAGAAATTGAAATGTAATCATACCAAACAATATTCAGGGATATACAAGTGCATCATACAACGCATTCATAGATCAGAAACAATACAAATATTATATATTTAGGTTCCATATGAGAGAAAAAATTAGTGCCTTATTTTTTCAGCGATGGAGTCGGAGAACCAAAATACCAACAGCACAACTTATATTGTTTATGTGCATTGTTGCCTCAGGGCCACTAACACTCCCTAAGAAAACGAGACCATCAGATGCCCTTGCACTATTTTGGGGAAAAATTGAATCATTGGGCTTAGTAAGGAATAGAAATGTAATGTTATAGGCCTGCTGTGTATCGAAATCTACACTCAACTAGCAAACTCAACTAGATGGCAGATGAGCAGATTGGGGTTTTGTGACTAGACAGATTGGGGTTTTGTGACTAGATGGCAGATGCATCAATCAACTGATCGAATCATATATATACTACTCTACTTCAAGAGCAAAAGAATCTGTACACGATTGAGCAAATCCTATGTATGAACAGTGAAAACTGCGGCTGTGACTAAAGAAGCTAGCAATGTAGTACCTCGGACTCCTCATCAGGGATCTCCTCCTCGAACTCATCATTCTCCGCGATTGCGTCAAAGATTTCTTGAACGGTGATGGGGTCGTCAATGTAGATCACCGGATTTCCTGCGCCTGCCCCCATCCAGATTTGCCGCTGGCACCACGACATTGTCGGCCACCTGCTGCTCGGCGGTGACGGCTACTACCGGCTGCTCGGCGGCGATGGCTACCACCTGCTGCTCGGTAGCGACGGCTACCAACTGCTGCTCGGCGGCGACGACTACCACCTGCTGCTCGGCGGCGATGGCTACTGGCTGGACGGACGAGTTCGCACCCTCGACGGCGTGGCGATGAGCGGCGTTCGTTCTCAGAGAAGACGCCTCCGTCTGCTTGGTGACGACCGAGCCATCTGCTGCTTCGCCTTCAACTGGCTTTACCTCCGGATCTTCTCCACGCGTACGCTTCATGGCGCACCAAGGGAAGGAGGTAGTGCAAACAAGGGAGATTTGGCGTGCGCAGCAGGTGTAGATTGGGGTCTTGGGACTAGACAGACTGGGGGGAAATGACACGAGCTCATGGAAGAAGAAGGTCGAGGAGGGTTATAAACACCGAACCGTTCGTAGTCCTCGAGTGGACATGTGTGGTGGGCCGGGGGGGTGGGGGTGGGGGGCGGGGGGCTACCACGATCTCCACCCTTTTTCTTCGGTTCCCTTTTTTTTGAAACAACATGATCTCCACTTTAGAGCTGCATTGAAAACACGCTCATGGCAGACCTCGATTCCACTGCAAGCAAGTGGCCGGGAACTAATTTCTGGCAATGTTAGATCTACTCGAGGGGGGCCCTTGACTCATGGAATTTACTAGCGGTAGGGCCCAGTTGGAAGTGAGATTGAGAGTGCTGCGTATAAATGGGATATGTCTGATTAAAATCAAGTGGCAATAAAATTGCAGCGTCCCGTCGACAACCGTGCACTCGATGACCCCGTTGCCCTGTGCATGAGTTGTACTAGTAGTAGTAGGCTTTTCAGACTTGATTAAACTTGACATGACCGCTCGACGACTTTTTCGATGGACGGCATCGTGTTCCTTCCTGTAGACGTCTCGCGGAGGGAGACATCCGTGCTGTCTCACACTGTACTGTGAAGGGCACGAGGTGTGCAACGATCATTGTTGGATCGCACAGAATCAACGGTTGGTGCGCACGATCCGCGTGACAACTGTGACAACCCATCAGGGAGTAGCAGACAGGGTGAGCCCAGTTTTGGGCTTCTACGAAAGATAGAGAGGGGGGTAGGCAAAACTAAGTAGTACCACATAAAACCAAGGGCAAAACTGAGTAGTATAAAAATGGAAAGTGTCTTGTACAATGAAATACATCGTGGAATACATCAAATTATGCCAAGATAGATCCACTAGAGTTCATTGGATGTGTGTTCTTCTCATAAACCACACCCAGTGTCATTGCATGTCTGTTCCTCTAAACAAACCACATAAGGATCCACCAGTGTCATTGCGTGTGTGTTCTTCTCATGAACCACACCCAGTGTCATTGCATGTGTGTTCTTCTAAACAAACCACATAAGGATCCACCAGTGTCATTGCCTGTCTGTTCTTTTCATGAACCACATAAGGATCGACCGGTGTCATTGCATGTTTGTTCTTTTCAAGAATCACAACTAGTGTCATTGCATGTCTTTTACTTCCATAAACCACATATGGATCCACCTAATGTGATTGCATGTCTGTTCCTCTAAACAAACCACATAAGGATCCACCAGTGTCATTGCGTGTCTGTTCTTTTCATGAACCACACCTAGTGTCATTGCATGCGTGTTCTTCTAAACAAACCACATAAGGATCCACCAGTGTCATTGCCTATATGTTCTTTTCATGAACCACACTCAGTGTCATTTCATGCGTGTTATTCTAAACAAACCACATAAGTCATTGCATGTGTGTTCTTTTCATGAACCACACCCGGTGTCATTGCATGTCTGTTCTTTTCATGAACCACGGCTAGAGTCATTGCATGTCTATTCCTCTAAACAAACCACATAAGGATCCACCAGTGTCATTGCATGTCTGTTCTTTTCATGAACCACATAAGGATCTACCAGTGTCATTGCATGTTTGTTCTTTTCATGAACCACACCCAGTGTCATTTCATGTGTGTTACTTCCATAAACCACATGTGGATCCACCGGTGTGATTGCATGTTTGTTCCTCTAAACAAACCACATAAGGATCCACCAGTGTCACTGCATGTCTGTTCTTCTCATGAACCACATAAGGATGGGCCCACCAGTGTCATTGCATGTCTGATCTTTTCATGAACCACACCCAGTGTTAGTGCATGTCTGTTCTATTCATGAACCACATAAGGATCTACCAGTGTCATTGCATGTCTTTTACTTCCATAAACCACATGTGGATCCACCGGTGTCATTGCATGTCTGTTCCTCTAAACAAACCACATAAGGATCCACCAGTGTCATTGCGTGTGTGTTCTTCTTATGAACCACATAAGGATCTACCAGTGTCATTGCATGTCTGTTCTTTTCATGAACCACACCCAGTGTAGTGTTACTTCCATAAACCACATGTGGATCCACCGGTGTCATTGCATGTATGTTCCTCTAAACAAACCACATAAGGATCCACCAGTGTCATTGCATGTCTGTTCTTTTCATGAACCACATAAGGATCTACCAGTGTCATTGCATGTCTATTCTTTTCATGAACCACACCCAGTGTCATTGCATGTGTGTTACTTCCATAAACCACATGTGGATCCACCAGTGTCATTGCATGTCTGTTCCTCTAAACAAACCACATAAGGATCCACCAGTGTCACTGCATGTCTGTTCTTTTTCATGAACCACATAAGGATGGGCCCACCAGTGTCATCGCATGTCTATTCTTTTCATGAACCACACCTAGTGTTAGTGCATGTCTGTTCTTTTCATGAACCACACCCAGTTTCACCGCATGTCTGTTCTTTTCATGAACCACAGAAGGATCTACTAGTGTCATTGCATGTCTTTTACTTCCATAAACCACATGTGGATCCACCGGTGTCATTGCATGTATGTTCCTCTAAACAAACCACATAAGGATCCACCAGTGTCATTGCGTGTGTGTTCTTCTCATGAACCACATAAGGATCTACCAGTGTCATTGCATGTCTGTTCTTTTCATGAACCACACCCAGTGTCATTGCACGTGTGTTACTTCCATAAACCACATATGTATCCACCGGTGTGATTGCATTCTGTTCCTTCCATAAACCACATAAGGATCCACGAGTGTCATTGCATGTCTGTTCTTTTCATGAACCACGACTAGAGTCATTGCATGTCTGTTCTTTTCATGAACCACGGCTAGAGTCATTGCATGTATGTTCCTCTAAACAAACCACATAAGGATCCACCAGTGTCATTGCATGTCCGTTCTTTTCATGAACCACATAAGTATCTACCGGTGTCATTGCATGTCTATTCTTTTCATGAACCACAACAAGTGTCATTGCATGTGTGTTACTTCCATAAACAACATGTGGATCCACCGGTGTCATTGCATGTCTGTTCCTCTAAACAAACCACATAAGGATCCACAAGTGTCATTGCCTGTCTGTTCTTCTCATGAACCACATAAGGATGGGCCCACCAGTGTTATTGCGTGTCTGTTCTTTTCATGAACCACACCCAGTGTCATTGCATGTGTGTTACTTCCATAAACCACATGTGGATCCACCGGTGTGATTGCATGTATGTTCCTTCCATAAACCACATAAGGATCCACCAGTGTCATTGCATGTCTGTTCTTTTCATGAACCACTCCTAGTGTCAGTGCATGTCTGTTCTTTTCATGAACCACACCAAGTGTCACTGCATGTCAGTTCTTTTCATGAACCACATAAGGATCTACCAGAGTCATTGGATGTGTGTTCTTCTCATGAACCACACGTGGATCCACCGGTGTCATTGCATGTCTGTTCCTCTAAACAAACCACACAAGGATCCAATAGTGTCATTGCGTGTGTGTTCTTTTCATGAACCACACCCAGTGTCATTGCATGTGTGCTCTTCTAAACAAACCACATAAGGTGTTGGAGATATGCCCAAGAGACAATAATAGAAGTGGTTATTATTATATCTTTGTGTTTATGATGAGTGTTTACATCCAATGCTATAATTGTATTATAAGGAAACACTAATACATGTGTGTTTTGTAAACATAAAAGAGTCCCTAGTAAGCCTCTTGTTGAACTAGCGTGTTGATTAATAGATGATCATGGTTTCCTGATCATGGACATTGGATGTCATTAATAACAAGGTTATATCATTAGGAGAATGATGTGATGGACACACACCCATAGTAAGTGTAGCATAAGATCAAGTCATTAAGTTCGTGTTGCTACAAGCTTTCAAATGCATAGTAACCTAATCCTTCGACCATGAGGTTATGTTAATCACCATCACCGGATGGGTACTTTGATGACATTAAACACCTCTTCGTAACTGGGTGGTTATAAAGGTATCACTGTGTATTCTGAAAGTATGTGTTGAAGCGCATGGACCAAGATTGGGATTTGTCCATCCATATGAGGGATATATATGCTCTAGGCCCTGGTGGAATGTCATCCATTTAGCTTGCAAGCATGTGACTAGGTCACAAGGGATGACATATCATGGAACGAGTAAAGAGTACTTATCAGTAACGAGGTAGAACTAGGTATGGAGATAACGACGATCAAACCTCGGATAAGTAGAGTATCGCGTGACAAAGGGAATTGGTTTCATATGTTAATGGTTCTATCGATCACGAAGTCATCATTGAGTATGTGGGATCCGTTATGGATCTCCAGATCCCGCTAATGGTTATTGATCGGAGAGGTGTCTCCATCATGTCTGCATATTCACGAACCGTAGGGTGACACACTTAAGGTTCGATGCTGTTTAGGTAGATATGGAATGTGCGTTGGAGACCGAATGTTGTTCGGAGTCTCGGATTGGATCTGAGACATCACGAGGAGATCCGGAATTGTCTGGAGAATAAGATTCATATAATGGAGATCATTTTCTAGGTTCGGAAATGTTCCAGAGTGTTTATATGGGGATTCTAGAAGGTTTCGGAATGTTCCGGAAGGTTCTAGAAAGTTCTATGGAGTTTACTTGAAAACCAAGAAAGGAAAAGGGGAAACTTGGGGGGAAGGAAACTCCCCCCAAGCCCCCCCTTGTGCGCCGGCCCTAGAGGTGGCCCTAGGGGTGGGAACCCTAGGCGCCACCCGTCCCTCTATAAATAGAAGGGTGGAGGTGCCACCCCCCTTGCCCCTCCACTCCTTGCCCTAGCCGCCTCTCTCCTCCTCCTTCGCTCTGCTCTAGCTTAGGCGAAGCCCTGCAGAATTCTCTACTCCACCACCACCATGCCGTCGTGCTACTAGGATTCCGTGGAGAGATCTACTACCACCGCTGCTCGCTGGAACGGGGAGAGGAAGGTCTGCATCGACTCCGCACGTGTGACCGATTGCGAAAGCGCTGCCGGAATGCGACGCCGGAAGGCTCGTCCACTCGATCTTGAGATCGGCAAGTGATCGTCTACATCAACCACGAGATCCGATCTGGCACAAGGCTTTCGGATCTACAAGGGTTAGGACAGATCTATCTCGTTGCACATGTCTAATAGATTAGATCTTGGCTTTTATCTAGATTAGATCTGGGTTTTGTTCGTTCTTGCGGTAGAATTTTTTTGTTTTCCATGCTACAAACCCATTAGTGGTATCAGAGCCGTGTATATGTGTAGATCTGTTGCACGAGTAGAACACAATGGTTTTGTGGGCGTTGGTGCTCGTGCCGTCTTTTGCTTTGTGTACTTTGCATCTTGCGGTATGGTGGGATGAAGCGGCTCGGGCTAACCTTACATGTCATCGCACATGAGACCAACTCCACGCTTGACGTGTAACTAGCTTTGCACAAGTGGCTTTGCGGGTGTCTGTCTCTCTCACCATAGTATAGATCCAATTTACACTTTGCACTTGATAACACTTGTATCAACGTTGTGGTTCAGTTTCGTAGGTAAGATCCGTTCTTATTCGAAAGCCCCAAACCACGTAAAACATGCAAAGAAAATTAGAGGCATCTAACTTGTTTTTGCAGGGGTTTTGTGATGTGATATGGCCATCATGTGATTGTGATTACATTTGATGTATGCAATGATCCTTGTTGTAATATGGCAACCGGCAGGAGCCTAATGGTTGTCTTTAATTCTGTTAAGACATGCGTGTCTATTCATCTTGTAATAGCTTTATTCCAAGTAGTTGTAATAGTTGCTAGTGATGATGGACAACCATGAAGCAGCGCCACTGACCTTGATGCAATGCTGGTGATGATGGAGATCATGTCCGTGCTTTCGAGATGGAGATCAAAGGCATAAGAAGAAAGGGCCATATCATATCACACTAATTATGAATTGCCTGTGATGTTAATCCTTTATGCATCTTGTATTGCTTAGATCGCGACGGTAGCATTATAAGATGATCCCTCTCACTAAATATCAAGTAATAAAGTGTTCATCCTTAGTTGGTACCGTTGCTAAGACTCGTCGTTTCAAAGAATCTCGTGATGATCGGATGTGATAGATTCTACGTGTGCATACAACGGGTGCAAGCCAGATTTGCACATGCAGAAACTAAGGTTAATCTTGACGAGCCTAGCATGTACAGACATGGTCTCGGAACACGGAATACCGAAAGGTAGAGCATGAGTCATATAAATGATATGATGAACATGAAGATTGTTCGCCAATGAAACTACATCTTCTCTCATGAAGATCGGACTTGGTGTAGTGGATTTGGTTCGTGCAATCACTAAGACAACGTGAGGGATGTTGTTTTGAGTGGGAGTTCACCTAGTTAATTTAAAGAATTTTGATTGAACTCAATTTATCATAAACTTAGTCTAAACTACTTGCAAAATTTTTTTAGATTATGGCGAACCTCTCCATCAATTTCAATGCGTTCCTAGAGAAAGAAAAGCTTAAGAACAATGGAAGCAACTTCACGGACTGGTTCTATGGACTGAACATTGTCCTCAGGGCTGGTCAGTTGACCTATGTGCTCGAAGCACCGCTAGGTGACCCACCTGCAGAAGATGCCACCGATGACGTAAAGAATGTTTACGCCACTCGGAAAAATCACTACTCCACAGTTCAGTGTGCCATCCTGTACGGTTTAGAAATGGAGCTTTAGAAGCGGTTTGAGCACCACAACCCGTTTGAGATCATTAAAGAGCTCAGGCTGATTTTTGAGACTTACGCGGCCGTGGAGAGCTATGAGGCCTCCGAAAAGTTCTTTAACTGTAAGATGGAAGAGGGTAGCTCCATTAGCAAGCACGTGCTCACCATGTATGGGCACGCAAACAAGCTCCAAGAGTTGGGGATAACGATTCCTAATGAGTTAGGGATTCACCATGTCCTCCAATCACTGCCACCGAGTTATAAGAACTTTGTGATGAACTACAATATGCACTGCATGAACAAGACGTTGCCTGAACTATCGTCCATGCTGAAAACTGTTGAAGTGGAGATCAAGAAGGAGCACCAAGTGTTGATGGTTAATAAGACCACCAATTTCAAGAAACAGGGCAAGCCTAAGAACAAGGGCAACTTCAAGGAGGACGGCAAGAAAGCTGCCGCACCTGCTAAGAAGCCCAAGGCTGGTCCTAAGCCTAAAACTGAATGCTTCTACTGCAAGGGTGCTGGTCACTGGAAGCGTAACTGCCACAAGTACCTGGCGGATCTGAAGAACGGCTACATCAAGAAGAAAGGTATATTCGATATACATGTTATTGATGTGTATCTTACTAGTAATCCTAGTAGTGCCTGGGTATTTGATACTGGTTCGGTTGCTCATATTTGTAAATTGAAACAGGAGCTGCAGAATAAGCAAAGACTGGTGAGATACGAGGTGACGATGCACATTGGAAATGGCTCCAAGGTTGATGTGATCGCCGTCGGCACGCTCCCTCTACATCTACCATCGGGATTGGTTTTAAATTTGAATAATTCTTATTTGGTGCCTGCGTTAAGCATGAACATTATATCTGGATCTTGTTTATTGCGAGACGGTTACTCTTTTAAGTCCAAAAATAAAGGTTGTTCGATTTATATGAGTAATATCTTTTATGGTAATGCACCTGAGATGAATGGTTTATTCTTACTGAATCTCGATAGTAGTGATACACATGTTCACAACATAGATGCTAAACGAACAAAATTGAATGATAATTCTACATACATGTGGCACTGTTGTCTTGGTCACATTGGAGTGAAGCGTATGAAGAAACTCCATTCTGATGGACTTCTTGAATCACTTAATTTTGAATCACTTGAAAGATGCGAATCATGTCTAATGGGAAAAATGACTAAGACTCCATTCTCTGGAATAATGGAGCGAGCTACAGACTTATTGGAAATAATACATACCGATGTGTGCGGTCCAATGAGTGTAGCATCGCGTGGTGGATATCGTTATGTTCTCACTTTCACGGATGACTTAAGTAGATATGGGTATGTCTACTTTATGAAACATAAGTCCGAAACTTTTGAGAAGTTTAAGGAATTTCAAAGTGAAGTGGAAAATCATCGTAACAAGAAGATTAAGTTTCTACGTTCTGACCGCAGAGGTGAATATCTAAGTTATGAGTTTGGCATGCATTTAAAGAAATGTGGAATACTTTCGCAATTGACACCACTGGGAACACCACAGCGTAATGGTTTGTCCGAACGTCGTAATCGAACTCTCTTAGATATGGTTTGGTCTATGATGTCTCTTATAGATTTACCGCTATCGTTTTGGGGCTATGCATTAGAGACAACCGCATTCACTTTAAATAGGGCACCATCTAAATCCGTTGAAACGACACCATATGAATTGTGGTTTGGAAAGAAACCTAAGTTGTCATTCCTTAAAGTTTGGGGTTGCAAAGCGTATGTAAAGAAGTTGCAACCTGATAAGCTTGAACCCAAAGCGGAGAAATGTGTCTTCATAGGATACCCTAAAGAAACAATTGGGTATACCTTCTATCATAGATCCGAAGGCAAAGTTTTTGTTGCCAAGAATGGATCCTTTCTCTCAAAGGAGTTTCTCTCAAAGGAAGTGACTAGAAGGAAAGTAGAACTCGACGATGTTATTGAACCTTCTCTCGGAGTTGAGAGTAGCGCAACACCGGAAGATGTTTTTGTGCCGCTTGCACCAATTGGAGATGAAGCTGATGATGGTGATCATGAAACTTCGAACGAAGTTGCTGCTGAACCTCGTAGGTCAACGAGGGTTCATACCACTCCTAATTGGTATGACCCTACCTTGAACGTCATGTTGGTGGACAACACTGATGACCCTGCGACGTATGAAGAAGCTATGGTGAGCCCAGATTCTAACAAATGGCTAGAAGCCATGAAATCCGAAATGGGATCCATGTACAAAAACTAAGTGTGGACTTTGGTGGACTTACCGGATGGCCGTAAGGCTGTCGAGAACAAATGGATTTTCAAAAGAAAAACAGATGCTGATGGTAATGTTACCGTCTATAAAGCTCGAATTTCGCGAAAGGGTTCTGACAAATTCAAGGAGTTGACTACGATGAGACATTCTCACCAGTAGCGAAGCTAAAGTCTGTAAGGATTTTGTTAGCAATTGCTGCATATTTCGATTATGAGATTTGGTAGATGGATGTCAAAACGGCGTTCCTTAATGGAGACATTGAGGAAGAGTTGTATATGGTATAACCCAAGGGTTTTGTCGATCCTAAAGATGCTAACAAGGTATGCAAACTTCAACGCTCCATTTATGGACTGAAGCAAGCATCCCGGAGTTGGAATCAACGTTTTGATAAAGTAATCAAAAACTTTGGATTTATACAAACTTATGGAGAAGCTTGTATTTACAAGAAAGTGAGTGGGAGCTCTATAGCATTCCTAGTACTATATGTAGATGACATATTGTTGATTGGGAATGACATAGAACTTCTTATAGTGTCAAAGCCTATTTGAATAATAGTTTTTCAATGAAGGATCTTAGTGAAGCGGCATATATTCTAGGCATCAAGATTTATAGAGATAGATCAAGACACCTAATAGCGCTTTCACAAAGTACATACTTGGACAAAGTTCTAAAGAAGTTTAGAATGGAAGAGAGCAAGAAAGGGTTCTTGCCCATGTTGCCAGGTAAGACCTTGAGTAAGACTCAAAGTCCAGCTACGGCAGAAGATAGAGAGAAAATGAGTAACATTTCCTATGCCTCGGCCATAGGTTCTATCATGTATGCCATGCTGTGTACCAGACCGGATATAGCACATGCTGTTACTTTGACTAGCAGATATCAAAGTGATCCTGGAATGGAGCACTGGACAGCGGTCAAGAATATCCTAAAGTACCTAAATAGGACTAAGGATATGTTTCTTTCTTCTGGAGGTGATGAATAGCTTGTTGTAAACAGTTACACTGATGCTAGTTGGAACACCGATCCAGATGACTCGAAATCATAGTCTGGATACGTATTTATTTTGAATGGTGCTGCAGTAAGCTGGAGGAGTGTCAAGCAAAGCGTTGTGGCGAAATCTTCAACTGAATCGGAATACATAGCTTCTTCGGAGGCTGCACAAGAAGCCATATGGATGAAGGAGTTCATTACTGAACTTGGCATGGTTCCTAGTGCGTTGGACCCGATGGCCATCTATTGTGACAACACAGGTGCCATAGCTAATGCACAAGAGCCAAGGTCACATACCAAGCTGAAGCACATCAAGCTACGTTTCCATGCTATTCGTGAGTATGTCCAAGATGGTGACATAAAGATTTGCAAAGTACACACTGATCTGAATGTGGCAGATCCGTTGACTAAACCTCTCCGTAGAGCAAAGCATGACCAACACCAGAACGCCATGGGTGTTAGGTATATTACCATGTAATCTAGATTATTGACTCTAGTGCAAGTGGGAGACTGTTGGAGATATGCCCAAGAGACAATAATAAAAGTGGTTATTATTATATCTTTGTGTTTATGATGAATGTTTACATCCCATGCTATAATTGTATTATAAGGAAACACTAATACATGTGTGTTTTGTAAACATAAAAGAGTCCCTAGTAAGCCTCTTGTTGAACTAGCTTGTTGATTAATAGATGATCATGGTTTCCTGATCATGGACATTGGATGTCATTAATAACAAGGTTATATCATTAGGGTAATGATGTGATGGACACACACCCATAGTAAGTGTAGCATAAGATCAAGTCATTAAGTTCGTGTTGCTACAAGCTTTCAAATGCATAGTAACCTAATCCTTCGACCATGAGGTTATGTTAATCACCATCACCGGATGGGTACTTTGATGACATTAAACACCGCTTCGTAACTTGGTGGTTATAAAGGTGTCATTGGGTATTCTGAAAGTATGTGTTGAAGCGCATGGACCAAGATTGGGATTTGTCCATCCATATGACGGATAGATATGCTCTAGGACCTCTCGGTGGAATGTCATCCATTTAGCTTGCAAGCATGTGACTAGGTCACAAGGGATGACATATCATGGAACGAGTAAAGAGTACTTATCAGTAACGAGGTAGAACTAGGTATGGAGATAACGACGATCAAACCTCGGATAAGTAGAGTATCGCGTGACAAAGAGAATTAGTTTCATATGTTAATGGTTCTATCGATCACAAAGTCATCGTTGTGTATGTGGGAGCCGTTATGGATCTCCAGATCCTGCTGATGGTTATTGATCGGAGAGGTGTCTCCATCATGTCTGCATATTCACGAACCGTAGGGTGACACACTTAAGGTTCGATGCTGTTTAGGTAGATATGGAATGTGCGTTGGAGACCGAATGTTGTTTGGAGTCTCGGATTGGATCTGAGACATCACGAGGAGATCCGGAATTGTCCGGAGAATAAGATTCATATAATGGAGATCATTTTCTAGGTTCGGAAATGTTCCGGAGTGCTTATATGGGGATTCTAGAAGGTTTCGGAATGTTCCGGAAGGTTCTAGAAAGTTCTGTGGAGTTTACTTGAAAACCAAGAAAGGAAAAGGGGAAACTTGGGGGGAAGGAAACTCCCCTAAGCCCCCCTTGTGCTGAAGGAAATATGCCCTAGAGGCAATCATAGAGATGATTGTATTTCATGTGTATCCATGAGTTAAGTAAGTGTACTCGCGTCATGTCTATACGTGTATGAACCTATAGGGTCACACACTTTAGGGGCTGGAAGCCTAATGAGGATTGGATCCGAATTAGACCAGGCTTAGGCTGCTAATGGGCTGCTAATGTAGAAGCCCACCAGGGATGCCTATATAAGAGGGAGTGGGGCGAGCTGAAAACGTGAGAGCATTCCACCCAGCCGCCACTCCTCTTTCGCCTGTGTTGCACGCGCAGACCTAGCAGTCTGGCGTGTGACGACTTCCACTCCGGACGTGTGGATACCTCGGAGGTGCTGCATCTGTAGCACTTGGACGAGCCGCGCAAAGGGGAGCTGCTCGTGGGACGAGGACGAGGAGGAGACGTAGAACATCTACACTGCCGCAACGTGCTTCATCGAGTTCCGCACCTGCGCGTCTAGCGGTAATCCCGTGATCTATGACAATAGTATTCCTGGTTGACGCGGTAGAAATTTTTGATTTTACGCTAGTGTAGCCTACCCGTTACCCTTCAGTGGTATCAGAGCCGATGCTATTCAGTCATAGGTTCGGGAAGTTTGCATATGGTGATATGTAGATTGATATGAATGATATGATCGTTTGTATGGCGGTGTTTTCTGGATTGATCTATGATCTTAATTTCCGTGATCGTGATTCTAAGGTCGTCGAACGACTTACCCCTACCGGTCGGTTTCCGCCATCGGGGTAGACAGTGACACATAAATCCTTCTGAATCACGCGAAGATCAATATGATTGATCGAATCGGGAATTAGATCTGAATCGACGTACCGTGATCAAAGGAGTTTGGTCAAATCGGAACTATGGTCGGTTTATGGTAAATTGGATTTGCCGATCAAAATCCTTAAAGAAAATTGTATAGATTTGATCTCTCATTTTTCACGAATGTCCGGACGCCCGGAAAGGTACCGCGAGGGGCGCTGCCCCTTCGAACCCCGCAGGGGGAGACCCCCTAGACCCCCCTTAGTCGTATCCCCCTTTTTTGTATCTCGTTAAGGTTCATAGGTGGTACGATTTCACATGATCCGGTAGAATGCGATTCTATGCACAACTTGTTTTTGCAGGATTTATGTGATCAGTATGGCCCAAAAATGTATGTGATGCATGTATGTATTTTTTCATGACCTGCGTGTCGTGAGTTGGGCAACACGGCTGGAGCCATATGTGTTGTCAATTATTGTAATGGCCTGCGTGCCAACTTGTGATGATCCCAATACCATGTAATTTTGATTACTAGATGTTAGGAGCAATAGCTTGTATTAGTTCTTGGAGAACTCATCACTTGGAGGATGGCTCGCATAGAGCATGAAGATGGAGATCATCATGGTGGACAGGTTCTATGGCGATGGAGATCACCATGAGAAAATGGGCCATACTGTATCACATCTATGTGAATGCTATTCTTATACGTTTTACTACTATGCATGCTTAGATGATAGAAGTAGAACGATCCCTCACAAAGTTTAAGTTAAACCATGCCCTCCCAACCAAACCTTGCACCATCCTATGCCCTGTACAATCGTTGGTGGGTCTATGAAATTAGGGTGCCACGGTTTTCCTTGGCTGGATGGGTTTGTATCGGATACCTACACGCATAAGGGTTGGTGAGCTTAACAAGGTCATCTTAACAGTTAAGGACCTTGGGGCATAAAGGTTGGGCGCCTAGTTTTGACATAGAGATGTCACCCAACAACAAGAGTCATATGTGATATGATTAGCAAAGGTTGCTTACCGATTTACCTTGTCTTCTAGCAGTGATGCTAAAGCTCACTAGTCGACTTGTTAATTGTGGATCTTGAATCACTTAGTATCAATAGAGGGATGTTGATTTAAGTGGGAGTATATGCTATTAAATTGTTTAATATGTTTTACTCTTTCATGGTTACATGGCTTAGTATTTTGCATATTTTTTTGTTGTAGATCAATGGCACCGAACAATTCATCACCTTTTGCTTTGCGTTCGATTCTTGAAAAGGATAAACTAAATGGAACAAACTATTCGGACTGGGTCCGTAACCTGAGAATTGTTCTCAGGGCTGAGAAAAAGGAAACTGTTCTGGATACCCCAATCCCGGATGAACCTGCTGATAATGCAACTGCTACCCTTAAGAATGCCTACAAGAAAGCATGTGATGAATCTCTTGAGGTCAGTTGTCTTATGCTTGCATGCATGGAACCTGATCTTCAAAAACAGTTTGAGGATCAGGAAGCGTACGATATGATCGTTGCGCTTAAGGACATGTTCCAGACTCAGGCCAGGACTGAGAGGTACAATGTCGCTAAGTCCTTTGTGGAATGCAAGCTGGCAGAGGGAGCAGCTGTAGGCCCCCATGTGATCAAAATGGTTGGTTACAGTCAGACTTTGGAAAAGCTTGGTTTTCCATTAGGCCAAGAGTTGGCCACTGACTTCATTTTGGCATCTCTTCCATCTAGCTATGGGCATTTCATTTCGAACTACCATATGCATGGGGTGGAGAGGGGCCTTAATGAATTATGTGGGATGCTGAAAACAGCAGAATGTGACATTAAGAAGTGTGCAGGGCATAGCCATGTGATGGCTGTGCAGAACAAGCCTAGCTTCAAGAAAAAGGGCACTTCTTGGCAGAAGAAGAAGGGCAAGGCTAAGGATACGATCCCTAAGCCAAACCCTGCACCCAAGCAAAAGGCTGGTCCTGCAGGAGACACTGAGTGTTTCTTTTGTCACGAATATGGCCACTGGAAGAGGAACTGCAGCAAGTACCAGGCTTCTTTGAAGAAAAGTGGAAGTAAGAGTACTTCCCACTCAGGTACACTTGTTGTAAATGTTGTGGACATTTTTCTCGCAGATTCTTATGTTAACTCTTGGGTATTTGATACCGGATCGGTTGCTCATATTTGCAATTCGATGCAGGGGCTAATAAGGACTAGAGAAGTGCAAAAAGGCGAAGTGGATTTTCGCGTCGGAAATAAAGCAAGGGTTGCTGCATTGTTCGTCGGCGTCATGCAACTTCACCTTCCGTCAGGATTTATCATGGAGTTGAATAATTGTTATTACATTCCTAGTATGGGTCGAAACATTTTATCACCTTCATGTTTGATGAGGGATGGTTATTCATTCGCGAGTACAAACAATGGTTGTGTAATCTCTAAGAATGCTATGTTTGTGGCTGATGCTCCCATTGTGAATGGGTTATTTATTTTAAATCTTGATAATGCATGTGTTTACAATGTTAGTGCTAAAAGGCTTCGGCCAAATGATTTGAGTCCTACCTATCTATGGCATTGTCGTTTGGGGCATATAAGTGAAAAGCGCATGAAGAAGCTCCATGGTGATGGTCTTCTAACTTCGTTTGATTTTGAATCATACGAGACATGTCAAGCTTGTTTACTTGGAAAGATGACCAAGACGCCTTTCAAGGGGTTTCCCGAGAGAGCGACAGACTTGTTGGAACTCATACATACTGATGTATGTGGACCAATGAGCACGACAGCCAGAGGAGGATATCACTACTTCATTACTTTCACTGATGATTTCAGTAGATATGGCTATGTCTACTTGATGAAGCATAAGTCTGAAACTTTTGAAAAGTTCAAAGAGTTTCAAAATGAGGTAGAGAATCAACGTGGCAAGAAAATAAAGGCCTTGCGATCTGATCGCGGAGGCGAATATTTGAGTCACGAGTTTAGCAATCATCTTAAGAGTTGCGGAATTGTTCCACAGCTCACGCCGCCCGGAACACCTCAAAGAAACGGGGTCTCTGAACGGCGTAATCGAACTTTGTTGGACATGGTTCGATCGATGATGAGCCAGTCGGATTTACCATTATCATTTTGGGGTTACGCGCTAGAAACAGCAGCTTTCACACTAAATAGGGTACCATCTAAATCCGTAGTTAAGACACCATATGAGATGTGGACTGGAAAGAATCCCAGTTTGTCTTTTCTAAAGATTTGGGGTTGTGATGCATTTGTCAAGCGACTTCAGTCAGACAAGCTAACACCCAAATCGGATAAGTGCATTTTTGTGGGATACCCAAGGGAAACCTTAGGGTATTACTTCTACAACCGAGAAGAGGGCAAAGTGTTTGTCGCTCGTAGCGGTGTTTTCCTAGAGAAAGAGTTTCTCACAAAGGGAACGAGTGGAAGGTCGGTGCGACTTGAAGAAGTTCAAGATGAGCCAGTCGGGGATGCTTCTACGAGTGATGCTATTGTAGCAGAACAAGTTGAGGAACCCGTGGCAATAGAAGCACCACAACCACGAAGGTCGGCGAGGCTCCGCGAAGCGATGGTGGACCCAGACTCTGAGAAATGGCTGATTGCCATGAGATCCGAGATAGAGTCCATGGGAGACAATCAAGTTTGGAACTTGGTTGACCTGCCTGATGGTTTTAAAGCCATCGAGTGCAAGTGGATCTATAAGAAGAAGATTGATATGGATGGAAATGTTCACATCCATAAAGCTCGACTTGTTGCAAAAGGTTTTCGACAAGTTCAAGGAGTTGACTACGACGAGACTTTCTCGCCCGTAGCGATGCTTAAATCTATACGGATCATTCTAGCCATTGCTGCACATTTCGATTATGAGATATGGCAGATGGACGTCAAGACGGCTTTCTTAAATGGAATCCTTTCTGAGGACGTGTATATGATGCAGCCCGAAGGTTTTGTCGATCCAAACAATGCTGGAAAGGTATGCAAACTTCAAAAGTCCATTTATGGGCTGAAGCAAGCATCTCGGAGTTGGAACATTCGATTTGATGAAGTTGTAAAGGAGTTTGGCTTCACCAAAAACGAACAAGAACCTTGTGTGTATAAGAAAGAAAATGGGAAATCACTTGTGTTTCTAATCTTATATGTGGATGACATATTATTGATTGGAAATGACATTCCTATGCTCGAGTCTGTTAAGACCTCATTGAAAAATAGTTTTTCTATGAAGGACTTGGGAGAAGCGGCATATATTCTGGGTATCAAGATCTATAGAGATAGATCAAGGAGGCTAATTGGATTAAGCCAGAGTACGTACATTGACAAAGTGTTGAAACGGTTCAGCATGGAAGAGGCTAAGAAGGGGTTCTTGCCCATGTCTCACGGCATTAAACTCAGCAAGACTCAGTGTCCTTCGACCACTGATGAGCGAGAACGCATGAGTAGGGTTCCATATGCTTCGGCTATTGGATCCATCATGTATGCAATGACATGTACTCGCCCAGATGTTTCCTATGCTCTAAGTGTTACGAGCAGATACCAGGCTGATCCAGGTGAGATTCACTGGACAGCGGTAAAGAATATCCTTAAGTACTTGAGAAGGACTAAGGATATGTTCCTAGTTTATGGAGGTGAGGTTGAACTCAGTGTAAAGGGTTACACAGATGCGAGTTACCTTAATGACTCAGACGACTCGAAATCGCAATCAGGTTATGTGTTTGTCATGAATGGTGGTGCTGTGAGCTGGAAAAGTTCCAAGCAAGATACAGTGGCCTCCTCTTCAACAGAAGCTGAATATATTGCTGCCTCGGAGGCTGCAAAGGAAGCTGTTTGGATTAGGAATTTCCTGATCGCTCTTGGTGTGGTTCAGGGCTCGTCCAATCCCTTGGACGTTTATTGTGACAACAATGGTGCTATTGCACAAGCCAAAGAACCTAGACAGCACCAGAAGAACAAACATATTCGCATGCGCTACCATCTGATTCGTGAGTTCATTGATGAAGGTAGTGTCATGTTATGCAAAATACATACGGACTCAAATGTTGCTGATCCCTTGACTAAGCCACTCCCGCAGCCTGCGCATGAAGCGCACACAAGAGCAATAGGTATTAGACACTGTCTAGATTGACTCTAGTGCAAGTGGGAGACTGAAGGAAATATGCCCTAGAGGCAATCATAGAGATGATTGTATTTCATGTGTATCCATGAGTTATTATAATGTTCCTTGAATATCCATATACCAGGCAACTTGTATTGATTGGCAATTATGTGAATTGTTTGTGAAACTCTTTACTTGTATGGTTATCTAATAATTGTCCCTAGTCGGAGTTCATGCGAGGACACACGTGAATATTAGACTAGCACATCGATTGGTTAATGACTATGTTTCGCAAGTCATTGACATGGAGATGTCAAACCAATGATGTGGACACATGTTATGAACATGGGGTTGGACTGACCCAACATGAGACTAGCAATAATACTTGCAGCTCTCTCTACACATCGTGTACGTTTTGTCCTTAGACCTGAGATTGTCGCATGTACTTGAGATGTGGATCGACCTACTTTGGGGCTATCAAACACTACTCCGTAACTGGGTAGTTATAAAGGTAGCTTTCGGGTTTGTCCTGATACATGCTGCAAGGCATCGGTCAATCAAGATGGGATTTGCCCCTCTCTACTTGAGAGAGATATCTCTGGGCCCCTCGAGTGATCGGATCCAGAAATGCATGGCCGTGCTACATATGGTTAAGAGTTAACCTAGTAAAGGGATTCTGAATCACAGTATCGAGAAAGAGAGGTCAGCTTAGAGCTAGACCAAATATCGTGAGGCAAAGGGAAAGACATGTACTCAACCTTGTGATGGTTCGTCCGAATGATCTTTATATGCGTTTAGGAGTTGGCACGTCTTGCTAGAGGCCGCTACCAACTATTGACGGAGTAAGTGTACTCGCGTCATGTCTATACGTGTATGAACCTATAGGGTCACACACTTTAGGGGCTGGAAGCCTAATGAGGATTGGATCCGAATTAGACCAGGCTTAGGCTGCTAATGGGCTGCTAATGTAGAAGCCCACCAGGGATGCCTATATAAGAGGGAGTGGGGCGAGCTGAAAACGTGAGAGCATTCCACCCAGCCGCCACTCCTCTTTCGCCTGTGTTGCACGCGCAGACCTAGCAGTCTGGCGTGTGACGACTTCCACTCCGGACGTGTGGATACCTCGGAGGTGCTGCATCTGTAGCACTTGGACGAGCCGCGCAAAGGGGAGCTGCTCGTGGGACGAGGACGAGGAGGAGACGTAGAACATCTACACTGCCGCAACGTGCTTCATCGAGTTCCGCACCTGCGCGTCTAGCGGTAATCCCGTGATCTATGACAATAGTATTCCTGGTTGACGCGGTAGAAATTTTTGATTTTACGCTAGTGTAGCCTACCCGTTACCCTTCATGTGCGCCGGCCCTAGAGGTGGCCCTAGGGGTGGGAACCCTAGGCGCCACCCCTCCCTCTATAAATAGAGGGGTGGAGGTGCCACCCCCTGCCCCTCCACTCCTTGCCCTAGCCGCCTCTCTCCTCCTCCTTCACTCTGCTCTGGGTTAGGCGAAGCCCTACAGAATTCTCTACTCCACCACCACCACGCTGTCGTGCTGCTGGGATTCCGTGGAGAGATCTACTACCTCCGCTGCTCGCTGGAACGGGGAGAGGAAGGTCTGCATCGACTCCGCACGTGTGACCGATTGCGGAAGCGTTGCTGGAATGCAGCGCCGGAAGGCTCGTCCACTCGATCTTGAGATCGGCAAGTGATCGTCTACATCAACCACGAGATCCGATCTCGCACAAGGCTTTCAGATCTACAAGGTTTAGTATAGATCTATCTCGTTGCACATGTCTAATAGATTAGATCTTGGCTTTTATCTAGATTAGATCTGGGTTTTGTTCGTTCTTGTGGTAGAATTTTTTTGTTTCACATGCTACGAACCCATCATAAGGATCCACCAGTGTCATTGCATGTATGTTCTATTCATGAACCACATAAGGATGGGCCCACCAGTGTCATTGCATGTCTGTTCTTTTCATGAACCACACCCAGTGTCATTGCATGTGTGTTAATCTAAACAAACCACATAAGTCATTGCATGTGTGTTCTTTTCATGAACCACACCCGGTGTCATTGCATGTCTGTTCTTTTCATGAACCACGGCTAGAGCCATTGCATGTCTGTTCCTCTAAACAAACCACATAAGGATCCACTAGTGTCATTGCCTGTCTGTTTTTTTTTCATGAACCACATAAGGATCTACCAGTGTCATCGCATGTATGTTCTTTTCATGAATCATTGCATGTGTGTTACTTCCATAAACCACATGTGGATCCACCGGTGTCATTGCATGTCTGTTCCTCTAAACAAACCATATAAGGATCCACTAGTGTCACTGCATGTCTGTTCTTTTCATGAACCACATAAGGATGGGCCCACCAGTGTCATTGCATGTCTGTTCTTTTCATGAACCACACCAAGTTTCACTGCATGTCTGTTCTTTTCATGAACAACAGAAGGATCTACCAGTGTCATTGCATGTCTTTTACTTCCATAAACCACATGTGGATCCACCGGTGTCATTGCATGTTTGTTCCTCTAAACAAACCACATAAGGATCCACCAGTGTCATTGCGTGTGTGTTCTTCTCATGAACCACATAAGGATCTACCAGTGTCATTGCATGTCTGTTCTTTTCATGAACCACACCCAGTGTCATTGCTTGTGTGTTACTTCCATAAACCACATATGGCTCCACCGGTGTGATTGCATGTCTGTTCCTTCCATAAACCACATAAGGATCCACCAGTGTCATTGCATGTCTATTCTTTTCATAAACCACGGCTAGAGTCATTGCATGTCTGTTCTTTTCATGAACAATGGCTAGAGTCATTGCATGTCTGTTCATCTAAACAAACCACATAAGGATCCACCAGTGTCATTGCATGTCTGTTCTTTTCATGAACCACATAAGGATCTACCAGTGTCATTGCATGTCTGTTCTTTTCATGAACCACACCCAGTGTCATTGCATGTGTGTTACTTCCATAAACCACATGTGGATCCACCGGTGTCATTGCATGTCTGTTCCTCTAAACAAACCACATAAGGATCCACCAGTGTCATTGCCTGTCTGTTCTTCTCATGAACCACATAAGGATCTACCAGTGTCATTGCATGTCTGTTCTTTTCATGAAATACACCCAGTGTCATTGCATGTGTGTTACTTCCATAAACCACATGTGGATCCACCGGTGTGATTGCATGTCTGTTCCTTCCATAAACCACAAAAGGATCCACCAGTTTCATTGCCTGTCTATTCTTTTCATGAACCACTCCTAATGTTAGTGCATGTCTGTTCTTTTCATGAACCACACCCAGTGTCACTGCATGTCAGTTCTTTTCATGAACCACATAAGGATCTACCAGAGTCATTGGATGTGTGTTCTTCTCATGTACCACACGTGGATCCACCGGTGTCATTGCATGTCTGTTCCTCTAAACAAACCACACAAGGATCCACCAGTGTCATTGCGTGTGTGTTCTTTTCATGAACCACACCCAGTGTCATTGCATGTGTGTTCTTCTAAAAAACTACATAAGGATCCACCAGTGTCATTGGGTGTGTGTTCTTCTCATGAACCACATAAGGATCTACTAGTGTCATTGCCTGTCTGTTCTTTTCATGAACCACATAAGGATCTACCAGTGTCATTGCATGTCTGTTCTTTTCATGAACCACACCCAGTGTCATTGCATGTGTGTTACTTCCATAAACCACATGTGGATCCACCGGTGTGATTGCATGTCTGTTCCTTCGATAAACCACATAAGGATCCACCAGTGTCATTGCCTGTCTGTTCTTTTCATGAACCACTCCTAGTGTCAGTGCATGTCTGTTGTTTTCATGAACCACACCTAGTGTCACTGCATGTCAGTTCTTTTCATGAACCACATAAGGATCTACCAGAGTCATTGGATGTGTGTTCTTCTCATGAACCACACGTGGATCCACCGGTGTCATTGCATATCTGTTCCTCTAAACAAACCACACAAGGATCCACCAGTGTCATTGCGTGTGTGTTCTTTTCATGAACCACACCCAGTGTCATTGCATGTGTGTTCTTCTAAACAAACCACATAAGGATCCACCAGTGTCATTGCATGTTTGTTCTTTTCATGAACCACATAAGGATGGGCCCACCTTTGTCATTGCATGCCTGTTCTTTTCATGAACCACACCCAGTGTCAGTGCATGTCTGTTCTATTCATGAACCACACCCAGTTTCACTTCATGTCTGTTCTTTTCATGAACCACATAAGGATCTACCAGTGTCATTGCATGTCTTTTACTTCCATAAAGCACATGTGGATCCACCAGTGTGATTGCATGTCTGTTCCTTCCATAAACCACATAAGGATCCACCAGTTTCATTGCCTGTCTGTTCTTTTCAAGAACCACACCCAGTGTCAGTGCATATCTGTTCTATTCACGAACCACACCTAGTTTCACTGAATGTCTGTTCTTTTCATGAACCACGTACGGATCTACTAGTGTCATTGCATGTCTATTACTTCCATAAACCACATGTGGATCCAGTGGTGTCATTGCATGTCTGTTCCTCTAAACAAACCACATAAGGATCCACCAGTGTCATTGCGTGTGTGTTCTTCTCATGAACCACACCTAGTGTCATTGCATGTGTATTCTACTAAAAAAACCACATAAGGATCCACAAGTGTCATTGCCTGTCTATTCTTTTCATGAACCACATAAGGATCCACTAGTGTCATTGCATGTCTGTTCTTTTCATGAATCACAGCCAGTGTCATTGCATGTCTGTTCTTTTCATAAACCACATATGGATCCACCTAGTGTGATTGCATGTCTGTTCCTCTAAACAAACCACAGAAGGATCCACCAGTGTCATTGCGTGTCTGTTCTTTTCATGAACCACACCCAGTGTCATTGCATGTGTGTTATTCTAAACAAGCCACATAAGTCATTGCATGTTTGTTCTTTTTCAAGAACCACACCCGGTGTCATTGCATGTCTGTTCTTTTCATGAACCACTGCTAGAGTCATTGCATGTCTGTTCCTCTAAACAAACCACATAAGGATCCACTAGTGTCATTGCATGTCTGTTCTTTTCATGAACCACATAAGGATCTACCAGTGTCATTGCATGTCTGTTCTTTTCAGGAACCACACCCAGTGTCATTGCATGTGTGTTACTTCCATAAACCATATGTGGATCCACCGGTGTCATTGCATGTATGTTCCTCTAAACAAACCACATAAGGATCCACCAGTGTCACTGCATGTCTGTTCTTTTCATGAACCACATAAGGATGGGCCCACCAGTGTCATTGCATGTCTGTTCTTTTCATGAACCACACCTAGTGTCAGTGCATGTCTGTTCTTTTCATGAACCACACCCAGTTTCACTGCATGTCTGTTCTTTTCATGAACCACAGAAGGATCCAGCAGTGTCATGGCATGTCTTTTACTTCCATAAACCACATGTGGATCCACCGGTGTCATTGCATGTCTGTTCCTCTAAACAAACCACATAAGGATCCACCAGCGTCATTGGGTGTGTGTTCTTCTCATGAACCACATAAGGATCTACCAGTGTCATCGCATGTCTGTTCTTTTCATGAACCACACCCAGTATCATTGCACGTGTGTTACTTCCATAAACCACATATGGATCCACCGGTGTGATTGCATGTATGTTCCTTCCATAAACCACATAAGGATCCACCAGTGTCATTGCATGTCTGTTCTTTTCATGAACCACGGCTAGAGTCATTGCATATCTATTCTTTTCATGAAGAACGGCTAGAGTCATTGCATGTATGTTCATCTAAACAAACCACATAAGTATCCACCAGTGTCATTGCATGTCTGTTCTTTTCATGAACCACATAAGGATCTACCAGTGTCATTGCATGTCTGTTCTTTTCATGAACCACACCCAGTGTCATTGCATGTGTGTAACTTCCATAAACCACATGTGGATCCACCGGTGTCATTGCATGTCTGTTCCTCTAAACAAACCACATAAGGATCCACCAGTGTCATTGCCTGTCTGTTCTTCTCATGAACCACATAAGGATCTACCAGTGTCATTGCATCTCTATTCTTTTCATGAACCACACCCAGTGTCATTGCATGTGTGTTACTTCCATAAACCACATGTGGATCCACCAGTGTGATTGCATGTCTGTTCCTTCCATAAACCACAAAAGGATCCACCAGTTTCATTGCCTGTCTATTCTTTTCATGAACCACTCCTAATGTTAGTGCATGTCTATTCTTCTCATGAACCACACCCAGTGTCACTGCATGTCAGTTCTTTTCATGAACCACATAAGGATCTACCAGAGTCATTGGATGTGTGTTCTTCTCATGTACCACACGTGGATCCACCGGTGTCATTGCATGTCTGTTCCTCTAAACGAACCACACAAGGATCCACCAGTGTCATTGCGTGTGTGTTCTTTTCATGAACCACACCCAGTGTCATTGCATGTGTGTTCTTCTAAACAAACTACATAAGGATCCACCAGTGTCATTGGGTGTGTGTTCTTCTCATGAACCACATAAGGATCTACCAGTGTCATTGCATGTCTATTCTTTTCATGAACCACACCCAGTGTCATTGCACGTGTGTTACTTCCATAAACCACATATGGATCCACCGGTGTGATTGCATGTATGTTCCTTCCATAAACCACATAAGGATCCACCAGTGTCATTGCATGTCTGTTCTTTTCATGAACCACGGCTAGAGTCATTGCATGTCTGTTCTTTTCATGAACAACGGCTAGAGTCATTGCATGTATGTTCATCTAAACAAACCACATAAGGATCCACCAGTGTCATTGCGTGTTTGTTCTTTCATGAACCACACCCAGTGTCATTGCATGTGTGTTATTCTAAACAAACCACATAAGTCATTGCATGTTTGTTCTTTTAATGAACCACACCCGGTGTCATTGCATGTCTGTTCTTTTCATGAACCACGGCTAAAGTCATTGGATGTCTGTTCCTCTAAACAAACCACATAAGGATCCACCATTGTCATTGCATGTCTGTTCTTTTCATGAACCACATAAGGATCTACTAGTGTCATTGCATGTCCGTTCTTTTCATGAACCACACCTAGTATCATTCCATGTCTGTTCTTTTCATAAACCACATATGGATCCAGCTAGTGTGATTACATGTCTGTTCCTCTAAACAAACCACAGAAGGATCCACCAGTGTCATTGCGTGTCTGTTCTTTCATGAACCACACCCAGTGTCATTGCATGTGTGTTATTCTAAACAAACCACATAAGTCATTGCATGTTTGTTCTTTTCATGAACCACACCCGGTGTCATTGCATGTCTGTTCTTTTCATGAACCACGGCTAGAGTCATTGCATGTCTGTTCCTCTAAACAAACCACATAAGGATCCACCAGTGTCATTGCATGTCTGTTCTTTTCATGAACCACATAAGGATCTACCAATTTCATTGCATGTCCGTTCTTTTCATGAACCACACCCAGTGTCATTGCATGTGTGTTACTTCCCTAAACCACATGTGGATCCACCGGTGTCATTGCATGTATGTTCCTCTAAACAAACCACATAAGGATCCACCAGTGTCACTTCATGTCTGTTCTTTTCATGGACCACATAAGGATGGGCCCACCAGTGTCATTGCATGTTTGTTCTTTTCATGAACCACACCCAGTGTCAGTGAATGTGTGTTCTTTTCATGAACCACACCCAGTTTCACTGCATGTCTGTTCTTTTCATGAACCACAGAAGGATCTACTAGTGTCATTGCACGTGTGTTACTTCCATAAACCACATATGGATCCACCGGTGTGATTGCATGTATGTTCCTTCCATAAACCACATAAGGATCCACCAGTGTCATTGCATGTCTGTTCTTTTCATGAACCACGGCTAGAGTGATTGCATGTGTGTTCTTTTCATGAACAATGGCTAGAGCCATTGCATGTATGTTCATCTAAACAAACCACATAAGGATCTACCAGTGTCATTGCATGTGTGTTCTTTTCATGAACCACATAAGGATCTACCAGTGTCATTGCATGTCTGTTCTTTTCATGAACCACACCCAGTGTCATTGCATGTGTGTAACTTCCATAAACCACATGTGGTTCCACCGGTGTCATTGCATGTCTGTTCCTCTAAACAAACCACATAAGGATCCACCAGTGTCATTGCCCGTCTGTTCTTCTCATGAACCACATAAGGATCTACAAGTGTCATTGCATGTCTGTTCTTTTCATTAAACACACCCAGTGTTATTGCATATGTGTTACTTCCATAAACCACATGCGGATCCACCAGTGTGATTGCATGTCTGTTCCTTCCATAAACCACATAAGGATCCACCAGTTTCATTGCCTGTCTGTTCTTTTCATGAACCACTCCTAGTGTCAGTGCATGTCTGTTCTTTTCATGAACCACACCCAGTGTCAGTGCATGTCAGTTCTTTACACGAACCACATAAGGATCTACCAGAGTCATTGGATGTGTGTTCTTCTCATGTACCACACGTGGATCCACCGGTGTCATTGCATGTCTGTTCCTCTAAACAAACCACACAAGGATCCACCAGTGTCATTGCGTGTGTGTTCTTTTCATGAACCACACCCAGTGTCATTGCATGTGTGTTCTTCTAAACAAACCACATAAGGATCCAACAGTGTCATTGCATGTCTGTTCTTTTCATGAACCACATAAGGATGGACCCACTAGTGTCATTGCATGTCTGTTCTTTTCATGAACCACAACTAGTGTCAGTGTATGTCTGTTCTATTCACGAACCACACCCAGTTTCACTGCATGTCTGTTCTTTTCATGAACCACGTACGGATCTACCAGTGTCATTGCATGTCTTTTACTTCCATAAACCACATGTGGATGCACTGGTGTCATTGCATGTCTGTTCCTCTAAACAAACCACATAAGGATCCACCAGTGTCATTGCGTGTGTGTTCTTCTCATGAACCACACCCAGTGTCATTGCATGTGTGTTCTTCTAAACAAAGCACATAAGGATCCAGCAGTGTCATTGCTTGTCTGTTCTTTTCATGAACCACATAAGGATCCACCAGTGTCATTGCATGTCTGTTCTTTTCATGAATCACAGCCAGTGTCATTGCATGTCTGTTCTTTTCATAAACCACATATGGATCCAGCTAGTGTGATTACATGTCTGTTCCTCTAAACAAACCACAGAAGGATCCACCAGGGTCATTGCGTGTCTGTTCTGTCATGAACCACACCCAGTGTCATTGCATGTGTGTTATTCTAAAAAAACCACATAAGTCATTGCATGTTTGTTCTTTTCATGAACCACACCCGGTGTCATTGCATGTCTGTTCTTTTCATGAACCACGGCTAGAGTCATTGCATGTCTGTTCCTCTAAACAAACCACATAAGGATCCACCAGTGTCATTGCATGTCTGTTCTTTTCATGAACCACATAAGGATCTACCAGTGTCATTGCATGTCCGTTCTTTTCATGAACCACACCCTGTGTCATTGCAAGTGTGTTACTTCCGTAAACCACATGTGGATCCACCGGTGTCATTGCATGTATGTTCCTCTAAACAAACCACATAAGGATCCACCAGTGTCACTGCATGTCTGTTCTTTTCTTGAACCACATAAGGATGGGCCCACCAGTGTCATTGCATGTCTGTTCTTTTCATGAACCACACCCAGTGTCAGTGAATGTCTGTTCTTTTCATGAACCACACCCAGTTTCACTGCATGTCTGTTCTTTTCATGAACCACAGAAGGATCTACCAGTGTCATTGCATGTCTTTTACTTCCATAAAGCACATGTGGATCCACTGGTGTCATTGCATGTCTGTTCCTCTAAAAAAACCACATAAGGATCCAACAGTGTCATTGCGTGTGTGTTCTTCTCATGAACCACATAAGGATCTACAAGTGTAATTGCATGTATGTTCTTTTCATGAACCACACAAAGTGTCATTGCACGTGTGTTACTTCCATAAACCACATATGGATCCACCAGTGTGATTGCATGTCTATTCCTTCCATAAACCACATAAGGATTCACCAGTGTCATTGCATGTCTGTTATTTTCATGAACCATGGCTAGAGTCATTGCATGTCTGTTCTTTTCATGAACCACAGCTAGAGTCATTGCATGTCTGTTCCTCTAAACAAACCACATAAGGATCCACCAGGGTCATTGCATGTATGTTCTTTTCATGAACCACATAAGGATCTACCAGTGTCATTGCATGTCTATTCTTTTCATGAACCACACCCAGTGTCATTGCATGTGTGTTACTTCCATAAACCACATGTGGATCCACCGGTGTCATTGCATGTCTGTTCCTCTAAACAAGCCACATAAGGATCCACCAGTGTCATTGCCTATCTGTTCTTCTCATAAACCACATAAGGATGGGCCCACCAGTGTCATTGCGTGTCTGTTCTTTTCATGAACCACACCGAGTGTCACTGCATGTCTATTCTTTTCATGAACCACATAAGGATCTACTAGTGTCATTGCATGTCTTTTACTTCCATAAACCACATGTGGATCCACCAAAGTCATTGCATGTCTGTTCCTCTAAACAAACCACATAAGGATCCACCAGTGTCATTGCGTGTGTGTTCTTCTCATGAACCACATAAGGATCTACCAGTGTCATTGCATGTCTGTTCTTTTCATGAACCACACCCAGTGTCATTGCATGTGTGTTACTTCCATAAACCACATGTGGATCTACCGGTGCCATTGCATGTCCGTTCCTTCCATAAACCACATAAGGATCCACCAGTGTCATTGCCTATTTGTTCTTTTCATGAACCACTCCTAGTGTCACTGCATGTCTGTTCTTTTCATGAACCACACCCAGTGTCACTGCATGTCAGTTCTTTTCATGAACCACATAAGGATCTACCAGAGTCATTGGATGTGTGTTATTCTCATGAACCACACGTGGATCCACCAGTGTCATTGCATGTTTGTTCCTCTAAACAAACCACACAAGGATCCACTAGTGTCATTGCGTGTGTGTTCTTTTCATGAACCACACCCAGTGTCATTGCATGTGTGTTCTTCTAAAGAAACCACACAAGGATCCACTAGTGTCATTGCATGTTTGTTCTTTTCATGAACCACATAAGGATGGGCCCACCAGTGTCATTGCATGTCTGTTCTTTTCATGAACCACACCCAGTGTTAGTGCATGTCTGTTCTTTTCATGAACCACACCCAGTTTCACTGCATGTCTGTTCTTTTCATGAACCACAGAAGGATCTACCAGTGTCATTGCATGTCTTTTACTTCCATAAACCACATGTGGATCCACCGGTGTCATTGCATGTGTGTTCTTCTAAACAAACCACATTAGGATACACCAGTGTCATTGCCTATCTGTTCTTCTCATGAACCACATAAGGATGGGCCCACCAGTGTCATTGCATGTCTGTTCTTTTCATGAACCACACCTAGTGTCAGTGCATGTATTTTCTATTCACGAACCACACCCAGTTTCACTGCATGTCTGTTCTTTTCATGAACCACATACGGATCTACCAGTGTCATTGCATGTCTTTTACTTCCATAAACCACATGTGGATCCACCGGTGTCATTGCATGTCTGTTCCTCTAAACAAACCACATAATGATCCACTAGTGCCATTGCGTGTGTGTTCTTCTCATGAACCACACCCAGTGTCATTGCATGTGTGTTCTTCTAAACAAACCACATAAGGATCCACCAGTGTCATTGCCTGTCTGTTCTTTTCATGAACCACATAAGGATCCACTAGTGTCATTGCATGTCTGTTCTTTTCATGAATCACAGCCAGTGTCATTGCATGTCTGTTCTTTTCATGAACCACACCTAGTGTCATTGCATGGGTAGCCGTTAGACCGAGTCTTCTAGAAGGCATGCCCTAACATAGTTGTTCTGCTTGACGATTGTTACATACCGTTCGATTGGGGCGCTTGGACGATTGGGATGGTCTTCGTGAGAGCGATCCGCGAGTAGGCTGTTCTGCGGCATGATTGGCCACACTTGCTTTGGACAAACTGGCAACACAGGGCGCTCCCCTTTTTCGAGTGTCATGTCTCACGAGTTAAGTGGGCCACATCCCAGTGTCACGTCCCCATTACTTCTCTTCCTCCCCGTACTTCTCTTCCTTACCCTCGAAGTCACTTTACCCACTTCACTCCCATCCTACCGTCGCTGCTAGACGACGGCGCCTCCATCCCAATCCCCTCTCCGGCAGCCACCCCCCACACCCCTCTTGCCATGGGTTCAAGGGGAGATGGCGAGGAAACGCGTCGTGACGACAGGGACGGTGATTTCGATGTGAGTCGTCCCATCTCTATTTCTATCATCTGTGGCTAGTTATCTATTTTTTGAGCTAGATCTAATCTGTTTACTCATGCGCGTATGATGTGTTAGGCCAACCAGACGATGTATGACTTCGACTATCACGGTTTAGAGGATGAAGACAGTCCTCTGGTATGTAAACATGGATATGTGCCCGCTAAATTTGTAGCCTTCGAAGGACGAATCGTAGGCAGGAGGTTTCTATGGTGTCAAGGACATCGTGCAATGATGCAAGGCGGAAGTTGCGGTGTTGTCAAATGGGTAGATCCAGAGTGGCCCAAATCGATGCAGAAAACGCTGGACAAACTATGGGAAATGAGCGTCGAGTTGAAAGAATCCGTATTCAGCTCACTTCTTGACAGTGTTGAGATGAATCTATGGGAACCAGTTGACACGACTAAGCATAAGCAAGATCTCAGGTGGGTGCAAGACAAGGTTATCAAAGTCGAGAAGGAGAGGGACGCGGCGTTGGCCCTGAAGGCTAAAGCAGAGCAAGAACTGACTCAAGCAAAGAACGATCTCCACCAGGCCAAAGTCCTACAGTACACAACTACGAGTATTGACAAGTGCATGAGGAAAAATGCAGAGAAACAATTGAAGCTGTGCAAGGAAGATGCTAAAAGGAAGGAGTAGACAATTCGATCCTTGCTCTCACAGGAAGATGCGCATCGGGCCAAGATTAGAAAGATCAAGGAGATGAGTGATAACTAGTTCTATTTAGCTTAAGCTCTGTGCCTTTTTAAGTTGTAATATTTGTACTTGTTGACCTAGCGGTCTGAACTATTGGTCCCGGATTCCAGGGAGGAAAAAATTGCTCTGACCCCGCATTAATTTGTGGAATAATTTGTGATTTAGATCAATTTTTGCCTCGATTTAGATCTCTGTCCTAGATTGGGAACGTAACCGTGGACCAAAGACACCTTTTCTACTAGTGTATTCTGACACTGGTTGTTTGTTTAAACGTAATCTACGTGGATTGTGCCGCATGCAAATGGCACAACCATAATTTATAAAGTGGAAGCACGTATCCGGGAGCTTCGCCAGATGCAGGGGATGCAGCAGCAGAGAGGCAGTGAGATAGACGGGCTCAAGATTAGGCCAAAAAGTGGTACCATTTCCTCCTCATCTGGGCATTATCGGTGAGAACATTGCTGTTTATGTTGCCACGTCGTTGTGCAGCATCTGAAATAAGTTGCTGCTTCGTGGAGTGTGGCAGCTTAAATAATTTATTTATGTGCCACTTACATTCTGTCGTATTTGAAGACCTCCTGCCCCTCAGCAACCGTGGAACCGATGGATCATTGTTTTCAGATAACAGTGGCACAATAACAATTTCGGATTCAACTACCGACTCGGGCGTTTCCAAACCCTAAGTCGTGGTACATTTTACTCAGAGAATGTGGGTAGATTGTTTCGCCCAGCAACGTGCCACACACAGAGCGATCAGAATTTAACAGAATTACATATATAGGTTCAAGTTCAACACATTACTATGCATCTTCATTGCCATCAACCTTCTTCCGCAGCCTGGGTGCCAAGCCTTCACGTCCAATGGCTTCTTCATTTCCTGCCTTCTTCCTCTTCCTCGGTGCCAATTTTCTTAGCTTCACGTACTCTGCATCGCCGGGACAATGGGCACCAGAATCGTGTCCAGCATCATCTTTCCACTCGTTTTTAATTTCTTCGGGCAGCAAAATGACTGACCCGGCAGTCATGTTTCTAACCTTGCGGCGCTTCCTGTCAAAGAAACAAGACTATTGCATAACTGCCCAATATCTACAGAGTAAATAAAACAAAAATTACAATTCAGCACAAACATGCGAACCCCAAGCAACCTTTGCTTACTAGGAGCTAATTGCGTTCGAGCAACCACCCTATCCAAGAATAGAAGGGAGACTCCCAGTTGCAGCAGCTTCCACATCCAGTACATCACATTTCAGCTCAAACATGGCAGCCGAAGCATACCTTTTCATCAACACAATTAGCTGACTGTCACACGTTATAAGAACCATGATGCCATGTTCATCCATGAAGCTGAACTTTGCAGTCTGCTTCGGCCATAATTCAACATGATTACGCAGAACAACAACCATACCAGATATAGTGCAGATCTGTGCATGCGCTTCTTCCATCGTGAAACAATGGTGTACATACCAGTTGCCCTTAGAGTCGTACCTATAGTGGACTACCGTAACCAGGTAAGGGGGTCCGCGCAGATCCCACTTGACAGAAAACTGTGGACAAAATATGCTTGTCAGCGATGGGCTAACAAACAATTTGAGGTTCAGTAGCCAGCTAGCAGTTGTAACTAGTGCGAATAGCAAAGAGAAGGGTAGATCACCCGCTTGTAGACAAAACTTCTTCTTTCTTGATAGTAGGATATGCCATCCTCCGAGCTGCTCGGCTCGTCGGCGGCAGAGGCGGGCTAGAGCCTCACAACTGCGGATACGACATGCGCCATTGGAGCTCGGTATCAGCGACTGGGCGCAGCAACTGGGCGCAGCAACTTGGCCCCGGAAGTCGAATGTCCGAAGGGATCGTCCTGCCTTGAGGGTGGATTCCGACGCCGCCGGTGCTAGGGGAAAGCTGGGAATGGATTTGTGAAATTGGTCAACGCATCTCTTAGCTACTCGATTTGCCTAAGAGGTTGCCGCGTTGGCGCCCGCGTCATGGACAGATAACCGACATGTGGGTCCCGACCGTCTACTTCACGGGACGGTTTAACGGAATGTTTGTATTTGGCAGGGGTGAGATGAGTTTGCGAAATGGCCCCTCTCAGTAGTTGGCGGCCCAACTTTTCGAAACGTGGTGATTTCAGGCAGCTTAGGTACCGCCATGCGCTGGCCTGCCAACTTTGGTACCACAGACGAACAAGCCCCGGTGCGGGTGGTGGATAGGCCGTCCGGTCTCGGTCGGTTTGCAGTGGACGGTGCACCCAATGACCGCTACCCTGAAAAAATATCACAAAAAAAGAAGAGGCACCGAAAATAATTATATATGTAAAAGGTCCCGGTCACAAAATATCAACATAAAAAACCAATATTATGGGGGCCCATAGCGTGGAGGGGAACCGGCGTTGCTTGCCGGCCGGCACTTGGTCCTGCTGTTGCGCATGGCTGCCTACTCGTTGTCGTCGTCATCATCGATGAAGATGAAGACCTAGGACGATGGCCAGGTGCTGCTCTAGGCCAGATCGGGAGGTGCTGGGAGCACGGGCGGTGCCATGAGCGTGGGGCGGTGAAGGGGGCCTCTGGGCCTACGCGGACACCTAGGACTCGTGTAGGTACTGGGCGGTGCCGTCCCACCGCTTCTTCTCCTCCGGCTACGATGCGAGGATGGCGGCCTCGAGTTCCTCCTCCTATGTCATTGGCCGGGCCTGTGTCGGGTCCGGCTCCTCTAGCTTGACCGCCACCTGGCCCTAAGGCCACACCTCTGACTCGACGCTATCAGCGCCCCTATAGCGCGACCAGCCAGGGATGCCGGATTGCGGCCCTGGGAAGTGGTATCCCTCGTCCTCGCCCTCTTCATCCACGCTAGAGTCATCGTCGGACTCCTCCTAGTAGTCCTCATCATCGTCATCGAGGTTCTCGAGGTCGGCCTCGATGGCCTCGCGCCACGCCGCGTGCTTTGCCTCGAACCACTGGTCCCAGAGGTCGAAGTGCATGGAGTAGGCCGGGTCCCACCTAAGATCTAGCGGTAGGAAGGCCCGGCGGCAGCAGATCTCCCAGCAACGAGCAGGGCCCGACACCGGGATGGCCGACACAGGCACGCGGGCTCCATTGAGGTGCCAGCTCGCCGGCAGGTGCACGTCCGGCCAAGGGCACGACATGCCAGCCTTGGCCAGCATGCGCGCGGCCTCGAGGCTGACGTACACGCACCGCTCTGAGCGCGAGCGTGGCGGCACGCACGCTGGTGGGCCACGGAAGGAGGAGGAGCCCCGCACTGGCGGCGATTACGGCCACCGCCACCGGAGGAGCCACCCTCGTCATTGTGGCCGGCCACAGAGGGGCTTGTCGGTGGGGAGGGGGCTAGGGTTTGGGGGCTTGACCCAAGCAGGACTAGACTGGAAGTGGACTGTGGAGGATGGGGATAGCGACGCGGTCCCATTAAAAGGACGCGGTCCCTCCCTCTGGGACACCGCCAGGTGGGACCTGTCGAAGCCTCGGGAGGACACGATCAAATGAGGTCGGCATCCGGTCCACCGCATTCCAGCCCTAGGTTTGGGCCCGGTTTGCATTGAAATGGACCGCGTCGTGCTATCCTCGTGATTTGTGGGGCCCATTGGAGTGAGACGTCCATGGAGAGATCCGCGGAGGAGAGTGAGGAAGGGAGGAGGGACCTGCCACCGGCGATTGCCACAGAAGCAGCGTGGCGACAGCATCGCCTGCAGTTGTTGTAGAGGCGATCAGGATTCAGGATAGCTTGTTGATTCATTTTTGTCATACCTGGGCACGAGAAACACGACCTGGCCCCAAAAAAGCCTCACAGCTGGGCTTTATTTGGCCCACGGGCAGGGCCTTGGACTGTGAACTACGTCCTGGTGTGCATCTCTAGCTGGGCTTGGGCATATAGAATGGCCAAATTAGGAAAGGCCAGGCCTGACGACCCGATGATTTTCTGCAGGTTCGGACCTGTGATAGGCCTGAATTTTTGGCTCGATAGTTAGGCTACACTGGGCTTGGGCTTAGGCCTACTATTTGCTTGTCGTGGATTTCTGGCCCACCTCGAAGCTTGAAAAATTCCTAGCTATAGTTCATCACATGCCTGTAGCATCTTCCGATCAGAGTCACAACTGGGGGCGCAACTTAGGGCGTGAATGGTTGGTTCCACCCATTTTGTTCTCCCGGTGATAGGCGTTGGGGACTGGTCACGTATAAAGGGCCAAGTCACTTTTTCCATTTTGTTTGGTTGCCCGTAGGGAAATTGTCTGCATTTTTGTGACTGTTTTGATCCCTTTGTTTGGTTCGCTGCTCGCATTGTTTTCAGCTCATCATGTAAATAGACGTTGTTTAGTTGTAGCCATGAGTCTACATGTGCTAACCTCGTTCAAAATTTGGTGAGGGGTTACCATTACATCTGATCATATACACAAGCAAAAGAGAGGGATCGGAATAGGAGGAGCTTTGACGATGATAAGATCTCTCAGCCTAATCTCTCGGACCTGATTAGCCATTGCTACAACTTTAAGTCATGGGTTGAACAACCATAACTTTAGTAGCCACGGCTTTAACAATCATTGTCATGGCTTCAATAGCCATAGGTTGGGATTCAATAGCCATAGGTTCAAGAACCATAGCTTGATTAACCATACCCTCGTCTGTCAAGAAGTTGTTGAGCTCCTCCTCGGCACCCTCTAAAGTTGCATAACCTCTATAGTTGTTATTGGAGAAAGCATTGACTCAATCTTGGTAGATCCTGCAAGAACCATAGACTCCTGGATGCCTCCCTATTTACACCATGTACCACTAACATGAAATATAAATAAGAAGTTAGGTAAAACATCACAAGCATCCCAAGTTCATAGTAGATCATAAACTAAGGGGACCATGCATGATCATTAGCCAACAGGGCATCTCAAAGGTGGATTGGAAGGGCAACCACTTCATGGTATTATTCATCTATGCATTGTGAGCATTTCGAGCATCGTGCGCCTTCTGCGCCTTCTGTGTCGTTTCTATCTAGAGGGCCACCTTTGAAGCAATGTTGCCCATAAGGTTGTGCACAGTCTGCGACATGGATCCTAGCTGAATATGTTGGGGAAACTCATGATTCTGAGCCATCTTAGTAGACACAAGGTTATCAGCGGTTGCATATCATCAATGTACAAAGGTATCTAGGACTCCCCAACCGCGACCAGGTTCTGCCTAATAAATTCTTTGCACAACGAGTCCTACATTTACCAAATTCATGCACATGCTCAACATAACAAGCTAGAAGCAATGTAAGCAATCAAAGAAACTAGTGGATTGCCACAGGTGTAACTAATATAGCATGCTACATATCATAATACAGGCAATGCCATAAAACAATCAAAGGTCTAACATTGTATCTCATAGATCTACAAGCATCGCCATAGAATAGTCACAGATCTAAAATTCTAACTGATAGATCATACATGGAGGGGATGGTACTTATATTCATCATCGGAGGTGGAGGGTGAAGCGGAGATCTTGAATAAATCTAAGTAGTGTCCTTCTTGTCGTGGTCGTCGTCTTACCTTTTCATCGGCCGGAGGAAGAGAGCTTGAAGGGGGGAATGCTGGTTCAAATGTGGGCGGTGAGGGAAGAGGGTAGAAATAAGGCGAGGGTTTTGGCGGGAGGTGACCGAAATAGTCCCGCCCCTTTTTGGCTGCAGCGTGCACCATCTCCTTTTTGGCTATAGCGGTGAGGGAAGAGGGTAGAAATAAGGAGAATGAAAAGATCATAGTGGTGTAACCTTCCCATGCTTAGGTGTTTGCAGAAAGTTGGTGTTGTTGGCGCCAGAAGATGCGCTCACTCCAACTTGGTGAAGATGCAGTTGTGATGTCCCTCTTGCAACTCCTCGGCAATGACTCTAGAAAATGTTTTGGCAGTTGTAGTGGGAGTTGGCTTGTGCTTCACCATGCAACAACCACTATGATGTTACCCTACAATTCCTCGGCAATGGTGCCAGAAAATGTTCTTGCTGGCAACAACTCCATGTGTACCAACTCGTTGGGACTCCAAGTGTAGAGTGTTGGAGCAAACTTCTTTTTCCCACAAGGGTGACTCGAGGGTTTATATCAAACTCTCGGGGAATTGGCAAGGGGTTGATTCTTCTTCTCCTCTTCTAGCAACCTGCAAAGCAAAGTTTTTGTCTTGTGACCCCAACTCCACCGTGTGGTTGTCGAGCACAAGGTTTCGTATTAGTAATATGAAATATAATTATAAATAAAGTAAAGTAAAGCAAGTAAACTATGAAAGCAAGATAAAAGAAATGAAAGGATGGTTGTTTTTGGGTTTTGTGTGTGTTTGCAAGTGAAGAAAGTATTTTTGTATTTTTGAAATAATAAATTATAGAAATATAAAGTGAGTTAATTGTGTTGAAAAGGTGTTTCTAATGGTTTACAATGGACAAGGGTTCACTTATCTACTCTCTTTTTAGGGTTTTAGTGGACACAAACAATTCATCAAAGACATAATATTGGTGGAACTTCAACATGTGTTTGGTAAGCATTCATATAGGCATCACGTCCTAACATAGAGATGATGCAACACATCTCTCTTGTACTCCTCAAGAAAGGGAAAACTCCAATCATTCTTGAATTAAGAATCAACAATTTATAGCCTTAGGTAATTTGACATAATATTTGAATCACAAATATGCTACCTTGACCAAACAAGATTATCCAGCTGTCACAAGATAATTATAGCACATGAGTTCACTTTATCCCTAGCGTGGCAACAAAAGAAAGGTAAATACCATAATAGATCTTGAATTTGTTGTCACTATTCAATCACTACCACCATGCTACTCCATATAATACACACTTCTCCCACACATGCTCTTGCATACAAGTTGGATCAGAACAAGTACTTAAGAACGGGTGATACCTTCGATCCAGATTCACAGATGTAGTATAATAGCTTTTCCCTAGAAGACCTAGGTTTAATCGAACCTCGGAAAGCAATGCTAAAAGGAAATATAAAGGACACGTCTACAAGACTCTGTTTGTTTATTTTACCTTAGTTTACCAGACCAATCTAGTTTACTTTATAATGAGTTGAATCAATGGATGGAGATATGCCAGGGTTGAAGATCCACCTGCAGCTGCACATCATATGGAATAAAAGATAATAATAAGCATAGTCATGTGTAATGTTAGAACGCAGATAATCTCTTTTGTGAAACACATCCTAATATACTAGAGCCCCCGTGATGCAGCGGGCATAGCAATAGTATTTTAATCCAACCGAGTGCACACCGAAGCAACGGGCTACAAATGATTATTAAGTGTAAAACACATATCAAAACTTTAAGTGCTGATGTTGTTGTGATCCCGAATGGGTCGCTAAGCGAAGACCGTACTACCCTTCCTGTCACTGAGGTTCCTATGAGATCGCCGCTAGCCAAGTATCTCACGTCAAGCCTTTATCAATATATGGGATCTTGGGTACCTACAAGTCCACATATCGAGAAAAGAGACAAAGAAACAAAAGATACAAATCTCAATTGCAAACAAATTACAAAATACTCCCATGAATTAGATGCACATAGTCGCTGCGAGGTTTCTCCCCAACCCGTAGCTCGCGAGGACTACTCACTCATAACAAATAGATCGGAGATAGAAAACATCATACAAATACTTAGATTGAAATCAAATATTCTTACAATGGTTGCCAAATCACAAGGATATCTAAAGTACAAAGCAATGGCTTTGGCTAGTGGATGGGATGGATGGTGGAAATGATGAACAATGATTGAAAAATGTTGTGGATCTCCTTTGGTGGTATTGTGATGTAATTTGAGAATGCCAGCCCTCTAATCGGTGGCTGGAGCCTCAAAATATATAGGCGTCTTCACGAAATTCGTAGGGTTTGACGAGACAAGGCCAATGCCACCTGGTACGGGCGGGCACTGCCTGTAATAGTGGTTGTTAAGCATGCCGACGCCCTGGAATGGCTTCCCAATTACTTGGTTGTGTGGACTTCCTCAAAAACCTTCATTATGACTCCTGATTTTGCATTAAAAACCATGATTTCCTTCACTTCAAAGAGAGGTTTTGTATATCTTTGTAATTATTAGTCATTAGTGGCAAGGATTGAGAGTTTTTTGTCCATTGATTGACCAAAAACAATGTTTAAACATAGTGGAAGATGGCTAATTTTAGAGCCATCAACTTCCCCAAAGCTCAAACCTTGATCGCCCTCGAGCAAGAAGAAACAAAATAACTATAAGGAATTGAGCGTTTAAATTTGAAACAATGAGAATGAGAATTTACTTACGGTTGGTAGTCATATGTGCTCAATGCTTCATTCATTTGCGAGGCTTATCAAAGTTAGAGAGATGACAAGAATACTATACAAGCTTCAGTAAGTCAAGACAATCAAAGTAAAGTTTAATATAAGTATAATTAACTAGAAGTGTAGCAACCAATCCAATTCTTCTAATTAACTCTCAGCTTTCCGAGGAATAGTAGGATGTTTAAATAACATAATTGAGTAAGAGAGTTTCATGTCCTAAGTAGTATAACAATGAAGTGTCTTATTTACATCGACATCAATAAATCAAGTCTATCAAAAACACTTCTAATCCAATCATTGTTTTTCAAGAAAAACTCGTAAAGTAGTAATGAGACCGTGCCCAAGGACTTGTTATGTGGATCCTCATAGATATCTTTTATTATTATTTCAAGGATTGCTGAATGTTTCTTTTGCAAGTGTTTGCACAACCTTTGTGAGTACCAATAATTTTTCCCATATATTGACACATATGCCACTCATGTCATCAACTCATAGCCGAAATCCAGGGTTATACCATAGATCGTTCAAAAGCTAGCGGAGCTGTTGATATCCGAAAGGTGTGCATTAGAGACATAAAACAAAATTGTCTCACTTCCTTCTCTTTTTTTTGAGCTAGTACCGCGGTTTGATCCACAAGGTTAGATTTGGCATGTGATGACTGCAAGTGCACAGATCTTTTGTAGCTAGTTTCAAAATAAATATATCGATCCCATTGGGAGTAGTAGGTGAAAGACTAAAATGCTTTTAATTACAACTAAATGAAATACTTAAGAAATAACTTTAATATGCAAGAAAGGTGGAGTTGTTTTTGGGTTTTTGGTTGAATAAGGTAATTTAAAGTAAAGCAAAACTTAATGCAGAAAGTAAGAATCGCGTGTGGAATAGAACATTGGAACTGCAATAGGGAAAAAGGCATTCTCGGGGAATGATGGATACACTGCTAGCAATTTAGACTGAGCAAACAAGATTATTATAACGAATATTCTGATAATGTTATGTATGTGGGAGGAGCTCCATATATGGACGAATAGGTAGCAACCGCTGCTCACATCATCCTTCATAACCACAGCTGACTAATAAACGACATTAATCATATCATCATGCTATTAAGGGATTTCTCCCATGGCATGGACATGGCTTTATGAGTTCTCCTTGATTCCCCAAGTTAGCACGTAAGGATTGACAACAGCTTTATAGTCACAGTAAGTGCTATTATCTCTTCGTATACCAACAAGTAATCCCCTTCATCGAGTCTCCATATGAGGCAAATATTAAGGAGGTGCACAACTCCCAACATCAAGATGAAGACAATTAACACATATACATAATGATGTGTAACATAATAATCCTATCTCATCTCAATCATATGCTAGGGGTTCTCCATCTCTCCATGAACTAGAGATCTACTCATACATGGAGGCAATCAACATCATAGCAATGGTAATGGGAACAATCATAGATGAATAGTACTTGTATAAATCCACAATGAGTACGGAAATTACAGCAAGATATAGACAAGATGTAGATGGGATGGATGGAGATGGTGGTGATGCAGCGGTGGATGATGATGATCGATGCCTTAGCATCGCGGATCTGCGCAGGTTGAATATGGATCCCCGGCGGATGAGTTCCCCCTCGAGATGCCTTCCGGAGGTGAGGTTTCGGTGATTTCTGGGTGTTCTGTATGTCGTCTCTCCGATCCAGTTCCACGGGGTGAAACTATTTGAGGAGGCAGAGGCGGCACCAACTATATGGCCAGAAAATTTATTCCGGTCGTATAGTTGGTCGTTGAACCCTCTGTCTCCTTTATTTGCTTCTGGTTTTCTTCTGGTATTATTAATATTTCCCAAATAAGCGATTTATGTTGTTTTTGGCTCCTTTTCTCCACAGTACAACTGCTCCAAGAATTGTATCCATTGGATCCATCATCTGTCCTGATCCTGGTGAAAACAGACATAAGCTGTGCGCGCGAGCACCGTAAAATACTAAGATCCTACATCTACAATGCAAAATAATAGTGTAAAACATGATGCAAATCTGCACTCATCAGCATGCATCACAATTACCACTAGACTTTATTTCAATCAAACAACTCCTTTCATGAGTGCCGTCAATACTATCAAAATATCTATGGGGTTAAGTATCTTCAAGGGTATACTCTCAAGACAATCATTCATCAAATTAAGTCGTAAATTTTAGACTTTTTCTTATTGAACTTGTTTGGCAATATTATTTGCAAGGCAAGACTCGATTAACTAAAAGAACTAGAGCAAGAGCCTCAACAACTAATCATCATACTAATAAAAAGCTTTACTCTAACCATATTAAATTACTTCCCACTAGCAAGAGATCGTAGGAAATCAACCAACCAAGATAAACAACTCAAACTTCGTAAGTGGGAGACATAGGACATACCTCTCATAAATGACTTCATGATCCTCTTCCTTATAGGGATGTATTCATTCAAAACTCAAACACGATTATTCTCATAATAATATTAAAGCAAAGAGGCAAAGTGTGAATCCACATTTACGAAAAAGGAAGAAAGGAAAAATCCTTTTGTAGTTTCGAGGATAGGGATTAAAGAATTGAAAAGAACTTGCGACCAAGCAAGGGTTTTAAGAAAATAAAAACAAACGAAAAACAAACTCAAACTAAAAACAAAAGTGAACTAAAAAGAAAAGAAAAAACAAAGTGTTGGAACAAGCCAACATGAGTGTTTCAAAGCTCCCAAGGAGCTAGAGTACAACCTCGTTATTACACAAATAAATTTGCTGGGGGAACACATCCCCAAGCTCAGGCTTTTGCAAGCCCTTTTGTTGCTCATTATGGTGGCGGTGGATAGTTTCCCTCGTTCCATTGGATGCTCCAATCATGGAACTGGGTGGCGAGGCTTGCAGTAGCATCTCGAAGGTTGATGGAGAGGTTGTTCATATTTTGGATATTTAGTGCGTAGATGTCTTCATAGGTGGTGTAGTAGTTTGGTGGCTTCTCATCTTGTTCTGGTCCTCCTTGTTCTACTTCTTCATCTTCTCCTCCTCCCATGGGTATTTCTTGTTGGGGTAGATTAGCTTAAACCTGCGCGTCAAAATGCAAACAGCCATCCTCGATAGAGAATAAACCATTAGGAAAAGGAGCCAGGATCAAGTGATACGCTCCAGGTATATCGAAAAAGTATCTACCATGAGTTTTAGAAACCATACCACATGCTCTTAGAGTACGGAGACCGAGACGGTGGCTTCCTGTCAATTGTTGGATTTTACCTAGGTTGATGTGAAGTGCGCGTGCAAGAATGGTTACAACTCCTCCTCCGCATATGGGTCCTCGAGATTGAAGAGCCTGATGCTTAAGGTAAAACACGAGAAGAGCGCCTAAATTTGGTGTTAAGTTATAATTAATAATAGCATCTTTTGCGAGGATCAACTTGTCCTCCTTATTAACTCTAGTAAACTCACCACGTGCCTGCAAAGTGTTAGCAATCACATAGAATAAATAGCAAATAGCAGGGTGATCAATTTGCTTTCCCTTGGGTGTGGTTCCACGGGTTCTAATTAAATTAATGTACACCCAAGGTGCAGGATTTAAACCAAAAGTAGTTGTGCGTACATCGGTAGTGTTGTTGGTAAACCCAAAGCATTGAGCCCATTGGCTGAGTGTTAAGGTATACTCAAAGTTCATAAGGTGGAACTTGATGCGATCAACTCCGGGCCTTTGTTCCTTGGTGCAACCGTAAGGGTCCACTGTGTGTGTCAAGGTGCTAAAGAATTAAAGCGTTAAGCGGCGATATGTGGCAACACCCTGAAAGAAAAAATCATGCAAACCAACATTGTTATAAAGTAAATCGAAATCAGCACGAATACCAATTTGGTTCAGGATATAAGGACACGCCCACTTGGTGGACTTGATTTCTCGGAGCTTGAGACGATTCAAATGGTTCAGCTGAAACTCCTTGGTGAACTCAATACCAAGTGACTCGGGGGTTAATGTATCAACGGGTGGCGCGGAGGATTCTGCAGCCATCTCACGTGTACGACTCCTTATCTAAAAATAAAAATAAGATAAAGTAAATAAAATTGCTAATATTTTTTTTGGTCCAATAGAAACATAGCATAAGTGATTCTCTACACTAATCACAAAAGAAACTCCTCTAAAATAACACTAAGCATGCTCAATATCAAGATTGAATCAAAAACAAGACCTAAATCTAGATTAACAATGATGGAAGATTGAGTGAAGCTTTTGTACAAATAAATTGAGGATCAGAGGAGAATCATACATTAGATCGAATGAGTGCGAGGAAACAAAGAAACATTAAGTAAATTTGAAGATCCAATGGAGGTGGTTTTGAGTTTGGAGGAAGAACAAAGAGAAAGATTTGTTTTGGGGAATTTTAGGTTACCTCCTCAGGCTGAATATGGCGTCCACGTACATGGTATGGAGGGCGGTACAGTCGGAGCATGCCCGTACCGAGTGACATACCTTGGGGGTGACAACTCCCTTCAAGCGGTGCACTCGGTACGGGCGCGCGCCCATACTGCTGGTCATTATCGGTTCTGTATCATTGCTTGAAATCTGATGTTTGCTCAAGGGTACGGTACGGGCACGCGGTATGGGCGCGTCCGGCTATACCAGTGGTCATTAAGAGCATTGTTCCCTGCGGCAAAAATCAGAATTTCTATCTTCCTGCGGTTCGATGTGGTACGGGCGCACGATATGTTCACTTCTGGCCGTACTAGTGATCGTTAAGAGCACTCTGAGTTGCAAAACTTAAAATTTTGATTAGAAGCTTCGTGTGCCTTTGCACATCTTATCAAAGGACAAAATAACAGCAAATATACTATATAAAAAATCAGCATACTTCTAAGGCCATGTGTTAGTAAAATAAAATATAGAGGATTACCTTATTTCTTCTTCTCTCTCCAAAGGTGTTCTTGAACACTCTTTATTTAAAACAAAAACAAAACAAAACTAACACATAAAAAAATTATTCACATGGGTTGCCTCCCATGAAGTGCTTCTAGTTAAGGTTAATTAGCTTGACCATGATGGTAATCATTTAGGTTTAAGAAGTGGAATACCCCCTCCAAAATAGTTGGCTTTTAAAGTAATTACACCATCATCATCATTAGGCTTGGCCTTCTTTTTCCTAGGGAAGTGGACTAGAAAAGGATCTCTAGATGGTAGCCCTATTCGCACATTCCTCTTATGTAAATTAATCAAAGCTTTAATAGTTATTAGGAATGGCCTAACTAGAATTATAGGTGCTATGGGATCTTCAGCCATGTCCACAATAACAAGATCAATAAGAGCGGTACTACCTTTAATTTCAACAACTATATTTTGTTTAATCCCAACAGCTTATTTATAAGTTGAATCAGCTAGATGGAGTCTCAATTCAGTAGTAACAAATGGCCCCAAGTTTAATTTGTTGAATAAGCATTTGGAAATTCTTGAGATGCTCGCACCAAGATCACAAAGTGTGGATATATCATTGACTCCCAAATTAATTTTAATAGTGGGCTCAAATATATCATCTAGTTTAGCTGGAAGCTTATCACGTAGTCTTTTATACTCCATCTCTAACTCGCAAACTTTAGATGACACTTGTTGTATAAATTGTTGGTACATAGCATCATTACCTTGGTATATACCTGGATTCTTCACGGTGATCATATTACGTAGAATTCCATGGTATATTCTGGTGTTAGCGCATTGCTATAGTCTAGCTCTTCAGGTTTCTCTTCATTCGTTACCACCCTCATCATTTTGAGGTCTTCTACCGGATTTGGCTCGGGTTTTCCAGCAAAATTTGCTAGTATTAGAGCTTGGCTCTCAACTACCTTAGCCAGCTGAGCCTCTACGGTCTTTGTCCTTTCCTGTAGAGCCTGCACATCATTTCTAATTGCAAAGGCCTGGTTAGATAATTTTCCTATACTACTTTCATGGTTCTCCGTGATTTTAATAAGCATATTATTTTGCTTGGTTTGAGCTTGTATAGAGGTTCTAACAGTTTTCTCAAACGAGAGATTGCCATGATTTGCTCCATTAGTGTTATCATAATTGTTATAAGGACCTCCTATAGGATTAGAATGATATTTTTGAACATTGGAAGCATAATTAATTTTCCATGCAGGATTAAAAGGAGTGCGAGCTATAAAATTAACATCATTAACATCGGTAGTGATAGCGTTAACTTGGGTATCTTCTTTACCCTTTACTATACTAACCAGCTTGTCTACCTTAGATGTAAGCTCTTCATGATTCACCTCGGTAATTGAACTTACTCTCTTCGAGGTTCTTTCCACACATGTCCTTGGGCAAGGTTGTTTTGCATATCATCAAGTAACTTCTTTGCAACACTCACTTGCTTTCCCATGATTGTTCCTCCAGCTGCAGTATCTAGGATAGATTTAGACATTGGGTTAAGACCATTATAAAACAAATGTAATATAAGCCACTCTTCCATCCCATGAGTAGGACAGTTCATTGCGTCTTCTTTCATCCTTTCCCACGCAAGCGCTAGTGGCTCACAGTCTTCTTGTCTAAAGCTTATAATGTTGGATTTTAGCTGCATAGTTTTAGCTGGGGAAAAATTTAGTCATAAACAAGTTAGTACATTTCTCCCAAGATTTAATAGTGCCCTTTGGTAGAGCTAGCAACCAATCCTTAGCCTTTCCTCTAAGAGAGAAAGGAAACAATCTTAATTTAATAGAATTTGGACCTACATCTTTAATACGCATCATGACGCAAATTTTTGTGAAAGTGTTTAAGTGCAAACCCGAATCTTCAGCGGATGAGCCCCCAAATTAGTTTTGTTGAACCAAACTTAAAAGATTAGGCTTTATTTCATATCCACATCAACTACGGGTTGAGTGATAGGTGCACGAATAAAATCATCAGTGGGAGTAGCATACTCCCATAATCTCTTTTGAGCAATGGCTCTTATATATTTTTGTATTTTTTAAGTAATGAAAATGAATAACAAGTAACTAATTTTTTGGGTTTTCAAATAGATAACAAGAAAGTAAACTAATAACAAGAAGTAAATTACAAACTAATAATAAAACTAAAAACAAGGTCTCTAGTGACCTCACGAGGGTAGTGAAATTGCTTCCCGGCAATGGTGCCAGAAAAAGGGTTGATACCTTCGATCCGGATTCAGGGATGTAGAATAATAGCTTTTTCCCTAGAATACCTAGGTTTAATCGAACCCCAGAAAGCAATGGTAAACGGAAATAACAAGGACACATCAACAAGACTTTGTTTGTTCATTTTACCTTAATTTATCGGACCAATCTAGTTTACTTTATAATGGGTTGAATCAATGGATTGAGATAGGCCAGGGTTGAAGATCCACCTGCAGCTGCACACCATATGGGATAAAATATAATAATAAGCATAGTTCTGTGTAATGTTTGAACGGAGATAATCACTTGTGGGCAACACATCCTAATATACTAGAGCCCCAATGATGCAGCGGGCATAGCATTAGTCTTTTAATCCAACCGAGTGCACACCGAAGCAACAGACTACAAACGATTATTAAGTGTAAAACACAGATCAAAGCTTTAAGTGGTGATGTTGTTGTGATCCCGAATTGGTCGCTAAGCGAAGAACGTACTAACATTTCTGTCACTGGGGTTCCTATGAGATCGCCGCTAGCCAAGTATCTCACCTCAAGCCTTTATCAATCTATGGGGTCTTGGGTACCTACAAGTCCACATATCGAGAGAAGAGACAAAGAAACAAAAGATACAAATCTCAATTGCAAACAAATTACAATACTTCCATGAATTAGATGCACATAATCCCTGCGAGGTTTCTCCCCAACCCGCAGCCTGTGAGGACTATTCACTCATAACAAATAGATCGGAGATAGAAAACATCATAGAAATACTTAAATTGAAATCAAATATTCTTACAATGGTAGCGAAATCACAAGGAGATCTAAAGTACAAAGCAATGGATATGGATAGTGGATGGGATGGATGGTGGAAGTGATGAACAACGGATAAACAATGGTGTGGATCTCCTTTGGTGGTGTTGTGATGTAATCTGAGAATGGCGTCTCTCTAGCCGGTGGCTGGAGCCTCGAAATATATAGGCGTCTTCACGAAATTTGTAGGGTTTGATGAGACGAGGCCAATGCCGCCTGTTACGGGCGGGCCTTGCGTGTACCAGTGGTCGTTAGGTGTGCTGACGCCTGATACATTGCTAACGTATCTATAATTTTTGATGTTCCATGCTTGGTTTTATCTACTTTCTTGTGTTTTGTCCACACTTTGGAGTACTTTTCATATGAATTCTTGGACTAACCTATTAACAAGTGCCATAGTGCCATTTGCCCGTTTTCTGTTGTTTTTGGTTCCAGGAAAGTCAGAAAATCAATATTCTTAGAATTGGACCGGACAAATGCCAAAGTTGATATTTTCTCGGAAGACTCATGGAGCCAGAAGGAGAGTCGGAGAGGGGCCACAGGGTGGCCACACCACCCCATGGCGTGGGTCCCCCCAGGCCGCGTCAGGGCATGGTGTGGGCCCCCTGGCCACCCACCGACCTTGCCCGCTGGCCTATAAGAAGCCTCCCGAGGCATAAACCCTAGATAGTCAAAGCCACGAAAAGTTCCGCAACGCCGCCGCCACCGAAGGGGAGATTCGAGGGACAGAAAGTCTCTGTTCCGGCACCTTGCCAGGACGGGGAAGTGCCCCCGGAGCCATCTCCATCGATCTCCACCGCCATCTCCATCAACATTGCTGATTCCCATGATGAGGAGGGAGTAGTTCTCTCTCGAGGCTAAGGGTTCTACCGGTAGCTATGTGTTCATATCTCTCTGTATGCATGATCATATTGTGATCATGAGCTTTGTAATCAAGTAGATATACCTTGCTACTCAAGTGCTTTAATGAATCTCTGCTCTCCCCATGTGTGTGAAAGTGACAGCATGCTCACCATGGTGGTACTTAGGCTAGAGATTACAAATACTTGTTATGAGTTATATTTGGAGTTGGATGTCTTTATGAAATTATGGTGTTTGTTGGACTGATCTAGTACTCAAGGTGACAGTGTGGGGTTTTCTAGATGGGAAAGATAAACTTTGAGGTGTGCTGTTATAGCCCTACCATCGATTAGAGTGTCCAACCAGAGAGTAGTTAAGAGTAGTATCATAAAGAACAATATATTTATATGAGAGTGTTCACTAGTGAAAGTATGATCCCTAGGCCTTGTTTCTAAGCACTGAAACACCGTTTGCTATTAGATCGGTTACATGTTTGCTTGCTTCTATCTTTATTTCAGTTTTACTTTAGTCTTTTCCATGCCATCAAGTTATTTTCTATCACCGTTACCACTTATAATTATCCATACCATTTGTATTTCACTATCTCTTCGCCGAACTAGTGCACCTATACACCTGACAAGTGTATTGGGTGTGTTGGGGACACAAGAGACTTCTTGTATCTTGATTGCAGGTTTGCTTGAGAGGGGATACCTTTGACCACTTCCTCCTTGAGTTCGATAAACCTTGGGTGATCCACTTAAGGGAAAATTTGCTGCTGTTCTACAAACCTTGGAGGCCCAACAACTGTCTACAAGAATAGAAGTGCGTAGACATCAAGGTATTTTTCTGGTGCCGTTGCCGGGGAGGTCAGGTAAAAGGTATTCACACCGGAGGATTAAAGAAGAAGAACCTCCCACGGCAAACGCCTATTTTCTGGCGCCGTTGCCAGGGAGGTAAGGTAAAAGGTACTCACATCCTCCGGTGTGAGTGCTCGAAGTTATTTCCTTTAGATTCTGCAATTTTGTCTTTTTGTTTCTTGTTTTCACTAGTTAGGCTTAATGGAAAACAACAAAAAAATTAGAGAGCTTTATAGTCTTTATCTTGAGTTAGGACATGAAGGGTTTGAAGAGAAAATTAAAAAACCTATGGAACTTTATTTGCGTGCTAATAGCAATGTTGTAAGTATGAATTCTTTGGACACCATTATTGCTAATGCTATGGAAAAGTCTAAGCTTGGGGAAGCTAGTTTTGATGAAAATGATCTTTTTAGCCCCCCATCTTTAGAGGAGAAAATTTGCTTTGATGATACTATACCTCCAATATATGATGATTACAATGATGAAAATGATATTTTCAGTCCACCTACTATTGAGGAGAAAATTAATGATTACAATATGCCTCCTATATTTGATGATTATGGTGATGAGAATAATAATGATAGCTATTTTATTGAATTTTCTCCCACCATAATTAATAAGAATGACTATGCTTATGTGGAGAGTAATAATGATTATATGCATGTGGCTCATGATAAGAATGTTTTATGTGATAGTTATATTGTTAATTTTATTCATGATGCTACTGAAAGTTATTATGAGAGAGGGAAACATGGTTTTATGTGTCTCAACAATATTAAGTTTCCTCTCTTTATGTTGAAAGTCTTGAAGTTGCACTTGTTTTTCTTTCCTATGCTTGTTGCTTTGTGCTTCTATGACTTGTTTCTTTAAAACATTCCTATGCATAGAAAGTGGGTTAGACTTGAATGTGTTTTGAATTTGCTTTTTGATGCTCTCTTTTACTTCAATTCATATTTCCTATGTGAGCATCTTCTCAAACTATCATGCCTAACTTAAAGGCGTTAAAGAAAAGTACTTATTGGGAGATAACCCAAAAGTTTTAGATGAGTATTGGACGTTACTACTTCAGTAATAACCGTTCCTTATCCTTTTTATTTGCTTTTTGTGCCAAGAGTAACCTCTAATGAGAGAGAAGTAATGATTTGGAAAGTTGCTGTCCCGAAACAGATTTCTGTGCTTCACCATAAAAATTTGTGTAAAATCTCTGTATGTCCTTTTGAGGCATCAATTTTTGTGATTCTGACCCAGGTTGTTATCTAACTTTCGTTATTTCAACACTTTTTGATTTGAGCAACAGAAGGTCTTCGAAAAAAATCGTCTTTACCTGCTGGTCTGTTTTGACAGATTTCTGCCATTATTTGCATTTGCTTCTTGTTGGTACCTTTTTGAGTTCTTTTGGGGAATTGAGCTTTTTGAGGGAAGTGCTACAGTAGCTAGTGTTTAAATGGAAGTTTTATTGGTGTTAGAACTGAACCTAAACGACCTATTATCTTGAGTGCACTAATGTTGCTAATAAAGATTGTGTGAAGTTTTGTATGAAGGAAAAAATTCCAGATGTATGGAAGGAATGCGTAATGAGATGAAGGATGGACTAAAGCTCAAGCTTGGGGATGCCACGCGTGTCATCCCAAGAAATATCCAAGAAGTACAAGCGTCAAAGCTTGGGGATGCCCAAGGCATCCCCTTCTTCATCAATAAAAATCCCAGGTTTCTTCCGAACGCTTCATTTTTGTTGTTTCATGCATAATTGTGTTGTTCTTGGAGCGTCTTCTTCTTCGTTTTCGTTTTGGTTTTCGTTTGATTTGGTTTGCTTAGTTTGCTGAATAAATTAGTTGGACACCCTCTTTCATACATTGGTTTTCAAATAGTTTGGTTTGGTTTGGAAAAGAGTAGGAAAGTTCATGCTTATGTGGTAAAAAGAGCTTGTTTTTGACTGTGGCCTATGCTTTGTCATGCCATGCTTGATATTGTTTTGGCTTTATGCTTAGTATTCTTTGCTATAGCATGACTTGTTATAAACAATTGATATTGCTTAATGTGCCTTGGATGAATCATGCGTTGTTTTAGCATATTAAAGCATAATATAGTGGTATTCTCCTTTGATGCTTTATTTGGGTTGACTTGGCACATGCTCGCACCATGTGACGAATATCTAAAGTCACCATTAGCCTTTATGATCCTTTAGTTTTCAACTTGTAGTATCACTTTATGCTTTGATCAATGATGTTTTGTCGCTTTGCATGATTATGGCCATTATTGCTCTCTTAGTTTGTCGCTCCCAGTCTTTTGCTAGCCTCCACAACCAAGTATGAGTTCCACTCATGCATCCAACTCCTTAAACCAAGTTTTTCCATAGATTCCACCATACCTACCTATTAGCTTATGCTATTCCAAGTATATTCATGTTTTTGTTTACCTTCCAAATTAAACTTGTTATGAGAAAACTAGTGATTAAAGCTCTCACGAACTTGATGGCACACATTACTTTTTTTTGCATCTAATAAACCTGAACCATTGGGCCCTTCTTTGTTGCGTATATGCTTGCGCTTTATAAGTTGAAATTAGCAGAACCATGTATCATGGGGAACGCTTTCAACATTGCACTTGTACTTTGTACCCCGTTGATATCATATTCTTTTGCTTATGGATCCCGGCGGTGTGAAATAAAAGTGGAACTTGTAAGATCATGGAGTTTGTATGTGTTAGAGAAACGCCTGGGCCGCTAGCCTAAGCCATGCCTAATCATGGTGGAAACTTGCAGCATCACCATAATGAGCACTCTATGAAGCATCCTCAATAAAAACCTATGCAAATAGCAAATAAAAAGATCGCTGAGATACTCATTGTCTGCTTGCCTTATCATTTTGATTATGGGATAGCTCCTGTATCATGTGCAAGGGGTACCCCATTGGCGGTTCTTTATGATACACATGTACTTACAATGACAAGAGCTTAATCATGACTAAAGTTGAGTAGCATGAGGTTCGGTCTTCGTAAGTAAGGGGCATGAGATTTCGGTTTATAACTTGTCAAGCATATCCTCTTAGTTTTTTCACTTTAACCTTAATCACTTCAAGATGCTTATGATAGGGGCAATGAGAGCTGAAAGCTATAAGTACCATAATTTTTGGAAACTCTTTATGAGACTTGAATCCCTACTTCCTTTTATGAAGGCCCTTCTTCCACCATTATATTGAGTCTCCACCTTCTATCTTTATGCACCTACTTTGAGAGCATAGTGGCCATTCTTAGTTCTATGTGCATTGTCCCAAGACTAGTTGATTGATGCATAACTTGATATTGCTTGTTTTAATCTATTTGTATCTAGTCACTCTTATGAACTTTGAAGGTGTCCTATGCATTTATGTTTGCTACTCTATGAGGGACAAGCTGAATGCCACTATGCTATGTTTTCTTTATGTGAAACAAACAAACGTCTTGCAAAGCATTGTTATTCATGAATCTTTTGTTTGGGCCTTTTCATGTTGCAACATAGTTTCTTTGTCTATTGCTAGAACTTTGTATTTCATGTTATGATTGAAGTACTATGATCCCAGCTTTGAATGTTTTACAAATACTTTGTTCAAGTTTATGATGGTGCATGTCACCTCAAAAATTATTCTTTCTATTTATAACTTACCTACTCGAGGACGAGCAGGAGTTAAGCTTGGGGATGTTGATACATTGTTAACGTATCTATAATTTTTGATGTTCCATGCTTGGTTTTATCTACTTTCTTATGTTTTGTCCACACTTTGGAGTACTTTTCCTATGATTTCTTGGACTAGCCTATTAACAAGTGCCGTAGTGCCAATTGCCTGTTTTCTGCTGTTTTTGGTTCCAGGAAAGTCAGAAAATCAATATTCTCGGAATTGGACCGGACAAAAGCCAAAGTTGATATTTTCTCGGAAGACTCACAGAGCCAGAGGGAGAGTCGGAGAGGGGCCACAGGGTTGCCACACCACCCCATGGCGCGGGTCCCCCAGGCTGCGCTAGGGCATGGTGTGGGCCCCCTGGCCGCCCACTGACCTTGCCCTCTGGCCTATAAGAAGCCTCCTGAGGCATAAACCCTAGATTGTCAATCAGAAAGCCATGAAAAGTTCCACAGCACCGCCGCCACCGAAGGGGAGATTCGGGGGATAGAAAGTCTCTGTTCCGGCACCCTGCCGGGACGGGGGATAGAAAGTCTCTGTTCCGGAGCCATCTCCATCGATCTCCACCGTCATCTCCATCACCATTGCTTATTCCCATGATGAGGAGGGAGTAGTTCTCTCTCGAGGCTAAGGGTTCTACCGGTAGCTATGTGTTCATCTCTCTCTATGCATGATCATATTGTGATCATGAGCTTTGTAATCAAGTAGATCTACCTTGCTACTCAAGTGCTTTAATGAATCTCTGCTCTCCCCATGTGTGTGAAAGTGACAGCATGCTCACCATGGTGGCACTTAGGCTAGAGATTACAAATACTTGTTATGAGTTATATTTGGAGTTGGATGTGTTTATGAAATTGTGGTGTTTAATGGACTCATCTAGTACTCAAGGTGACAGTGTGGGGTTTTCTAGATGGGAAAGATGAACTTTGAGGTGTGTTGTTATAGCCCTACCATCGATTAGAGTGTCCAACCGGAGAGTAGTTAAGAGTAGTATCATGAAGAAGAATATATTTATATGAGAGTGTTCACTAGTGAAAGTATGATCCCTAGGACTTGTTTCTAAGCACTGAAACACCGTTTGCTATTAGATCTGTTACATGTTTGCTTGCTTCTATCTTTATTTCAGTTTTACTTTAGTCTTTTCCACGCCATCAAGTTATTTTGTATCACCGTTACCACTTATAATTATCCATACCACTTGTATTTCACTATCTCTTCTCCAAACTAGTGCACCTATACACCTGACAAGTGTATTGGGTGTGTTGGGGACACAAGAGACTTCTTGTATCTTGATTGCAGGGTTGCTTGAGAGGGGATACCTTAGACCACTTCCTCCCTGAGTTCGATAAACCTTGGGTGATCCACTTAAGGGAAAACTTGCTGCTGTTCTACAAACCTCTGCACTTGGAGGCCCAACAACTGTCTACAAGAATAGAAGTGCGTAGACATCAACGCCCTAGAATGGCTTCCCAATTACTTGACTGTGTGGACTTCCTAAAAAACCTTCATTATGTCTCCAGATTTCGCATTAAAAACCGTGATTTCCTGCACAACATAATTCAGAGAGAGGTTTTGCATATCTTTGCAATTATTAGTCATTAGTGGCAAGGATTGAGAGTTTCTTGTCAATTTCTTGACCAAAAACAATGTTTAAATGAAGTGGAAGATGGCTAATTTTGGAGCCATCAACGGGGTACGTGATATGCATCTATCAATACATCTCACACATAATAGGTTCCAATTTCATATATCAAATCATAGAATAAAGATGCACCACATAGGAATTACATATATGGCCACAATCATGTTGGGCAACATATATGGTACTAGATCTATGAAGAACAGGAGAGAAATAGATCAAGCTACTCCCACAAACCCATAGTCTAGAGGTGGACTGCTCTCTCTTCATCATGGTGATGATGGTGGAGATGTTGGAAAGGTAGAGATCCCTCTGGTGGTGGCTCCGGTGGAGTTCCTCTCCAATCTTCGCTAGTTCTAGATTTGTTTTGGTGCTTCAGTGTTTCTGTGGCACTCTCCTCGAGGAAGCCTTGGGGGTCCTTTATATAGAGGTTTTTAGGTTAGATGGAGTCTGTGGGTAAAATAATCAAGCGAATAGGGCGGCGGAGGAGGGAAAGAGGACATGTGGCGTGCCCATCCCAACTAGGCATGCCACCTACGCTATTTTTGGCCGCATGGCCCTTCTCGTGAGGTCCAAGTGCTCCAGGTCCTTCTCTTGATGAAATATTAACGCTCTAGAAATCCTAGGTCCATTTTACTTTGTTTAGGTCCCTGAAAGCTAAAAAAATACACAAAACAAGGTCTTCCTGTCCTGCAGATTTATAACCAAAATAAAAGGGATCATTGGTAAATCCCTAAAAATCAATATAAAACATGGATATGACATCATATATGTTGCAAATATGTGTCAACAAACTACAAAGTTCATGCGTGCATTTTACATGCATCAACATCCCGAAGCTTAACCTATGCTCGTCCTCGAGCATGAAGGTGATAAAACTAACATGGACTTTGGAGTTTGGTGCTTATTTTCAGTAGCAAGAATCACTAAAAGTTAAATCATTCATCAGAGTACAACAACAGGCAAGGATAGCATAAAGTGGTACCTTTCATAATATCATACTTGATAAAACAATGTATATTGACTAGTCACAAATGAATATAGTACCATGAAACAATAGTTGCGTTCTTTGTGTAGAGAAAAGTATAAATATATATAGTTGCGGCCCTATGGTCAGAATATTAACAAAGGAGGTTGGAAAACTGTATGGCTGGCAAGTAGGGAATATCATATGTAAGACACAAGCTATCTTCCAAGCACTATCCATTAAGTTTGTGGTTGAAGCATGGTACATCATTAGTGTTTGGTTCCATTGTCGCTCATTACCTGATTCTTTTGGCATTCTTGTTTTGGCACTTTTTCCTTCTTTCCTCTCTTTGCTGTCTCTTTGTATTGCTTTGTCACTTTTTGCTTGTTTTGATTTTTCTGCATACTCACTCTTCTCATCGTTTGATATCATATAAATACTTGGAGGCTTTTTGCCCTTATCTTAGTGGTGGTACCGCTTCTATGGAGGGTTTTCGCCCTCATCTTTTAGTGTATGCATCCTCTTATTGCTCCTTGGGAAGGGGTACTCTATGCCCAATGAGTTCGTGGTCACCCCACGATTAACTTCTCCATGTCACCCATACCCATAATATTAGTGTTTGGAAGCTAAATAATGACTCACACATGATAGTATACTTTGGGATATAGCTTGAGCTATTTGGGTAGGTGTTTCCTATATAAATTCTAAGTTTTTTTTTCTACAAGAGGTTGTTTCATTATGGTGGAGCTAGCAATAGTAACCGTTTGACCTTCTACAAGAATGCAAAATGTGCCCATAGTACTAGATCATTTCTAGAAGATAATATAATCATCGAGTACCATTTATGTGGAATATGAAAACATGCACTAGATGATACACTTGTATGTTATCACTAGAAGCATATGAACAATACCACTAGAAGCAATAACATGCACAGCTTGTTTCCCCCTTTTTATATTTCAAGCAAGGCACTCAATCAAACATGGCATTCATTCATGGGATAGTTTGTTTTAGTAGCTCTTTCCTATCACGGTGGTCTCATTTATTTCCAAGAAAAACTAGACTAGACAAGATGCTCCAAGTTTCTGAAGGGGTTCCGTGGTAGAAAACAAAAACAAAATCCTACTACAAGAACACACCAACCCAAGATCTATCTATGGAGAAGTACAGTAACAAGAGAGATACGATGATCATACCTTTGAAGACCAAAAAGTGGGATTATGTTTTTGCACAAACATTGCTGATGAAGCCGAGAGTTGCAGGCCTCAGGGTCTAGGAGGCTTCAAGTGTCCAACACCACTAGTGGTGGTGCCTCGTCGAGCTTTACATGCGTACAGTGTAAACAACATCTCTCGGGGCCCGGTCCAGCAAGGCAGCGGAAGACGAAGATCTGGACCGATTCTAGTGGCACGATGACGTGTGCTGGGTGGAGAAACCTCAACCTCGTGTAGTACGTTACTAACTTGGGAACACGCTGAGAGGGAGGGAGAGAGAGAATAACCAATGCCAATTGTGGGATTGACTTGATAGAGAAATTGGGGCAAATTCCACCCCTATATATAGGAAAAACTAGGCTACTCCTGCCCTCCAAGTCTTGGGGTGGGACTAAATATTTGGGAGAGGTGGAGGAGGGGCCGACTGGTAGTGGGGATGGGCCCCACCCGCCCGTGCAAGCCCACTAAGGGGTTAGGGTGGAAGCCCTCCCACCCTTAGCCGCATGGCCCTTGTGGCCCTTGGCTCTTCCCTCTTGGGCCCTCTTCCCTCCTAGGGAAGGCCCATGTGGGGGGTTTCCATTTTATTTTATTTAAATAAATATATATTAATATTAGTTCATAATTAAATATTAAATACATTATTCAATTCCTCCTTATTCAAAACTCCTTTTGAACGGACTTCGAACACTTCGATATTCTCTCCGGAACACTTTCAGTTATCTCTTCTATTTCTATTTAGGTGGTAGATCAACCTAAAGTGTCAATTACCATTAAGCATGACACCCATATGGTTCAGGAATGTTCAGTTATGAAGGATACATCTCCCCGATCAAGTTTTCATCAGCGGTATCTGGAAACACATGAGGGTCCCTTCACATCCCATGAATTCGGTTGTCCGCTTGAAACTTCTAAACATCGAGTCTCATTCCCTTTGCACAACGATACCTGGTTTGTCCAAGACCTGATCTCATGTATCCCATATAGTTCGATCTTGTTACCGATAAACACGTTTACTCATTCTCGTGATATCACATCCCTATGACCTAGTCACATGCTTGCAAGCTTATTGATGTTGTCTCACCGAGTGGGCCTAGAGTATCTACCCATCACTCGGATAGGCAAATCCCGATCTTGATCATATGCCTCAACCATTCCTCTGGAATACCTAAAACACACCTTTATGGTCACCCAGTTACGTACATGACGGTTGATGTGGTCAAAGTAGCCGCGGGAGATAGTGATTAAACATGATCTCACGGTCAAAGGATTAAGTCACTACGCTTTGCTAGATATCACAACGTTTGAATTTTGTGATTAGATTACATTGCAATTATATGGTCGGGTGCACCCATCACTTTATTAAGTGACTTCATTGCCAGTTGACTGTTTTATATCAATTCCATGATCGGGAAACCTTGATCATCATCTGCCCAACGAACCAGTACTAGATGATACTAGGGACATGGTTGTTTATATATCACACATGTATTAATGTTTCCTCTTAATATAGTTATAGCATGATGCAAAAATATTATGAACATTTAGAGATATAACAATAAAACAACTTTATTTATTGGCCTCTAGGGCATATCTCCTCCAGTCTCCCACTTGCACTAGAGTACAAATCCACTATTTTACAATAGGCAATAATGTAGCAGCATATCATCTCGGTGTTGATCATGCTTCTTCTATGGAAGAGTCTTGGTGAATGGATCAGCTACATTCACATCCGTATGTACTTTATAAGTTCTAATATTGCCTTTAGCAACAAACTCTCTTATTACATGGTAACGTCGATCTGTGTGCTTGGCCGTGGAGTGGAATCCCAAGTCCTTCGCATTTGCAATGGCCCTTTATGGCTCAAAAAATAGCCATCTTTTCCCGCGTTCAAACATTGTTTTTAGTCAAGCAATTGACATGAAACTCTCTAGCCTTGCCAGTAATGACTAATAATTTCAAAGATATGCAAACCATTGCTTTGATTTGTGGTGTGCAGGAAATCATGTTTTTAATGCGAAATTAGGAGTCATAATGAAGATTTTTAGGAAGTCCACATGACCAAGTAATTGTCGAGCAATGGCCAGGCGTCTACGGCCGTAACGACCACTGGTACGGGCAGGATCCGCCCGTACCATCTGGCGATGACTTCGTCTCATCAAACCCTACAACTTGACTGAAGACGCCTATATATTTTGAGGCCTCAGTCACCGCGTAGAAGGCTGCCATTCTCAGATTGCATCACAACACCACCAAAGGAGATCCACACCATAGTTCATCCCTTCCATCTTTCACCCCCTCCACTAGCCTTAGCCATTACTTTGTACTTGAGATCTCCTTGTGATTCGGCGACCATTGTAAGAATATTTGATTTCAATCTAAGTATTTTGTATAGTGTTTTCTATCCTTGATCTTATTTTAATGAGTGAGTAGTCCTCACGGGCTGTGTGTTGGGATAAACCTCACAAAAATTATGTGCATCTAATCTATGGGAGTATTGTGTATTGTTTGAAAGAGGGATTTGTATCCTTTGTCTCTTTGTCTCTTGTCTCGATCTTTGGACTTGTATGTATCCAAGATCCTCGAGATTGATAAAGGCTTTAGGTGAGATACTTGGCTAGCGGCAATCTCATAGGAAACCCAATGACAGAAAGGCGGTACGGTCTTCACTTAGCGACCCATTTAGGATCACAGCAACATCACTTCTTAAGGATTTGATCTATGTTTTGCACTTAATAACCATTTGTAGCATGGTGCTTCATGGTCTACTCAATTGGATCAAAATACTATTGCTATGCCTGCTTCTCACAGGGGCTCTAGTATATTAGGATGTGTTGCCTACAAGAGATTATCTCTATTAAAACATTACACATGAATGTTCTTATTGTTATCCTTTATCCTATATGATGTGCATCTGTAGGTGGATCTTCAACCCTGGCCTATCTCCATCCATTGAATCAACCCACAATATAAAGTAAACTATATTGATCCGGTAAACGAAGGTAAAATGAAAAAACAAAGTCTTGCAGACGTGTTCTTTTTAATTCCTTTTAGCGTTGTTTCCCAAGGTTCAATTAAACTTAGGTATACTAGGGAAAAAGACAATTATACTATATTGGTGAATCCGGATCAAAGGTATCAACCCTTTTTCTAGCATCGTTGCCGGGGAAGCAATTTCGCTATCCTGGTGATGTCACTAGAGACCTTGTTTTTAGTTTTATTATTTGTTTGTAGTTTATTTCTTGTTACTAGTTTACTTTATTGACTTCTTGTTGTCTATTTGAAAACCCAAAAAATAGTTACTTGTTATTTGTTTCCTTTACTTTAAAAATACCAAAAAGATAAGAGGCATGACTCAAAAGAGACTTGGGGAGTATGCTACTCCCGCTGATGATTTTATGCGTGCACCTATTACTCAGCCCGCTGTTGATGCGGAAGCATATGAAATTAAGCCTAACCTTTTAAGTTTGGTTAAGAAAAACCAATTTCGAGGCTCATCTTCTGAGGATTCGGGTTTGCACTTAAATACTTTTAATGAAATTTGCGACATGATGTGTATGAAGGATGTAGGTCTAAATACTATTAAATTATGTTTGTTTCCTTTCTCTCTAAGAGGAAAGGCTAAGGAATGGTTGCTAGCTCTACCTAAGGGCATTATTAAATCTTGGGAGGAATGCACTAATATTTTATGACTAAAATTTCCCCCCAGCTAAGACTATGCAACTAAGGTCCAACATTACAACCTTTAGACAAGAAGATCACGACCCACTTATATGGGAAAGGATGAAAAAAGCCGTAATGAACTCCCAGTCATAGGATGGAAGAATGGATTATATTGCATTTATTTTATAATGGCCTTAATCCAATGTCTAAGTCTATGCCAGATACTGCAACAGGAGGAACCATCATGGGAAAGCATGTGAGTGTTGCAAAGAAATTACTTGATGATATGCAAGAAATCCATGCCCAGTGGCATGTGGAAAGAACCTCAAAAAGAGTGAATTCAATCACCGAGGTAAACAATGAAGAGCTTACTTCTAAGGTAGACGAGTTACTCAACATAGTAAATGGTAAGGAAGATACCCAAATCAATGCTATAGCTACCAATGTTAATGGTGTTAATTTTATAGCTCACACTCCTTATAATCCCGCTTGGAAGAATCAAAATTTTGCTTCTAATGTTCACAAACATTATTCTAATCCTACATGAGCTCCTTATAATAATTATGATAATCATAATGGAGCAAATCATGGAAATCTCTCGTTTGAACATACTATTAGAACCTTTATGCAAGATCAAACCGAGCAAAATAATTTGCTTATTAAAATAATGGAGAACCATGAGAGTAGTATTGGTAGATTATCTAATCAAGCCGTTGCAATTAGAAATGATGTGTAGGCTCTATGGGAAAGGACAAAGATCGTGGAGGCTCAACTGGGCAAGGTAGCTGAGAGTTAATCTCTCATACTAGAAAAGCTTGCTAGAAAGCCCGAGCCAAATCCGGTAGATTACCTCAAGATGATGGGGGTGGAAATGAATGAAGAGAAGCCTGAAGAGGTGGACTATAGCAATGCGCCAACAACTGAATACACAATGGAAGATCTACTAAAGATGACCACTGTAAAGAATCCCGGTCTAGAACAAGGTAATGATGCTATGTACCAACAATTTTATTCAACAAGTACTCCCTCCATTTAGAAATATAAGACGTTTTAGCTTTGTGAATCGAATGTATCTAGACGTCTTTTAGTGTGTAGGTTCGTAGAGATTCAGACTGAACCTATACACTAAAAGATGTCTAGATACATTCATTTCACAAAGCTAAAATGTCTTATATTTCTAAACGGAGGGAGTAGCATCTAAAGTTCGATATTTAGAAATGGAGTATAAAAGACTACCTTATAAGCTTCCTGCTAAGCTAGATGATATATTTGAGCCCACTATTAAAATTAAAATTGGTGTTAATGAGATATCTGCACTTTGTCATCTTGGTGCAAGCGTCTCAACAATTTCCAAAAGTCTATTTGACAAGTTGAACTTGGGGCCTTTTGAAACCACTGAATTGAGACTCCATCTTGCCGATTCAACTTATAAACAAGCTATTGGGATAAAAGAAAACAGAGCTATTGAAATCAAAGGAAGTCTTGCACTTATTGATCTTGTTATAGTGGACATGCCTGAAGATCCCATAGCACCTATAATTCTAGGTAGGCCATTCCTAAGAACCATTAAATCTTTAATCAATCTACGTGAAGGGAATGTGAGAATGGTGTAGGGGTTCCACGTATGAAAACAATAAAATTTTACCCTACGCCCCTGAACCCCTGAAGCTGCCAGGACCTATCTATTAGTAATACAGTAACGGGAGGGGCTTTTCGCGAACTTACCCTTGAAGACCGAAAAGCGTTGTCAATGCTCAGGAGAGCATGGTTGATGTGGATGAGCCGAAGCCGACCTCAAGGTCGTGATGAAGTCCTTGCGCTCCAATGACTCCAACGACTTGAGTGCCTCAAGTGCGACACCTCGCGGGGAGGTACACACGCCCGGTGCCTGACGATGACTCCCGCTTCCCCGATCCAGCAGCAGTTGCGGAAGTAGATCTCCTGGATCTGAATCCCGCAACACGACGGCGCTCCATAGAGAAGATGTCTCTCATTCATGCAGTCTAGACTTGGGACCACGGTCATGAGAGAGAGAGGGGGAGAGAGAAAATATCAATTAGAGGTCCTCCCAAAAGTGAGAAGACCTATATTGATTATTGGTGTGTTTTAATTTGGCCAAATACCCCCACTATATATAGGGGAGGGCGGGTACTACCTCCCTCAAAGTCTCGGGGTGGGACTAAAGGAGAGGAGGGGGGTGGCACCGCGGGGGGGGGGGGGGGGGGAGGGGGGAGGGGGGGCTGGCCCACTAGGGCGCCGACCACCCCTTGGCCCCTTCTCCCTCTCTCCTTTTCCTAATGGGCCCTCTTTCCTTCGGGAATTGGCCCATTAAGCCTTTGACCATTTAAATTGATTTTTCTCTTTATTAAATAATTATGAATAAATGATTAAATCAATATTTAACATTCATTCACATATTATTTAACCTCCGTGGCTATGGAACACTTCCACCTCCACTCCGGACATCCTACGGACTTACCGATACCCTTCCGGTTTTCTCTCTACTATTCTTGGGTGATTCTACCGATCCTATAAACACTCTCTAAGCATCATCAAGCCCTTAAGCTACCCCATGGTTCGGGAACACTCCAGACATGGTCGGGACACTCCTGCACCAATGATCGACAGAGGGACCTGGATAGCCATGTGACCCCTGTGCGTTCCACGAAGATCTTTCGTCGTTTGAACCGGGACAGTCGTGTCTTATTCCCTTTGTTGCTCGATACTTGCATTGCCCGAGATATAATCAATGACATCACCATGTCATGTTCAATCTCATTACTGAACAATGCTACTTGACTCGTTCCGACAAGTGATATCCATGTGATCAATTCACACGCTGCGCAGCTATTGGATATAGCTTCTCCGAGTGGGCCCTTGAGTATCTTCCCATCACATGGACGGACAAATCCCGCTCTTGACATATATTGCCTCAACGGTTTCCTCCGAGTACCTGAACACACCTTTATAACCACTGTATTACCAAGTGGCGCTTGATGCTATCAAAGCACTCTCGGGAGACAGTGATTGATATAGCCTCACGGTCTAAGGAATAGTCTACGAGGGTCCATTTCCAATCATCGTAACTTGAACTTCGTGACATGATCGGGTTATGATGCTTAGGTTGGGTATTGGTTCATCATCTCATTCTCGGAATGAGATGACTCTATTTCCAACTGGCATAAATGCCACATGATCAGGAAACATGATCATCTGTTGACCAATGAACCAGTGACTAGAGTTTCACTGGGAACCCCTGGTTGTTTGTATATCACACGTGTATTGATGTTTCCACTCAATATCGTTATAGCATGATATAAAACTTAATCATAAACTATATGAAATATGATAATAGTCCTTATAACTATTTGTCTCTAGGGCATATTTCCATCAGTCTCCCACTTGCACTAGAGTACAAATACACTAGTTGCATTTGTTCTTAAATCATTGGCACCATATATCCGGTACCTTGAACATGCTTGCTCATGGAAGAGGTTGAGTCTTGGGTATGTACTTTACAGTCCCAAATCCTTTGCAACTTTACTAATGTCACCTTGATTGGCATTAATACTTTATCATCACATGATAGCATCTGTGTGTATGCATCGTCGCTATGGCAGCAGAACGAGGCCTGATTCCAGGAGCCTACAATGACTTTAGATCAACCTCGCGGGCTTTATCATGGGCACTGTGCCGTGGGACACATCATTCTATGTTAAAAGCGAACTAGCCCCACCATAACATTATACAGCACTTTAGATGGTACCCTTATCTATTATTATAAATGTATTCATCGAAACACTAGTGCACTCTGTGCAAATTTCGATGTTTTTTTTCACCTCTCTTTCTACTTGACATCAATCGGTATCTATGGGAGTTTCCAACATATTCCCTTATAACATAACTCTTTATGTTTTAAGATATGTCATCCTTTATGGATTTGGAAAACATGTCTACAGTTCTCTATTAGACACTTGGGACAAACTTAGATCAACGTTTTGTGATTCAAACTTAATCACTTTCAAACATTCCTTATTGGATTACATATTATGTCAAGTTATCATCATGGTTTTCTAAGATAGAACCTATGTCTCAACATAGTCGATGATGATCATCCTTTTTCTTTCTTTCAACCATTGATGTTTAAACATAATACTATTCCTAATGTAAGTTATTAAGGACTAGTTCCTTAATTAACTTCTATTCTGAAACCCTTTTCAGAATCCCTAATACTACATAATATCATAATACACCTATTATCAACTTCTACAACTTATAAATCATTATTTATAAGTACTTGTGCTTTTATTCTTAACACACTTAAGAATTACTCCTATAAGCTCCCACTCAGAAATATGTCAATCACATATTGTTTTAGGAAGACTTTCATAGCTCCCACTCAATTTCATGCAAATTGCATATCCACTCACTATTTTGAATGACTTCAAAATCATTTGATCAATTATCAGAGTGAGAGATTTACTATGAGACACTAGTATTTTTACTAGTCTTAAATCCACTAGACATTTAGCACACTTGAATCAAATTCATTTGGATTCGTCCAATACTTGACAAATTGTGCTTTTGTCATTCACCCCCTTTTCCACTATGGCTTTGCAGTCATTTTGGAAAATTCCAAGTAACCCCTTTTACTTGTGAGATTCAGCAACAAATTGCTTTCTAATCTCAAGGGAATTTTGCTTCTAGGATTTCTCATAATTCTAGTTTACCATTATTTCCTTAGTAGTTTGTAGGTATGTCATATTCTAAGAATCATGACAAATGATTCACAAATGTCTCCATACAAGATATGGATTACATTTTGAATCCTACTTCATGTAGTGAAAACACCAGTGGGGAAAACACAATGATCAATATCATCGATTCTTTCCTTTGTGAAGATAATTGTTCAGGAATGTTTTCCGTTGCGCTTCTCAACACTCTGATGCATGGATTTGAATCCTCATCGTGTTTTCTATATTTCCATTTGCTCCATAATCGAGAAATATCACTAAAAGTGAGCTTTCTCAAGAATGCACAAAAATCCAAGCAATACCAGTTTTGCTTCTCTTTTGGTTTCAGCCATGGATTTCGTATTCAAAGTTTCCAATGAATACTCTACAAGGACTTATTTGCTATTGTTTTGGTTATATCGAATAACCCCAAAACTTTCACATCAATCCATACTAGATATGGAGACGCTTTCACGAATTCAAATGGTTCACTACATTCTAATTGAGTGTTAACTATTTCTAACTAATGGTCTCTACATCTACACTACAATGATTTATTTGGTGCCATCTATTAACCCACTTTGATATCTAATATCACATTGTGATGCTTTGCATTTTGACGTTTCAAAATGCTTTGCATTTCACAATTACTTTTATGCCATTCTTTATAAAGTTGAATTTCATTACTATTGATCAAATCATAGTAATTAGATTCTCTTTTACATTTATACCCTTTTATTGATGAAACACTTTGATCAAATCAAATAGTTTCATATTCATGTTTCCTTTGGTAAACTTCTTTACACTTTTAAACAATCGTAATGATAGTTACCATTTTGTTAAATCATAATACATCGAATATGTATTTACTTTTAACAATTCTTTAAACACTTTGTATTCAAGTAATACACGGTGTTCAAGTTATTTTTCCGAACTTAGGCATGATTTATATGACAAGAAATCGAATGACTTTCACATATTATCACATAACTTTGAATTTAAACAATGGTTTTCATTCGGTAATGAATATCATTTAAGTTGGGTATTTTAAGGCATTTCAATATTTTACAAATGTTCATGCATTATCAATTAGTTTCAAACAACAAGGATAATTCACACATAATCAAACAAGATATGAACACGAATAGAAATCATTCATAAAATTAGAACAACTGTTTGTTACAAACTCATATGAATAACCGTCTCACAAAGTGTGAGACACACTAAAGAAGTTCACAATCTTTTGATTACAATAATCATCCTAAACATAAACTAAATGATAAATGTGGAGGGAGAGTGTCGTCGGCCATCATCATCATGCTCGCCATCAACACGCAACGTCACCTCCTCTCCAGCAAGCACCTCTGATGTAGAAGGACCTATTTTCAACAAAACAGAACAAGTATCAAATATACTTAACACTGCAATTTGCAAGATTATAACATTTATAAAAGTGTATATCAAATATATACCTTTGTCATCGATGACCTGAGCGACATCTGGTTCAACCAACACATTCCTGAGATGTGTCACGAACCGGTGGAACTCCATCAATTCTGCATCGCCCCTCATAATGCAAGTCCTGACTTGTGTTTGGTAGCTTGGTGGCAGCGATCCTAGCACAACGACGTTTGCAAAAGAGCCCGTCATCCAGCTATCTAGGAAGTATGCAGGCCTCATGTACACATCATGCATGCGCTCCAAGTGGTCGTCTAGTGATGAGTTCTCCTCCATCTTAATGGAGAGGAAGTCTCCCATGAGCTCATGCTCCCATATGCGTGCTTGTTCCACGAAATGTGTCCTAAGCTGTAGCATCACCGAACGAGGGTTGACATCACCCACGAAAGGCCACAACTCATCCACCATTCCGAAACGCATAGTAACTGCAATGAAGGAGGCCATCTCTCGACGGAGATAGCGGTCTTTCCGCTGCTCTGTGGTCTCTAGGTTAATGGGCTGATCCAAATCCATCCTGTCGAGTATATAGTCGACCACGTCATTCTCGCTAAGGAGAACGTGGAGACGCGCAACCCATATGGAGAAGTTTGATCCATCTAATCTGAGCTTCTCTCCTTCTAACCAATCAATCATCAACAGGAAATGTGGCATCTACATTTACAATTGCAAGAAGGAATTTAGACTAAGTTTATAATTAAATGAGTTAATAATAGCTCCACTCAGAAACACCTATCCCCATAAGGGTTCCTAGTGATAACACGACCCCTATCAGCCACATCTCCCCCGATCGTCACGGCCATCAATGTGGGTTCAAGGGTGGACGCTAAACGTCGGTCACATCATTCATGCAAGTCCTGCTCGATCTTTCGACCATCCGTGTTCCGAGGCCATGTCTGCACATGCTAGGCTCGCCAACTCAACCTTAGTGTATTCGCTGTGCAACATGGCTTGCACCCACTGTATGCGAACGTAGATATGTCTGACACCCATGCATGTACCATGGATCGCCTCATACCGAAGAACTTTCTTGGTGGTGCACACTAAGGGGGAACACAATCGTTGGTAATTTTAACAGGGATCATCTTATTAGGATACCGTCGAGTATCTAATACTAGCACACAATAAGATATACAAACAATAACACTGAATGTAAATGCGATGTGATATGGTCCTTCACGTCATGGTCTCCATCCATCGTCACCAGATTCCGGCGCCAGGGTTCCAGCGCCGTAGACACTAGGGTACCGGTGTCATTCCGGCGTGGTAGTCCGTCACCTCCATGACTATCTACTACTACGTAACATAAGGTAATCACTTTACCTTAGCCACAACCATATCACAAAGCAACGCCCCCCTGCAAAACAAAGTTAGACGCCTCTACTTTATCGTTGCATGTTTTACGTGGTTGAATGGGCTTTCGCACAAGAACCGTTCTTACCTACGAACTTTCAACACAACGCTGATCAAGTAGTTGTCTCTACGACACCCCTTTTGGGGCCCTTTGTTGCAAATGGTATACCAACTAATGCGAGAGAGACATACACCCCCTAAGCCACTTTATACGGTACAAGCCTTATGTCAAGCGTGGACCAGTCTCGTGAATGAACGCATAAAGTCGGGTGGGGGCCGCTTCATCAAGCATTACTACGGTATACACAAGTACACGTGGGAGGGTAACAACTAAAAGATCAACGCCCACACGCTACATCTCGTGTGTTCTACCCATACTAGCATTACTACGCATAGATCTAGCTCTGATACCACTATAGGGGTTCCGTGTATGAAAACAATAAAATTTTACCCTATGCCCCTGAACCCCTGAAGCTGCCAGGACCTATCTGTTAGTAATACAGTAACAGGAGGGGCTTTTCACGAACTTACCCTTGAAGACCGAAAAGCGTTGTCAACGCTCAGGAGAGCGTGGTTGATGTAGACGATCCAAAGCCGACCTCAAGGTCGTGATGAAGTCCTTGCGCTCCAACGGCTCCAACAACTTGAGTGCCTCAAGTGCGACACCTCGCGGGGAGTTACACACGTCCGGTGCCTGACGATGACTCCCGCTTCCCCAATCCAGTAGCAGTTGCACAAGTAGAGCTCCCGGATCCGAATCCCGCAACGCGACGACACTCCACGGTGAAGATGTCTCTCGTTCGTGCAGTCCAGACTTGGAACCACAGTCACGAGAGAGAGAGGGGGGGAGAGAGAAAATATCAATTAGAGGTCCTCCCAAAAGTGAGAAGACCTTTATTGATTATTGGTGTGTTTTATTTTGGCCAAATACCCCCACTATATATAGGGGAGGGGAGGTACTACCTCCCTCAAAGTCCCAGGGTGGGACTAAATGAGAGGAGGGGGGAGGGGTGGCACCGCAGGTCACCCGCATGGGCCCCGCGCGGGGGGGGGGGGGGGGGGTCTGGCCCACTAGGGCGCCGGCCACCCCCTTGGCCCCTTCTCCCTCTCTCCTTTCCCTAATGGGCCCTCTCCCCTTCGAGAATTGGCCCATTAAGCCTTTGACCATTTAAATTGATTTTTCTCTTTATTAAATAATTATGAATAAATGATTAAATCAATATTTAACATTCATTCACATATTATTCAACCTCCGTGGCTATGGAACACTTCCACCTCCACTTCGGACATCTTCCAGACTTACGAAACCCTTCCGGTTTTCTCTCTACTATTCTTCGGCGATTCTACCGATCCTATAAACACTCTCTAAGCATCATCAATCCCTTAAGCGTGATACCCTACGGTTCAGGAACACTCCAGACATGGTCGGGACACTTCCGCACCAATGATCGACAGAGGGACCTGGATGGCCATGTGACACCTGTGTGTTCCACGAAGATCTTTCGTCGTTTGAACGGGGACAGTCGTGTCTTATTCCCTTTGTCTCTCGATACTTGCATTGCCCAAGATCCGATCAATGACATGACCATGTCGTGTTCAATCTCGTTACTGAACAATGCTACTTGACTCGTTCCGACAAGTGATATCGCTGTGATCAAATCACACGCCGCGCAGCTATTGGATATAACTTCTCCGAGTGGGCCCTTGAGTATCTTCCCATCACATGGACGGACAAATCCCGCTCTTGACATATATTGCCTCAATGGTTTCCTCCGAGTACCTGAACACACCTTTATAACCACTATATTACCAAGTGGCGCTTAATGTTATCAAAGCACTCTCAGGAGACAGTGATTGATATAGCCTCATGGTATAAGGACTAGTCTACGAGGATCTATTTCTAATCATCGTAACTTGAACTTTGTGACATGATTGGGTTACGATGTTTAGGTTGGGTATTGGTTCATCATCTCATTCTCGGAATGAGATGACTCCATTTCCAACTGGCATAAATGCCACATGATCTGGAAACATGATCATCTGTTGACCAATGAACCAGTGACTAGAGTTTCACTGGGAACCCCTTGTTGTTTGTATATCACACGTGTATTGATGTTTCCACTCAATACAGTTATATCATGATATAAAACTTAATCATAAACTATATGAAATATGTTAATAGTCCTTATAACTATTTGTCTCTAGGGCATATTTCCAACAAATAGGACTGCCATCTAGAGATCCTTTTATAGTCCACTTCCCTAGGAAGAAGAAGTCCAAACCTAATAATAATGATGATGGTATAATAACACTGGAATCCAATTACTTTGGAGTGGGCGTTCCACTGACCCAAACCTAAATGATCACCATATGGGTCGAGCTAATTGACATTAACTAGAAGCGCTTCATGGGAGGCAACCCATGTGAATAAAAAAATTTACTCTTGTGTTAGTTTTGTTTTTGTTTCATTTTTTAATAAAGAGTGTCCAAGAAGTCCTTTGGAGATAGGAGAAGAAAATAAGGTAATCCTCGATCTTTTATTTACTAACACATGGCCTAAAAGGAATTGCTGATTTTTATGAAGTCTATTTGCTGTTATTTTGTCATTTGCTAAGATGTGTAAAGGCGCACAAAGCTACTAACCAAATTCTATAAGTTTTGCAGCTTACTAGCCGCTAACTACCACTGGTATGACCGGGATGCCCCATACCATGCGCATGTACCACATCGAGGCTCTAGAAAATAGAAATATTGATTTTTGCCATAGGACTCAGTGGCCATAACGAGCATTGGTACGACCAAAGGCAGTCGTACTGCCCGCCGATACTATACGCTTGAGCAAAACATCAGTTTTCATGCAAACAACATACTGCATGCATAACGACCAGTAGTACGGGCATGTGCGAACGTACCGCGTGTCTGTACCAAGTGTACCGCCGGAAGAAGTCCTCCGACCGCAAGGTATGCACTCAATACAGGTGGGCTCTGGCCATACCGCCCACCCGTACCACGTACTCGGCCACCATATCATCCCAGGAGGAGGTAACCCTAAATTTTCAAAACACGAAACTTCTCTTTTTCCACCTCCAAACTCCAAACCATCTCCATTGGATCTTCAATTTTATTCAATCTTTCTTTGATTTCTCGCACCTGATCGATCTAAGGTATGGTTCTCCTCCGATCTCCAACTTATTTGCATCAAAACTCTGCTCAATCTTTCACCATTATAAATCTAGACTTAGGTCTTGTTCTTGAGCTAATCTTGATATTGAGCATTCTTAGTTTTGTTTTTAGAGGAGTTTATTTTGTAAAAAGTGTAGAGGATCATTTATGCTATGTTTCTATTTGACTAAACTTTTAATTAGCATTTTTTAGATGAACATGAGGAGCGATACACGTGTGATGGCCGCGGAAAAAGTCGCACCACCTTTTGATATGTTGACCCCCGAGTCACTTGGTATCAAGTTTTCAACACCCGGATTTTTAATCCCAGATGCCTGTTATGCCATACCTCGCAATCCCAGGATTACAATTTTTGCGAGACATAACCAAATTGGTACCACAGTACATCATCCATTACAAACAATAATAAGGTCTTACAAATAAAGGATCTCATGATATAGTCTTAATACAAATCAAGCATCGGAAAATAAACGTAGTAGGGGCTCCATCTTCAGGGTCACATGCAATGTTGACGATGGGAGATGATCCTAGTTGTCGTAGACCTCCTGCTGTCCATCATCCTAGTAGTCCCCCTCATAGTCTGGCCATGGGAATAGCCAGGGACAAAGCCATGAGTACTCTTTAAGTACTCGCAAACTATCACTAACAAGTAAGGTAGTTCTAGTAGGAATCTTAAACTCTAGGTTTATCTCATACTGAGTTTAGAAGTAAAGAAAACTAAGTTAATGTTCTAAATCACTTAAGTGGGAACCTAGCTTTCATATCCATAACCCTGTTGTGGTCAAGTCAAAGTCATAGTTCAATTCACAAGTCATTTTGAAAACATCTAACGACGGAACAATATGGACACTTGATGTCTATGCACTTCTATTCTTGTAGACAGTTTTTGAGCCTCCAAGTGCAGAGGTTTGTAGAATAGCAGCAAGTTTTCCCTTAAGTGGATCACCCAAGGTTTATCGAACTCAGGGAGGAAGTGGTCAAAGGTATTCCCTCTCAAGCAATCCTGCAATCAAGATACAAGAAGTCTCTTGTGTCCCCAACACACCCAATACACTTGTCCGGTGTATAGGTGCACTAGTTCGGCGAAGAGATAGTGAAATACGAGTGGTATAGATAATTATAAGTGGTAACGGTGCCAGAAAATAGCTTGCTCGCGTGGAAGAGACTAAAGGCAAACTGAAATAAAGATGGAAGCACGCAAACATGTAATAGATCTAATTGAAAACGATGTTTCAATGTTTAGAAACAAGGCCTAGGGATCATACATTCACTAGTGAACACTCTCATATGAATATATTATTCTTTATGATACTATGCTGAACTACTCTTCGGTTGGACACTTTAATCCATGGTAGGGCTATAACAACACACCTCAAAGTAAGCATTTCCCATCTAGATAACCCCACACTGTCACCATGGTGTGCACACGGTCAACTTCACACACATGGGGAGAGCAGAGATCTATTAAAGCACTTGAGTAGCAAGGTTGATCTATAGATTACAAGCTCATGATCACAATATGATCATGCATAGAGAGAGATGAACTCATAGCTACCGGTAGAACCCTTAGCCTGGAGAGAGAACTACTCCCTCCTCATCATGGGAATCAGCAACGGTGATGGAGATGGTGGTGGAGATCGATGGAGATGGCTCCGGGGGCACCTCCCTGTCCCGGCAGGGTGCCGGAACAGAGACTTTATGTCCCCTGAATCTCCCCTTCGCTGGCAGCGGCGTTGTGGAACTTTTCGTGGCTGGAGGCAGGACGATTTAGGGTTTTTCATGGGGGGAGATATATAGGCGAAAGAGGCAAGGTCGGTGGCCGGCCAGGGGGCCCACACCATGCCCTGGCGCAGCAAGGGGGACCCGCGCCTAGGGGTGGTGTGGCCACCCTGTGGCCCTCTCTGTCTCTCCTTCTGGCTCCATGCGTCTTCCGGGAAAATAACAACTTTGGCTTTTGTCTGGTCCAATTCCGAGAATATTCATTTTCTGACTTTCCTGGAACCAAAAACAGCAGAAAATAGGCAACTGGCACTATGGCATCTTGTTAATAGGTTAGTCCAAGAAATCATATGAAAAGTACTCCAAAGTGCGGACAAAACATAAGAAAGTAGATAAAACCAAGGATGGAACATCAAAAATTATGGATATGTTAGCAACATATCAACATCCCCAAGCTTAACTCCTACTCTACCTCGAGTAGATAAGTGATAAAAAGAAAGAATTTTTTTGAGGTGACATGCACCATCATAAACTTGATCAAAGTATTTGTAAAACATTCATAGCTGGGATCATAGTACTTCAATCATAATCATGAAAGAAAAAGTTCTAACAATAAGACAAAGCAACTATGTTACAACATGAAAAGGCATAAACAAAATATTCATGAATAACAATGCTTTGCAAGACGTTTGTTTGTTTCACATAAAGAAAACATAGCATAGTGGCATTCAACTTGTCCCTCATAGAGTAGCAAATATAGATGCATAGGACACCTTCAAAGTTCATAAGAGTGACTAGATACAAATAGTTTAAAACAAGCAATATCAAAGTTATGCATCAATCAACAAGTCTTGGGACAATGCACATAGAACTAAGAATGGCCACTATGCTCTCAAAGTAGGTGCATAAAGATAGAAAGTGGAGACTCAACATAAAAGTAAAAGAAAGGCCTTCATAGAAGGAAGTAGGGATTCAAGTCTCATAAAGAGCTTCCAAAAATTATGGTACTTATTAGCTTTCAGCTCTCATTGCCCCTATCATAAGCATCTTGAAGTGATTAATGTTAAAGTGAACAAACTATGGAGTATATGCTTGACGAAGTATAAGTTGGAAATCTCATGTCCCTTGAATACGAGGGTCGCTCCTCATGCTACTCAAGTTTAGTTACCGGTAAGTACTTATCATAGTAAGTACATGTGTATCATAAAGAACCGCCAACGGGGTACCCCTTGCCCCATGATACGGAAGAATCCCCATATCAAAATGACACGGCAAGCAGACAACGAGCATCTCGGCAATCTTCTTATTTACCATGGGAATATGGTGCTTTTTTCTCTCTTTCCTCTTTTCTCATATTCTTTTTTATTTTTTCTCCTTTTTCTCAATATCTGACTCTTTTTTTATAACAAGAATGCTTCATAGACATCTCATTATGGTTACGCTGCAGGTTTGCACCATGACAGCATGGATTAGACTAGCGGCCCAGGCGTTTCTCTAACACACATACATAACTCCATGGACTTACAAACTCCCCTTTCATTTCACACCGACGACATCCATAGACAAAAGAGCATGATATCAACTGGGTACAAAGTACAAGTGCAATGTTGAAAGCGTTCCCCATGACAGCATGGTTCTGCTAATCCCCAACATATAAGTGCAAGCATATACAACATAGACGACATAATGCTTCAAGTTTATAAGGGGCAAGAAAAGTAAAGTGTGCCATCAAGTTCGTGAGAGCTTTAATCACTAATTGTCACATAACAAGTTTAATTCAGAAGGTAGATAAAAACATGAATATACTTGGAATAGCATATGCTAGTAGGTAGGTATGGTGGACTCTTTGGAATTAATTGGTTTTAGGAGTTGGATGCATGAGTGGAACTCATACTTGGTTACGGAGGCTAGCAAAAGACTGGGAGCGACAAACTAAGAGAGCAATAATGGCCATAATCATGCAGAGCAACAAAACATCATTAATCAAAGCATAAAGTGATACTACAAGTTGAAAACTAAAGGATCATAAAGGCTATGGTGACTTGGGATAGTCATAACATGGTGTGAGCATGCGCCAAGTCAACCCAAATAAAGCATCAAAGGAGAATACCACAATACTATGCTTTAATATGCTGAAACAACACATGATTCTTCCAAGGCACATTAAGCAATCTCAATTGTTTATAACAAGTCATGCTATAACAAAGAATAATAAGCATAAAGCCAAAAGAATATCGAGCATGGCATGACAAAGCATAGGCCACAGTCAAAACAAGCTCTCTTTACCACTTAAGCATGAACTTTCCCACTCTTTCCCAATCCAAATGAAACTATTTGAAAACCAATGCATGAAAGAGGGGGTCCAACCAATTTATTCAGAAAACTAAGCAAACCAAGCAAATGAAAACCAAAAACGAAAACGAAAAAGAAGATGCTCCAAGAACAACACAACTGTGCATGAAACAATAAAAATGAAGTGTTTGGAAGAAACCTGGGATTTTTATTGATGAAGAAGGGGATGCCTTGGGCATCCCCAAGCTTTGACGCTTGTACTTCTTGGATATCTCTTGGGGTGACATGCGTGGCATCCCCAAGCTTGAGCTTTAGTCCATTCTTCATCTCATTACATCATTCCCTCCATACACCTGAAATTTTTCTTCATACAAAACTTCACACAGTCTTTATTAGCAACATTAGTGCACTCAAGACAATAAGTCTTTAGGTTCAGTTTCAACACCAATAAAACTTCCATTAAAAACACAAGATACTGTAGCACTTCCCTCAAAAATCTCAATTCCCAAAAGAACTCAAGAAGGAACCAACAAGAAGCAAATGCAAATAATGGCAGAAATCTATCAAAACAGACCAGCAGGTAAAGACGAATTTTTTCGAAGACCTTTTGTTGCTCAAATCAAATAGTGTTGAACTAACGAAAGTTAGATAACAACCTGGGGTAGAAGCACAAAAATTCACGCCTCAAAACGGCTTACAGATATTTTACACGAATGTTTACAGTGAAGCATAAAAATCTGTTTCGGGACAATAACTTTCCCAAGCATTACTTCTCTCTCATTAGAGGTTACTCTTGGCAAAAAAAGCAAATAAAAAGGATAAGGAGCGGTTATTACAGAGGTAATAACTTCCAAAACTCATCTAAAACTTTTGGATTATCTCCTAATAAGTACTTTTCTTTAACGCCTTTAAGTTAGGCATGACAGTTTGAGAAGATGCTCACATAAGAAATATGAATTGAAGTAAGAGAGAACATCAAGAAGCAAATTCAAAACACATTTAAGTCTAACCCACTTCCTATGCATAGGAATCTTGTAAAGAAACAAGTCATGAAAGCACAAAGAAACAAGCATAGGAAAGCAAAACAAGTGCAACTTCAAAATTTTCAACATAAAGAGGGGAACCTTAATATTGTTGAGATACATAAAACCATGTTTCCCTCTCTCATAATAACTTTCAGTAGCATCATGAATAAAATTAACAATATAAATATCACATAAAACATTCTTATCATGAGCCACATGCATAAAAGAATTAATACTCTCCATATAAACATAGTCATTCTTATTAACCGTAGTGGGAGCAAATTAAACAAAATAGCTATCATCATTATTCTCATCACCATAATCATCAAATATAGGAGGCATATTGTAATCATAATTAATTTTCTCCTCAATAGTAGGTGGACTGAAAATATCATATTCATCATTGTAATCATCATATATTGGAGGTTTTGTATCATCATAAGCAATAGAATAGCTATCTTCCAAAGCTAGGGAACTAAAAAGATCATTTTCATAAAAACTAGCTTCCCCAAGCTTAGACTTTTCCATAGAATTTGCAATAATGGTGTCCAAAGAATTCATACTAACAACATTGCTATTAGCATGCAAATAAAGTTCCATAGGTTTTTTAATTTTGACTTCAAACACTTCATGTCCTAACTCAAGATAAATACTATAAAGCTCTCTAATTTTGTTGTTGTTTTCCGTTAAGCCTACCTAATGAAAACAAGAAACAAAAATAAAAAATTGCAGAATCTAAAGGAAATAACTTCAAGAAACACAAGAGGATGCGAGCACCTTTAACCTTACCTCCCTGGCAACGGCGCCAGAAAATAGCTTGATGTCTACGCACTTCTATTCTTGTAGACAGTTGTTGGGCCTACAAGTGCAGAGATTTGTAGAACAGCAGCAAGTTTTCTCTTAAGTCGATCACCCAAGGTTTATCGAACTCAGGGAGGAAGTGGTCAAAGGTATTCCCTCTCAAGCAATCCTGCAATCAAGATAGAAGAAGTCTCTTGTGTCCCCAACACACCTAATACACTTGTCAGGTGTATAGGTGCACTAGTTCGGCGAAGATATAGTGAAATACAAGTGGTATAGATAATTATAAGTGGTAACGGTGCCAGAAAATAGCTTGCTCGCGTGGAAGAGACTAAAGGCAAACTGAAATAAAGATGGAAGCAAGCAAACATGTAACAGATCTAATTGCAAATGGTGTTTCAATGCTTATAAACAAGTCCTAGGGATCATACTTTCACTAGTGAACACTCTCATATAAATATATTCTTCTTTATGATAATACGCTGAACTACTCTCCGGTTGGACACTGTAATCCATGGTAGGGCTATAACAGCACACCTCAAAGTAAGCCTTTCCCATCTGGATAACCCCACACTGTCACCTTGAGCACTAGATGGTTCCAACGAACACCACAATTTCATAAAGACATCCAACTTAAAATATAACTTATAACAAGTATTTGAAATCTCTAGCCTAAGTGCCACCATGGTGTGCACACTGTCAACTTCACACACATGGGGAGAGCAGAGATCTATTAAAGCACTTGAGTAGCAAGGTAGATCTATAGATTACAAGCTCATGATCACAATATGATCGTGCATAGAGAGAGATATGAACACATAGCTAACGGTAGAACCCTTAGCCTCGAGAGAGAACTACTCCCTCCTCATCATGGGAACCAGCAACGGTGATGGAGATGGTGGTGGAGATCGATGGAGATGGCTCCGAGGGCACTTCCCCGTCCCGGCAAGGTGTCGGAACAGAGACTTTCTGTCCCCCGAATCTCCCCTTCGGTCGCGGCGGTGTTGCGGAACTTTTTGTGGCTGGAGGCACGACGATTTAGGGTTTTTGCATCGGGGGAGATATATAGGCGAAAGAGGCAAGGTCGGTGGCCGGCCAGGGGGCCCACACCATGCCCTGGCGCGGCAGGGGGGACCCACGCCTAGGGGTGGTGTGGCCACCCTGTGGCCCCTCTCCGTCTCTCCTTCTGGCTCCATGAGTCTTCCGGGAAAATAACAACTTTGGCTTTTGTCTGGTCCAATTCCGAGAATATTCATTTTCTGACTTTCCTGGAACCAAAAACACCAAAATATAGGCAACTGGCACTGTGGCATCTTGTTAATAGGTTAGTCCTAGAAATCATATGAAAAGTACTCCAAAGTGTGGACAAAACATAAGAAAGTAGATAAAACCAAGCGTGGAACATCAAAAATTATGGATACGTTAGCAACATATCACCACTCCAACTATCCATGACTGCGGACGTGGCTATTCGAATAGTTTGATACTCTGCAGAGGTGGTACACTTTCACCACAAAATTCGATACATCCGTCAGGGATAACCCTGAATCATCATACTTAGTATGCGGATAATCAATCATAATCTTTCAATTACACACTCTATTAGCTTGGCATCCCAGCCGTGGCCATCTGCCATCCTGGGCACTGCATAGGTGGACATTCACACTCACGAGGTAGCCTCAGCTCAACCTCTTTCCGCGAGGGAACCCATACTAAGGCATATAAACTTCCAGTTAATCCCTACCCAATTCAGGTATTGTGGTTGTACGGTAAAATTGGAATGGTATCGCATCCGAACCTAACCATCAGTTTTTATAAAGGGCTAAGGCTCATGCCTCAACATTTTCATCATCAAATCCTTTTGTGTTTCTCAACACATGTCAAAACATTTCAATAGAATGAATCCTCATTCCAAGATTTTCATAATCATTTTCACCAAGTATTCCCATCTAAAGTGATCAACTTTTATGCTTAGCACTAGCCACTAAAGTTGAGGGTATTCACTAATGCGGGGTGCTAATCAAGGTAACTATCCGACTCTAATCTCATGCCTTGGGATGACATCTAAGTACAACTAGTTAGGCCTAGTTTTATACTCTTTATGGTATCTATCCTATATTTACAATACCCATAAAGCACTAACTAAAAGTAAAGAACTTTGGTAAAAGTAAAAGAATAAAGCTTGCAAGTAAAACTAGGGATTGGTATAAACAAGGTTGTATAACCTAAGCATGCCTAATGCATCTTGCATAGGTTATCAAGTTTGCAAGTGTTAGCTTGCATAGTTCTAGCTTGCAATTAGTGATGGCTTGCCTTGAGTAGTGTAGTGATTGAAGTTTTCTTCTTCTTCTTCTTGGTAGTAGTCCTCCTCCTCGTATCCTAGGTCGGTACTATTGTCTATAAATGAATACGAGGTACACAATCACCAAACAATTCTTAACTATTTCTATTTAGCACACTAAGGCTCACACTTGATGATCTAGCATCATCACAATCATCACATGAAATAAAGACTTAATCTTGTTTATCTTATTTTAGAAAAGTAATTTCTACTCATTGAAAAATACTTAAGATTTAATATTCTCCAATTAAAATATGGGATCACGTTGACACATGTCATCACCACATATTCTAATACATGGGAATGTGATTTAAAGTAGTGGTCATATTTTATGAAGATTATGATTATCATTTAATAGAATTAAAGTGACTAGAAATTCCCTAATAGCATTATTTTGGTACGAGTCCAAAGTCACTGCATGCAAACCTAAATATTTTTACATATTCAGATATATATTGTCAAATGTGATTTTTGACGGTTGGAATCAACTCAAAAGCATTTATGGTTGATTTTTAAAAAATATTTGAAGTTGGAAAAATATATGTCTTGTTATTTTTTCTATAGGTGATCTATAATTTCAAATGGTTTAAATCCAACGGGCTTGGATAGATAATTTGAATATCTTCCTAACAAAATTGGAATCATGCAATTTGGTTTAGTGAATATCTTTGAATTGATTTTTGAATCTACTGAGAGAATCTGGTTTCAACTAAAATGGAAAATAACTATTTGAATCTACGTGGGAAAGTAAATGGGCCGGCCCAGCTGCACCGCGTGGGTGCAGCGGGCTGCTGACAGGGGGCCCCACTAGTCAGTGGCTCATCTAACCTGAAACGGTATGTTTCAATCTGAGCCATACGATTAGAATGCGATCTAACAGCTCCAGCGAGAACTGAACCCTAACGGCGACGGTGGGGGTACGTGGGGGCTCACCTAGGGTAGAGCTAGGGTCGGCGATGGGGGTGAACGACATGGTAGACGATGGCGGTTCGAACGGTGCTCGCGGTGGCTTCTGGGGCGGCTCCAATCTACGCCTCCTCTTCTCCTCTGCAGCGGCGGGCTCTGGCCAAAATCCGGTGATGGGGTGCTCGCCTTGCTCCAAGGAGAGGTGTGGGAGGTTCTGTGAGGAGTGGGGAGTGAGATGGTGTGGTGAATTGAGGCGGGTGTGGCCTCTATTTATACACCGGCGAGAGGTACATTGTGGCATGGTTTGGCTCCTCCAGCAACGGCGGTTGATGGCTCAATGCACGGCGCCCATAAAAATGCTTGATGACGGTGTTGATGTAGAGCTCGTTGGGAACCCAAGAGGAAGGTATGATGAGCACAGCAGCAAGTTTCCCTCAGTTATGAAACCAAGGTTTAATCAAACCAGTAGGAGCAAGGAAACACCTCAAAGGTTTTACTAGCTGAGCTTTGGCAGGGCGCACTACCGGTGCTAGTAGCAACGTGGAGACCTGCACAACACAACCACAGAACTTTGTCCGCAACTTGCGATGAGGTTGTCAATCTCACCGTGTTTTGCGGAAAACAAAGGATTAAACGTATCGAATGGAAAGAAGTAAAAGTTTGCAGAAAGAAAACACAAAGCAGAAACAATTTATAGATTGTATGTAAAGTAAAGGATCGGGATCCATAGTTCACTAGAGGTGGCTCTCCTTAGATAGATAACATGCTGGGTGAACAAATTACAGCGGGGCAATTGACAAACACCGAGAAAGCAATACATGCATATACTAATCATCTTGACTCCTTTGAGACTTGATTGGGCATTACAACATAATACATAGACCGCCATCCAACTGCATCTGTGACTAATAATCCACCTTCAGGTTATCATCCGAACCCCCTCTAGTATTAAGTTGCAAGCAACCGATTATTGCTTTACGAACTGCGTGTAAAGTAAACAATACGATTGTTCTATGAACAAAGGATTGTTGTTTTCTCCCTAGTAGCAACAACACATCTAGTACCTTAGAGATTTCTGTCACTTCCCCAGATTACCAGAGGCATGAACCCACTATCGAGCATAAATACTAACTCTTGGAGTTGCTAGCATCTACTTGGCCAAGATAGCTACTAACAACGAAAAGCATGCAAGATCTCAAATAACAAAGACATGATAGAATCAATAATCAATCTGAAATAGCTTCTCAATATCCATCGGATCCCCGCAAACACAACATGTATGAATTACAAAAAGATGATCTTGATCATGAACGGAGCTCACAAGATCTAAACAGAAAAGCACGAAGGAGGAGAAACTAGCCATCTAGCTACTACATGGATCCGTAGTCCAAGGATGAACTACTCACGCATCACACCGTAGGCTTGCATGGTGATGAAGAAGGCCTCCAGGGTGAATTCCCCTCTCCGGCAGGGTGCCGGGAAGAGCTTCAGATCCCCCCGATCTAGGGACAGAGACGATGGCGGCTACAGACTCTTTCGTGGATTTTTGATCGGGTACTTAGGGTTTTCGTCCCGAGGGCAACTTATAGGCGGAAGGAGAGGCCGAGGGGGTGCTGGGGTCGGCCAGACCACCCCCTGACGCGGGCCAGGCCTGGCCGCGCGGCCAGGTGGTGTGGCCGGCCCGTAGCCCTTCTCCGTCTCGTATTCTGGCACTTGATCCCTTCCGGAAAAATAGGCACTTTGGCTTTTGTCCCATCCAATTCCGAGAATATTCATTTTCTGACTTTTTTGGAACCAAAAACAACAGAAAATAGGCAGCTGGCACTGTGGCTCTTGTTAATAGGTTAGTCCAAGAAATCATAATAAAAGTACTCCAAAGTTGGAACAAAACACAAGAAAGTGGATAAAACCAAGCATGGAACATCAAAAATTATAGATACATTTGCAATGTATCAACATCCCCAAGCTTAACTCCTGCTCGTCCTTGAGTAGGTAAGTGATAAAAAGAAATAATTTTTGAGGTGACATGCACCATCAAAACTTGATCAAAGTATTTGCAAAACTCAAAGCTGGGATCATAGTACTTCAATCATAACATGAAAGACAAAGTTCTAGCAATAAGCAAAGAAACTATGATACAACATGAAAAGGCACAAACAAAAGATTCATGAATAACATGCTTTGCAAGACGTTTGTTTGTTTCACATAAAGAAAACATAGCATAATAGTATTCAGCTTGTCCCTCAATAGAGTAGCAAATATAAATGCATAGGACACCTTCAAAGTTCATAAGAGTGACTAGATACAATACTTTCAAACAAGCAATAACAAGTTATGCATCAATCAACTAGTCTTGGGACAATGCACATAGAACTAAGAATGGCCACTATGCTCTCAAAGTAGTGCATAAAGATAGAAGGTGGAGACTCAATATAATGGTGGAAGAAAAGCCTTTGTAAAAGGAAGTAGGGATTCAAGTCTCATAAAGACCTTCCAAAAGGTATGGTACTTATAGCTTTCAGCTCTCATTGCCCCTATCATAAGCATCTTGAAGGTGATTAAGGTTAGAGTGACACAACTAAGAGGATATGCTTGACAAGTTATAAACCAAAATCTCATGCCCCTTACTTATGAAGACCGGTCCTCATGCTACTCAACTTCAGTCACGAGTAAGCTCTTGTCATTGTAAGTATATGTGTATCAGTAAGAACCGCCAACGGGGTACCCCTTGCACATGATACGGGAGCTTTCCCATAATCAAAATGACAAGGCAAGCACACAATGAGCATCTCAGCGATCTTTTTATTTGCTATTTGCATAGGTTTTTATTGAGGATGCTTCATAGAGTGCTCATTATGGTGATGATGCAAGTTTCCACCATGATTAGGCATGGCTTAGGCTAGCGGCCCAGGCGTTTCTCTAACACATATACAAACTCCATGATCTTACAAGTTCCACTTTTATTTCACATCGCCGGGATCCGTAAGCAAAAGAACATAATATCAACGGGGTACAAAGTACAAGTGCAATGTTGAAAGCGTTCCCCATGGTACATGGTTCTGCTAATTTCAACTTATAAAGCGCAAGCATATACGCAACAAAGAAGGACCCAATGGTTCAAGTTTATTAGAGGCAATAAAGTAAAGTGTGCCATCAAGTTCGTGAGAGCTTTAATCACTAGTTTTCTCATAACAAGTGAAAGGTAAAAAAAAGCATGAATATACTTGGAATAGCATAAGCTAGTAGGTAGGTATGGTGGACTCTTTGGAAAAACTTGGTTTAGGGAGTTGGATGCATGAGTGGAACTCATACTTGGTTGTGGAGGCTAGCAAAAGACTGGGAGCGACAAACTAAGAGAGCAATGCTGGCCATAATCATGCAGAGCGACAAAACATCATTGATCAAAGCATAAAGTGATACTACAAGTTGAAAACTAAAGGATCATAAAGGCTATGGTGACTTGAGATAGTCATAACATGGTGTGAGCATGCGCCAAGTCAACCCAAATAAAGCATCAAAGGAGAATACCACTATACTATGCTTTAATATGCTAAAACAACGCATGATTCATCCAAGGCACATTAAGCAATCTCAATTGTTTATAAAAAGTCATGCTACAGCAAAGAATACTAAGCATAAATCCAAAACAATATCGAGCATGGCATGACAAAGCATAGGCCATAGTCAAAAACGAGCTCTTTTTACCACATAAGCATAAACTTTCCTACTCTTTTCCAAACCAAACCAAACTATTTGTAAACCAAAGTGTGAAAGAGGGGGTCCAACCAACTTATTCAGAAAACTAAGCAAACCAAGCAAAGTAAAAAAACAAAAACAAAAAAGAAGACGCTCCAAGAGAAACACAATTGTGCACGAAACAATAAAAATGAAGCGTTTGGAAGAAACCTGGAATTTTTATTGATGAAGAAGGGGATGCCTTGGGCATCCCTAAGCTTTGACGCTTGTACTTCTTGGATATTTCTTGGGGTGACACGCGTGGCATCCCCAAGCTTGAGCTTTAGTCCATCCTTCATCTTGTTACTCATTCCTTCCATACACCTGGAATTTTTCCTTCATACAAAACTTCACACAATCTCATTAGCAACATTAGTGCACTTAAGATAAATAAGTCTCAAGGTTCAGTACTAACAACAAATAAACTTCCATTAGGACACTAGCTACTGTAGCACTTCCCTCAAAAAGCTCAATTCCCCAAAGGAACTCAAGAAGGAACTAACAAGAAGCAAATGCAGAAAATGGCAGAAATCTGTCAACACAGACCAGCAGGTAAAGACGAATTTTTTCGAAGACCTTCTGTTGCTCAAATCAAAAAGTGTTGAACTAATGAAAGTTAGATAACAACTTGGGGCAGAAGCACAAAAAATTACAGCTCAATCCTACGTACATATCTCTCTCAGGAAAGTTTAGAGTGAAGCACAGAAATCTGCTTCGGGACAGCAACTTTTCTAATCATTACTTCACTCTCATTAGAGGTTAATCTTGGCACACAAAAAAAAGGATAAGGAGAGGTTATTACAGAGGTAATAACTTCAAAGACTCAACTAAAACTCTTGGGTTATCTCCCAACAAGTACTTTTCTTTAACGCCTTTAAGTTAGGCATAAGAACCAAAGAAAGAATCAAGTGTTCTCAAATGAAGAAGCATTAAGGCCAACTTTCTTGCCCTTAACTCTCTTATTTTTATTCTTAACCTTGGGGAACATATGATTGTTTGGTGGAGAAGAAAGGTGCATGGTCCCCTTTCCCACATCTATTATTGCTCCAAGGAGTCCTAATAGGGACCTTCCAAGTGTAATTTGTCCTTTTCCTGCACATTCAATAACAAGATAATCAATAGAAATCATTTTCCCAAGGATCTTTGTAAACACTCCTTCAGATATTCCAAGAGGTAATATGGTAGTATTATTGGTGAAAGATATTTCTTTTCCTCCTTCAACGAGCCCCCAAAGATTCAGAGATTCATAAATAGCTTTGGGCATAAGACAAAATTCAGACATGATATCACAGCGAGCTTGAAAAGTTTCAGTGTTTATCTTAATCTTTACTGTAGGGAACCACTTTGATGGTTCAGAGTTTATTGGAACATAATCATGTTTCTCCCTAAGCGTATTATAGCACCCTTCTAATCTAGTAGTTCTAGCCTCAAGGTTGTCCAACCTAGCAAATATTTTTGTGAAAGAAGTATCAGTTTGGCTAGGCAAGTTGTAAGTGAGGATTGATTTCTTTATAGAATTAATGGCATCATCCTCATTAATTTGGAGGAAATCTCCTCCCGCAATAGCATCTAAAGCATATCTATAGCAAAGAGCAATCCTAGGGTAAAAACTGCTAAGGAACAATCCTTGAATCATTTTAGGCTCAGTCTTTTCATGTAGATCAGAGATTCTAGACCAAGCTTCCTTAAAACTTTCCTCAATTCCTTGTTTAAAAGTGAGAATCATTTCCTCAGGTGACATAGTGATTGGAGCAAGGCTAGACATAGTGGCAACTCAAGATAGGAACTAATTTTTTTTTGTGTTTTCAAATAAGAAAGCAAACAAGTAAAACTAATTTTTTTGTGTTTTTTTGAAGAACAAAACAAGCAAACAAAGCAAAACAAAAACAACAAAGTAAAGAGATTGGTTATGAGGGACTCCCCATGTGAAGATGTCCTTGACTCCCCGGCAACGGCGCCATAAAAATGCTTTATGGCTCAATGCACGGCGCCCAGAAAAATGCTTGATGACGGTGTTGATGTAGAGCTCGTTGGGAACCCCAAGAGGAAGGTATGATGAGCACAGCAGCAAGTTTCCCTCAGTTATGAAACCAAGGTTTAATCGAACCAGTAGGAGCAAGGAAACACCTCAAAGGTGTTACTAGCTGAGCTTTGGCAGGGCGCACTACCGGTGCTAGTAGCAACGTGGAGACCTGCACAACACAACCACAGAACTTTGTCCCCAACTTGCGATGAGGTTGTCAATCTCACCATGTTTTGCGGAAAACAAAGGATTAAACGTATCGAATGGAAAGAAGTAAAAGTTTGCAGAAAGAAAACACAAAGCAGAAACAGTTTATAGATTGTATGTAAAGTAAAGGACCGGGATCCATAGTTCACTAGAGGTGGCTCTCCTTAGATAGATAACATGCTGGGTGAACAAATTACAGCGGGGCAATTGACAAACACCGAGAAAGCAATACATGCATATACTAATCATCTTGACTCCTTTGAGACTTGATTGGGCATTACAACATAATACATAGACCGCCATCCAACTGCATCTATGACTAATAATCCACTTTCAGGTTATCATTAGAACCCCCTCTAGTATTAAGTTGCAAGCAACACCTTATTGCTTTACGAACTGCGTGTAAAGTAAACAATACGATTGTTCTATAAATAAAGGATTGTTGTTTTCTCTCTAGTAGCAACAACACATCTAGTACCTTAGAGATTTCTGTCACTTCCCCAGATTACCAGAGGCATGAACCCACTATCGAGCATAAATACTAACTCTTGGAGTTGCTAGCATCTACTTGGCCAAGATAGCTACTAACAACGGAAAGCATGCAAGATCTCAAATAACAAAGACATGATAGAATCAATAATCAATCTGAAATAGCTTCTCAATATCCATCGGATCCCTGCAAACACAACATGTATGAATTACAAAAAGATGATCTTGATCATGAACGGAGCTCACAAGATCTAAACATGAAAGCACGAAGGAGGAGAAACTAGCCATCTAGCTACTACATGGATCCGTAGTCCAAGGATGAACTACTCACGCATCACACCGGAGGCTTGCATGGTGATGAAGAAGGCCTCTAGGGTGAATTCCCCTCTCCGGCAGGGTGCCGGGAAGAGCTTCAGACCCCCCCCGATCTAGGGACAGAGACGACGGCGGCTACAGACTCTTTCGTGGATTTTTGATCGGGTACTTAGGGTTTTCGTCCCGAGGGCAACTTATAGGCGGAAGGAGAGGCCGAGGGGGTGCTGGGGTCGGCCAGACCACCCCCTGGCGTGGGCCAGGCCTTGCCGCGCGGCCAGGTGGTGTGGCCGGGCCCCAGCCCTTCTCCGTCTCGTATTCTGGCACTTGATCCCTTCCGGAAAAATAGGCACTTTGGCTTTTATCCCGTCCAATTCCGAGAATATTCATTTTCTGACTTTTCTGGAACCAAAAACAACAGAAAACAGGCAGCTGGCACTGTGGCTCTTGTTAATAGGTTAGTCCAAGAAATCATAATAAAAGTACTCCAAAGTTGGAACAAAACACAAGAAAGTGGATAAAACCAAGCATGGAACATCAAAAATTATAGATACATTTGCAATGTATCAGCGGTACATCGAGCTATTGGCGTGGTTGAAGGGTAGGGGGCGACACGGTGCTTCCTGGTGGTCATCACGGGTTTAAAGGCGCGGCACGTGGCGATCGAGAATGGTCGGGAGCGGGCGGTGCTCTGCGCGGAACTAGCGATGTTCGAGACAGCACACAGGGGATATGGGTCGCACGGTGGCGAACGGGGATGTCTGGGGGGTAGCTAGGGTCATGGCGAGTGTGTGCATGCACGGAGAGGGCGAGGCGCGACGTGTGCGCTGGTCAGCTGTGGCACTCTAGCATGCTCTCGGCATGGCGCGGAGAAAATGGGTGCGGCGATTCTGGGTGGTCCATGGGTTGGCTCTGGTCTTGGGGTGGACAGGGGTGGCGATGGACGGTCACCTATCTCCTTGTTGTCATGGGAGAGGACAGCGCGGTCTGTGGTGAGTTGTCCATGGTCGACCGGCGAGGTGAGCGTCGGGCGGTGCTGCACTAGCGCAACGGCAAAGGGGGAAGTGGTCTGCTGCGTTGCTAGGTGTTGGGGGAGACCAGGGGAGTGAAGAGGGGACAAATAGTCGAGTGATCACTGCTCAAAACAGTAGAGTTAGACAGGGTTTGATCTGTGTCTGCAATGTGTTCGATCAAATGGCCGCAAGAATTCAAATTTGAAATTTTTGAATGAAATTTGGTGAGTGTTCTGAGCACTTGCTTGAGTGTCTATGGTTGCTTGGAAAAGTCAAGGTGAATTGATTTGAGTGGTTTTTGCAAAATGGTGATCTTAGTACATACACTTGATTCAATTTTGAAATGTCCTTTAAATAGATTTGAAAATAGTTTCTGTGAGTTTGTAAAGTGGGCTTGGATTCACTTTTACTTGGTCTAGGAAGGGGTGAAAAGAAAGGGAAATTTTTCTGCTAGAATTTCTTTACTAGGAACTCACAAAGTGGCCTAGTGGTTAATTTTGGTCAAAATGACCATTTAATCATATGCTTTATATTTGATTTCCTTTTCTTTGGCTTTTGTTTGTAATTGGCCTAGATTATGTAGTATTCATCTTTAAACTATTTCTTATCATTTGTAGCAAAAACACAAGGAAATTGCACCTAATCATACACTAATGCAAATCACACATGCATTCATATTCAATTTAGTAATAAAAGTTTTTGTTAACCCTAAACTTGGGTGATTAGAACTTGATAATCTTGATTAATATTTTTGGGGTGTTACAAACCTTCCCTCCTTAAACAAAATCTTGTCCCGAGATTTAAGAAAAACTAGGAACTAAAGAGATTTGGAAACTCAGTCCTAATGTAATCTTCTCGCTCCCAAGTAGCTTCTTCAGTATGGCTGCTCCACTGGATTTTGAGAAACTTGATACTCCGGGTCCTGCTGGTTCTGAAGGCTTCTTCCAAAATATGAATGGGTACTTCACGATACGTTAGATCCTAGTTGATATCCATGGCTCGGTGATCGATGTTCTTGAACACTTTGGTCTTCTCTAGAACTTCTAGGCATTTGCGAAGTAACGAGATATGGAACACATCATGTATGGGTGACATCTCCTCTGGTAGTTCCAGTTGATACGATACTTCTCCTCGGCAACTCAAAATCTTCAAGGGTCTAATATACCTAGGGGCTAACTTCCCTTTTAGTTGAAAATGGTGCATTCCTTTCAAGGGTGACACTTTGAGATACACAAAATCTCCGATATTAAAAGTCAAGTCTCTACGTCTTTTGTCAGCATAACTCTTTTGTCTAGATTGGGCGGTCTTGAGGTGTTCACGGACTTTGTGAACCTTCTCTTTGGCTTCTCGTAGGATGTCGGGTCTAAAAATCTGACTCTCTCCTACTTGCGACCAATTCAAGGGGGTACGACACTTCCTTCCATACAGAAATTCAAATGGGGCCATTTGCAAACTAGCTTTATAACTGTTGTTGTATGAGAATTCTACGGAAGGCAGACAATCTTCCCATTTTGATCCATATTCCAACACACAATCTCTCAACATATCTTCTAAGATTTGGTTGATTCTTTCAGTTTATCCGTCGGTTTGCGGGTGGTAAGTTGTGCTGAAGTTCAGCTTGGTTCCTAATCCTTCTTGAACTTTCTTCCAAAATCTTGAGATAAACTAGGTTCCTTGATCCGACACTATGGTCTTAGGAGTTCCATGCAAACTGACGATTCTAGCAATGTACAACTCTGCTAGCTTAGAACTCTGGTAGGTAGTCTTGACAGGTATAAAATGGGCTACTTTGGACAGTCTATCAACTAAGACCCAAATTGAGTCATTTCCCCTACTAGAAGTAGGCAAACCGGTGATGAAATCCATTCCGACAGAATCCCATTTCCATTCCGGAATCTGCAATGGTTGCCAAAGTCCTGCGGGTCTCTGATGTTCTGCTTTGACTCACTGACAGATATCACACTTAGCTATGTAGCTTCTGATTTCTCTCTGCATCTTGTGCCACCAAAATTGCTCTTTCAAATCCTGATACATCTTCGTTCCTCCGGGATGGATAGAATAAAGAGTATCATGAGCTTCCTGCATGATAACTTGCTTCAACTCGGAATCGGCTGGCACACAGATATGTCCTTTGTACCACAAAACTCCTTCTTCATCTTCGGTGAATCTGGGTACTTTCCCTGTACCGATACGACGCTTGATTCCGTCGATACTTGCATTTCCTTTTCGCGCTCCCTTGATCTGACTGATCAAAGTGGGTTGAAGTTCTATGCTAGCTACAAATCCTTTGCTAACTAGCTCTGTTCTAAACTGCTCCAACTCTTCATGCAAATTTTTCTGGGCTTCTTTAATCATGGTGTTTAACCTACATGACAATCTGCTAGGACCATCCGCTACCACATTGGCTTTGCCAGGGTGATAGTGAATGTCAAGGTCATAATCCTTGATTAACTCTATCCATCTCCTTTGCCTCATATTCAGCTCCTTCTGGGTGAAAATATACTTCAGACTCTTGTGATCCAAATAAATCTCACAGCGGTTACCCATAAGTTAACGACGCCATGTCTTCAAAGCTAAAACTACGGCTGCTAGTTCAAGGTCATGGGTAGGGTAGTTCTGCTCATGTTGCTTCAGTTGTCGGGACAGATATGCTATGACTTTGCCTTCTTGCATCAACACACATCCAAGACTAATCCTGGATCCATCACAATACACATCAAAAGGCTTCTTGATATCCGGCATAATCAGAATTGGGGCTGAAATCAATCTCTTCTTGAGCTCTTGAAAACATGCTTCACATCTGTCCGTCCATTCAAACTTCTTATCTTTCTTCAACAGTTGGGTCATCGGTCTTGCGATGCTCGAAAATGCTTCAAAAAACTTGCGGTAGTATCCCGCTAATCCGAGAAATGCGCGGACTTGGGTTTGAGTGGTTGGAGCTTTCCATTCTTCAACATCTTTGATCTTGGCGGGATCGACAACGACTCCTCCTGCCGAAACAATATGTCCTAGGAATCCTACTTCCTTTACCCAGAACTCACACTTGCTAAACTTGGCATACAACTGATGTTCTCTAAGGGTTTCAAGGATGGTTCTCATGTGTAGCTCATGGTCTTCTTCTGACTTGGAATAGATCAGAATATCGTCGATAAAAACAACGACAAACTTATCCAGGAAGTTCATAAAAATCTTATTCATGAGATTCATGAAATAAGCGGGGGCATTGGTTAATCTAAAAAACATGACCATATACTCATACAATCCATATCTGGTGGTAAAGGAGGTCTTTGGAATATCCGTTGCACGAATCTTAATTGATGATAACCAGTTCTAAGATCAATCTTAGAGAACACTCTGGCACCAGTCAACTGGTCAAACAGATCCTCCATCATTCAGCTTCCGATAATCCGTGCACAAACGGTTACCTCCATCTTTATTATCCACAAACAAAACAAGCGATCTCCATGGCGATGCGCTTGGTTGAATCAGACCTTTCTCCAGCATAGCATCGAGTTGCTTCTTCAGCTCCACTAATTCATATGGGTTCATACTATGAGGTCTCTGAGCTATGGGTCCAGTTCCAGGAATTAGCTCAATGATGAACTCGATATCTCGATTTGGGAGCATACCGGGAAATTCATCTGGGAACACGTCGAGGTATTCACAGACTACTCTGACATGGTCTAGGGGTGGTTGGGCTAGACTCTTGTTGCATTTGAATTGGCGGGGCAAGGTCTCAGATACATGCTCTACTGATACTCTAGAGCTACTAGTCATGGTTATGGTTTTCTTGGCACAGTCGATTAATCCTTTATGTTTCGAAATCCAATCCATTCCTAGTACTACTTCCAAACCTTTGGTTCCAAGTACTATTAGATTGGCATACAAATCTATTCCATGGATTCTGATAGGTACAACCTTGCAAATTTTTCTAGCTTTAGTGGTTGAACCAGGTATTTGAACTATGATAACATGCTTCAATTTTGTTGGTTGAATCTTACTAGTGCATGAAAATTCTTCTGTAACAAATGAGTGCGATGGTCCAGAATCAAACAACAATGTTGCAAGTACTGAGTTAACAGAAAACATACCCAACACGACATCTGGCGCTTCCTGAGCTTCTTCAGCATTCATGTGGAACAGACGGCCGTTGCGGTTGAGCGAGTTCCCTGGGGAAAATCTCCTTCCAGGCTGAACACGACATTGCTGCCGAGCCGGTGCATTCACATTGGTGGCTACTGCAAGCCTCTTGGGGCACTCATTGGAGTAGTGACCCTTGACTCCACATTCAAAGCAAGTAATCTGGGACTTGTCCTTTCCTGCAACAGGCACAGCATTGCTTCCAATCCTTGGGGCAGTATTGTTGTTGTTGTGGTTGTTGTTGTTGGACTTGAGAGGTGCACAGTTGAAGTTATTGGAGTTGCCGGGGTTGTTGTTGTGGTTTCCTCCAGACTTCAGGTTTCCTCCGCTATGATTGGGATAGTTTGGACGGGATATAGGGGGTCTGTTGTTTCTTGGGGCATATCCCGCAGACGGGTTGGGGCGATACTTCTGAGTATGGTGGGATCCAGGCTGGTGCATCATGCGATGTTTACGGTTGTCATTGGTCTGGTTGATCTTCCCTTGCATCTGAATGGCAGAATCTACTAGCTCTTCTAGATCTGCAAAATGGATATTGACTAACACAGTCTGCATCTCATCATGTAATCCATTTAGGAACCTTACCTTCTTTTTTGCTTTGGTGTTAATCTCATCAGGGGCATATCTAGCTAGTGACAGAAATTTGTCACGGTACTCAACTACCGTCATCCTTCCTTGCTTCAGTTCCCTAAACTCATCCCTCATCCTGGTGACCAAACCTTGGGGCAGATGGGTCCGGCTGAACTTGATCTTGAATGCTTCCCAAGTCATTATCTGACCTTCGTTCATTGTACGAGTGCTATTCCACCAGGCTCTTGCATCCCCTGCTAGATAATGGGTGGCAAACAGTAATTTTTCATTGGCTTCAACTCCTGCGACCTCCAAGTTGTTCTCCATGGTCTGCAGCCAGTCATCAGCATCTAAGGGATCCTCGGACTTACTAAAGATAGGTGGGTTGGTATTCTGAAAGTTCTTGAGTTTGGATCCATGGTTACCCTAGTTTCCATGACCTTGATTATTGTGGGCCATCTGAGCTATCTATTGAAGAGTGGCTAGGTTGGCTTGGTGTTCGGCTCTACTAGCTTCATGGTCAGAAACTAGCATTTTTAGAATCTGCAGCATCGGGTCCTGAGATGAACTGCTTCCTCCAAGATTTCCACGAGTCATCTGAAGATTGAGATAGATAATGAGATAAGAGGGAATCTCTAGGTTTCATGGTTTTGTTTCAAAAGCTTTAAACTTTGAGTTTGACTCAGGTTTTGCAAACTAACAACTTCCTCTCATTCATTCATTCAAAGCACACCATACAAAAACACACCACAACACAAATAGAAAAATAGATGGTTTTAAGAACCATTCTGTGAAACTACGATACAGTGGGACCGGTACAACTCACTCCTACGGTAGTGTTCAAGTGCATCTAATCATCATCAATGAAGTCGGAATCATCATCATTAGTGCGGAACTCCATGGCATCATCCTCCAGGTAGTCGTTGTCATCAATGAGGTAAGAGTAAAGATCTCCCTGGGTATCTTCACCTTCCTCCTCCTTCGCTTCAAGTTGGATTTCCTATTCATGGATGGTCTTCTCGACAGTGGCCACCTTCTTGCGAAGACGATCGATGGTGCGATTGTTGGGTCCGCATCATAGAAAACAAAAAATTTCTTACGATGAGAACTACACGCCAAGATCTATCTACTAGGTACAGAGCAACGGGTGGACATACATCCATCGAGAACTTACCCTCGAAGACAACGAGTTTTGTTAACGAGTAGGAACTCATGGTTGATGTAGTCGTACACTTGCCGATCTCAAGATCGTGTGGAAGTCCTAGCACCGCAAATCAGTAGGGCATCCGTCCTCGCACACACTTTCAAGCCACCGGACAACCTCCACCTCCTTGCTCTAGCGATCCAGTGGAAGCAGCAACTCCTTCCAGACGAAATGCCACCGGGAACATGTATCTCGCTAATCCGAGACCATGGGGGAATAATTCTAGAGGGGGAGAGAGATCCTTCATAAGGAGGTGTGAGGATGAAGGAGGGAATGGGTAGCCTTTTATAGGAGGAGTGGGTTGCCCCTCCTCTCCATGGCTGGCGCATGGGGGAGGTGCCTCTTCACCTCCTCCATTCATGTGGTGGTAACCCCTCCACATTAAAATGCCTCTTCACATTCCCTTTTAAAGTCTCCACTTTAAATCCATTAAATTTCTCCAAATTTAATGCTCTCTCATTTAATAAAACTCTTTTATTAATTTTATTCAGAATTCTGTTAATTACTTTAATTAACAAACATTCACATAAAACCCCTTGCAATATTTCAATATCACATGCAGAACCACTTTCTGCAATTTCACCTGAAACAATTTCCGGTTTCTATCGAAACAATTCCTGCGCTTTGCAATTCTTTTGTATGAAACATATGTGGTCCAAAATGGTGTTCGGTAACTCTTAAGTGTGTCACCCTACGGTTCGCGAATAATGCAGACATGATTGAGACCCCTCTCCGATCAATAATTAGCAGCGGGACCTGGAGATCCGTACTGACTCCTACACATTCAACGATGACTTCTGTGATCGTGAGAACCTTTAACGCTAGTAACTAAATCCCTTTGTCTCGCGATATATTACATGTCCGAGATTCGATCATCGGTATCTCCATACCTAATTTGATCTCGTTACCGACATGCACTCTTTTCTCGTTCCCCTGATATAACATTCTAGTGATCACATCACTTGCTTGCAAGCTATCTAAATGTGATATCACCGAGAGGGCCCAGAGTATATCTATCTGTCATCGGGATTGACAAATTCCACTCTTGATCCATGAGCCTCAACATAACACCTTCGTAGCACTAAACCCATCTTTATAGTCACCCTGTTACGGTGTGACGTTTGATGTTATCAAGATACTCTTCCGGTGTTAGCAATTAACATGATCTCATGGTCTAAGGATAAATATTACTTCGCATAGTGTTATAGCAATATAAACATAATGACTTTGATCGTAATGCTATACTTCGGATGGATGTTCATCACATCATTCCACCAATGGTGTGACCTTATTATTAACAACATCCAATGTCCATGATCATGAAACCTTGATCATCTTGTTAATCAATAAGCTAGTCTATAAGAGAGGCATAACTAGGAACCCTTTTTGTTTATTAAACACACATGTATTGATGTTTCCGATCAATACAATTCTAGCATGCAAAATAAACATTTATCATAAACATGGAATGAGATAATAACCACTTTATTATTGCCTCTCGGGCATATTCCCTTTAGTCTCCCACTTGCACTAGAGTCAATAATCTAGTTTGAAAAACTTTGCGTATTGAACACCATGGCTTTCTGGTATTGCATATACGCTATTGCTAGTGGTTAACATAATCTCTAGATCTGACAGTTTCAGGTCTGTGTGTATTTGCATGTCTTTGCGTCTCTACGCATCACTCATCCTCAAATGAGATGGCATTGTATAAATTTGGTCCTTTGGTGAGACCTTTAGTTCGTTCCGGTTAAAATATGTTGATATTATTGTCACACAATATATCTTCATAGTATTAGCCCACTTTGAACCACACCTAGTTTGATAACAAACTACTTAACACAAATGCCCTCCTTTGCTGCTACTATAGCAGTTATATACTTAGCCTTTTGTTGTAGTATCCGTCACAATGTCTCAACTTTGGAACTCATCCAAATCCACCATGGAACATCCTTTCCATTACATTGTGTCACCCATAGTCTAAATTGAGATAAATTTAATTTGTATCTTGTGAAAAAACTAGTATCAATGTAACACTTTACAATGAACTACCTTTAACTATTTGTCACTTATACATGATATATTCTTAGTTCTTCCAAAGCTCATAAGAATATCTTTACTATCGTGCAATGATCATCTTATGAATCATTCTGGTATGTGCTCATAACATTTAGAGCATAGGACATTTTGGATATATACATATCATGGTATAATCGATCAAAATCTTCATGTGATTTTACTCACCAAGTGTTGAAACACTTGAATCTTGATACAATCCTTTCCATGCAGCAAGAAACTTTCTTGTTGTTTCCATATTGAACCCTTTCAATATCTCATATATGTATGTTTGGCACAACCATATTATCGCCTCAATCTATCCATATAGATATTGATGCCAAATATTCCGGGTTTGCCCAAGTCTTTCATCAAAATCTCATTTTAATGAAATTCTTAACTTGTGTCAATACAAGATACATCATTTCCAATCAACAATATGTCCTCTACATAATGTATTAGAAATATGTCTCAGCACTCCCACTTAATTTCTTGCAAATGCAAGCATCTTCATCATCTCCGATGAATTTAAACTCTTTTAACAGTTTCATGATGGTGAAGATTCCAACTCCACTATGCTTACTTCAACTATTGAAGTTTGCATGCCCTTTTAGTACCCTTTGAATTAACAAAACCCTTCGGACCGTGTCATGTACACGTCCTAGGTAACCATTTTATTAGAAGAACCTTGTTTTGTTTATTCAACTACCATATACCAAATTATATGTAATGGTTGCTACATTAATCCGTCAAGACTAAATATCGCTATGAAAGATCAAATCTTGTCATAGTCAACTCCTTGAACATTCTCGTAATCTTTTCGACATGTCGACTATTTCATAGATGTTAAACATCCATGTCTATTTCTTTATAGATCCAAACACAACCGATAGGCTTCATGCCTTTCTGGAGGGTCTTCCAAGTTCAGAAACTTGATTTCTCGTGTATGGATACTATCACGGATTCTATGACTTCTAGTCATTTTATGGAGTCAGGGCCCATCATCGCTTCTTTGCATGTAGTCGGTTCATCATTGTCAAAACAATAACGACTTGCTTATCAAATCTTACTATTTGATTCTTACTGACCCACACGGTTCAATAGGAACTCTAATCTCCGAGATCACACCTTTTGTAATCATGGGAGCCATGAGCATTGTGGCCGCCACCGGGACACTTTCCGGCGCTGTGCTACTTAGCACATATATCTAAGGTTCAACAACCTTATCAAAGTTCTATTGTCCTCCCACTTAACTTTTCATGAAAAATTCCTTCTCAAGAAACTTGACATTCCAAGTAACAAACTCTTTTGTCCTCTGTGTTATGGAGAAATTCCCAACAAATTCTTTGGGATAACCTACAAAGACGTTCTTATCTGACTTTGGTTGTAAACATTTTACTTATGCTTAGCATACCAAAATTTAAGAAAAGACAATTCGGGTTTTATCCCAAACCATAACTTATATGGTGTCATTTCAACGGATCACCGATGGTGCCCTTTTCAGTGTAAAAGCGGTGGTCTCTAAAGCTTCAATCCTTAAAACATAATGGCCATTTTATGAATGGCATCCTTGATCTTACCATGTCAAACATGGTTTGATTTCATCTCTCGAATATGCCATACTCCTATGGTTTATCGGGAAAACACAAATCATGGAACAATTCCTCAAATCTTAGGTGTTTTGCTAAACATGTAACTCAAATATCTTCCTTTATGATCTAATCATAAACTCTTTATTTTCTTGTTACAAAGATTTTCCACTTCATATTGAAAGTCTTTGAACAATTTTCAAATGTTTCATACTTCTTCCTTATTAAGTAAATATATAGATATATTCACTCAAATTTCTGGAGAAAACATATGAAGCAAAAATATCCATCGCATATGGCTACATATAATGGACTATATACATCAATATGTATAATATCCAATAAGTTAGTCATCTGTTCCTCTTTGACCTATGGACAGAGTTTCAATTATCTCGAGGAAACTTTCACAAGCGTCAATTGATCAAAATCAAAGACTCCAAAATTCCATCAACATGGAGTTTCTTCATGTTTTCTTTCCAATATAATTTAAAACAGCGATGTCACTTCATAAGTGATATTTTAATTGTTTGTCTTGCGACATTTTAGCAATAGTGTTTATGGATGTGATTTCTCCCACTAGACTTGTAAAAAGTTCATCCATCCTTTATGGAATACGATAATTATTTGAACAACCATTGTTCTCGTAATACCGGAACAAAATAACAATTATTAAAACAAATCTTGAAGACTAGGTTTGACGTCAACGAAAAACACAATAACACTTTATTTGTTTTCGATGAACATCATCACTTATTCTCTTGCTAGTTACTTAGGCCATTGCAGTTCATGAATTGCGTTGTCCTGTATGACACTTCATACCAACCAATTCGGTATCCAATACCGGTATCCAATACCTAAGAACCACATTGTTTAACAAGCAAGGAATACAACCATAACATGTATATCTTCTATATACCTAAGCTGGACATTTCCAACTTTTTCTTTTCTGCCAAATATTTTATAGATTCTCTTTCAGCAATTCCTTTTCCTTTTAAAAGAATCTATCAACATCAATAGTGGTGTCATTCACATGACACATAGTACAAAGCGTATATAGTCAAATACTAATACCTTTGTACTTGCACTTTCAAGTGGATCACCATCATCAGATGTTTGGTATTCTTTCAAAAATCCATTCTTTAGTAATCTTTTAGTGTAGTAAACATTTTACTTACATCTTCTATTCACCCTTATCATGGCAACTTTCATGATCAAGCTACTATAGCCTATAAGGAAGAATCGCGAGTATAATGTTAGTTCCCAAAACCTTTTTGGGAGATCCGGATGCTTAGCATCTCCATCCTTCACAAATTCTCATACAATATTTGAACATGTATTTTGCTAAATTATACTCTATCATAATGCAACCAAAAACATTGTTTCATATATCCCAATATCTTTCACACATGATGGTTTCTGAAACAATTTTCAGCTCCTATATAATCTTGATATTAAAACTAATTTTGAATATCAATAATCATGGAGGCAAACATGATACTTTAGATACTAACATTGGAATTCTTACTCTTGATTTAATACTACTTATTAAACTTCATGGAGTAAATAGAGTTTGCTGAAAGTTTGCAATATGACTTATAAACTTTAAATTTGACATTTAAAACAATACGATACCAGTTTGTAAAGTAAATATCCAGAATTCTATAGTTCTATTATCTCAATTAAAACTAAGCATAAGGTAGTGAACAGACGCCAATGACTACAACAAATTATGGAAATTCACTTCGATTTTGTTTATGACAAATTTAGTTCGACTAATCCAAATTAGAAATGAACTCCCACTCAAAAACGACATCCCTCGTGCCTTTTTGGTGATTACATGAACCAAATCCACTACACCAAGTCCGATCATCATGTGAGTCGGTGTAGCTTCAAAGGCGAGCATCTATATGGGCATCATATGAACTATATGACTCATGCTTAACCTTTCGGTCCGTGTTCCGAGGCCATGTGTGTACATGCTAGGCTCGCCAAGTAAGAACCTTAGTACTCGCGTGTGTAAAACTGTCTTACACCCGTTGTATGAAAGCGTAGATTCGAGTACACTCGATCATCACGTGATGTCTCGAAACACGATCCATAGAACGGTGCATACTCAAGGAAGAACACATTTTATCTTGATATCTAAATGAGGGATCATCTTACAATGCTACCAAAAGCGCCAAACTAGCAGTATAAGATGCTAACATCTAATGTGTAAAGTGGGTTGATATGGTCCATGCATTTGATCTCTATCATTTGCATCGTGGTATGATCTCTATCATTCCTTTGTGTGTAAGGCCAAGGTCTATGGAACTTACACGTTGAATGTGTTGTAAGAGTACCTATCATACATCTACTTAAAACAATACCATATCAAGACACTAGCCCAGCAACAATCTAAACTAGATGCCTCTAATTTATCAATTGCAAGTTTTACGTGGCTTAGGGCTTTCGGAGATAGAACTGTTCTTACCTACGAACATGAACCACAACGAGGATAACCAAGTTATTAGCAACTCGTTGTAAATCAGATATTGACTATAATAGGAGAGACGGACACCCGCCAGCCACTTATGCAAAACAAGTTGCATGTCAATCGTGGAACCGGTCTCATGTACGATGACATGTAAGGTTGGTCCGGGCCGCTTCATCCCACTATGCCACCAATATCCAAAATACATAGAAGATGCAATAACATGATCATCATCGCCCACATATAAACATATGTGTACTACCCGTGCAAAGCACCTACGCATAGATCAGGCTACGATACCACTGTTGGGTCCGTAGCATAGAAAACAAAAAAATTCCTACGATGAGAACTACACGCCAAGATCTATATACTAGGTACAGAGCAACGGGTGGACATACATCCATCGAGAACTTACCCTCGAAGACAACAAGTTTTGTTAACGAGTAGGAACTCGTGGTTGATGTAGTCGTACACTTACCGATCTCAAGATCGTGTGGAAGTCCTAGCGCCGCAAATCAGCAGCGCATCCGTCCTCGCACACACGTTCAAGCCACCGGACAACCTCCACCTCCTCGCTCCAGCGATCCAGCGGAAGCAGCAACTCCTTCCAGACGAAATGCCACCGGGAACATGTATCTCGCTAATCCAAGACCATGGGGGAATAATTCTAGAGGGGGAGACAGATCCTTCATAAGGAGGTGTGAGGATGAAGGAGGGAATGGGTGGCCTTTTATAGGAGGAGGGGGGTGCGCCCCTCCTCTCCATGGCCGGCGCATGGGGGAGGTGCCTCTTCACCTCCTACATTCATGTGGTGGTAACCCCTCCATATTAAAATGCCTCTTCACATTCCCTTTTAAAGTCTCCACTTTAAATGCATTAAATTTCTCCAAATTTAATGCTCTCTCATTTAATAAAACTCTTTTATTAATTTTATTCAGAGTTTTGTTAATTACTTTAATTAACAAACATTCACATAAATACCCTTGCAATATTTCAATATCACATGCAGAACCACTTTCTACAATTTCACCCGAAACAATTGCCGGTTTCTATCGAAACAATTCCTGCGCTTTGCAATTCTTTTGTCTGAAACATATGTGCTCGAAAATGGTGCCCGGTAACTCTTAAGTGTGTCAACCTACGGTTCGCGAATAATGCAGACATGATCAAGACCCCTCTCCGATCAATAATCAGCAGCGGGACCTAGAGATCCGTACTGACTCCTACACATTCAACGATGACTTCTTTGATCGTGAGAACCTTTAACGCTAGTAACTAAATCCCTTTGTATCGTGATATATTACATGTCCGAGATTCGATCATCGGTATCTCCATACCTAGTTTGATCTCGTTACCAACATGCACTCTTTTCTCGTTCCCCTAATATAACATTCTAGTGATCACATCACTTGCTTGCAAGCTATCTTAATGTGATATCACCGAGAGGGCCCAGAGTATATCTATCCGTCATCGGGATTGACAAATTCCACTCTTGATCCATGAGCCTCAACATAACACCTTCGTAGCACTGAACCCATCTTTATAGTCACCCTGTTACGGTGTGACGTTTGATGTTATCAAGATACTCTTCCGGTGTTAGCAATTAACATGATCTCATGGTCTAAGGATAAAGATTACTTCGCATAGTGTTATAGCAATATAAACATAATGACTTTGATCGTAATGCTATACTTCGGATGGATGTTCATCACATCATTCCACCAATGGTGTGACCTTGTTATTAACAACATCCAATGTACATGATCAGGAAACCTTGATCATCTTGTTAATCAACAAGCTAGTCTATAAGAGAGGCATAACTAGGAACCGTTTTTGTTTATTAAACAGACATGTATTGATGTTTCCGATCAATACAATTCTAGCATGCAAAATAAACATTTATCATAAACATGGAATAAGATAATAACCACTTTATTATTGCCTCTCGGGCATATTCCCTTCAGCGATCCTTCTTGTCGCGCTAACGACGAAGTGATTGGCGCTCCTTGGCAAGAATGGCGAGGGTCTGGTCCTTCTTGACTGCAATGGCATGGTTGTGGTTGGCGTAGGAACGAGTGTTGTCCAACTCCTTCTGCCTATCATACAACATGAAGTCAAGATTTTCCACCTGGTGTTTCAGCTCCGGGTGTCCTGGCATCTCCAAGGGCATTCCCATAGAATCACGCCTTGCGTAGTGGGCAAAGCGAGTTCCCTGGATCTGGTTGATGTTTTGCCCACACAGACATGCAAGAGCTTCATGCATAGCCCTGGCTAATCCATCTAGACAGTTGTTCTCACGCAAGGTGAATTGGATCTTCTCCTAAGTGGGTGCTTCCATATTCCCTCTGAGATCTGCAACTATCAGCCATTGTAGATCTCCTTCTACATGATCGTTGAGTTATGCCCCGAAGAATTCTAGGTGCGGGCGCTCAAGATACTCTGACAGTGCATCTAGATCCCTCTCAAAGATCAGTGGCCTCCGTTGCCTTGCTGGTAGAACTTGAAATACTGGACTTCCATCTATAAGAATTTTGGGTGAGTAAGTTAGTGAGGTGATCAAGTGTGTCAAATTTTATGTGGGAATGCAAGAATTTTTGAGGAACATGACTTTTTTTGAAAGAATCAAGGATAAGAGTGGGAATAGGTTTTCATAAATACTTACTTCTTTTGTTTTGAAACTAAGTTTTTGTTTGGACGTCCATTCTAACTAGGGTCTCCTATGGTTAGGATGGCTCTGATACCAACTTGTCAACACCCGGATTTTCAATCCCAGATGCCTGTTATGCCATACCTCGCAATCCTAGGATTACCATTTTTGCGAGATATAACAGAATTGGTACCATGGTACATCATCCATTGCAAACCATAATAAGGTCTTACAAATAAAGGATCTCATGATCCAATCTTAATACAAATCAAGCAGCGGAAAATAAACATAGTAGGGGCTCCATCTTCAGGGTCACATGCAATGCTGATGATGGGAGATGATCCTAGTTATCGTAGACCTCCTGCTGTCCATCATCTTGGTAGTCCTCCTCATAGTCTGGCCATGGGAATAGCTAGGGACAAAGCCATGAGTACTCTTTAAGTACTCGCAAACTATCACTAACAAGTAAGGTAGTTCTTGTAGGAATGTTAAACTCTACGTTTATTTGCAAAAGGCCAGGTTTATCTCATACTGAGTTTAGAATTAAAGAAAACTAAGTTAATGCTCTAAATCACTTAAGTGGGAACCTAGCTTTCATATCTACAACCCTATTGTGGTCAAGTAAAAGTCATAGTTCAATTATCAAGTCATTTTGAAAACATCTGACAATGGAACAGTATGGCCACTCCAACTGTCCATGACCGCGGACGCGGCTATTCGAATTGTTTGATACTCTGTAGAGGTGGTACACTTTCACCACAAAATTCGATACATCCGTTAGGGATAACCCTGAATCATCATACTTAGTATGCGGATAATCAATCATAACCTTTCAATTACACACTCTAGTATAGGAACCTCCCCTATGAGCTTGGCCTCCAGCCATGGCCATCTGCCATCCTGGGCACTTCATAGGTGGACATTCACACTCATGAGGTAGCCTCAGCTCAACCTCTTTCCGCGAGGGAACCCATACTAAGGCATATTAACTTTTAGTTAAGCCCTACCCAATTCAGGTATTGTGGTTGTACGGTAAAATTGGAATGGTATTGCATCCGAACCCAACCATCAGTTTTTATAAAGGGCTAAGGCTCATGCCTCAACATTTTCATCATCAAATCCTTTTGTGTTTCTCAACACATGTCAAAACATTTCAATAGAATGAATTCTCATTCCAAGGATTTCATAATCATTTTCACCAAGTATTCCCATCTAAAGTGATCAACTTTTATGCTTAGCACTAGCCACTAAAGTTGAGGGTATTCACTAATGAGGGGTGCTAATCAAGGGTAACTATCCGACTCTAATCTCATGCCTTGGGATGACATCTAAGTATAACTAGTTAGACCTAGTTTTATACTCTTTATGGTATCTATCCTATTTTTCCAATACTCACAAAGCACTAACTAAAAGTAAAGAACTTTGGTAAAAGTAAAAGAATAAAGCTTGCAAGTAAAACTTGGGATTGGTATAAACAAGGTTGTATAACCCAAGCATGCCTAATGCATCTTGCATAGGTTATCAAGTTTGCAAGTGTTATCTTGCATAGTTCTAGCTTGCAATTCGTAATGGCTTGCCTTGAGTAGTGCAGTGATTGAAGTTTTCTTCTTCTTGGTAGTAGTCCTCCTCCTTGTATCACGGATCGGTACTATGGTCTATAAATGAATACGAGGTACACAATCACCAAACAATACTTAAATATTTCTATTTAGCACACTAAGTCTCACACTTGATGATCTAGCATCATCACAATCATCACATGAAATAAAGACTTAATGTTGTTTATCTTATTTTAGAAAATTAATTTCTACGCATTGAAAAATACTTAAGATTTAATATTCTCCAATTAAAATATGGGATCATGTTGACACATGTCATCACCACATATTCTAATACATGGGAATGCGATTTGAAGTGGTGGTCATATTTTCTAAAGTTTAAGATTATCATTTAATAGAATTAAAGTGACTAGAAATGCCTATATAGCATTCTTTTGGTACTAGTCCAATGTCACTGCATGTAAACCTAAATAATTTTACATATTCTGATAGATCTTGTCAAATGTGATTTTCAGGGTTGGAATCAACTCAAAAGAATTTATGGTTGATTTTTGAAAAATGTTTGAAGTTGGAAAACTCTCTGTCTTGTTATTTTTTGTATAGGTGATCTATAATTTCAAATGGTTTGAATCCAATAGGCTTGTATAGATAATTTGAACATCTTTCTAAAAAAATTGAAATCATGCAATTTGGTTTAGTGAATCTCTTTAAATTGATTTTTGAATCTACTAATAGAATCTGGTTTCAACTAAAATAGAAAATAATTATTTGAATCACTTGGCTATGCGCGGGAAAGTAAACGGGCCGGCCCAGCTGCACTGCGCGGGCGCAGCGGGCTGCTAACAGGAGGGTCCCACTAGTCAGTGGCTCATCTAACCTGAAACGGTATGTTTCAATCTGAGCCCTACGATTAGGATGTGATCTAACGACTAAGGTTCATCTCCTACGTCGAATAGATCCGGGGAGAAATGAACCCTAACGACGATGGTGGGGGTACATGGGGGCTCACCTGGGATCCAGCTAGGGTCGGCGACGGGGGCGAACGACGTGGTAGACGACAACAGTTCGAACGGTGGTCACGGCAGCTCCAATCAATGGCTTCTCTTCTCCTCTACAGCGGTGAGCTCCGGCCAAAATCCGGCGATGGGGTGCTCGCCTTGCTCTGGGGAGAGGTGTGGGAGGTTATGTAAGGAGTGGGGAGTGAGATGGTGTGGTGAATTGAGGTGGGGGTGGCCTCTATTTATACACCGGTGAGAGGGACATTGCGGCATGGGTTGGGTCCTCCGGCGATGGCAATACAACGAGCTATTGGTATGGCTGAGGGTAGGGGGAGACACGGTGCTTCCTGGCGGTCATCACAGGCTTAAAGGCGCAGCACGGGGTGGTCGAGAATGGTCGGGCGTGGGCGGTGCTCTGCGTAGAACTGGCGGTGTTCGAGACGGCGCACGGGGGCTACGGGTTGCGCGACGGCGAATGGGGATGTCTGGGAGGTAGCTAGGGTCATGGCGAGTGTGTGCACACGCGGAGATGGCGAGGAACGGCGTGTGCGCGCTGGTTGGCTATGGCGCTCTAGCATGCTCTCGGCATGGCACCGAGAAAATGGGCGTGGCGATTCTAGGGTGGTCCATGGCTTGGCTCTGGTCTTGGGGTGGACAGGGGGTGGCGGTGGACGGCCGCATGTCTCCTGGTCATCGTGGGAGAGGGCGGCGCTGTCTATGGCGAGTTGTCCATGGTTGACCGGCGAGGTGAGCGTCGGGTGGCGCTGGACTGGCGCAACGGCAAAGGGGGAAGTGGTCTGCTGCGTTGCTAGGTGTTGGGGGAGACCAGGGGAGTGAAGAGGGGACAAATAGTCGAGTGATCACTGCTCAAAACAGTAGAGTTAGACAGGGTTTGATCTGTGTCTGCAATGTGTTCGATCAAATGGCCGCAAGAATTCAAATTTGAAAATTTTGAATGAAATTTGGTGAGTGTTCTGAGCACTTGCTTGAGTGTCTATGGTTGCTTGGAAAAGTCAAGGTGAATTCATTTGAGTGGTTTTTGCAAAAATGGGGATCTTAGTAGATACACTTGATTCAATTTTGAAATGTCCTTTAAATAGATTTGAAAATAGTTCCTGTGAGTTTGTAAAGTGGGCTTGGATTCACTTTTACTTGGTCTAGGAAGGGGTGAAAAGAAAGGGAAATTTTTCTGCTAGAATTTCTTTACTAGGAACTCACAAAGTGGCCTAGTGGTTAATTTTGGTCAAAATGACCATTTGATCATATGCTTTATATTTGATTTCGTTTTCTTTGAATTTTGTTTGTAATTGGCCTAGATGATGTAGTATTCATCTTTAAACCATTTCTTATCATTTGTAGCAAACACACAAGGCAATTGCACTCAATCATACACTAATGCAAATCACACATGCATTCATATTGAATTTAGTAGTAAAAGTTTTTGTTAACCCTAAACTTGCGTGATTAGAACTTGATAATCTTGATTAATGTTTTTGGGGTGTTACACAAGTTCACCGAGGAATTTGAGCTGAACCGTTTCAACCGTCTCAAGCTTCGAGAAATCAAGTCCACCAAGTGGGTGTGTCCCTATATCCTGAACCAACTTGGCATCCATGCTAATTTCAATTTACTTTGCAACAATGTTGGTTTGTATGACTTTGTCTTTCAGGATGTCGCCACGTACCGCCGCTTGATGCTTGAGTTTCTCAGCACCTTGACACATTCGGTGTGCTCACAATATTGTTCCAAGAAGCAAATGCCTGGAGTGGATCACATCAACTTCTGTCTTATGAACTGTGAGTACTACTTGACACTCGACCAATGGGCTCACTACTTTGGGTTTGCCAACAACAACACCGGCATACGCTCCACCACCTTTGTACTAAACCCAAAACCTTGGGAGTACTTCGATAGAATGAGAATTAGTGGAAACACACCCAAGGGGAACCAATTCGATAATCATGTTGTTCGTTACTTGTTTTATGTTATTGTTGCAGGCATGTGGTGAGTTTACAAGAGTTAATGAGAAGGATATGATGATCCTCTCTAAAGTTGTTATTCCTAACTTAATGCCAAATTTGGCCACTCTTCTTGTGTTTTACCTTAAGCTTCAAGATCTACAGTCTCGAGGTCCCATATGCGGAGGAGGAGTCATAACTGTTATTACGCATGCACTTCAAGTCAACCTAGGTATTATTCAACCGTTGGTAGGAAGTCATCGTCTTGGCCTTTCTACTCTGAGAGCTTGTGGTATGATTTCTAGAACCAATGGTAGATACTTTCTTGATATACCTGGGGCGGATCAATTGATCCCAGCAACTTTGCCTAATAGTTTATTCTCTATAGAGGAGGGACGTTTGCGTTATGACGCGTAGGTTGAGGCAGGTCTACCCCAACAAGAAGTACCCATGGGAGAGGAAGTAGAATAAGAAGGACCCAAACAAGATGTGTAGCCACCAAACTACTACACCACCTATGAAGATATTTATGCTATTGAAGGAAATATCCAAAACATAAACAACCTATCCATCAACCTTTGAGATGCTACTGCCAACCTCTCCACCTAGTTCCATGATTGGAGCAGCCAATGGAACATGGAAGATTATCCACCACCACCACAATGAGCAACAAAAGGGCTTGAAAAAGCCTGGGCTTGGGGATGTGTTCCTTGACAATTTTATTTGTGTAATAATGAGGTTGTACTCCATCTTCTTGAGAGCTTTGAAACACTCGTGTTGGTTTGTTCCAACACTTTGCTTTTATTTTGTTTTTCATTTGCTTTCATTTTTCATTTCCTTTTTGTTTTTTGTTTGTTTTTATTTTGTTAGTTCCTTGCTTGGTTGCAAGTTCATTTCTATTCTCTAATCCCTATCCTCAAAAATACAAAAAGATTTTCCCCTTTTCCTTTTTCGTGAAAGTGGATTCACACTTTGCTTCTTTTCTTTAGTTTTATTATGGGAATGATTTTACTTGAGTTTTGAAGGAACACATCCCTATAAGGAAGAGGAATATGAAGTCACTCATGAGAGGTATGTCCTATGTCTCCCACTTTTGAAGTTTGAGTTGTTTATTTTAGTTGGTTGATTTGTTAAATGCAATGCTAGTGGAAGTAATTCAAAATAGTTAGAGTAAAGATTATTATCAGTACAGATGATTAGTTGTGGAGGCTTTTGGTCTAGTACTTTTAGCTAACCAAGTCTTGCCTTGGAAATAATATTTCCAAACAAGTACAACAAGAAAAAGTCTGAAATTTATGACTTGTTTGATGAATGATTGTCTTGAGAGTTTACCCTTGAAGATACTTAACCCCATAGATGTTTTGATAGACTTGACAACACTCTTAAAAGGAGTTGTTTGATTGAAATGAAGTCTAGCGGTAATTGTGATGCATTCCAAAGTTAACCTTGTGGATCAGACTGTGGTACTATTTAAAGAGTTCTATGTTTATCATGCACACCTTTGGATGCCAACAACTCCGCTAGCGTACGAACGATCTATGGTATAACCCCTGATTTCGGCTGTGATTTGATGACATGGGTGGCATAAATGTCACCGTAATGGGCAAAAGTATTGGTACTCTGAAAAGGTTGTGCAACCATTGTTCAAAATAATTACTCAATGATCCTTGAAAGAAGGAAAAAATATGAAGATCCACATAACATGTCCTTGGCATGGTCTCATTACTTCTTTATGAATTTTCTTGAAAGGCAATGATTGGAATAAAAGTGTTTTGATAGCCTTGGTTTATTGATGTCGGTGTCAATAATACACTTCACTGTTATGCTACTTAGGACATGAACTCTCTTACTCATTGCTATATTAAAACATCCTAGTGTTCCTTGGCAAGCTGAGAGTTAACTAGAAGAATTGGATTGATTGTTACACTTCTAGTTATTTATACTTATATTAAATTCTACTTTGATTGTTTTGATTTGCCAAAGCTTGTATAGTATTCTTGTCATCTCTATAACTTTGATGAGCCTTTCAAATGGATGAAGTGTTGGACGCATATGATGAATTCCAACCGTAAGTGAATTCATATTCTCGTTGTTTTAAGTTTAAACGCTAAATTCCTTATAGTTCTTTTGTTTCTTCTTGCTCGAGGGCGATCAAGGTTTGAGCTTTGGGGAGGTTGATGGCTCCAAAAATACCCATCTTTTCACGTGTTTAAACATTGTTTTTAGTCAAGCAATTGACAAGAAACTCTCTAGCCTTGCCACTAATGACTAATAGTTGCAAAGATATGTAAACCATTGCTTTGATTTGTGGTGTGCAGAAAATCACGCTTTTTAATGCGAAATCAGGAGTCATAATGAAGATTTTGAGGCAGTCCACATGACCAAGTAATTATGGAGCAATTTCCAAGCGTCTGCAGCCATAACGAACACTAGTACGGGCAGGGTCCGCCCATACCGTCCGCCCGTACCATGTGGAGGCGGCTTCGTCTCGTCAAACCCTACAACTTTTGTGAAGACGCCAATATATTTTGAGGCCTCATCCACCATGCAGAAGGCCACCATTCTCAGATTGCATCACAACACCACCAAAGGAGATCCACACCATAGCTCATCCCTTCCATCTTCCACCCCCTCCACTAGCCATAGCCATTACTTTGTACTTGAGACCCCCTTGTGATTCGGCGACCATTATAAGAATATTTGATTTCAATCTAAGTATTTTCACAATGTTTTGTATCCTTGATATTATTGTTAAGAGTGAGTAGTCCTCACGGGCTGCGGCTTAGGAGAAACCTTGCAGCAATTATGTGCATCTAATCTATGGAAGTATTGTGTATTGTTTGAAAGAGGGGTTTGTATCTTTTGTTTCTTTGTCTCTTACCTCAATCTTTGGACTTGTAGGTACCCAAGATCCCTGAGATTGATAAAGGCTTGAGGTGAGATACTTGACTAGCGGTGATCTCATAGGAAACCCAGTGACAAAAAGGGTGGTACGGTCTTTGCTTAGCGACCCATTCGGGATCACGACAACATCACCTCTTAAGGCTTTGATCAATGTTTTGCACTTAATAACCGTTTGTAGCCCAGTGCTTCATGGTGCACTCGGTTGGATCAAAAGACTATTGCTATGCCTACTACTCGCAGGGGCTCCAGTATATTAGGATGTGTTGCCCATAGGAGATTATCTCTATTAAAACATTACACATGAATGTGCTTATTATTATCCTTTATCCCATATGATGTGCAGCTGCAGGTGGATCTTCAACCCTAGCATATCTCCATCCATTGAATCAACCCACGATATAAAGTAAACTAGATTGGTCCGGTAAACAAAGTTAAAAGAAGCAAAGTCTTGCAGATGTGTCCTTTCTAATTCCTTTTAGCGTTGTTTCCCAAGGTTCGATTAAACTTAGGTCTACTAGGGAAAACGATTATTATACTACATCCATGAATCCGGATCGAAGGTATCAGCCCCCGTGTTGTCACAGTAGATGCACACAGGGTCTTGCACGCTTGAGAACACTCCAAGTTCAATAATGAACTTCCTCATCCAAACAACTTCATTAGCTGCTTCTGCGGAAGCCATGTACTCTGACTCCATTATTGTAGATTGAGTCACCGAGCTTTGATTCCCGCTCCTCCATCTCACCATGCCGCCATTAACCATGAACACGTACCCTATTTGAGATTTCCTGTCATGTGGATCAGTGCATAAGCTTGGATCCACGTAACCTGTTATGGAAGTTCTCCTTCACGTCCTCCAAGGACTAGAAGCATATCCTTAGTTCTTCTCAATTACTTGAGGATATTTTAACTACATTCCAATGAACTAACCCAGGGTTGCTTTGGAACCGGCTCATCAATCTAAGAGCCAAGGCTACATCTGGTCTATTACTCAGCATGGCATACATGATGGAGCCAATGGTCGAGGCATATGGAACACGCCTCATTGCTTCCTTTTCATGTTCCGTTACTGGGCATTGAGTCACACTCAACTTGTCACCTTTTATGATTGTCAAAGAACCTTTGTTAGATAGATCCATTCTGAACTGCTTCAGAATCTTTTCTAGGTAGGTGCTTTGACCAAGAGCCAGCAAACGCTTTGATATATCTCTATATATCTTAATGCCTAATATGAAGGCAGCTTCACCCATGTCCTTCATAGATAATTTACTATTTAAATACTCTTTCATGCTATTCAAAAGATTCACGTCATTCCCTATCAATAGTATGCCGTCCAGACATAGTACTAGGAATGCCACTGAACTCTCACTCACTTTCTTATATATGCAGGCTTCTTCTGCGTTTTGGAAAAATCCAAAACTTTTGATGACTTCATCAAATCAAAGATTCCAGCTCTAAGATGCCTACTTTCGTCCATAAATGGACTTCTGAAGCTTGCATACTTTAACAACATCCTCTGGATTAACAAAACCCTCTGTTTGTATCATATACAACTCTTCCTCAATGTTGCCATTCAGGAAAGCGGTGTTTACATCTATCTACCATATTTCCTAATCGAAATATGCAACAACTTCTAGTATGATATGAATATACTTTAGCTTCTCTACGGGAGAGAATGTCTCTTCGTAGTCAATTCCTTGAATTTGTCGGAAACCTTTTGTGACAAGTCGAGCTTTGTAGACAGTGGTGTTTCCATCAGCGTCCGTCTTTTTCTTGGAGATTCATTGGTTCTCGATAGCCTTTCGGCCTTCAGGAATACCTACCAAGGTCCATACCTGGTTGTCATACATGGACCTCATTTCAGATTCCATGGTTATACGCCACTTCTTGGGTTTAGGGCCTTCGATTGCTTCTGTGTAGGTTGCAGGTTCATCATTTTTCACAGTCATGACCATGTTCACAAGATAACTATACCATTCAGGGGCAGTACGTTTTCTTGTTGACCTGTGGGGTTCGATAGCTATTTCCTCATGAGGTTCATGATCATCATCATTCGCTCCCACTTCAATTGATAAGGGTGGCTCTAGAACAACTTCCACTGCGACACTCGGTATTTGGATATCAGGATCGATAATCTCATCGAGTTCTATGTTCCTTCCACTCACACCTTTCACGAGAAACTCTTTCTCAAGGAAAGTACCATTCTTTGCGACAAACATTTTTTCCCTCAGCTTGGTTGTAGAAGGTATATCCAATAGTCTCCTTTGGATATCCTACAATGATGCATTTTTCGCTTTTGGTTCGAGTTTTTCAGGCTGTAGTTTCTTAATGTAAGCCTCATGTCCCAAAACTTTTAGGAAAGACAACTTTGGCTTAGTGACATGCCACGATTCATATGGCGTTATCTTGGCAAATTTGGATGGCGCTCTATTTAAAATGAATGCAATAGTTTCAAGTGCATATTCCCAGAAAGATACAGGTAAGTTGGTGATAGACATCATAGACCATATACTATCTAATAGGTGCGATTATGTTCCTTGGATACACCAATACACTATGGTGTTCCAGCTGACGTAAGTTTTGGTACAATGCCACAGGCCTTCAGATGAGTGCCAAACTCGTAACTCAAATACTTGCCCCCTCGATCAGTACGAAGGTTCTTAATTTTCTTGTCGAGTTGATTCTCAACTTCACTCTAAAATCGTTTGAACTTTTCAAAGGTTTTAGACTTGTGCTTCATTAAGTAGATATACCCGCATCTACTCAAATTGTTAGTGAAGGTGACAAAATAGCGATAACCATAGCATGTGGAGATAGTCATTGGTCCATATACATTGGAATGTATGACTCCCAATAGATCTATAGCCCGTTCCATCAAACCATTGAACGACATCTTGGTCATCTTACCCATGAGGCACGGTTCGCATCTATCAAGGGATTCAAAATCCAACAATTCCAGAAGTCCATCAGAATGGAGCTGCTTCATGTGTTTTACATCGATATGACCCAAACAGCAATGCCACATGTACATGGAATTATTGCTATGATGCTTGCATCACTTGGCATTTATGCTATGGATGTGTGTATCATCACAATTAAGATTCAATAAGAATAAACCTCTACTTTGTCACGCATGAGCATAAATCACATTATTCATGTAAATAGAAAAACCACTTGTCTCTAATTTAAATGAATAACGATCTTGCAACAAGCAAGACCCACTTGCAATATTCATGCTCAAAGTCGGTACATAGTAACAATTATTCAAATTTAAAACTAATCCTGAAGGGAGACACAGAGGGAGGGTGCCGATAGCCATGACTTCAACTTTGTTGCCATTGCGGACGTGCATCATGACCTCGTACTTCACCAGGAGCCGCTTATGCCACAACTCCCGTTGAGAGTTACATATATGAGCAACAAAACCAATATCAAATACCCAGGTGTTTCTCATGGCACTAGTGAGGAAAACATCAATAAAATTGTATAATATATATACCTTTTGCTTTGGTATCGACCTTGCGAGCCTTCTTATCATCTAGGTACTTGGGGCAGTTACGCTTCTAGGGACCCTCACCCTTGAAGTAGATGCACGTGGCACCGGGCTTGGACTTGGGAGCCTTGGAGGAAGAGGCAATAATGTTTTCGTACCTCTTGGGTTTACCCTTCTTTTCCTTGCCCTTCTTGGTGGATTTATTGAAGTCAACGGTCTTGTTGACCATCAATATGGTGTGCTCCTTCGTGATTTCCACCTCAACGTGCTTGAGCATGGTGAACAATTCAGACGGGGTTTTGGTCATACCATGCATGTTGTAGTTCAGCACGAATTTCTTGTAACTAGGGGACAGAGACTACCACACCCTATCAATATCTAGCTCATCATTGATTTTGCAATCAGGATTGCTCAAGCATTGAACATAGCTAGACATTTTGACCATGTTCTCGCTCAAGATGCTATGCTCTTCCATCTTATCCGAGAAGAAGTGGTTCGAAACCTCATACCTCTCAGACTAGGACTAGGGAACAAAGATGGCCTTTAGATTAGTGATGATCTCAAAGGCGCTCTTGTTCTCAAAGTGCTTCTGTAGGTCGGCCTCCATGGCATAGAGCATGCAACTCTGGACACATTTGTTATCATATGCCTTCTGCTGATAAACATTTTTATCAGCCTGAGAGGCGGTAGCAGTTGGTTGGTCACCTATAGTGGTCTCAAGTATGTAGGACATCTTCTGAGGAACGAGGAGAATCCTTAAGTTGCGGGACCAGGCGGTGAAGTTTGTCCCGCCAGTTTTGAGCTTTTATTTCTCAAGGAAGGGGCCAAGGTTGAAGGTAGCGCGAGACATCTACAATATTCTTTGTAAAGTAGTTAATCTTAAATGTTTATAATACGGGTTCTTATTTAGTCATACTAAAACACCAGAACTCCCACTCAAACAAACATCCCCAACATTCATTTTGTGACTACACAATCCCTTTACACCACATCATCCCCAATCATCATGGCCCTTAATGCAGTTGACAGGGTAGATATCACCATATCGATCACATCTCCATGCGACTCGTGCTTGACCTTTTGGTCATTTGTGATCCGAGTCCATGTCTATACATGATAGGCTCGCCAATTTTAACCACAATGTATTGCAGTGCATACATGGCTTTCACCCACCGTATGTGAACGCAAAGATGTCTAGCACCCTATCATCACTGCCTGCTTCATAATTGCGAACTTTCTTGGTGGTGCACACATGTGGGAGAACACAAATATTGGAATTATAGTATGAGGGATTATCTTATTATTCTACCGTCATCAGTCTAATACTAGCCCAACAAGATCACACAACAGCTAACATCTAATGAAAATAGTTATGTATGTGTGATATGGTGGTGGTTGTCCCGTCTTGATATCCACTGAGAGTGCTGACATTTGCACCAGGTTCACGAAGCCATCTTGCCTTCGGCTTTCTATCCCATAAACACTTACCTAAACCACACATATCACTTTCCCTCCTGCAAAACAAAGTTACACGCTTCTACTTTATGTTTACAAGTTTTACATGGTAGATCGGGCTTTCACACAAGAATCGATTCTTACCTACAAATCCAACCACAACGTGAATTAACTAGTTGCCTATTTTAATCCCTTTTTTTAGGGCCATCCTTTGTAAGTGCCATATCAACTAATGTCGGAGAGATAGACACCCACCAGCCACTTATACGGTACAAGCCATAAGTTAGTCGTGGAACCTGTCTCGCGTAAGGTTATGTGTAAGGTTGGTCTGGGCCACTTCATCTTGCATTACCACGATAGTAGAAAGTACACGTGGGAGGGTAGAAATTAGAAAATGAACGGTCACACAATCCACGTGTGTTCTACTGGTACCAGTACATCTATGCATAGATCTCTATGATACCACTGAAGGGGTTCCTTGGTAGAAAACAAAACAAATCCTACTACAAGAACGCACCAACCCAAGATCTATCTATGGAGAAGTATAGTAATGAGAAGGATACGATGGTCATACCTCAGGGTCTACAAGACTTCAAGCGAATAGCACCACTAGTGGTGGTGCCTCGTTGAGCTTTCACGCGTACGGTCTAAACGACGTCTCCCAGGCCCCAGTCCAGCAAGGCAGCAGAAGAAGAAGATCTAGACCGATTCCCGCGGCATGATGGCGTGCGCTGGGTAGAGAAACCTCTACCTTGTGTAGCACATTCCTAACTTGGAAACACACTGATAGGTAGAGAGGGATGGAGAGAGAATAACCAATGCTAACTGTGGGATTAACTTGATAGAGGAATTGGGGAAAATGCCACCCCTATATATAGGAAAAACTAGGCTACTCCCACCCTCCAAGTCATGTGGTGGGACTAAATACTTGGGGGAGGTGGAGGAGGGGCCGACGGATGGTGGGGATGGGCCTCACCTACCCGCCCAAGCCCACTAAGGGGCCGGTGGGGTGGGAGGCCTCCCACCCTTAGCCGCATGGCCCTTGTGGCCCTTGGCTCTTCCCTCTTGGGCCCTCTTCCCTCCTAGGCAAGGCCCATGTGGGGTTTTTTCCTTTTTATTTTATTTAAATTAATATATATTAATATTAATTCATAATTAAATATTAAATACATTATTTAATTCATCCTTATTCAAAACTCCTTCTGAAAGAACTCCAAACACTTCGGTATTCTCTCTGGAACACTTCTGGTTCTCTCTTCCTATTCATCTATCGGTAGTAGATCAACCTGCAACATCGATTACCCTTAAGCGTGACACCCATACGATTCAGGAATGTTCAAGTATGAAGGAGACATCTCCCCGATCAAGTGATCATCAGCGATATCTAGAAACACATGATGATCCGTTCACATCCCACAAATTCGGTTGTTCACTTCAACCTTCTAAACGTTGAGTCTTATTCCCTTTGCACAACAATACTTGGTCTGTCTAAGACCTGATCTCATGTATCCCATATAGTTCGATCTTGTTATCGACAAACACGTTTACTCGTTCATGTGATATCACATCCCTGTGACCTAGTCACATGCTTGCAAACTCATTGATGTGGTCTCATTGAGTGGGCTTAGAGTATCTATCTGTCACTTGGATGGGCAAATCCTGATCTTGATCACACGCCTCAACCATTCCTCTGGAATACATAAAACACACCTTTATGGTCACCTAGTTACGGACATGACGGTTGATATGATCAAAGAAGCCGCGGGAGATAGTGATTAAACATGATCTCACGGTCGAAGATTAAATCACTACGATTTGCCAGATATCACAATGTTTGAACTTTGTGATAGGATGACATTGAAATTCTACGGTCAGGTGTGCCCATCACTTTATTAAGTGACTTCGCTATCAGTTGACTGTTTTATGTCAAGTCCATGATAGGGAAACCTTGATCATCATCTTCCCAACGAAGTAGTACTAGAGGATACTAGGGACCTGATTGTTTATATATCACACATGTATTAATGTTTCTGCTTAATACAGTTATAGCATGATGCAAAACTATTATGAACATTTAGAGATATAACAATAAAACAACTTTATTTATTGGCCTCTAGGGCATATCTCCTTCAGTCTCCCACTTGCACTAGTTTACAATAGGCAATAATCTAACACCAATATCATACTGGTGTTGATCATGCTTCTTGTGTGGAAGAGTCTTGATGAATGGATCAACTACATTCACACCCGTATGTAGTTTACAAATTCTAATGTTGCCTTTGGCAACAAACTCTCTTATTAGATGGTAACATCGGTCTATGTGCTTGGCCGTGAAGTGGAACCTCTGGTACTTCGCATTTGCAATGGCCCCCGTGTTGTAGATGCACACAGGGTCTTGTGCACTTGGGAACACTCCAAGTTTAATAATGAACTTCATCATCCAAACAACTTCATTAGTTGCTCATGCAGCAGCCATGTACTCTGACTCCATTGTAGATTGAGCCACCGAGCTTTGTTTCTCGCTCCTCCAGCTCATTGCTCTGCCATTAACCATGAGCGCATACCCTGTTTGAGATTTCCTATCATCTGGATCAGTGCATAAGCTTGCATACACGTAACCTATTATGGCAAGTTCTTCTTCACGTCCTCCAAAGACTAAAAGTATATCCTTAGTTCTTCTCAAGTACTCGAGGATATGATAGTAGTTGCCATATACATCAAAGACAAAAAAAATCTTAGTAGTCCAGCAAGAATATTGTGTCCTACACATTCCTAGCATATCAAAAGGCTCATGGAAAATCATTCTGGGACCCAAAGGAAAGGCTCAAACACCAGTGGGTAGAATCTGTCCAGATTTTTAGTAGCAGCAAAATGAATTTATTTCGACCACCTAGATATGTCAGTAATTTTGGCCAATTTTTGTGCATATAGAGGATAAAAATTTGAAACTACAGTGTAAACATGAGAGTAATCGAAGTTACATAAACAATCAGGGAATGTTTCTCGTAATCAGGGAATTTGTTACTCCATGTGTTCTTGCATCCAAAATGGGTTCTACTTGGTACTTTATTGCTAACCTACAACAAATAAACTAAAAATAACTCTTTACTACAGCAAGCATGCATAAAAATAAATAACTGATTTGCCTCCCAAAAAGCGCTTTCTTTATAGCCACATAGCTAGGCTTTAATTACTTGATTCAAGTGATGTGGAGATCATGTGGTAGCTTGTACCTTAGTGCTACCTCCTTTTTCCTTGAAAAGTGTTCCATATATTTATTATGTGGGAACTAAAATTTCACATTCCCTTCCTTTGAGTAAATGCCTGTAGTTTTAGTTCTCAAAAAAGATCTTCCAAGAATTATAGGACTAGAGGTTTTAGTCCCCATGTCCATGATAACAAAGTCAACAGGCACAAAATTCATATGTAACTCAAACATAATATCATTTACTTTTCCTAAAGCATGTTTGGTTGAGTCATCAGCAAGCAAAATATCTATTGAACATTTTTCCATGGTTTTGAGTTCTAGTAGATCATATAGTTCTTTTGATAACACAGAGACACTAGATCCTGGATCTAGAATAGCATGATGTGTCTCTTTGCCAATAATGATTAATGTTTTATGGAGCCAAGAATCCCCAAGCTTTGTTGGTATCATGGCTTCATTATTATATCTTTCTATCTTTTCTTTGATGACGTAGTTTGCTATATAGAAGCCAAAACCTGCTTGATGAACATTAATGGATGGGTCATTAGATAACTTTTGTAGGATATTGATAAGTTCATAGAAGCTGCATTTATCAAGGTCATGTAGAGGTTCTTTTGCTTCACTTAGCATTTTAACTTCTTCTACTTGTTTGTCATTTGTGATCATAAGTGTTTATTTTTATCAACAAGCACAATAGTTTCTTCTTCTATAATATCATCTATCTTTCTTCTTTTATAATTATCTTCTTCACTTTCCACAGATGTTACCAAGTCTCTAGCATGTCCTAGGAGTCGACTTATAAGGGTTATTTTGGAGTGGACATTCTCAATGAAATAATCTTTAGTTTTGACATGATGTTCAATATTTTTCAGTTTTCTAACAAGGGTATTGAGACTATTAGGGAAGGTATTAAGTTTAGTTCTCATATGAAAGAAAATCTTCTTTACATCCTTCTTATTGGGCATCTCCTTAATGGATTTTTGGAAGCTAGATATGGTTTCTTCCAAAGATCCCCTTAATTGATGAATTTCAAGTTCTTTCTTAGTTCTTCTACAGTTCCCAAATAGATTTGTCATAACAATATTAGATTGAAATGGGTTTCTAGTGACAAATCTACCATTAGTTAAAGAGTCTAGAAAACATTTTGCCCAATGGTTTAGCCCACTGTAAAAATTTCTAAGTAGCATAGCTTAGGTGTGTTATCCATGGCACATTTCCTTCATATCTAATATTCTAAAACCATGCTTCCATCAACGATTCTTCCGGATATTTATTAAAATTGTTTAGTTTGATAGCATTATATTCCTTTTTGAGGCTAGCATATTGCAAAGTAAAATTTTATGAATATTTTTAGGTTTTTCAAAAAAATAACAAGGTATATACTATTTTTTATGTGTTTTGTGTTTTTAAAAGAAACTAAAAAGGCTAAAAACAAGACAAAGAATTACTTTGAAAATCTAAAGGAGAAGGAAAATCTCACAGTGGTGCAACCTCCCCAAGCTTAGGTGTTTGCACAAAGTTGGTATTGTCGACGCCAGTAGATGTGCTCACTCCAACTTGATGAAGATGCGGTTGTGATGTCCCTCTTGCAACTCCCAAGCAACGGCGCCAGAAAATGTTCCAGCAGTTGAAGTGGGAGTTGACTTGTCCTTCACCATGCAACAACTGCTATGATACCCTACAATTCCCCAGCAACGGTGCTAGAAAATGTTCTTGATGACAACAACTCCGTGTGTAACAACTTGTTGGGACTCCAAGCGCAGAGTGTTGTAGCAAGATTCTTTCCCCCGGAAGGGTGACTCGAGGGTTTATATCGAACTCTCAGGTAATTGGCAAGGAGTTGATTTTTCTTCTCCTCTTCTAGCAACCTACAAAGTAAAGTTTTTGTCTTGTGTCCCCAACTCCACCGTCTGGTTGTCAAGCACAAGGTTTCATATTAGTAATATGAAATATAAATATAAATATAAATAAAGTAAAGTAAAGCAAGTAAACTAGGCAAGTAAGATATAAGCAATGAAAGTATGGTTGTTTTTGGGTTTTTTGTGTGTTTTTGCAAGTGAAAAGTATTTTTGTATTTTTGAAATAATAAATTGCAGAAAATATAAAGTGTGATAATTGTGTTGGAAAGGTGTTTCTAATGGTTTAAAATGGGCTAGGGTTCATGGGTTCACTTGTCTACTCTCTTTTTGGGTTTTAGTGGACACAAACAATTCATCAAAGACATAATATTAGTGGAACTTCAACATGTGTTTGATAAGCACTCATATGGGAATCACGTCCTAACATAGAGATGATGCATCATATCTCTTATACTCCTCAAGAAAGGAAAAACTCCAAGAAGTTTTGAATTAAGAATCAACATAGTATAGCCTTAGGTAATTTGACATAATGTTTGAATCACAAATATGCTACCTTGACCAAACAAGATTATCCAACTGTCACAAGATAATTATAGCACATGAATTCACTTTATCCCTAATGAGGTAGGAAAAGAAAAGTAAATACCATAGTAGATCTTGAATTTGTTGTAACTATTCAATCACTACCACCATGTTACTCCATCTAATACACACTTCTCCCCACACACACTCTTGCATACAAGTTGGATCAGAACAAGTACTTAAGAACATGGTACATGATATGCATCTATCAATACATCTCACACATAATAGGTTCCAATCTCATATATCAAATCATAGAATAAAGATCCACCATATAGGAATTACATATATGACCATAATCATGTTAGAAAGCTCATATGGTACTAGATCTATGAAGAACAAGAGATAAATAGATCAAGATACTGCCACAAACCCATAGTCCAGAGCTGGACTACTCCCTCTTCATCATGGTGATGATGGTGGAGACATTGGAGAAGGTAGAGATCCCTCCAGCGGTGGCTCCAGCAAAGTTCCCCTTCCAATCTTCGTTGGTTCTGGCTCTATTTTGGTGTTTCGGTGTTTCTGTGGCACTCTCCTCGAGGAATCCTCAGGGGGTCCTTTATATAGAGGTTTTTAGACCATACGAAGTCGGTGGGCGAAAGAATCAAGCAAAACGGACGATCGAGGAGGGAAAGAGGGCGGGTGGTGTGCCCACCCCAACTAGGCGCGCCACGCCACCTGGCCTTTTTTGGGCTTCCTGGCCCTTCTTGTGAGGTCCGAGTGCTCTAGGTTCTTCTCTTAATGAAATATTGATGCTCTAGAAATCCCAGGTTTATTAGACTTCATTTAGGTCCCTAAAGGCTAAAAATATACAAAATAAAATGGATTATTGGTAAATCACCAAAAATCAATATAAAACATGGATATAACATCATATTTGTTGCAAATATGTGCGCCCTTATCGTTTCATTGGGATCTAATGGCTACACCCAAAGCTAGCTTTACTTCTAAACCCTGTTAAATTGAACTCTATTATTATCGATTAATTGCGAAATAGTTAATTCTAGGGTCTCACACTGAAAAAACCAAAGATGGGGGTACGGATCCTTGAAAAGAAAAACCCTAAAACCTTGTCCCATTTTAGTTTTCCCATTTATACAATAACCTCTATCGTTTCGGCATGATCATTTCTCGATTTTACCTGATCCATGCTTGATCTACTCCTCCGTTGGAGGAGGCTCTATCGCCACACCAGAATTTGCTGCGAAGAGGCGGTGGTGTGTTGGGTGTAGGTCAAAGATGGGGGCTTTGAGATATGGATTTAGTTCATTTTTTTGTGTTGGGGGGAGGGGCTAGGCGTCCATAGACAACCGATGATCCGCAGGGCACAAAGGAGCCCATGATTTGGGCGCTGGAACTATGGAGCTCAATGGAGAAGAATAGTGGTCCAAAGAGATAAGCTGATGGGTGGTTGCCGGGTACCTTGGGCCCACAAGACTCAGGAGGTACAACCTTCGGATGATCTAGAGCATTTTGGTGAGTGTTGAGCAGAGGTTTCAAAGTTTCAAGTCTCTTGGTTCTCCTCCCGACACATGTCCCAAATCCCGCTTTTGCTACGTGTAGTAAAAAAAACTCCCGTATTTGTTGCATGTAGCAAAAAAAAAGGTTCGCCACAAAATAAAATAAAAAGACCAACCTTGTCGGCACACTCTTCGGAGACCTCGCTGGAGTTGCCGAAGCAAAAAATAATAATATTGTAGCAAAACTGACCTCATTGATGACGACGTCGCAAAAAACTTTGATCTATAGTAGCAAAATCACCTAACAACATTTGCCAAAAATTATGCTACCGCAACATCGTTGCAAAAAGATCCGGCGAGGTCCTAGGATAAGAGTATGATGCAAAATAGCAACCGACTTTGTTAGAGACCTCGTAGAAATAGTTTTTGAAGTATAATAGAAAAACCGAAAAAATATAGTTAAAAATTGTAATATAGTAACAAAACCATTAAATAATTGTCGCAAAATTTATTCGTACAAAACACACCAGCCTATCGCTCGTAGAACCTCCAGAGACTATTGGTAACACACCGGCCTACCGCTTGTAGAAACTCCAGCCAGTGCTAGCATCAACGAGCGAGGATGTGTTGGACGGGAATTCAATCTGCATGTGGTTGCTGCATGGAGGTCAGGTGGGCGCCTGACGTCGGGGAAGCACCACCCACGAAGGGGCGCCATGGCCTCCATCTTCATCTACAGCGGGGCATCAGGAAAAGATGGAGACCGAGAGATTGTTGTCAGTGAAGGGAATCCCGGAGGGCTCCGCAGCAACACCACCCCCACGGCTGGCAACAACACTGGGGAAGAGATTGGCCTCCACGAGCAAGACTCCTACATCTGGCCATGTCACTGGACCTCACTGCGGGGCAAGAGGAACCTGGTGGTGGCGTCTGCAAACAACTAAGGCGAGTGCGGGGGAAACCGGTGGCACGTGGGGCATATAAGAGCTCGTGATTTGGGTGCTGGAATGGTGGAGCTCGATGGGGAAGAACGGCCGGGCCAAAGAGATAAGGGGATGGGTGGTTGTCGGGTGCCTTGGGCCCAGAAGACTCGTGCAGTACTGACCCGGAGAATCAAATCTCCGAGTGATCTGGAGCGTTTTCCTTTTGTAAAGACGAAAAAATAGTAGAGGCCAATATTGGAGAACGACATACTCCGTCTTTCTTAGATTACCCTGTCTTTTGGATTTGGTCAAAGTCAAACTCACTACCTTTTCTCAAATTACCTACACTTATTTTGCATCTACACTAATATAAAAAGGAACATACTGTCTGAACCATCCATCCCTCTTAATGCAATGGCTAGCACAGCCGTTACCATCCAACAAACAATTACCTAATCCCATGATCTAATCCCTGAAACATATCCTCATCCTTGTGATCTATCATTTGACTGCATCTTTGTGATATGTTTTATTTATAAGGACATGATGCTGGATCACATGGAAAAATAATTGTGTCTAGACTTGCATTGAAAGTTTGTGAAACTTAGCATGTAGAATTATAGGAGCTATAAAATATGTTATAATAACATGTACAAAGTGTGATAGAGATTGGCTTGTTAGGATGCATTTCTTCTTCAGAAAAGAGCGGAACATAAAGATTTCTTACCGGTGATTATTTTCCACCAAACCATTTTGATATGTAGTATGGGACATGGTATGTGTCATGATCCAATATAGAATAAAACAAAATACATTACTGATTTTTGATAAATTATTATTGGATATTTACAAATGTGCAACCATTAAATTCTAAAACGCTAGGTATTTATTTTATCATGGACTACCTTGGATATGTATTAACTTGTATGAATCTTGGATATGTATTAACGTGTGAGCTTCATAATTATCTCATGTTTCCATAAGTCTAACATAGCAAACTCGTGATCATGACTTATTGAAATAAGTTGTGGTTGTCCCTTAAATGAGATGACTGGTTTAGGAAGTTACGGTTTTGTGATAAGATAAGGACGAAAGCTTCATTTGTACTAGTACTCTTATGCTTACTAATTTGGGGAGGTCAGTCAAAAGTAGAATCTTGTGTTTAGATTCCAATGTTACAAATGATCTTTGTGAGTCATGCAATCCTTGAAACTTATGGTTTGAACCTCGAGTTTGCCTTGCAAATTTTGGTCTTTGATCGTGCGGCTTTGTTTTTGGTCAAACTTAGATCTGAGCCCTGCTAATGTTGTTGTTATACTTTTTATAGAACTAGTTAAATGCCCGTGCATTGCTACGGGCTCTCAAGCACACTTTTCCGCCTCACATTTAAACATAATGCACTTAAATTTTCTAACATTTCAATGGCCAAACTATCTAGTCGATAGAAAGAGCACGGAGTATGGGTTACACAAACTAAACTTTTTTCCAATCGGGCTTCCATCCCTTTCCATTCATTCAATTGGAAAGAACATGTTCACAAAGTACGAATTCTTCAAGAAGTAAAAGAAAGGGGTAAGCAATAGAAAGCGAGCTGGAGCACCATCACGAAACCCACAACGAGTCCTTGGGATCGAAGGCCCACCATGGGACGAAAACATCATGCCACCATCTGAACATCCACGCAAACTTCAAAAAGGATTACAAAACCAACTAAAGCACTTGATAAGGAAACAAACTCAAAAGCAACTATGACATTCATCATCTTCCAAGAGGGAACACATTTTCCATTCTTTTGAGTGAGGGGGTAGGAGAGGTAAACACCTTGCATCAACTTCCAGTGATCATCAAGCTTGACACCTTCATGCGTCAGCCCCACGATTCTGGCCTGGGAAGAGAATGGTTGATGCCTGCATAATCTTGTTAGCTCCATCCACAAATGAACAATACTTTCATTTTCCTTATAGAAAGAACAAATCAGTGAGCGAGACCATTTTATTTTGTTCATGTTATCCCTTGTTAGAATAGCATCCTAAATAAAAAAATATCCTAAGAGGTGTTTTCCTTCCTAGATCCACTTATAATTAGCACTTGCAATGTTTCTCTTTAGCCAATAAATCGATCTAGTGGAAAATGTGCCATTTTTATTAAGAGACCAGGTAACTTTAAAAATTATAATATAAACACGTGGTTTGCTTCAAAAAGGAAGATTTCCTTTTCCCAAAACATTTTTCCTTCCAGCAAGATAAGTATATTTCACTTTTAACAGCGCTTTCCAACTGGGTGAATCATTAAACCTAACTTTGATGGTAGTAACAGTCCTATTATAGAGATATTCAGACCTAACAATTTCCTGCCATATACCATCTGGGGTATCAAGCTTCCACCACACAAACCCTCTCTCTATCCATTTCCCTCACATTCACTATCTCTTTCTATTTTCCTAATAGCCGTGTGTTGCCACAGTGAAGAAAAATATTAGCATGTAGCTAATGTCAAGATAGTGTTGCTCTTCAAAAACACAACCCAAGCATGAATTTCCTAGCTAAGGAGACAATATACTACATATATCTGAGTGCTACTATAATGAAGTTGTAAATTTATAGACAAAGAAACACACAAATTAGGATAAATAGCAAACTACTTATTTGGTTGCACGAAATAAGCAAAATATATGTGCATCACTTCTTCATTTTTTTAAATGCATCAAGCCAAAATTATGTTTAGTTCACATCGCTATGAACATGAACATATTTCTTTTGGTCTGTACCCCTCTACCACCATCTACACCTTTTTTCATTCGCAAACCCCATCCCAAAAATACCACATGTACATGTCGAGCGGGATTTATAATCTTACTCTAGATGTTGTCACCCTACTCTCCCTTCAATCAACCTACCCTCATCAATAATTATAAACTCCTACAACAATTGATGAATGGAAACAACTAACCTGGCAATGGGAACAATTATTAGCTTTCTTTCTAGATCTGCTCCTCCTCCAGGACATCACATCTACATGATGAAAGCAATCAAAAGCATTCAATTTGTATCACGTTAGCTCCTTGCAAGTTGGCACCATTGAAAACACATTACCCACAGATAAAGTGCATGAATAAAGGAAATCAACAATGGTATATCTACCTTATGCACCATTTAGCTGGTACTCCCTCCGTCCCAAAATGTAAGACGCCTAAGATTTAGCCAAAAGTCAACATCTTCTAAGTTTGACCAAGTTTATACGAAAAAAATATGAATATCTACAGTATCAAATGGACATTTTGAGAAAGTATACTTTCTGGTGAATCTATTGATATTGATTTGATATTGTGAATGTTTAAATTTTTATGTATAAAGCCAAACTTAAAATATGTTGACTTTTGACTAAAGCTTGGGCGCCTTACATTTTGGGACGGAGGAAGTATATATTAAGTTTACAAGGGATACCTCCACTCTGTTTTACACTAAGGTTTATATAATCATCGGAAAAATATTTGCACCTTCTATTCATAAAGCCTGACTACAGTATCTACCACGGTGAAGTTTCTGCACCACACCAACCACACCAATGACAAAAATGAGATAAATGAAATTGTATAATTATACCAATAGAAAAAAACATGCATGAGTTCTATCTTCGATAACCACATAGGAGTGTAGTTCAAATACTTTCTTGGCAGATCTAGCGCTTGGCTAGCATCATCAAGTATAAAAGGAGAAGCCAGTGCATGTAAGTGGTCTGCCTACAAATTTATGTTAGATAAGTATGAGCACCACATACTTTACATACAGATTATTATAAGCTGACTGGCATATTAATCTCTTTGGTGCTCTAGTCTTACAACCAAAAGAGAGAAGCCTGATTGCAGTTTGGTTTAGTCAAACTAGCAAAAGTGCCTGTGTGTTTCACCGGGAGAAACAAATACCGAGACGCTCTATCAAATCATCCATGAACACAAGCATGCCTAAGAAATTTGATTACAATGCCTAAGAAATTTGATTACAATGCCTATGAAATTTGATTAGAATGCCTAATAAAATTAGAATATAAACCACTGGTTGACTTGTAATAGTGCATACTTGTAATGTTCCTTAAGTTTTTATTAAGATGCTAGCAAAAATATGTCTCCATTATGCCTACTTATATAGTTCTCGAAATAAATCCGCTTCTGCTTTGTATTAATATAGCAAATATATTCTGTAGGGGTTCCGCGTATGAAAACAATAAATTTTACTCTATGCCCCTGAACCCCTGAAGCTGCCAGAACCTATCTATTAGTAATACAGTAACGGGAGGGGCTTTTTGCGAACTTACCCTTGAAGACCGAAAAGCATTTTCAACGCTCAGGAGAGCGTGGTTGATGTAGACGAGCCGAAGCCGGCCTCAAGGTCGTGATGAAGTCCTTGCGCTCCTTCTGTCTCCAACGACTTGAGTGCCTCAAGTGCGACACCTCGCGGGGAGTTACACACGTCTGGTGCCTGACGATGACTCCCGCTTCCCCGATCCAGCAGCAGTTGCGGAAGTAGAGCTCTCGGATCCGAATCCCGCAGCGCGACGGCGCTCCGCGGTGAAGATGTCTCTTGCTCGTGCAGTCTAGACTTGGGACCACGGTCACGAGAGAGAGAGAGGGGGACAGAGAAAATATCAATTGGAGGTCCTCCCAAAAGTGAGGAGACCTTTATTGATTATTGGTGTATTTTTTTAGGCCAAATACCCAACTTTATATAGGGGGGGAGGTACTACCTCCCTCAAAGTCCCAGGGTGGGACTAAAGGAGAAGAGGGGGGAGGAGGTGTCCGCCGGCCACTAGTGGGCCCCGCACGGGGGGGGGGGCTAGGCCCAGGCGGCCTCCCCCTTTCCCCTTCTCCCTCTCTCCTTTTCCCTAATGGGCCCTCTCTCTCGGGAATTGGCCCATTAAGCCTTTTTGACCTTTAATTGATTTTCTCTTTACTAAATAATTATGAATAAATGATTAAATCAATATTTAAACATTCATTCACATATTATTCAATCTTGTGGTCATGGAACACATTCCACCTCCACTCCGGACATCCTCCAGACTTACGGAAACCCTTTCGGTTTTCTCCCTTCTTTTCTTTGGTGATTCTACCGATCCAATAAACACTCTCTAAGCATCATCAAGCCCTTAAGCGTGATACCCCACGGTTCGGGAACACTCCAGACATGGTCAGGACACTCCCGCACCAATGATCGACAGAGGGACCTGGATGGCCATGTGACCCCTGTGCGTTCCACGAAGATCTTTCGTCGTTTGAACCGGGACAGTCATGTCTTATTCCCTTTGTCACTCGATACTTGCATTGCCCGAGATCTGATCAATGACATCACCATGTCGTGTTCAATCTCGTTACTGAACAATGCTACTTAACTCGTTCCAAGTGATATCCCCGTGATCTAAGCACACGCTGCGCAGCTATTGGACATAACTTCTCCGAGTGGGCCCTTGAGTATCTTCCCGTCACATGGACGGACAAATCCTGCCCTTGACATATATTGCCTCTACGGTTTCCTCTGAGTACCTGAACACACCTTTATAACCACCGTTTTACCAAATGGCATTTGATGAAATGTTCTTTATTTGGATCACATATTATGCTAAGTTATCATCATGGTTTCTAAGATAGAACCTATGTCTCAACATAGTGGATGATGATCATCCTTTACTTTTTTTCAACCATTGATGTTAACCTTAATACTATTCCTAATTTGAGTTATTAAGAACCAGTTCCTTAATTAACTTCTATTCTAAAACCCCTTTCAGAATCCCTGAAGGAATACTACATAATATCATAATACACCTATTATTAACTTCTACATCTTATGAATCATTATTCATAAGTATTTGCGCTTTCATTCTTAACATACTTAAGAATTACTCCTATAAGCTCCCACTCAAAATATGTTCCTACATATTTGAATTTAAGACTTATATTGCTCCCACTTAAAAATATGTCAATCACATATTGTTTCAGGAAGACTTTCATAGCTCTCACTCAATTTTATGCAAATTGCATATCTCCTTACTATTTTGAACAACTTCAAAACCTCTTGATCAAATATCAAACTTGGAGTTTTACTATGAGATACTAGTACTTTACTAATTTTAAATCCACTAGACATTTAGCATACATAAATCAAATTCATTTGAATTTGTCCAACACTTGACAAATTATGCTTTTGTCATTCACCCCTTTTCCACTATGGCTTTGCAGTCATTTGTGATAATTCCAAGTAACCCCTTTACTTGTGAGATTCAGCAACGAATTGCTTTCTAATCTCAAGGGAATTTTACTTCTAGGATTTCTCATAATTTAGTTTACCATTATTTCCTCTGTAGTTCGTAGGTATGTCATATTCCCAAAAATCATGACAAGTGATTCACAAATGTCTCCATACAAGATATGGATTTACATTTTTTGAACCCTACTTCATGTAGTGAAAAACATTAGTGGAGGTAAAACACAATGATCAAAATCATTGATTCTTTCCTTCTGTGAAGAGAATCGTTCAGGAACGTTGTTCGTTGCGCTTCTCAACACTCTAATGCGGGGTTTTGAATCCTCGTCGTATTTTTCACTAATTTCCATTTGCTCCATAATTGAGAAACATCACCAGAAGTGAGCTTTCTCAACAATGTACCATAATCTAAGCAATACGAATCTTGCTTTCCTTTTGGTCTCAGCTATGGATTTTGTATTCAAAGTTTCCAATGAATACTCTACAAGGACTTATTCGCTATTGTTTTGGTTATATCGAATAACCCCAAAACTTTCGCGAATTCAAATGGTTTACTACATTCTAATTGAGTGTTAACTATTTCTAACTAATGCTCTCTACATCTACACTACAACGATTTATTTGGTGCCTTCTATTCAACCCCTTTGATATCTAATATCACATTGTGATGCTTTGCATTTTGACGTTTCAAAACGCTTTGCATTTCACAATTTCTTTCATGCCATTCTTATAAAGTTGAATTTCATTACTATTGATCAAATCATAGTAATTGGACTCTCTTTTATACTTATACTCTTTGTTGATGAAACACTTTGATCAAATCAAATAGTTTCATATTCATGTTTCCTTTGGTAAACCACTTTACGCATTTAAACAATCATTTAATGATAATTACCATTTTCGTTAAAACACAATACATCGAATATGTATTTACTTTTAACAATTATTTAAACACTTTGTATTCAAGTAATACACGGCGTTCAAGTTATTTTGCCGAACTTAGGCATGATTCGTATGTGATGAGATATCGAATAACTTTCACATATTATCACATAACTTTGAATTTAAACAATGGTTTCATTCATTAATGAAATATCATTAAGTTGGGTATTTTAAACAAGGCATTTTAATGTTCTATAAATGTTCATGCATTATCAATTAGTTTCAAACAATAAGGATAATTTACAAGTAATCAAACAAGATATGAACACGAATAGAAATCATTCATAAAAGCAGAACAACTGTTTGTTACAAACTCATATGAATAACCGTCTCACGAAGTGTGAGACACACTAAAGAAGTTCAAATCTCTCGATTACATTAATCATCCTAAAACACAAACTAAGTGATAAATGTCGAGGGAGAGTGTCGTCGGCCATTATCATCATGCTCACCATCAACACACAACGTCACCTCCTCTTTAGCAAGCACCTCTCATGCAGAAGGACCTGTTTTCACCAAAACAGAACAAGTATCAGATATACTTAACACTGCAATGTGTTTGCAAGATTATAACATTTGTAAAACTGTATATCAAATATATATCCTGGTCATTGATGGCCTGAGCGACATCTGGTTCAACCAACATTCCTGAGATGTGTCATGAACCGGTGGAACTCCATTTCCGTGTCGCCCCTCATTACGCAAGTCCTGACTTGTGCTTGGTAGCTTGGTGGCAGCGACCGCAGCACAACATCATTTGCAAAAGAGCCTGAAATCCAGATGTCTAGGAAGTATGCTGGCCTCATGTACACATCATGCATGTGCTGCAAGTGGCCGTCCAGTGATGAGTTCTCCTCCATCTTAATAGAGAGGAAGTCTCCCATCAGCTCATGCTCCCAAATGCGTGTCTGCTCCACGAAATGTGTCCTAAGCTGTAGCATTACCGAACGAGGGTTGCCATCACCCACGAAAGATCACAACTCGGCCACCATTCTGAAACGCATCACAACTGAGATATAGGAGGCCATCTCACGACGGATATTGCGGTCTTTCCGCTCCTCTAGGGTCTCAAGGTCCGTGGATAGATCCAAATCCATCCCGTCGAGTTTGTAATCGACCACGTCGTTCTCACTAAGTAGAACATGGAGACTGGCAACCCAAATGGAGAAGTTCGATCCATCTAATCTGAGCTTCTCTCCTTCTAACCATTCAATTGTCAACACAAAAGGTCCCATCTACATTTACAATTGCAAAAGGAATTTAGACTAAGTTTATAATTAAATGAGTTAATAATAACTCCACTCAAAAACACCTATCCCCAAAAGGGTTTCTAGTGATAACACGACCCCTATCAGCCACATCTCCCCCGATTGATCACCGCCATCGATGTGGGTTCAAAGGTGGACGCTAAACGTCGGTCACATCATTCATGCGACTCGTGCTCGATCTTTTGACCATCCGTGTTCTGAGGCCACGCTTTTGTGGCGTGCTAGGCTCTCCAACTCAACCTTAGTGTATTCGCTGTGCAACATGGCTTACACCCACTGTATGCGAACGTAGATATGTCTGACACCCAGGCCTATGACCCTGGATCGCCTCATACCGAAGAACTTTCTTGGTGGTGCACATTAAGGGGGAACACAATCGTTGGTAATTTTAACAGGGATCATCTTATTAGGCTACCGTCGAGTATCTAATACTAGCACACAATAAGATATACAAACAATAACATTGAATGTAAATGCTATGTGATATGGCCCTTCACGTCGTGATCTCCATCCGCCGTCACCGGGTTCCGGCGCCAGGGTTCCGGCGCCGTTGACACCAGGGTACCGGTGTCATTCCGGCGTGGTAGTTTTTCATTACCGTGACTATCTACTACCATGTAACAAAAGGTAATTACTTTACCTTTGCCACAACCATATCACAAAGCAACGCCCTCCTGCAAAACAAAGTTAGACGCCTCTACTTTATCTTTGCATGTTTTACGTGGCTGAATGGGCTTTCGTATAAGAACCGTTCTTACCTACGAACTTTCAGCACAACGCTGATCAAGTAGTTGTCTCTACTACACCCCTTTCGGGGCCCTCCGTTGCAAATGGTATACCAACTAACGCGAGAGAGACAAACACCCCCTAAGCCACTTTATACTGTACAAGCCGTATGTCAAGCGTGGACCGGTCTCGCGAATGAACGCGTAAAGTCGGTTGGGGGCCGCTTCATCAAGCATTATTTTTAACCTGATATGTCAATGGATAAATCTGCAACCAATAGCTAAAAACATTTGTGCCAAGAGGACTAAAGAATTAAAACACAAGAATGTTTCTACATAAGGGTATTTGTAGATAAAAATGTTAAAACAGATCAAGTTCCTCCCAACCAAAGATTACCAATGAAAGGCTGAAATGTAAATACCTAAATCCTTGGTAAAGCCACCTCTTGATGTGTACATATCTTTAAGACAATAGTGGAAGGGGGAATTTGCAATGTTGAGTAAAGATTTAGATAGAACAAAGATAAATGGGGGAAGGCAGGAGAGTCTGAATGTTCAACTCTGATCCTTGGAGGCGATAGTGTGCTCTGTTCTGTGTAGCCTTGTAGCTGATGAGGACCGTGTGTTGAGATCGTTACAAGCAGAACTTCAAGACATGTCTGGATTGTGTAATCGATCTAGATCGATTGAGCAGTGTGCACCACAATGAAGTTTCAGCCACACGTAAAACACTAAATCTTCACTTTATTTTAACTGACTTTAGAGATCTTATTACGTGAACAAACTCAGGTGCTAAGTTCATCATATACTGGTCGTGGAGTAGTACGTCCGCAAGGGGATTGAGCGCGTGGGACGTGGAGGCACGCGCGGCCGCGGTGTTTACGAGCGAGCCGCACTGGGCAAATCCTTGTCGCGGACCTGGCGAGGATGCACTATACCTTGGTGGCGACGGCGTTGCAAATTGCGATGGTGTGACGTGCCGACGATCGTGAGGTGGAGGAGTGGGCGCGTCCACCACGAGGATGCCCGGTACGATGGGGAGACGGCGTCAGGCGTGTGTGACATGGCGACGAGCGCGAGGGGGCAGAGCCAGTGATGCTAAATCGAGTTCTTGCCGGTGGGGTGGAGACGGGGACGGCGGTGGAACATATCGGTAAGGTCGCCCCGCACGGGAGAAGAGGAAATCTCAGGGCAACGAAAAAGATCTTGTCCCTTTCCGTGGCCCACACGTCGGCGATTCCTTCAAGCGGACGAAACGAAGGACGAAAGAGAACATATTGGCGACGTCGGAACGCGATTTCTTTTTTGGTACTAGCAGAGATAGAGATAGAGATCGCTGCTATTCCATCTCAGAAGTAGACAATTGGTTATTTATTTATATCCTTGTATGATTGTAGCCGAACCAGTTTAAGTAGGAGTGCTTCCCAGGAGAGAGGCCGCGGCCAGAAAAAACCCATTTAGGATTTCTTCCCTACATCGACGGCACCGTCGGTCGGTTTCGTCTGCGATGGTTTTAGGGCCTTGGAGGTGTGGCGGACCACGGCTTATCCCCGGCGGAAGGTTTTTGTTCTTCTCTTAGGCTGTTTTCTGGTTTCTTTTTAGGATGTTGAGGCGACAACTACGTTCTGAAGTCAGAATAAAGTCATCATGGTTCTGTGATTCGAACTTAATCACTTTGAAACGTTCTTTATTTGGATCACATATTATGCTAAGTTATCATCATGGTTTCTAAGATAGAACCTATGTCTCAACATAGTGGATGATGATCATCCTTTACTTTTTTTCAACCATTGATGTTAAACTTAATACTATTCCTAATTTGAGTTATTAAGAACTAGTTCCTTAATTAACTTCTATTCTGAAACCCCTTTCAGAATCCCTGAAGGAATACTACATAATATCATAATACACCTATTATTAACTTCTACATCTTATGAATCATTATTCATAAGTATTTGCGCTTTCATTCTTAACATACTTAAGAATTACTCCTATAAGCTCCCACTCAAAATATGTTCCTACATATTTGAATTTGGGACTTATATTGCTCCCACTTAAAAATATGTCAATCACATATTGTTTCAGGAAGACTTTCATAGCTCTCACTCAATTTTATGCAAATTGCATATCTCCTTACAATTTTGAACAACTTCAAAATCTCTTGATCAAATATCAAACTTGGAGTTTTACTATGAGATACTAGTACTTTACTAATTTTAAATCCACTAGACATTTAGCATACATAAATCAAATTCATTTGAATTTGTCCAACACTTGACAAATTATGCTTTTGTCATTCACCCCTTTTCCACTATGGCTTTGCAGTCATTTGTGATAATTCCAAGTAACCCCTTTACTTGTGAGATTCAGCAACGAATTGCTTTCTAATCTCAAGGGAATTTTACTTCTAGGATTTCTCATAATTTAGTTTACCATTATTTCCTCTGTAGTTCGTAGGTATGTCATATTCCCAAAAATCATGACAAGTGATTCACAAATGTCTCCATACAAGATATGGATTTACATTTTTTGAACCCTACTTCATGTAGTGAAAAACATTAGTGGAGGTAAAACACAATGATCAAAATCATTGATTCTTTCCTTCTGTGAAGAGAATCGTTCAGGAACGTTGTTCGTTGCGCTTCTCAACACTCTAATGCGGGGTTTTGAATCCTCATCGTATTTTTCACTAATTTCCATTTGCTCCATAATTGAGAAACATCACCAGAAGTGAGCTTTCTCAACAATGTACCATAATCTAAGCAATACGAATCTTGCTTTCCTTTTGGTCTCAGCTATGGATTTTGTATTCAAAGTTTCCAATGAATACTCTACAAGGACTTATTCGCTATTGTTTTGGTTATATCGAATAACCCCAAAACTTTCGCGAATTCAAATGGTTTACTACATTCTAATTGAGTGTTAACTATTTCTAACTAATGCTCTCTACATCTACACTACAACGATTTATTTGGTGCCTTCTATTCAACCCCTTTGATATCTAATATCACATTGTGATGCTTTGCATTTTGACGTTTCAAAACGCTTTGCATTTCACAATTTCTTTCATGCCATTCTTATAAAGTTGAATTTCATTACTATTGATCAAATCATAGTAATTGGACTCTCTTTTATACTTATACTCTTTGTTGATGAAACACTTTGATCAAATCAGATAGTTTCATATTCATGTTTCCTTTGGTAAACCACTTTACACATTTAAACAATCATTTAATGATAATTACCATTTTCGTTAAAACACAATACATCGAATATGTATTTACTTTTAACAATTATTTAAACACTTTGTATTCAAGTAATACACGGCGTTCAAGTTATTTTGCCGAACTTAGGCATGATTCGTATGTGATGATATATCGAATAACTTTCACATATTATCACATAACTTTGAATTTAAACAATGGTTTCATTCATTAATGAAATATCATTAAGTTGGGTATTTTAAACAAGGCATTTTAATGTTCTATAAATGTTCATGCATTATCAATTAGTTTCAAACAATAAGGATAATTCACAAGTAATCAAACAAGATATGAACACGAATAGAAATCATTCATAAAAGCAGAACAACTGTTTGTTACAAACTCATATGAATAACCGTCTCACGAAGTGTGAGACACACTAAAGAAGTTCAAATCTCTCGATTACATTAATCATCCTAAAACACAAACTAAGTGATAAATGTCGAGGGAGAGTGTCGTCGGCCATCATCATCATGCTCACCATCAACACACAACGTCACCTCCTCTTTAGCAAGCACCTCTCATGCAGAAGGACCTATTTTCACCAAAACAGAACAAGTATCAGATATACTTAACACTGCAATGTGTTTGCAAGATTATAACATTTATAAAACTGTATATCAAATATATACCCTGGTCATTGATGGCTTGAGCGACATCTGGTTCAACCAACACATTCCTGAGATGTGTCATGAACCGGTGGAACTCCATTTCCGTGTCGCCCCTCATTACGCAAGTCCTGACTTGTGCTTGGTAGCTTGGTGGCAGCGACCGCAGCACAACATCATTTGCAAAAGAGCCTGAAATCCAGATGTCCAGGAAGTATGCTGGACTCATGTACACATCATGCATGTGCTGCAAGTGGCCGTCCAGTGACGAGTTCTCCTCCATCTTAATAGAGAGGAAGTCTCCCATAAGCTCATGCTCCCAAATGCGTGTCTGCTCCACGAAATGTGTCCTAAGCTGTAGCATTACCGAACGAGGGTTGCCATCACCCACGAAAGGCCACAACTCGTCCACCATTCCGAAACGCATCACAACTGAGATATAGGAGGCCATCTCACGACGGAGATAGCGGTCTTTCCGCTCCTCTAGGGTCTCAAGGTCCGTGGACAGATCCAAATCCATCCCGTCGAGTTTGTAATCGACCACGTCGTTCTCACTAAGTAGAACATGGAGACTGGCAACCCAAATGGAGAAGTTCGATCCATCTAATCTGAGCTTCTCTCCTTCTAACCATTCAATTGTCAACACAAAAGGTCCCATCTACATTTACAATTGCAAAAGGAATTTAGACTAAGTTTATAATTAAATGAGTTAATAATAACTCCACTCAGAAACACCTATCCCCAAAAGGGTTTCTAGTGATAACACGACCCCTATCAGCCACATCTCCCCCGATTGATCACCGCCATCGATGTGGGTTCAAAGGTGGACGCTAAACGTCGGTCACATCATTCATGCGACTCGTGCTCGATCTTTCGACCATCTGTGTTCCGAGGCCACGCTTTTGTGGCGTGCTAGGCTCTCCAACTCAACCTTAGTGTATTCGCTGTGCAACATGGCTTACACCCACTATATGCGAACGTAGATATGTCTGACACCTACGCCTGTGACCCTGGATCGCCTCATACCGAAGAACTTTCTTGGTGGGGCACATTAAGGGGGAACACAATCGTTGGTAATTTTAACAGGGATCATCTTATTAGGCTACCGTCGAGTATCTAATACTAGCACACAATAAGATATACAAACAATAACATTGAATGTAAATGCTATGTGATATGGCCCTTCACGTCGTGATCTCCATCCGCCGTCACCGGGTTCCGGCGCCAGGGTTCCGGCGCCGTTGACACCAGGGTACCGGTGTCATTCCGGCGTGGTAGTTTTTCATTACCGTGACTATCTACTACCATGTAACAAAAGGTAATTACTTTACCTTTGCCACAACCATATCACAAAGCAACGCCCTCCTGCAAAACAAACTTACACGCCTCTACTTTATCTTTGCATGTTTTACGTGGCTGAATGGGCTTTCGTATAAGAACCGTTCTTACCTACGAACTTTCAGCACAACGCTGATCAAGTAGTTGTCTCTACTACACCCCTTTCGGGGCCCTCCGTTGCAAATGGTATACCAACTAATGCGAGAGAGACAAACACCCCCTAAGCCACTTTATACTGTACAAGCCGTATGTCAAGCGTGGACCGGTCTCGCGAATGAACGCGTAAAGTCGGTTGGGGGCCGCTTCATCAAGCATTATTTTTAACCTGATATGTCAATGGATAAATCTGCAACCAATAGCTAAAAACATTTGTGCCAAGAGGACTAAAGAATTAAAACACAAGAATGTTTCTACATAAGGGTATTTGTAGATAAAAATGTTAAAACAGATCAAGTTCCTCCCAACCAAAGATTACCAATGAAAGGCTGAAATGTAAATACCTAAATCCTTGGTAAAGCCACCTCTTGATGTGTACATATCTTTAAGACAATAGTGGAAGGGGGAATTTGCAATGTTGAGTAAAGATTTAGATAGAACAAAGATAAATGGGGGAAGGCAGGAGAGTCTGAATGTTCAACTCTGATCCTTGGAGGCGATAGTTTGCTCTGTTCTGTTGTAGCCTTGTAGCTGATGAGGACCGTGTGTTGAGCTCGTTACAAGCAGAACTTCAAGACATGTCTGGATTGTGTAATCGATCCAGATCGATTGAGCAGTGTGCACCACAATGAAGTTTCAGCCACACGTAAGACACTAAATCTTCACTTGATTTTAACTGACTTTAGAGATCTTATTACGTGAACAAACTCAGGTGCTAAGTTCATCATATACTGCTCGTGGAGGAGTACGTGCGCGAGGGGATTGAGCGCGTGGGACATGGAGGCACGCGCGGCCGCGGTGTCTACGAGCGAGCCGCACTAGGCAAATCCTTGTCGCGGACCTGGCGAGGATGCACTATACCTTGGTGGCGACGGCGTTGCGAATTGCGATGGTGTGAAGTGAGGCGCAGGAGTGGGTGCGTCCACCACGAGGATGCCCGGTACGAAGGGGAGACGGCGTCAGGCATGTGTGACATGGCGACGAGCGCGAGGGGCAGAGCCAGTGGTGCTAAATCGAGTTCCTGACGGTGGGGTGGAGACGGGGACGACGGTGGAACATATCGGCAAGGTTGCCCCGCACGGGACAAGAGGAAATCTCGGGGCGACGAAAAAGATCTTGTCCCTTCTCGTGGCCCACACGTCGGTGATTCCTTCAAGCGGACGAAACGAAGGACGAAAGAGAACATATTGGCGACGTGGGAACGCGATTTCTTTTTTGGTACTAGCAGAGATAGAGATAGAGATCGCTGCTATTCCATCTCAGAAGTAGACAATTGGTTATTTATGTATATCCTTGTATGATTGTAGCCGAACTAGTTTAAGTAGGAGTGCTTCCCAGGAGAGAGGCCGCGGCCGGAAAAAACCCATTTAGGATTTCTTCCCTACATCGACGGCACCGTCGGTCGGTTTTGTCTCCGATGGTTTTAGGGCCTTGGAGGTGTGGCGGACCACGGCTTATCGCTGGCGGAAGGTTTTTGTTCTTCGCTTAGGCTGTTTTCTGGTTTCTTTTTAGGATGTTGAGGCGACAACTACGTTCTGAAGTCAGAATAAAGTCATCATGGTTCTGTGATTCGAACTTAATCACTTTGAAACGTTCTTTATTTGGATCACATATTATGCTAAGTTATCATCATGGTTTCTGTAGCATCCCAATTGTCTAACAATTGTAATGCTACTTGTCCTAGTAAGATATTGGTTACTTCATATATATTATTATTGCATCATAATTATATCATGCTCATGTCATCATGCCACCTTGCATTTGAGCATCATATAAAATCCCTTTTTCTTTTGGTTCTTCTCTCATATGCATTATTAATTGTATTTGCCTCTTGATATTGTATTTGGCTATTGATATATTGTTCAAATTCCCAAGTTGAGTTGGGGGCATATCTTTTATTTCCATTCCACCACCTTCTCTTCCACCACTTTATAATTCCACCATCCTACTAGATCATGAGCTTGTTTGTCTTTATTTGGGATTTATCTAGCTCATGGGCAATAGGGTGGATCTAGTCCTTTAATTCTTTTGTATGGCTTCATTCCACTTCTTGGAAATGCATAAGATTAATGCCATCATATTATTATTGTTTTCACAAAATATACCATGGCATTATTATTTTGCATGGGCCATGCAAGCTTCTTCACCACCTTTTTACTCCATTGGTTTTTATTTGGATTTGAGGGATCCTATCTTGGGAAGCCATCTACCAACATTACACCATCCTCATAGTCTCATCCATATCTTTTTCCTCTTATTTTTATTTCTCCATGCATGACCCATATGTGACCCTTCCATCTATTTCTTTTCTTCCTCTTTCTTTCTTGTTTCTCCTCCACATTATCTCAAGCAAGATCAAGCTTCATTTTTCTTCTTGGCTTGGCCTCATAAACCAAATTAAAACCTAATACCTAATAAAACCTAACCTAGCTTTTCCATCTCTCTCTCTTTCTCTCTAGTTTACACTAAACCCTAAGCCTCTCTCTCTCTCTCTCTAGCAAGACCTCCATGCCAAGCCCCTCTCTCTCCTTGGTCCACACATCAGCCACCTCGGCTAACCCTAACCCTCTCCCTAACCCTAGCTATGCCCTAACCCAAGCCCATGTCTAAACCTAGCTGAGCTAACCCCCTCTCCTCTCCCTCTTTTCTCTACCGGCTGAGCTAGCCCCCCTCCAGCCTCCACGCCGTCCTGGTCCACCTGCAGCCACCCCTATCTCGCCCTACCTGCCTAGCCGAGCTAGCACGTGCTCGAGGAGAAGGAAGAAAAGGTGGCACCGAGGCCACCTTTATCTACCCTGCCACGGCTCCCTCTCCTCTCTCCCCCTCTCACTTTTCCCTCCTCCCCACGGCTCTCCTGGCTCGCCAGATCTGCCCCGAGCTGCCCCTCCTCTTCTCCTTCTTCCTCCCCGACAACATCTCCTGCCGCCGGTCGCCGCCAGCACCACCTCGCCCCCGTCGTTCCAGCCGAGCAACTCGACCTGGAGGTGGCCTGGAAGCTCGAGGAGGTTCCTCTATGACGCCATGCCCACGCCAACGCGAAGGAGAAGCTCCCAGGGCCGCCAGATCCTCGCCGACCTGACGAAACCCTAGCCGCCGGAGCGCCAACGATCTCGCCGCTCCGCCGCTCCTCGCCACGATCCGCGCCCGCCGTCGAGCCCGCGGTGAGCTCCTCTTTTCCCCTGACACGATCCGCCTCGCCGTACCGCCCTAGCCCCGCCGTTCGTTTCGTCGAACGCCCGCCGCGCGCCAGAGCTCGCCGTCGTCTGCAGCCTCCCCGCGCAGCACCCTATCTAGGCCCCAGCCCCTAACCTGTCAACTCCCCTCGCCCTACCGCACTGGTTAGCCACCTCAGCGCGCACGCCCGCATCCTGGGTTCGAATCCCCGCTCCGTGCTGCGCGCACACCGCCGTCAGACCGTGAACAAGAAGAACAGTACCGGGCCGTGGTAAAATTACAGTTAGCCCCCCCCCCCCTTTTTATTCCGCTCGCAACCCACGCTCCTAGCGACCCCACAAGTCAGCCGCGCTAGTACTTTTGCAGGAAAGCCCCTCTGTTTTTCCGGCGTAACCCGCGCTCCAGCCCCAGCCCCACCTGTCAGCCTCAGCCCCCTTCACCGATGTCACGTGGGCCTGCGTCAGCTGTCCCCACCCCGCAGTCTCAGTGGCTAGCCCGAGACACGGTGACAAAAAGATTCCCCGCACGTGGCCCAGTCAGCGCAAAGGCCCACCCGTCAGTGGCTGTGGCTGGATCTGACTGAGTAAGAAAAGTATTTCCGGCTGTCTGTTTTTATTTAAACCTTTTCCAAATTGATTTAAATTCAAATTCAAATTAGATTTAAATAATTTTTAAGACACAAATCCAAATAATACAAGTAATATATGTTTTGGAATCAGGAAAATGTGAGGAATTCAAATATGCCCTTCAAAATATGTTTTGAACACTTTAAATTTTCGAAATGATTAAAATTACATAAAATGCCCCTTTTCCTTAATTAATTAATAACTTTTGTTTTATAACTCCAAATTGGGCAATTAATATGTCTAAATCAATCAGCGTGATGAGCCCATTCTATCTATGCAGTCCTTGTTCTGATTTGAGGCAGGCATCATGTTGTTATTAAAAATCTGAACTGTTTATGACAATAAAACTTGGTCAAATAAATAATAAAGTGCTTTATTTCTTGTATCCACACCTCACCTTTTTCCATGCTACTTTAATGCCATGAAACTTGTGCATCATTCATCATGGCATGCTTGGTTGCTTGTTGCATTTTAATTCATATGCTTGTGCACTTTATTTATGTTGGCCCTTGTTTGTTTGGTTCTTCTTCGAATAGACAGCCAGCAGGAGAATTACCAGGAATCACAGGAGTACTACCGAGATCCATCTCTCGCTTCAACTGAGCTGCCAGGCAAGCACTACCACATGCTTGCATACATACAGTACCTATTGCCTCTATCTTATTCTTGCATCATTGAGTCGCGATTGCATTAAATTGAATCCCAAGTACTGCATAGCCTTTACTTTTAAACCCCACCGAAGCTTGTTCCTCCTTCCCATGAGCCATTACTACAGGAGTTGTTTGGGCCATGCGAGTCGTAGAAAAGCATGTGTAGGGTATGTGAGTGTCTGATGAATAACGAGGTACCTAAACAACTTAACCTGAGTAGTAATGGGATAACTAATGAAAGAGGCACCGGTGAGCAATATCTGCTATTTGGTTTTTCATGCTCACTTGTGTCCCGTAGGACCCTGAGTACTTGATTCCTGTTCCTTTACTATTCGCACTATCCACATCCGGGAGGCCTTATGGACCCCCCTGAGCCAGAGCTTGATTCATTCTTATTTCTTGGGGCCACAATTAGTTTGGGGCTTTATTACTATCTTGTACTTATGCCATGTTACTGTTTTATTAAGATTGTGCGAGGAGCACCTGTACTGTTTAAGAATTGCGGAGTGTTTTCGCGGTATCGACAAGCCCAGTCACATTTTCGGGTTCCCAGTCGTTTACAGCCATTGGCGCAAACCTTGGGTCCGTCTCGGAGCCGGCCAACTTCGTTGTGGGTAGCTTAATGGGGTGGCCCCCTGAAATATGTCTGAATCCAGTGATTGCTTTGTCGTGAATGCCTCGTTGGATTTGATTTGGTTTTTCCGAGGTTGATCGAGTGTGTGTTGCTATTCGTGCACCCCTGCAGGGTAAATCTTTCTGAAAGCCGTGTCCGCGGTTATGGACGACTTGGAGCACAGTTTGTTGATCATAGACAAGTATAACTAAGTACCGCTTTTAAATTGACTAAGTAATTGACTAGTAAATAGTGCAATACTCATGGAATGGTTAATAAAACTGCCAATGGATGATGGGGGTTGTTCGGCCGCTTCCTCGTTGGTAAGCGAGGAGGAGGATGGATCTGTTAATTATACTGTTATAACTGTCGTTCTTAATTCACGGACTTCTGTCTATCAGTGGTTAGGCGGAAGGTTAGCGAGTATCTGCAGAATTGTTAGGTATTATCTTTTGCTGCAATTGCGTCACCCCAGGTTGTGTCCCCTTTAGCGGCATAAAGACTTGCTGAGTACCCCTAGGGTCTCACACGATAAATTGTTTGATTCAGATGAACAAGTATACCCGCAAGATGGATACTGGGTGGAAGAGACAGATGATGTTGGCAACGATCATTCGGTGTAGAGATTCCGGGAACAGGGATCCGTGAGATCTGTGGGTGGGATGTGTTTATTTATGGGGCATCTTATGCCAATTTGCTTCTTATCCGTACTCGGATCTTTTTTTCCGCTTCCGCCTGATACTCTGATGTGTGATGTATGAGGAGATATCCTAAATTATTATATCTATCTAGAACATTTGGATCTTGCCGTATGGCGTTGCTATATTTCTATTTCTTTTAGATGGAATGGCTCTGAGGACTGTTGTATGTGGCTTGCATACATACTCACTTGTGTATGTAGTTGATCCCTTCGCCTGCCGATTACGCCGCTCGTTCTTGTCCCGTTGTCTGAAAGTGGATAGGACGGCCGAAAGGTCTACCGTGAGTGGCCCTGGGCCCCACCATACTATTTTAACCACTTTCGTTCAACCAGGCATTAACTAAGAGCGTAATTCACCGAGGTAGTTACAATTGGTATCAGAGCCATCCCGCCCTTCAGGGTCTCAGCCAAAATGGTCATTGTCAGTCTAGCAAATATTTTGGTAGTTATGTATACTAGGGAAAAACAAAACGTGAGAGTAGGACTGCTTCCATTTTTCTTGTTACCCACCCTCCCACCCTTTTCTGGTAAGGAAGTGTAACGTTTTCATTCCTCTTCTTCAAATTCAAACTAGGATTCACGTGTTCTAGGTTCCGTAGTACCATAGGTTGTGTTTGTGTTTGTGTGTGTGTGTGTGTGTGTGAATTCCTTGTCTATCTGTTGCATCCAAATGTTTTCATCATATGCCTTTTGGTTATCAACTGTTGGTACATTCCATATCGACAGGCCTTTGTAAACCGACGCAATCTATTCTGATTCGTTGTACACCGATGCGATCTATCTTACTCTTTGTTATCCGACGTTATCTTGTTTGGGGTGTTCGTGTTCGTAGTTACCAATCTTTAGGTTCAGCTTAAGAAGAAGGTATTGGGATATGTGTTTTACTGATTCATGTGCGGAGTAATGATTTGAGTGCGGGATGGAGTCGCGACCATACCACTACTTCTATCATTTGCTTTTGTATATTGAACTAGTAGAGTTACTAATCTTGATTCGTTAAGTGGTTTTGCGCATATAGTGGTATTTTAATGCCGAAATTTGCGGAAATTTTTTCTTTGTTAGTTGTGTACCACACTCCTTGTTCAGTCGTGTGTGTTATGCTTAATATCTTCTAATTGCCTTGAACTTTGTTGATATTTTAATATCATCTCAGTAAATTGCATTCGTTAATCTTGATTAATTCCATTTTGGTACTATTTTGGATTATTATCATTCTCCATTATAGTACTGACTTGTGTTTTATATCAATCACAGGATGGCACCACCACGCCGTTCTGAGGGGGATATACCACCTGAACTTGGGGCTGCTTTGGCAAGTATTGCAAATGCTTTGGGCACTATGCAGCAAAACCAGCAGCGCTTCGAGGAAAGTGTGAGGAGGAATGAGTTTGTTCCGCTACCTCCACCTCCCAAGCGAGGAGACATCAAGAGTTTTCTCAAGTTCCACCCACGCCAATTTGAGGTGTCTGATCAGCCACTTGATGCGGATGATTGGCTTCGTGAAGTGTCAAGGTTGCTGATGACTGCGGATGTTCCCGAGCAAGAATGGGTCAAGTGTGCTACTCACCTTCTGAAGGGAGATGCAGCTCTCTGGTGGGAAAATTACCTCAAGGCAGATCTTTCTGGTTTTCAGCCTACTTGGGAGCGATTCACTGCTGCTTTCAAAGAGCAATATCTGTCAGAAATTGTCATGGAAAGGATGAAGCAAGTGTTTCTCAACCTCAAGCAGGGCACTGACAATGTCAACACCTACATCAGAAACTTCATGAATCTTTCTCGTTATGGTGGCGATGAGATCTCTGATGACAAGAAGAAGCAAAAGAGGTTTCGGCAAGGCCTCAATGCTTCCATCAAATACGCAATCACTCATGCAAGGCCGGCATCTTTCCTGGAACTTCAACACACAGCTCTGCAGGAAGAAGCAAGTAGGCAAGTGTTTGAGGAGTCAAAGAAACACAGCCGTGATACAACAAGCTCTTCTGCTATGACAGCTCCTTCTAAGCGTCGTGTCTGGGTTCCTAACACCCTACCGTCGCTCCCTGCTCCACCAAGACCGTCAAGCTACGCACCAAGGCCACCAAACTCCTTCACTGCGGCTCCCAGGGGCTACAACCACAACTACCCTGGAGCACCTGGCGGAGTCCCTGGCTACGTTGCTCCACGTCCACCTGGTGCTTGCTATACTTGTGGAAACACTGGGCATCAGCACTGGAATTGTCCAATGAACAACAAAGCTCTTCCACCACCACCTCCAAGACCTGCGGCAAGTGCTCCTATGATTCGTGCACCTCCACCTCGGGCTCTCAACATCAACACTAAGCCGGGATCTACGGTTGCTCGTGCCAACTATGTCAACGTCGCTCAAGCTGAGCATGCACCTGGAGTTGTCATGGGTATGCTTCCTGTTAACTCAGTTTATGCACGAGTGTTGTTTGATTCTGGTGCATCGCATTCTTTTGTCTCTACGAGTTTTGCTGATAGGAATGGGTTATCTATGGATTCTCTCCCCAAGCGTTTAATGGTTCTTTCTCCTGGAGCAACAATGGCATCTTCTAAAATCAGCCATAACAATCAAATTGAGATTAGTGGTTCTTCGTTTCCGGCTTCCTTAATTATTCTGGGCAATTCTGATATTGATGTTATCTTGGGCATGGATTGGTTGACAGCAAATGCAGCTGTGATTGATTGTGCTGAACGTTCGGTTTCTCTGAAAATTCCTGAAGGCCATATAGTCTATTCTCCAAGTCTGACTCCTGCAATTCAGCTTTATTCTTTGGCGGCTCTGAATGATGATGCTATGGAAGGTATTCAGAGTGTTCCTGTAGTTTGTGAGTTTCCAGATGTCTTTCCTGAAGAGTTGCCAGGTATGCCTCCGGATCGTGAGGTTGAGTTTGTCATTGAACTTGAACCTGGTACCGCTCCTATCTCCAAGCGGCCTTATAAAATGGGTCCTGCTGAGTTGGCTGAACTTAAGCGTCAGTTGGATGAACAAGAGAAGTTGGGTTTCATTCAGCACAGTACTTCTTCTTGGGGTAGTCCAACCATCTTTGTGAAGAAGCGAGACAAGACTGATAGACTTTGTGTTGACTATCGGGCACTCAATGCTAAAACAATCAAGAATAAATATCCCCTTCCGCGGATTAATGATCTCTTCGATCAGCTAGCTGGAGCTGTGGTATTCTCTAAGCTTGATTTGAGAAGTGGTTATCATCAAATCAAGATCCGCAAGGAAGATGTTCCTAAAACAGCTTTCACCACCCGCTATGGCCTGTATGAGTACACGGTCATGTCTTTCGGCCTCACCAATGCACCTGCCACCTTCTCGAGGCTTATGAACTCGGTTTTCATGGAGTATCTGGATAAGTTCGTTGTGGCCTATCTGGATGACATTCTAGTCTATTCTAAGTCGAAGGAAGAACATGAAGAACACCTTCGGTGTGTCCTAAACAAGCTTTGTGAGAACCGCCTGTATGCAAAGTTCTCCAAGTGTGAGTTTTGGCTGCCTCAAGTCACATACCTTGGTCACGTCATCTCTGCCAAGGGCATTGCCGTCAACCCAGAAACTATTAAGACAATTATGGACTGGCTTCCACCCATAAATGTCAAAGAAGTCCGGAGTTTCCTTGGTTCGGCCAGTTACTGTCGTCGCTTCGTTCAAAACTTCTCAAAGATTGCGAAGCCTCTTACCGATCTCCTCAAGAAAGGCAAGAAATATCTTTGGACTCCTGCATGTCAAGCAAGCTTTGAAACACTCAAAGAGAAGCTCACTTCCACACCAGTCTTAGTTTCTCCAGATACATCAAAGCCTTTCCAGATTTTCTGTGATGCTTCATTGCAAGGATTGGGTGCGGTCCTTATGCAAGAAAAACAAGTTGTTGCTTATGCATCTCGGCAGTTGAAGACGCATGAGATCAATTATCCTACACATGACGTCGAACTCGCAACAGTTGTCTTTGCTTTGAAAGTATGGAGGCATTACTTGCTTGGCAACCGTTGTGAGATCTTTTCTGATCACAAGAGTCTGAAGTATATCTTCACACAGCCTGATCTCAACCTTCGTCAGAGGAGGTGGATTGAAACAATCAATGATTTCGATTTGACCATCAACTACACCCCGAGCAAAGCCAATGTCATGGCAGATGCTCCTAGCCGAAAAGCTTATGTCAACAACCTCATGGTGGAAGAACAACAGCCTCTCTTGTGCGAGGAGTTCCGCAAGCTAAACCTTGAAATTGTGGATCAAGGGTATCTTCTGAACCTTCTAGCAACACCTCTCTTGGAAGAAAAGGTCCGTTCCATTCAGCTTGGGGATCCTTACACTAAAAAGATCATCTCCAACATTCAACTTCCGAAGTATGAGTCTTTCCACGTAGATGACCAAGGCACTCTTTTCTTTGAACACCGGATGTTTGTTCCGAACTACCCGGGTTTAAGAGAGCAAGTTCTCAAGGAGGCGCATGATTCTGTTCTTTCTATCCACCCTGGCAGCACTAAGATGTACATGGACTTGAAAACACAATATTGGTGGCCTGGTTTGAAACGATATTGTGCCAAGTATGTCTCGGAGTGTGATGTTTGTCGCAGAGTTAAAGCTGTCCATCAGAAACCTTCCGGTCTTCTACATCCATTGAAGCCTCCGGAATGGAAATGGGAGAAAGTAGAGATGGACTTCATCACTGGTTTTCCAAGGTCGCAGAAGGGCAACAATGCAATCTTTGTTGTCATTGACAGGCTTTCCAAAGTAGCTCACTTCTTCCAGTCAAGGAAACAATTTATGCAATTCAGTTGGCTGAGCTCTATATCAACAGAATTGTCTCTCTGTATGGAGTTCCTCTTGAGATCAGTTCAGACCGTGGAAGCATCTTCACTTCCAAGTTCTGGGGAAGTTTTCAAAATGCTTTGGGAACAAAATTAAACTTCAGCACAGCTTACCACCCTCAGTCGCAAGGACAAGTTGAAAGGATCAATCAGATTCTGGAGGACATGCTCCGTGCTTGCGTTATCTCTTTCGGCATGAAGTGGGAAGAATGTCTTCCTTATGCTGAATTCTCTTACAACACCAGCTTCCAGAAAAGTATAAAGATGGCACCATTTGAGGCTCTCTATGGTCGCAAGTGCAGAACTCCGATTGGTTGGTCGGGCGCAGGTGAAAGAATATTGTTTGGCCCCGACATTGTAACTCAAGCGGAGGAGAAAGTTCACATCATTCTTGAAAACCTGAAGATTGCTCAAAGTCGCCAGAAGAGCAATTACGACAGAAAGCACACGGACATGGAGTATGTCCCCAGTGATCTCGTTTACCTTCGTGTCACTCCCATGAGAGGCACACACCGCTTTGGTATCAAAGGAAAGCTAGCTCCTAGATACATCGGTCCTTTCAAAATTCGTGGAAGAAGAGGAGAAGTTGCTTATGCTCTTGAGCTCCCTGAACAACTCAAAGTCCATGATGTTTTCCACATCTCTCAACTCAAGAAGTGTTTCAAGGATCCCGGCAGGACCATGGACCATGAACTCATTAATCTTCAAGAAGATCTGTCTTATCAAGAACACCCCACAAAAATTCTTGAAGTCGCAGAAAGAAGGACTCGCAACAAGTCCATCAAGTTCTGCAAGGTGCAGTGGTCGGACCATTCCGTTGATGAAGCCACCTGGGAACGTGAAGATGAGCTCCGTGCCAAGTATCCTACCCTCTTTGAGTCTTCTTCTTCCTAGAATCTCGGGGCGAGATTCCTGTTTAGTGGGGGAGAGTTGTAGCATCCCAATTGTCTAACAATTGTAATGCTACTTGTCCTAGTAAGATATTGGTTACTTCATATATATTATTATTGCATCATAATTATATCATGCTCATGCCATCATGCCACCTTGCATTTGAGCATCATATAAAATCCCTTTTTCTTTTGGTTCTTCTCTCATATGCATTATTAATTGTATTTGCCTCTTGATATTGTATTTGGTTATTGATATATTGTTCAAATGCCCAAGTTGAGTTGGGGCATATCTTTTATTTCCATTCCACCACCTTCTCTTCCACCACTTTATAATTCCACCATCCTACTAGATCATGAGCTTGTTTGTCTTTATTTGGGATTTATCTAGCTCATGGGCAATAGGGTGGATCTAGTCCTTTAATTCTTTTGTATGGCTTCATTCCACTTCTTGGAAATGCATAAGATTAATGCCATCATATTATTATTGTTTTCACAAAATATACCATGGCATTATTATTTTGCATGGGCCATGCAAGCTTCTTCACCACCTTTTTACTCCATTGGTTTTTATTTGGATTTGAGGGATCCTATCTTGGGAAGCCATCTACCAACATTACACCATCCTCATAGTCTCATCCATCTCTTTTTCCTCTTATTTTTATTTCTCCATGCATGACCCATATGTGACCCTTCCATCTATTTCTTTTCTTCCTTTTTCTTTCTTGTTTCTCCTCCACATTATCTCAAGAAAGATCAAGCTTCATTTTTCTTCTTGGCTTGGCCTCATAAACCAAATTAAAACCTAATACCTAATAAAACCTAACCTAGCTTTTCCATCTCTCTCTCTTTCTCTCTAGTTTACACTAAACCCTAAGCCTGTCTCTCTCTCTCTCTCTCTCTCTCTCTCTCTCTCTAGCAAGACCTCCATGCCAAGCCCCTCTCTCTCCTTGGTCCACACCTCAGCCACCTCGGCTAACCCTAACCCTCTCCCTAACCCTAGCTATGCCCTAACCCGAGCCCATGTCTAAACCTAGCTGAGCTAACCCCCTCTCCTCTCCCTCTTTTCTCTACTGGCCGAGCTAGCCCCACCCTCCAGCCTCCACGCCGTCCTGGTCCACCTGCAGCCACGCCTATCTCGCCCTACCTGCCCAGCCGAGCTAGCACGTGCTCGAGGAGAAGGAAGAAAAGGTGGCACCGAGGCCACCTTTATCTACCCTGCCACGGCTCCCTCTCCTCTCTCTCCCTCTCACTTTTCCCTCCTCCCCACGGCTCTCCTGGCTCGCCAGATCTGCCCCGAGCTGCCCCTCCTCTTCTCCTTCTTCCTCCCCGACAACAGCTCCTGCCGCCGGTCGCCGCCAGCACCACCTCGCCCCCGTCGTTCCAGCCGAGTAACTCGACCTGGAGGTGGCCTGGAAGCTCGAGGAGGTTCCTCTACGACGCCATGCCCACGCCAACGCGAAGGAGAAGCTCCCAGGGCCGCCAGATCCTCGCCGACCTGACGAAACCCTAGCCGCCGGAGCGCCAACGATCTCGCCGCTCCACCGCTCCTCGCCACGATCCGCGCCCGCCGTCGAGCCCGCGGTGAGCCCCTCTTTTCCCCTGACACGATCCGCCTCGCCGTACCGCCCTAGCCCCGCCGTTCGTTTCGTCGAACGCCCGCCACGCGCCAGAGCTCGCCGTCGTCTGCAGCCTCCCCGCGCAGCACCCTATCTAGGCCCCAGCCCCTCACCTGTCAACTGCCCTACCGCACTGGTTAGCCACCTCAGCGCGCACGCCCGCATCCTGGGTTCGAATCCCCGCTCCGTGCTGCGCGCACACCGCCGTCAGACCGTGAACACGAAGAACAGTACCGGGCCGTGGTAAAATTACAGTCAAAATATGTTTTGAACACTTTAAATTTTCGAAATGATTAAAATTACATAAAATGCCCCTTTTCCTTAATTAATTAATAACTTTTGTTTTATAACTCCAAATTGGGCAATTAATATGTCTAAATCAATCAGCGTGATGAGCCCGTCCTATCTATGAAGTCCTTGTTCTGATTTGAGGCAGGCATCATGTTGTTATTAAAAATCTGAACTGTTTATGACAATAAAACTTGGTCAAATAAATAATAAAGTGCTTTATTTCTTGTATCCACACCTCACCTTTTGCCATGCTACTTTAATGCCATGAAACTTGTGCATCATTCATCATGGCATGCTTGGTTGCTTGTTGCATTTTAATTCATATGCTTGTGCACTTTATTTATGTTGGCTCTTGTTTGTTTGGTTCTTCTTCGAATAGACGGCCAGCAGGAGAATTACCAGGAATCACAGGAGTACTACCGAGATCCATCTCTCGCTTCAACTGAGCTGCCAGGCAAGCACTACCACATGCTTGCATACATACAGTACCTATTGCCTCTATCTTATTCTTGCATCATTGAGTCGCGATTGCATTAAATTGAATCCCAAGTACTGCATAGCCTTTACTTTTAAACCCCACCGAAGCTTGTTCCTCCTTCCCATGAGCCATTACTACAGGAGTTGTTTGGGCCATGCGAGTCGTAGAAAAGCATGTGTAGGGTATGTGAGTGTCTGATGAATAACGAGGTACCTAAACAACTTAACCTGAGTAGTAATGGGATAACTAATGAAAGAGGCACCGGTGAGCAATATCTTCTATTTGGTTTTTCATGCTCACTTGTGTCCCGTAGGACCCCGAGTACTTGATTCCTGTTCCTTGACTATTCGCACTATCCACATCCGGCAGGCCTTATGGACCCCCCTGAGCCAGAGCTTGATTCATTCTTATTTCTTGGGGCCACAATTAGTTTGGGGCTTTATTACTATCTTGTACTTATGCCATGTTACTGTTTTATTAAGATTGTGCGAGGAGCACCTGTACTGTTTAAGAATTGCGGAGTGTTTTCGTGGTATCGACAAGCCCAGTCACATTTTCGGTTTCCCAGTCGTTTACAGCCATTGGCGCAAACCTTGGGTCCATCTCGGAGCCGGCCAACTTCGTTGCGGGTAGCTTAATGGGGTGGCCCCCTGAAATATTTCTGAATCCTGTGATTGCTTTGTCGTGAATGCCTCGTTGGATTTGATTTGGTTTTTCCGAGGTTGATCGAGTGTGTGTTGCTATTCGTGCACCCCTGCAGGGTAAATCTTTCTGAAAGCCGTGTCCGCGGTTATGGACGACTTGGAGCATAGTTTCTCGATCATAGACAAGTATAACTAAGTACCGCTTTTAAATTGACTAAGTAATTGACTAGTAAATAGTGCAATACTCATGGAATGGTTAATAAAACCGCCAACGGATGATGGGGGTTGTTCGGCCGCTTCCTCGTTGGTAAGCGAGGAGGAGGATGGATCTGTTAATTATACTGTTATAACTGTTGTTCTTAATTCACGGACTTCTGTCTATTAGTGGTTAGGCGGAAGGTTAGCGAGTATCTGCAGAATTGTTAGGTATTATCTTTTGCTGCAATTGCGTCACCCCAGGTTGTGTCCCCTTTAGCGGCATAAAGACTTGCTGAGTACCCCTAGGGTCTCACACGATAAATTGTTTGATTCAGATGAACAGGTATACCCGCAAGATGGATACTGGGTGGAAGAGACAGATGATGTTGGCAACGATCATTCGGTGTAGAGATTCCGGGAATGGGGATCCGTTAGATCTATGGGTGGGATGTGTTTATTTATGGGGCATCTTATGCCAATTTGCTTCTTATCCGTACTCGGATCTTGTTTTCCGCTTCCGCCTGATACTCTGATGTGTGATGTATGAGGAGATATCCTAAATTATTATATCTATCTAGAACATTTGGATCTTGCCGTATGGCGTTGCTATATTTCTATTTCTTTTAGATGGAATGGCTCTGAGGACTGTTGTATGTGGCTTGCATACATACTCACTTGTGTATGTAGTTGATCCCTTCGCCTGCCGATTACGCCGCTCGTTCTTGTCCCGTTGTCTGAAAGTGGATAGGACGGCCGAAAGGTCTACCGTGAGTGGCCCTGGGCCCCACCATACAATTTTAACCACTTTCGTTCAACCAGGCATTAACTAAGAGCGTAATTCACCGAGGTAGTTACAGTTTCTAAGATAGAACCTATGTCTCAACATAGTGGATGATGATCATCCTTTAGTTTTTTTCAACCATTGATGTTAAACTTAATACTATTCCTAATTTGAGTTATTAAGAACCAGTTCCTTAATTAACTTCTATTATGAAACCCATTTCAGAATCCCTGAAAGAATACTACATAATATCATAATACACCTATTATTAACTTCTACATCTTATGAATCATTATTCATAAGTATTTGCGCTTTCATTCTTAACATACTTAAGAATTACCCCTATAAGCTCCCACTCAAAATATGTTCCTACATATTTGAATTTGGGACTTATATTGCTCCCACTTAAAAATATGTCAATCACATATTGTTTCAGGAAGACTTTCATAGCTCTCACTCAATTTTATGCAAATTGCATATCTCCTTACTATTTTGAACAACTTCATAATCTCTTGATCAAATATCAAACTTGGAGTTTTACTATGAGATACTAGTACTTTACTAATTTTAAATCCACTAGACATTTAGCATACATAAATCAAATTCATTTGAATTTGTCCAACACTTGACAAATTATGCTTTTGTCATTCACCCCTTTTCCACTATGGCTTTGTAGTCATTTGTGATAATTCCAAGTAACCCCTTTACTTGTGAGATTCAGCAACGATTTGCTTTCTAATATCAAGGGAATTTTACTTCTAGGATTTCTCATAATTTTACTTCTAGGATTTCTCATAATTTAGTTTACCATAATTTAGTTTACCATGATTGGAGGCCATCTCACGACGGAGATAGCGGTCTTTCCGCTCCTCTGGGGTCTCAAGGTCCGTGGACAGATCCAAATCCATCCCGTCGAGTTTGTAATCGACCACGTCGTTCTCACTAAGTAGAACATGGAGACTGGCAACCCAAATGGAGAAGTTCGATCCATCTAATCTAAGCTTCTCTCCTTCTAACCATTCAATTGTCAACACAAAAGGTCCCATCTACATTTACAATTGCAAAAGGAATTTAGACTAAGTTTATAATTAAATGAGTTAATAATAACTCCACGCAGAAACACCTATCCCCAAAAGGGTTTCTAGTGATAACACGACCCCTATCAGCCACATCTCCCCCGATTGATCACCGCCATCGATGTGGGTTCAAAGGTGGACGCTAAACGTCGGTCACATCATTCATGCGACTCGTGCTCGATCTTTCGACCATCCGTGTTCCGAGGCCACGCTTTTGTGGCATGCTAGGCCCTCCAACTCAACCTTAGTGTATTCGCTGTGCAACATGGCTTACACCCACTGTATGCGAACATAGATATGTCTGGCACCCAGGCCTGTGACCCTGGATCGCCTCATACCGAAGAACTTTCTTGGTGGTGCACATTAAGGGGAAACACAATCGTTGGTAATTTTAACAGGGATCATCTTATTAGGCTACCGTAGAGTATCTAATACTAGCACACAATAAGATATACACACAATAACATTGAATGTAAATGCTATGTGATATGGCCCTTCACGTCGTGATCTCCATCCGTCGTCACCGGGTTCCGGCGCCAGGGTTCCGGCGCCGTTGACACCAGGGTACCGGTGTCATTCCGGGGTGGTAGTTTTTCATTACCGTGACTATCTACTACCATGTAACAAAAGGTAATTACTTTACCTTTGCCACAACCATATCACAAAGCAACGCCCTCCTGCAAAACAAACTTACACGCCTCTACTTTATCTTTGCATGTTTTACGTGGCTGAATGGGCTTTCGTATAAGAACCGTTCTTACCTACGAACTTTCAGCACAACGCTGATCAAGTAGTTGTCTCTACTACACCCCTTTCGGGGCCCTCCGTTGCAAATGGTATACCAACTAATGCGAGAGAGACAAACACCCCCTAAGCCACTTTATACTGTACAAGCCGTATGTCAAGCGTGGACCGGTCTCGCGAATGAACGCGTAAAGTCGGTTGGGGGCCGCTTCATCAAGCATTATTTTTAACCTGATATGTCAATGGATAAATCTGCAACCAATAGCAAAAAACATTTGTGCCAAGAGGACTAAAGAATTAAAACACAAGAATGTTTCTACATAAGGGTATTTGTAGATAAAAATGTTAAAACAGATCAAGTTCCTCCCAACCAAAGATTACCAATGAAAGGCTGAAATGTAAATACCTAAATCCTTGGTAAAGCCACCTCTTGATGTGTACATATCTTTAAGACAATAGTGGAAGGGGGAATTTGCAATGTTGAGTAAAGATTTAGATAGAACAAAGATAAATGGGGGAAGGCAGGAGAGTCTGAACAACTCTGATCCTTGGAGGCGATAGTGTGCTCTGTTTTGTTGTAGCCTTGTAGCTGATGAGGACCGTGTGTTGAGCTCGTTACAAGCAGAACTTCAAGACATGTCTGGATTGTGTAATCGATCCAGATCGATTGAGCAGTGTGCACCACAATGAAGTTTCAGCCACACGTAAGACACTAAATCTTCACTTGATTTTAACTGACTTTAGAGATGTTATTACGTGAACAAACTCGGGTGCTAAGTTCATCATATACTGCTCGTGGAGGAGTACCTCCGCGAGGGGATTGAGCGCGTGGGACGTGGAGGCACGCGCGGCCGCGGTGTCTACGAGCGAGCCGCACTGGGAAAATCCTTGTCGCGGACCTGGCGAGGATGCACTATACCTTGGTGGCGACGGCGTTGCGAATTGCGATGGTGTGACGTGCCGACGATCGTGAGGCGGAGGAGTGGGCGCGTCCACCACGAGGATGCCCGGTACGAAGGGGAGACGGCGTCAGGCGTGTGTGACATGGCGACGAGCGCGAGGGGGCAGAGCCAGTGGTGCTAAATCGAGTTCTTGCCGGTGGGGTGGAGACGGGGACGGCGGTGGAACATATCGGCAAGGTCGCTCCGCACGGGAGAAGAGGAAATCTCAGGGCGATGAAAAAGATCTTGTCCCTTTTCGTGGCCCACACGTCGGCGATTCGTTCAAGCGGACGAAACGAAGGACGAAAGAGAGACATACTGGCGACGTCGGAACGCGATTTCTTTTTGGTACTAGCAGAGATAGAGATAGAGATCACTGCTATTCCATCTCAGAAGTAGACAATTGGTTATTTATGTACTATATCCTTGTATGATTGTAGCCGAACCAGTTTAAGTAGGAGTGCTTCCCAGGAGAGAGGCCGCGGCCGGAAAAAACCCATCTAGGATTTTTTCCCTACATCTACGGCACTGTCGGTCGGTTTCGTCTCTGATGGCTTTAGGGCCTTGGAGGTGTGGTGGACCACGGCTTATTGCCGGCGGGAGGTTTTTGTTCTTCGCTTAGGCTGTTTTCTGGTTTCTTTTTAGGATGTTGAGGCGACAACTACGTTCTGAAGTCAAATTAAAGTCATCCCGCTCTATCCTCGCTCTGGTGGTGCGCCTAGCGCTAACGGAAGGCGCGTGGAGTCGTTTGTCCGGCTGATCTCCTGGGATCTAGTCATTTTCCGTGTTAATTTTAGATCAGTCTCTTTCAATATACCGATGTCATCATTGGCGATGGTTGCTGCTTTAGTACGCTGGTTCTTTGGAACCTTAGCACGACGACTTCTCATCTGTCTACTACGACAAGCTTTGCCCGGCTTCGATGATGCCTTCGGCTCGTGCTAGTGTTTGTAGTCTGCGCTAGATGGTTCATCGACCTATTTGTAATTTTTATTACTTTTTGTACTACTGTTGATGATTATTAATAGATCGGTGGAATTTTCACAAAAAAAATTACAAACAATCATAAGTAACGTGTATCTGCACGTGCTTGTACAACAAAAAGAAATCACAAAATCTTTGTAAGCTAAAAAAAAAGAAAATTTGCACATTTATCACAGTTTCCTCCAAAATTTGATGATTTGTCTCAGTGACATAGTCTTGCCCAATACAGAGTAAGCCATACTCCGTCTTTCCTAAATCACCCTACGTTTTTTATTTGTCCAAAATCAACCTATCTGACCTTTTCTCAACATCTGATAACAGTTTCGCGGTATCCTTCTCAGCCTCTGCAGACGACTCCTTGAAACCGTCGTCAGCGGTGGATCCTCCTCCATGTCCATCGCCGTCTTCCAAGCGAGAACCCTCGCGCTCCATCTGCTGCAGCTCCGACTCCGCCAGCGACTGCATCCGGGCGCGGTCCCTGTCCCGGGGATAGCTACAGTACAGGAAGGAGTAGATGGCGGTGCAGATCGTGAATGGTATTGCGATGGCCGTGTACAGCGCCTTGGCCAGCGACGTGGCGTTCTCCCGGTCCAGCCGGGGGCTCATCCCCTTGTCGTCCGGCCTGTACCCGTACACGCGCTGCGCCAGGATGCCGACGATCGGAGGCGCGAACGACGACAGCACCGTCTCGAACGACCTGTCTAGCGCGTAGATGCTCGTCCTTGATTTCTCCGGCACGATCTCCGCGAAAATTGGGCTGCAATTTTTTTTGAGTTTTCTCACCATTAGTCCATGATATATGTCGAAGCGAATGCTTCTGGATGGACGGCGGCGAGCTCGCCGGTGAGGCTTACAAGTTTGTAGCAGGGCCGTTCCAGGAGATGAACACGCCCATGACGAAAAGGACGACGCCGTGGATGACGCCGGTGGACGGGTCGTCTGGGAGCCCCAGGAGCAGCACGGCGGCCAGGGGCACGGCCGAACCCGCGCTTATCTGCGACAGCACAATCCTCCCGGCGTCCGGGTACCGCCGCGCCAGGGCGTCGCCCATATGCCCCCCGATGAGGCCGCCGAGGGAGCTCGCGACCCAGAAGATGGTCATGAGTACGGCGGTGCTCCGGTGGCTGAACCCGATGAGCTCGAGCCACATGGACGCGAAGGAGGAGAGCGCCGACCACGGGAACGAGCCGCTGACGCCCTGCGCCACGAAGATCTGGAACGTCGGGATACGTACCACGAACTTGGCCTCCGCGATCATCTCCTCCACCACTTGCCGCGCGCCGGGCTGCTCGTCGCCGCCTGGTCCCACGGCCCCGTCGCCGCCCGTGGAGAAATGGGGGTCCACGGAGAAGAACCAGTTAAGGGCCCCCACGGCGACGCTGATGACCGCCACGAGGTGGAAGGCGATGCGCCAGCCGGCGATCCCGAGGACCGTGGTCTGCGCCAGCAGCAGGCCCACGAAGCCGCCGGAGATGAGCCCAATGCAGCTGGCGAGCTGCAGCCAGCCGAATGCCGAGCCGCGCGTGCCGTCGTCCGTGGAGTCGGCGACCAGTGACTGGATCGATGGCACCACGAGCGCGAGGCCGATGCCATTCAGTCCCCTCGAGATTGCTACCTAAAGAATGCAAGTGAAGGTGACCAGACCAGGAGATCAGACAATTAGCAAGCCAAACATCTTGACTGATGAACTTGACAAATGTCGCCATTTTCTGAACTTGTGCTTGCTGTCAGTACTCGGAAAGTCAGAACTCAGAATCATTATAAAGCTGGAAGGATTCAAAATAAAGTACACATTGAAGCTTTTACAGGATCAAAGTACTCAAATATATTACTGTCTCTCTGTCGAAATTCAGTTTGAAGGAGTGCAATCTGAATCTGGACAGCAGTTTAAACCTCTCAAAAGCACGGCAGATCTGCAAACCAAATCCCCAACTCCACATGCATCGAACTGGAAGCAGCAAAGAAGAGCAAACTGTGGGAAGGGATTGGTAAACGCAGCAAGGTTCTGACCTGGGCGAAGGTATCGGAGATGCCGACGAGGAAGGTGGCGGCGGCCCAGAGGAAGGCGCCCACGGCGATGACGTGCGCGCGGTTGTGCCTCGCGGCGGCGTAGGCGGCGAGTGGGTAGCACGCGGCCTGCACGATGGAGCGGCACAGCGTGAGGGAGCCGAGCCACGTGGGGTCGGCGTGCAGGGCGGCGCCGATCTCGCGGTACACCGCCGGCAGCAGCGCCTCGTCGGCGCGCTCCATGATGGACGCGAGGCTCACCAGCAGCAGCGTCCGCCGCCGGTCCCGCTCGAGATCCGGCTGCGGCCCCATCATCGCACCACGCCCTACGCTTCCTATCTGTCGGTAAGGGTCAGCTCCCCAGCAGCCTACTCCGGTCTTCACTCTCCGGCATTACTAGTACAGCTACTGCGCCGGCGATCCGGGGTCTCCTCTTCTCTTCGCGGGAAATTTTATATTACGACTTGTCGCCTCGTTACGCGAGATATTTGTCGAGGCTTATGTTTGCTTCCATTGGTCCAATCTTGTGGGTTCCAGATGGAAGTGAGCAATGTGTAGAAGAACTGATTTGTGGTAGAGAACCCACATAAGCGGTAAACAAAAGTCCTTTGTACGGGTGGCATATTAATAAACAAATAAACAACTTTTTTTCTTGAAGGAACAAGTAAACAACCTTTGTCTTAGGATACTTGGATCAGACTTCTAGAAATTAGAATCGTGATCGAATATATTTTTACTACTCCTACTATTACTATTTGCTACTCCCTCCGTTCCAAAATAAGTGACTTATATTTATAATATATTTATCTACACACTAAAACATGTCTAGATGTATGCGAATTTGGAAAATCTAAATCACTTATTTTAGAACGGAGACTGTAATGCTAATTATCTGTTGTCTGGATTTTGTAAACCTCGTCATCCACGTTTCCGAACTACAGTATATTCTTTTGATCCTAAAACTGCTCTCTAGCGGTAGCACGTGTACAAATTAGCTAAGCGGCATTGCAGTATGAGTTGGCGACCTTTTTTGGCTTACAAAAGACGATCTTATATGAAGAAGTACCCAACATGAAAGTCACTCGTCTCATCGAGACAAACAACTTTGCTTTTTCAATCATCTTATCCAAGGTTGTATGTATTTCTATGATTTCATAGCTAAAGAAAAATCAGAAGTAGCTACTTACTCCTATTCAAATTATTGAACTCGGATTTATCTTATGTATCTAATGAGATACATCCAAACCGAATTTGAAAACAGGGTACAAATCCATCAACATAGTGTCATACGACATGAACAAAATGCTTTTAGAGTCATTTCGATCCGAGTTTGTTTACTGCCTCAAAAAAAGGTTAGAAAGGTTCATGTAACTTTTAAACCGAACAGTTTTGAAAGTTTGGCTCAAACCATCCGAATCGAACCCAAAGTGGGATTTTAAATGTGGATCGAACCTTCTATCTTGCATGGAAAGTCCAGTCGCTACTCTGATAGTAAAAAATATTAATAGTAGATGAGCCACTAAATGAAAGCAGATCGATGTAGGCAACATTGACAGTTAATAATAAGTTCTAATCCTAAACCATTTGAGTTGTGCATTTTGACTGAATAATAAAAAAGAGCAAGTAAGTATACACTTAAACAACCTTGGGGATTAACATGAACAATTGACTAAATCCTAATTAAGAATCTTAGGAAGTCCAAAGTAAGAACCAGTGCCTAGTAACCACACTAAGCCTGTACCTAACTCTAATTCCCAAGCATGATAGCATCAATGTCAGCCTAGAATAGCAGAAACCCTAGATAGAACAGTTAACTGACAAATGTGTTAACTGAAGAGAATTCAGTTAACCACATTCATGACTAAAACCTAATATCGATGAACTACACGAGACATAGGCACTACCAATAATCTAGAGCATGCTAGAATGTTCTAGAAACATCTAGAAGTAAGCCTATAAGCAAAATGGACACAAACCCTATAACTTGGGGAAATCCTTAAGAAAGAACTAGCAGTAGAAAATTGATGTAGAGAGAGAGAGGGAGGGAGGGAGTAGGATCTTACCTTCAGAAAGTGCGATCCGAGCTCATATTGAATGTGAAGAGGAAGAAGACATGCATGCGAGGATCGTCATGAGCTCTTCATCATCGGTGCCTGATGGCTCGTATATTAACAAGCTCGTTGGGGAACCCCAAGAGGAAGGTATGATGAGCACAGCAGTAAGTTTCTCTCAGTTATGAAACCAAGGTTTAATCGAACCAGTAGGAGCAAGGAAACACCCCAAAGGTGTTGCTAGCTGAGCCTTGGCAGGGCGCACTACCGGTGCTAGTAGCAACGTGGAGACCTGCACAACACAACCACAGAACTTTGTCCCCGACTTGCGATGAGGTTGTCAATCTCACCGTGTTTTGCTGGAAACAAAGGATTAAACATATCGAATGGAAGGAAGTAATAGTTTGCAGAAAGTAAACACAAAATAGTAAATAGTTTATAGATTGTATGTAAAAGAAAAGGACTGGGATCCATAGTTCACTAGAGGTGGCTCTCCTTAAGATAGATAACATGCTGGGTGAACAAATTACAGTGGGACAATTGACAAACATCGGGAAAGCAATACATGCATATACTAATCATCTTGACTCCTTTGAGACTTGATTGGGCATTACAACATTATACATAGACCGCCATCCAACTACATCTATGACAAATAATCCACCTTCAGGTTATCATCCGAACCCCCTCCAGTATTAAGTTGTAAGCAACGGATTATTGCTTTACGAATTGCATGTAAAGTAAACAATATGATTGTTCTATGAACAAAGGATTGTTGTTTTGTCCCTAGTAGCAACATCACATCTAGTACCTTAGAGATTTCTGTCACTTCCCCAGATTACCAGAGGCATGAACCCACTATCGAGCATAAATACTAACTCTTGGAGTTGCTAGCATCTACTTGGCCAAGATAGCTACTAACAACGGAAAGCATGCAAGATTACAAATAACAAAGACATAATAGAATCAATAATCAATCTGAAATAGCATCTCAATATCCATCGGATCCCCGCAAACACAACATGCAGAAATACAAATAGATGATCTTGATCATGAACGGAGCTCACAAGATCTAGACATGAAAGCACAAAGGAGGAGAACCAGCCATCTAGCTACTACATGGATCCGTAGTCCAAGGATGAACTACTCACACATCACACTGGAGGCTTGCATGGAGATGAAGAAGGCCTCCAGGGTGAATTCCCCTCTCCGGCAGGATGTCGGGAAGAGCTTCAGATCCCTCCCGATCTAGGGATGGAGATGACGGCGGCTACAGACTCTTTCGTGGATTTTTGATCGGGTACTTAGGGTTTTCGTCCCGAGGGCAATATATAGGCGGAAGGAGAGGCCGAGGGGGTGCTTGGGCTGGCCACACCACCCCCTGGCGCGAACCAAGCCTGGCCGCGCGGCCAGGTGGTGTGGCTGCCCTCTGGCCCTTCTCCGTCTCGTATTCTGGCATCTGATGACTTCCGGAAAAATAGGCACTTTGGCTTTTGTCCCGTCCAATTTCGAGAATATTCATTTTCTGACTTTCCTGGAACCAAAAACAGCAGAAAACAGGCAGCTAGCACTATGGCTCTTGTTAATAGGTTAGTCCAAGAAATCACATGAAAAGTACTCCAAAGTGTGGGGAAAACACAAGAAAGTGGATAAAACCAAGCATGGAACATCAAAAATTATAGATACATTTGCAATGTATCAGTGGCTCAGGCTTTTTCTTCCTCCATTAGTGCGGTGAACATCTACTCATCATAGTCAGAGTCCATGGCCGAGTAGGCAAAATCCGAACATCTAGTGGAAATGTTGGATATGTGGCTGGCCCCAGAGATGCTGATGCCGCCAAACCACGACTCAAAAATGCATCATAGAGGGTAAATGGAGGGTGGTTCATTTTTCTGGAGGTGTTTTGTAGCAGAGCGGAGAGGTGTGGTGCCAACGATGAAAGGGAAGCGAGGGTGAGAAGGGGACCGGGCGCATGAGAGGGCGAATCTTTGCTTATATGGGCAACACTCTGGCCCACTCGCCTTTTCGCTTCGTCTGGTGCCCCTAGGCGAACCCGGCACGCTGGGTTCGTCCTGTGTTTGACGGATGGATTTTAGGCCCAATCCAGCAGAAAATGGCCTCCTAAAGACGTGACATGGGGAATTTCATCCATCCCGCTGCCAAAAAGGTTCAAGTGGAGATGCACTTAGAGAATATGTAATAGCAGCCCCATTTGAGGCAGCAAATTCGGCAGATGGGGCAGCTATTTTGCGCAAATGGGGTAGCAAAACGGCTGCCTCTTTACCGGCTGCTCCACTTTGCAATAGCGGCTGCGCCAAAATGGGCCACGACAGCCACGCCACCACTTGTCGTTTTCACAACATTTGCATACTTTTTCATCTATAATGATTCAAAACTTTCGAAAATAAACACACATGATGAACAAACTATATATCTCAACAAGATCCACATAGCATAGCATAGTTCCAACCATACCATAGCTTACAACAAAGTTTCATAGTTCAAAACATAAAAGTAAATGCAAATTTGACCAAATAACTTGATGACTCCTCATTGACAGTGTTGGTGTTGCTTGGAACACCATGTTATTCTTGCACATTTCCACCACCATTTTGTACATTGGCAGCACCATGCCCCATGCCACCAATGCCTCCTCCCATAAATGCACTGTCACCACCATGTCCCATTCCACCACCAATGCCTCCTCCCATGTTAGCTCCCATAGCACTCAATAAGCTTCCCATGTATCCTTCCATTGGTGGCATTGTAGCTTCAAGCATTTGTTGTTTCTTCCGCATCACATCTTCAACACATCGCTATGTAAGCCTTTTGTTGAGCACTCATGTTGGAAGTGTCCATGAACATGAGTTGCCTTTCGGTCTCCATTGCCTCCATGGCCACCTTCCTCTCCTCCATGGCCATCTTTCTATTATCGGTGTGGGCTTTGAGATCCTCGGCCACCACCTTCCTCTCCTCGACCGCCGCCTGGCATAGGTATGCCCAGTGGGTGCTCACCCTTGGTCTATCTAGTCCGCCCCAGCAGGAAGACCATGTGGTGATCGGTGAAGCCCATGATGATTCGGGTGAAGTTAAGCCCATGAAGGATGCGTCTCCTTGGCGGACACGACAAGACTAGATAGAAACCTTAGGGTTAGACCCTCGAACCTGTAACCGACTCGGACGTCTCTTGAGACCTGGCCTCCCCATATAAAGGCTAACATGGAACGTCGGGAAGGATCATCATGCGTCTTGATCTCCATCGAGTGCTTTAGCTTGATCAACATCTTGCCACCGGTTTAGCGCCAAGTCTATGACGCCACCAGTTGGTCGTCCATTGAAATGATGCCTACTACTATATAACTTATTAATAGAAAAGTAAACTACTTTACCTTGTTCACAACCATGACCATATCAAAATCACATGCCTCTTGCAAAATAAAGTTAGACGCCTCTACTTTATCTATTGCAAATTGTACGTGGTTGTTAGAATTTCGAGACAGAACCGTTTCTACCTACGAACTTCCAACCACAATATGGATTCAATAGTTTTATATACTACACCCCTTTTGGGGCCCTCGTTTATAAATACCATATCAACTACTAAAAGAGAGAAAGAAACCCGCTAGCCACTTATACGGTACAAGCCGTATGTCTAGCATGGAACTAGTCTCGCGTAAGATTATGCGTAAGGTCGGTCCGGGCTGCTTCATCAAACAGTGCCGTGATATAAAAAAAATACATGTGGAAGGGTAACAACTAGAGAATCAATACCGACATGATGCATGTGTTCTAAACGTACAAGCAATACTACACATAGATCGGCTCAGATACCACTGAAAGGGTTCGTAGAAGAAAACAAAAAAGTTCCTGACTAGCGCAACATCACACTGCCCAAGATCTATCTAGGAATAATGCTGTAACAAAGAGAAGCTTTGGTAACATACCCTTGTAGACCGAAAGCGCTTAACGCACATGTGGGGTGTGGATGATGTAGTCGTACTAGTCCGAACTCAAGGTCGTGAAGCTCCTCGTAAGTCACCCCTGGTCCTTGCATGACGATCCTGTTGCCACTAATGGCCGTACCCTTGAGGTATCGCACATGTCCGGTGCTCGACGACGACCCCCGCTCTCCTTGATACAGTCGGGATTGCGTAAGTAGATCTCCTGGCCGAAATCACCGTAGCACAACAGTGTGCTGCATCGAAGTAGTCTTTTGCTCGTGCAACCCTTACTTTGGGGCCATAGTCGCAAGATAAGAGAGAGAGAATTCCCTAAGGAAAATTCCTTAGAGAAAAATTAGTGTACTTTTCCCTCCCATATAGACCACTATATATAGGGGAAAAGTGGGCACTCCCAACAGCTAAAGTCCCGGGGTGAGACTAAAGGGATGAGGAGGTGGGACGAGGCGGCATGCCAGGGGAGGAGAGATGGCTAGCCAGGGCTAGAGTGGCCCCCGCTCACACGGACCGAAGTGGGTTGCGGCCGGGCGGGCCCCACCCCACCCACCTCCAAGGTGGCGACGGCTGCCACCATGCAGCCTTCCCTCTTGGGCCTAGTTCCCTCCGGGAACTTGGCCCAATAGGGAAGTTGCCCCATTTATTTTAATTAAATATTTTATTTTATTATTAATTACAATAATTAATAAAAAAATACATATTTAATAAGCCCATTTGATCCGAAGCACCTTCCGGTACAATTCAATCTCCTTCGAAATTCTCTGGAATGATTCTGGTTCTCTCGCGGAACTCCTCCGGTGTTCCTTTCTCTTTCTTCTTGTGATTTCATCTATTCCAGAACGATCTCCAGGCATATTAAAACCCTTAAGTGTGTTACCCTGCAGTTCGGGAACATCACAGACATGATCGAGATTTCTCTCGCACCAATGATCAATAGCGGGGCCGGGATTCCCATAATAACCCTTGTGCATTCCACAATTTCAACATTGTTTGAACCACAAATGTTGAGTTCAGATCTCTTTGTTACTTTGATGCCTAACTTATCCGAGACTTGATCATCGGTATCATGATAACTTGTTTAATCTTATTACCGACAAATTTTGGTTTACTCGTTTCTATGATATTCGATCCCCATGACGTAGTCACACGCTGCACATCTTATGGGTGCAATCTCACCAAGAGGGCCCAGTGTATCTTCCCATCACCCAGGAGAACAAATTCCGATTTTGATACATGCGCCTCAACATGTCCCTCTAAAATACCCAACATACACCTTTAGGATCACCCTGCTAGGGTGTGACAGTTGATGTAGTCAAAGCAGTCGCAGGTGATAGTGATTAAACAAGATCTCATGGTCTAAGAATTGGGATACTTTGTTTCTAACTATTCCAATTATGAACTTTATGACTTGATCATGTTGCAATACTTATATGGGTAATGTCCATCACACCATATTACCAATGATGTGACTTTATCGTCAACTAGCATAAATGCGCCATGATCAGGAAATCTTGATCATCGGTTTCTCAATGAACTAGTTGTATAGAGGCTACTAGGGATGGTTTGGTTTGTTTATATACCACACCTGTATTAATGTTTTCGACTGATACAGTTATAACATGATATAAAACTATTATAAACTAATGAGATATGATAATAAACACCTCTATTATTCGTATCTAGGGCATATATCCTTCAAAATTAGTTAGTAATTTGTTTTTTCAATGTAAATAGAAGTTGTATGAACTCTGGTTTTGCGCTTAAATTTTACCGTGAAGTGTGTTCTTTTAAATATGCAGTTCGGTAGATGTAGTATCTATTATCTAGTCTGCACGACTACGATCGATCCCTATTGCGTTTGCAGTGCACCGCATGCTCAATTTTGCATCCTCAAATATGCGGGATCTGCTAGCAGACACTAAAAACCCGCCCGTCCAGAGAAAATCCGGCGTATTTTAAATTTTGAATTCTAAAAACTGCCAGAATAGACACCGAAAACACGGACCGACCCATAAAATTTTCTCAGGCCACCGAGAATGTGCAACTCTCACTCCCTTATCTAGGATTCGCGACACAGTCTCCAGGTCGCGAACCGAGATGCATTTCCCCTCCTCCACCACTCTGCCGCCTAGCGTCGCTACTCAATCCTCCCACACCGGTGCAGATCCATCACCTCCACCGCCCCATGCCGCATCGCCTCCACTCAATCAAACTTGGGGAGGCCAGGTGGGCTGTAGCGGCGTTGCGTGCGATGGGCCTCCCATTGACGAGGCGGAGCTCTGACACGCGGAAGCGCGCGTCGCTGCGGTAAATCTTCGCACATGAGCCAGTGCCGGTGAGCCTGCAGCATCACCTCCGGCTTGCTTCCTCCACCACACCCGCAAAGATGGCGCGGCGAGGAGCTCGCATGGTCCTCACCTACCTCCATCGTTGACCATGTCCTCGTCCTCCTCTGAAAGCAGCATCTCGGGATCGTCCTTCGTCCCCTCCGACGCGCCACCGTCCTTGCCTAACACGTACGTCGCCTCAAGATACGAAACCGACGGCGAGCATGTAGTCCCTATGGACTACGTTGCTGACGAAGATGCCGAGCATCGCGCCATCAAGACGCTGCAGCACCCTCCGCGTGCTGCTCGGGCAAGGGAGAAACGGGAGGCGGAGGACCTCCGCTGGGCTCTGCTCGCGGTGGATGGCGATGAGGAGAAGGCGCGGCACAAGGCGAGGTTCAACGCGTGGTGGCACTACGACCAGCACGTGGCGATGGTCACCGCGCAACGGGAGCAGCTCGCTCGCGTAGTGAAGGACCCGCCGCCAGTGTCGGCGGAGGTCGTCGAGATCTCCTCCGACTTCAACCGAGTTCGTTGCCGCTCCACCACCGCTTCCAGTGTTCTGGTGAGGTCTCCCGGAGCACTTTGGTCACATTAGGGGAAGGGTTTGCGGTGGCACCACCGTATTTTGAGGTAAATATTATGCATTCCACGACGATCTTGACATTGCTATGACGAACTTGCGCGGTGATCTACAAAATTTTCGCACGAAGTGTTTTTTCTTTGAATTCTCATGACGAAGAGAATGCACAGAACGAGTGTGAATCATACACGGTTCACGGTTGGGCTAGGCCTCCTCGCGAGAGAATAAAAGGTGGCGCTGCGCACCACACCGCACCCCACCCATTCTTCATTGTCTAAAAAAAACCCATTCTTCGTGTTGTGCTTGGAGTCCGGAGGCGGAGACAGGCGAGCGAGGAAACCTAACCCTAAGGAGGAAGCAGTCCCAGATCCCGCAAGGCACACACCAAAATCTACCGGTGAACGGAGGGGATGGCTGGCGGTGATTCGTGCCTCCTAATCCCTATTTATTTGCAGGCAGCGTCGATGGCGGCATTTCTTCGACAGGAGGGCGATGAGGATCGGTGGCTCCGTGCTCCGGCGAACCTAGACGGTGGTCGCATCACCGACGGTTGTGGAGGAGCGACAACGGCTCGTGCCAAGGCGCAAGCACAGTACCGATGATGTATCTTATCTAAAGCTGACATCTTTCACTGGTGGAAAAATGGCCTCTAGTCCCGGTTCATAAGGGCCATTGGTCCCGGTTCCAGAACCGGGACCAATCACTCGGGACTAATGCTAGTTCCGGTTCGCGCACGAACCGGGACCAATGGGTCTCCACGTGGGCGGGCGAGCTACGAGGGGGGGGGTGGATCATTGGTCCCGGTTCGTGGGAAAAACCGGGACCAGTGGGTCCCCACGTGGCAGCACCAGAGACAGGCGGGGGTGGATCATTGGTCCTAGTTTTTGGCACGAATCGGAATCGTTGGTCTCTGTGCCGCGGCAGGATTTTCGGGCTATTTTTCTGCCACGACAGGGTTTTGTGCGACAGCAGGGTTTTGTGCCGCGGCAGGATTTCAGGCTATTTTTCTGCCACGGCTGGATTTTTTTTATAAATTTAATGGTACTACATATATACAACAATAATGAAACCACGATATATATTACACATCATGCATGATCACAAATATATACACAATCTCATCCGTCTTCTTGGTCGAAACATATATATTATAATTACAAACGATACTCTCACATGAATTTGATCTAATTTACACTTCTTTTATACACTTCACCCTTCCAAATGAAGTGGGTAATAGTATTCTCCTTTCGGATCTATGACTTGTTCTAACAAGAATCCGGCAATTTCCTCTTGAATTGCTTGCACGCGCTCTTGTGATAGAAGACCGTCCCGTATCCGTTCGATCTAATATAAAGAAGGGGATCAATATATATGACTGAAACTAAACATAATTGGTGGTAATAAAATAAAGTTGTGATTATTGTTTATCGTACTTCAATTTTTTTGATGTTCCGGTCTGCCCCTTTCTCTTTGGTCGTCTGGCGAATGAACTCGCAGACATAGTATCCACATAAGTTATTCCCGGCTTCCTGCCTCAAGCACTTTACGAGAACGGAGTTCAATCAAAATAATAATCAAGCATGATAATGGTGGTATTGAAACTAGAATCAAAGAGATGCGTGGATCTAGCAAGTAGTACTTACAGGCAATGGTTGAAATGTAAGCTCTGGCTTCCAAACACCCCTAGTTTTGGCGGTGAACCGTTTCCAAGCCCTTTGGAGGCATTCCTGCATGTCCGCCCACTTTTCTAATGGTGTGCTTTTCGAGTCCAGGACTTTTACTACTCCGGTGTCAACAGAAATAATTAAAAGAATATAGTGGAAGCTTGACACACTAACAAAATATTACACGAGTCAATTATACGCTTAACATCGAGTAATCGAAAATAGAATGTGTAGAAGACAGTAACACTCACGCAGCGTTGTAAGGAAATAGTATTTCCCTTCTGTTGCTGAAATACTTCAACGCTTTGAACAAGTTATCCTCTGTCTCTTTGGGATTTGTTTTTAGAGTAACTTCATGAACGAAATTACAGTCAACAAACCCAAGGTCAAAGATTTGTCCTTTGTTGCATTCTTGAATCTTCATTCTACATATGTAATTAGTATAGTGATTAGTAAGATTATACAAGCAACGAATGAGATGAGCTAGAAAGATTTAATTACAGAAATTAATAATACTTACAAACAATAGGCACTGACGATAGCTTTGTCGAGGGCGTCTTGTTGGTAAAACTAAAATAATTCCGTAAATTCAATCAGTATGAAGCCATCTCCATGACCGTAATGGTGGTGTTTATATGCAGCATAGATCCAGTTTTTGGAATCAGCATAGGCTTGGATGTACCATTTATGCAATCTTTGCATTTTTGTTGGTAGATCTTTGACTAACTCGGGTTTGACGAGAGGAGCCCCGTACTGGTACACGTATGCTGTTTCTTGGTACCCCTCGAACTCATGCATACGGCTCATGTACTCAGTAATAGACAGTCCATATAATTGGGCTTTTTCTCCGTACAGTCGAACAAACTCCAAATCAATGTTCTGGTCATGCCGCTCCTGGATCATCCACTCATTTGTATCGTACACTTTGAGTGGTTCGATCGATTGATTTTTCTGTTGTCCGAGCTGAGCAACTTCTTTCCCGACTCTTCGCTCTTTTGCCTCAGCCGACTTGGTAATAGAGCGATTATAGTCTGATGTGAGCGCTATGGGTTGGTGAAGCTGAATCTTAAGCGCGGCTGCTTTGGCTTTATCTTCTGCGGTGACCGGGAAAAATGCCTCTATCGGCTTTTTCTTGTTAGCCATGTCAATCTTCCACTTTTCATAATGGGCAGCTGCGACCGCATCCGTTTCCTCATTTGTCTTCTCGCAAGGTAGCTTCTTCATATTCTGATGAGGTACTCTTGGGAGGGACGATTGCTTATGTTTCGGTGATCGGAACGTGCTCTTGCTGTTGCTGGTGGTGCTGCCCCCTTAGTATACTTCCGCTTTTGTCTCTGAGGCTTAGGGGACAGAGACGGCTGACGCGGCGGTGGAGACGGCTGAGGCGGCGATGGAGACGATTGCGCTGAGCGGTGAGGCGGTGAAGGCGACGGTTGCGCTGGAGAATGGTGAGGTGGCGGCGAAGGTGGATTGCTGCTCTGAGGAGTGGGTGGCCTTGGCAGCACATAATTTGGAAGCATGATGCGCTCCTTTAGCCATAGAATAGTCCCCCTTTGGCTTCTCCTAGTTGAGTCAGCTCCATATCTTCCCCTGCAGGGTGGTGTAGCTTCAGCTCCTCAAAATCTTCCTTCACCTCATCCACCGTGACGACAGCGTACCCTTTTGGAACCGGTCTGCAATGCCAAGTTGGGTTAGGCCCAATTGGTACCGCCATGCTGATCGCCGCCGTCACCCTTAAGTTCATAACCTACACCTTTAGCTCACAAGCTGTTGTCTCCGTGATATCATCCACTAGGTAGCGTTTAGGAGGAGATGTTGTCGGTGCATCATCATCAACATCATGGAGCTGCGTGGAAGCGACGCTGCTTTTCTTATTCGATGGGGCGGCGGTACCCTCGAATGCAGCTTCTACCACGTGCCGCTGAGATTGGCCGCTAGTACCTTGCTGGCTAAGTATGTCGAGTTGATCCTGGTGCCGCTTTAATGCTTCTTCTACATTACGCAGCCGGTCTGCAGCGACCGCTTTCTCAGCTGCCTCCCTTTCCTTTCTCCTCTGATGGCTTTTATCGAGATATCTCTTCATTTCCGAGGGGAAGGCAACCTTCCACGGCTTGGAGCCTGGTGTGCCTCGTGCTCGTCCGTCGTGTTCAGGATTTTTAAGGGCCCGTGTGAGCTTGTCGTTCTCTCTATCGGGAACGAACCATCCCGCTGCAACATCATCTACTGCATTTCTAATATCGTCGATGGGCAGTAGGGGATCATCTTTGTGTTTCTGATTATATATTGCCCTCCCTTCTTCGTCCAACATGCCCCCATGGCCATAAAACCAGTTTCTCGCCCGTGGTGTCCATGTTGCGGGCTCTGGTCTGATCCCGTCAGTTATGTAATTGATCTCAAGTGCATCCCACTTAGGCATGCAACCGGCGTAGCCAGCAGGCCCCATGTTATGATGGTATAGTTTCTTAGCAGCGTTCTCCGTATTTATCCTAGACCTTTCCTTAGCTTTCTCCAATGTATTGTAGTTCACAAAATCCTCCCACTAGTGTCTTAACTTAGCATAGCCGGCTTCATCGAAATTCAGAGTCTTCTCTACCTTGACAAAGTTATGGTACAGTTTCTTCTTCCAGTTCTTGAATGCATCGGCCATCTTGCTGAGAGCAAACTTCTTGACTCTTTGCACAAGCTCCCTTCTTGCTCTCTCCTCCTCATCTGGAGTCACATCTGGTTCCGGCAGGAGGAAATTAGTCATGAGCTTGTCAAAAAGCTTATCTTTGGCGTTGTCACCGACATACGGGACTCCACCGCCGCTTGGCCGATTCCATTCTTGATCGGTGATCAGGATGTAGTCCCTCACAAGAACTCCGCATTGCTTGAAAAAATTTCCCGCGACATCGACGGGAGCTTGCGGTTCGCCATCTACACCGACCACGTCGATCCTATACCTCACAGTGTCATCCAACTTTTTTGTTGGGCCTCGTTTCGTTCTTACGGAAGAAGTTCTCGATCCGGAGGGCTAAAAGAAGAAAGAGTGTTAATATATGCATGTATATATAGACAACAGCATTTTAATTACAAAAATACATATATACACCTCGCCGGTGTTTGCGAGATTTAAGGTTCCGCCGGAGCCATCGCCTTCTTCCTTATTGGCTTCTCCCCTATCCCAGGCTTCGGCTTCTACCTCACTGGAGCCGTCTCCTCGGTTGAGAGACTCATCTCCCTGACCGGAATCGTTCAGAAACTCACTCGTGACATTGATATCGATATTGATATCTTCATTTTTGCAGATCATCCCTTGGAGGATGTTTTCTTGATGTGTTGGATCCATAGTATCTGCAAGTTAAAAAATCAACACATGGCATCGATAATGATATGACAAGTTAAACATAGTTGAAATTTAACCCTAAGGCATGCTTGGCAATTTAAGTGGGATCCGAATGGTCCAAACCCTAGTACAAGAGAGACCCCGAAATCACCTACGAGGGGTTGATTTCAATCTCTTATTAAACTTGTTATTAAAGTTGTTGAACAATGCATGATTATGAGTCTATTGTGTATATCTCATTTTTCTGAACATTTTGATATATTATACATATTTTTTCTGACTTAGAAATAATTAGTTATTGAATTTATAAGATTAAACTCTTTTCTGAAATTATTTAAACAAATATTAAACTTTTACTGCGTCATTATGACGTCAGCTCGGGGTGGGGTTTTCTTTCTCCACGGCTAAACTAGCCACAGAGACTGACACGGGGGGCCCAAGCCAGCTCAGATGCCACGCTGGCGGGGCTTGGTCAGCACCCACGTCACGCACACGCGACACCACGTCGACGCCACCGTGGCGCCACGTAGGCTCGCCGGCGAACTGCCAGGCGGTGGTGGAAGACGGTGGAGAGAAGCGCGCGGGGTGACTCCACTGTCCCGGTTCAAACCAGCGCGTCACGGGCTACCTAATACGGGCAGCGCCCCTACGGGAGGTGCGCCGGAGCAAGCCGTTTGACGGGGGCCGGCGGCCGGCGGCGGAAGGTGCTCATGGGGAGGACGATACAATGAGGGAGGGAGACGTAGGAGTGGTGCTGGAGCACCAGTGGCTCACCAGGAGGCCGATGGAGGGTGCGGTGAGGCCGGAGGAGGCAGGGCGATGCTGGCATCAGTGGAGAATGCGGCGGCCGGAGTCGGGGAAGGTGGGGTCGATTGCAGCGAGGCGTAGCTTCCTTGCCTGCTCGCGGCGGCAGCTAGTGGCGCTCGGCGACGGGTGTCGACGACATGAAGCGGACGCTCTGGATTTGGGCAGCCTGCCGGCGTGATTTTGCTCCGCCACAAATTTTCCTTAGCCGCGCGTCGATGTGCTCTGTGACTTGGGGGAGTTGGGGAGGAGGAAGGCCGTGGCTGTTAACTATACAACCATTGGTATCGGGTCATCCCAATAACCGGGACCAAAGGTCTGCGGCATGAGCGTTGTTGTGCTGCCACGTGCACGACCTTTGGTCCCGGTTAGTCCAACCACCCGGGACCAAAGGATCAACGGTCCCAGCTCGTGCCAACAACCGGGACCAAAGGCATGTTAATGGCAGCGCGCACATCCAGGGATCATCGGTCCCGGTTCGTGGGACGAAACAGGATCGTTGACCCGTTTTTTTCAGATTTTGGCAAACCTTTTGGTCTTCTCGCCATTTTCAAATTTGTTTCTTCTTTAATTAATAAGATGTTTCAATTTAAGATGATTATTTATTTGGAATTTTAAAAAACTTTTAACAGGAAAAGTGCTTCAATTTAAATAACTAATCAAAAACCATTTTCTGTTTTCAAATATTTTTATTTGAACTATACAATTGTACTATTTACAATTAAAATTGCATTAACAAAATATTTATTGCATAATTTGGAATTTTAAAAAAAATTTAACAGGAAAAGTGCTTCAATTTAAATAACTAATCAAAAACCATTTTCTGTTTTCAAATATTTTTATTTGAACTATACAATTGTACTATTTACAATTAAAATTGCATTAACAAAATATTTATTGCATAATTTAGAATTTTAAAAAACTTTTAACAGGAAAAGTGCTTCAATTTAAATAAATAATCAAAAACCATTTTCTGTTTTCAAATATTTTTATTTGAACTATACAATTGTACTATATACAATTAAAATTGCATTAACAAAATATTTATTGCATAATTTGGAATTTTAAAAAACTTTTAACAGGAAAAGTGCTTCAATTTAAAAAACTAATCAAAAACCACTTTATGTTCTCAAATATTTTTATTTGAACTATACAATTGTACTATTTACAATTAAAATTGCATTAACAAAATATTTATTGCATAATTTGGAATTTTAAAAAAAAATTCAAGATTTGAACTACAAGTACATGATATAATGCTTGTGAATTTTTAAAAAAACCATTTATAGGTTCACAACATGCTATTTCATCAGAGATCCTCTTCAAGTTCAGCGAGGCTCAGCCCCGGGCTAAGAAGCTTCATGCCCGCCGTTTTGAATATAGTTTGAAACGGGCATAAGAAATTCAAAAATGATCCAAACAATGTGAAACCTTCGCGTGGTGTCATAGTATGTGTCACAGTTGCAAGGAAAAATATTGAACTTAAAAAATTGCAAACATCATAAAAAATCCTTCACAAAATGACCTATCATGTTCGAGGTTTCATGGCAGTTAGGTCAAACCACCAACGTTATGGCTAGAATTAGGGTATAGTTTGTGATAATGTGCCCATATTGTGCACACATGTGCATCTTGGTATGGCTTACGATGTTGCAGGAGGAAGTTTTCCCTTTCGACACACGAAAAAGCCAATTTCCATTTTTGAGATGCCGAAATCGGGGTGTTCTGTGAAGCAACCACCAAATTGAAGTTTGGCATTGGTACCAAACTATTTTTAAAAAATACTATACCACCTTATATGGACAATTGCCCAACCGGTGTATCTGGAACCTTTCTGTCCATCCCTCATGAAAAAGACAAATTCCTACCGAATCGGTATGAGGTTGCCAAGATTTGAACTACAAGTACATGATATAATGCTTGTGAATTTTTAAAAAAATCATTTATAGGTTCACAACATGCTATTTCATCAGAGATCCACTTCAAATTCAGCGAGGCTCAGCCCTGGGCTAAGAAGCTTCATGCCCGCCGTTTTGAATATAGTTTGAAACGGGCATAAGAAATTCAAAAATGATCCAAACAATGTGAAACCTTCGCTGTGTCATATTATGTGTCACAGTTGCAAAGAAAAATATTGAACTTGAAAAATTGCAAACATCATAAAAAATCCTTCACAAAATGACCTATCATGTTCGAGGTTTCATGGCATTTAGGTCAAACCACCAATGTTATGGCTAGAATCAGGGCATAGTTTGTGATAATGTGCCCATATTGTGCACACATGTGCATCTTGGGATGGCTTACGATGTTGCAGGAGGAAGTTTTCCCTTTTGACACACGAAAAAGCCAATTTCCATTTTTGAGGTGCCGAAATCGGGGTGTTCTGTGAAGCAACCACGAAATTAAAGTTTGACATTGGTACCAAACCATTTTTCAAAAATACTATACCACCTTATATGGACAATTTCCCAACCGGTGTATCTGGAACCTTTCTGTCCATCCCTCATGAAAAAGACAAATTCCTGCCGAATCGGTAGGAGGTTGCTAAGATTTGAACTATAAGTACATGATATAATGCTTGTGAATTTTAAAAAAAATCATTTATAGGTTCACAACATGCTATTTCATCAGATATCCACTTCAAGTTCAGCGAGGCTCAGCCCCGGGCTAAGAATCTTCATGCCCGCCGTTTTTAATATAGTTTGAAACGGGCATAAGAAATTCAAAAATGATCCAAACAAAGTGAAACCTTCGCGTGGTGTCATATTATGTGTCACAGTTGCACAGGAAAAATATTGAACTTGAAAAATTGCAAACATCATAAAAAATCCTTCACAAAATGACCTATCATGTTAGAGGTTTCATGGCATTTAGGTCAAACCACCAATGTTATGGCTAGAATCAGGGCATAGTTTGTGATAATGTGCCCATATTGTGCACACATGTGCATCTTGGGATGGCTTACGATGTTGCAGGAGGAAGTTTTCCCTTTCGACACATGAAAAAGCCAATTTCCATTTTTGAGGTGCCGAAATCGGGTTGTTTTGTGAAGCAACCACCAAATTAAAGTTTGGAATTGGTACCAAACCATTTTTCAAAAATACTATACCACCTTATATGGACAATTTCCCAACCGGTGTATCTGGAACCTTTCTGTCCATCCCTAATGAAAAAGACAAATTCCCGCCGAATCGGTAGGAGGTTGCCAAGATTTGAACTACAAGTACATGATATAATGCTTGTCAATTTTAAAAAAAATCATTTATAGGTTCACAACATGCTATTTCATCAGATATCCACTTCAAGTTCAGCAAGGCTCAGCCCCGGGCTAAGAAGCTTCATGCCCACCGTTTTGAATATAGTTTGAAACAGGCATAAGAAATTCAAAAATGATCCAAACAATGTGAAACCTTCGCGTGGTGTCATATTATGTGTCACAGTTGTAAGGAAAAATATTGAACTTGAAAAATTGCAAACATCATAAAAAATCCTTCACAAAATGACCTATCATGTTCGAGGTTTCATGACATTTAGGTCAAACCACCAATGTTATGGCTAGAATCTGGGCATAGTTTGTGATAATGTGCCCATATTGTGCACACATGTGCATCTTGGGATGGCTTACGATGTTGTAGGAGGAAGTTTTCCCTTTCGACACACGAAAAAGCCAATTTCCATTTTTGAGGTGCCGAAATTGGGGTGTTCTGTGAAGCAACCACCAAATTAAAGTTTGGCATTGGTACCACACCATTTTTCAAAAATACTATACCACCTTATATGGACAATTTCCCAACCGGTGTATCTGGAACCTTTCTGTCCATCCCTAATGAAAAAGACAAATTCCTACTGAATCGGTAGGAGGTTGCCAAGATTTGAACTACAAGTACATGATATAATGCTTGTCAATTTTATAAAAAAATCATTTATAGGTTCACAACATGCTATTTCATCAGAGATCCACTTCAAGTTCAGCGAGGCTCAGCCCTGGGCTAAGAAGCTTCATGCCTGCCGTTTGAATATAGTTTGAAACGGGCATAAGAAATTCAAAAATGATCCAAACAATGTGAATCCTTCGCGTGGTGTCATATTATGTGTCACACTTGCAAGGAAAAATATTGAACTTGAAAAATTGCAAACATCATAAAAATTCCTTCACAAAATGACCTATCATGTTCGAGGTTTCATAGCATTTAGGTCAAACCACCAATGTTATGGCTAGAATCTGGGCATAGTTTGTGATAATGTGCCCATATTGTGCACACATGTGCATCTTAGGATGGCTTACGATGTTGCAGGAGGAAGTTTTCCCTTTCGACACACGAAAAAGCCAATTTCCATTTTTGAGGTGCCGAAATTGGGGTGTTCTGTGAAGCAACCACCAAATTAAAGTTTGGCATTGGTACCAAACCATTTTTCAAAAATACTATACCACCTTATATGGATAATTTCCCAACCGGTGTATCTGGAACTTTTCTGTCCATCCCTCATGAAAAAGACAAATTCCTGCCGAATCGGTAGGAGGTTGCCAAGATTTGAACTACAAGTACATGATATAATGCTTGTCAATTTTATAAAAAAATCATTTATAGGTTCACAACATGCTATTTCATCAGAGATCCACTTCAAGTTCAGCGAGGCTTAGCCCTGGGCTAAGAAGCTTCATGCCCGCCGTTTGAATATAGTTTGAAACGGGCATAAGAAATTCAAAAATGATCCAAACAATGTGAATCCTTCGCGTGGTGTCATATTATGTGTCACAGTTGCAAGGAAAAATATTGAACTTGAAAAATTGCAAACATCATAAAAATTCCTTCACAAAATGACCTATCATGTTTGAGGTTTCATAGCATTTAGGTCAAACCACCAATGTTATGGCTAGAATCTGGGCATAGTTTGTGATAATGTGCCCATATTGTGCACACATGTGCATATTGGGATGGCTTACGATGTTGTAGGAGGAAGTTTTCCCTTTCGACACACGAAAAAGCCAATTTCCATTTTTGAGGTGCCGAAATCAGGGTGTTCTGTGAAGCAACCACCAAATTAAAGTTTGGCATTGGTACCAAACCATTTTTCAAAAATACTATACCACCTTATATGGACAATTTCCCAACCAGTGTATCTGGAACCTTTCTGTCCATCCCTCATGAAAAAGACAAATTCCTGTCGAATCGGTAGGAGGTTGCCAAGATTTGAACTACAAGTACATGATATAATGCTTGTCAATTTTTAAAAAAATCATTTATAGGTTCACAACATGCTATTTCATCAGAGATCCACTTCAAGTTCAGCAAGGCTCAGCCCCGGGCTAATAAGCTTCATGCCCGCCATTTTGAATATAGTTTGAAACGGGCATAAGAAATTCAAAATTGATCCAAACAATGTGAAACCTTCGCGTGGTGTCATATTATGTGTCAGAGTTGCAAGGAAAAATATTGAACTTGAAAACTTGCAAACATCATAAAAAATCCTTCACAAAATGACCTATCATGTTCGAGGTTTCATGGCATTTAGGTCAAACCACCAATGTTATGGCTAGAATCAGGGCATAGTTTGTGATAATGTGCCCATATTGTGCACACATGTGCATCTTGGGATGGCTTACAATGTTGCAGGAGGAAGTTTTCCCTTTTGACACACGAAAAATCCAATTTCCATTTTTGAGGTGTCGAAATCGGGGTGTTCTGTGAAGCAACCACCAAATTAAAGTTTGGCATTGGTACCAAACCATTTTTCATGAAGGAACCACCAAATTAAAGTTTGCATTGGTACCAAACCATTTGGCATTGGTACCAAACCATTGGTACCAAACCATTGAAGTTTGGCTGGTGGGTGCAACCGAGACTAAAGATGCCGGTGGGATAAGGACGCATGGGTAACCTTTAGTCCCGGCTGGTGGGTGCAACCGAGACTAAAGATGCCGGTGGGATAAGGACGCGTGGGTAACCTTTAGTCCCGCCTGGTGGGTGCAACCGAGACTAAAGCTGTCGGTGGGATAAGGACGCGTGGGTAACCTTTAGTCCCGGCTAGTGGGTGCAACCGAGACTAAAGCTGTCGGTGGGATAAGGACGCATGGGTAACCTTTAGTCCTGGCTGGTGGGTGAAACCGAGACTAAAGATGCCGGTGGGATAATGACGCGTGGGTAACCTTTAGTCCCGGCTGGTGGGTGCAACCGAGACTAAAGCTGTCGGCGGGATAAGGACGTGTGGGTGGACGCACTGCTCGATGAGATAAAGCATGTAGCGCACGACGCCCTGTCAGAGGAACAAGACAAAGTAGAAGCGGTGCCACGCCTATAAAAGGACCATCGATACGCCATGGCAAGCAGCTCAACAAGCCAACATAGGTAGAGAGAGTTTCATCCCCATGGATGGAGGGTTGGGAAATCTCCCGTGGCGGAGCTTCTCGAAGATGTCGTTGGTGCACACGCCCTACGGCATCTTCGGAAGCTCCGCCTCAGAAAAATTTCCCTGCAAGCCCGTGAAAGACTCCATCTCCTCTAACAGTGTTGGGGAAAGGGTTGGGAAATCTCCTGTGGCGGAGCTTCTCGAAGATGTCGTTGGTGCACACGCCCTACGACATCTTCGGAAGCTCCGCCTCGGAAAAATTTCCCTGCAAGCCCGTGAAAGACTCCATCTCCTCTAACAGTGTTGGGGAAAGGGTTGAGAAATCTCCCATGGCGGAGCTTCTCGAAGATGTCGTTGGTGCACATGCCCTACGGCATCTTCGAAAGCTCCGCCTCGGAAAAATTTCCCTGCAAGCCCGTGAAAGACTCCATTACATAAAGTTTTGATACATCACATAAAGTTTCCATACATCACATAAAGTTTCCATACATTACATAGATTTACATAGGGTTTAGGGTTTAGGATATGAATCCTTCGTTGCGTATGTCGATCCCTTGCCTATGATCGCTTCTTAGGCCGTAACCATGGAGCATCTTATTTGCTTAACGGGATGCTTGGGTCAGTTTTCACGGTGAAGGGCGGAATTTCATCAAACTTATCATAATCTGCTGACATGTCTGTCTTGTCCTCGACTCCCGTGATGTTTCTTTTCCCTGAAAGAACTATGTGACGCCGGGGCTCATCGTCTGATGTATTCGTTTCCTTATTTTTTCTTTTTTGCGGTCTAGAGGACATGTCCTTCACATAAAAAACCTGAGCCACATCATTGGCTAGGACGAATGGTTCGTCTCTGTAACCAAGATTCTTGAGATCCACTGTTGTCATTCCGTACAGCTGGTCTACCTTTACCCCTTCTCCATTCATGTTGACCCAACTACACCGAAACAATGGGACCTTAAAAGTAGGTCCATAGTCAAGTTCCCATATCTCCTCTATGTAACCATAGTATGTGTCCTTTTTCCCATTCTCGCATGTTGCATCAAAGCAGACACCACTGTTTTGGTTGGTGCTCTTTTTATCTTGGGCTATTGTGTAAAATGTATTCACATTTATCTCGTACCCTTGGAAAGTCAATACAGTCGCAAATGGTGTCGCGGCCAACAAGTAGAGCTGATCTCCAATAGTGGTGTCATTCATGGGATGTAATTGCAACCAAGTGCCGAAAGTCTCCATGTGATTTTTTTAATCCAGTAGTCATCCTTCCCCAGGAACTTGGAGCGTACAACATTCATGTGTTCCTTGATATACGGAGCCATGAAGGTAGAACTTTGGAGAACTATGTAGTGTGCTTGATTCAAAGAATGTCCGTCCCTAAATATCATTGCTTTCTTTCCTAGCATGCCTTTTCCACTCAGTCTCCCCTCATACCGTGATCCAGGAACACCAATCGGCTTAAGGTCAGGAAGAAAGACTACACAGAACCCAATGACCTCCACTGTTCCATAGCCCTTGGAGATGCTTCCTTCTGGCCTAGCACAGTTACGAACATATTTCTTTAAGACACCCATGAACCTCTCGAAGGGGAACATATTGTGCAGAAATACATGACCGAGAATGTAAATCTCATCGACTAGGTGAACTAAGAGATGCGTCATAATATTGAAGAAGGACAGGGGGAAAACCAACTCAAAACTGACAAGACATTGGACCACATCCTTCTGTAGCCTTTCCAGGCTTTCTCGATCGATTACCTTCTGAGATATTGCATTGAGGAATGCACATAGCTTCACAATGGCTAATCGAACATTTTCCGGTAGAAGCCCTCTCAATGCAACCGGAAGCAACTGTGTCATAATCACGTGGCAATCATGAGACTTTAGGTTCTGAAATTTTTTCTCTGCCATATTTATTATTCCCTTTATATTTGGCGAGAAGCCAGCCAGGACCTTGATACTGTAAAGGACTTCAAAAAAGATTTCCTTCTGTGCTTTGGTAAGAGCGTAGCTACTTAAGTATTTACGTCCTTTATCAGTATGCTTGTTGTGTGGGTCTTTGATACGTTGCTGGTCCTCCCGTGCTTCTGGTGTATCTTTTGTCTTCCCATACACGCCCAGGAAGCCTAGCAGATTCACACAAAGATTCTTCGTCACGTGCATCACGTCGATTGAAGAACGGACCTCTAGGTCTTTCCAATACTCAAGCTCCCAAAATATAGATTTCTTTTTCCACATGGCCGTGTGTCCGGTAATGGGGTCTTTCGGAATAGATTGACCGCGAGGACCCTTTCTAAAGATTACTTCTAGGTCCTTCACCATACCAAATACATCAGCACCTTTAGGGAGCTTAGGCTTCTTCCGGTAATCTGCCTCACCGTTGAAATTCTTGCCTTTCTTTCTTACTTGATGATTGGTCGGAAGAAATTTACGACACCCCAGGTACACAACCTTCTTACATTTATCCAAATATGTACCTTTAGTATTATCTAAACAGTGCATGCATGCATTGTATCCCTTGTTTGACTGTCCTGAAATGTTACTAAGAGCAGGCCAATCATTGATGGTTACGAACAACAACGCTCGTAGGTCAAATGGCTCCTATTTGTGCTCATCCCACACCTTTACACCTGGTTCTGCCCACAACTGCAAAAGTTCATCGACTAATGGCCTTAGGTACACATCAATGTCGTTACCGGGTTGCTTCGGTCCTTGGATGAGCACTGGCATCATAATGAACTTCCGCTTCATGCACAACCAAGGAGGAAGGTTGTAGATACATAGAGTCACTGGCCAGGTGCTGTGACTACAGCTCTGCTCCCCAAAAGGATTCATGCCGTCTGTACTTAGACCAAACCATAAGTTCCTCGCGTCACCTGCAAAGTTCGAGTACTTTCTCTCGATGTTTCTCCACTGCGACCCATCGGCAGGGTGTCTCAGTTTCCCGTCTTTCTTACGCTCTTCTTTGTGCCATCGCAACAACCTAGCATGCTCTTTATTTCTGAACAGACGTTTCAACCGTGGTATTATAGGAGCATACCACATAACCTTAGCAGGAACCCTCTTCCTGGAGGGCTCGTCATCGCCCTCAACATCACCAGAGTCATCTTGTCTGATCTTGTATCGACATGCATTGCATACCGGGCATTTATCCATATTCTCATACTTCTCACCGCGGTACAGGATGCAGTCATTAATGCATGCATGTATCTTCTCCACATCTAGTCCTAGAGGGCAGATAGTCTTCTTTGCTTCGTACGTTGTCTCGGGCAGCTCGTTATCCTTTGGAAGCTTCGGCTTCATTATTTTCAGTAACTTCTCAAATCCCTTGTCAGATAAGCCGGTCTCTGCCTTCCATTTCAGCAGTTCAAGTGTGGTACCGAGCTTTGTGCTGCCATCTTCGCAATTTGGGTACAACAACTTTTTGTAATCCTTTTGCATGGCCTCCAACTTAAGCTTCTCCCTTTCTGTATCACATTGTTGCTTTGCATCAGAAATGACCCGACCAAGACCATCAGCGGGCTCATCTGATGCCCATTGTTCTTCTTCATTGCCGCCTCCCTCTTCTTCCTTCTCTTCCATTGCAGTATCACCGTATTCTTCAGGGGACATAGGATAGCTGTCATCATCCTCCTCTTCTTTATTTCTTCCAGCCTAACCCCTCTTTCTCCGTGCATGGCCCAACAATAATATCCGGGCATGAAACCTCTCCAAAGCAGATGGCTTTGAAGGATTCTCGGGGCAGAGTGCTCCACCACGTTCCGACAGTCGACGCAGGGACAAGGCATAAAATTATCCATTTTGTTTTGCTTGGCCAAATCGATAAATTTATGGAGGCCTACATTAAAATCGGAATGGCGTCGGTCGCCATACATCCATCGCATCCGTGCATCGATCTGCGTCATAATAATTAACCATTACAATAACATCATGAATAGTAAAATGACCACCCTACATGACAGATGCAATATTTTTGTATCAGTTACAGATAAAGAAGATAAGGTTGCTAACCTCAGCCGAGGATACCGTGTTGTGCGAACTAAAGTGTGGCTCGGATATTTCGTCGAACACCTTGTGTGCAATCAAAGAAAAAAAAAGCTAGCACCCACTCCTCACACACAATCCAGCAAAATTTGGTGGGCAAAGGGCTAGGCTTATATATAGCCATGGGAGGGTTTTTGGTCCCGGTTATTGCCACGACCCAGGACCAAAGCCCCTCCCACGCGACACGTGGCGGCCCAACAGCTCGCACCCCACCTAGGTCATTGGTCCCGGTTGATGGTACAACCCGGGACCAATGACTTCGGTGGGGGGCACGCTGCTGGGCCGCCACGTGTCGCTCGGGAGGGGCTTTGGTCCCGGTCGTGGCAATAACCGGGACCAATGCCTCCGTCGCTTCGTTGTCCCCGCGCATAAATATGAGGCCACAGCGCTCGCTTTCGCCATCGCCTCTGCCTCTGCGCAGTCCCTCTCCACCGCGTCGTCGTTTCGCCTCCCCTCCCTCTCCAATCTCCACCGCGCCATCATGGAGGTGCCCACGCTCAACCACTACGAGGCGGCGCAGTTTGCGATCTACGGCATCCTCGCGCCGCCGCGCGCAACCATTCCCGCCGGATTTCGCATCAGTGAGGGGGGTGTGCCGGTGGCTCCGCTCCGCAACCCCCACGGATACGAGATGGAGTACGTCATCGCGGAGCATCGCCGCCAACTGCCCGCGTGTATTAGGGCGTTGCCCCGGTACGCGGCGGGCAGCGAGTATTGGCCCCGACTGTTCAAGAAGGAGCGGAAGGCCAAGCTTGGCAACCGTTTCGTGGACGGGCACCTGGTGCACCCGGATCGCCGCAACCAAGAAGGACGGGAGTTGTTCTGGTCCGTCCCTGGACGGACCATCTACACCGCCATCGACGCCGCTATGCGCGCAGACGAGCTCCGTCTCCCGAACAACGCCGAAATCGTGGAGATTTCGTCCGACGACGACGAGGAAGCCGGCGGCACGGAGGACAACGGCTCGGAGGACAGCGGCAGCGGAAGTGTTGTCGACTAGAAATTTATAAAGTCGCATCTTTATTTGTATGGAAAAATTTGTGGTCGAATAATAAAATGTCTCAATTTAGACCTTTGCCCGATTAATTCGTGAAAGATTTGTTCAAAAATAGTGATCAATTCAATTTCTACCTCGAATTAATTTCTGCGCCGAATTAATTTACATTAATTTCTTACCCGCAAAAAAATTACATTAAATCCTAGACTGCTGACCGTTGCGGGGTTTTTGGTCCCGGTTCTTGGCATGAACCGGGACCAATGCCTCGCAGGAGTCATTGGTCCCGGTTCGTGCCACAAACCGGGACCAATGCTTACAGATGAACCGGAACCAATGCCCTGGCGGCATGAACCGGGACCGGTGCCTGGTATTGGCCCCGATTACGGAAACGAACCGGGACCAATGAAATTTGGGCGTTGGACCAAAGGCCCTCTTTCTACTAGTGTTTTACTCCGCATGATTTCCGGCTAGTTCTTTTGCTGTGCAAATAGCTCACGCGATCAAGGATCTAGTGAGGGATAATGGAATTCTTCACTGTTAGCATGTGTGACTTCTTAATTTGGTTCGTCTGCTATTATAAACAAAAAAAATTGCTCTGAGACGTGCTGCTGATGATTTGTGCATCTGGTCACGCCGCTTCGCCATGATACTATAGGAAAACAGCTATAGATAGACAAGATATTCTGTGGCGCATATGAAAACCATACGCCACACACAAGTATCAGTAGCGCACTAGGTAAATGTGCCACGGAAACTAAATACATCTATGGCGCATTTCAGTATACATGCGCCACAGAAGTTAGATGGGACCCGCCAGCCGGGGTGGGGCGATCCACTTGACATATGCGCCATAGAAGAGACAATATCTGTGGCGCATATTTTCTTATGCGCCACAGTAAGTGAAGTCGGGCCCTACCACAGAATCTTTTTGACCCACTTTCTGTGGCACATGTGTTGACATGCGCCATAGACATGTTTGCTTTCTGTGGCGCATATCCACACATGCGCCACAGAAACTTGACCTGGGTCCCACCACATATTGTGATCGAAATGATCATTGTTGTTAGACTTTATAATGTGGTCATGTTGCCATTGAACTTATTACTTCTATGATGATCGCGATGCTATCTTTTAAGTTTATGGATCCTTTGTTTTATATTTTGTGAACATATATATATGGATGTGAACCCTTTATTAATTCTTTTTGTTCAATTCTTTTTGTTGCATTTTTACTAATATGATTTGTCGTCTATAGAGATGGCGACGAGGTGGTATGTGGTATACATGGGTAGGGTTCTAGGAGTCTATAAAAAGTAGGAGGATTGTCACAAACAAGTAAACAAGTTCAGCGGCAACATCTATAAAGGATACGCGACTAGAGAGGAGGCGGTAGCCAAGTGGAGGAACCACCCATGGAAGAAGAACCAGATGAAGATATTGGTCGGGTTCATGCTCTTGTTCACCATCATCATAGCTGTATTCTATTTGATCCTAGTGTAGGCGGCGGTGACCACTTCATATTTGTAATGTGAGCGGCACTTGTGTAAAAATTCGGCACTTGATACTATATATGTATCTCGATTGGGCTCTAAGTGTGATGACATCATACTTGTGTTTGTATTATATGTCGATTTTCATCTATTACATGTGCAATGTACTGTTTATACTGATCTGGATAAATACTGTATAAATCCTATATAAATACCTGATTATACACCAGGAACGTATTTTACTTTGAATACATGTAATATAGTCAGTGGCGCATAGAGAAAAGATGTCTGTGACGCATATACTTTCTATGACGCATATGAAGAAATGTGTCACTGAACATATTCCTATGGCGCATATGAGGAAATGCGCCAACAGAAAGAAGATATCAGTGGCGAGGTAACAACGACGACAAAGATATGCGTCATAGAAGATAGATTTACATGCGCCACAGAAGAGCTGTTTCCTAATAGTGTGACGGACAGAAACCAGCTGCGCTCCTTCATTATGCATTGTACTGACTAGTTAGATCCTCTCTCCTCTTCCCTTTAACAAACGGTGGATTAAATCCCCCTTGTCATTCTCGAGAAAAAGAAATAAGAGCAGTATTACCTGCACAAAGTAGCATTTTTACAGTAAGCAGCCTTATTTTCCTGGTTGGTCATGTGGGTGATGACATTTACTCTTCATCGTTTTGATCGGTGCTGCTGTTTTGATATCTTGAACCATATCCTCTTCTGCTTGCTGCAATTTCCAATACTAGTCAATAATTTATTTCCTAAGCATGCTAGCGACTTTACCCAACCAAACACTTCTGAGATTTTTCCTGTGGGAAGCTACTTCCAAGTGATCCATCCCGTAATTAGCAAGCAAAGCATGTATAGGGCATTGGCTGCACCTGTGCTGTGTATGTATTTACGACTCTGTTTATTTGTATCAGACCTCTATTCTTCTTATATTACCAATCAGTAAGCACTTAACTAATGACATACAAATTAATGATCATGTGTGTCCATGAAATCACGCGTGCCGTCGAGCAGCAGCTTGAGAAGGAACTTCGTGACCGAGTCAACAGCCTAAAAATGCATTAGGTTTACTGGTACAGTACCAAACAGATGCAGATATAAAGTTCTTCCCCTTCCTCTTCCTCCTCCTCCTCAATTCGTTAAAGCTGTGGTAGGAACAACTGCGATGTGTATACTAGACTCTGCAGCAAGAGAGGTGAAGCAGGAGGAGAAGAATCAGCAACAGCAGTAAACAAGAGTACAAGACATGTTTGAAAATGTTATCCAGCAATATATATTATCACTATTCTCGGGATGTTTATGATGTGCTAGCTAGAACCTGAGTATGACTGCCATATGTGTGATCTTGTGTGACATGGTATCTAATTTATGAGTGGAGTGTGCTGGTTTGGACCCCAGATGGAGATACATTGTTGTTGGATCGGTAGATGGTGCCTGTCTCAGAATCGACTGAATAATAACATACATTTTGCATTTTTGCTAGCCTGCACGCTGGGTGTGTGAGAGGACCAAGGATGTTATAACTCTTCGACAAATTTATTCAAAACTAATCTAAACTAGCTAAATACCCATGTGTTTCCACAAAAAAAAACAATTATATTTCATGAACATGTGGAAAAATATACACATGTAATTTTTTACAATACCATGTTACAATGAAGTGTTCCTTCGTATTTTTGGTAATCAGAATATGGCCACATTTTGCAGCATCTCGCTTAATCTATCCTGCTCCTGTCCTATTCCCCAGCGTCTCGCTTAACCTATCCTGTTCTAGGAAATGCTGATATAGCTTAACCGATCATGTTCTAGGAAAAGTTGATATAGCCCTCCCTTCGGATGACTTTATCTCAACACCGCCAAGTCTCCTAAGTGGACTAATGACTTGAGCACGTGCCAAGCTCCTTAATGACAAGGTGTGAACTGACTCCTAGATATGTGTGACTTTGATCCCTATGGATGAGATGCTACTTCATTTGAATACGTTGTGCATTCTCACCTATGAACCCCAAGACCTACGCCAAGTCGGATCGACAAGTGAAGATAGAGTAAGTGTAAGCGAGGAGAAGCAGCAGGCGAATCAATCGTCCCCGTCGGCTCCTTTCGAACCACTATACAAAGGAGGATTTTGGCACCAAGCTCTCCAGAACCGGCCCACCGGATGACACGCCGAACCGTCTGGCGCCAGAACCGATGCCACCGAACTTATTGCCAAAATGCCCCTCTCTGCAGACAACTTTGGGTTTGATGCTCTAGAAATTCTCTTTACCTACTATTTCGACCCGAGCACTATAAGTACCCCCTTTGTACTTTCCCCTAAGGCTTAGACATAGATGATAAGACTAAGAACCATAGAATTGGATCCTCCTAGTCTCGTGTCTCCTATCCGTCTACCAAGGGAGCTTGTATCATCAACCCAACCTCTCTAGATTTGACCATATCATATCTATGAGTTGTACAGGGCCCCTTCTTGCATGATTGTGAGTTGGGATGTTCAAGGACCTCCATATTTTTGTCTTCCCTCTCCGATTGGGATCTGAGGGGCGCGGTAGCCAGTACTCCTACATCTAGGAGATATGGGACCGGTGGTCACCGATAAGACATAATCGACCATGTATCGTGTTTGTCTGCGTCGAATATCATTGTGTTCATCCTCCTCCCCCTCATCCCACGCCTTGTGTTTTGATAATTCATGAAGATTGGGCCAACCCCAAGGGGTTAACCCTTATCAAGTGGTAACAGCAACCTTTGGTTGCCCAAATTTCTCATCTATTTGGTCTGTCCACCATAAATTCGAATTTCCCCCCAAAAATAGCCCAAATTTGGACCCAGATTAATTTCTGGATTTTGGTGCGTTTTGAGTGGCTTTGATCCGTGGATTTCATGTATTAGGTGAGCATCTGTGTTCCCTTGCTCTCCCCAGCCTCAATTTGGTCAACATCTGCAAAAATCGATGGATTTTAGAGTCGTTTTCTACACAAGAGCACAACCCGGACCAAACTGGCGCCATGACCATATTTCGCCGTATAGTCCGACATCGCCGAGTTACCCGCCAAAATTAAAAAAAATCGCCTTGAACAATTTTCCTTTGTTGTTCATTGTTTCTGGTGTGTCTTTGAACTTACACAAGCTTGTGCATCATCAATTGTGCTCTTTGACACCACGGGACTAGAACATTGCCCTCTACTAACGGTTGCCACTCGTTATCAACATACCGAAGGTATAACTTGCACCACCCTTGTTAACCCTATTTTCTTCCTTTGTGTGTACCTACCTACGAGAGTAGCTCATTTTGTGTTTGCCAAAACATTGTACACTTGTCCTTGGATAGTGATAGTGCCAAAGCAATAACAAAAGTTGACTCCTTAGCATAAAGTGAGAATAATATGAAAAAAAAGAAACAAAAAATCAAAGAAAAAGATAGTGATACCAGTACCAAGTAGACTCTCAAAGCTTATAAAAAAGAGCGCGAGATAGAGCAAGTCAAGTGTACAAATCCATTGCTTCTGGAGTTTTTGGAAAACTACAGCCTCTCCTCGTGTTGGTATGACGTTGAGTGTAGTCTCTCTTAGGACATTTTGGTTTCTTCCTCATTTTTATAATCGTGCTAACCCCACCCATCTCCATCGTGTGAGTTTAGTATAGGTTTTCTTCATATTTTTTATCATTACCTTTTGTCATCTTTTCTTTGAATTTTCACCACTTTTTACAATAACCTTGTCCTTTGATCGTTTCGCTTGTGCCACCTTTTTAACCCATCCACCATAAGACGGGAGTGTTATTGCTTATTAGTGTGTGAGGTTTGTGTACATTGCACTTTATTTTGTTTGATTGCTTTCACTTGGGTGACCATTTATCCTACTATATTCCAAGGTAAAGTAAGCTAACCATGTAACCTCCTCTATACCAAGTTTCTTTACGTACATATATATTGTGGCATCACTAATCATGGATCATTACCAGAAAAGTTAGCTTTTACAACGAACGATTTTCGTGGTTGAATGCCAATTTTTCGTGGTTAAAAAACCTTCTACAATGGATGGCCTTCGGGGTAAAAGCTCCGCCACAAATGAATCTACCATGTTTTTTGACCATGACGGATCACACCCTTCAGCCAGGAAAACTTATTCCATCATAGATCTGTTTGCCAGCAGCGTTGACTGCTAACGTCATACAAACTGTCACGTGGAAGACACCGTCAACGGCTGGTTACCGTCGTTAACGGCCACATAAATCGTGTTAGAAGCCTGGCCTAGCCAAGGCCTACTAATTATTAAGTGAGCCAGCCCATGAGGAGAGTGCAATAAGAAGACGACATGTTACTATTTCGTTCTGCACTTCTTAAAATGTGTCCATTAATGCAGCCAGCAGCGGCTCACGAACTTTCATGCCCGATACTATTTTGGCCTACAGAAGACCCACGTTGGTCCAACACTGTGTGACCCATTAGCAGCCTGCGCCAAGTCGATCTGGTACTGTTATGGCCTGCGGTCGGTCCATCACTATTCTCACAGCCCGTCGTGGGCCGCATACTAACGGCCCTTCTTTGAGAAGGTCCGTTTCTGTTCAAGCCTTTTATTGTTCCAGCTGTTGGGGATATACTTTCTGGGTATCCTTACTATGCCTACTTCAGGTTAGAGCTTTGCTTCACGGGCGGCCTACTTCAGGTTAGAGCTTTGCTTCACGGGCGGCCTAGTTAGGGAGAAGAGACGGGGTCCAGTACGGCTACGGGAAGGCCCAGAAGACTTACCGACATAGGCACGTAGTGTTACTTGTAGTTCAAGGTGTACTCTGTAACCGACTCTTAGTCGTAGCCGGATAGGTCTCTCCTATAAACCCTAGGCCGGATATCTATATAAGCCGTCCTATGGACCAGCCTTTAGGGCACCCCACAATAGTCTACAATCTCAACTTGCACAGGAGAAACCCTTGTAACCCATATTCTGGCTCTGCCGTATTACTGGATTGCTAGCAGGAGTAGGATCCGTCCGAAGCCAGCAGATTCGAACCTGAGTAAACTTGTGTGCTCACCGTTCCGGAACACCATACGTCACACACCCCTCTCTTCCGCATGCCTCGAGGACCCCCTCATGGCGTACTTGTCATCAATCCGACGACAGTTGGAGCCCACCGTGGGGAAGTGAGCTTCAGATCTGTGTTCCGAGCGGAATCTGCAAGAATCGGAGTCAGCGAGACAATTGCCGTTGGTCGCGTCCTCTACGCCAGCGATGTCCCTCTCATCATTCTCGACGAGACCTAGATTCCGGCTAGGGAGGCCGTGACTTCCTACACCATCATGTCTTTTGGTGAGATTGATGTTTACATCGGTTTCGCTGAACCTGCCCCACCCACCCTAGCGGTGATGATAGAGGCATAATAAGCTTCTAGGTCCACTTTGTCCGCGGAGGCGGCAGAGTTCCAAATCTCGGAAAACCCTAACCCCACCCAGCCCGCACCTGTCGTAGATATAGTGGAGAAAGCTGATCCTGAAGCAGATCTTGCGGTGCAAGTCGATTCTGGAGTGGATCTCCCTAAGGAGGACGAATCCTAGACCGATCTCCCCATCGAGGTTGAAATTCAGGAGGAGCAAGTCGACAACTCTGGTTCTAGCTCTACCAACACCGGAATAGATCAACCTTTCCTGAGGTAAACGTTGAGGCGTATGATACTACAAGACGCCAGCGTGGATAAAATTCTAGAGACCATCAGACGTTTCAAGGAAGCCCACGAGAATAGTCGCAACTACCTCAGGACGCACGCATCGCACTTTGTCGGATATGTTGGATCCAGATCCGGCTCTACCGATGCTGGAGACAACAAAGACTCGGTGCTGGAGGAAATCAGAACAAACACCGACTTGTCGACATCTTCGGATGATTCAATGACATCGGAGGATTTTCGAAAGTTCTCCGCGGAGTATGAAGAGGAGTACAACTCCAAAGCTACAGAGGAAGGAGAAGCCATGGACGAAGGATCCGAAGAAAACTCTCCCAAAGCGCAGGATGACCTGGATCTTGGAGATAATCCCGACATCCAGATGTCCGAAAGTACTGATCAGAGCTTGACTCTAGGAAATGGACCCAAAAGCCGTCTTTGCTACCGGCGCTACTGATAAATTACAAATGTATCTATAATTTTTGATGTTCCATGCTTGGTTTTATCTACTTTCTTGTGTTTTGTCCACACTTTGGAGTACTTTTCATATGATTTCTTGGACTAACCTATTAACAAGTGCCACAGTGCCAGTTGCCTGTTTTCTGCTGTTTTTGGTTCCAGGAAAGTCAGAAAATCAATATTCTTGGAATTGGACTGGACAAAAGCCAAAGTTGATATTTTCCCGAAAGACTCACGGAGCCAGAAGGAGAGTCGGAGAGGGGCCACAGGGTGGCCACACCACCCCATGGCGCGGGTCCCCCAGGCCACGCCATGCCCTGGCCGCCCACCGACCTTGCCCTCTGGCCTATAAGAAGACTCCCGAGGCTTAAACCCTAAGTAGTCAATCAGAAATCCACGAAAATTTCCGCAGCGCCGCCGCCACCGAAGGGGAGATTCGGGGGACAGAAAGTCTCTGTTCCGGCACCCTGTCGGGACGGGGAAGTGCCCCCGGAGCCATCTCCATCGATCTTCACCACCATCTCCATCACCATTGCTGATTCCCATGATGAGGAGGGAGTAGTTCTCTCTCAAGGCTAAGGGTTCTACCGGTAGCTATGTGTTCATCTCTCTCTATGCATGATCATATTGTGATCATGAGTTTGTAATCTATAGATCTGCCTTGGTACTCAAGTGCTTTATTAGATCTCTGCTCTCACTATGTGCGTGGAAGTGATAGCGTGCACACCATGGTGGCACTTAGGCTAGAGATTACAAATACTTGTTATGAGTTATATTTGGAGTTGGATGTCTTTATGAAATTGTGGTGTTTGTTGGACCTATCTAGTGCTCAACGTGATAGTGTGGGGTTTTCTAGATGGGAAAGGCTTACTTTGAGGTGTGCTGTTATAGCCCTACCATCGATTAGAGTGTCCAACCGGAGAGTAGTTAAGAGTAGTATCATAAAGAGAAGATATTTATATGAGAGTGTTCACTAGTGAAAGTATGATCCCGCCTTGTTTCTAAGCATTGATACACTGTTTGCTACTAAATCTATTACATGTTTGCTTACTTCCATCTTTATTTGAGTCTGTCGTTAGTCTTTTCCACGCCATCAAAGTATTTTCTATCACCATTACCACTTGTATTTCACTATCTCTTCGCCGAACTAGTGCACCTATACACCTGACAAGTGTATTGGGTGTGTTAGGGACACAAGAGACTTCTTGTATCTTGATTGCAGGATTGCTTGAGAGGGAATACCTTTGACCACTTCCTCCCTGAGTTCGATAAACCTTGGGTGATCCACTTAAGGGAAAACTTGTTGCTGTTCTACAAACCTCTGCACTTGGAGGCCCAACAACTGTCTACAAGAATAGAAGTGCGTAGACATCGAGCTATTTTCTGGCACCGTTGCTGGGGAGGTAAGGTAAAAGGTATTCACAGCGGAGGATTAAAGAAGAAGAACCTCCTACGGCAAACGCCTATTTTCTGGCACCGTTGCCGGGGAGGTAAGATAAAAGGTACTCACATCCTCCGGTGTGAGTGCTCGAAGTTATTTCCTTTACATTCTGCAATTTTGTCCTTTTGTTTGTTGTTTTCACTAGTTAGGCTTAATGGAAAACAATAAAAAAATGAGAGAGCTTTATAGTATTTATCTTGAGTTAGGACATGAAGTGTTCGAAGAGAAAATGAAAAAACCTATGGAACTTTATTTGCATGCTAATAGCAATGTTGTTATTATGAATTCTTTGGACACCATTATTGATAATGCTATGGAAAAGTCTAAGCTTGGGGAAGCTAGTTTTTATGAAAATGATCTTTTTAGTTCCCCAACTTTGGAAGATAGCTATTCTATTGCTTATGATGATACCAAACCTCCAATATATGATGATTACAATGATGAGTATGATATTTTCAGTCCACCTACTATTGAGGAGGAAATTAATTATGATTACAATATGCCTCCTATATTTGATGATTATGGTGATGATAATAATAATGATAGCTATTTTGTTGAATTTGCTCCCACCACAATTAATAAGAATGACTATGCTTATGTGGAGAGTAATAATTATTTATGCATGTGGCTCATGATAAGAATGTTTTATGTGATGGTTATATTGTTAATTTTATTCATGATGCTACTGAAAGTTATTATGAGAGAGGGAAACATGGTTTTATGCATCTCAGTAATATTAAGTTTCCCCTCTTTATGTTTAAAGTCTTGAAGTTGCACTTGTTTTGCTTTACTATGCTTATTGTTTTGTGCTTTCATGACTTGTTTCTTTACAAGATTCCTATGCATAGGAAGTGGGTTAGACTAAAATGTATTTTGAATTTGCTTCTTGATGCTCTCTTTTACTTCAATTTATATTTCGTATGTGAGCATCTTCTCAAACTATCAAGCCTAACTTAAAGGCGTTAAAGAAAAGTACTTATTGGGAGATAACACAAAAGTTTTAGATGAGTCTTGGAAGTTATTACCTCTGTAATAACCGCTCCTTATCCTTTTTATTTGCTTTTTGTGCCAAGAGTAACCTCTAATGAGAGAGAAGTAATGATTGGGAAAGTTGCTGTTCCGAAATAGATTTCTGTGCTTCACCGTAAAAATTCATGTAAAATATCTGTACGTCCTTTTGAGGCGTGAATTTTTATGCTCCTGCTCCTGGTTGTTATCTAACTTTCGTTAATTCAAAACTTTTCGATTTGAGCAACAGAAGGTGTTCGAAAAAAATCGTCTTTACCTGCTGGTCTGTTTTGACAGATTTCTGCCATTATTTGCATTTGCTTCTTGTTGGTTCCTTTTTGAGTTCTTTTGGGGAACTGATCTTTTTGAGGGAAGTGCTACAGTAGCTAGTGTTCTAATGGAATTTTATTTAGTGTTGGAACTGAACCTTAAGACCTTTTATCTTGAATGCACTAATGTTGGTAATACAGATTGTGTGAAGTTTTGTATGAAGGAAAAATTTCAGGTGTGTGGAAGGAATGAGTAATGAGATGAAGGATGGACTAAAGCTCAATCTTGGGGATGCCACGCGTGTCACCCCAATAATATCCAAGAAGTACAAGCGTCAAAGCTTGGGGATGCCTTGGGCATCCCCTTCTTCATCAATAAAAATCCCAGGTTTCTTCCAAACGCTTCATTTTTATTGTTTCATGCAAAGTTGTGTTGTTCTTGGAGCGTCTTCTTTTTCGTTTTCATTTTGGTTTTTCATTTGCTTGGTTTGCTTAGTTTGCTGAATAAATTGGTTGGACCCCCTCTTTCATACATTGGTTTGCAAATAGTTTGGTTTGGTTTGGAAAAGAGTAGGAAAGTTCATGCTTATGTGGTAAAAAGAGCTCATTTTTGACTATGGCCTATGCTCTATCATGCCATGCTTGATATTGTTTTGGCTTTATGCTTAGTATTATTTGCTGTAGCATGACTTGTTATAAAAAATTGAGATTGCTTAATGTTCCTTGGATGAATCATGCGTTGTTTTAGCATATTAAAGCATAGTATAGTGGTATTCTCCTTTGATGCTTTATTTGGGTTGACTTGGCGCATGCTAACACCATGTTATGACTATCTCAAGTCACCATAGCCTTTATGATCCTTTAGTTTTCATCTTGTAGTATCACTTTATGCTTTGATCAATGATGTTTTGTCGCTCTGCATGATTATGGCAATTATTGCTCTCTTAGTTTGTCGCTCCTAGTCTTTTGCTAGCCTCCATAACCAAGTATGAGTTCCACTCATGCATCCAACTCCCTAGACCAAGTTATTCAAAAGAGTTCACCATACCTACCCATTAGCTTATGCTATTCCAAGTATATTCATGCTTTTGTTTACCTTCCGAATTAAACTTGTTATGAGAAAACTAGTGATTAAAGCTCTCACGAACTTGATGGCACACTTTACTTTTCTTGCCCTTAATAAACTTGAACCATTGTGTCGTCTATGTTGTATATGCTTGCACTTATTTGTTGGGAATTAGCAGAACCATGCTATCATGGGGAACGCTTTCAACATCGCACGGGTACTTGTACCTAGTTGATATCATGCTCTTTTGTCTATGGATGTCGTCGATGTGAAATGAAAGGGGAGCTTGTAAGTCCATGGAGTTATGTATATGTGTTAGAGAAACACCCGGGCCGCTGGTCTAATCCATGCTGACATGGTGGAAACCTGCAGTGTAACCATAATGAGCTATCTATAAAGCATTCTTCTTATAAAAAAAGAGTCCTATATTGAGAAAAAAGAGAAAAAGAAAAAAAAGATTATGAAAATAGGAAAGAGAGAAAAAAGCACCATATTCCCATGGTAAATAAGAAGATTGCTGAGATGCTCGTTGTCTGCTTGCCTTGTCATTTTGATATGGGGATTCTTCCATATCATCGGGCAAGGGGTACCCCGTTGGCGGTTCTCTATGATACACATGTACTTACGATGACAAGAACCTACCGGTGACTAAACTTGAGTAGCATGAGGAGCGGCCCTCGTATACAAGGGACATGAAATTTCTAACTTATACTTTGTCAAGCATTTACACCATAGTTTGTTCACTTTAACCTTAATCACTTCAAGATGCTTATGATAGGGGCAATGCGAGCTGAAAGCTAATACGTACCATAATTTTTGGAAGCTCTTTATGAAACTTGAAGCCCTACTTCCTTCTATGAAGGCCTTTCTTTTACTTTTATGTTGAGTCTCCACCTTCTATCTTTATGCACCTACTTTGAGAGCATAGTGGCCACTCTTAGTTCTATGTGCATTGTCCCAAGACTAGTTGATTGATGCATAACTTGATATTGCTTGTTTTAAACTATTTGTATCTAGTCACTCTTGTGAACTTTGAAGGTGTCCTATGCATTTATATTTGCTACTCTAATGAGGGACAAGCTGAATACTATTATGCTATGTTTTCTTTATGCGAAACAAACAAACGTCTTGCAAAGCATTGTTATTCATGAATCTTTTGTTTGTGCCTTTTCATGTTGCATCATAGTTTCTTTGTCTTATTGCCAGAACTTTGTCTTTCATGTTATGATTGAAGTACTATGATCCCAACTTTGAATGTTTTACAGATACTTTGATCAAGTTTATGATGGTGCATGCCACCTCAAAAATTATTTCTTTTTATCACTTACCTACTCGAGGACGAGTAGGAGTTAAGCTTGGGGATGTTGATACATTGCAAATGTATTTATAATTTTTGATGTTCCATGCTTGGTTTTATCTAGTTTCTTGTGTTTTGTCCACACTTTGGAGTACTTTTCATATGATTTCTTGGACTAACCTATTAACAAGTGCCATAGTGCCAGTTGCCTGTTTTCTGCTGTTTTTGGTTCTAGGAAAGTCAGAAAATCAATATTCTCGGAATTGGACCGGACAAAAGCCAAAGTTGATATTTTCCCGGAAGACTCATGGAGCCAGAAGGAGAGTCGGAGAGGGGCCACAGGGTGGCCACACCACCCCATGGCGCGGGTCCCCCTAGGCCGCGCCAGGGCATGGTGTGGGCCCCTGGCCGCCCACCGACCTTGCCCTCTAGCCTATAAGAAGCCTCCCGAGGCATAAACCCTAAGTAGTCAATCAGAAATCCACGAAAAGTTCCGCAGCGCCGCCGCCACCGAAGGGGAGATTCGGGGGACAGAAAGTCTCTGTTCCGGCACCCTGCCAGGACGGGGAAGTGCCCCCGGAGCCATCTCCATCGATCTCCACCACCATCTCCATCACCATTGCTGATTCCCATGATGAGGAGGGAGTAGATCTCTCTCAAGGCTAAGGGTTCTACCGGTAGCTACGTGTTCATCTCTCTCTCTATGCATGATCATATTGTGATCATGAGCTTGTAATCTATAGATCTACCTTGCTACTCAAGTGCTTTATTAGATCTCTGCTCTCCCTATGTGTGTGAAAGTGACAGCGTGCACACCATGGTGGCACTTAGGCTAGAGATTACAAATACTTGTTATGAGTTATATTTGGAGTTGGATGGCTTTATGAAATTGTGGTGTTTGTTGGACCTATCTAGTGCTCAAGGTGACAGTGTGGGGTTTTCTAGATGGGAAAGGCTTACTTTGAGGTGTGCTGTTATAGCCCTACCATCGATTAGAGTGTCCAACTGGAGAGTAGTATCATAAAGATAAGATATTTATATGAGAGTGTTCACTAGTGAAAGTATGATCCCTAGGCCTTGTTTCTAAGCATTGATACACCGTTTGCTACTAAATCTATTACATGTTTGCTTACTTCCATCTTTATTTCAATCTGCCATTAGTCTTTTCCACGCCATCAAAGTATTTTCTATCACCATTACCACTTGTATTTCACTATCTCTTCGTCGAACTAGTGCACCTATACACCTGACAAGTGTATTGGGTGTGTTGGGGACACAGGAGACTTCTTGTATCTTGATTGTAGGATTGCTTGAGAGGGAATACCTTTGACCACTTCCTCCCTGAGTTCGATAAACCTTGGGTGATCCACTTAAGGGAAAACTTCCTGCTGTTCTACAAACCTCTGCACTTGGAGGCCCAACAACTGTTTACAAGAATAGAAGTGCATAGACATTAGCTGCTAAGTAGGCAAAGAAGAGGAACAAGAAGAAAACTCCGGCAAAAGACCCTCCTGTTGAGGAGGTAGTTGCCGAAGAATATGAAGAAGACTCGGATGGAGCCCTAATCCCATACGAGCCAAAAGAAAATCCGGTGGATGGATACGTGGTTACTTCTGGTGCCTGTAAACTCATCGAAGATGCGTTAACTACGCAAATCCCTATTGTTGCAGAGCTTACACCTGTAGAATTGGAAGATAGGGCCCAAGCCCTAGAAGCGTGTCGTCAAGTACTCCTAGATGAGGCTAACAACCTTATGGAAGAGAAGAAGCGCATTGCATCTGTGGGGCAGTTCAACTCCCTGCAGCATCAGAAGACCCGGAACAGCCCCATGCGGGCTAACAAAAATCCAGAAGTCCACAAGACCCTCTTTGAGGGAGATAACACCGTCAAAGGAGAACCTCAGCTAGATAGCAAGGGAGATCTGGTGTATGGAACACCAGTGGAAAACACTGCTACAGCTAGAGATATCCTGGCGAACAACTTGAACCCAGATCAAGTCCGGTTGGGCATAAAGATACTTACCAAGGGTCTGGAGCAATAGAAGGCCGCGAAATCCGGAAGCAGAAAACTGGTCTCAAAATCCAACCAATGTCGCATGGATCCGGCTTGGAATAGCATTAGGCCCCGACGGGACCCAACACAGCATCACTGTCCTAACCGTCGGGAAGACAACTACTCAAGAACCGGATCTTCAGGGCAACGACATAGAGCCACACGTGACTGGAGTAATGTTGCCCAGCCGCAGAGCGAGACGCAGTTGTGGCACTAGTTCCAAGGCAGCCTCCCCGGCGATAGTCAAATAATCGTAGGGAAGATGAAGAAGAATGGCGTTGGGAGGAGGACCGACAAAGGATGCCACCTCCCAGACATACATGCCGTCCGACTGAACCTCATCACAATTGGGGAAACAACGGACAAAGGAACGACGAACACCGTGCCGAGTTAAGCCGGAAGGCGGCTCGTCGTAATCAAGACCCTCCCTGAAACCGAAATAATGACGCTCCGGATGGAGGCCAAAACTCAGCCGGAAACAAACCATCTGCACCACCCTCTCCACCAAGCAGCTATCATACTGGCTCTCGAGGAGGCCAAGGAGGACTTCGTGGTGGAGGAGGTGGTGGAAAAAGCAGAAGTCTGGCTCCATGGCACCGCAGCCACAGTGAACAACGAAGATTGGGTTCTCTGTCACCAAGTGACGCGAGGCACCGAATCAATTCTAACATAGAGGCGTGGCGCTAAGAGTCCGTTGATATTTACGTGGGTCCAAAATGCTTCGGACCACGAATTCGACAAACACACTTCCCGGAAGGATTTGCTATCTCAAGACACATCCAAGCCTACAACGGTGTGGCCCGGCCAGCTACTTGGCTTCAGGATTTTTTCCAGGCTTGCTGCATCGCCAAGGGCGGAAATAGCTTCACACTACGATTGAACCTTTCATTGCAGGACTCCCAATTGGTTTACTATGTCATCGTTGGAAGTGCGACAAGGTCACTGATCTGGGAGAGATGATAGAGATGGCGAGCAAATATGCAGACACCAACGATGACGCAGAGGGATTACTGAACGTCCTGGTTGTACCACAGTCGGCAAAACAGTCGAAGCAACCAACTCAGAAGCGCAAGAACACCTTGGAAGAAAAACCCAACACGGAAACGGCGGTTGTCACTGCCACTTTCGGGTCTGGAGTACGAGGAGGGTGCGGAGGCGGCTACGGACGTGGTCGTGGGACCTCAAGAGTCTAGGGTAGAGGAGACCAGCAACCTGGCAAAACCTACTCCTGGACCGACATGCCAACAATCCGTGTGTGCATCACTTGGATGCCAACGGGGGCTCGTCCCACACAAATGTCGAGGGTCGTTTCAATGACGACATCAAGAAAGACGAATCCGCTGGCTATAGGGCCAAGCGAAGAAAGGGAAAGAAGAATCCTGAAAAAGAAAAGATTCCGACATTGAGGAAGCAGAGCCTTCAAATCCCAAGTCGGATGGAAAGAAGAACTTCCCAACGAAGAAAGACACTCATGTCACTTTCCTTGGGTCTCAACCAGCTAAGGTCAAGAAGGCAGTTTTGCATGAACTCAACGCAACTATTCTGACTGTCCCCCAATTCTTGGATTGGTCGGAAGTGACAATCACCTTTGACCGTGCTGATCATCCGCCTAAGTTGCACATGCAAGGAAAGTACGCTCTAGTCATCAATCCACTTATTGACATGCCGTTGAAGGATGATGACCCCTCCAAGGTGACCCGGATAGGTGTAGGTTTAGACCGCGCATAGGAAAGCACGCTCGTCGAGTTCCTCCAAGCAAATCAAGATATCTTTGCATGGCAGCCATCTGACATGACCGGAGTACCTAGGGAACTTGCCAAGCACTCCCTGAATGTACACTCAAACGCTAAACCCGTCAAATAGTCCTTACGATGTTTTGGTGATGAAAAGCGAAAAGCAATAGCTAAGGAACTAACCCGGCTCGAGTTAGTCGGATTCATAGAAGAAGTCATCCACACTGAGTGGTCGGCCAATTCTGTAATGGTCCCTAAAAAGGACACCGCTGATTGAAGAATGTGTGTTGATTATACCGCCTTGAACAACGCTTGTCCCAAAAGATCCGTTCGCTCTGCCTAGAATTGATCAAGTTATCGACTCTATGGCAGGCTCGGAACTCCTATGTTTTCTCGATGCATATTCTGGTTATCACCAAATCTGGATGAAGGAAACAAACAAAGTCAAGACTTCATTCATAACCCCTACGGAACCTTCCGTTTTGTTATGATGCCCTTGGGGCTCAAGAACGCAGGAGCTACGTACCAACGCCTATGCAGTGTTGCCTTCACAATCAAATCAGACGCAATGTACATGCATATGTGGACGACATAGCGGTGATGTCCAAAAAGAAGGAAACCTTAATTTCTGACTTGGAGGAAACGTTCGCTAATCTACGAAAATACAATATAATGCTTAATCCGAAGAAGTGCTTCTTTGGAATACCAGCCAAAAATTGTTAGGCTTCATCATGTCTCAAAGAGGCATAGAGGTGAACCGGGACAAAATTAAGGCTATACTCAATATTTCCAGGCCGACTCACTTGAAGGACATGCAAAGATTAACTGGTTGCATTGCTGCAGTTAGTCGATTTGTAAGCCGGCTCGGTGAAAGAGCCGCACCACTCTACAAGCTCCTGAAAAAGACCAAAAAATTCGTTTGGACTAATGAAGTTGAAGCTGCACTACAAGACCTGAAAGCAGTACTCTTGTCTGCTCCTATCCTTGCAGCACCGGAACCTCACGAACCGATGTTGCTCTATCTCGCTGCGATGAACAAGGTCGTCAATATCGTCATGGTGATGGAAAGACTAGAGGAAAAACAGGAACACCTGGTGTAGCGACCGACTTATTACCTAGTGAAGTCCTAATTGAATCAGAACATCGGTATCCGCACTATCAAAAGCTAGCTTACGGTGTGTTATTGGCATCTCGGAAGTTACAACATTACTTTCAGGAGCATCAAATTACCGTGGTGAGCACAAGTCCCATGAGAGACATAATTAACAATAGCGATGCCACATGATGTGTCGCAAAATGGGGAATAGGGCTTTCAACTTTCGACATTGAGTACAAACCTTGTACAACAATTAAATCCCAAATTCTCGCTGACTTTGTTGCTGATTGGACAGAGACAACGGAAAATATGACCCTCCTAGAGTCAGAATACTGGACCTTGCATTTTGACAGGTCCAAGGCGCTCGGGGGCTGGCGTGGTACTCAAATCACCCCAAGGAGATAAGCTTTTCTATGTGTTGCAGATCCTCTTCATGACAACAAACAACATTGCCAAATATGAAGCACCGCTGCATGGAATCCGATTGCTAAGGATATCAACATCCGACGACTTATGTGTTATGGAGATTCGGATCTTGTTGCTCAACAAGTGTCAGATATTTGTAATGCAAATAAACACAAGGCAACATATAGGGCTGTCGTGGATGAACTATCTAAATTGTTCGAAGGGTTTGAGGTTCAACACATCCCTCGAACCGAAAATGAGGAAGCAGATGCATTATCTTGAATAGGCTCTGCACAGAAAAAGGTCCCAGATGGCGCTTTTTTAGAGCACCTCAAAGTTCCCTCTATAAAAGGAGTTGATGAGGAATATCTGACCAAATCCGACTCACCTTTAGTAGTAGTCCTGACTGTAATTCCCAATTGGACTCAACCCTACCTTGATTTATTGGTAGATGGAAAATTACCCGAAGATGAGGTTCTGAGCCGGCAGATTGTCCGACGAGTAAAAACCTATACAATAATAAGTGGTGAGCTCTATAGGCGGAGTGTATCTGGGGTCTTTCAGCGCTGTGTATCTCCGGAAGAAGGAGTGAAAATCCTAAGGGAAATCCACGAAGGCGAATGCGGCCATCATGCTGCAGCCAAATCTTTAGTGGCAAAAGCTTTCAGATAGGGATTTTTCTGGCTTACAACCAAGGCAGATGCCGAACGGCTAGTCAAGACATGCAAAGGCTGCCAAAAGTACGCCAAACAAGCTCATGTTCCGGCTGATCAGCTGCAAACAATACCTATAACATGGCCTTTTGCGATCTGGGGGCTTGACATGGTAGGACCGTTTAAACGGGCTCCAAGTGGATTTACTCACCTCTTAGTGATGGTGGATAAATTCACAAAATAAATTGAGGCTAAACCTGTCACAAGTTGTGATGGAGCAACAGCCATATGATTTGTCGAGGATGTTATAATCCGATATGGTTATCCGCATAGTATTATCACAGACAACAGGAGCAATTTTCTATGGGAGAACTTGCCAAATTCTTCCTAGTGATTTAATTCATACTTCTCCCCGAGTTGCTGCGTATATCAAAGAGGATGCCGAAATTTTTCGACAAGATAATCTCGATTTAATCGAAGAATTTCGTGTTGTTGCTGAGCATAGATCAATAGCCTATTAGCAGAAGTTACACAAGTATCATAGCGAGAGAGTTAGAAACCGGTCTTTCAATAAGGGCGATTTGTTTCTCCGGCTTGTGCAGAAAAGAAAGCACAAACTTTCCCCAGTATGGGAAGGTCCCTTTTTAGTTAGCCGATTATTGCACAATGGTTCTTACTATCTAACTGATATGCGGCCATTCAAAGAAAGACCTGCTACTAAGAATAGAAAGAGAGCTAGAGGCAGTACATACCCGGAAGAATTAGACATACCGTGGAATATTACTCAGCTACGTCCCTTTTATTCTTAAAATTTCTTTCTTTGTAATCATATATGTGTACATGTTCAATGAGAAATAAAGTGTTGGTTGCCTCAATATTTTCAGAGAAGTTTTTATATTACCATCTTATTTCCCAATGATCATGTCACAGTCCAAAATCCCAGAATACTTGAAAGTACTTTATACTCATGTTTGTTCTGGTTAGATTTCTGATTTTTAAAATGCTACCTTCCGGTATAAGTCTAGATTTTTTAGTCTATACTTTGGTTCCTTATCTGATTGTCGGATGCGAGCATTTTCTGAGTAGTGAATTGTTGGTACTAGAAGCCGACTTTGTTTCCGAGTTTAAACTGGTTTAGCAATTGAGCTCCGTTGCTCGGCAAAATTTCCATGTTGAAGGTTTGCCGGCTCACAAAAGGGACGAGGAAGAAAGCCTGAAAAAGCGATAAGTATAGACAAAAACAAAAAATTCTTATGTAAAATTTCAGGCACAACAAAATAGAGCCAAAGTGCTAAAAAGAAGTCAAAAGCGTCAATTCATGCAAATCTTAGCACTAGCAAAAATATTACACTACTTATTTACAATCCGATTGTTTCAGAATAACATATTGTTTTTATGGTACTCTACTATGCAGGGGAAGAGGTAGGAGTTGCTGGCTCACTGGAGACATCGCCTTTGCCAAGATATCTTCCCAAGACAGGCAAATCGGATTCGGTTTGCTCGTCATCGGAAGCTTCAGCTGTTTCTTCGGCAGGCGGAGGAGGCGTTTATACGCGAGTGAAGAAAGGAGTGTCGTAGCTGGTTAAATCAGCTATGTGACATCCATAACTTGCGCAGGAGTCCATGATGGTCTTGATATTCTACTCCTTGCCGTCTTCATCCACAGTTGAATAACCACTGGTTACTTGCCAGATCTCCATGCTTCCATGGTGGCTCATAACCATGGTGAGGGCATTCTGTGATGCGGTTCACGCATAGGACATGTTCTAGTCCTGGATGAGCTGGGGCATCTCCTTCGCCTTATCTTGCACCTCAAAGGCGGACATTTTTTTCATGTTTGGAACTTTAAGAGCCTCGCCAATATCCTCAAGTGACTGGCGGAAGTCGTGAAGCAAGTCGCCGACTTTGGTAAGCCGGCTGGTGTGAGAGTCGGTGGAAGACGAATCCAACAAATTCAGAGGGACTGCATATATAAAGCAAAGGTCAAACATATATCCAAAGTCCTAGAGTCCGAAGAATGAAAAGTCAGTGGAAAGGGAAAATACCGAAGATGACATCATCAGCTACTGTTTTATCTGCCCTAAGGCTCTGGAGTTCAGCCCGAAGTGCTTGGGTGATATCCTTCTCCCTGGCCAACTCATCATTGAGATCCAAGATTTTCTTATCCTGGATTGCGATCGTTTGATCACGCTCTTCGGTTGCCATATTAGACGACTCAAGAATGATGGCAATGCTACGCTCATGATCCGTCTTAAGTTCATTCAGCTTCCGCCGTAAGTCGGTGTTTTCCACCTCCAGGGCTTTGAAGTTCTCAGCCTCTTCAATCATTTTACATGACTGTTTGACCAGTTCTATAAGCAAAATATAATAGTCGAATAAGAAATTCGGCTATGAAAATAAAAATAAACAAGGGTAAGGACTGAAATGATTACCTTTGGCCTCATCCTTGGAAACCTTTAGTTGAGCATTTTCAAGACAGAGAGCTCTGATCTCTCTTCGCTTATTACAAATATTCTTTAATAATTCCTGGTAATAAGCATTAACTTTCTATAAGTCAGAATAGTACCCAGAGTCAGAAGTCTACTAAAGACTCAGGCTAATATTTTAACTAATATCATCTCGAGCCTTGGGGGCTACATTAGTTCATTCTTTGGCATCCTATGAATGCATAAATCTGGATTGTCTATCCAACTTCATGTTTGGGGGCTAGAGGATATGAAATGAAATAAAGTAAAAGAGTGAGTTGGAATTCTGACTTACATATTGTTCATGGGTAAGCTTGCTTAGACTCATGTTCACTTTAGTAGTAACCTTCTCGGCGAGAGTTAGCAGGATTATTGGTGGTGGCGGAACCACGCCAGCCTTCAGCTTCTCGTCGTGAAGACAAACTTAGTCAAGAAGCTTCGAGAGTTTTACATCCTCGGCTTCTTGCACCTCTTCCTCGGCGGTGATGTTCTGGCTCTCCAAGCATTGCTGAGCCAGTTTCTGTATCTCTTCTGCAGTTTTCTGAGTACTGCTAAGTTTGGTGATACCCGGATTATTGAGAAGGTTATCAGCAAAAACCTCTACCGAGGGAGCATTACCCTTTGAGGGTTCACCCTTATCAGTTGCCGGGTCACCCATGGTGACATCGGTCTGCGAACCAAGGTTTGCTGGCTCAGAATGCTGAGCCAGATCTTCTACAACACTTGGAGATGGAGTAACCTCTCGTGCTGTAGAAGGCTTTGGGGTAGGAGTCGAAGGCGCTGCGGCAGGAGAAGTCAAATTTAACTTTGACTAGCACAGGGGCTTCGATGAGGCACCTTTCCCCTTGCCTTTGATGAGATGTTTAGCTCAGAAGAAGTGATAGAACAACATCGTTATGATTTAGAAGTAATAAGAAATAAAATAAAAAGACCTTGTGAGGAAAATTACCTCTTGACAACATGCATTTCCTTTGTGCCAATGGAGACAGTCGGAATCTTACGCTTTCGGGTAAGTGTCTCCGGCAATGGAACTAGTTCTCCATCATCCTGAGAGAGCTCGGGAGGATATCCCTCAAGAGGAGCAAGCTCCGACTCGGGGAGGTCAGCAAGCTGAAAGAAGAAATTACCTCAGTATTGCAATAAGCTATAACAAAGTATAGATGAACACATATTCAAAGTAATTGTTGGATAACTTACTGGTGTCATAGGATCGTTAGCTGTATACATATCCAAGGAATGTTCCAGAATCTTCCTCTCAATCTGCTCTCTGATCAACCATTTAATCCGGGACTCATAGTCCTTTTTTGAATAAGGGTTGGAGAAGATCCGGAGAGAATCCGTCTTACTCTTGGTGAGTGAATGCATTAGCCAATCACCATGATGTTGGGGAGGCTGGATCCGGCATGCCAGCCAACAGTGGATCAAGTTGGATCCTTTCAGACCCTTGTGCTTCATCAGATATTCGATCCCCCTCTTGGCAAGAAGCAAATCATAGTGAGAGTCGGAGCCTCTATTTCCCAGGACTCTTGGGGCATGGCGGCGCTGTCGATGAAAACCGACAAAGCAGTTGCTTTGCCGGGAGCCAGTCTGTCCTTATGGTAAAAGAACATGGACAACCACTTCTTCACAGACTCACTATCCTTAATCCTAGGATAGATTTGTTCTTTCCTAATAGAAAATCTAAGAGTCCCGGTAATGTAAAGATTACCAGCAGTGATGGAATTTCTCCGAGTATGGAAATAGTACCGGAAAAGAACAAGACTCACCCTAATACCAAGATACCCCTCACACAAAGATGCATAAAAGCTCATTTCTAAAAGTGAGTTTTGGGCGAGATTATGGGGTTGCACTCCATAATGATCTATAACCTCAGAAAAGAAATCTAAGGGAGGAAAACTCAAACCTCTGTCGAGGTGGGTGCCGAAGTGCACACGCTCGTCGGTGTTGGGGGTGGGGATGGTTTGTCCAAAACCGCTCTGCCAGTCACCGGCGTGGAGGAGGCCTTCCTTCTCGACAACACGGATCATGGCGTCGTCAAGGGCGCAGGGGATCCAAATCCCGCAGAAGTTCTCCTTCTCTGTTGTTGTAGAGGCTGTTGCCGCCGTGCTGTAAGATGAAGCCTCAGCCATTTTTTGGGCATATGTGACCTAGGATGGGCAATGCTGTGGGCTTTGGGGGAGGCAGATGACCATTTTTGTAGGAAGCGTCGAAAGGAAGGAGAAAGTACTGGCACTGGTGAGGAAGAAGGAAGAGATATTGACCCCTTATATCCTTCACTTGCGCCAAGATTCGTTCAATATAAAACAGTAACCATGCCACACGTCATGGAAGGAGCTAGGTAACCTCCTTGCGAGGATTACGCCGCCTCAATCTCCACACACACACTAAAACGATGCCTCGGTTCCGCAAAAGGCAAACCCACCAACGGTTGTGCTGACAGGAATGTCTGTTAGGGACATGACTTAACCTTGACTGATGTCAGGTTACATCAGATATCGGGTTCCGTCTTAGTTTGAATTTCAAGCTGTAAACCCGAATGATGTATTCATAGGTCTGGCTTATTTTTGAGACATGGATCCTATCCTTTCTTTTGAAGTTCCAGGAACCCTTCAAGATTCTGCAAGCCGAAGATGGACCAAGCTAGATGAAGATGAAATCAGACTCTGGATCTTGGAGGCTTCTAGGGGCTGCTGTTGGGGATATAATTTCCGGGTATCCTCACTGTGCCTCACTGACCAGGGTGGCCCACTTCAGGATAGATCTTTGCTTCAAGGGCGGCCCAGTCAAGGAGAAGAGATGAAGTCCAGTCCAGCTATAGGAAGGCCCAGAAGACTTACCGACATAGGCCCGTAGTGTTACTTGTAGTTCAAGATGTACTTTGTAAACGACTCTTAGTCGTAGTCGGATAGGTCTCTCCTGTAAACCCTAGGCCGGATATCTATATAATTCGTTCTAGGGACCAGCCTTTAGGGCACCCCCAATAGTCTACAATCTCAACTCGCACATGCGAAACCCTTGTAACCCATATTCTGGCTCTGCCTATTACTGGATTGCTAGCAGGAGTAGGATCCGTCCAAAGCCGGTGGATTCAAACCTGGGTAAGCTTGTGTGCTCACCGTCTCAGAACACTGTACGTCTCACACCCCTCGAGGATCCCTCATGGCGTACTTGTCATCAATCCGACGACACCGACCACCAACTATTCAGGCCCACAGGCGGCCTGTTACTATTCTGGTCTGGCACTGTTCTGGCCTAGTAATTTTGTCGGCCTATTACTGTTCTTGTCTGTTAATTTTTTTGGTCTATTACTGTTCTGGCCTTTAATTATTCTGGTCTTTTACTATTATGGTCGTTTACTGTTGTGGCCTGCTACTGTTCTGGCCCGCTACTGCTCTAGCATGTTACTGTTCTGGTCTGTTACTATTCTGGCCTTTTATAGTTCTAGCCTTTTAATGTTGTGGCATGTTACTGTTTTGGCTAGTTACTATTTTGGCATGTTTCTGTTTTGGCATGCTTCTATTTCGGCCTGCTACTGTTTTGACATGTTAGTGTTCTGGCATGTTACTGTTATGGCCTATTACTGTTACTAGTTCCCACCTATGGGCCATCCCATTACATTTGCGGTCTTTTTCATTTTGGCATTTCTAAAGCCCATGCCAATATCATAAAAGGTGTATAATTAGTGAGCATTTTTACTGTTCATCGTCGTCCTAATACAAGAAAGGCCAATAACAAAGCCCGATACTGTTCCTTAATCGACCTGGCTGGTGTAGTTATCGTACCGCCTACCGCCATGTGTGGACAGCGTCAACTAAATGCCTACATGACCTATGCGAGTTATCTAGATATTACATCAGTTGTAAACTTCTTTAAATTATTACATATTATCAACTCAAGGGAAAGAAAATTCATCATTTGAGTTGACAATTGAGTTGATGGCAGAGTCCTCAATTTGCTCTCTCAATCTATCACCTGCATCTTCCTTTGAGTGTGATAGCTACATTGGAAAACCACTTTGAGACATGATCTTGCAGCCCCTTTTTGGTGGCGATATTAATAATTGCAGTCTAAAACTAAGTAATAACAAGTTAATATGTCAAACAAGACAAACTACTCATTTGACTAATATGAAAGGAGCTATGAACTGGGGTTTACAACTGGTCAATGGTTCAATTATTGACCAACACGTCAGACAAACAGGACAAGCAAGCATGCATTAAACAAGTGTGCCTACCGTGAAATGAGTAATCAAAAAATGTTCGTGTGTGACTTAGAATTTCAGAAAATATAAACTAGCCAGACAGCAAATATATATGGAAGCAGATGTATACCCTAGAATGCAAGAGAAGTTGGGTGACTCAGAATTTGCGCTAAGCTACATAGTGGCATGCAGTTAATGTAGTAGCTAAGATTGAACCAGATAGAAATTATAACCGCATCATATGAGAACTTGTAGAGCAGGAATGCAAACCACGAATGGACTTTATAGTAGAGGATAGTTATGTTGTTGCTTAGGACGAACCAGAACCATATAAGATATATAATGGCATCGCTTGTGAACCAATAGAATAGGACAAACAAGCATTATAAAAGTGTCCTACAATGAAATGAGCAATCAAACAAAGTATTTCTTAGAATTTCAACAAATATAAACTACCTAGGTTATTTCAGCAAATATATATGGAAGTAGTGGTATCTTCTAGAATACAAGAGATGTTGGGTGACTCAAAATTTACGGTGAACTACACACTGGCACGTAGTTACTTTCATAGCTAAGAATCAACCATATAGAAATTATAATGGTATCATAAGAGAACTTCTAGAGCAAACCATGAGTGAACAACATAGTAGAGGACAATTATGCCGCTGCTTAGGATGAACCAACACTAGATAAGGAAATAATGGCATCGCTTGTGAACCTGTAGAATAGGCTGTGCAAACCTACATCTTCATTGTTCCATTTTGAGCTATATGCAAGAAAACAAAAATAATTAGTGTTGCAGCTTTTGAAGAACCATAAGGCAAAAACAAAATTATAATTGAATTAGTATGAAGAGTTTAAATATGTACTATAGGATAGCAGAATGATGCCAATGAGGACATAATAACAAGAACTTATCTCAGGACAAACCAGATGGCAACTATAACTTTAGAGCAGGGAATCCACACTAATATTTCCATTGACTTTAGATTTTGCAAGAATTACACGATAGTAGGCAATGACTGTTGTACGGAGTAGCTAAGAACATTTGCATGACTTAAAAATTTGTAGAGCAGCGAATGCAAACCAACATGTCTAGTGACCTAGTATGTAGCACGAATAACAGGCATGCACATTGACTTGGTGTGTAGCACGATTACAAAAATGTAGTTCACTACGTAGGCTTGAACGTTCTGTAATGCTGACAAAACAAAAAAGAGTTGGAGATTTGGTTACCATGGTCGGATAGGCTTCTAAGCATCATGCCACCGAGGGTGCTACGGTTGCACCAGCTGTTTGCGTCGGGGAAGTAGATCTTGGGTGCTCGATGCCGTCTTGAGCGTGGTGGACGGGAGCATCGCTGCACTACATGGTGGCTCTGGCACGATATAGGTGGCGTGGATGCTGGCGGCGTTGAAGCAGATCTTGGGAAGTCCTTGACGGATTCGGTGTCATGGATGGGAAAGTGGGGAAAGTAAGTCAGGTGCGGTGGATGATGGACTCGGTGACCTGGATCGGGTGCGCTGGGCATCAGTGAGGCGGCAATGGTGTGTTCGATGAGACCGCAGCTGATGCAGCTATGGTATACTGGTGAGTGAGGAGTGCATGGTGTCCAGTTCCGGTGGGCAAAGCCAGCTGGAGAAGTATCGCAGGTGGTTCTGGCCGCTGGAGGCGGTGGTCAAAGAGGCAAGAGAGTGTGAGCGAGGCTATGTTTTTTGAGGATTTTGCATTATCTGTGTGGGGAAGAATCAATTTTTTGAAATATATTGGTAGAAGTACCAACTGGAGAGGGAAATACTATTAATTAGTATTGTTTGAAACGGAGGGGCACACGAAATTTCGCAGTGTTTGAACTGGAGGGGCGTGAGGGAGTGGGGACCACGTGATTTTGGCCATCTAACAATCTTGTCCGTCCATCCAAAATCAACGGCTAGAGGGGATACCTTCGCTTCGAAGGATCTGACATGGACGCCTATGCAAGCAATCGCTAGGTGTCCCAGATTTGACTATAGGGGTAGATGTGTAGGTCACAATGTAGTAGTAGCACACCATTAATCGGGATAGCTGGGGGGCATGTGATTTTTTTGAGGAATAGCTTGGGGGAATATGATTTTGGCACTCCATGAGTTCAAACTTTTACTAATGTACTCCATTTTCAAGAGTGAATGCATGCAGCTCAAAAAAAGTACTTACGTGATTACGTGCTTGATATTAGCAGTGGATTCTAGTGGGTTGATCATATTACTCGCACTCTCTCTCTGTATATGCATTGATCACAGTCTAGTTACTGAGTTGCATGCATGTGCGCACAAGATCCATTTCTTTTATTGAGTGACAAACCTTTTTTGTGCGGTCAAGGCCCCCATCCACTGTTGACTCTCGCTAATCAATGCAGCTCACCATACTGTAGTTTGTAGTCATAACCAAACTTCTAATGAAATCATACTAGTAACTCATAAGCATAGTTACAGTATTGTTTTAGAAGTGTATTTTGCATAGTAGTAGTAGGAACATCATCCAGGGAGATACCGTTACAGTCTTGTCCGTCCAATCCAAAATCAACGGGCCAGAGCAGATACCTTCCCTATGAAGGCTCTGGTGTGAGTGCCTATGCAAGGAATAGTTGGGTGTCCCTAGATAGACTATAGGGGTAGTTGTGCTTGTGACCCAAAGTGCTCCAAACAATAGCTGGGTGTCCCTGGCACTGACGGTGCATTTTATTTTCTCGATAGACACCTCCTCCTAGAGCATATGCAACGTACTAAAAATTCTGAGTCAGGCATCCGCAATGTGCAAAAAATCCTAAGGTTCACCTTATACATTGTGGAGAAAATAAACATGTCTCGCATCCTAAGGTGCACCTCAAGCCTATGGGTTTCCCATAAGGAAATTAAAAAAATGATTTTCCCTCTCTCCTCTCTCTTGCATGAAGCAATATGATAATCTATGTGGGTCCTACCTTGTGGCAAAACTTCACCTCTACAATACGGATGCCAGAAGCCTTAGATATATGTCTAAACGGTGGAGCAGTTGAGTAAGAAAAAGATTTCCTGAGGTAAGTCTAGTACTATACACACTGTCTAGTGCAATAAAGAAATGAAAAAGGAACCAAAGAAGAGAACAAAGTTGAACAAAACTTGCAAGTTAAGAGCAAGTCCAGCATCACACCTATATTTTCTCCCCTATGTGTGTATGTAGGGGCCTTCCCTAAAGGTTGGTCATAGTGGAGAGTAACATAGACTATGACATGCATAAGTTATTAGTATATTTTAATAGAGGAGTAGTTCATTTATTAGGTAATAGAATCATTTCACCTTGGTATGTGTGATTACCTCTCTTCCACCTAAGCAATTTTGCTAAGTTCGACCCTTAGTTACCCATGAAGTTATTTGCTCTATGACTAGCCTAAAAATATTCTTCCAGGAGCAACCCTAAATTATCTCCCCTATATCATAACCACAATATTTTAATAGGGAAGAGAACACTTTATCAAAAAAATCACCCAACAACTCACTCATCGACGTAGGGCCCACACATAGGGGAGGAAGAACAGTTGATATAGTAGTATAGTAGACACTGGATCCCTATACATCTGACAAAGTAGAAGTATGACCAAATTTAAAGATCACTCATTGATGATTTAATTTTTTTGATTCATCATACATACTCTCCCTCCATCCTAATTTTTTTTGATAATTCCCTCCAACCTAATTAAAAAGGATGTCACATATTTGACTAAATTTGAATGTATATGTACACTAAATAGTGACTACTATACAACAAGTATATCATTACAAAATCTCCACAGAGCACATTCGATTGTTAAGAGTGCAATATAATATGCAAAGACGAATGAGAAAAAATGATCCATGCGCCCAAAATAAAAAAAGAGAGAGCCAGGGGAAGTATTCTCCCTTCCTAGTTCCTACTCTAATGCAAAATCTTTCCTTGTCTTAGATTCGGCGATTGCAACATTGTGTCTGCCCTACGCAGGCATGACCTCGACGACCTTCGTAATGGTCGCGACCTCGATGACCAACATGAGATGGATTGTCTCTTCCTACTTAGCGGGGCGTGACCCCAACAACCTTCGCAATGGTAGCCGCTGGCTGTGAAGCTCTGTGACTTCCTTCTTAAAATTTCCGCACTCACCACGAAGCATTGAGGAGTCACGCTCGTAAGATCATGTGAGCTTCTTTTTAAAAGCCAAATAAGCTCGGAGGCGATCACACTCCAGGTTGAACTCAAAGTTTTTCTATAAAATGTTGATGTTATGGCTGTTGATTTCATCTACTTTGGCAGAGATTCTTGCCCGGACTTTCTACATGGAAAATGCATCATCAGTAAGAGAGCATGGAGTGCATGTAGAGGAACATAAAATGCCAATACATTTATAGTGCCTACCTCTCTTCTTGGACCGAGAGCAGGCATGATGTCATTGTACGCATCAAAGATATCTGTCATTCTATCGAACCGTGGGTGGAAAATTTGATGCTCGATCCGCCTGCCCTAGAAGATGTATAGAGACGGTTCAATAGTAGTAGAAGACAACCTAGGAATAAATGGAAGTACAAACCTACCTGGACTCTTGGTCCCATGATAGCCGCTCTTCGGATACATGCGCGAAGACGAGCCCTCACCCCATGGCTGGTCTCCTTTCTCGGTCTGAGCCTACAGGTCCCCCTGCCAGCGGGATTTCTTCACGGCTCTAACCACCGCCATCTTGATGTACTTCCGATGAGACAGGTTATTTTGTGACATCCCAAGATGAAGAAGTAAAGAAGCAAGGGAGAAGAAGTGGAAGAAAATGGTTTATGTGAAGGCGGAGCGAGGTAGTACTAGTAGGAGGAGAGTGAATAGTGGAAGGAAGATGTCAAGGTTTGGGTCTCGTCACCACCCTTTGAGATCCCTCATTGGTACATCTAAGACCCAATGGGCAGGATGAGGCTCTGCCGCAGTAGCAAGGAAAACCTAGGTGTACCAGAGTAGACTATGGGTAGGCCATTATACTAGCGATCGAGCTACTGGCTGTAAATATTTACGACCCACCCAAAGTTCTATACTAATGTCTTGTCAAAGTAGTGGACAAGATTCCATCCGAGAGACGTGTTTTTTATTTGCTTATTCAGCCAGTACGCATGATGGAGTAACACACAAAAAAGGTTTTCTTTATAGTTTCTTTCTACTCAGGTGAGTAGGGCCCCTACCTGGTCTAAATGGTGGAGCAGATTTTATTTTCTTAGGGCATCCACTATATTGTCCACAAGCTATCCATAAGGGAAAAAGGGATAAGGAGTTTCACATACATAGTGGAGCCTATCCATAAGCTCAAAATCTTAAAGGTGACCCTTGTGGGTAGTCCATAAGCATTAAAATATTGTTATTAGGTATAAATAGCAATAGAAAGAAATTCCAGTCACAACAATATGTGAGATTGTAGCTCTTAAACGTGGGTACTATCTTATGGACAAGTTTGGCTAGATACATAGTGGTGCAATCAATTGGTTTATGCTATACTAAGTGGGTCCCATCTTAAGGATTTGTTTTTCTAGATACATAAGTGATGCCAGCGAGTCTAGTAAATTTCTAGTAGATTCGGGAAAAAAGTCTAGTACATTTCTTAGCCACGTTTTGTAATGGCTCACGATGTGCTTGCTCGTACTAGTAGTAGTAGTAGTTGTTGTTGTTGTTGTTGTTGTTGTAGTGGTAGTAGTACTAGTCACAATAAATATACTTAGGGCTTGATGCATAATCATCACAAATGGTCACCAAAAGATCAAACAACAAACTTAAAGAGAACTTAGAGCTTCTTTGGATAACAAGATTTCATTGACTAGGTCATAGGTACAAAACAATGGATTGTAAATCAGAGGAAATATCTTTCTTTGGATCACTAGATTTCAAAACACAGGAATTTAACAGGGTCGTAGGTACAAAACAGAGGAAATATGCAGTAAAGTCATTTCAATGAAACACAGGAAACACGCAGGAAAATTGCCTCAATCCTACGCGAATGAGTGTAAAAAAGTGGATGTTGAAATTCCTATGGGATTAGGGTGTAGAAATCCAATCCATATGAATTTTGGAGGTATGATTCCTTTCATCCAAAGGGTTTTCTTATGAAAAAAAATCCTATCGGTCAAATTCCTCCAAAATTCCTTTGAAAATCCTTCGATCCAAAGAGGCCCTTAATCAAGATGTGCGTGCTCACGACAGATGTACACCTTCTGGCAGGAGGTGATGCGGTCATAGATTTTCATCTTGACACGTCTACGGTGACCTTGAACATAATGCAGTCACCCTCCTTCAACTCATGGAAAGCAGCAAAGGTCACCCACTCTTTGTCCAGGACGATCAGGTCTTTGTTGCGGCTGGCATGGACAACCCACTCGCATTCCTTGCATGCTTGGACCACCACTAGTTTTGGGTAGGACGTCCCTTCACGTAAGGCTTGTAGTAAGTCGAGATGATAAGCCTATACAAGTAATGCTGGACTAACTGGATGTAGAAGCGCCTAGGACGATGCGCGGTTGCATGGTGTCCAACCGACCTAGGGCGTCTTCTCGGTTTGGCAGAATTAGTGACCGACCTGGAAACACTTGCCCTTGCCAAGGCCTCCACTCTCCTGCCCAGCAGCTTCAACTCCCTTGGTATGATGGAGAGAGCATCTTCATAGCCACCTAGAGCTAGAGCAGTCCAACCAAGAATATAGTCCAAGTTCGGAATTACATCTAGGCCATCCTACATGAAAATTACCATTCCGTCATTCCTTTGGAATTACCAAAACACCACAATGCATTGTATAAATTGACTAAAGATCACAATGCGTCATTGCACCATCAAAATAACCTAAATAGCACAAGGTACTAGGTAAATTAAATTTCCTACAGAGCACAATGCATCATCAGAATCACCTAACCCGATGGATCCTCAAAATTATCTGAACAACTACTAGAAGGCATACCATTTAATTAGATTGATTAAATAGCACACTACATAATCTAAATGGATAAAACAACACAATGCATTATCTGGATAGACAAAATAGCATATATGTAGTGCATCATCAAAAATACCAAAATATCACAAGGTATCATGCAACTAAATTTAATAAACAGTGTCTGCACAATCAAAATTACCTAAACTGATGGGTCATTGAAATAATCTGAACACCTAGAAGGCATATCGTTTAATCCTAATCCTAAACAGCAGAACTCGGATCAAAATGGACGAAACAACATACTGAGGATACATGACACAATGCATCATAAAAATATCAAAACGGCACAACGTGTCATGGAAATTTCCTAAACAACACAATGCATCATCTAAGTACCAAAACAGAACCCTGTATCATCGCCATCAAGAATATTCCATAAGTAAGCAGAACAACACAAAAGACAATTATCAAGAATATGACATATAATGAACAACACAAAAGACAATTATCAAGAATATGACATATAACTGCAGTTCAACAAAGGACCTGCAGTACACGTTGCAAAAATCTGACTAGATGCACATCAGATTTTTGTTAAAGCCCCAATCCTCTAGATCTAACCTTGTTGCAGTTGGGGGGCATGAACTTGCACAAGGGTTGATGGGTTGAGTAGATGAACAGGGCGCCACTGATGAAGAACCAGCCAGATACACCGAAGAAGCACAGACAATCGTTGATGAAGGGGGAGCCACCGATAGGGGTTCCACCGCATACATTCTGAAATTTGGCACATTGGGAATGAGAGTCCAACCTACAGAAGAAAAGGACGCGTCCGCCACCGCATGAGCATTTGGTCCCAACGCACATGGCATCGGAGGCTTCGACGACTGCTTGGTGGGCGATGGGAGTTTTGGCACGGCCGGCCGAAACCCTAAGGGCGACGGACACCTCACCTTGGAAATGACCCACACACACACGAAATGAGAAGGGCGCTTCAGAGAGGGCACTGCGGCCGGTGGAATCGAACAAGCCACCTATAGCTCCGAATCAGAGCTTGATGAGGACCCCAGCTCAACCATAGACAAAGGTTTTGTCATTGGTTTCATCGAAGCAACGGCTGGGTTAATGTCAACACTCGGATTTTTAATCCCAGATGCCAGTTATGCCATACCTCACAATCCCAGGATTACCATTTTTGCGAGACATAACAGATTGATATCATAGTACATCATCCATTACAAACCATTATAAGGTCTTACAAATAAAGGATCGCATGATCCGGTCTTAATACAATCAAAGCAGCAGAATAATAAATGTAGTAGTGGGCTCCATCTTCAGGGTCACAGGCAGTTCTAACGATGGGAGATGATCCTAGTTGTCGTAGACCTCCTACTGTCCCTCATCCTAGTATTCCTGCTCATAGTCTGGCCACGGGAATAGCCAGGGTAAAAATCATGAGTACTCTTTAAGTACTCACAAACTATCACTAACAAGTAAGGTAGTTCTAGTAGGAATCTTAAGCTCTAGGTTTATTTGCAAAAAGCCAGGTTTATCTAGAACTGAGTTTAGAAGTAAAGAAAACTAAGTTGAGGTTCTAAATCACTTAAGTGGGAGCTTAGTTTTCATGTTCACAACCATGTTGTGGTCAAGAAAGTCATAGTTCACTTCACAAGTCATTTTGAAAACATCTGACGACGGAACAGTATGGCCACTCCAACTGTCCATGACCGCGGACGCGGCTATTCGAATAGTTTGACACTCTGCAGAGGTGGTACATTTCACCACAAAATTCGATACATCCGTCAGGGATAACCCTGAATCAATCATACTTAGTATGCGAATAATCAATCATAACCTTTCAATTACACACCCTAGTATAGGCACCTCCCCTATGAGCTTGGCCTCCTAGCCATGGCCATCTGCCATCCTGGGCACTGCATAGGTGGACATTCACACTCATGAGGTAGCCTCAGCTCAAACCTCTTCCGCGAGGGAACCCACACTAAGGCATATAAACTTCCGGCTAAGCCCTACCCAATTCAGGTATTGTGGTTGTACGGTAAAATTGGAATGGTATCACATCCGAACCCAACCATCAGTTTTATAAAAGGGCTAAGGCTCATGCCTCAACATCTAGATCATCAAACCATTGTGTTTCTCAACACATGTCAAAACATCTTAATAGAATGAATCATCATTCCAAGGTTTTCATAATCAATTTCACCAAGTATTCCCATCTAAAGTGATCAACTTTTATGCTTAGCACTAGCCACTAAAGTTGAGGGTATTCCCTAATGAGGGGTGCAAATCTCCAATCTCATGGAATGGAATGACATCTAAGTAGGACTACTTAGGCCTAGTTTTATACTCTTTATACTATCTATACTATTTTTCCAAAACTCAAAAAACACTAGCTAAAAGTAAAGAACTTTGGTAAAGTAAAAGAATAAAGCTTGCAAGTAAAACTTGGGATTGGTATAATCAAAGTTGCATAACTAAGCATGCCTAATGCATCTTTCTTAGGTTATCTTGCAAGGATGACTTGTATAGGTATGAGACTTGCAAGTGTTAGCTTGCATAGTTCTAACTTTCACGTAGTGATGGCTTGTATAGGTATAATACTTGCAAGTGTTAGCTTGCCTTGAGTAGTGCAGTGCTTGAAGTTCTCCTCTTCTTCTTCTTGGTAGTACTCCTCCTCCTCGTATCCCAGGTCGGTACTATCGTCTATAAATGAATACGGGGTACACAATCACCAAACAATACTTAACTACTTCTATTTAGCACACTAAGGTTCACACTTGATGATCTAGCATCATCACAATCATTACATGAAATAAATGCTTAGTCTTATTTCTTTTATTTTAGAAAAGTAATTTCTACTCATTGAAAATACTTAAGATTTAATATTCTCCAATTAAAATATGGGATCATGTTGACACATGTCATCACCACATATTCTAATACATGGGAATGTGATTTAAATGGTTGGTCATATTTTAGAAAATTTAAGATTATTATTTAATAGAATTAAAGTGACTAGAAATGCCTATATAGCATTCATTTGGTACTAGTCCAATGTCACTGCATGTAAACCTAAATATTTTTACATATTCATATAGATCTTATCAAATGTGATTTTTGAGAGTTGGAATCAACTCAAATGCATTTATGGTTGATTTTTGAAAAATGTTTGAAGTTGGAAAAGTCTCTGTCTTGTTATTTCTGTTATAGGTGATCTATAATTCCAATTGATTTGAATCCACGGGCTTGGATAGATAATTTGAATACCTTTCTAAAAAAATTGGAACCATGCAATTTGGTTCAGTGAAACTCTTTGAATTGATTTTTGAATCTACTGACAGAAAATGGTTTTCACTAAATTGGAAAATACTTATTTGAATTCCTAGGCCTGCGCGGGAAACTAAATGGGCCGGCCCAATCTGCACAGCACAGCGCAGCGGGCTGCTGACAAAACGGACCCACTAGTCAACGACTTAAACTAACCGAAACGGTATCGTGCATCCTAGGCCATATGTTTAAAATCTAATCTAACAGCTGACATTCATCGTCTTCGACGAACAGCTCCGGCGAGGAATTAAACCTAACGCGGTGGTGGGGGTCTGGCGAGGCTCACCTGGGCTCTAGCTAGGGTCGGCAATGGGGGCGAATGACGTGGTTGACGACGGCGGTTCGAACGGTGGTCGCGGCGGCTCCTGGGGCGGCTCCACTCGACGGCGCCCTTCTCCTCCTGTAGCGGCGGGCTCTGGCCAAATACCGGTGAGGAAGCGCTCGCCTTGCTCCGGGGAAGGGTGTGGGAGACTCAGTGAGGAGTAGGGAGTGTGTTGGTGTGGAGAAAAGAGGCGGAGAAGGTCTCTATTTATACACCGACAAAGTGACATTGCGGCATGGGCTCGGGCTCGTCGGTGACAATGATACAGGCGGCTAGCAGCGTGGCTAAGGGTAGGGGACGGTATGGTGTTCCCTGGCGGTCATCATGGGTGTAATGGCATGGCACATGGCGGTCTAGGTTGGTCGGGGCGCGTGCGATGCTCTGCGCGGGAGCGACGGTGTTCGAGATGGCGCATGGGTGCTATAGGTCGTGCAGCCGCAAACGGGGGTCTCTGGGAGGTGGCTGTGATCATGGCGAGTGTGCGCGTGCACGGAGGGAGCGAGGCGCGGTCTATGCGAGCTGGTCGGGTGCGGCGCTCTGGCGCGCTCTCGGCATGGCGCAAAGAGAGTGGGCACAACACTGCTGGGGTAGTCTAGGGATCTCCTGTGGTCATGGCTTTGACAGGGGTGGCGGTGGACGGTGGCGTGTCTGGTGCGTGCCGTGGGCGAGGGCGGTGTGGCCTTTGTCGCTTTGTCCACGGTCGGCCAGCGAGGCTGGCTTCGGGCGACACTTCACTGGCGCAACGGCAAAGGGGGGCTACGTGTCTTGTGCTGCTAGAGGCTAGGGGAGACAGGGGGTGGAATGAGGGCATTTGGTTGAATGATCACTACTCAAAACAGTGAAGTTAGGCCAGGTTTGATTAGTGTCTGCAAGGTGTTTGTCTTAATGGCCACAAGAGATTAAGTTTGAAAATTTTGAATGAAATTTGGTGAGTGTTTTGATCTTATACTTGAGTATCTATGTTTGCTTGGAAAAGTCAAGTGGAATTGATAGTTTTTGCAAAATGGTGATCTTACCATATGGACTAGATTCAAATTTGAACTGTCCTTTAAATAGATTTGAAAATAGTTTTGGTGAGTTTATAAAGTGGGCTTGGGTTCACTTGTACTTGGTCTAGCAAGGGGTGGAAATAAGTGGAATTGTTTCTATTAGAAATTGTCTTCTAGGAACACTCAAAGTGGCCTAGTGGTTAACTTTGGTCAAAATGACCATTAGCTTATTTAATTCATATTTGATTTCTTTTTCTTTTGATTTTGTTTGCAATTGGCCTAGATGATGTATTATTCACCTTTAAACCATTTATCATCATTTGTAGCAATCAAACATGGCAATTTCAATCAATTCTACACAAATGCAAATTACACATGCATTCATATAGATTTTTGGAATAAAAGTTTTTGTTAACCCTAAACTTGGGTGATTAGAACTTGATAATCTTGATTAGGGTTTTTGGGGTGTTACAAACCTTCCTTCCTTAAACAAAATCTCGTCCCGAGATTTAAGAAAAACTAGGAACTAAAGAGATTTGGAAACTCAGTCCTAATGTAATCTTCTCGCTCCCAAGTAGCTTCTTCTTCGACATGGTTGCTCCATTGGATCTTGAGAAACTTGATACTCCGGATCCTGGTGGTTCTGAAGGCTTCTTCGAAAATACGAATGGGCACTTCACGATATGTCCGATCCTTGTTTATATCTATGGCTCGGTGATCGATGTTCTTGAACACTTCGGTCTTCTCCGGAACTTCTAGGCATTTGCGAAGTAACGAGATATGGAATACATTATGGATGGCTGACGTCTCCTCCGGCAGTTCCAGTTGATATGATACTTCTCCTCGGCGATTCAAAATCTTGAAGGGCCCAATATATCTGGGGGTAATTTCCCTTTCAGTTGAAAACGTTGCATTCCTTTCAAGGGTGATACTTTGAGATACACAAAATCTCCGACATTGAAGGTCAGGTCTCGACGTCTCTTGTCAGCATAACTCTGTTGTATGGATTGGGCTGTCTTGAGGTGTTCACATACTTTGTGAAACTTCTCTTCTGCTTCTCGTAGGATGTTGGGTCTGAAGATCGGACTCTCTCCTACTTGCGACCAATTCAAGGGGGTACGACACTTTCTTCCATATAAGAACTCAAATGGGGCCATTTGCAAACTGGCTTGATAACTGTTGTTGTATGTGAATTCTGCAAAAGGCAGACAATCTTCCCATTTTGATCCATATTCTAGAACACAAGCTCTCAACATATCTTCTAATATTTGGTTGACTCTTTTAGTTTGTCCATTAGTCTGTGGGTGATAAGCTGTGTTGAAGTTCAGCTTGGTTCCTAATCCTTCTTGGACTTTCTGCCAAAATCTTGAGGTAAACTGGGTTCCTCTATCCGATACTATAGTCTTAGGGGTTCCATGCAAACTGATGATTCTAGCAATGTACAACTCTGCTAGCTTCGAACTCTGGTAGGTGGTCTTGACAGGTATAAAATGGGCTACCTTGGACAGTCTATCAACTATTACCCAAATAGAGTCATTTCCCCTACTAGATGTAGGCAAACCGGTGATCAAGTCCATTCCGACAGAATCCCATTTCCATTCCAGAATCTGCAATGGTTGCAAAATTCCTACGGGTCTCTGATGTTCCGCTTTGACTCTCTGACAGATATCACACTTGGCTATATAGCTTCCGATTTCTCTCTTCATCTTGTGCCACCAAAATTGCTCCTTCAAATCCTAATACATCTTCGTTCCTCCAGGATGGATAGAATAAAGAGTATCATGAGCTTCTTGCATGATAACTTGCTTCAACTCGGAATCTGCTAGCACACAGATACGTCCTTTGTACCACAAAACTCCCTCTTCATCTTTGGTGAATCCGGGTACCTTCCTTGTACCAATGCGACGCTTGATTCCATCAATACTTGCATTTCCTTTCCGCGCTTCCTTGATCTGACTGATCAAAGTGGGTTGAAGTTCAATGCTTGCTAAAAATCCTTTGCTAACTAGCTCCGTTCTAAACTTCTCCAACTCCTCATGCAAACTTGGCTGGGTTTCTTTAATCATGGTGTTTAATCTACATGACAATTTGCTAAGAGCATCCACTACCACATTGGCTTTGTCGGGGTGATAGTGAATGTCAAGGTCATAATCCTTGATTAACTCTATCCATCTCCTTTGCCTCATATTCAGCTTCTTCTAGGTGAAAATATACTTTAGGCTCTGGTGATCCGAATAAATCTCACAGCGGTTACCCATAAGGTAATGACGACAGGTCTTCAAGGCTAAAACTATGGCTGCTAGTTCAAGGTCATGGGTAGGATAGTTTTGTTCATGTTGCTTCAGTTGTCTAGACAGATACGCTATGACTTATCCTTCTTGCATCAACACACATCCGAGACCAATCTTGGATGCGTCACAATACACATCAAAAGGCTTCTTGATATCCGGCATAATCAAGATTGGGGCTGAAATCAATCTCTTCTTGATCTCATGAAAACTTGCTTTACATTTGTCTTTCCATTCAAACTTCTTATCTTTCTTCAACAATTGGGTCATCAGTCTTGCGATGCTCGAAAATCCTTCAACGAACTTGTGGTAATATCCCGCTAATCCGAGAAATGCGCGGACTTGGGTTTGAGTGGTTGGGGCTTTCCATTCTTCAACATCTTTGATCTTGGCGAGATCGATAGTGACTCCTCCCGCTGACACAATATTTCCTAGGAATCGTACTTCCTTCAACCAAAACTCACATTTGCTAAACTTGGCATACAACTGATGCTCTCTAAGGGTTTCAAGGATGGTTCTCATGTGTAGTTCATGGTCTTCTTCTGACTTGGAATAGATCAGAATATCGTCGATAAAAACAATGACAAACTTATCCAGGAAGTTCATAAAAATCTTATTCATGAGATTCATGAAATAAGCGAGGGCATTGGTTAATCCAAAAGACATGACCGTATACTCGTACAATCCATATCTGGTGGTAAAGGCGGTCTTTGGAATATCCGTTGCATGAATCTTGAGTTGTTGATAACCAGTTCTAAGATCAATCTTAGAAAACACTCTGGCACTAGTCAACTAATCAAACAAATCTTCTATCTTTGGTAGTGGGTACTTGTTCTTGATGGTGACGTCATTCAGCTTCCGGTAATCTGTGCACAAACGGTTACCTCCATCTTTCTTATCCACGAACAAAACAAGCGATCTCCATAGCGATGCGCTTGGTTGAATCAAACGTTTCACCAGCGTAGCATCAAGTTGTTTCTTCAGATCCACTAATTCAGATGGGTTCATACTATAAGGTCTCTGAGCTATGGGTTCGGTTCCAGGAATTAGTTCAATGATGAACTCTATATCCCGATCTGGGGGCATACCGGGAAATTCATCCGGGAATACGTCGGGGTATTCACAGACTACTCTGACTTGGTCTAGGGTTGGTTGGGCTAGACTCTTGTTGTATTTGAATTGACGGGGCAAGGTTTCAGATACATGTTGTACTAATACTCTAGAGCTACTGGTCATGGTTATGGATTTCTTGGCATAGTGGATTAATCCTTTATGTTTCGACATCCAATCCGTTCCTAGTACTACTTCTAAACCTTTAGTTCCGAGTACTATTAGATTAGCATAAAAATCTATGCCATGGATTCTGATAGGTATAGCCTTGCAAATTTTTCTAGCTTTGGTGGTTGAACCAGGTATTTGAACTATCATAACATGCTTCAATTTTGTTGGTTGAAGCTTACTAGTGCATGCAATTTTTTTGTAACAAACGAGTGCGATGCTCCAGAATCAAACAGCACTCTTGCTAAAACTGAGTTAATAGAAAACATACGCATCACAACATCAGGCGTATCCTGAGCTTCTTGAGCATTCATGTGGAACAGACGGCCATTGCGGTTGAGCGAGTTCCCTGGGGCAAATCTCCTTCCAGGCTGAACATGTCACTACTGCTGAGCGGGTGCATTCACATTGGTGGCTGCTGCAAGCTTCTTGGGACACTCGTTGGAGTAGTGACCCTTGACTCCACATTCAAAGCAAGTAATCTAGGACTTGTCTTTTGCTGCAACATGCACAACATTGCTTCTAGTCCTTGGGGCAGTATTGTTGTTGTTGTTGTTGGACTTGGGTGGTGCACGGTTGAAGTTATTGGAGTTGCCGGGGTTATTGTTGTGGTTTCCTCCAGACTTCAGGTTTCCTCCTCTATGATTGGGATAGTTGCGACAGGACATAAGGGGTATGTTGTTTCTTGGGGCATATCCTGCAGATGGGTTGGGGAGATACTTATGGGTATTGTGGGATCCAGTCTGGTGCATCATCCTGCGCTTGCGATTATTATTGGCTTGGTTGATCTTTCCTTCCATCTGAATGGCAGAGTCCACTAGCTCTTCTAGCTCTTCTAGATCTTCAAAACAGATGTTGACTAACACAGTCTGCATCTCATCATGCAGTCCATTTACGAACCTCTCCTTCTTCTTTGCTTTAGTGTTGATCTCATCATGGGCATACCTAGCTAGGGACAAAAATTTGTCACGGTACTCCACTACCGTCATCCTTCCTTGCTTCGGTTCTCTGAACTCATCTCTCATCCTGGTGACCAAACCTTGGGGCACATGGGTGCGACTGAACTTGATCTTGAATGCTTCCCAAGTCATCATCTGACTGTCGTTCATGGTACGGGTGCTATTCCACCAGGCTCTTACATCTCCTGCCAGATAATGAGTGGCAAACAGTACCTTCTCATTGGCTTCAACTCCTGCGACCTCCAGGTTGTTCTCCATGGTTTGTAGCCAGTCATCAGCATCTAAGGGATCCTCAGACTTACTAAAGATAGGTGGGTTGGTATTCTAAAAGTTCTTGAGTTTGGATCCATGATGATCTTGGTTTCCATGGACTTGATTATTGTGGGCCATCTGAGCTATCTGTTGGAGAGTGGCTAGGTTGGCTTGGCGTTCGGCTCTACTAGCTTCACGGTCGGAAACAAGGATTTGCATAATCTGCAGCATTGGGTCCTGAGATGAACTGCTTCCTTCTCGATTTCCACGAGTCATCTGAAGATTGAGATAGATAATGAGATAAGAGGGAAATTTCTAAGGTTCATGGTTTTCTTTCAAAAGCTTAAACTTTGAGTTTGACTCAGGTTTTTCAAACTAACACTTCCTCTCATTCATTCATTCATTCATTCATTCCACACAATACAAACACACACCACAACACAAAACAGATGGTTTTAAGAACCATTCTGTGAAACTACGATATAGTGGGACCGGATACAACTCACTCCGACGGTAGTACTCAGGTGCATCTAATCATCATCAATGAAGTTGGAATCATCATCAGTGTGGAACTCCATGGCATCATCCTCCAGGTAGTCGTTGTCATCACTGAGGTAAGAGTAAAGATCTCCCTGTATATCTTCACCTTCCTCCTCCTCCTTTGCTTCAAGCTGGATTTCCTGTTCACGGATGGTCTTCTCGAGAGCAGCCACCTTCTTGCGAAGACAATTGATGGTGCGATCCTTCTTGTCACGCTGATGACGAAATTATTGGTGCTCCTTGGCGAGAATGGTGAGGGTCTGGTCCTTCTTGACTACAATGGCATGGTTGTGGTTGGCGTAGGCACGAGCGTTGTCCAACTCCTTTTGTCTATCATACAACATGAAGTCAAGATTGTCCACCTGGTGCTTCAGCTCCGGGTGTCCTGGCATCTCCAATGGAATTCCCATAGAATCACTCCTTGCGAAGTGAGCAAAGCGAGTTCCCTGGATCAGGTTGATGTTCTATCCACAAAGACGGGCAAGAGCTTCATGCATGGCCCTGGCTAATCCATCTAGCGAGTTTTTCACCCTCAAGGTGAATTGGATCTTCTCCGAAGTGGGTGCTTCCATCTTGCCTCTGAGATCTACAACTATCAGCCATTGTAGATCTCCTCCTACGTGATCGTTGAGTTGTGCCCCAAAGAATTCCGGGTGCGGGCGCTCTAGATACTCTGATAGTGCATCTAGATCCCTCTCAAAAATTAGGTGGCCTTCGTTGCCCAACTGGTAGAACTTGCTATACTAGACTTCCATCTATAAGAATTTAGGATGAGTAAGTTAGTGGGGTGATCAAGTGTGTCAAATTTTATGTAGGATTGCAAGAACTTTTGAGGAACATGATTTTTTTTGAAAGAATCTCAAGGATAAGAGTAGGAATAGGTTTTCATAAATACTCACTTCTTTTGTTTGGAAACTAAGTTTTTGTTTGGACGTCCATTCTAACTAGGGTCTCCTATTGTCAGGATGGCTCTGATACCAACTTGTCAACACCCGGATTTTTAATCGCAGATGCCTGTTATGCCATACCTCGCAATCCTAGGATTACCATTTTTGCGAGACATAACAGATTGATATCACAGTACATCATCCATTACAAACCATTATAAGGTCTTACAAATAAAGAATCTCATGATCCAGTCTTAATACAATCAAAGCAGCGGAATAATAAACGTAGTAGTGGGCTCCATCTTCAGGGTCACAAGCAATGCTGACGATGGGAGATGATCCTAGTTGTCGTAGATCTCCTGCTGTCCCTCATCCTGGTAGTCCTCCTCATATTCTGGCCATGGGAATAGCCAGGGACAAAGCCATGAGTACTCTTTAAGTACTCGCAAACTATCACTAACAAGTAAGGTAGTTCTAGTAGGAATCTTAAGCTCTAGGTTTATTTGCAAAAAGCCAGGTTTATCTAGAACTGAGTTTAGAAGTAAAGAAAACTAAGTTGAGGTTCTAAATCACTTAAGTGGGAGCTTAGTTTTCATGTTCACAACCATGTTGTGGTCAAGAAAGTCATAGTTCACTTCACAAGTCATTTTGAAAACATCTGACGACGGAACAGTATGGCCACTCCAACTGTCCATGACCGCGGACGCGGCTATTCGAATAGTTTGACACTCTGCAGAGGTGGTACATTTCACCACAAAATTCGATACATCCGTCAGGGATAACCCTGAATCAATCATACTTAGTATGCGAATAATCAATCATAACCTTTCAATTACACACCCTAGTATAGGCACCTCCCCTATGAGCTTGGCCTCCTAGCCATGGACATCTGCCATCCTGGGCACTGCATAGGTGGACATTCACACTCATGAGGTAGCCTCAGCTCAAACCTCTTCCGCGAGGGAACCCACACTAAGGCATATAAACTTCCGGCTAAGCCCTACCCAATTCAGGTATTGTGGTTGTACGGTAAAATTGGAATGGTATCACATCCGAACCCAACCATCGGTTTTATAAAAGGGCTAAGGCTCATGCCTCAACATCTAGATCATCAAACCATTGTGTTTCTCAACACATGTCAAACCATCTCAATAGAATGAATCATCATTCCAAGGTTTTCATAATCAATTTCACCAAGTATTCCCATCTAAAGTGATCAACTTTTATGCTTAGCACTATCCACTAAAGTTGAGGGTATTCCCTAAGGAGGGGTGCAAATCTCCAATCTCATGCCATGGAATGACATCTAAGTAGGACTACTTAGGCCTAGTTTTATACTCTTTATACTATCTATACTATTTTTCCAAAAATCACAAAACACTAGCTAAAAGTAAAGAACTTTGGTAAAGTAAAAGAATAAAGCTTGCAAGTAAAACTTGGGATTGGGATAATCAAAGTTGCATAACTAAGCATGCCTAATGCATCTTTCTTAGGTTATCTTGAAAGTATGACTTGCATAGGTATGAGACTTGCAAGTGCTAGCTTGCATATTTCTAACTTGCACGTATTGATGGCTTGCATAGGTATAATACTTGCAAGTGTTAGCTTGCCTTGAGTAGTGTAGTGGTTGAAGTTCTCCTCTTCTTCTTCTTGGTAGTACTCCTCCTCCTCATATCCCGGGGTCGGTACTATCGTCTATAAATGAATACGGGGTACACAATCATGAAACAATACTTAACTACTTCTATTTAGCACACTAAGGTTCACACTTGATGATCTAGCATCATCACAATCATTACATGAACTAAAGGCTTAGTCTTATTTCTTTTATTTTAGAAAATTAATTTCTACTCATTGAAAATACTTAAGATTTAACATTCTCCAATTAAAATATGGGATCATGTTGACACATGTCATCACCACATATTCTAATACATGGGAATGTGATTTAAAGGGTTGGTCATATTTTAGAAAGTTTAAGATTATTATTTAATAGCATTAAAGTGACTAGAAATTCCTATATAGCATTAATTTGGTACTAGTCCAATGTCACTGCATGTAAACCTAAATATTTTTACATATTCATATAGATCTTATTAAATGTGATTTTTGAGAGTTGGAATCAAATCAAAAGCATTTATGGTTGATTTTTGAAAATGTTTGAAGCTGGAAAAGTCTCTGTCTTGTTATTTTTGGTATAGGTGATCTATAATTCCAACTGATTTGAATCCAATGGGCTTGGATAGATAATTTGTATACCTTTCTAACAAAGTTAGAATCATGCAATTTGGTTCAGTGAAACTCTTTGAATTCATTTTTGAATCTACTGACAAAAAATGGTTTTAACTAAATTGGAAAATACTTATTTGAATTCCCAGGCCTGCGCGGGAAACTAAACGGGCCGGCCCAATCTGCACAGCACAGCGGAGCGGGCTGCTCACAAAACGGACCAACTAGTCAGCGACTTAAACTAACTGAAACGGTATCGTGCATCCTTGGCCATACAATTAAAATCTAATCTATCGGCTAAGATTCATCATCTCCAACGAACAACGCTGGCGAGGAATTAAACCTAACTCGGCAGTGGGGGTCTGGCGAGGCTCACCTGGGCTCCAGCTAGGGTCGGTGATGGGGGCGAACGATGTAGTCGACGAAGGTGGTTCGAACGGTGGTCGCGGTGGCTCCTGGGGCGGCTCCAATTGACAGCGGCCATCATGGGCGTAATGGCATGGCACATGACTGTTTAGGTTGGTCGGGTGCATCGATGCTCTACGCGGGAGCAACGGTGTTCGAGACGGTGCACGGGTACTACGGGTCGTGCGGCGGCGAACGGGGGTGTCTGGGAGGTGGTTGTGATCATGGCGAGTGTGTGCGTGCGCGGAGGGAGGAAGGCGTGGTCTGTGCAACGTGGTCGGGTGCGGTGCTCTGGCGCGCTCTCGGCACGGCGCAGAGAGAGTGGGCGCGACGCTGCTGCGGTGGTCCAGGGCTCTCCAGTGATCATGGCTTGGACATGGGGTGGTGGTGGACGGTGGCGTGTCTGGTGCGTGTCGTGGGCGAGGGCGGTGTGGCCTCTGTCGCTCTGTCCATGGTCGGCCGGCGAGGCTGGCTTTGGGCGATGCTTCACTGGCGAACCGACAAAGGAGGGTTACGTGTCTTGTGCTGCTAGAGGCTAGAGGAGACAGGGGGTGCAATGAGGGCATTTGGTTGAATGATCACTGCTCAAAATAGTGAAGTTAGGCCAGGTTTGATTAGTGTTTGCAAGGTGTTTGTCTTAATGGACGCAAGAGATTAAGTTTCAAAATTCTGAATGAAATTTGGTGAGTGTTTTGATCGTATACTTGAGTATCTATGTTTCTTGGAAAAGTCAAGTGGAATTGATTTGATAGGTTTTTGTAAAATGGTGATCTTACCATATGAACTAGATTCAAGTTTGAACTATCCTTTAAATAGATTTGAAAATAGTTTTTTGAGTTTGTAAAGTGGGCTTGGGTTCACTTGTACTTGGTCTAACAAGGGGTGAAAAGAAGTGGAATTGTTTCTGTTAGAAATTGTCTTCTAGGAACACTCAAAGTGGCCTAGTGGTTAACTTTGGTCAAAATGACCATTAGCTTATTTAATTCATATTTGATTTCTTTTTCTTTTGATTTTATTTTGAATTGGCCTAGATGATGTAGTATTCGCCTTTAAACCATTTCTCATCATTTGTAGCAATCAAACATGGCAATTTCAATCAATTCTGCACTAATGCAAATTACACATGCATTCATATACATTTTTGGAATAAAAGTTTTTGTTAACCCTAAACTTGGGTGATTAGAACTTGATAATCTTGATTAGGGTTTTTGGGGTGTTACAGTTAATGACTAAGAGTTGTGAGGTGAGGGTGGGAATGGGATATCGAGAGAGGGAATGGTAGGGGAGGAGTTAGAGAATGGGAGTGGGTAACCCACTATCCACTTTAGTAGTACCGTACTACAAAAAAACTACATTTCACATATCATCACTTTTTTACAAACTAGTTCATTTCTTTGAACTGACTAAAATAGTGGGTACCCTTTAGGTTTCAAACTTCCATCTGGTACCTATTTTGCTAGTAGTAAGTACAGTACAATACTTTTTGTTACCCTCCATGGTAGTTTAAAACATTTTTTAGATAGAGGAAATTGCACGATCCACCATCTTTTCATCGCACCTTTGCACAAAACACTTGGTGGACTTCATTTTTACACATTTTTTATGGTTTTTGGCCTAATATGCACAAATTTGGCCAGTCAGTCCTGTAATGACCGATTTAACCTCATTAATAGCAATACTGACAAGTGGTCCCCGAATGTCATTGCTCCCATTCACACACAAAGATTGAATGATGCTAAAAACTAGATACTAACGATATTTATCACCCACAATACTTTGTGGATGCATGTAGCTGGGATGTAAGAGACTTATTTCATATGAAACGCCAATGTTTACACAAAGGTACCAAACTATTAGTCCATCGCACATTATATTTGTGAAGGCTTTATTTGGTCATAATAAACTTGTTTTTGAACATAACTGGTTTGTACATAAGATTTGATGTTTCATGCACACAACCCAATGTCCATCGAAGAGTTTCTTTTAAAATGTATGTTTATTACACCTCACACAAAAAATCACCCCGATTTATCATAAACTTTAAGCAGATAATTATTTTCCTAGGATTTATTTTCTTGAGAGCAAGCACGGTGAATATGCCTCGGAATGCCATAAGCCTAGTTTCTAGACAAAGTTTATACATGTTTCACTGACGATTATGAAGTTTTTTGAGTTCTCAAGGTTTCCTAGCAAACTTCACACTCTTAAACTAATTTAAGCTGATTTATCAATGTTAGATAAAATTTGAACTATGAGTAATTAGTAGATTGCTCTTAAAGTTATACAAGTATCTTTTGAAGGTACCCACCCAAACTGTCAATATATCAGAAACCAATGAATTTGTTGAATTCAACTTCTTGCTAAGAATTTGCATGTACAAAATTTGACTTTTATTTGAAAACAATTAAAAAAACTACATAATGACCTCTGCCTTGTACTACTTGCCGTGAAAAATAATTATTATCTAGAGAGTTCACATATAAAAAACAAACTAATTGAAAATATGGCCTGCCATGTATGAACATATCCATAGGCTTCAGGCCGAAAGACAAGCTAAATGGCCTTATATATGTACAACATACTTCATGGTAATGTTCTCATATTTGGTAGATGAGTGCATCTTGGCATGGTGAACAATAATGCTACCAGTACTAGGAGTTTCCAAAATTTGGGAATAAATTATTTTCAAATTTGAACTACAAGTAAACATGATAGAATGCTCTTAAAAGTTACAAACATCCTTCGAGTCTTTATGGTACCGAGGCGGTCAATACTTCAAAAACCAACAAGAGTTCTATAGGATTAAAGTTCTTGCTACAAATATGCATGTTGACAATTTGATCCTCACTAGCTATGAACGAAAATAATGAAAACCCTAAAAATGAAGCCTTCTTCATGGCGTCGTCTTGCGTGCACTACTATTTGCACTGAAAAATAATTAATAACAGTGAGTCATCATAAATTACAAAAAATTAGTTACACAATGAATGTCCCATAGTGTATGAACGCTCTTGGATTTCAAGCCGAACAAAAAATGTAACAATTATATGCACATCGTATTGTATTGTAATCTTCCATTATTTGGTAGATGTGTGCATATTGGCAAGGTAAAAAATGGTGGCAACCATGGTTTCCAACTTATAAGAACAATAAAACTTTTTCAGTTTTCGAAGTGACCGGATTTTTTCTGTAACAAATACAAAGAAAAATGGCCCAGAGTACCACAACAACAACCCTAGTTTTCAGACAAAGTGTGGACCTTGATACACTTACGATCGATAACCAAGTTTTATGAGTTCTCAAGCTTCCTAGACAACTGTTTTCCTTGCTTAATTTTAGGGTGCTCGTGCTAAATGTATGGACCTCGATGTAATTTTTACATTTTTTAGGTCCTTGATGTAAAACATACTCCCACCGTCCATACGTGTAAAATTTGAACCTAAAAGCAGGTGGTAACATTTAAAGATATTTAAGATTATTAGTTGTCGATGAGTATGAACATTCTTGCATTTCAAGCCGAACGACCAAGGTCATGGCCATATCTACATCATACTTTATGCTGATGATGATCCCATGTTCAGGAATTTTCATGCCACCAAATTTGGCCATATATTTTGAAAACAAACAAAGAGAAAGTAGTATGAACAGTATAGCTCGATCAACTGCTCTCTCGAGAAGGAGCCGCACTCGACTACTTGTCTTGCTTAATTTTAGGGTGCTTCGTGCTAAATGTAAGGACCTCTATGTAATTTTCTCCATTTTTAGGTCCTTGATGTAAATTGTACTCCCACCATCCGTGATGTTCCCATATTTGGGAGTAAATGGGTGTGAATCATGGCATGGAACGATGCTGCCACTCGGAGTTTCCAACCATTAGGAAAGGAAAAAAATCAATTTTCCAAGTGACATGAGTGTATTTTCTGTAAAGAAAGTAGGAAAAATATGTATTTTATATAGAAAAAACAAAGAGAAAGAAGAGAAACTATGAGCACAGAGGAAGCAACTCAAGAGAGCAGCGAAGAGGAGGAGTTGAAGGAGGTGCGATATCAGAGCAAAGCTGTGATGGCTTCCTAACACGAGGTACAAGGTACAATCACCTAGTAGTACTAGTAGTACGAAACTAGTACTAGTAAATTTCAGGACCTTTACTATATACTGTATGCACGCAAAACAAATTTTGTTTTCTCTCTCCTTCACTGCCTCATCACCATCCCCACACCCTGGCTAGCTGTTCTCTCCCTCGTCCAAAACATGGTGTTGCGCACGTGTGTCGACTTGCCTTGTTAGCAGCTCCGTGTAAGTATCAGACGTACTGCGTTGGTGTGCACAAGAAGGAACCATTTGGGGCTTGGCAATAAAAGGTACAATACTCATAATATTATTAGAGTCGAAGTTCAAACTTTCACAGTTTCGAAATTTTCACTTCCTTCCCAAACATCTAGAGGGAAGGTTATTCAAAAGATAGTGGTGCACAAGGGATTGTTGATACTATCTACAGTAAGTCCCATCGCATTCGATGTACTTCATTATGATCTGGCCAGCTTTACCACTACTCTGCAGTACTCCATTGTCATTCCATTTCACATCCCGCGAAGAGGAAGCTACAAACCACACCCGCAACATGCTGGATCGATAGTACAATAGGAGATGTACGAAGGGTATGGCTTGGCCGCTCGCTCGAGAAGGACCCGCACCCAACTGCTTTTCATTGCTTCATTTTAGGGCTCATTGTGCTAAATGTATGGACCTCTATGTAATTTTCTATTTTTTGAGGTCTTTGATGTAAACTGTACACCCTCCGACCTTCTCAAATTATAAACTTAAGTATGATAGATTGCTCTTAAAAGTTTCCAAAAATCTTTTGAAGCTAAGCAGTAATTCGTACATCAAAAACCACCAAAAGTTCTGAAAAATTCATGTTCTTGCTATGCATCTGCATCCCGACAAAGTTGACAAGGTTTTGATAACATTTCAAATAAAAATAAAAACTATAATATTTTTTGTGGCATCATGTTACGTATATCCGGAAACACGTGTTATAAAAAGTAGTATAATACAAATATTATTAATTATTCTTTGGTTTTGATAATACTTTATGTTGATGATCCCATATCTAAGAATTTTCATGCCGCCAAATTTGGCCATATTTTCAAAGCAAATAAAGAGGAAGTAGTATGAAGAGTATGGCTCGATCAACTTTTCTCTTGAGAAGGAGCAAAACATGACTGTTTTCCCTGCTTAATTTTAGGGTGCTCCATGCTAAATGTATGGACCTCGATGTAATTTTACCTTTTTAGGTCCTTGATGTAAAATGTACTCCCACTGTCTGTGTAAAATTCGAACCTAAAAGCAAGTTCTAAAATTTAAATGTATTTTAAATTATTATTTGTTGATGAGTATGAACATTCTTGGATTTCAAGACGAACAACCAAGGTCATGGCCATATCTAAATCATACTTTATGCCGATGATTCGTGATCCCAAATCCAAGAATTTGCATGCCGCCAAATTTGGCCATATTTTGAAAACAAACAAAGAGGAAGTAGTATGAAGAGTATGGCTCGATCAGCTTCTCTCACGAGAAGGAGCGAAACATGACTGTTTTCCCTTCTTAATTTTAGGGTGCTTCGTGCTAAATGTATGGACCTCGATGTAACTTTACCTTTTTAGCTCCTTGATGTAAAATGTACTCCCCCCGCCCGTGTAAAATTAAAACCCTAAAAGCAAGTGGTAAAATTTAAACATATTTAAGATTATTAGTTGTCGATGAGTATGAACATTCTTGGATTTCAAGATGAACGACCAAACTCATGGCCATATCTACATCATACTTTATGCTGATGATTCATGATCCCATATCGAAGTATTTGCAAGCCCCAAAATTTGGCCATATTTTGAAAACAAACGAAGAGGGGGTAGTATGAGAGTATGGCTCGATCAACTTTTCTCTCGAGAAGGATAAAAACATGACTATTTTCACTGCTTAATTTTAGTGTGCTCCGTGATAAATGTATGGACCTTGATGTAATTTTAGGTTTTTTTAGGTCCTTGATGTAAAATGTACTCCCACCGTCCGTACGTGTAAAATTCGAACCTAAAAGCAAGTGGTAAAATTTAAACATATTTAAGATTATTAGTTGTCGATGAGTATGAACATTCTTGGATTGACGAACGACCAAGGACATGGCCATATCTACAACATGCTTTATGCTGATGATTCATGATCCCATATCCAAGAATTTGCATGCCGCCATATTTGGCCATATTTTGAAGAGAAACAAAGAGGAAGTAGTATGAAGAGTATGACTTCATTAGCTTTTCGCTCAAGAAGGAGCAAAACTTAACTGTTTTCCCTTCTTAATTTTAGGGTGCTTCGTGCTAAATGTATGGACCTCGATATAATTTTACCATTTTTAGGTCCTTGATGTAAAATGTACTCCCACCATCTGTACGGGTAAAATTCGAACATAAAAACAAGTGGTAAAATTTATACGTATTTAAGATTATTAGTTGTCAATGAGTATGAACATTCTGGGAGTTTCAAGCCGAATGACTAAGGTCATGGCCATATCAACATCATACTTTATGCTGATGATGATCCCATATCGAAGAATTTGCATGCCGCCAAATTTGGACATATATTTTGAAAACAAACAAAGAGGAAGTAGTGGTATGAAGAGTATGGCTCGATCAGCTGCTCTCTCGAGAAGGAGCTAAACCCGACTATTTTATTGTCTTGCTTAATTTTGGGGTACTTCATGCTAAATGTAAGGACCTCAATGTAGTTTCCCTCCTTTTTAGGTTCTTGATGTAAACTGTACACTTACCGTCCGTGTAAAATTTGAACCTAAAAGCAAGTGGTAAAATTTTAAATATATTTAAGATTATTACTTGTCAATGAGTATGAACATTCTTGCATTTCAAGCCGAACGACCAAGGTCATGGCCATATCTACATCATACTTTATGTTGATGATGATCCCATGTCCAGGAATTTTCATGCTGCCAAATTTGGCAATATATTTTGAAAACAAACCAAGAGAAAGTAGTATGAAGAGTATGTCTCGATCAGCTGCTCTCTCGAGAAGGAGCCTCACCCGACTATTTCCTTGCTTAATTTTAGGGTGCTTCGTGCTAAATGTAAGGACCTCTATGTAATTTTCTCCATTTTTAGGTCCTTGATATAAATTGTACTCCCACCATCCGTGATATTCCCCTATTTGGGAGTAAATGGGTGTGAATCATGGCATGGTAACAATGTTGCCACCCAGAGTTTCCAACCATTACGAAAGGAAAAAATCAATTTTCCAAGTGACAGGAGTGTATTTTCTGTAAAGAAAGTAGGAAGAATATGTATTTTTTGTAGAAATGAAACAAAGAGAAAGAAGAGAAACTATGAGCACAGAGGAAGCAACTCGAGAGAGCAGCGAAGAGGAGGAGTTGAAGGAAGTGCGATATCAGAGCAAAGCTGTGATGGCTTCCTAACACGAGGTATAGGGTACCGCCACCTAGTAGTACTAATAGTACGAAACTACTACTAGTAAATTTCAGGAGCTTTACTATATACTATATGCACACAAAAAAATTGTGGTTTCTCTCTCCTTCATTGCCTAATCACCATCCCCTTACCCCAGCTAGTTGATCTCTCCCTCGTCCAAAACATGGCACTGGGCACGTGTGTCGACCTGCCTTGTCGGCGACTCCGTGTCAATATCAGGCATGCTGCGTTGGTGTGCATAAGAAGGAGCCATTTTGGGGCTTGGCGACAAAAGGTACATTACTCGTACTATTATTAGATTCGGAGGTCAAACTTTCACAGTTTTGAAATTTTCACTTCCTTCCCAAACATCTGAGGAAAGGTTATTCAAAAGATAGTGGTGCACAAGGGCCTATTTATACTATCTGTAGTACGTCCCATCGCATTCGATGCACTTCATTATGATTTGACCAGCTTTACCACTACTCCGTAGTACTCTATTATCGTTCCATTTCACGCCCTGCAAAGAGGAAGCCACCAAACACTCCCGCAGCACGCTGGACCAAAAGTACAGTAGGAGTAGTACGAAGGTTATGGCCCGGCCGCTCACTTGAGAAGGACCCACAACCGACTACTTTTCATTCCTTCATTTTAGGATCCTTTGTGCTAAATGTATGGATCTCTATATAATTTTCTATTTTTTGCGGTCTTTGATGTAAACTGTACTCCCATCGACCTTCTCAAATTTTAACTAAACGTAAGCGCGATAGATTGCTCTTAAAATTTTCCAAAAAACTTTTGAAGCTAAGCAGGAATTCGGTACATCTAAAACCACCGAAAGTTCTGAAAAATTCATGTTCTTGCTATGCATCAATATCCCGACAAAGTTGACATGGTTTTGATAACATTTCAAATAAAAAATAAAAAATATAATATTTTTGTGGCATCATGTTACGTGTATCTGGAAACACGCGTTATAAAAAGTAGTATAATACAAACATTATTAAGTATTCTTTGGTTTTGATAATACTTTATGTTGATGATCCCATATCCAAGAATTTTCATGCCGCCAAATTTGGCCATATTTTAAAAAAAAATGAAGAGGAAGTAGTATGAAGAGTATGACTCGATCAACTTTTGTCTCGAGAAGCAGCAAAACATGACTATTTTCCTTGCTTCATTTTAGGGTGCTTCGTGCTAAACGTATGGACCTCAATGTAATTTTACCTTTTTAGGTCCTTGATGTAAAATATACTTCCACCGTCCGTACATGTATGAACATTCTTGAATTTCAAGCCAAATGACCAAGGTCATGGCCATATCTACATCATACTTTATGCTGATGATTATCCCATGTCGAGGAATTTTCATGCCGCCAAATTTGGCCATATATTTTGAAAAAAAACAAAGAGAAAGTAGTATTGAAGAGTATGGCTCGATCAACTTCTCTCTCAAGAAGGAGCCAAACATGATTGTTTTCTCTGCTTAATTTTAGGGTGCTTCATGCTAAATGTATGGATCTCAATGTAATTTTACCCCTTTTTAGGTCCTTGCTGTAAAATATACTACCACCGTCCTTGATGTTCCCATATTTGGGAATAAATGGGTGAATCATGGCATGGTAACAATGTTGCCACTCGGAGTTTCCAACCATTAGATAAATCTAGCACTAAAACATGACTATATACATTCTAATCTAGATAAATCTGAGAACATTATATTGATCTGAGGGAGTAGTATATATGCACTCAAAATAAATTGTGTTTTCTCTCTCCTTCAGTGCCTCATCACCATCCCCACATGCGAAACAAATTTGAGGAAATTTTGAACTTTTTTTCTTCGACACGGTGTGATTTGATATCCCTAACTAACGACAGGAAAAAAAACAGTAGCGCTTCAAACTAGGGCGTAGCGTTGCGGGCTGGAGCGTTTAAGAAATATATCTAATTTTCTGTTATTATTCCTTTTTTGCATAAGCCTCTATGTTAATTTCCCGCGTTAGTTTTCCCTAATATACCAGGTCGGAGGAGTCGATCTGACAACCGGAAGAGAACCGCCCACCCCGCATCTTTTTTTTGGATGAGAAATCATGCGCCCCTCACCATCTTTCTCTGCCGCTTTGGCCGCTTGTGCACCATCGTATCCCCTCTCCACCCTTGTAGAAAGGTAGAAACCGCCAACCCATCCCGACTAATCTTCCGCTGTACTCTTCCCTGGAACGACATCTAGAGCGATGAAGCATAAGATATCTGATCTCTACAGCCAGGCAATGGGATTTGGAAGACTCCACTACAGACCGCTGAGCAACATCACCGGTGGCGCCGATCTTCTGAGCACCGCTCGCCTGGCTCGTGGCATGGTTAGAATGCATCGAGGGATTGCAGAAGATCCTAGTCTCCCGTTTGGTTTGTCCTCCCTACTTCACCCTGACCCATAGACATGGCCACTAGACCGTGACGAGCAGGTAAAAATCAGTTTTGCATGATTTTTGTAGGATTCAAATCCTTAGATTCTTTCCTATGGATTGCATTTGGATCAAAGAAATCGTGGTACCCGAATTCTTTTGAACTGCAACCCCCCACCCATGCTTAAATCCTGTAGGAATTGGAACATCTACTTGAGCCTCAACTCTCATCGCGTACGTAGGATCTAAACATGCCATTCACGTAGGTAGTTTTCCTACGTTTTATAACCACCTTTTTTTCACTAGCAAACCTGTGAAATTCCCGTGTTCTCAATCCTGCGTTCCAAAGAGGCCTAAGACTTTCACTTTAGTGTCCCCCTCTTCTACAAACATACTAATCTAAAAACACAAGAACGACCGGGATTGTTGATACCCGTAACGGAAGGTGTATTGGCCAAGGCTGGCGTTATATTTTAAGTTTCATGTGTTTTATAAACACAAGATTTCTTTAAAAAGTTGGATGTTTGGTCTACATGAATAGAAAAACATAGGATTACTTTAAAACATGGTAAACTCAAAGTCAAACCTGACGAGAGAGTATATTTATGATATTATCGTGTCTCTTGGGACCTCATTCTTGTTCTTTGCACACGTAGGAATTTGAAAATGAGGTCCAAGTTGGATATGAAGAATTGTATATGAGTTTTGGAGTATTCTAACCCATAGGATTTTGGAAGATATCAAATTCCTATGGAGTTCCTTCTTAGTTCATATGCCCTCCATTCCATAAGAATTGAAACATGAGCTCCAACCTCATTCTGTTTCTCCTTTGAAAAGTCCAATGCTCTCACACTATATTCCTGCAAAACTCATGTGTTTGTTTCCTATTAATCTTCCAAAGACATATGTTTCAAAATTCCTGTGTTTTTAATTCCTAATATAATTTACTATACCTACCATGTCAATCCCGTGTTTTTCATATCCCTATGTTTTTTAAAAACCATTGTTTGAAAGAGGCCCCTAATCTTGTTAATCAATCATAGGAAAATTGCTTGCATTTTTTCTCTGGTCCATTCCTCTGAACCAAACGGCTGAACAGTGCCATCATACGAAACTTAACTATTCCTACACTTTTTCTTTAATACAAACAAGACCTTATTCTTTGGTGTGTTTGTCTATGTGCATTCATAATTTATTCATCACGTTTCTGCATCTTTCAGATAGTAGTTTTTTTGCAAAGCTAGCTAGCACCCATTTGTCAAACACCTTGCATGCCCCTAGATATGAAGAAAATCTGTTGTAGGGCATTGACGCGTTGCTGATGTCACTAGACAATCCAACTGTAGAAGCATTTGTACCAGTTGATGATGACATACCCGGAACATGGGATGCTGAAGGATTTGAAAACAAGGGTCACTAGGTTGGTGCCAACGGAGAATGGATTGCGATTGTAAAGCACCCACAACGCTGGTACCTCTGAAACGTCTATAGTAAGGCACGTATCGAGCTGCCACGTGCGCATCATGTTGATATTTATCTATCGGGTAACCAGTGTTTCCCTGGCCCCCAATGCACTTATAGCTACAAGCACACGATTATCGAGCTGTAAAAGATACAAATAGCAAAAAACCGTACATATTTGACAACCAATGGCACTATAGCGTGATGGTGGTGTTTGAAAAATTCATTGCTACCATAGATTTTCTTAGTGAGAGGGACTGGCTTATCCTTCAAAACGACTATCTTGCACCAGCAATGTATGTTGATGCCATTACCATGAGTCTAATCAATGGTACTATTGATCGCATATACGCAGTGACAAAACCACGAGGAGATGTTCTTGTTTGGGAACCAAACAAGTGGACTGAGTCCCGTTATTTAAAAGTAAAATTTATAAATTACTTATAACTGCATTGTCCGTGATACTTTTGCTAACTGAAATGCACACACAGGTATACTTGCAGGTCCACATGTCATACAAGCTCCTATAATTAAAGAGCCAACAAACGTCCAAGCAGGTGACGATGCTGAGGCTGAAGATATTGCATTACATAGCTGGTACTTGGTAGAGCTTGGCTGGGATGTGGATTCACACCAGGGGTGCACGAACCAGCAGCCATGGTGATCCTGTATCATACATGGGTAGAGAATTCTCTCTTATCCCTTGCTCCGCTGCCACGTTTTCTAGAGGGCCCTTAATTTGGATGACCTTGTAGCACCGGACTAGATCAGAAGGGATAATCTTGAAGGGAGGTCAGTGATTGTGAGAATCAACCATCCATTCATCCTTGAGCCCCCTACAAACCCCGAACATGGTGTTGCTGATGTTGATGAAGCTCTGCCAGTGTTCAGAGGAGACTGTGTGTTTGCTACACACGTGCGCTGCAAACATCGCCCACAGCCAGTTCCAGATTGGAGCCGCATGCACGTCAATGACGGGCTGCCATAGGTTCCTCACTTAACTACACTGGAGCAGAACATAGGGAGCAAATGTATGAGGTTCCAATGTGGTTTGTGCCAACCCTTCCTTATTAGAACTATGTGAAGTTTGACCAAAATGCAGAAAAGTTGATTATGAGCACTCGCAACATCATTTCTATAGCTAGCACTTGTCACCATGTAATGTACAATACTACGTACGTAGTACTTTCATACTGTATTGTAGTATCAGCACTTGCAACATCATTTTCACTATTGCTTATACTAGGCACCATGTACGTAATATACTTTCATAGTATGTGTTTCATATTTTCCTATTCAAGCACTCAGGTTGTCGTGCTCAATTTTCTAGGCTATTAATTTTGGCATGACAATTAGTAGTACTATATTGGTGGATGTTGGATTTGCGATACATTGGATATTGCGGCAGAACTACTGTGAAATAAAGGCAAGATTTGCTTTGTCCACAGCATATGTCTGACCTCGTCGCATTTATTCACTCACCAGCCCTAGCTCTAGCCCCAGCTCTCTCTCACATAGCACACCTTAATCTCCATTGCGCTTCGCTCCATTGACGACCACCACCGCTGCAACTTATTCATCTTAGGCGGGTCGACTGTGGGCGGCGGGCCCTGCAACCTCATCTATAGAGCCGTCGCATCCCTCAGACATCGCGGTGGCAGTGCGGTATGTACATAATCCCTAAAACCCTTGATCTTGATGATGAGATGCAGTCAAGATTTTATTAGCGCTTGGATTGAGTTGGTTTTAAGTATAGTTCTCATCTAGTGCATTTAACCTGTTTGTATACTACAGTTCAGTTTTACACATGCAAGCTAGTTCCGGGGCTAGATCTACGGTGAACTGTAATAATAAGTTCTAATTTTGTATTGATTGATCTACGACCGATGATGATTTGGAAGGCCACTCGGCATGTTTTGATTGATTGGTCTCAGGGGCAGAGGTCCCTTTAATTTTGTCAAGTTAGGGCAGCTACTGCCCTACCCTAATTTTTGCCAAAATTTCAAGTATATGTATGCATCCCTAGCATCGGCAGCAGATAGAGCTCATCCTATTTGTCCGTTCGTTTGTTCCTGGGTGTTCGATATCTATACTACTCGATAATGAACTGCACTAATGTGATGCCTAGACCTTGGAACTAGTGCTAATACAACCGGTGTTCATGCTAGCTAGAGTTAAGAATTTAATTTGTGTACTTCGATAAGAAATTGCTCCTCTTTACTTTCTTAGCTGATCTTGTATTGTACTCTATCAGCTAATACTGTACTATTACACAATTATTGACAGCTGGTAGAGACATTATCTGTCCACGGAATTTTTTTGCAGTGTTCTAGCAAGAATCTCAAGCTTGGAGAGACTCGTCATCGAAGAAGACAAGAGAGCCATGTGCAGTCTGGATGGAGGCGCGAGCCAGGAAAACCCACGTGGAGAACACATGTGACGAGTTCTGCACGATGCTGTTAATACCAAGAGGGTTAGACGTGCAGAGCATACCCAGCTCCTTTTTGCTAATGTTTGGCGGTGAGTATCCAGATGCCATCAGGCTGAACATATGCAAAGCTTGTAGCTAGGACGTCGACCTGAGGAAGCAATATGGCAAGGTAATCCTTGATGAAGGATAGCTAGATTTTATCAAAGCACATGACTTAAAGGTAGGATACTTTATGGTATTCAAGAAGCTTGTCACCACTTCCTTTAAGTTGATAATATTTGATCATGATAACTACGAGAAAGTGATCAAATGTGCAGGTTATCACCCATTATTTGATGGTCAATTTACTATATCGTAGGTGTATTAATGTAGTGATTGTTCACTTCTAATTATAACTATTTTATAAATAGGTGCTTAAACACCTTCAGTTATCATGCATCGTGTTGGAACACCATAGTACTTGATCGCGCTAGGCTCCAATGTGGAGGTATTTACTATACTATGTTTGCAACAAAACTGCAAAACAAACATCTAGTACTACTGCTAGTATTTACTACCTCTGTTTCATAGTATAATCCTTTTAGCAAATTAAACAATCATCCTGTTAGTTCAGCCGCATACAAGAGTTGTGCCATGTTGGTTTACCTAACAAACAAGTGGGTAGGTGTAGTACAACTCCTGTATGTAGCGGAACTAACGAGATGATTGTTTGTTGTACTCTACTGCTAGTAGTAGTACGTATTGTACTAGTACTAGTGTATTACTACTAGGTAGGAGTACTATTTTTTTAGAAAAATAGAAGCTATAAATAAACATCATCTGGTCAAACATGACAGTAGTAGTAACTGTAGTCGGCGTACACGGCAGCGTGCCGGCCTACCTGTAATGGCCTAGGTTGTGACATGGTTAATTTAGTGCACGACAGCGTGCCAGCCTAGCTATAAAATGCGCCTGGATTTCAGATGGTTAATTTAGTGCACTGCAACATGCCGGCCAAGCTAGTCGGCGTCCTGGATGCAGCTCTGGAGGCCTTGCAAAAAAAATCGTTCAAAGAGCCATCCCATCTTCCCTATCTCGGTTGTTTTTATCGCCACTCGCCAACAACGCCTGGACCCGCATTTGGGATCATCTCTAGTGTACACTTCGCACATTTTCCTCGCCATCTTGCCCATTGCATCTGATCTTGCAGGCCGCACCACCCATCTCCAAAAGTCCCCCAACAGTCATACTCTGGTCTGACCTCTTCCCCCAATCCATCTCGATGTCGCAATTGATGCACAACCCACTACACCGCGTCTGGAGCAAGATTAGTGACGATGTTTTCAACAAAATCGCTATGTGTGTGGACACTACCAGCTCCGTCCGGCTGGCCGCATGCTCCAAGGAGCTGTACCGCCAAGTCGCCGGCAGAAAAGGTAGCAGATGCCCCAATGACCACTGCGGGACATTCGTCCTCTACAATGACGTCTACGACCACATAATCTGGTGCTTTCATAGCCAGAAAGTCTATATGGAGCCTGGATACGAGTTCATCACCTTGTCGATAGAGCTAACACCTATGGTAGAGCTCGTCCGCCACCTCAGAGTTGCCCACTCGAGGACTGGGCACATAATGCCATATAGCCACAAACACTGGGAGCCGTCTAAGCTGGTGCCCACAAGAGGCTTGCGGTGAGCGGATATCATCGGCATCGGGAAAGAGGGCACCATGTTCGTCGCCCAAATTGATGGCCACACAATGGACATCATGATATCCCCCAGGTTCGTCAGTTCAGGGGCATGTGAACCGCCGTGGTACATGGTGAAGCTTTGGTCGCTGTCTCTCTGGCATGAGCTCCATGCGGTCGAAATGTAGGCGACTGATGCGCTCGACTTTCGATGTAGAGCTCGTTGGGAACCCCAAGAGGAAGGTATGATGAGCATAGCAGTGAGTTTTCCCTCAGTTATGAAACCAAGGTTTAACCGAACCAGTAGGAGCAAGGAAACACCCCAAAGGTGTTACTAGCTGAGCTTTGGCAGGGCGCCCTACCGGTGCTACTAGCAACATGGAGACCTGCACAACACAACCATAGAACTTTGTCCCCAACTTGCGATGAGGTTGTCAATATCACCGTGTTTTGTGGAAAACAAAGGATTAAACGTATCGAATGGAAAGAAGTAAAAGTTTGTAGAAAGTAAACACAAAGCAGAAATAGTTTATAGATTGTATGTAAAGAAAAAGGACCAGGATCCATAGTTCAGTAGAGGTGGCTCTCCTTAGATAGATAACATTCTAGGTGAACAAATTACAGTGGGGCAATTGACAAACACCAAGAAAGCAATACATGCATATACTAATCATGTTGACTCCTCTAAGACTTGATTGGGCATTACAACATTATACATAGACCGCCATCCAAGTACATCTATGACTAATAATCCACCTTCAGGTTATCATCCGAACCCCCTCGAGTATTAAGTTGCAAGCAACAGATTATTGCTTTACGAATTGCGTGTAAAGTAAACAATACGATTGTTCTATGAACAAAGGATTGTTGTTTTCTCCCTAGTAGCAACAGCACATCTAGTACCTTAGAGATTTCTGTCACTTCCCCAGATTACCAGAGGCATGAACCCACTATCGAGCATAAATACTAATTCTTGGAGTTGCTAGCATCTACTTGGCCAAGATAGCTACTAACAACGGAAAGCATGCAAGATCTCAAATAACAAAGACATGATAGAATCAATAATCAATCTGAAATAGCATCTCAATATCCATCGGATCCCCGCAAACACAACATGTATGAATTACAAATAGATGATCTTGATCATGAACGGAGCTCACAAGATCTAAACATGAAAGCACAAAGGAGGAGAACCAGCCATCTAGCTACTACATGGATCCGTAGTCCAAGGATGACCTACTCACGCATCACACCGGAGGCTTGCATGGTGATGAAGAAGGCCTCCAGGGTGAATTCCCCTCTCCGACAGGGTGCCGGGAAGAGCTTCAGATCCCTCCCGATCTAGGGATGGAGATGACGGCGGCTACAGACTCTTTCGTGGATTTTTGATCGGGTACTTAGGGTTTTCGTCCCGAGAGCAATATATAGGCGAAAGGAGAGGCCGAGGGGGTGCCGGGAGCCACCACACTACCCCCTGGCACGGGCCCAGCCTGGCCGCGCGGCCAGGTGGTGTCACCGGCCCCTCGCCCTTCTCCGTCTCATATTCTGGCACTTGATCACTTCCGGAAAATAGGCACTTTGGCTTTTGTCCCGTCCAATTCCGAGAATATTCATTTTCTGACTTTCCTGGAACCAAAAACAGGAGAGAACAGGCAGTTGGCACTATGGCTGTTGTTAATAGGTTAGTCCAAGAAATCAAATGAAAAGTACTCCAAAGTTGGAACAAAACACAAGAAAGTGGATAAAACCAAGCATGGAACATCAAAAATTATAGATACATTTGCAATGTATCATCGACATCTAAGCTGACGAGCAGGCCGTCGTTGGCTGAACTCTCCCCGGAAGGGCTCAGGTCGTACCTATCACCACCGTGGTGTTACCTAGAAGCTTCTGGACCATTCATCAGAATTCCCTATGGATTAGGAGTATTGCATCGACAAGTTTTAAAAGTGAGATAAACATCTAAATCTTCTTGTGATGATTCCAATGTAATATATGTAATGTCATACTAATTAATTACTACTTTATGTTGGTGATAGATTCAATTTGTATGGGGAGAGGTGGAACAAGATTGCGGTAATGTATACCTATTTCCAATGTACGCTGCTGACATAGTGGGCCCACTGGTGACAGTGTGACTAGGAAAGCATAACATGCAGGAAAGAAAGCGCTACCCGACCAGCACATGACACGTTGTTGCGTTATGCCGAGTATTTTGTATGGGGGTCTTAATTTGCTACTGCTAATCTATTTTGTAGTAATATATATGTACTGGTACTTGTTCATATCGACCAATCGAGTGCGAAATATAGACTCTCTTTCCTTTTGAGTCATGGCCTTGCTACAACTATTGAATTTCAATGTCTGCATTGCTGAATCTATCATTTCTTTTGGTCATTGTCTATACTATTGAATCAGTCACTTTGAAATGTTGCTAAATCTGTCAAGTGGTGCTGAATATGAACTAGAAATCTCTAGATATTTTTTCTATCTTATTCTGTACTACTCAATCTTCAAATTCTACTCAACCTGTCAAGTGTTATGTCGTTACTATTACTAAGGTATTTTCTAGAACAAATACTGATGTACTGGTACTTGTTTAGATCAAGTGCAGTAGATGGTCTTGCTTTCCTTTTTAACTTTGCCTTGTCACAATCTAGACGAGGCTTGGGAATTTTGGGATGCATATATGGGGTCACACTGGTATTGATGTGAAGACGAGGTATGCACACAAAAGCATACTTGATCATCAGTTTTCCTTGCTCCAATGATCGTATGACAAGGTTTTTAGAGCTGAAAGATGAACGGGTTCTCTCTGTACTACTATTGAGTTTAAGTGTCTGTATTGCTGAAATAGTCACTTTGGAATGCTACAGAATCGGTCAAGTGCTGCTGAATATGAACTAGGAACCTGTTGATATTTTTTCTATCTTATTATGTACTACTAGATCTTTCAAATGCTACTGAGTTTGTAAAAATATATATGTCGATGCTCTGGGATGCTTGCAATAGAGCTTCTGCATGTGTGTCATCGGAACTGTTGGATGTGTTTTGGACAGACATGAGAGGGTACCAAGTGAAGTCATTGGATACCAGTCCAGTTTTGGCGCACACGGTCTGTGTCCCTTGTTCTTTAGATATTTTTACATGAATATATATATAAAAAAATCGCTTTTTGCGGTGACCCAGCATACCACTACATGATATAGTACACTATAGTCGTTGACATAACACCAATGAAACAGTGTTCCACTAGTATTATATCCCTCAGAATGGCACAACAGAGAGGTCCAAAACATGTCGTTATATTACATATAACGCATTACATAACATCCATAGAACTTCCTCGATATAATGAGGATTATAATTTACAAAATATAACCAGAAATAGCAACTCGGAGTCGATTCTAGAAATACTACTAGTATATAACTATGGCTTGCAATTACTATTATAGCAATGCTCTATAGAAGTAGGTTATAGTTTCTAAGATTATTTATATTCTACACTTTAGCTTGAGTTCTATGACTTCAGATGTAGACATTGACTCCATTGATCTTCGTTGGATGTCTTCAGTTCTTCAAGTAGTTCACCTCCTAAGTTTGCCATTGGGTGCTCCCGAATCTAGCAAGGGTTAAGAAGGTACGGTTGAGTACGAGCGTACTCAGCAAGTTCACTAAAGAGGAGTGTTTGATGCACTAACTACAACCACATATCAAAAGGTCATAGGTTATTGTCGTGGTGGTGTCACGGCAGATGCCATGGATAGGCTAAAGGTGGGGACAAGATGCACTAGAGGAATCCAAGGAGGGATAGTATGGTGATTCCACACACAGATGCTTTGTGTTCAATAGGTTTCCAAGGTTACAAATGCTCCTTGAGCTGTATTGGGGAGAGGAGGAAGAAGGAACTCTCTTACTCTCACCACTAGCTAGCTCTCAGGAACCAAGAATTAACCAAGTAAAACCCAACCCTTTCTACAGATGCCCTAGCCCTCCTTATATAGGGGTGGCTAGGTCTCCAATTAGGGCATACATGGAGGCATATTCCAGGGAATATGCCTCTTCCCAAAATAGTAAACCGGCCGGGTCACTTTTCCCCATCGTAAGCCATGCAGAGGCTATATGAGCCTCTGCGACACCAGCGTCATCCGACACAGGCAGTGTCACCCTTGTCGGCCACGCCTCGGTGGTCCTAGCCTCTATTCGCTTCGCTCACGCTCCAGCGTACACTAACCTCCTTTTGACTAGCGAGATTCCTTCCTTCTCTTGCAAGCCTGATATAACCCGGATCATGCCTGGTTAATCCGGCCACACTGGTACCTGCATACAAGTTAGATAAATCCCGCTGGCATATGACATAGGTCGGCCGGGACTCAGTTAGGCGGACATCCTCCGGTCCGGGTTACTCCGTGATTCGGCCTGCCTTGAGGTGACTCGGCCAGCACTTGCTTTGACCTTGCTGTACCTCGGCTAACTCGGCCTTTATACCCCGGCGTGACCCTACCCGGGGGTATCCCCCCAACAGTTATGCAGGTTTTCATCAACATTTCTTCAAAGGTTGTTTTTATTCAGAAAAGCTATGTCCATCAGTCTTCACAGGTTGACCAGAACTTTCGTGGAGTTCCTTTCCTGCAGCGTTCGCAGCTCCTTCCCGAAACAGGGAATAACATGTCATAGTTCTTACACTCTGCAGAGGTGTGCTACTTTACCCATGAGAAACCTTAAGTTTTGTTGCACGGTCGAGAGTATGTCCCCGTTCAAACTTCCTTGGTTTGAGGCCCAACCTAAGATCCAAGCCAATCGCTGCCCTTCTCCGCGACCCCATATGAAGACACGACCCCTCAGGACATGCCACACCTCTATTAAGCCCCTTTTTGGACTAGCTATAACTCTGGTAGGCACCTGAAGACTCTATGAGATGATTGTGCCCTGGTAAGCTCCCTAAAGATCTGACTGTACCTCTGACAGCCACTCACAGATAGTCTAGACACCAAAATCGTGGGGAGCTAAGGGGTCCCATCCCATGCTAAGCCTATAATGGTACTCCAGCCCACAAAATGGTCATCTGTCAATGCGAAAGGAAGAAGATCTAGCTGACTTCCCTAGAGCCATTGTAGATCTCATGGTTAACGCGTGATATACGGTGCTAGAATCACTGGCCACATTGGTTGTTAAGTCCTAGATGATATATTCCTGGACAATGGTATTCCAAATGCTAGGCTTAATAGATTAGCTGATAAACCCCGGATCAGTAACCAATAGTTTACATTATTATAAAAATAGTGTTTTCTAACATTTTTGAAATGCAGGTGATGACACAACAGTTTGCAAATACTTGATAGAAAATAATCAAAGGACATGAGCAAGTGTGAACTTGCCTTGATATAGCGAATTATTATAGTGAAATACCTCGACTTGACCCTAGACCTTGGGTTCTACAAAATACCAGCATTGCCAGGTAAGGACATTGTTTAAAGAAGCAATATGTTGTTATGCATAAGTAATGAGATGCATGTTGTAAAATCCCAAGTAATTCCCCAACATTATAGTGAGTTGTTACAACTTAAAAGAAATAGCATAGTGTTTCTTTTGAAGTAGCAAAAAGAATAACTTTTGAATAAATTACTTATTATATCCAGTTAAGTAATGTGTGGTGTTCTTAGATTACAATTTATGGCTATTTGGATTGCTTAAACGATCTTAAGCTAATGTGTTTTTGGTTGATTAAATCACATACCAAAGTTAACTATAAAAGATAACTTGTATTAGAATTCAGTATTTTTATATCATGGTCGGGGTTAAAAACTTCTTCCATAAGATCGAAGACAGATCTATATAGGTATTAGGTATAACTTTATGAATCTAAGCTCAACAAATTGATGCTAAGGAGATTATAGAGTTAAAGATAATTATGAGATACAGTGATCTCATTATAGGGTTTATTGAATTCCTTTTAAACTTTAAAGTCGTCTTAGGTAAGGCTTGAGGTATGAGATCATTCACTATCAATATAAGTGAATGATGCCTAAGGATAATTTGAATTTATTGATTATAATTGATTCAAGACTCTAAAGGAGTATTAATAATGTACACTTAGGTTCCATTATAGATCCAAGTTATGGTTTTGGAATTAGTATTTAGATATAAAGGGCTTAAGGTTTCATATAGAATTGTGATTATTTCTTACTTAAGAAATGCTTTTAAAGAATTTACAAAAATAGGTATTTTATAAAATAGATAAGGATTTATTACTTTAAAATCTTAAACACCCTTTGGAATAATATATTTAGTATTTTCTATAAAACATAATTATTCAAGTTCTTAAAAATGGTATTTATTTATTTTTCAAAAGTGTTCTTATTTTCATAAAATCCCACAAAGTATTAAATGTTCTTAGATATTAGTTTCAAGTTTTGTTTGTAAAAATCTAGCTAGTATTTTTATAAAATAGTGGATTTATTTTTGTATGCAAAAATGATTTTTTATTCATTTTTATGACTTCTCCTTATTTTATTAACTTTCAATTAGAGTTTTAGTGTCCTTAATATTTATTTGTATTTTATTTAACTTAAACAAGTAAGGTTATATTTTTATTAGGTAGATATTATTTTTGTGGTCTTTTTGATATATTACATATATTTTTAGGATTTTTTTATATTTTTCTAGATCTTAGTTAATTCCAGGGATATATTTGTAATTAGACATTTTTTGATCTTCTTTTAAACTTGGGCCCGGCCCACTGGGTTGACCCGGCCCGAAAGGGTTGGGTTCACCCCCTTGGGTCGTACTGGGATGGCCTTACCCGACCCAGTTCACCCACTATCTTCTCTCTCGTGATGCTCTCCTCTCTTAGATGACCCGATGCCACCACCATCGTTGCGCTCGATTCTGGCCGCTCTAGGCCGCCTCGACCGCCACCGCGGTGCTACACGACATGGACGATGACGTCGCGCCTCTTTGTCCCATTCGATTCGACTCTCGCATCTTATGCTGGCCGTGTCGACCCCTTCCTGGTGGTTGTGGCTTGGTGCGGGCTGCAGCACCCCCTCTAGGGTGCTCCCCGTGCCGCCGTGCACCTCACCATTGCCGGCCTCCTCATCTGCTTCCTCTTCAATATATTAGCGAGGTCCTCGAGTAAGTTCACCTCTCTTACCCCTCTAGCTCTCTACTTCTCTTTGTTCCATGCCATGCAATTGCTACCCTGCATTCCCCATTTGGGTTCATTCCTAATTTCTAGGGTTCATCCCATGTAGTGATAATTAGCAGAGCCTCTTGGGTTAGTTTCCTGTGCAATCTCCTTACCGATGACCTATTGATGATGGGTTGCTATATTCCTGGTGTGTTATATTCATTGTCAGACAACTGCTCTATTGTGCATGCTCCTGGTACTAATTTTTATTGTCAGAGAATAACTCTGTAAATGCATGATTAGATTAGTGTGGATGCCCATGTTGTTGTTGTTGTAGTTGTTGTGGATTCACTGCTATGGGCTGGAGTTGGGATGATGCACTGCTAAACTGATGTTGCTTAGTTAACTATACTGATGCTAGCCTGTGAAGCACCTTTGTGATCAGTCTCAGGATTCAATCCCGATGTTGTGTAAAGCTATGGTTACTAGTGCTTACTCTCTTCTCTGTGATGAATATGTAGATGATTTATAAAGATGATTCTTGTTTGTTTATAGGAGAATGGTTTGGGTTTTAGGTGTATTTGCTTGCAGATAAACTAGTGCCTGGTTTAGTTAAAGTAAACGGTGGCTTCTGCTAAGATGGTCCTTCTATTGTGAGGCCTCCTTGGAGTGTACACAATAGCCTGCTCCTATTTAGTATGATATGTTGTCATTTAGGCTAGTTGTGTTGCCATTGGTAACACCTGATGCTTTACTAAAGTGGAAACTGACTACTAGAGTGGTACAATCAGTGATGTGTTTGATCAAGAACTATCTGTCATCCTTGACAAAGAACTTGAATGAAATATGATTCCTAGTAATTTTAATCTAGGGAAGTGAATTAGATTACCTGGTGTATCTAAAAGTTGCTTTCTTGATCTGTTGGCTACTTCTTGTATACAGTACTTGTGGCTTAGTGATCAGTAGTGTTGACCCTTGCTGTCCTTTCTAAATAAAGTGAATATGTATGATTCCTAAATCTTTTAGGAAGATGATTACCTGTGCTTGAGATGGTATACTTGAGATATTGTGCTTGAACTTGTACTCAAGCAAAAATGAGTCTGCTAGGTAATGAGGTGTTGCCCTCTAGGGATGTGCCATGTAGCCTAGCAGCTGTGATTTGTATTTATCTAGTTAAAACTACACCATAGGGTCAGTGATGCTGGTCTGAGACCCTTCTGTGCAAGAACATAGGTTCTAAGCTTGTTGTTTATTTATAAAATCCTATGATGAGTTGTTCACCTCATTTGGGTGTTCCTCTAAGGATCTACTTATCCAACAAACTTTATTTGTTGAGAAACTAATGGATGAAAGCTTGTTTAGATGACTCACTAACTGAATGATGTTGTTGATGATATTGTAAAGCTTGTTGAACTTCTTGGTTCAGGTTCTGTTCTTGTTGATGAAGAACTTGGCCATGTGAGCTTGGGTATTTCTTCCTTCTTGCTCTTGCTTTATCTGGCTATCCTCCTACACCATCTCCTCCTTTAGGTGATCATCTTGTATGGTTTATTGATGGATTTCTAGATATCTAGCAAGTTCTGAGGTGATTTCTAAGGTGTGCTTGAGATAAGTCTATGACTGTGGATGTGAAGTGAGTAGCAAAATGTGTGCTAGTAGCTGTGCGGCAACTGGGCTCTTTCTTGTGCACTTCCTATGATGGTCGTGGTGTTGACAACAAACCGATGCATGTTGATGACTATGTTGCTTGTGTGTATGCTTCACCTGGATGGATGAGATCAAGTAAAAGCTTGTATTTTCTAATGTTCTACCCCTTTTACCTTTTTATCTCTCTTTGGTGAAACTTGCCCCTATCTAGTGCCAATGATGCAATGCTAAGATGGACAACACATCACTTGTATGTGAGTAAGATGCTTACAACTGGGCCCCACATGGTGCAAGTTCCCACTCTAGGAACTTGTGCCTGTGGATGAGCTCAGCCAGATCTAATATTTTCTCTACCTTTGCTATTATATTCATCTTGCAAAGTGGAGTTGATTTGCCCCTTTGGTTTATGATGCACAGCCTGAAACCTTTCACTAGATAAGAACAAATACTCACATTGGTGAAACTAGTCCCTAAACAAATGCTCAGTGATGACATTTTAACAGTGCAACTCACTGTTTAGTCTGAGAGCACAACTAACACTAACCCCCTCTCTGTTTATTTCATTTCTTGTCTTTGTTTGCAGGTATAAGACCAAGTGATGAAGATTAAGAAGATTTAGTATAGGGTTTAGTTTCGGATTAGCCTTTTATTTTCATTTGTAATCTTTTATTTTTTCCTTTTGTAAGAACAATGTAATATCTATATATTATTCAATAAAGATTTCATTTCTTTTATTACTATTGTTTATCTATTGTAATTTGTTATTTCTTGAGCAATTCTTGTATTTATTTATTGCTTATTGAATAAAGGAAAGAATTAAAAAATAACTATTTCAGTTATTTTTGTTGTATTTTTTCAATTCTTTTTGGAAAATAATTAAACACTAATTAATTCTAACTTTCAAATCTTTTTTATATGATTCCAATTTTAAATATGAATTCAAATTATTCACCCAAAATCATAATAATTCCTAGAGATCATGTCAAAATTTATAACAATCACTATAAAGAGCTAAATCCTAACTCAAGGCAGTGAAAGAAACTCTAATCTCTCTAGGGTTTTAGTTTGCAAAAAAATTACCCCAAATTTTCTTATGCATGAATGCAAATGCACAAACTCTTTCCTATAGCCCGGAATGCTAGGGCATTACACTTTTGTTTCCTCGGGTAGTGAAGTCTGTGTTCTGAATCCGGCCGATCCAAGCACAATGCAAATTTTACTAAAGAGGAGGTAAAATCTAGCCCATTCAGCCCCTCTTTAGCCTAGAACAATTTAGTTCGGCCTTTTAGGGGCCAGGGGACTTGCTGATGACAGCCCATTTAAATCTTTATCAAGGTGTCCATGGAGAATAGCGAATGAAGTATAGCCCATCGAGTATAGTAGATGTAAACTATCCCAAAATCTTTAATTCGGTGTTTTTGGAATTGCCCTTTAAAAAAATCCTCCTACCCATGTTTTTAAGAAACTACTCCATTATCTGACATTTAATAAATTGATATGCTAGGATCGCTTCCCTTTTATTGTAATAAGAGTGATAACAAGGACACATAAAAACTTTTTAAGAAGGGTAATATATAAGTTTTTCTACGGGGCAGGCTAATATATAAGTTATAGGTACTATGAAGCTTTTAATGATAATGTTCATATTATTTGTTTGTCATAGTGGCAACGCACATGGTTTATATGTGTTTGGAAGTCTTGAGTTCGATTCTCTGTGCTTGACATAAAATTATCTTGGATTTACATTTTTCTTCTACCAATATTGCTTTATGGAGAGGTTGACATTGCGGAGCTACCAGCCTGCAGCATCCGTCGAGTTTAATGGTTAAGTTTGAAAAAAAGTTAAATACTTGTATAGAGAGGCTGGCATCAGGGACCCACCCGCCAGAACATACAAAGCTGCATCAAGGACCCACAAGCCAGAACATACCAGGGCTGACATGGGGGCTTCAGTAGTAAGACCATACACGGGTGCCACATCGAGCAACGTTGTCAAGGTCAAAACAGCGGACGCGGCCGAAAAAGTTCCATCATACGCAGGTTTCATTTACAGAGATACCGGCATGTGGGACCCAGTAGCGCGGCTTTATATAGGTTCTGCCTCGAGCGATGTTGCCAAGTTCAAAATAGGGAGGCGCGAGCGAGAAAAAAGTCCAGCATGCACACGTTTCTTCTAATGAGAGGCTCACATAGGGGACTTAGCAGCCTGTAAAAACGACTGATGCATCGAGTAATACTATCAAGTTCGAAACATAGAGGCGTGACCGAGGGCAAAGTTTCCATCATACACACATTTCTTCTAATGAGTGGATGACATGTGGGACTCAGCAGTATGATTAAACGGTAGATGCAACAAGCAATGCTATCAAGTTCGGAACATGGAGGCGTGACCGAGGGAAAAAATTCTATCATACACACGTTTCTTCTAATGAGAGGATGACATGTGGGGTCCAGGAGTTTGATTAAATGGTAGGTGCATCGAGCAGCGCTATCAAGTTCGGAACAGGGTAGCGCGAGCGAAGAAATTTTTTCCATCATACACACGATTCTTGTAATGTGAGGATGGTATGAGGGACCTAGTAGCGTGACTAAGTAGCAGAGAGATCGAGCAACGTTATCGAGTTGAAATTAGGGAGGCAATAGCAGAGGAAAAAAAATTCCATCATGCACACGTCTCTTCTAAAGAGAGGATGACATGTGGGACCCAACAGCGTGATTAAACGATAGATGCATCGAGCAACGCTATCAAGTTCAGAACAGGGTTGCGCGGGCAAAGGAAAAAAGTTCCATCATACACACGATTCTTCTAATGAGAGGCTGACATGTGGGACCTAGCAGCCTGACTAAATGGCAAACGCATCAAGCAACGTTATCGGGTTCAAATCAGAGAGGCACAACCGAAAAATATGGTCCACTAGAGACACTGGCGTCCAGGACCCACATGCCTCGAAGGACTCTGGCGAGTCAACATCGCTCGAGGAAATGAAAATCTTGCTTCTGCCACAGGTTGGTCGATCTTCCTCCATGTTTTTAGTGGTTCTTATACGATGACCGTCGATGAAATGAAAATCTTGCTTCTGCCACAGGTTGGTCGATCTTCCTCCAACTTTTCCATCGGCCACGGTTGAGCCGAGAAATTCATCGCAAAAGTCGCGTCTTATACGATGACCGTCGAGCCAAGTCATTGCGGAAGGAAACATTTCTTGTAGTGTATGTGAAGTTTGACCAAAATATAGAAAAGTTGATTATCAGCACTCGCTACATCATTTCTATAGCTAGTAGTTGTCACCATGTAATGTACAATACTACGTACATAGTACTTTCATACTGTATTGTACTATGAACACTTGCAACATCATTTCCACTATTGCTTGTACTAAGCACCATGTATGTAATATACTTTCATATTATGTGTTTGATGTTACCCTATTCAAGCACTCAAGCTGTCGTGCCCAATTTTCTAGGCTATTAATTTTGGCATGACAATTAGTAGTACTATATTGGTGGCCGTTGGATTTGATATACGGTGGATATTACAGGGAAAGGAAAGGTTTGCTTTGTCCACAGCATAAATTTGACCTCGCCGCATTTATTCCCTCACCAGCCCCAAGCACAACCCAGCCCCAGCCCCAACTCTCTCTCACACAACACTCATTTATCGCCATTGCGCTTCCCTCCATTGACGACCACCACCGCCACAATTTACTCATCTTAGGAGGGTTGGTTGTGGGCAGCGGGCCTTGCAATCTCATCTATAGAGTCATTGCATCCATCAGACATCATGGTGGCAGTGCGACATGTACATAATCCCTGTAACACTTGATATTGATGATGAGATGCGCTCAAGCTTTTATTAGCCGTTGGTTAACACTGGGTTAGTGTTGAGTCGTTCTCATCTTTTTCTTTAATCTAGTGCATTTAACCCATTTGTATACTACCATTTTACACATGCAAGCTAGTTTTGGGGCTAGATCTATGGTGAACTGTGTAATAATAAGTTCAAATTTTGTATTGATCAATCCACGGCTGAAGATGATTTGGGAGACCACTCGGCATGTTTTGCTTGGTTAGTCTCAGGGGTGAAGGACCCTTTAATTTGGGCAAGTTAGGGAAGCTGGTGCCCTACCAGGATTTTTGCCAAAATTTCAAGTATATGTATGCATCTCTAGCATCGGCAGCAGATAGAGCTCGTCATGTTCGTCCGTTCATCTGTTCCTAGGTCTTCGGTATCTGTACTTCTCAATAATGAACTACACTAATGTGATGCCTATACTGGCAGAACTAATATAACCGGCGTTCATGCTAGCTAGAGTTAAGACTTTGTGTACTTTGATAAGAAAATTTCTCCACTTTACTTTCTTAGCTAATCTTGTATTGTACTCTATTAGATAATATTGTATTTCACAATTATTGACAGTGTACTTTGATAGTATTGTACTCTCAATAATATTGTCACCATGTAATGTACAATACTACGTACATAGTACTTTCATACTGTATTGTACTATAAACACTTGCAACATCATTTCCACTATTGCTTGTACTAAGCACCATGTATGTAATATACTTTCATATTATGTGTTTGATGTTACCCTATTCAAGCACTCAAACTGTCGTGCCCAATTTTCTAGGCTATTAATTTTTGCATGACAATTAGTAGTACTATATTGGTGGCCGTTGGATTTGATATACGGTGGATATTACAGGGAAAGGAAAGGTTTGCTTTGTCCACAGCATAAATTTGACCTCGCCGCATTTATTCCCTCACCAGCCCCAAGCACAACCCAGCCCCAGCCCCAACTCTCTCTCACACAACACTCATTTATCGCCATTGCGCTTCCCTCCATTGACGACCACCACCGCCACAATTTACTCATCTTAGGAGGGTTGGTTGTGGGCAGCGGGCCTTGCAATCTCATCTATAGAGTCATTGCATCCATCAGACATCATGGTGGCAGTGCGACATGTACATAATCCCTGTAACACTTGATATTGATGATGAGATGCGCTCAAGCTTTTATTAGCCGTTGGTTAACACTGGGTTGGTGTTGAGTCGTTCTCATCTTTTTCTTTAATCTAGTGCATTTAACCCATTTGTATACTACCATTTTACACATGCAAGCTAGTTTTGGGGCTAGATCTATGGTGAACTGTGTAATAATAAGTTCAAATTTTGTATTGATCAATCCACGGCTGAAGATGATTTGGGAGACCACTCGGCATGTTTTGCTTGGTTAGTCTCAGGGGTGAAGGACCCTTTAATTTGGGCAAGTTAGGGAAGCTGGTGCCCTACCAGGATTTTTGCCAAAATTTCAAGTATATGTATGCATCTCTAGCATCGGCAGCAGATAGAGCTCGTCATGTTCGTCCGTTCATCTGTTCCTAGGTCTTCGGTATCTGTACTTCTCAATAATGAACTACACTAATGTGATGCCTATACTGGCAGAACTAATATAACCGGCGTTCATGCTAGCTAGAGTTGAGACTTTGTGTACTTTGATAAGAAAATTTCTCCACTTTACTTTCTTAGCTAATCTTGTATTGTACTCTATTAGATAATATTGTATTTCACAATTATTGACAGCTGGCAGAGACATTATCTATCCACAGGCATTTTTTGAAGTGTTCGGGCAAGAAGCTCAAGCTTGGAGAGACTCATCATCGAAGAAGATAGGAGAGCCCTATGCAGTCCGGATGGAGGAGCGAGCCAGGAACACCCACGTGGAGAACACCTATGACGAGTTCTACAAGTTCTCCAGCTCCTTTTTTCCAACATTTGGCGGTGACTATCTAGAGGCCATCAAGCTGAAAATATGCAAAGGCTACAGCTGGGACGTTGAACTGAAGAAGAAAGGTGGCAAGGTTATCTTTGACAAAGGATGGCTAGATTTTGTCAAAGAACATGATTTGAAGGTAGGATACTTTCTAGTATTCAAGAAGCTTGCCACAACATCCTATAAGGTGATAGTATTTGATCATGATAACTGCGAGAAGGTGATCAGGTCTGCAGGTTATCAACCATCATTTGAGGAACAATTTACTATATCATAGGTGTATTAAGGCGGTGAGTGTTTGCTTCGAATTATAACTATTATGTAAACAGGTAGTCTATAACTATACCCATCTAGTCATGCATTGTGTTGGAACACGGTGGTACTTGATCGCTCTAGGCTCGAATGTGGAGGTGATGTCTACGCACATCTATTCTTGTAGACATTTGTTGGGCCTCCAAGTGCAGAGATTTGTAGAACAACAACAAGTTTCCCTTAAGTGGATTACCCAAGGTTTATCGAACTCAGGGAGGAAGTGGTCAAAGGTATCCCTCTCAAGCAACCCTGCAATCAAGATACAAGAAGTTTCTTGTGTCCCCAACACACCCAATACACTTGCCAGGTGTATAGGTGCACTAGTTCGGCGAAGAGATAGTGAAATACAAGTGGTATGGATATAAGACAACGGTGCCAGAAAATAGCTTGATAGCATGGAAGAGACTAAAGGCAAACTGAAATAAAGATGGAAGCAAGCAAACATGTAACAGATCTAGTTGCAAATGGTGTTTCAATGCTAAGAAACAAGGCCTAGGGATCATACTTTCACTAGTGAACACTCTCATATAAATATCTTCTCTTTATGATACTACTCTGAACTACTCTCCGGTTGGACACTCTAATCCATGGTAGGGCTATAACAGCACTCCTCAAAGTTCGCTTTCCCCATCTAGATAACCCCACACTGTCACCTTGAGTGCTAGATGGTTCCAACAAACACCACAATTTCATAGAGACATCCAACTCCAAATATAACTCATAACAAGTATTTGTAATCTCTAGCCTAAGTGTCACCATGGTGTGCACGCTGTCACTTTCACACACATGGGGAGAGCATAGATCTATTAAAGCACTTGAGTAGCAAGGTAGATCTACTTGATTACGAAGCTCATGATCATGACCATGCATAGAGAGAGAGATGAACACATAGCTACCGGTAGAACCCTTAGCCTCAAGGAAGAACTACTCACTCATCATCATGGGAATCAACAACAGCGATGGAGATGGTCATGGACATCGATGGAGATGGCTCCGGGGGCAATCCCCATCCCGGCAGGGTGCCAGAACAGAGACTTTCTGTCCCCCGAATCACCCCTTCGGTGGTGGCGGTATTTCGGAACTTTTCGTGGCTGGAGGCTAGATGATTTAGGGTTTTCTCATCGGGAGCTTCTTATAGGCGAAAGGGCAAGGTCCGTGGAGGCCGGAGGGGCCCACACCACCTGGTGGCGCGGCCAAGGGAACCCGTGCCACCCTATGGTGTGGCTGACCCCTGGCCCCTCTCTGTCTCGTCTTCTGGCTCCGTGTTCCCCTCGGTGAAATATTGACTTTGGCTTTTATCCTGTCCAATTCCGAGAATATCCATTTTCTGACTTTCTAGAACCAAAAACAACACAAAACAGGCAACTGGCACTGTGGCATCTTGTTAATAGGTTAGTCCAAGAAAGTGTATAAAAATACTTCAAAGTGTGGACAAAACATAAGAAAGTAGATGTAAAACAAGCATGGAACATCAAAAATTATAGATACATTAGCAACGTATCAGGAGGTATTTACTATACTATGTTTGCAGCAAAACAAACATCTAGTGTACTACCGCTAGTATTGTACTACCTCTGTTCCACAGTATAATTCTTTTTAGCAAACTAGAAATAATCATCTTGTTAGTTCCACCGCATACAAGAGTTTTAGTTTCTAACAATCAAGTGGGTAGGTATAGTACAACTCCTTTTTGTAGCGGAACTAATGAGATGATTGTTCGTTGTACTCTACTGCTAGTAGTAGTATTGTACTAGTACAAGTGTACTACTACTAGGTACTATTTTTTTAGGGAAATATAAGCTGTAAATAAACATCATCTAGTCAAACAAGGCAGTAGTAGTAACTCTAGTCAGTGTGCACGGCAGCGTGCCGGCCTAGCTGTAATGCCCCAGGATGTGACATGGTTAATTTAGTGCACAGCAGCGTGGCAACCTAGCTATAAAATTCGCCAGGATCTGGGATGGTTAATTTAGTGCACTACAACGTGCCAACCAAGCTATATTTGGCATCGTGGATGCAGCTCCAAAGGCCTTGCAAAAAAACCTCGTTCAAAGAGGCATCCCATCTTCCCCATCTCGGCTGTTTATCCCCACTCGCCAATGCCACATGGCCGCATTTGGGATCATCTCCAGTGCGTGCTTCACACATTTTCCTCGCCATATCTCCCTCTACATCGGATCTTGCAGGTCGCGCCACCCCTCTCCAAAAGCCCCCAACATTCATACTCTGTTCTGACCTCTTCCCCAATCCATGCCGATGTCGCATTCGACACACAGCCGGTTGGACGACGTCTAGAGCAAGGTCGGTGACGATGTTTTCAACGAAATCACTATGCGTCTGGACACTACTAGTGCCGCCCAGCTGGCCGCATGCTCCAAGGTGCTATACTACCAAGTCGCGGGCGGAAAAGGTAGCAGATGCCCCCAACGACCACTGTAGGACATTCATCCCCTATAACAATGTCTACAACCACATAATCTGGTGCTTTCACGGCCAGCAAGTCTGCACGGAGCCTGGATGCGATTTCATCACCTCGTCGGTAGAGCTAACACCTATGGTTGAGCTCGTGTGCAACCTCAGGTTTACCCACTCGAGGACTGTGGCCATAATGCCCTACATTCACAAACATTGGGATCCGTCTAAGCTGGTGCCCACAAGAGGCTCGTGGAGAGAAGAGATCATCGACATCGGGAAAGACGACACTGTGTTCGTCGCCCAAATTGATGGCCACACCACGGATATCGTCATATCCCCCCGGTTCGTCAGTTTAGGGGCGTGTGAATCGCCATGGTACAAGGTGAAGCTTTGGTTGCTGTCTCTGTGGCATGAGCTCCATGCGATCGAAATGGTGGCGACATCTGAGCTGACGAGCAGGCCGTCGTCGGCTGAAGTTGCCCTGGAAGGGCTCATGTCATAACTGTCGCAGCCGTGGTGTTACCTGGAAGCTTCTGAACCGTTCATTGGAATTCCCTATGGATTAGGAGTATTGCATATACAAGTTTCAAGAGTGAGATAACACATCTAAATCTTCTTCTGATGATCCCAATGTTAAGATATGTAACATCGTACTAATTAATTACTTAATGTTGGTGATAGATTCAATTTGTATGGGGAGAGGTGGAACAATTTGCGGTAATGTATACCTATTTCCAATGTACGTTGCTAACATAGTGGGCCCACATGCGATGGTGTGACAAGGAAAGCATAATAGGTAGGAAAGAAGGTGCTACCCGACCAGCACTTGGACACACTGATCCGTTATGCTGAGTATTTTGTATTGAGGTCTGCTATTGCTAATCTATTTTGTATTAGTACATATGTACTGGTACTTGTTCAGATCGACCGATCGAGTGCTGAATATGGACTCTCTTTCCTTTTGAGTCATGGCCTTCCTACAACTATTGAATTTCAATGTTTGCATTGCTGAATCTGTCATTTATTTTGGCCATTGTCTGAAATGCTGAATCGGTCACTTTGAAATGCTGTTGAATCTATCAAGTGCTGCTCAATATGAACTAGCAATCTATTGATATTTTTCTGTCTTATTCTGTATTGTTGAATCTTTCAAATGCTACTAAATCTGTCAAGTGTTATGTCGTTACTATTAATAAAGTATTTTCTAGAACTAATACTAATGTACTAGTACTTGTTTAGATCAAGTGCGGTAGATGGTCTTGCTTTTCTTTTTAAACTTGGCCTTGTCACAATCTAGAAAAGGCTTCGGCATTTTGGGAAGCATATATGGGGGTCACACTAGTATTGATGTTAGGAGGAGGTATGCACACAAAGGCATACTTGATCGTTAGTTTTGCTTTCTCCAATGATCTATTGTGTTTGGAGAAAAGGTCAAACTGATCGTGTGACATGGTTTTTAGAGCTGAAACATGAACAGGTTCACTTTGTACTGCTATTGAATTTTAGTGTTTGTATTGTTGAAACAGTCACTTTAGAATGTTGTAGAATCGGTCAAGTGTTGTTGAATATAAACATAGGAATCTGTCAATATTTTTGTATCTTATTTTGTACTGTTGAATCTTTTAAATACTACTGAATTGTTGAAAAGTTTTGTCGCTGCTGTTGGGCTACTTGCACAAGAGCTTTTGCATGTGTGTCATCAGAACCGTTGGATGTGTTTTGGATAGAGATGAGAGGGTAAAGATAAAACGTGATTTCACCAAGTGAGGTCATTGGATACCAGTCCAGTTTTGGCGCATGTGGTTTGTGTACCTTGTTCTTTAGATATTTTTACATGTATATCTGTCAAAAGAATTATCTCTTTTTTCCTCTGTTAGTAAGGATTGTGTTTCGAATCCGGCCGAGCGATAGCACAATATAAATTTTACTAATGAGGAGATAAAATCTAGCCTATTTGTCCCCTCTTTACCCCATAAAAATTTAATTCAGCCTTTCAGGGGTCAGGGGACTTGCTGACCACATCCCATTTAAATTTTAGAAAGGATCCCATGGAGAATAGCGCATGGAGTATAGCCCATTGAGGATAGAAGATGTAGAATATCCTAGAATCTTTTTAATTCGGTGTTTTTAGAATTTCCCTTTAAAAAATCCGCCTACCCATGTTTTTAAGAAACTACTCCATTATGTGGCATTAAATAAATTGAGATGCTAAGTTCGCTTCCCTTTTATTTTAAGAGAGATAAACATGGACACAAAAAATCTTTTAAGAAGACTAATACATAAGTTATAGGTACTATAAAGGTTTTAATGATAATCTTCATCTTATTTGTTTTTCGTAGTGGCAACGCACACGGTTTATATGTGTTTTGAAGTCTTGCATTCAAATCTCTATGCTTGACATAAAATTATCTTGGGTTTATATTTTTCTTCTTCTAGCAATAATGCTTTGGAGAGCCTGACATCGTGGACCAACCAGCCTGCAGTGTCCATCGAGTATGATGGGCGGGTTTGAAAAAAAGAGTTAAGTACTTGTATAGAGAGGCTGGCGTTGGGGACCCACAAGTGAGAACATACCAGGGAGGCTGACATGCATAAGCCAGAGTATACCAGGGGGCTAACACTGGGGCCCCATCAGCAGGACCATACGTGGCTATCACATTAAGCAATGTTGCCAAGGTCAAAACAACAAATGCATCCAAAAAAGTCCATTATACACATGTTTCATTTATAGAGATACAGACATGGGGGACCCAGTGGAGAGACCTTATATAGGTGTTGCCTCGAGCAACGTTGCCAAGTTCGAAACAGGGAGGAGCGAGCGAGAATAAAGTCCAACATGCACACGTTTCTTCTAATGAGAGGCTAACATGGGGGGACTACCAAACACATCCTAGAGAAATTTGAGAAAGGAGCCCATGGAGCATAGCCCTAAACATTTTTTAGTTTGCCCTTTTAGGGGCATGGGACTGCTGAGCACAACCCAGTGAAATTTGAGAAAGGAGCCCATGGAGCATAGTGCATGGAGTATAGCCCATGTAGATAGCTAAACTCTTTTTAATTCAGCCTTTTGGGCATTGCCCCATCTCTCAAAAATAAGCTCTACCTACCCATGTTTTAAAGAAACTGCTCCATTATGTGGAATTTTATAAATAGAGATGCCTGAGCACTGCCATTTTATATTTTAAAAGAGATAAACATAGACACACAAAATATTTTTAAGAAGACCAATACATAAGTTCTAGTACTAATATAGGTTTAATGATATATATTATATAAACATTTTTGGTGTAGTGGCAAAGTACTCAGTTTCCGTCTATTTGATTTGAAGGTCTTCAATTCGAATCCCCTATGCATACATATATATATCTTGGGTTTACATTTTTCTTTTAGTAATATCACATTATGGGGAGGATGACATCACGGACCCACCAGCCTACAACATCCCTCGAGTTTAATGGTCGGGTTTGAAAAAAAGTTAAATACTTGTACAAAGGGGCTAGCATCGGGGACCCACCAGCCAGAACATACAAGGATGCATTGGGGACCCACAAGCCAGAACATAGAAGAGAGGCTCACATGCGGGGCCCAACAGCAAGACCATAGATGGCTACCGCATCAAGCAATGTTGCAAAGGTCAAAACAGCGGACGCGGCCAAAAAAATTCCATCATACACACATTTCAATTATAGAGAGACCGACATGCGGGACCCAGCGCGACCTTATACAACTACTACATCGAGCAACGTTGCCAAGTTCGAAAAAGGGAGGCACGAGCGAGAAAATAGTCCAGCATGCACACGTTTCTTCTAATGAGAGGGCAACATGTGGGACCCAGCAGCCTAAAAAATGGCTGATGCAGTGAGCAATGTTATCAAGTTTGAATTACGGAGGCATGAGCGAAAAAAATTCAATCATACAACTGATCCTTGTAATGAGATGCTGACATGTGGGACCCAGCTGCTTGACCAAACGGCAAATTCGTCGTGCAACGCTATCTAGTTCGGAATAGGTTAGCGCTAGAGAATAAAAAATTCATCATAAACATGATTCTTCTAGTGAGGCTAACATAGGGGACCCACAAGCCTGAATAAACGGCTAAGCCAGTAAGCAATGCTATCAAGTTCGGAACACGGAGGCGCAACCGAGGGAAACTTTTCCATCATACACATGTTTGTTCTAATGAGAGGATGACATGTGGGGCCGAACAACTTATTAAATGGTAGATGCATCGAGCAGTGTTATCAAGTTCGGAATAGGGTAGCACGAGCGAAGGCAAAAATTCCATCATACACACTATTCTTCTAATGAGAGGATGACATGTGGGGCCCAACAGCTAATTAAACGATAGATGCATCGAGTAGCACTATCAAGTTTGGAATAGGGAGGCACGAGCCAAGGAAAAAATTCTATCATGCACATGTTTCTGCTAATGAGAGGATGACATATGGGACCCATTAGCATGATTAAACGGTAGATGCATCAAGCAACACTATCAAGTTCGGAACAGGGTAGCCCAAGCGAAGGAAAAAAAATCCCTCATACACACGATTCTTCTAATGAGAGGCTGACATATGGGACCCTGCAGCCTGACTAAACGATAGAGGCATAGAGCAATGTTATCGAGTTAAAAACAAGGACGCGCGACCAAAAAGTATGGTCCACTAGAGACACTGACGTCCAGGACCCACACGCCTCAAAATACTTTGGTGAGTCAACATCGCGCAAGGAACCGAAAATCTTGCTTCTGCCATGCGCTGGCTGAGCTTCCTCCATGGTTTTAGCAGTTTGGTCGCAGTAGAGGTAGGCGAAACTAGAAAAAATTTCCCATCAACCATGGTTGAGCCGAGAAATTCGTCGCAGAATACGTGCCTTATACGATGACCGATAGGCCAAGTCATTGTGGATGGACACTTTTCTTGTAGTGCATGTCCATGTATCGGTACTATGTTTGGTTACTCGCATGAACTTGACTATATTTTCTTTGGAACTTTAGCATGATCCACTTTAGTCCACTGATTCTAGAGTTCCTTTAGAAATTATGAAATTTTATCATCAACAGGATGTTACGAACCACATGCCATACACTTTAAGGAACAATCACCTCAATGCTTGTGTAAGGGTCGTACTCTATGTAAACAACCCTGCCTTAAACTATTCTAGGCTCATGCACTATTCTTTGGTGAAGTTGATGTGACAAGACCATATTTTCTTAGAGATTTATCTTATCTTATCTTACCACTATATAGTGTATGGTTAAATTTCAACATTAACCATTGTATCAAGACTAGTAAATTCCAACATTGTTAACCCTCGAATCTGCTTTCCCATAACTTTTGCGAAACGAATGTATCTAGACGACTTTTAGCGTGTGGTTCACTCAGAACCTACACACTCAAAGATTTCTAGATATATTTGTTTCACAAAAGCTAAACCATCTTATATTTTGGAACGGAAGAAGTAGGAGATTCTATTGATAGAATTTAGCACAATGAACGCTATGCACAAGTACAAGAACCAAATATACACCCGATACTTTATGGATGCCGCTCGAAATTATAATTATTTTCTCAGCTTTACCTATTATAATTTTATATTGTGATGATATGTCATTCTTCTAGTAGTATTATCTAAGTTGCAAGGAACATGCAACTTAATATGGACTAGCTAATTAAAGTTTCTCGATGTTACTAGAATGCATCAGCGTGCTAGACTAGCTAGATAATTAAAGTCTCCTTGATGCAACTGCACCATGCAGCAGAAGACCGACAAAGGAACACACAAAAAACTCCTCGTTCAAAGATCCATATCATCTTCCCCATCTCTGGTAGCATTTTGTATCGTCTCCAGCATGTGGTTCACTCATTTTCCTCGCCATCTCGCCTACAGCATCGGTCCTTCCAGTCCGCCAACCCTCTCCTCCAAAACCTCCCAACAGTCATAGATTGATCCGCCATTTCCCCCAAATCCATCAGGACGCAATAGCTGATTCAGGGCCCAAATGGCGGTACGGCGGATGGAGCAAGGTTAGCGCCGATGTCTTTGACGAGATCGCTATGCGTATGGACACTACCAGCACCGTCCGGCTGGCCGCATGCTCCAAGGAGTTGAACGACCAGTGGAAAAGGTAGCAGATGCCCCCAATGATGGTTGCGGGACATTGGTCACCTACAGTCAGGTCCACAACCACAAGATCGCGTGCCCGCACGGCCCTTGCAACTGCATGGAGGATGGATGCATGTTCGCCGCTTCGTCGGCAGTGCTTCTAGCCCACCTTAGTGAAGCTCGCTTGATGAGGGTTCATAGTTTCCGCTACGGCAAAACATGTAGGTACACCTCTAAGCCTTTGTTGGCAACAGGCATGCGGACAGTAGATATCATCGGATCCGGGGATGGTACAGTGTTTGCGGTGCGATTTGACACATGCCAAATGCTACACGTCATATCTGTTGTATGCATTAGGTCGGCGGCGTTCTTGTCACCATGGTACATGGTGAATTTTTGGTCGTCGACTATGATTGAGGGGAGAAGGATCAAAAATTCCGGGCTATGTGTGCTGGAGAGCACCGCAACACCGGACGGTGTCCCATTCGATGAGCTGTAGTGGCTCCTGTCGGTGCCAATGTCACACTTGGTCGCTCGTCGACCGTCGGTGTTCACCCTAGAATATTGTCTTCACATTGACAGGATTCATGAGTGAGATAAACACATCTTAATGTTCGTTGGAGTATTTGAACTTCTATAAAGACTTACTACATGTTCTTAGTAGTTGTACTTAGGAGTATTTTTTATGGAGTTTAACTACTACTAATATATTTCTCCCATCCCTCTTTGAGGTCTTTGTTTCGAATCCGGCCGGGTCACAACACAATGCAATTTTTATTAACTAGGAGAATAAATCTAGCCCATTCAGCCTCTATTTAGCCCAAAACATTTTAATTCGGCCTTTTTGGGGTCAGGGGACTGCTGACCACAGCCCAAAGAAATTTGAGAAAGGAGCCCATGGAGCATAGCCCAGAACATTTGAATTCAGCCTTTTAGGGGTCAGGGGACTGCTGACCACAGTCTAGAGAAATTTGAGAAAGGAGTCCATCGAGCATAGCCCTAAACATTTTAATTCAGCCTTTTAGGGGTCAGGGGATTGTCGAGCACGTCCTAGTGAAATTTGAGAAAGGATCCCATGGAGCATAGCCTATGGAGTATAACCCATGTAGAATAGCCAGACTCTTTTTAATTCGGCCTTTTGGGCATTGCCACCCACCTCACAAAATAAATAAATAACTCTTCATACCCATGTTTTTAAGAGACTACTCCATTATGTGGAATTTTATAAATTGAGATGCCAGGAGCGCTGTCCTTTTATATTTTAAAAGAGATAAACATGGACACAAATAATACTTTTAAGAATACTAATACATAAGTTGAAGTACTAATAAAAGTTTAATGATATCTTTTGTATAAATATCTTTGGTGTAGTGGCAACGCACTCACTTTACGTTTATTTGATTTTATGAAGGTCTTGAGTTTGAATCCCCTACGCAGACATATATATATATATATATATCTTGGGTTTACCTTTTTTTCTTCTAGCAATATCGCATTACGGAGAGGCTGATGTCGCGAACCCACCAGCATGCAGCGTCCCTCGAGTTTAATGGGTGGATTGGAAAAAAAGTTAAATACGTGTACAAATAGGCTGGCACCAGGGACCTACCAGCAAGAACATACAAGGCTGCATCGGGGACCTACAAGCTAGAACATGCCAAAGAGGCTGACATGGCGGGCCCAGCAGCAAGACCATACACGGCTGCCCCAGCGAGCAACATTGCCAAGGTCAAAGAAGCGGACGTGACCGAAAAAATTCCATCATACACACATTTCATTTACAAAGAGATCGACATGTGGGACCCACCAATGAGTACTTATATAGGTGCTACATGGAGCAACGTTGCCAAGTTCAAAACAGGGAGGCACGAGGGAGAAAAAATCCAGTATTCACACGTTTCTTCTAATGAGAGCCTCACATGGGGGACCAGTAGCCTGAAAAAAGGCTGATGCAGCGAGCAACGTTATCAAGTTCGATACACAGAGGCACAAGTGAAGAAAAAACGTCAATCATACAACCAATCCTTCTAATGAGAGGCTGACACGTGGGACCCAGTTGCGTGACCAAATGGCAGATTCATCGAGCAAAGCTATCTAGTTCAGAACAGGGTAGCACTGGAGAAGAAGAAAAAATTCCATCATACCCACTACTCTTCTAGTGAGAGGCTGACATATGGGACCCACCAGCCTGAATTAATGACTGATGCAGCGCGCAACACTATCAAGTTCGAAACATGGAGGTGTGACCGAGGGAAAAAATTCCATCATACACATGTTTCTTCTAATGAGAGGATGACATGTGGGGCCCAATAGCAGATTAAACGGTAGATGCATCGAGCAGTGCTATCAAGTTCAGAACAGGTTGCGCGAGCGAAGGAAAAAATTACATCATATACACGATTCTTCTAATAAGTGGCTGACATGGGGGACCCAGTAGCGTGACTAAATGGTAGATAGATCGAGCAATGTTATCGAGTTGAAATCAGTGAGGCACGAGCCAAAGAAAAAAATCCATCATGCACATTTTTATTCTAATAAGAGGATGACATGTGGGACCCAGCAGCCTAACTAAATGGTAGATGCATCGAGCAACGCTATCAAGTTCAGAACAGGTTAGCGCGAGTGAAGGAAAAAAATCCATCATACACACGATTCTTATATTGAGAGGCTGACATGTGGGACCAGCGGCATGACTAAATGATAGACGCATCGAGCAACAATATCGAGTTCAAATCAGGGAGGCGTGACCAAAAAGTATGGTCTTCTAGAGACACTAATGTCTAGGACTCACATGCCTCAAAAGACTTGGACGAGTCAAGATCGTGCGAGGAACCGGAAATATTTCTTCTACCATGCGCTGGCCAAGCTTCCTCCATGTTTTTGGCGGTTTCGCCATAGTAGAGGGTCATGAAACCAGGAAAAACGTTTTTTATCAGCAACGGTCGAGCTAAGAAATTCATCGCAGAAGGCGCGCCTTCTCCGACGACCGATGGGCCAAGTCATTGCACATGGACACTTTCTTGTAGTGCTAAGCAATTGAATCACCTAAATGCATGTAGGGGGTGTCAGGACCTCAATGCTTTGGGAACACTATAAATAGATGAGCATCCCATACCCAGAGCTCACAACTCATTGGCCAAGCTCACACCAAAAACACACACTCACACTTTAGAGAGAGATCTAAGAGAATGGAAGCTAGAAGAGGAGGAAGGACTCCAAGAACAAGGAGAAGAAGGCAACTACAGAAGCTGCAAATATTCACCATGCTCTACAAAGGTTTAGCTTACAAATTCTCTAGGAAATGTGTAGAAATATTTATATGGGAAGAATTGTAGGTAGGGATCATCTAGATCTAGGTAGGGGTAAAGTAATAGAAGTAATACTAATGCGGTGCACCAGTAAATCATGTCACAACATGATCTTGTTACTGGGAAGCAAGACCAAGCAAAATTTCATGATCGGTAACTATGTACTCTCATTGAAAAGGTTTCATAGATAAATAATCATGGACTACACTCAATGCACAACCCAATTTGACCTTAATTGATCTATTAATCAAGCACACACATAATTATAGTAAAAAGAAGTTACATGAATTAAATAAGTTCATATGAATTATCAAATGGCATCATACCCATTCCCTGGGAGCACAACATCTAAAGAATGAGTAATACGCCATTCAATCAAACAAAACAAGCATTTGTTTGCAAGAATGTAAAAACAAAGTAAAGAACATGATAATTATGAACTATCACTAAGCATGAACTCTAATAGTAAAGAATATTAATAGTATATCAGCCACTAAATGAAAGCAGATCAATGTGAGACAACATTGACAGTAAATAATAAGTTCTAATCCTAAACCACTTGATTTGTGTATTTTGACAGAATAATAAACAAGAGCAAATAATTATACACTTAAACAACCTTGAGGATTAACTTGAACAAATGAATGGATCCTAATTAAGAATCTTAGGAAGTCCAAAGTAAGAATCAGTGCCTAGTAACTACAATACGCCTAGACCTAACTCTAATTGCCAACCATGATAGCAAAAATGTAAGCCTAGAATAGTAGGAACCCGAGATAAAACAGTTAATTAACAGAGGTGTTAACTGAAGAGAATTCAGTTAACCACATTCATGAGTTAAACCTAAAATAAATGAACTACATAAGACAGAGGCATTACTAGTAAACTAGATCATGCTAGAATGTTATAGAAACATCTAGAAGTAAGCCTAAAAGCAAAATGGACACAAACCATAGAACTTGGGGAAATGCTTAAGAGAGAACTAGTAGTAGAAAATTATTGTAGAAAGAGAGAGAGGGAGTAGGATCTTACCTTCAGAAAGTGCTAGCCGAGCTCATACTGAATATGAAGAGGAAGAAGATAGAGAAGTGGATACAACAACATAGGAAGTACATGTGGTGGGCATCTCGACCTGCATTGGACATGCGAGCAACTGTAGAGACACCAAGGACACACTTCAACGCCAGCTTGATGGTGGGAGACGCCTGAGTTGCGCTAGGGAGTGGTGGTAACGCACCACCGAAATCCTAGGTTTTGGGTTAACGTTGAGCAGCCATATGAAAGAGAGGTGAATATAATAGGCCGAGAGAGAGTGGAACAAGGGGAAGCTTTTGAGTAGAAGCACGGTGAAAGACATGGTCAGAGTAGGCCAGGACAATCGGGCGACGCCGATGGTGACGAACTTCCCATAGGAGGCACGAGAGAAAGCGAGGGATAAAGATAGAGAGAGAGCATGTATGGGTAGTTGGCCAGGTCAAGTTGCACTGGTTTCGTCTAACCACTAAGCTTGTTGGGTTGAATAGTCGGCCTAGGGGTATTTTGGTAATTTCATAATTACTATAAAATGGCAATCGACAAAAACACACCTAAAACAAATCTAAAAAGTAAAATAAAAATACCTACACTTAGGAAATTAAGAGTAGAATTTGAAAAATATTTTGGTTGATTTTTAAAAATAGCTTTAATTTTATGAAAATTCAAACAAGAAAATTGCTATGGGTAAATCAATAAATAGAAGAAAATACCTTTTTGAAAACTAAAAATAATTCAAAATGGGTAAAAATACAAGGACATAAAATCCTATTTTTCTAGAATTATTAAAAATATTTTGAGCAAAAAAATCTGATGAATTATAAAATGAAAAATAATATTCCAAAAAGGCTTTAAATTCAAATACTAATATTTAAAATGAAAACATTTGAATATTAGTGAAATTATAACTTAGTTTTTGAGATATATGAAAATTTTAAAGTGAAATTCTTTAGATTTGGGAAACAACTTTAGTAAACAAAAATCAATTAAGATTAAGGGGAGACAACAACATATTGAAAGTAAACCATTTATACCTATGCACAATAAGCATCATTTGGATCTTTAAACATGGTCCTTATCAGACAATGCCGCTTTTTAGAACTACAGGTCTAGGTTTCGTAGATCACTTGGGCTACAATTGTTTGCATCCACAAGGCAAGTTCATTCTTTCATATATCTTGTGAGATCAAACTTTCATACCATTTTCAAGATCAATCTAACATGTCCTTCGGATACTTTCCAAAAAAACTACTTTCAAAAGAATCGCTTACCTTTACATCCAAGAGCAAAATATTGTTTACATAATGAATATGAGTGTGGATTACCAACTGAGGGTAGTCGAATAATATATTGTGGCAGGAACTGGAATCATGGTTCAAATGCATGGTTGTAACAACAACAAATGTGATGGAGATTTTCCTTTTGCATGTCCTCGTATCCTAAGTTGGGATGCGATCCAAAGTGGAGGTTGGTAGATGGGACTCTATAACGTCCCTACATTGTGTTGCGGGATAATGACTTAGAATATTAGAAGTTGTGGTAATTTAGTGTAGGTCTTATGACCGAAACTTGTTACAAAGGGTAGACTGCGATCATGGTGAAGGATAATGATTGGATAGGATCTTTAAATGAGCCTAGTGGCACCAATTCCATGTGTACTAACTCATTGGGACTCCAAGTGCATAGTGCTATAGAAAGTGTATTTTCCCCAAACGGGTGACTCGAGGGTTTATATCAAACTCACGGGAAATTGGCTAGGAACTTCTCCTCTTTTCTTCTTTCAATAAGCTAGAAAAAAGTATTTACCATGTTTCCCCAAATCCATCATGTAGTTGTCAAGCACAAGGTTTTGTATTAGTAAAACTGAAATAAAACTATAAATAAATAAAAGTAAAGAATCTATGACTAGGCAAGGAAAGTAAAAAACAATAAAGTAAATTTGGGGGGGGGGGGGGTTGTTTGTGTTTGCTAACAGTAAAAGTGTTTTTGTATTTTCGGATTTAATTAGTGCATCAAATATAAAAGGCAATAAAAGTAATGGAAAGTGGTTTCTTGTAATAAAAAGTGGACTAGGTTCATGGTTTAACTTGACTACTCTCTCATAAGGTGTAATGCACATAAAACAACTAAGCAAAGATATAAAATTGATGAAACCTTAGTATGTGTTTGATTAGTATTCGTATGGCCATCACGTCTGAATATAAAGATGATGCAATACATCTTACTCATACTCCTCTAGAAAGGGAAAACTCAAGGCAATCTAGAATTAAGAATAACAGAGTATAGCCTTAGGTACTTTGACATGATGTTTGAATATCAAATATGTTACCTTGAACAAACAAGATCACCTTGGCTATCACCATATGATTGTAACACATGCATTTACTTTATCCCTAGCGAGGTAACAAAAGAAAGGTAAAAACTATAGTGGATCTTGAGTTTTCTATCACTACCCAATCACCACCACCATGTTAACATCTAATACACACGTTCCCCCACACATGTTTCTCCATATAAGTTTGATCAGAACATGTACTTAAAAATGGGGTACATAATATGCATTACCAATAGATCTTACACATAACAGAATTCCAATCTCAAATATCAAATCATAAAACAAAGGTTCACCATATAGAAATTACATAGATGACCATAATCATGTAGGGCAACTCATATGGTACTAAAACAATGATAGAACAAGAGAGAGAGAGAGAGAGATAAATCTACTGACACAAAATCATAGCCTAGAGGTGAAGTACTCCCTCATCATCATGGAGATGATGAAGATGATGTTGGAGAATGTAGAGATCCAACCGGTGGTGGCTCCAGCAGTGTTTGCCCCTCCAATCTTTGCTGGTTCTGGCTCGGTTTCGGTGTTTCCATGTTTCTTCTCTACCTCCTTCGATACTGCCCCGGAGGTCTTTTTGTAGGTGTTTTTAGGTCAAGACTTCAAGGTTGAGATGAAGATGGATGGCTATGGAGGCTCGAGGAGGGAAAGATCCCTAGTTGCACAGTCAACAAGGTGGGACGTGCCTCTAGGACTCTTTTGGGCCTCCGTGCTCCCCTCCCGTGGTTCTAGTGCTCTAGGTTGTTGTCCTCGGATAAAAATAATCCTCGAAAAATCCTAGGTACATTTGACTTAGTTTAGGTCCCTAAAAGATAAAAGTACACAAAACAAGGTTTTCCTATCCTATAAAGTTATAACCCAAATAAAGGGATCATTGGTAAACCCCATAAATCAATGTAAAATAGGGATATAAATTTCTGTAAGATAAAAATACATGGGAATATGTGTCAATAAATAACAAAGTTCATGTATGCATTTTACATGTACCAACATCCCCAATCTCAACCTATGCTCGCTCTCGAGCATAAAGGTGATAAAACTACACATGGACTTTGGAGTTTGTTCCTATGTGGGATATCATATGTCATGATCATTGCTACACAAGGTTAAATTGTTCATTGTTTAAGGAATGGCAACAAGCAAATGAGCGATTAAATGATATTTCCTTTGTACTTACATATATGCTTAATAATACTAGACATCTCTCTGTGGTCCCCCCCCCCTCCCCCAGGGGCGCAGCCATTAGACAAAACGTTTACAACAGGTTAACATGGATGTTGAATGTTCTGTAAGCATTAAAATAGTGTACACTCATGCATGTCTCGTGGAAGCTTTACATCCTTCCGGAGTACGGATACCGAAATTCGTGGCATGGTCTAGGGAAATTATTAGGTGACACGCTAGAAGAGAACTTAGACGAAGAACATCATGGACAACAAGTTTTAGATAGTGGCGAAGGGGGGAGATGCTGACATGGTTGAATGATACTCTGTTCGGCAAAAAATATAGCTGTGAAATTTTTAATGAAAAATCAACAAAAATACTAGCAAAAGAGAGATGGACATCTTCTTGTGGTCGAAAGCTCTATCATGGTTATAGCTGTGAAACTAAAACGTCCCGCACTACCATGTAATTCCGCAATGAACAGAATATCCCAGTCTACCAGCCCACCGTTTTTCACCACGTGAAATGAAATATCGCAAAGCATCGGCCTATTAGGAAATACATAGCGTCCATCAGCCTGTTAGGCAAAATGTGGCGAGCGAAATGTTCAATCCCATGGCCTGTTAGGAAAAACTTAGAGGCCATCAGCCTGTTAGGCAAAATGTGGTGATCCCATCAGTCTGCTAATCAAAACATGTCCATCTGATCGCTTCTCTTTTCATCATTCTGATGGAACCACGCGTGTACTAGCATGTTGTAGATCATACGTTTGTGCAAATCTACCTGGTATAAATAATCAACAACGCGTGACAATTTTGGAGTTTTCTTTTGATAATTCAACGTGTATTTCAACAGAAACCAAATCAACCATGTGTCTGCGAGATTAATCTAAGACATGTGTATAGGCAGACAATATCGGTAGAAGATAAAATATAAAAGGACACACCAGCCGCCTCGCTCCGTGGGCACCATCTCCTCTAGCAGCACTGTGGTGGAAACTCGGGGACGCATAGTTGTGGCTACTCGCGGCGAGGGTGGTGACCTTTTCCAAGTGGTGCTGGTAGAGGTAGAGAAGAAAGAGGAGCAGCATGAAGAGAGAAGGAAGAAGAAGTGGGCGAAGGGGAAAACTCCAATGCCTCAACACCTATTTTATTAGTCGCGCGTGCACGCCGGTTGGCCTCTGTCACCTCCATGTGGCAGGCAACTGCCCCTACTACCGCAACGGTTTGTGGCCTGGATCATTTGCACCAGCGATTTTTCCCACAGAAGATCCAGAAGGATTTAACAAGCAGGCGTCAACACAGTTACCAAAACTACAGCGATGGGATGTTTCTTAGAGCCATTGGATGTGGTTGGTGCAAGCGCTGACCTTAGCAGCGATACGGTTCATGCGCAAGCTCTGGCTGCGCTAGTCAGCCACCTCCATCATCAGCGATCACCCAGTGGGTGTCTACCAATGCTGCATCCGGTTTCCTCCAGCCAGTTATGTTCAACAACAATCTTGTAAGCTCTAGTCGGCATCATCAACATCTACATCAAATCACTCGGTAGCATGCAAAAACTTCTCCACAAGGTTAAGTACTAGTGTGCTTAGAGGCTAGTGTCAGGGGATCACCCCCAGATAGGCCCAACTGGTTTTGTCCGGCTGTACCAGGCTAGATGGCCCTCAAGCATAAAGATCAGGCTGGCTGGCCCCTCCAGCGGGTCAACCCCAAGATCAGCCCGACTGGCCCCGTCTAGCAGGGCAACTAGAAGACTAGGCTTGTTGGCCGCTCTAGTCTGTCACCTCGGAATCAGTACCGGTTATCCAGAGAGTGTGATGATGAAATAGTGCCATGCCTCAAGATCTTACGACTTTGCGTCAGCTAAAGTGCAACGGCTACTTACTATTGGATGGGGCGTCCTTCCGGCGCGAGATACAACCGATACGGCGAGACATCGTAGCATTGACTATTGCTCTGGGTCCCACCGGCTGGCCCACACCAGCCATCCATCCCTTGTAATATGCACCCCCAACCATTATATAAGGGGGGCACTGCCTCCATTGGGAGGTTGATCACTCCTCTCTCCTAATTTCCCCCAGTTCATGTAGAATATAGCTCAAAGAGCCTCTGTATTGTGTATTTGCTCTCATATAGTGAGATCTTGTAGGAGTAGGGGTGTTACATCACAGAGAGGGGCCCGAACCTGGGTACTTTGATGTCTTAGTAGTGATTGTGCCCAATCCTACCTGCGGAAGCCTCCGCTAGCCCCTGATTTATGCCTCTTAAGTCATCCTTGATGGTACTATCGTGTTCCACACCACGACAGTATCATAGCTTCATTAGTGCATCTTGTTATATTTTGTTTGATGACATAGTTTGCTATGTATAATCCAAATCCTGCTTGATGAAAATTAATTGAAGGATAATTAGAAAACTTTTGTAAGATATTATTGATAAGTTCATGCAAGCTACATATATCAAGATCTAGTATAGGTTCATTTACTTCACTAAGCATTTTAACTTCCTCTACTTTTTATCCTTGCTTTATTGTACCTCCATAATAGACTCTTTGATAACACCACTATGTTTCTCTTCTTGTTTTCTTCATTTGTCGTTTGTTCAACATACCCAAGTGTATATAAACATTGATAGATATTAGTTTCTCAAGCCATGTTAAATATTGTGTTGGATTCGATATCCACAAAAGATGTGTTGGATTATTCATCAAGAAAACAAATGGATTTTAGCTTTAAACCACTATAAAAAATGTACATCAACATCCAGTCTCTCAAACCATGTTCAATATTGTGAGAAAGTTTCTTGAATCTAACCCATGCATCAGTAAGTGTTTCATATCTTGTTGTTTAAATTCAAATATTTCTCTTAAGGGAGAAGCACTTCTTGTAGAACAAAGCCTCTCTAAGAATTACGGTCTCATGTTAAACCAGGATTTTAAGTTTCCTTTGAATGTACTTTGGAACCATAAACTCGCAACCCTATTAAGATATGTGGGAATAGTTTAACTTTTAAAATATTTGGATCCATATGAGGAGTTTTTATATTTTCACATATACTAGCAAACCTCTTGGCATGTTTTAAAGTGCTATCCATATTCCCCACATAGAGACGGTTAAAGTAAAATCATATTTATTACTTCTGGGTTAATGTTACACTCAAGATTCCATTGGCTCTAAAAATTTCTGCTACAAGAAGGCAAGCCTAATCCTATATTTTTTCTACTGATTTTTATGGATTTTTCTGTATAGTGGAAAGGTAAAAACAAGACTGAAAGTAATCAAACAAAAGAAAAAATAAAAGACAAAAAGGTGCTTTGTAAATCTAAAAGAAAAGAAAAGCTCAAAGTGGTGCAACCTCCCCAAGCTTAGATGTTTGCACAAGTTGATGAAGATGCTAGAAGATGTCCTGACAATTGATGTGGGTATAATTCCACCCACCATGAATGGTTCCTTGCAACTCTGTCAGAAAATGTTCTAGCAATTGTACTGGGAGTTGAGGTGTACTTGAAGTTTAATGATGATGCAACCATGATGTAGTTCTAGCAATTCCTTGTGAACCGCGCCTAAATGTTTTGGCAACAACTTTGTGTGTACCAACTCAATGGGAATCCAAGTGTAGAGTGTTGTGGCCAGTGTATTTTACCAACAAGGGTGACTCGAGGATTTATATCGAACTCTTGGGGAATTGGCTAGGAACATATCTGACCTATTTTTTCTTCCAACAACCTACAAAATAAAATACTTACCATGTGTCCCCAATTCCATAATGTGGTTATCAAGCACAAGGTTTCCTATTAGTAAAACCAAAATAAAACTATAAATAATAAAAGTAAACAATTTATGACTAGGCAAGATAAGTAAAAACAATAAAGTAAAATTCTTTTTGTGTTTTCATTTGTGTTTGCTAAACGTAAAAGTGTTTTTATATTTTCAAATTCAATTAGTACTGGAAAGTGGTTTATTATGATAAAAAGTGGACTGGGATTCATGGGTTCACTTGATTACTCTCTCATAAGTTGTAATGAATATGAAACTGCTCAGAAAAGATATAAAGTTGATGAAACTTCATTACATGTTTGATTAGCATTCATATGGGAATCACGTCCTAATATAAAGATGATGCAACACATCTCATTGATACTCCTCTAGAAGGGAAAAACTCCATTCAATCTAGAAATTAAGAATAAACAGAGTATAGACTTAGGTACTTTGACATGATGTTTGAATACCAAATATTCTATCTTGAACAAACAAGATCACATTGGCTATCACCAGATGATTGTAACACATGCATTCACTTTATCCCTAGTGAGGTAACAAAAGGAAGGTAAAAACCATAGTGTATCTCGAGTTTTCTATCACTATCCAATCACCACCACCATGTTACTCCATCTAATACACACGTTCCCCCACACATGTTTCTTCATACAAGTTTGATCATAACAAGTACTTAAAATAGGGTACCTAATATGCATCTATCAATACATCTTACACATAGAATTCCAATCTCGATTATCAAATCATAAACAAATATCCACCACATAGGAATTACATAGATGACCATAATCATGTAGGGAAAAGCATATGGTACTAGAACAATGATAGCACACGAGAGCGATAGATCAAGATACTGCCACATACCCATAGCTTATAGGTGGACTACTCCCTAATCATCACGGAGATGATGTATATGATGTGATAGAAGGTAGAGATCCAACCGGTGGTGGCTCCGACATCATTTCCCCCTCAATTCTTCACTAGTTCTAGATCTATTTCGGTGATTTCATGTTACTTCTCCATCTCCTTTGAGATCGCCTAGGGGATATTTTTATAGGCGTTTTAAGGTCAAGAATTCGAGATTGAGATGAAGATGGATGGCTACGGAGACTTGTCGAGGGAAAGAGCCCTAGTGGAGTGGCCAACAAGGTGGGTTGCACCACTAGGCCTCTTTTGGGCCTCCGAGCTCCCCTCCTGAGGTTCTAGTGATCCAGGTTGTTGTCCTCGCATAAAAATAATCCTCGAAAAATCCCAAGTCCATTTGACTTTTTTTAGGTCCCTGAAAGATAAAAGTACAAAAAACAGGGTTTCCCGTCCTTCAGAGTTATAACCCAAATAAATAGGATGATTGGTAAATCCATAAATCAATGTAAAACATGGATATAATATTCTATAAGATACAAATACATGGGAATATGTGTCGATAAATTAGAAAGTTCATGCATTTTATATGCATTAGAGCCTTGAACCATGGAAGTTTGAACAGGAAGGCATACCCCATTATGCACTCAGTCTTAAGATTGTTTGTGGGTAAAGTAGCGCACCTCTCGACAGTGTACAAAACATGACATGTTACTCACTATTCTAGGAAAAAACTATGAACATAGCAGGAAAGGGACTCAATGAATACATGTACAACCCTTGAATATGACGGGCATAGTTTTTCTAAAAACTAAAACTTACCTTTTCTAAGAAACCATTTTCGGAAATAAACATAAGCCTAGGATTCTTATCCATGGCTATAGATACAGCATCAAACAACCATCGTAGAACTTGCTGAGTATGCTAGCATGGAAACGTATCTTCTCAAACCCTAGCTTAGGTATAAAGAATACCAAAGAAACCACTACAGAAGACATAGAAGAGGAAGAAGTTTACTATGAGGAACCAGACCACTTAGGAGACATTGAAGGTGTATATTATGGAATATAGCTTGGAACTAAAGAAGACATCATATAATTAGAGGAGATATAACGCAAGCATGGGATAGTCAGGTTAAGCAACCTAGATCCAAACTAGTAAAGTTGCAACAATCCAATGGTGCTAAGCCTAGTAGTACCATTGTATCCAAGCTAGTACTTTTAAATTTGTTTGTACTTGTGAATCCTCATTGGACCGAGGAGGATCTCGAAGCTTGTATTTCCCTATTGCTGCAATCCAAGAATTAATAAATAGTTGGACCTGCAATGGATCTATTGTAACACTTTGACAGATGTAACATTTGTGGAAGAGGACTTTCGTTAGCATGATATCAATGACTTAGTCAGAGCAGCTGGTATCAGAGCAATTGCTTTGACCTTGGGTTAGAAACTAATGGCTATGAAAATACCGCCATTTGTCTCGGTGTTTAAACCTCATATTAATCAAATACTTGATGGAATATCTCTCTAGAATGCTACTAATGACTAATTATTGCATAGATCTGCAAATCTTTTACTTGATCTTTCTCCTTGCTTAAATATACACTTTGAAGGCGAAATCTAGAGCAATTAAGGAAGAATCACGAGTTGCCAACAACCTAAAGTCAATGAGGCCACTAAGAGGCCACACGGGAGGTTTTACGAGCTCTAGTACAGGCACGTCCCGCCTGTACCGTTTGTCTGCATGATGCGCCACAACCTCAGAATGGTTGATGACTACATGTGTACAAATCAATTGTAGCTAGTTTCGAAATAAGAGTATCAATCCCACAGGGAGCTATTGGTAGAGGTCTTTTTGCCCCTCGTTACTATTCACTAGAGAGTACTTGTAGGTTATCTCTAATTCCAAGTAATGGTGTATAAAGAGTGTGTTTGAATAAGTGCTAAAGTAAACAAGAACAAAGTAAATTCCTAAAGTAAAGAGAAGATGAGAGTGTGGTTGGTGCTGACAATATGGTTAAGGAGTTCCCGGGGAGTGTAGGATACGCCACTAGCATGGGACAATTAGTCATAATTAGGATAACCTATTTCTTATGCCATGACATGTGTGGAGAGAGCTCTGTAATAACATGTTCACCACAAGGCTTGTAGGCAATCACTTTGTTGAGCCAAGGAATGAGGTCATCTCTAAATAACCACTGCAATGTCTGAGAGTAATCACCCATATAGACCACCGCAATTAAGGGTCTCCCTGTGGATATCGTAATTAGCTTAGTGAATCTCTATTTATTCCTCCTTTGACCATGCAGGTTACAAGCTAGTGCTTCTAGTCACAAATAGCTCTAGGCATACTTCCAAACATGTCCAAAGGACTTCACCCTTTTCTTTAGAACCGAAGGAAAATGATATGTGGCCGACTACACAAACCATCTAAAGAGAGAGAGATCAAACACACATCATCGATCAATAGATCATGGACACAAGTAATAGATCATCTTTATTTCATCTCATAATAATGCTACGGTTTCTCCATCTCCCCAAGAATAAAGGAACTAATCACATATAAAGACAATCAACATCATGGCAATCATATGGATGGGATATGAGAGTACAATCAAATACAAGTGAAGATCCAAATTAGGGTTTGGATTTCAACCAAGTAGACAAAGGGGATCGGTGTTGGAGATGTTGGTGATGATGATGGTGATGTAGATCGGTGTTGAGGCCTTCAAGATCCAAGTCCCCTTATCCTCTTGAGAAATGGTGATGGTGGAGATCTTGTGGAGGCGGTGGCTATGGAGTTTGCAAGGCGGCAAGGCTCCACCGTGGAGGTATGTGGAGAGGGATCCTTCTCCCTTGGCTCCTTGCCTCTTTATATAGGCCTAGGAGAGCCCCCAATAGCCCCAATACATTCCTTATGACCTAAGGAAGGTCTAGGAACAAACGGGGGTGTATTCTGTGAAGAAGCGCGTCTAGAATAGCTATTTATGTGCCTCTAGACCCGTGGTACAGGTGGATGGTAAGACCGTACCCGCCCGTACCAGTGGTCGTTAAACCTTTAGTATGCTTTCGTATTTTGGCCGGACGAGGGATACACCACCATGGCCTTGGATATTCATTTGGAGTTTATGGAAAATCCACTTTTTCCATCTCTCAAATGGCTAAGTCTGGTTCCTACAGCTCCTCCATATTGTATTTTCTTGGTTTCTTTAACCTTGATTTATCCATAATCCAACACAACACCTACACACAAGTCAAAGACAAGAAAAATTAATAAAATCCTAATAAAACTACTAGTTGTGCAAAGTCCATGTGAAAATGAATGAGAACTAGTAATCATACATAATAGGCATAGTTGTAGATAGATATAACATGTAATGAGTGAAAATATGAATAATTTGTATATTTAAATATGCTTCAATTTTGGACTCATCAATGGTCAACACAAGCAACTTTCGTGAAATACCCTCTATTAGAAACACAAAAGGCGGCTAGAAACCCCAACGTGACTCTGTAGAACACATATGAAGCTATTTTGCATCCAGGAGAGAAGATCTTAGCCACCATCACCATCAACATCACCATAGCCATCCCTCCTCTCCATTTCCACTCCATAGCCATAGCCCTATACTTGTAATCTTGATCTCATCACGATTGGCAATATTGTAAGACTGTTTCATATTTGTCTTAAGAATTTCTCTACAATGTTTATGACTGTTGTATGGTTTAAAATCGGATCACCACCAAATATTATCACTTATTTCTGAATCACTCCACCTTAATGGGTATGATGATGCTATCATTCGTAAATGGGTCTTAAATGGTGTTTACGATGGAAATATACCCTAAAGGCAATAATAAGTAGATTACTATTATATTCTTATTTCATAATTAAGTTTATTGTTCTATGTTGTAATTGTATTAGTTCCGAATAAAGAGTATTTGGAGGAAAAACCTAATACATGTGTGGAATTATAAACATCATTTAGATGTCCCTAGTTTTTCCTCTAAGACTAGTTTGTATATCATTAATAGTCTCGATTTCCTGAACAAAGCTTGTTGAGATGCTGGTGGTATATGGTCAGAGTTGTTTAGAATAACAATGATGATGGATATACCCAAACTTGATATACCATGAAACACATCATCAATATTTTTATCGTTTTTTTCTCAAGACAAGCATTACCGTTAGTAAAGTTTGCTAGACCATAAGACACATATTAACTTGGATACAATAAGGAAGTATCGATGCCTTCAAGCGTTACTTTGTTAAAGGGTAATCATAATGTTGGTGTTCATTCTTATTGGATGTTATGCCAATGTTATATATGGTGTAGTTATGGAAATTGCTACTCTTGACAATGGAAAGATACACTCTGGGCCCACACATGTGTCATCATGTTCGTCATCGTCTGGCCGGACAAGTGATCAAAGTGTCGATCACAGGGACATCAACAATATAATATGAGTAAAGAGTACATGCTGGGTAACAAGGATAACCTAGTGTTTTACCTCGGTAATGTAAAGTATCGAGAAGAAATATGACATGTATCGATAAGTAATATGAAAGGTTCACACGATAAAGATCTTCATGTTAGGAGGTGGGGATCAATATGTATAGATTGAGATGCCTATGTTGATCATTGTTGTGGAATGAGTTCTGGAAATGTCCACTCATATCCGAACCCATAGGGTCACAAACTTAAATGATCAAATACATATAGAATCTGGGTCCGATTTATTGATATGATTGAAGTAATAACAGAAAGGGTTTTCATAAATTCTCAAAATAATCCAGAAATGAATATAATGGTTTCGGTCATTGAATGTAAGATGACGGAATAATTTAGGAAGGTTTTGGAAGAATTCAGAGGATTTCATATTTTTGGGAATCATCGGGAAAATTATTACCTAGTGGGTCCCATGGGTTGATGGCCACATGGGCCCACTAGGGCTCGCATGTGGGGAAGGGGAAAAGTCCCTGGCCTAGTCGGACAGGGCTCTCCCTTGGTCGGCGGTGGAGACAGATTAGGGGAGGAGTCCTAGGTGGACTCGAACTCCACCCCCAATGTCGGTTTTGGGGAGGGAGGAGTCCACCTGGGACTCCGATTCCTCCCCTACTCAGATTGGATGAGGAGGAAGACCGGTCCCATATAAGGAGGGACAAGGGTAGGGAGGCACACTACCAAGCCACCGCCTCCACCCTCTGTCGTGTCGCCTCATCGTCGCATATTCCTCCTTCTCTTCCTCATGTAATCGAGCTCATTGCCATCATTTGGAGGAGATCTTCTTCATCATCAACGCCGGATTTCTTTTGATCTCTACCCTCCATCTAGATCTAATCTAGCCGATGATTGTGGACCGCTTTAGATCTTCATCAACACACACCCCGCTTCAAACGATGCGCTCAATCGCACTTTGACGTGGTGTTGCTGATCCCATACGTGTGGATACTAGGGAGGTGTTGCGCGTGTGGAACTAGATCGTTGGAGCCGTCCATGGGATAATACATCTCCTAAAGACTTGATCAGTCTTGTTGTGGGGATCGATGCACGTCTTCATCAACCTTGTCATCGACAAACTTCCACTAGTTCGATCTACGAGGGTATGTTATGGTACCTATCTCCTCGCATAGGATATTATTCATGCGCTAGAAATTTTTGTTTTTCAGAGCGTGTTCCCCAACAGTGGTATGATAGTGGTCTATGCATAGGAATATGTACGGATATAGGAATCAGAGAATTCTGACATTGTTGATCTTGTTTTGCTTCCCAATTTTTGCAATTTTGATCTCGGCAGTATTGTTTGATTAGCGGCTCGAGTCAACTTTACGATCTTTGGATCAAGACCGGTTTGTGAAGTATACTTTGGGTGCATGAAACTACTTTGTCGGGTGTCAGTTTTTCTACAATAGCATGAGAAATATATTGCATATTAGGCTTATGCGGATTTGGTTGAAGTTCACACTGTGTGTCATGCGTATAGACAAAGTTTAGTGTTATCTTCAAGCTATTTATAGCTCTTGGGTAACATGCCCTGAACAAGTTAAATATCATACAATGATCATGATGCTTACTTACCACGCAAGTTACAACAACGATTATCTAAGCAACCATAGAGCCTCGTAATCTAGCAAAGCGTGTTAGAGACGTCAAACTTGTTTTTGCGGGAAAGTCATGTGGTGTAGCTGAAGTTTCCAATGTGATGTATGATATGTATTGTGTTGTAATCTTGTTGGGCATTAGTTGTAGGAGCCACGATGATTGTCATATTATTAGAGTAAATAATAGCGCTCGAATATTCCGGCCCAAACTGTTATCCACATTATCCTCGTTCTCTTCGGTCATGGGATGGATGACCAAAATGACATGTGGTGTCGTTACAACGAAGCTCTGGTCTTCCAAGAGGCGAGCCCCACTGCGGTCTAGGGCGGTAGATTCCCTACCGCGTACGAGAATGGATCAAGTGTTGCGGAGATTGTCGTTGGCATAAGACCTCTACATCCACCATCATGATTAATAACATAGTAATTGTTACTTCATACCTGCATTATGTAAGAATATAATATCAGGATACTGTATCTTACGGGATGGTTATTTTTTTAAGTCACGAAATAATGGTTGTTATATTTATATGGATAATATCATTTATGCACATCCTCTTATGAAGAGTGGGATGTTTATTATTGATCTTGATTACAATACCCACATCCATAGCACTAACGCTAAATGTCGAAAGACTAATGAGTTGAATACCACATACTTGTGGCACCACCGATTAGGTCATATTGGACATAAACGCATGAAGAAACTCCATAATGATGGGCTTTTGGATTAATTAGACTTTGAAACTTTCTGATACATGTAAAATATGTACGATGGGTAATATGGCTAAATCAACCATCGAAAGATGGATAGATTAGACTTAATAGAGCGCCATCAAAGTTTGTTGAAACGTCGCCTTGTGAATTATGGTTTAGTAAGAAACTGAATTTGTCTTTTCTTAAAATTTAGGGATGAAAGATTTATATAAAGCATTTGCAACCGAATAAACTCGACCCCAAGTCGGGAAAATGCGTCTTTCAAGGTTATCCCAAATAAATTGTTGGGTATTCCTTCTACCATAAAACTGAAGGCAAAGTATTTGTCGCGCGAGGAGTATTTCTTGAGAAGGAATTCCTTGCTAAAAGTTTGAGTGGGAAGACAACAGAGCTTAATGATGTCATTGAATCTGAGAAAGATGATAAAAGTAGTGTAGCTCTGGAAGTTGTTCCAGAGATGCCGATGGCACCACCAGATGCTCCTGAATCTACAAAAGTTGTAGTCCTAGAAATTACAGCTCCTGCTGAACCATGTAGGTATAGTAGAGTTTGTCTTCTAGTCATAAGATTTGAAGATGAAGTATTGTTGTTGGACAACGATGAACCAGCTACATACAAGGAAGCAATGATGGGCCCTGACTCCGTGAAATGGCAAGAAGCATTCAATCTATGGATTAAAACAAGCATCACGGAGTTGGAAAGTTCATTTTGATGAAGTGTACAAGGGTTTTGGCTTCATCAAGAACCATGAAGAATCTTTTGTATAAAAAAAGAGAGTGGGAGAATAATAGCATTTCTGAAACAATAAAATATTTCTTAACACTATAAAAGACTCATTGAAGAAAAGTTTTTTGATGAAAGATTTGGGTGAATCAGCGTACATATTACGTACAAAGAGCTATAAAGATAGATCCTGGTGCCTAATAGGGCTTACCCAAGATACATATCTATAAAATATATTGAAGAGGGTCAATATGGAAGGTCCTCGTAAAGGAAAACTTCCAATGGTACATGGCAAGCCATTATGCAAGGCATAATGTCCTTCAACATTTCCTAAGCAAGAACATATGAGTAATGTTCCATATTCTTCGGCAATTGGATCAATCATGTAAGCCATGATATGTACAATACCATATGTATCTTATGCTCTATGTGTTGTGAGCAAATACCATAGTGATCTTGGAAAGGCTCACTAGATAGCAGTGAAAAATATTCTTAATTATTTACGAAGGACTAAGAATATGTTTCTAATTTATGGAGGTGATAAAGAGCTCGTGGTAATAGGTTACACCAATGTTAGCTTTACCACTGATCCTCATGATTTCAAGTCTCAATCTGGCTATGTGTCTACTTTAAACAGGGGAGCGGTGAGCTGGAAAAGTTCTAAGCAAGATACGGTTATGGATTCTACAATAGAAGCAGCGTACATAGTAGCGTGAAGTGATGCAAAGAAGGGCGTCTGGATGAAGAATTTCATTACAGAACTAGGTGTGGTTCCAAGTGTGTTAGAGCCTATGGATATTCATTGGGACAACAATGGTGCCCTCGCTCAAACCAAAGAACGAAGGTCCCACCACAAGAACAAGCATGCACAAGATTGATTTCATCGCATCCAATAGTTCATCAATGATGGGGATATCAAGATGTGCAAAAATCATACATATCTAAATGTGGCAGATCCTTTGAAAAAGTTACTCATGCTTGTAAAGCACGAGCAACATCGGGAATCCATAGGTGTTAGACTACTAAATGTAAACTAGATTATTGACTGTAGTGCAAATTGGGGACTGATATAAATATGCCCTAGAGGCAATAATAAATGTATTATTATATTTAGGTTTCATAATTAAGTTTATTGTTCTATGTTTTAATTGTATTAGTTCTGGATAAAGAGTATTTGGAGAAAAATCCTAATACATGTGTGGAATTATAAACACCATTTGCATATCCCTAGTCTCGCCTCTAAGACTAGTTTGTATATCAATGATAGTCTCGGTTTCCTGACTATGGGCAAAGAACAAAGTGTTATTGATATGCTAGTGATATATAAGATTGGGGTAGTTGAAATGAACAACGACGATGGATAGACCCAGACTTGATATACCATGAAACACATCGTCAAAATTGTTATCGGTAGTTTCTCAAGACAAGTATTACCGTTATTAAAGTTTGTAGGACCATAAGACACATATTAACTTGGATACAATAAGAACATATTAACTTGGATACAATAAGGAAGTAACGAGGCCTTCAAACGTTACTTCGTAAAAGGGTAATCATAAAGTCGATATTTGTTCTTACCAGATGGTATGACAATGTTATATATGGTGTAGTTATGGAAATTGCTACTCCTGGCGATGGACAGATACACTCTGGGCCTACTCATGTGTTTTCATGTTCATCATCGTATGGCCGGCCAAGTGATCAACGTGTCAATCATAGGGACATCCACAATACAGGATGAGTAAAGAGTACATGCCGGTAATGACGATAACCTACTAGTGTTTCACCTCGGGCAATGTAAAGTATTGAGAAGCAATAAGACGTGTATCGACAAGTAATATGAAAGGTTCTCATGATAAAGATGTCCGAGTTATGAGGTGGGGATCAATATGTATAGATTGAGATACCTATCTTGATCATTATTGTGGAATGAGTTCTGAGTTCTGGACATGTCCACCCATATTCAAATCCATAAGCTCACACACTAAAGGATTAGCAACATATAGAATGTGGATGTGATGATTGCTATGATTGAAGTAATAACGGAAAGGGTTTTTGGAAAGTCTCGAAATAATCTGTAAGTCTACGGAGTTATCACAAATACTTAAGGGAATGGTTCATGTCATTCAGTGGAAGAGATAAAAATAATTTGGGAAGGTTCAAAAAGAATTTGGAGGATTCCAGATTTTTTGGAACCATGGGGAAAATTATTACCTAGTGGGTCCCGTGGGCCACATGGGCCCAATAGGGCCCGTGCAGGGGAGGGGAGGAGTACCTGGCCGAGTCGACCAGGGCTCTCTCTTGGTCGGCGGTGGAGGCGAATTGGGGGAGGAGTCCTAGGTGGACTCGAACTCCCCCTAGGTCGGTTTTGGGGAGGAAGGGGTCCACCTGGGACTCCAACTCCCTCCCCTACTCGGACTGGAGGACGAGGCCGGCCGGCCCCCCATATAAGGAGGGCCAAGGGGAGGGGGTGGCACACAGCAAGCCACCATCACACGCCACACGCCCCACGGGCTGCCGCTTTGCCTCATCATCACATGTTCCTCCTCTTTCTTGCGACATCGAGCTCGTCGTCATCACATGGAGGAGATGTTCTTCATCATCAATGCCGGATCACTTTGAATTTCTACTCGTTGTCTAGATCTAATATAGCGGGTGATCCCGGAGTGCTTCATATCTTCATCAACCACTACAAAAAATGTGTTAACTAGTGATGTTTTCTTAACGACCCTGAGTTTTTTGGTCATAGATCTATGACCATTTCGAACCAACTGGTCGTAGGCCATTTGGGAGGATACAAACCCTGAAAAACTATGACTTTTTGTTGGGAAGTTCATAACTTAATTACACCAATTGGTCATAAGATACATAGCACTGGTCTATGACTTTAATTTGAGATGACAACGACCAATTTAAATGGTCATTATGCTGATACATGATTCATTCAAACAACTAGGCTGCCAACTAAGTAGTTTGGCCTATGTGTCATGTCCATGTGTCATGTCTAGGTGTTAATATTTGTCTATGTATCCGGATAATACTAGTTTTGAAACATACTACTGACATATGGACCCACATTTCCACACTAACTAGGAAATAACACATGGGCTGACACGGGGGGTCCATGCGACCTGCAGACAGGACCCACTCGTCAGGATTAAATTTCATTGAAAACTAATTAATTCGGGTGGGACCCACCAAGCCCGCATGCCCCGCTCGTAGGGAATAAACACGGCAAAAAGAAGGAGCCATGGTAACTCGAACTCGCGACCTCCCTCCAAGGACTTAGTGTGCCAACCGCCACACCACTTGACAGTTCAATGCTTCATATGGATTTAGTGTAACACACTCCTGGTTTGAACGGTGTGCTCAATCGCACTTTGATGCGATGTTGTTGATCCCGTATGTGTGGATATCGTGGTGGTGTTGCGCATGTGGCACTAGATCATTGGAGCCATCCTCACGGCTTGATAAGTCTTGTTGTGGGGATCGACGCATGTCTTCATCAACCTCGTTATTAACAAACTTCTGCTAGTTTGATCTATGAGGGTTTGTTCTGTTACCTCTCTCCTTGCATTGGATCTTGGTTATACGCTAGAATTTTTTGTTTTGCGTAGAGTGTTCCCCTACAGTTATAGAGTACTTTATATTTTGTCATCATATTTAGACGGGTAGTTCATGTACACATTCATGCTACAGTTTACTCTATCATTTTATATTATGTCATCCTCTTTAGAGGGATAGTTCATGTACACATTCATGTTGTCTGGAAAATATCCATTCCCCCAAGTTTGCATGTGTTTCTTTGGTTCTTGGCTAATAACATTATGATTAACAAGCTCCTACCAAGATACAATTTTATCAAAAGACAACACTTAGAGGATGTCACATGTTTGTTTTGTTGAGGATCTGAAACTTGCTCACATCTGTTCTTTGATTGCATAGTAGCCAAGCACCTTTCGGCCAAGATTACTGTGTTAACTAGAATTGGAGAACAAGTTTTATTATTTTCTGTTTCTTTAGCTGGTGGATTTGTGAAAAAAAACGTAGAGTCCACATCATTGTCCACATGGTTGTATATTTTTTTTGAAATGAGTGCTTTATTATTATGAATAAAGTTTACACCCGGTCTCTGCATAGCTACGATGCACACAGCTAATCAAGCACACATAAAGTGACCAAAGCAAAAGTACCAGCATTACAAAATTGGTAATAAACATATGAGGAAACACCTCAAGCTATGGCAAATCTATCCGCAGATCATGCTATCATCCATGTCGGGAGAAAATATCCATCGCCATGTCCTCCAATCGCGTACACCCCTCCACAAACAAGTCAGTAAACTCCATAGGTTGGAGAGTAGTCCATGATCAGAGGATAGCCATGACACGATAGATCACCTGTAGAGAAGAAGACACACTGTTATTAAAAATCTTGTCATTTCTACATAGCCAAAGCGACCAAATAATGGCAAGCGCTCCCATCCTAAACAAAATCCCATATTTATCATGTATCCCGTTGATACATTGCAAATGTATCTATAATTTTTGATGTTCCATGCTTGGTTTTATCTACTTTTTGGTGTTTTGTCCACACTTTGGAGTACTTTTCATATGATTTCTTGGACTAACCTATTAACAAGAGCCATAGTGCCAGCTGCCTATTTTCTGCTGTTTTTGGTTCCAGGAAAGTCAGAAAATGAATTTCTCGGAATTTGACGGGACAAAAGCCAAAGTCATTATTTTACCGAGGGACACCTAGATCCAGAATACGAGACGGAGAGGGGCTGGGGCCCGACCACACCACCTGGCCGCGCGGCCAGGCCTGGCCCGTGCCAGAGGGTGGTCTGGCCGCCCCAGGCACCCCCTTGGCCTCTCCTTCCGCCTATATATTGCCCCTGATACGGAAACCCTAAGTACCCGATCAAAAATCTACCAAAGAGACTGTAGCTGCCGTCATCTCCATCCCTAGATCGGGAGGGATCTGAAGCTCTTCCCGGCACCCTGCCGGAGAGGGGAATTCACCCTGGAGGCTGTCTTCATCATCATGCAAGCCTTCGGTGTGATGCGTGAGTAGTTCATCTCTGGACTATGGGTCCATGTAGTAGCTAGATGGCTGGTTCTCCTCCTTTGTGCTATCATGTTTAGATCTTGTGAGCTCCGTTCATGATCAAGATCATCTATTTGTAATTCTGCATGTTGTGTTTGCAGGGATCCGATGGATATTGAGATGCTATTTCAGATTGATTATTGATTCTATCATGTCTTTGTTATTTGTGACCGTGCATGCTTTCCATTGTTAGTAGCTATCTTGGCCAAGTAGATGCTAGCAACTCCAAGAGTTAGTATTTATGCTCGATAGTGGGTTCATGCCTCTGGTAATCTGGGGAAGTGACAGAAATCTCTAAGGTACTAGATGTGATGTTTCTACTAGGGAGAAAACAACAATCCTTTGTTCATAGAACAATCGTATTGTTTACATTACATGCAATTCGTAATGCAATTATCTGTTGCTTGCAACTTAATACTTGGGGGGGGGGTCGGATGATAACCTGAAGGTGGATTATTAGTCATAGATCCAGTTGGATGATGGTCTATGTATAATGTTTCAATGCCCAATCGAATCTCAAAGGAGTCAAGATGATTAGTATATGCTTGTATGCTTTCTCGATGTTTGTCAATTGCCCCGCTGTAATTTGTTCACCCAGCATGTTATCTATCTTAAGGAGAGCCACCTCTAGTGAACTATGGACCCCGGTCCTTTCTTTTACAATCAATCTACAATTGTTTACTGGTTGGTGTTTACTTTGTGCAAACTATTAATTTCTTCCACTCGATACGTTTAATCCTTTGTTTTCAGCAAAACCGGTGAGATTGACAACCTCATCGCAAGTTGGGGCAAAGTTATGCGGTTGTTTTGTGCAGGTCTCCATGTTGCTACTAGCACCGGTAGTGCGCCCTGCCAAGGCTCAGCTAGCAACACCTTTGTGGTGTGTCCTTGCTCCTACTGGTTCGATTAAACCTTGGTTTCATACTGAGGGAAAACTTGTTGTTGTGCTCATCATACCTTCCTCTTGGGGTTCCCCAACAAGCTCGATATATTTTGGGCCATCACCCGTGCAACCAGTTACCAAATACATTGGCTACCGAGCATGGAGGAGATAAACCAGAGGCTACTTGGATGATTGACCATATAGTACGAGAAAATTTACACTAGAAGAATAAATGTCGGATTGTCTCATTATGATGACAAAAATGCATTGTTTACTTCCATGCCGATTCCTCTTAACAAGATTATCCTTTGTAAGAATGACCCCTTTACGAAGATACTAAGCAAAAATCTTCGTTTTAAAGGGTATTTTCATGTTACAAATTTTAGAATTATCATCAACTAGAATATCATGTTGGATCAATGCTCTCTACATTGAGTCCACAGAAAATTTACCACTCTCTAGTAGTTTCCATTTTAACTCGTCCACCCCCTCTGACAGTTGTATTGTGGATAATCATAATAAAAGATTGTTCTACGATACGAGTCTAGGACCTATGAGACTTCGTCTGAAAGACACATTAGGATGATCATATCCCAATACTGTGGAAAGTGTATCTCCTTAGTGCCTAACAATCGAATAGAGAGTTGGATATTGTTTGCGGAGAGAAGTTTGGCCAAGCCATTTATCTTCCCAGAACCTAATCTGCAATCCAGCCTTAATACTGAAAACACCAAAATGGAAGAAATGTTTTTTGGACGCCATTAGTCCAGCCCAAAAGTGTGAATCACCAGGTTTCCAAACCACTTGAGACACAACTTTGGAGCCAACATATTTCCTCCATACAATGGTTTGCCACACCATCTTCGGATAGTAGTTTGATAAGCCATTTACCAAGAAGCATAGTGTTTTTGACTTGCGAATCATGTATGCCCAGTCCACCGTATTCTTTTAGTCGGCAAACGACATTCCATCTGGCCAGTCGATATTTTTTTTCACTATCCCCTTGCCAAAAGAATCTTGATCGGAAATAATCCACTTTCTTCAAGACACCTTTCATTAGTTGGAAAAACGAGATCATATACAGTACCATGTTGGTGAGTACTGAATTTATGAGTACAAGTCCTCCGCCAAGGGATAGAAATTTACCTTTCCAACTATTAAGACGTTTTTTGGAGTCTTTCCTTAACGATTTTCCATTCAGAAATTGTGAGACACCGATAGTCGATCGGTATTCCCAGATAGTTGATTGGAAATTGCCCTTGACCACAGCCAAAAAGTTCAGCATATAGGTGGGCCTCATTTTGAGCCTTGCCAAAACAATACAGATCACTCTTATGGAAGTTAATTTTCAATCTACAGAGTTGCTCAAATACTGATAATATTAATTTCAGATTCTTAGATTTCTCCAAGTCGCGTTCCATAAATAAGATTGCATCATCAGCGTATTGAAGAATGGAGAGACTACCATCAACCAGATGGGGAACTAATACTTCAAATTGGCCATCGGCCTTGGCTCTCTCAATAAGGATAGCCAACATATCAACCACTATGTTAAATAGTATAGGCGATAATGGATCCCCTTGTCTTAGTCCTTTTTGGTCTAGAAGTATTTGCTAGTGTCATCGTTGACATTGATGGCAACACTACCACCAAACACAAAAGACTGTACGAGAGCACACCACTCCTCCGAAAAACCTTTCATACGGAGTGTTTGCTGAAGGAAAGACCAATTAACTTTGTCATATGCCTTCTCAAAGTCAATCTTGAACAATACACCATTTAATTTCTTTGAGTGTAGTTCATGGATTGTTTCCTGCTGGATTACTACACCATTCAAGATGTTTCGTCCTTGCATGAAAGCAGTTTGAGATGGGCTTACAACATGATCAGCTACCGAATTTAGTCTAATCGTAGCAACTTTTGTGAAGATTTTAAAACTAAGGATGATATTATTGTATTCGTTATGCATTATTAACCTTAGGAAGTAAAATTATGTTGCCAAAATTGAGTCTAAAAAGGTCTAACTGACCGGTATGCACAAACTCAAACAATTGCATCAGGTCCTCCTTAATAACTTCCAAGAAATTTTGATAAAATTCCGTGGAAAGCCATCAGGCCCGGGTGCTTTGTTATGTTCTATTAAAAAATGGCTTTCTTGACCTCCTCCTCCGTATAAGGAGCGGTTAGAAAGTTATTTTCCTGAACAAAAACCTACGGAATATGCACAGTTTGGGACTCATCCAGCGAGAAAGAATTTTCTAGCGGTGCCCCAAACAAAGATTTATAATAACTAGTAATATAAGATTTTAGTTGCTCATGACCCTCAATCATACCTTCATCCTAAATTAGAGAGTGAATAAGTTTCTTCTTATGCTTGCCATTGGCCACAGAATGGAAGTATCGTGTATTCGCATCTCCTTCAAGAATGAATTTCGCTTTAGAGCGTTGATACCATTTGAGTTCCTCCTCGCGAAGTAGTTTGGCAATTTCTGCATTTGATTGGTTTTTGAGCTCAATCTCTTGGGCAGATAAAAGCCTGACTTCCGTAGAAGCCTCTAAATCGTTTATAATAGATGAAAGGCATATTTTCTCTTTTTTAAGGATTATAGTAGTATGTCTAGCCCAACCATGAAGGAATTTGCGTAAGCCACGCATTTTGTTGTTCCATCGTTATATAGGCGTTTGACCACTAACAGATTTCTCTCAAATAGCCTTCACCAACTCAAGGAAACCATCACGATCCATCCATCCAAGTTCAAATTTGAAAGTATGTTTGGATTTACGTGGTGGTGTTCCAACAGTTAATAATATTGGAGCATGATCCGACAAAGTCTCAATACGTTCAAGAGCACGAACAATTACTGTTGGGTTCGCAGCATAGAAAACAAAAAAAATATTATGATGGGAACTACTAAGCATGAAGATATATCTACTAGATACAAGCAACGGGTGGATATACATCCATAGAGATCATACCCTTGAAGATCGACAAAGTGTAATGAGATTTGACTCGTGGATGATGTAGTCGATCGCTTGCCAATCTCAAGATCGAGAGGAAGTCCTATCGCCACAAATCAGTAGCGCATCCGTGCTTGCACACACATTCGGCCACCGAACAACCTCCGCCTCCTCACTCTAGCGATGCAATGGAAGTAGCAACTACTTCCAGATGAAAAGCCACCACGAACATGTATCTCTCTAATCCGAGACCATGGGGAGTAATTCTAGAGGGGAGAGAGAACCTTCACGAGGAGGTGTGCTTTGTGAGGAGGAGAGGGGCCTTTTATAGGGAGAGGGGGCAGCCCCCTCCCATGGCTGGCAGCCATGGAGGTGCCCCCACCTCTTCCTTCATTCATTTGGGTGGAAGCTCCACTCACATAAACATGCCTCCACTCACACATCCACTCACATGCATTAAAATTCCACCAAATTTAATGGAACTCTCATTTAATAAAACTATTTTATTTATTTTATTCAGAATTTTGTTAATTACTTTAGTTAACAAACATTCACATAAAACACCCTACAACATTTCAATATCACATGCAGAACCAATTTCAGCAATTTCACCCGAAACAATTTCTATGTCCATTGAAATAATTCAAGTCCTTTGTAATTCTTTTGTCTAGAACACATTTGCTCCAAATGGTGTTGGTATCCCTTAAGTGTGTCACCCTACGATTCGCGAATAATGCAGACATGATCGAGACCCTTCTCCGATCAACAATCAGTAGCGGGACCTAGAGATCCATACTGACTCCCACACATTCAACGATGACTTCTGTGATCGTGAGAACCTTTAACGCTAGTAACTAAATCCCTTTGTCTCGTGATATATTACATGTCCAAGATTCGATCATCGGTATCTCCATACCTAGTTTGATCTTGTTACCGACATGCACTCTTTTCTCATTCCCGTGATATAACATTCTAGTGATCACATCATCTGCTTGCAAGCTATCTCAATGTGATATCACCGAGAGGGCCCAGAGTATATCTATCCGTCATCGGGATGGACAAATCCCACTCTTGATCCATCAGCCTCAACATAACACCTTCGGAGTATCTGAACCCACTTTTATAGTCACCCTGTTATGGTGTGATGTTTGATGTTATCAAGTTACTCTTCTAGTGTTAGCAATTAACATGATCTCATGGTCTAAGGACTAAGATTACTCCGTATGATGTTATAGCAATATAAACATAATGACTTTTATCGTAATGCTATACTTCGGATGAATGTTCATCACATCATTTACCAATATTGTGACCTCGTTATTAACAACATGCAATGTCCATGATCAGGAAACCTTGATCATCTTGTTAATCAACGAACTAGTGTATAAGAGAGGCATAACTAGGAACCCATTATTTGTTTATTAAACACACATATATTAACGTTTCCAATCAATACAATTATAGCATGCAAAATAAACCTCTATCATATACTTGGAATACGATAATAACAACTTTTATATTGCCTCTTAGGGCATATTCCCTTTAGTATCCCACTTGAACTAGAGACAATAATCTAGTTTACATAGTGATAAATCTAACACCCATGGAGTTCTGGTGTTGATCATGTTTTGCCCCAGGGAGAACTTTAGTCAATGGATCTGCTACATTTAGGTTTGTGTGTACTTTACAAATCTTTATATCTCCATCCTTGACATGCTCGTGGATGGAGTGAAACTGACGCTTAATATGCTTGGAATTCTTGTGAGACCTTGGTTCCTTGGCATTGGCTATGGCTCCATTGTTGTCACAATATATCACCATTAGGTCCAACCACAAGGAACCACGCCTAGTTCAGTTATGAACTCCTTCATCCAAACTGGTTCCTATGCCGCTTCTGAAGCAACAACATATTTCGCCTTCGTTGTTGATCCAGCCACCACAGGTTGTTTGGACCTCCTCTAACTAACTGCTGCTCCATTCAAGATAAAAACGTATCCAAATGGAGACTTAGAGTCATCCGGATCAGTGTCAAAGCTAGCTTTGACATAACACTTAGCGACCAGCTCTTCTTCACCTCCGTATACAAGGAACATTTTCTTAGTTCTTCTTAAGTACTTAAGGATATTCTTGACCACTATCCAGTGTTCTAAACCTGGATCAGATTGGTACCTACTAGTCAAACTAATAGCATGTGCCACATCCGGTCTTGTACATAGCATGGCGTACATTATAGAGCCTATGGCTAAATCATAGGGGATCTTATCCATTATCTCTCTTTCTTCCACCGTAGCCGGATTTTGAGTCTTACTCAATGTCTTGCCTTGCAACATATGTAAGAACCTCTTCTTACTTTCATCCATATTAAACTTCTTTAATATCTTATCAAGTTATGTACTATGCAATAGCACAATTAGGCGCCTTAATCTATCTCTATAGATCTTAATGCCTAATATATATGATGCTTCACCAAGGTCCTTCATCGAAAATTTGATGTTTAGATAACTTTTAGCACTGTTTAAAAGATCTATATCATTTCCAATCAATAATATGTCATCCACATATAATATCAAAAATGCCACATTGCTATCACTCACTTTCTTGTAAATACAAGCCTCTCCATAAGTTTGGACAAATCCAAACTCTTTGATCACCTCATCAAAGTAGAGATTCCAACTCCAGAATGCTTGTTTTAGTCCATAGATGGACCGCTGAAGCTTGCATACCTTGTCAGCATCTTTAGGATCGACAAAACCCTTAGGTTGTATCATATACAACTCTTCTTCAATATTACCATTGAGGAACACAGTTTTGACATCCATCTGCCATATTTCATAATCAAAATATGCAGCAATTGCTAACATAATCCTAACCAACTTTAGCATTGCTACGGGAGAGAATGTCTCATCGTAGTCAACTCCTTGAATTTGTCGAAACCCCTTTGCGACAAGTCGAGCTTTATAGATGTCACATTACCATCAGCATCAGTTTTCCTTTTGAAAATCCATTTATTATCAACGGCCTTTCGGTCGTGAGGTAAGTCCACCAAGGTCCAAACCTGGTTTTCATACATGGATTCCATCTCGGGTTTCATGGCTTCTAGCCATTTGTAGGAATCCGGGCTCATCATCACTTCTTCATACGTCCCAGGGTCATCTATTTCATCAACCATGAAATTCATGATAGGATTCCCGTATAGTTCATGAGTTGCACGGGTCCTACTTGACCTGCGAGGTTCGGTAGTATCCTCTTTCAGAGTTTCATGATCATTATCATTAGTTCCTTATTCATTCAGGGAAGTCAACTCTGGAAAAAATTTCGTCATTGCACCACTCGCCGTTTCATGAAGCTAAGGTTTAATAACCTCTTCGAGTTCTACCTTCCAACTACACACACCTTTCACGAGAAACTCTTTCTCTAGAAAGGATCCATTCTTAGCAACAAAAACCTTGCCCTCGGATCTATGATAGAAGGAATACCCAATTGTTTCTTTAGGGTATCCTATGAAGACACATTTTTTCGCCTTGGGTTCGAGTTTATCAGGCTGAAGTTTCTTCACATAAACATCGCATCCCCAAACTTTAAGAAATGATAGCTTAGGTTTGTTTCCAAACCATAATTCATGCGGTGTCATTTCAATGGATTTAGATGGTGCCTGATTTAAAGTGAATGCAGCGGTTTCCAGTGCATAACCCCAAAATGACAGTGGCAAGTCAGTCAGAGACATCATAGATCGAATCATATCCAATAAAGTACGATTACGATGTTCCGACACACCATTACGCTATAGTGTTTCGGCAGGCGTGAGTTGTGAAACTATTCCACACTCTCCCATATGTGCGCTAAACTCGTAACTCAGATACTCACCTCCACGGTCGGATCGCAGAAATTTAATCTTTCTATTACGATGATTTTCCACTTCACTCTGAAATTCCTCGAACTTTTCAAAGGTTTCAGACTTGTGTTTCATCAAATAGATATACCCGTATCTACTCAAATAATCCGTAAAAGTAACAAAATAACGATATCCACCTCGCGCCGACACACTCATTGGACCACACACATCAGCATGTATGATTTCCAATAAATCTGTCGCCCGCTCCATTGTACCGGAAAACGGGGTTCTAGTCATCTTGCCCATAAGGCATGGCTCACATGTATCAAATGATTCAAAATCAAGTGATTCCAAAAGTCCATTAGAATGGAGTTTCTTCATGTGTTTAACACCAATATGACCTAGACAGTAGTGCCACATATATGCAGATATATCATCATCAAGCCTTTTAGCATCAACATTATGAATACTTGTATTAGTACTATCAAGATTCAAATGAAATAAACTATTCATCATAGGTGCATGACCATAAAAGATATTATCCATATAAATCCAACAACCATTGTTTTCGGATTTAAATGAATAACCACTTTGTAATAAACACGATCCGGATACAATGTTCATGCTCGGTGCAGGTACCAAATAACAATTATTTATATTTATCACTAATCCTGGCAACATATGGAGAGGTAGCGTCCTGGCGGCGATCACATCAACTCTTGATCCATCGCCGACATGCATCGTGACCTCACCCCTTGCTAGCTGTCGCGTGTTCACACAGCCCCTGAATCGAGTTACATATATTAGCAACAGATCCAGTATCAAATATACAGGTGCTACTGCGAGTACTAGTCAAGTATACATCAATTACATGTATATCACATATACCTTTGTTTGCCTTGCCGGCCTTCTTGTCCGCCAAATACTTGGGGCAGTTGCGCTTCCAATGGCCAGTCCCCTTGCAATAATAGCACTCGGTATTAGACTTAGGGCCAGCTCGAGGTTTCTTTTCAGGCGCAGCAACAGATTTGCCACCCTTCTTTCCCTTCAATTTACCCTTCTTGTATTTCTTGAAACTGGTGGTCTTATTGATCATCAACACTTGATGTTCTTTCTTGATCTCCAATTCGGTAGTCTTAAGGATTGACAGAAGCTCGGGGAGAGACTTCTTCATGCCCTGCATGTTATAGTTCATCACGAAGCTCTTATAGCTAGGTGGCAAAGATTGGAGAACACTGTGTATGCCTAAGTCAATGGGAATCATTATTCCCAAGGACACAAGCTTATCGCATACATAAACATTTTGAGTACTTTCTCAATAACGGAGTTGTTCTCTTCCATCATGCAGCTAAAGAAGTTTTCAGAAGCATTGTAGCTCTCGACGGCAGCATGGGTGTCGAAAATCATTTTCAATTCACCCATGGTATCAAAGGCATTGCCATTTTCAAAACGCTTTCGAAGTTCTGGCTCTAGCCCATACAGTATGCCGCAATGAACTAAGTTGTGGTCCTCCTGACGAGTCAAATAGACATTATTTTCCTCATTAGGGGCATCAGGAGCTGGTGGGGGGCCTAGCGGCGCTTCTAGCACATATTGCTTTTGTGTAGCAGTGAGGAGAATCCTCAAATTCATGGCCCAGTTGATAAAGTTGCTACCATTTGCCGCAAGTTTCTATTTCTCCATGAACACATTTAAATTAAAAGCAGGTGGTGCCATCTACAATAGAATTTGTAAATTTTATTTAGACTAAGTTTATGATGGATCGAGTTCAACTAATCCAAATTACGAATGAACTCCCACTCAAAAACAACATCCGTCGTGTCTTTTTGGTGACTACATTAACCAAATCCACTACACCAATAAATCTGATCATCACGTGAGTCGGTGTAGTCTCAAAGGCGAGCATCTATATGGGCATCATGTCAACTATATGACTCATGATTAACATTTCAGTCCGTGTTCCGAGGACATGTCTGTACATGCTAGGCTCGCCAAGTAATAACCTTAGTACTCGCGTGTGTAAAACTGTCTTACACCCGTTGTATGAAAGCGTAGAATCAAAAACACCCGATCATCACGTGATGCCTTGAAACAACGATCCATAGAACAGTGCATACTAAGGAAGAACACATTTTTATCTTGATATCTAAATGAGGGATCATCTTATAATGCTAATAAAATGCCAAACAAGCAATATAAGATGCAAACATCATATGCATAAAGTGAAATGATATGGTTCTTGCACTTGATCACTATCATGTGCATCATGGTATGATCTTTATCATTACTTTATGTGTAAGGACAAGGTATATGGAACTTACACGTTAGGTATGTTATAAGAGTATCAACTATACTTCATCTTACAACATTACCATATCATGACACTAGACCAACAACAATCTAAACTAGACGCCTCTAATTTATCAAATGCAAGTTTTACGTGGCTTAGGGATTTCGAAGATAGAACCGGTCTTACCTATGAACATGGTACCACAACGATGATAACCAAATTATTAGCAACCCGTTGTAAATCATATATTGACTATAGTAGGATAGACAGACACCCGCTAGCAACTTATGCAAAACTAGTTGCATGTCAAGCGTGGAACAGGTCTCATGTGCGAGGACATGTAAAGTTAGTCCGGGACACTTCCTCCCACTATGCCACCAATATCCAATATACATATAAGATGCAATAACATGATCATCATCGCCCACATACTCATATGTGTACTACCCGTGCAAAGCATCTACACATAGATCAGACTTTGATACCACTGTTGGGTTTGCATCATAGAAAACAAAATATTTCCTACGATGGGAACTACTAGGCACCAAGATCTATCTACTAGATACAAGAAACTGGTGGATATACATCCATAGAAATCATACCCTTGAAGACTGACAAAGTGTAACGAGATTTGACTCGTGGATGATGTAGTCGATCGCTTGCCAATCTCAAGATCGAGAGGAAGTCCTAGCGCTGCAAATCAGCAGCGCATCCGTGCTTGCACACATGTCCGGTCCACCGAACAACCTCCGCCTCCTCGCTCCAGTGATGCAGTGGAAGTAGCAACACCTTCCAGATGAAAAGCCATCGGGAACATGTATCTCGCTAATCTGAGACCATGGGGATTAATTCTAGAGGGGAGAGAGATCCTTCACGAGGAGGTGTGCTTTGTGAGGAGGAGAGGGGGCCTTTTATAGGGAGAGGGGGCAACCCACTCCCATGGCCGGCGGACATGGAGGCGCCCCCACCTCTTCCTTCATTCATGTGGGTGAGAGCTCCACTCACATAAACATGCCTCCACTCACACACCCACTCACAGGCATTAAATTTCCACCAAATTTAATGGAACTCTCATTTAATAAAACTATTTTATTTATTTTATTCATAATTTTGTTAATTACTTTAGTTAACAAACATTCACATAAAACACCCTACAACATTTCAATATCACATGCAGAACCAATTTCAGCAATTTCACCCGAAACAATTTCGGTGTCCATTGAAATAATTCCAGCGCTTTGTAATTCTTTTGCATGGAACACATTTGCTCCAAATGGTGTCGGTATACCTTAAGTGTGTCACCCTATGGTTCGTGAATAATGCAGACATGATCGAGACCCTTCTCCGATCAACAATCAGTAGAAGGACCTGGAGATCCATACTGACTCCCACACATTCAACGAAGACTTCTATGATCGTGAGAACCTTTAATGCTAGTAAATAAATCCCTTTATCTCGTGATATATTACATGTCCGAGATTTGATCATTGGTATCTCCATACCTAGTTTGATCTTGTTACCAACATGCATTCTTTTCTCGTTCCCGTGATATAACATTCTAGTGATCACATCACTTGCTTGCAAGCTATCTCAATGTGATATCACCGAGAGGGCCCAGAGTATATCTATACATCATCGGGCTGGAAAAATCCCACTCTTTTGATCCATGAGCCTCAACATAACACCTTCAGAGTATCTGAACCCACCTTTATAGTCACCATGTTATGGTGTGACATTTGATGTTATCAAGTTACTCTTCTAGTGTTAGCAATTAACAGGATCTCATGGTCTAAGGACTAAGATTACTTCGTCTGATGTTATAGCAATATAAACATAATAACTTTTATCGTAATGCTATACTTCGGATGAATGTTCATCACATCATTCACCAATGATGTGAGCTCGTTATTAACAACATCCAATGTCCATGATCAGGAAACCTTGATCATAATGTTAATCAACGAGCTAGTTTATAAGATAGGCATAACTAGGAACCCTTTATTTGTTTGTTAAACACACATCTATTGATGTTTCCAATCAATACAATTATAGCATGCAAAATAAACATCTATCATATACTTGGAATACGATAATAACAAATTTATTATTGCCTTACAGGGCATATTCTCTTAAGTCTCCCACTTGCACTAGAGAAAATAATCTTGTTTACATAGTGATAAATCTAACACCCATGGAGTTCTGGTGTTGATCATGTTTTTCCCTAGGGAGAACTTTAGTCAACGGATCTGCTACATTTAGGTCTGTGTGTACTTTACAAATCTTTATATCTCCATCCTTGACATGCTCGCGGATGGCATGAAACCATCCTTTACATCTCATCGAAGACCACCTCTGATACTTCTCCAACTAAGTGAGATAGGAGTTGACCATCTATTGTCGCATGCAACTCCTCCTCCTCCATCGGTGAAGAATCAGAAACAATAGAAGCCTTAGGAGTAACCGTTAAACGGTCAACCTCCATATGCCTCAACATAGAACTCGATAAAGTAACTTCCTTTACAGATCTACCCATACTTACACCAACATTCGCTAGCTTACAAGCAATAGATGTGTTGGTAAAAGAAAGGAAGGATTTTGAAGAGTTCATAGTACCATGCGAGTCGAGGTTCTTCTCCGCCTTCCTTCGCATGGCCTTGACCAATGAGTACTCATTCGTAGATGATGCCCCGAAGGTGTCAACTCATGATGAGAACTCATGCGTGTCGTAGTCCCGACCACCAAATGCTGCCTGCCATCACCAAGAGACGGGCCCGACCCCGCCAGGGCTAGGCCATCCCCCGAGCAGATCCTCATCATGGCTAGTCTATCAGCATGGCCCGGCTACCCCTCCTGGGCCGCCAGACCATCACCATCGGACACCAGACCACTAGGTGCCTCACTAGGCAGCATCACATCGTGGGTCGTCGTAGAGCCTAGCTCCCCAAGCAGTCTGAAGCCACCTGCCTAGGTTGACGAGGAGCTAGGCTGCACCCCCTGGGCTAGGGTCAGCGAGGCCGAATCACTCTAGGCAAGGCCTAGACGCTGAGGGCTCTCAAGGGCCGACCCAGTAGGAACATGGTCGACCAGCCCCTCCTGGGCCAGTCTCCGCACTGGAGACCCATCAACGACCTCCTGAAGCACTGGTTTCACCCACCGTGGAATAGAACGACCCATCACGTTAGGACTGCAACACATTGGAGACACCAAAAGTGGGGAGGTCTGAGCCATGACAACATAATCACTTGCCGCCCGCAAAGCATCCTGCAACGGTGAAGGAGAGATACTAGGTGAAACCACAGAAGGCGTGCCACCACGAAGAGGAGAGCCCACCGGAAGTGTTTCCAGAAGTTCCTTTCCACGCGGTGTAGAGGGATTAGCATTAAAAGGGGTGACCGCAATCAAATGCACAGAATCCTGTCTCGACATAGAATGTGCGACAATAGGCATAGCAACAAGAGGGGTGTCCAGTTGGTCCCCCTATATGGTAAACAGTAGCGCCGAGCCCCCCTTTCCTGGCAAGGCTGAAGAACAACTAGACCCAGCATCCTGCAAACCACTGGCCGAGTCATTCATATCCATAGCATCATCAAAGGGCTTCCCATTGGCATCATCATCAGTGTCATCCTCCCTCTTCCTCCACAAGAAGGGTACAAACTCCGGCTCCATAACATAACCATCAGGCTCCAACCGGAAACGAAACTTGTATGCCTTAAGCTTAACCACAACATCCAACAAGAGATAATGTCCCAACGTGTTATTCAACTTCAAGAAAACCCTGGTGTCAGTCATTGCAACAAGAATCTGAATGACTCCGCGCCTCCGCAAACTGAACAAACCAATGTCCAAAGTAGTACCCATGAGACTACCAACATCCCATAAACCCTAGAAAGAGCACAAAGAGTGAGGAACCCCCTCGACATGTAGTCAAACTTGCTTGAGCTCAAACTTGTGCGGCACTTCCTGCGTACGATAAATAGAAAAAGTAAGCTAAGAAGTGCTCTGAGGCACGGACACCTAAATCCCATCCACCCTGTCTAGATCCTCAAAAGATGGGAAGCTCACTAAAAAGCAGTCTCTCCATACGGTAAAGCCTCCCACTTCCACTGATCACGCACCGAACATCTCCTGGCAATCTGTCGCTGAACAACATCTATCATAACCATCTGTCTAGAAACACTCACAAGAGCTATGGGAGTCTTATTAGTCCTCAGATGATCACGAACCACAAAATCAGGAATTTGAGAGAACACAGTGAGCTCATTGCCAATCCTAGCCATATAAAGAGTAGGTCTTGGTTGTTTAAGTACCGGGCATATCAAGGTTGGAAGAGCAGAGTTGTCGCAGATATAACAATAGTGAACCACCTTACGATCTTTAGACGTGTGTGTATTGACCATGCACTTCCAGCAACGAACAAACTTTTGGTTCTTCTTACCCCTAGCAGAAGTGACCAGTGCAACGATAGCAGTCTCCAAAGCTGAATCGGGCAGCAAAGTAGCGTTAGTGGTACCCTGTAAGCCATACTAGTACTGTGTCTGCTGCCCAGGAACCTAGAAGGGAACACTTGGCGCTCCATGAGGGTACCCATATTGCTGAAGTTGCGACTGTGGCTAAAAAACTTGTGTACCCATCTCCTGGTTCACCTGCGTCTGAGGCAGCTTCTTCTTCCGCTTTGGCACAGGTGCTGCCACCACACCAACAACAACCGCAAACTGCGCCCCGACGAAGGACCCCCCCCCTCCCCCGTGGCAGCCATAGGTGGAGCCAGCGGTCCGCGGGATGGCGGTTGCAAGGGCAGTTGACCGAACGGCAGCGCCGGCCCACTGTAGTAAGCGACGGTGGGCTGCTGAGGCGAGGCACCTACCAGCATCCCTTGGTGAAAGGTCCAAGGCAGAGGCAGCCCCGGCGGCCCAGAGTACGGCGGTGGCCCATGGCCAAAGGTACCGGGCACGGCGCCAACACCCACTGGCAGAGCGGCGACAAGGGAGGGCCGAGCCCCGCCCATTGTCCCCTAGAAGGCAGACGCACGGACATGTGTAGCACAAGGAGCAGGCATGTTGGCCCTAGGCGACGTTGAAGCATTGGCGTGAACCGGAGCGACTCTAGTGCGGGGATCAGCGGCCCTCGAGGGTTAGGCGCGGCCATCGACGAGGCCCCAAGGAGGACCTGGGCAAAAGATCGACGAGGACGAGGCGATGTCGAAGGTGATGCGTACTATGGCGTGGAAGAGCGTCCATGCCTATTTTCCTCCCGATACCTATTTTTCCTGGTGATCACGATCAAGGTGGAGTCTGTCTCGATCACCGAGGAATTTGAGGGCCCAACCGCCACGTCAGCCTGCATGGAAGTCAACTGCGCACAAAGCGGATCCCGATGCACTGTCTTGTTGCGGTCGACAGCGGCCTCTACCAGAGTCCCCAGTAGCGGTGGCGCGGACGCCCACCTCGGCGGGAGAGGTCCCCTCCAGGGCCGGATCCTAGGGCCACGTCGTAGCAGCATCCGCACCGGTGACACCACCGACACCCTCTGACCCACGGGTGGAGAGGAAGATTGACGGAGTGGTGAGTCACACCGCGGCGGCGACGATGACGACCTTCTTTCCCAGAATCTCAAGGTCGGCATCGAAAAACTGATGTCCTCCCAAAATGCCTGCTTCAGCTCCGCTTCCGACTTCATCCGATGACAGCCGACCGTAGTCCATCCTAGCTCGCCGGAGGAATCCTCCAGATCTTCGAGCGCCACCCGTGCAACCCGCTCCTCCTCGCCATCCGAACAGGACTCGTATCCCAGGCACCAGAACCGAGATCTCGACCCCTCCGCCGGAGAGGGAGAAGTAGCCGTTGGTGACCCTAGTGCTCCGGGCACAAAGGTGAGTCGCCGTCCACCCCCTCTACAGGTTCTAATATGCAATCAGTATGGCTCCCCTTTGAATTCATAAAATGGAGGGAGGATTTCACTTCCCCAGCCTCTGCACCAACCAGGGATGCACACAACCATTAAGTATTACCATGATTTTTAAACTTGGTTAAACACCAAGTCTAGTCCTCAAGATAAATTGCATGAGTACCAGGATAGTCTGGTCCTCAAGTATAAATAGAAACCTAAATTCACATCCGTGAGAATTTTTTTAAACCCAGGTGTTAGGTTTATACATCCACTCTCCCAACCAGTTAAGCTAGGCTTACTTATTATGGTTGTTCTGGAAAATATGCAATGACCTATGCTTTAACATGTATGCTATGCTTTAACATGTATGTCTGGTCATGTATCCAGGGAGATGGAGAATTATGTGTCCAGACAATACAAGAGGAAATACCGACAAAGTCATGGAGTGGCCTGTGGGAGATCACTAATCATGCCGATGACTGGGAGGCCACCATGACCGACTTCTTTTCAACTTATAGAACAGATTCTAGTCCCAGAATCACACAAGCAAAAAGAATAGGTCCGATTTTGCCTAGCTTTTTTCCACCGCGAATCCTAGATAACGCGTAGAATCAGAATCGGAGCTCGACCTGCTTGTGAGCAGATTCCCGGGCTTCTCCCGGTTAGACCGAAACGGTATCTACAGCTGCCCCTATTGTTGCTTCTATTTATATCACAATGCCACCACATGGAATACTTGGAGAAGTAAAAAAAAGAAAAACTGCTCCGCTCGAACGCAGAGAAACGGGAGCACGCGGTGGACGCGATGGTGACCGGCGTGGCCGCTTGGCCGCATGGAGCTTCTGCCGAAGCTCGAGCTTGTGCGCGTGGATCTGTTTCTGCCACGTTTCTGCTAGTACAAGTTACGAGTTGATACAAGTTCCAAATTCCAAAAACTTGTATATACTAAAAACAAGCCAAAACAATTTCTACTAGTACAGTTTCTTTAATAATTTTTAGCTTATTATATACTCCTTCTGATCCAATTTAATTGACTTAGATTTGTCTAGATTCAATTGTATTTAGACATAATTTAGTATTAAATACATCCATATTTTATAAAATTTGAATTAACTAATTTAGGTCGGAGGGAGTACTAAAAACTGTATAGGTATTATCCACTTATTTAGATCACATATGAAATTAGGGGCGTTAGCGACATTTCATCACTCAACCTATCAAACAAGCCAAATGGCTAGAAGCCAAAAAGAATAGAACGAATATGATTCTATGAGATTCTCCTCACCACAGCTTCTCCTCACAATTTTTCAAAAGCTAGCTTCTCTACAATCACATGCTGAAAAGAAGGGGGCCCATGAAACATATGGCTAGTGAATTGCAGATTGTGAAGGAGTAGTGTGTTTGATTTATCCTAGGGGTGGAGGTGTCGTCAGAAAAAACTGTTTTATTTTTTAGGGAAACAGAAAAATCTTTGTTACTAGTAGTACAAGCTGCAAGTTCTTATTTTGCACTTCTCTAGTTCCTTGGGTTATACTCCCGCCGTTTTAAAATATAAAATGTATTAGTTTTGTGAAAAAAAGTATATCTAGACTCGTGTTAATGTCTAGATTCGTTCCAGACATAGATGAATCAACACACTAGAAGAGGTCTAGATATACTTCTTTTACAAAGCTAAAACATCTTATATATTTTAAAACGGAGAGAGTACATATTGTGTACCCCGTGGCCCGTTATTCAATGGAACCATGCGCGTGTTGTATATCCCCGTGGCGGAGAAGCGCCCACCGTCGGGCTAGTACCACGAGACCACGGTGGAAAACAAAACAAAACAAAATAAAATGAACACCACAACAAAGGAGAACGCCCACCGTGGGGCTCGAACCCACGACCACAAGGTTAAGAGCCTTGCGCTCTACCAACTGAGCTAGACGGGCTTGCTTAGTTTTCTCTTCACTACAAGATCAATGCTACCCACTCCTACCAAACAGTTTCTCCTACATATCAGTACAAATGAACTCGAATATTTTTTTATAAGTGCTATCCAGTACTCACTAGTCCTACTACATAAACCCATATGTCCACACTATCAACATTGAACAAAGTGAACGAAAAGAGATCTATGCCGCTTACAAATTGATCTCCTGAAGTGCAATCTGTCTTCTCACCCGTACTAGGAGCTACTTTCGAAAACCGTCATCATGACCTTTGTGATAATTCCTGTCATTTTACACCCTGGTCACCTGAGACTACTGCTTTGTTCAGCTTCGTGATGCATCAACGCTTGCTCATCGTCATCGGCATCAAGCTCTTCCTCGCCATATTCGATATCGATCACGGTGGCATGCTTCCTTCCAGCATTGTACTCTCCTACCCCGTGAGACCTTTCCAGATTGATCAGTTGCAACTCTGTTGAGATAAGAGTGTCCATTCTCGCCCTCTCCCTGTCGCGCGGGTATGTCCCGTACAACAGGGAATAGATGAAGCAGCAGAGCAGCATCGGTATTGCGATCGCCGTGTACAGAGCTTTCGCTAGGGCAGCGGCATTGGACCTGTCACTCGCAATGCTGCTCACTCCAGCCCCATATGAAATGGGGGTGTAGCCATACGCATGCTGAGCTAAAAGGCCGACAACTGGTGGAGCAAATGAGGCTAGGACCGACTCGAAGGAACGGTCCAGCGCGTAGATACTTGCCCTTGATCTCTCGGGAACAATCTCCGCAAATATGGGGCTGCACATAGTAAGTTCATATTTATGGCCAACATGAATGCAGAGATTTCATAGATTATCAGCCATCTGTAGTTAGCATATATGTTAAACTCCTTGTTACAGATCACAAAAATGAAGTAGTAATGCTGAAATTGTATACAGTGGGTAACTAGTAGGCAGTGAACTAGAAATTGTTTCACGCTTGTTGGCTTCATTGTTGTTAAAAAAATCTAAATGCATTTCTTTTTAGTCTTTGAGTATCTAAAGAATAAAATAACTAAACAAAGGTAACTCACTTGTTAGTAGCAGGGGCGTTCCAGGAGATGCTTAGACCCATGATGAACATAACAAGTCCATGCAAGACACCAGTAGAGGAGTCATCAGGCAGTCCAAGCAGCAACAGAGCAGCAAGAGGAACTGCAGAAGCCGAGCTTATTTGAGACAGCACTATCCGGCCAGAGTCCGGGAAGCGAACAGAGAGGTAGTCCCCCATCTTTCCACCAAAGAGTCCTCCAAGTGAACTTGCCACTGCAAATACTGCAGTGAGAAGTCCAGTTTGGTTGTGTGTAAAACCCATGAGCTCCAACCACATTGGGGCAAACGACAATGCCGACCATGGGAATGAACCCGTGACGCCTTGAGCCACGATGATCTGAAACGACGGTATCTTCACGACAGCTTTGGCTTCTGCGACCAAATCCTTCATCTCTGCCCATGCCGGCTTGCGCAGCAGCTGCCCGCCACCCTCAGCGTTGCAAAAATGAGGATCCACAGCAAAAAGATAGACCAATGCCCCGACTACCACACTGATGAGAGCAACAATGTGAAATGCGATACGCCAGCCGGCAATACCCATGATTGTGGTTGATGCTAGCAAGATGGAGAACAAACCTCCAATCACTGAGCCTATGTTGCCTGTGAGTTGAAGCCATCCAAACGCAGAGCCACGGGTGTTATCATCGGTGAAGTCTGCCACTAGAGACTGGATGGCCGGAGAGACAAGTGCTAGGCCAACACCATTCAATCCCCTAGCTACTGCTACCTGCTCAAAGAAGAATGTTTTCATGGGAATTCGTTCTTGATTATCATTTATTATATGAAAAAAATATGAAGTTTGTTTTGGAAGCATGGAAACATTATTGGCAAGATACATCTGATTGTACACATTTGCTACAGTGGAGTATCTAGTAAACTTAATCCAGATGTTTATATTCGAATTCGCACACTGAATCCGCACCCAAAACAAAAATCGCACACAGAAAACCACAAGCATTTGACTTCATATTCTTACATGACTGAAATAGTAAAAAAATAAAAATCACAAATGCCGAAACAGCTAATGCTGAATCAATAAAATTCTAAAGAAACCAAACATAACTGCCGGTGGAACCACATTCGGGGGACAAAAGGTTGTATGTATTTGATTGGGCAAGTTACAACTAAAGGTTGGTTACCCATTGGGGATCCGTTTTGAGATGCGAATATGCTCTGACCGAAGTTTTAATCTAGACGATCTGCTTCGGTTGCATCGACATGACCTTTGCTTCAAACTTTGCAGATACGTCAAATCCAACGCGCGCAGTTAGTTAAAACTTAAATGTCTTAAAACTGAGCATTCGTCATCTTTTCGCTGTAAAGCGTAAACGCACGATGAAAATAAAGTGCTGGATTTGATGCAGTAGAAACATATGCCGGAGGCGATCTGTGCCCCAATTTCTCCAAATGGATGCACAATTCAGTAGAGACGTCCCCGAATGACAGCCGAAACAAAGAAGGATTTATTATCGTTAGAGCGGGACGGACCTGGGCGAAGGTGCCGGAGACGGCGACGAGGAAGGTGGCGGCGGCCCAGAGGAATGCCCCCACGGCGATGACGTGGGCGCGGTTGTAGCGCACGGCGGCGTAGGCGGCGAGCGGGTAGCACGCGGCCTGCACGAAGGAGCGGTACAGCGTGAGCGCGCCGAGCCCCATGGGCGTGGCGTGCAGCGCGGCGCCCACCTCCCGGTACACCGCCGGCAGCAGCGCCTCGTCCGCGCGCTCCATGATGCCCGCCAGGTTCACCAGCAGCAGCGTCCGCCCCGACGCCGCTGTCCCCGCCATCGCGCCGCCTCTCTCCCTCCTCGCGCGCGAGCTCCTGTCGGCGGCCTCGCGGTTTTTCGCCTACCGGCAGCGCTAGCTACCCCGAGAACGAGAACGACGAGGGAGTCCGTTGTCTGCTAACGCGGCACGATTTCGAACGACTTTTCCCGTGGCCAAGTAGCGAGTGGCGCACGATCGCGACCATTCATCTTCTGTCGAACGGTCCGATGGGCCTCCGGATCTGTAGCAACGTGACGGATCAGCTGATAGGAACAAGCTTGTTCAACGCGTGGAAAAAGCTTTACAAGCATGAACTGAGGAGGACGACGGATTGGCTTGGCTGGCCGGACATCGCCGGCTGCGCTTCCACGTGGCTCGTCGCACGGCGGAGCTGAGCCGGAATATTCAACGCGTGGCTGGGGCGGGTCCCAGTGCCGCTTTAACGCTGTCCTGACTATTTTTTTGGTGACCAGGTCAGAAGAAGTGGCGAGTGCGTGCTCCGTGGGGCACATGGTTTGGGCCTCTGGTCCATTTGACGTTGCAGTTGTCTCCGGCCTGTCATTTGTGCTGGGACAGGCCCACCATCAGGAGAAGATTTTGTTTTCTTTTCTGGTTTTTTTTTGGGGCACAAGGGGACCGGAAGCATCACGTTAATATCAAACGGTGGATGTACAAAATGTTACAAAGAATCCATGTTCTGGCCTTAAACGTCGGACGGCTATCACCCACCGCCAAGGTGGTGCTCAAGAATGCTTCTCAACTCATTGTTGCTTGACACTGTTGTTCACCCAATTGACACCTCCCATTTCCGCAACCACCGTGTCTACTGGAGGAAGAAGAAGATGTGAAGAGCAGAAGGGCCCCGTAGCAGAGGATTCTTAACCGGAGCCAAAAGAGATAGTCGTGCCGTCGTCGCCACTCCTGACATGGGTGGGTGTACGCAGGCGAAATGAACAACACGGAAAAGATTCCAAAGCCCTAACCACCCGCTGAAGCAAGGGACAGTGCGGTGCCGCTCACCCCTCCCTCGCCGCCATGGTCGGCCAATGGGGAAATGTCGACCACAACCAGTAGGACGCGACATCGCTCCTCCTCACCTCCACGGCCGGCCAGGAGCACCGCCACAACACCACCTCCCTCGACAGAGCAACACAGACGCTTATTTGAGAAGGGCTTCAACTCTAGGAAAAACTCTGGAGGCTTCCACCATGGAAGCACGCCGAAGCATAATAGCTGAACGGAAGGCGCCACACCAATACACCTTGGCCAAACAATCCCCCCATCGGTTGGCTCCACCACCGGCCTCACAGTCAACCTCCCCTGCCCACGCCACCAATGGCTAGCCAGCAGAAGGGAGAGCCGAAGAACGAGGCCGCATTGCCACCAAACAACACGATTGACTCGAGGACGAAGTTGCTGCTGGCCGGAGTTCCTTCTTTCCCTGCCACCATGGCCAGCCAAAGAGAGGAGCGCAGGACACCCAGCAACGACGATCTCGAGAAGACCTTATTGGGGGAGGGGCGAGTCACCTCCATCATTTCCGTCGTCGGCGAGGCAAGGAGGACGAGAGGAGCACGCGGCCACCGCATCTTGGTCGGGAAGATGAGTGCGCTCCCAGCGGCACAAGGCCGCCTCCTACGGGGACTGAGCCCCAGACTACCCCTATTATGCACACTACAAGGCCCACCCTCAGCCCAGCTCGACCTGCGATGCCGGCGAGCGAGGCCTCAGGGTGGCGCGGCGCACGCAAAAATCCTCTTCGGTACTGTAGCACAGGGAGAATGGGAGGATAAGGCTATGATCGGTGCCTGGGCGGAGATTATGCATGCCCCCGCTTCTAGTTTGTTAGACCAGCGGGCTGGCATCACTACGACTTCATTATTGTTGCGCTCCACACCCCTATAGGTAAAACTTTCAATGACAAGAAAAAAACAATCGTCATCTCGCCCTCGGATTCTTACATAAAACTCTCCGCTAGAGATAACAAACAAAGGGTTGGGATTAACCAGGGATGGCCCTGACATTTTAAGGGCCCGCGCCGAAAGTAGAATTTGTGGGCCCTCATATAACAATTAAAATAATAGCGAATAAGCTCATGTGTAAACTGTTATCAACAAGTACTCAAATTTTCGCCAAAAAAACAAGTACTCAAATTGCATTCAGGCTAGCTATATATTCATATGATAGACATATTACCTCGATTTTGTTGTGGAACGTGTTTAATGTAGAGTCGATGATGGTACCAATGATGATCTCAGCGACTCAGCCAACATATATTTCTAATTTTCTCTATAATTCTATCATATCAACTCGTTTCCTCCTCAGCTTTTTATGACTGCTGAATGCAAACTTTGTACTCGCTCTAAAACAGCTAGTTAAAAAGACTTATATTGTGAAATAGAGGTAGTAGTTGATATCCTGATTCCTGACACAACACATTTCATGTCTAATATCGCACCCACACTTCCCTTCTCTAAACACACTATTCTCATTCTCTTTCGTTATCCCTATGCAGGCGTTAGAACATTCAATTGCACAAATTAAGAACAACCTTGGGTACTTACAATGGTGTGATATCAGTCTTCTTCGAGAAGTAATGGTGTCGTTCTTATTGAGTTAAACAAGAGAGGGAAAAAACAATATTGCTTTTTCTTAGTGAAACATTGTAGTTTGGGTGGCTATGGAATAACTGATTTTATTATCTTTCCTATAATGGACACATGAACTAATATAAAGGGGTGGACAAGGGAACCTATCACTCGTCTGTCTTTTTTCTTGTAGAAAAAAACTCACTCGACCAAAAACTATTAGAAAACTTATCGATTCATAATTGAAAATCAAATACATACAGTTTCACAATACAAATAGGTTAAACATTATTTTGTATGTGTAGACATATTGTTTGTAGTGCGTGAAATATTTTCTTAGTTACAACCCCCCTGCAACTCGAAGAAACTGAGTTACAACTCACGTGCAAGCATGCATCACAATGAAAGTCTAATGGTTTAAGAATTGGGCTCTAATTGCGCTCTAAATTCTTAGTCGGTTGAGGATTAGCAAAAGACCTTAAAATGACCGGTTTTATAACTAACCATAAAATTACAAGTAAAAGATCAAATAAATACAATCGTACTCTTCACACATATACCCTCCTTGCCAAAATGTAGTGCATACAAGATTTTTCAAAAGTCAAACGATGTCAAGTTTGACTAAATTTGTAGGAAAGAAAAATAACATCTAAAATACAAAATAAGTGGCATTAGATTCATCGTGATGTATATTTCATATGGTATATACTTTGTAGTGTAGATATAGGCGATGTTTTCAATAAACTTGGTCAAAGTTGATTTTGTTCGACTTTACAAAAATCTTATATGCACTATATTATGGAAAGGAGGGAGTATGTTAGTTGATTTTTTTTAAATATACAACTAGTGTAGATTTGTGATCTTGTTGATCAAGTAAATAGAATCGATTGATTTCATGCAAAAAAAAAGAGTCGACTAATTCAAACGAAAAACGAACTGAAATAAACAATGAGTTACATGCTATTGTTAAGAGAAATATTAATAGAAGAATGTTTGTGTGTTCTTCTTTGCACCTTCCCACTCTCCCCACACCGAGCCATACTCTTGTTATTTTTTTGTGTTTTCGCCACTTTGTGGGTCTGTTAGTTTCTATCTGGTACTCCATCTGTTGACAATTACCTTCATTCTAGGTTTAGTCAAATCAAACTTTATAAAATTTAACTAAATATTAGAGAGAAAATATCAAAATTTACAATTTCAATTCTATGTTGTTTGAATAGCCGTAAACTATAATCTCATATTGTATGCATCTAGTATTGGATCTTGGTATATTTTTTATATTTTTGATCAAACTTTACAAAAACTGATTTTGACTAAACCAAAATGCGACGCAATTGTGAATGGAGGGAGACCGACTAAAATGGCCAAATATGTTGTTCTCGTAAAAACAAAAGTTGAGCAAACATCCTAGTAGTTGAACCAAAAATCAACACATGAAGACTTTCACTGGCCCGCAAGTCAACTCTTAATTGAAAAAATAAATAAAGAAAGAAACATCAACTAACACATTTGATATGATATATCGTATGCACCTTTTCATTTGCATTCGTGTGTTACGTGAACTTTTTTTTATCTGCACTCTGGTGACACGAGACGAGACACGTTTATCTAAATGGATGTGGACTAGGTGACAAAATGCTCCAAAACTGTCGTCGTGCTTTTGATCTAAATGGAGTATTTTATGTTTCAGTTGATTGAGATCTTCTTTTAAGTCCGAATCTTTTCAGAATATACACCTTTGAGACATTGCAAAACTGAAAGAGGCAAAGAGTCGTTTGCGTGTGCATGCAGAGGTAAGGCAAACTCTAACGACCCCCGCAAACGGACCACGCGGGTTCGATCCCGTCCTTCCGGATCGAGGCCACGGTCCAACGCGCACCCGCAAAATCGACAGCCAGGTCCGGCGTCTGTTTCGGCGCAAACCGGGTCGAAAGTTGAGCTCGGTGCGGTAGCACGGACTGCCCTCGCGTTTGAGCGGTGTCCTACACTTTCACGCCCCTAGCCCTCTCGTCAGCCACAAACATGCGTCCCACCCCTGCTTTTGCACCTTCCCTTCTCCCACCTCCACCCCGACAACCTCCTTCCCAGAAGGCCGCCGCCGGACCCAGTTGCCTCCTCCTCCACATGCCTCTTTATCGTTGAAGCCTCTTTGCCGTTCAAGCCTCCAGTACCCGAAGATCACGTCGGCCCCACGTCGAGCTCGGCCTTCTCCTACAACGCACTCCACCTGTTCGACCATTTTCCCCGGCGTACATGTACTGCATTCTACCACCTTCGCCTCGTCCTTGTCCTCGTCTTTGAGGATTGAGATCATCCGTCTCATCGTGCAGACCATGGACGATAGTGGGGACGAGTTCTTCAAGAAATATGTCATGCCGTCTGATACGTTGCAAACGTATCCATAATTTTTGATGTTCCATGCTTGGTTTTATCTACTTTCTTATGTTTTATCCATACTTTGGAGTACTTTTCATATGATTTCTTGGACTAACCTATTAACAAGAGCCACAGTGTCAGCTGCCTGTTTTCTGTTATTTTTGGTTCCAAGAAAGTCAGAAAATAAATATTCTCGGAATTGGACGAGACAAAAGCTATTTCACCGAGGGACACCTGGAGCCAGAATACGAGACGGAGAGGGGCTGGGGGCCAGCCACACCACCTGGCCGCGCGGGCTGGGCCTGGCCACGCCAGGGGGTGGTCTGGCCGCCCCAGACACCCCCTCGGTCTCCCTCTTTGCCTATTAGATGCCTTCTGACCTAAAAACTCAGGGGGGTCAAAGTTTTTCCAGAAGGAGTTCGGCTCCGCCGTCACCACCAGATTCCACGAAACAGCACTAGAAACTCCATTCTGGCACCCTGCCGGGACGGGGAATTGGAGGAGATCATCGTCATCATCGTCATCATCGCTTCTCCATCAACCATCCATGTTTCTCCTATCTATGAGTGAGTAATCCCCCACTGTAGACCATGGGGATGGTAGGGATTGGCTGAGATCGTTCATGTAATGGCATCGGATTGTTAGAGCTTGGTGCCTAGTATCTTTTATTAGTGCTATTTGACTTTGTTGCAACTTGTTATGCTTAATGCTTATCACTAGGGCCCGAGTGCCATGATTTTAGATCTAAACATGTTATTGATTCATTATGATAGTATTGTTTATGGTCTTACTTGCAAGTTGTATACACACGTTGTTGTCCGGAACCAATGGCCCCGAAGTGACAGAAATCGGGATAACCGGAGGGAATGGATGTGATGTGAGGATCACATGTGTTCACAGAGTGTTAATGCTTTGCTCCGGTGCTCTATTAAAAGGAGCACCTTAATTGCCAATAGTTCCCTTGAGATCCCGCTGCAAACGGGCTGGCAGGACAAAAGATGTTGTGCAAGTTCTCATTGTGAGCACGTATGACTATATATGGAACACATTCCTAGGATTATCTAGTACTTTGATGCTTTATCTTATTTATCCGCAATTGCCCTATGTTCTGATTGTTATGTGAATTGTCTTGTCCATGCAACGCCCGTCCATCCATCCCTATGCCTACCGCGCTTTAATCCTATTGTTTACTGCTATTGTTACTACTGTCTTTATTTTACTACTGCTGTTACTTTGCTATTCCTACTATAAAATTGTTGCTACTGATAAACTGCTGTGAGCAAGATTGTTTCCAGGTATAGCTGAATTGACAACTCAGTTGTTAAGGCTTATAAATATTCTTTGGATCCCCTTCTTTCGAATCAATAAATTGGGTTTCACTTCCCTCAAAAATACTGCGATACACCCCTTATACTTGTGGGTCATCAAGACTATTTTCTGGCGCCGTTGCCGAGGAGCATAGCTTTATTTATCAAGTTCACTTGGAATCACTATTGTTCAAGCTTAATTTATTTCCGCCTTGTTTGCTTGTTTCTTTATCAAAAATACAAAAAAATTAGTTCCTACTATGTTGGTATTTTCGTTGGTCTGTTATTGTCTTGCTTTATCATGCTTTGTATCAATGGTTGGTTTCTTTGAAACTGAAGCTTATTGGCAAGGTGGGTTCACGGAAGAAGAAAAATATTATTATAAGGAACACCGCTTCTCACAGAAAGGGAAATACTTATGGGAACAAATTGATAAATTGTATACCATTGCTAGAAACGTGTGCTCTACTTATAATGTTACTTATTGCTTTGATAAATCTTGTTGTTGTAAGAGGTATAAACACCTCCCTTTTCAATGTGAGTATAATGATAATGTTATCATATCTTCTTATGTTAAAGGAAATGATGACTTTTATGATGTGGAACAAATTGAAGAATTTATTGCTTGGAAGGGTGCATTTGAACTTGCTAGTTTGCTTGAAAATATTGATGATTCACCTTATAAATATGAGGTTTACGATATACTTAAATTTTGCTTTGATAATTACAAGGAAAAAATGGCTATATTCTTGAATATATTAACAGATGCTTTCCACAAATGGAAGAGACTAATGCCTTGCAGGATCCTATGGAAGAAGAAATTGATGAACCTGAAAACTGATTAGATGAAAAAGAGGAGGAGAGTGATGAACAAAATGAGGAAGGATGGATTAGCTACCCATGCCTACCTTCTAATGAGAGTAACTCTTTATCCCTTACATTATTTGATTGTCCCCCACACTTACCAAAGGAGGATGAATGTTATGCTCATTCTATCTATGATAATCCTTTATTTGTGCTTAACTTTGATTTGCATGGTACTAAAGAGTTTTGCATATAAAATGTTTATGATAAAACTCTAGACGATGGTCCTATATTGAATGATCAGCCATCTTGTTATAGAATTGTTAAAAGTGGGTTTGAAGGTTTTAATCCCACTATTGTTGAGCTTGATAAAAATTATGTTTTTGTAGAACATGAAAAGCATGCTTTATGTGATAGTTATATTGTTGAGTTTATTCATGAGGCTACTGAAAATTATTATAAGAGAGGAAAATATGGTTGTATAAGTTTTCATGGTATTGAAACACCTCTCTATGTGCTGAAAGTTTTGAAGTTACTCTTGTTTTATCTTCCTATGCCTGTCACTATGTTCTTTGCAAATTTATTTGCATACAAGATTCCTATGCATAGGAAGTGGGCTAGAATTAAATGTGTTTTGTATTTGCTTCTTGAAGCTCTCTTTTACTTCAATTCATATTTCGTATGTGAGCATTCTCTCAAACTATCATGCCTAACTTAAAGGTGTTAACGAAAAGTACTTATTGGGAGATAACCCAAAAGTTTTAGATGAGTCTTGGAAGTTATTACTTCAGTAATAACCGCTCCTTATCCTTTTTATTTGATTTTTGTGCCAAGAGTAACTGATGACCCACAAGTATAGGAGGTGTATCGCAATATTTTCGAGGAAAGTGAAACCCAATTTATTGATTCGACACAAGGGGAGCCAAAGAATATTTATAAGCCTTAACAACTGAGTTGTCAATTCAGTTACACCTGGAAACAATCTTGCTCACAACAGTTTATCAGTAGCAACAGTTTTGTAGTAGCAATAGTAAAGTAACAACAGTAGTAAAGTAAAAACATCAGTAACAATAGCAGTAAGCAGTAGGATTCGAGTGCGGTAGGCATAGGGATGGATGGACGAGCGTTGCATGGACAAGACAATTCACATAGCAATCAGATCATAGGGCAATTGTAGATAGATAAGATAAAGCATTCAAGTACAAGATAATCATAGGCATGTGTTCCATATATAGTCATACGTACTCGCAATGAGAACTTGCACAACATCTTTTGTCCTGCCAGCCCGTTTGCAGCGGGGCCTCAAGGGAACTAATGGCAATTAAGGTGCTCCTTTTAATAGAGCACCGGAGCAAAGCATTAACACTCCGTGAACATATGTGATCCTCACATCAAAGCCATTATATCTGGTTATCCTGATTTCTGTCACTTTGGGGCCATTGGGTTCCGGACAACAATGTGTGTAAACAATTTGTAGATAAGACCATAAATAATACTATCATAATGAATCAATAACATGTTCAGATCTAAAATCATGGCACTTGGGCCCTAGTGATAAGCATTAAGCATAACAAGTCGCAACAAAGTCATAAAGCACTAATAAAAGATACTCAGCACCATGCCCTAACAATCCGATGCCATTACATGAACGATCTCATCCAATCCCTATCATCCCCATAGCCTAAAGCGGGGGATTCCTCACTCATAGATGAGGGAAACATGGATGGTCGATGGAGAAGCGATGGTGATGATGATGGCAATGATCTCCTCCAATTCCCCATCCCGGCAGGGTGCCAGAATGGAGTTTCTGATGCTGTTTCGTGGAATTTGGTGGTGGCGGCGGAGTGAAACTCCTTCTGGAAAAACGTCGAACCCCCCCTAAGTTTTTAGGTCAGAAGGCATCTAATAGACGAAGAGGGAGACCGAGGGGGTGTCTGGGGCGGCCAGACCACCCCCTGGCGCGGCCAGGCCCAGCCCGCGCAGCCAGGTGGTGTGGCTGGGCCCCAGCCCCTCTCCGTCTCGTATTTTGTCTCTAGGTGTCCCTCGGTAAAATAATGACTTTGGCTTTTGTCCCGTCCAATTCCGAGAATATTTATTTTCTGACTTTCCTGGAACCAAAAACAACAGAAAACAGGCAGCTGGCACTGTGGCTCTTGTTTATAGGTTAGTCCAAGAAATCATATGAAAAGTACTCCAAAGTGTGGACAAAACACAAGAAAGTAGATAAAACCAACCATAGAACATAAAAAATCATAGATACATTTGCAATGTATCAACATCCCCAAGCTTAACTGCTGCTCGTCCTCGAGTAGGTAAGTGATAAAAATAAAGAATAATTTTTGAGGTGACATGCACCATCATAAACTTGATCAAAGTATTTGTAAAACATTCAAAGCTAGGATCATAGTACTTCAATCATAACATGAAAGACAAAGTTCTAGCAATAAGACAAAAAAACTATGTTGCAACATGAAAAGGCACAAACAAAAGATTCATGAATAATAATGCTTTGCAAGACGTTTGTTTGTTTCACATAAAGAAAACATAGCATAGTGGCATTCAGCTTGTCCCACATAGAGTAGCAAATATAAATGCATAGGACACCTTCAAAGTTCATAAGAATGACTAGATACAAATAGTTTAAAACAAGCAATATCAAGGTAAGCATCAATAAACTAGTCTTGGGACAATGTACATAAAACTAAGAATGGCCACTATGCTCTCAAAGTAGGTGCATAAAGGTAGAAGGTGGAGACTCAATATATATAGTGGAAGAAAGGCCTTCATAGAAGGAAGTAGGGATTCAAGTCTCATAAAGAGCTTCCAAAAATTATGGTACTTATAGCTTTTAGCTCTCATTGCCCTTATCATAAGCATCTTGAAGGTGATTAAGGTTAAAGTGACACAACTAAGAGGATATGCTTGACAAGTTGTAAACTTAAATATCATGCCCCTTACTTACGGAGACCGAACCTCATGCTACTCAACTTTAGTCACAAGTAAGCTCTTGTCATTGTAAGTACATATGTATCATAAAGAACCGCCAACGGGGTACCCCTTGCACATGATACAGGAGCTAGCCCATAATCAAAATGACAAGGCAAGCAAACAATGAGCATCTCAGCGATCTTTTTATTTGCTATTTGCATAGGTTTTTATTGAGGATGCTTCATAGAGTGCTCATTATGGTAATGCTGCAAGTTTCCACCATGATTAGGCATGGCTTAGGCTAGCGGCCCAGGCGTTTCTCTAACACACATACAAACTCCATGATCTTACAAGTTCCACTTTTATTTCACATCGCCGGGATCCATAAGCAAAAGAACATGATATCAACGGGGTACAAAGTACAGGTGCAATGTTGAAAGCGTTCCCCATGATACATGGTTTTGCTAATTTCAACTTATAAAGTACAAGCATATACGCAACAAAGAAGGACCCAATGGTTCAAGTTTATTGAATGCAAAAAAGTAAAGTGTGCCATCCAGTTAGTGAGAGCTTTAATCACTAGTTTTCTCATAACAAGTTTAATTTGGAAGGTAAACAAAAGCATGAATATACTTGGAATAGCATATGCTAGTAGGTAGGTATGGTGGACTCTTTGGAATAACTTGGTTTAAGGAGTTGGATGCATGAGTGGAATTCATACTTGGTTGTGGAGGCTAGCAAAAGACAGGGAGCGACAAACTAAGAGAGCAATAATGGCCATAATCATGTAGAGCGACAAAACATCATTGATCAAAGCATAAAGTGATACTATAAGTTTAAAACTAAAGGATCATAAAGGCTTACGGTGACTTGGGATAGTCATAACATGGTGTGAGCATGTGCCAAGTCAACCCAAATAAAGCATCAAAAGAGAATATCACAATACTATGCTTTAATATGCTAAAACAACGCATGATTCATCTAGGGCATATTAAGCAATTTCAATTGTTTATAATAAGTCATGCTACAGCAAAGAATACTAAGCATAAATTCAAAACAATATCAAGCATGGCACGACAAAGCATAGGCCACAGTCAAAAACAAGCTCTCTTTACCACTTAAGCATGAACTTTTCTACTCTTTTTCAAACCAAACTATTTGAAAACCAATGTATGAAAGAGGGGGTCCAACAAATTTATTCAGTAAACTAAGCAAACAAAGCAAACAAAAAACCAAAACAAAAACAAAAAGGAAGACGCTCCAAGAAGAACACAACTGTGCATGAAACAATAAAAATAAAGCGTTTGGAAGAAACCTGGGATTTTTATTGATAAAGAAGGGGATGCCTTGGGCATCCCCAAGCTTTGACGCTTGTACCTCTTGAATATTTCTTGGGGTGACACGCGTGGCATCCCCAAGCTTCAGTTTTAGTCCATCCTTCATCTCATTACTCATTCTTTCCATACACCTGAAAATTTTCCATCATACAAAACTTCACACAATCTTTATTAGCAACATTAGTGCACTCAAGATAATAAGTCTTTAGGTTCAGTTCTAACACCAATAAAACTTTCATTAAAACACAAGCTACTGCAGCACTTCCCTTAAAAAGCTCAATTCCTCAAAAGAACTCAAAAAGGAACCAACAAGAAGCAAATGCAAATAAAGGCAGAAATCTGTCAAAACAGACCAGCAAGTAAAGACGAATTTTTTCGAAGACCTTCTGTTGCTCAAATCGAAAAGTGTTGAACTAACGAAAGTTAGAAAACAACCTGGGGCAGAGGCACAAAAATTTACGGCTCAAAAGGACATACAGATATGTTACATAAATGTTTACGGTGAAGCACAGAAATCTGTCTCAGGACAGCAACTTTCCCAATCATTACTTCTCTCTCATTAGAGGTTACTCTTGGCACAAAAAGCAAATAAAAAGGATAAGGAACGGTTATTACTGAAGTAATAACTTCCAAGACTCATCTAAAACTTTTGGGTTTTCCCCTAATAAGTACTTTTCTATAACGCCTTTAAGTTAGGCAAAACTAACAATAGAAAAAAAAAAAGCTAAACGAAAGCAAAAACTAAAATAGATAGAATAGAAGTACACGGAAATAATCATAGTGAAAACATTATTTTTATCAATAAAATCCTTTTGTTAACAAGGTTGATCAGGTCTTGTTACCAAAACAATTTCATATGAGACAAAAGTTTGTATTCCACTAATGATTATGTTACCTCAACCTTGATAGCAATGGTCCTAATCATAATAGTTTCAATTTTTTCTCTTGGTATGGGACAATATATTTCTTCAACTTGAATGCCCTCAACATGTTAAATTGAATTCAAAACCATAAGTCCTATCAATCTTCTTGGGGAAATAGACAATATGTTCCTTGTCATTAACATTGAAGGTCACCTTCCCTTGATTACAATTAATAATAGCTCCTGCAGTATTTAAGAAAAGGTCTCCCAAGAATAATAGACATATTATAATCTTCAGGCATGATAGTTTGAGAGTATTCTCACATAAGAAATATGAGTTGAAGTAAAAGAGAGCATCAAGAAGAAAATTCAAAACACATTTAAGTCTAACCCACTTCCTATGCATAGGAATCTTGTATGCAAATAAATTCGCAAAGAAAAAAGTGGCATGCATAGGAAGATAAAACAATAATAACTTCAAAACTTTCAGCACAAAGAGAGGTGTGTCAATACCATGAAAACTTCTACAACCATATTTTCCTCTCTCATAATAATTTTCAGTAGCCTCATGAATAAACTCAACAATATAACTATCACATAAAGCATGCTTTTCATGATCTACAAACACATAATTTTTATCAAGCTCAAAAATAGTGGGATTAAAACCTTCAAACCCACTTTTAACAATTCTATAACAAGATGATTGATCATTCAATATAGGACCATCATCTAGAGCCTTATCATAAACAATTTCTAAGCAAAACTCTTTAGTACCATGCATCTCGAAGTTAGGCACAAATAAAGGATTATCACAAATAACATGAGCATAACATTCATCCTCCTTTGGTAAGCATGGGGGACAGTCAAATAATGTAAGAGATAAAGAGTTACTCTTATTAGAAGGTAGGCATGGGTAGCTAATCCATTCTTCCTCCTTTTGTTCATCACTCTCCTCCTCTTTTTCATCTAATGAGCTTTCAGGTTCATCAATTTCTTCTTCCATAGGATCCTGCAAGGCATTAGTCTCTTCCATTTGTGAAAATCATCTATTAATATATTCAAGAATATAGCCATTTTATTCCTCGTAATTATCAAAGCAAAATCTATATCATAAGCCTCATATTTATAAGGTGAATCATCAATATTTTCAAGCAAACTAGCAAGTTCAAAAGCACCCTTCCAAGCAATAAATTCTTCAATTTGTTCCACATCATAAAAGTCATAATTTCCTTTAACATAAGAAGATATGGTAACATTATCATTATACTCACATTGAAAAGGGAGGTGTTTATACCTCTTACACTAACAAGATTTATCAAAGCAATAAGTAACATTATAAGTAGAGCACACGTTTCTAGCAATGGTATACACTTTATCAATTTGTTCCCATAAGTGTTTCCCTTTTTGTGACAAGCGGTGTTCCTTATAATAATATTTTTGTTCTTCCGTGAACCCACCTTGCCAATAAGATTCAGTTTCAAAGAAACCAACCATTGATAAAGAGCATGATAAAGCAAGACAATAAGACACCAACGAAAATAACAACTAGAGTACGAACTAATTTTTTTTGTATTTTTGATAAAGAAACAAGCAAACAAGGCGGAAATAAACTAAGCTTGAACAATAGTGATTCCAAGTGGACTTGATAAATAAAGCTATGTTCCCCGGCAACGGCGCCCGAAAATAGTCTTGATGACCCACAAGTATAGGGGATGTATCGCAGTATTTTCGAGGGAAGTGAAACCCAATTTATTGATTTGACACAAAGTGAGCCAAAGAATATTTATAAGCCTTAACAACTGAGTTGTCAATTCAGCTGCACCTGGAAACAATCTTGTTCACAACAGTTTATCAGTAGCAACAGTTTTGTAGTAGCAATAGTAAAGTAAAGTAAAGACAGCGATGATGATGTGAGGATCACAAGTGTTCACAGAGTGTTAATGCTTTGCTCCGGTGCTCTATTAAAAGGAGCACATTAATTGCCAGTAGTTCCCTTGAGATCCCGCTGCAAACAGGCTGGCGGGACAAAAGATGTTGTGCAAGTTCTCATTGCGAGCACGTATGACTATATATGGAACACATGCCTAGGATTATCTAATACTTGGATGCTTTATCTTATTTATCTGCAATTGCCCTATGTTCTGATTGCTATGTCAATTGTCTTGTCCATGCAACGCCCGTCCATCCATCCCTATGCCTACCGCGCTTTAATCCTACTGTTTACTGCTATTGTTACTACTGTCTTTATTTTACTACTGTTGTTACTTTGCTATTCCTACTACAAAACTGTTGCTACTGATAAACTGATGTGAGCAAGATTGTTTCTAGGTGCAGCTGAATTGACAACTCAGTTGTTAAGGCTTATAAATATTCTTTGGCTCCCCTTGTGTCGAATCAATAAATTGGGTTTTACTTCCCTCGAAAATACTACGATACACCCCTTATACTTGTGGGTCATCACCGCCCTCCAACGAGTCTGACGATGACAATGAACTGTTGCTCGCCATGGCCGTGCTCCTCCATCAGCACAATGAGGAGACGAAGCAAATGTACCGTGGCTCGGTCAATGGCCGGGCGGCGGCGCTGGAACGTGGCCGACTCGTCGGCCACGAGATGATGTTTCAGGATTACTTCCACCGCACCAGGCATTTGTACCCTCCTGCACTTTTTCGGCGGTTCTTTCGGATGTCAAGTGACGAGGGGTAACCTCGGCAATGTCCATGGAGAAGGACTTAGGGTTTTGCGGAAAAGAGAACGTTGGGGATTTTGATGGATATGAGGAGAACAATGGAGTCAAAGTCGCTTGAATATTTGGTGAATCGCACTATTACAGATCGCTTGGGGATTGTTTGGTACCTTCGGCTAGGCTTCTCCCGTCCTATATATAATAGGTCGGGTTTCAAAGTTGTATGCGGATGGGTTACATATACGTAATTACAATACCAACACGATGTCAGTCTTTTTTTCCTCTTTCCTAATACAACTACAGCCCGTTGTCGGTTGCTTCTTTTGGACCATCATCTTGACTCTTCATGGGCCATAAGCCTTTGTTCAGGCCTGGGTAGCGAATCATAGGTACCCGAGTAATCATACCTATGTCATCAAGGAAGGTGTTCAGGTGTATTATTCATGGAGTGAGGGATCATGACGACTACTTCTCTTTGAAAAAAGATGTGACCGGTAAGCTCGACTTCACCTCCTATCAAAAATGCACCGCAACTATTCACATGCTTGCTTATGGAGTAGTTACTAATTGTGTTGATGAGTACTTGTGCATGAGCGAGTCCACTTGTCTGGAAGCAATGTACAAGTTCTTCAAAGTTGTGGTGGCCGTTTTTGGTGAAGAATTCCTGAGGGCACCCAATGTGGAGGAGACTCGCCGGCTCTTGGCTTTCAACAAAACCAGAGGGTTTTCCGGAATGATTGGAAGTATAGATTGTATGCACTGGGAGTGCAAGAAGTGTTAGTTTGCCTGACAGGGGCAATATAAAGGACATGCGAAGGGGTGCACAGTCATACTTGAGGCCATTGCATCCCATGATATTTGGATTTGGCACTCTTTCTTTAGCATGACTAGTTCCCACAATGATATTTGTGTTGTTCAGATCCTCCAACATGGTTTTAGGCTTGTAGAAGGCACTGCTCCCCGTGTGAACTATCAGGTGCAAGGCCACATCTACAACAAGGCATATTACCTGATAGATGGTATCTATCCTACTTGGTCTACCTTGGTGAAGACCATACGCATCCCCATTGAAGAGAAGCACAAGATGTTTGCCAAGGAGCAGGAAGCTGCTAGAAAGGATGTGGAGCGAGTCTCTGGTGTGATCCAATCCCATTGGGCTATAGTGTAACCCCCTGCTAGAACTTGGAACAAAGACACAATGTGGAAAGTGATGACGGCTTGTGTGATCATGCACAACATGATCATCCAAGATGAGCGTGATGAAAGCATCTATGGCCAAGGCTAGAAATTCCAGAGAGAATTGGTTGAACCTGCGCCAGGTCCGCCACCTAGTTTTGTGGAATTTTTGCAGGTGCATCATGAGATTCGAGATCAGGCTACTCACAATCAACTCTAGAATGATTTGGTTAACCATATATGTGAATTTGCTGGAAACTAACCGATAGTGCAGCTGAATAACTAGCTTCTATCTCCTATTTTTTCAATTTTAATTTCATATAATTTGATAGTATAAACTTGATTTGGACATGTACTTCTATTTGTCATAAACTATCTATTTTAATTTGAATTGCAGAGCTATTTTGGTTTATATGAATTTGTATATGCCTGAAACCATTTAGATGGAAAATAGAGATGGGACACCGTTGGGTGTACCGGCCATGCCAGCTCGGACATAGGACCGGGGCATGTTCACCCTGTCCCGTAAACTGATCCAAACAGTCAAACAGTCAAAAGACGTGTCCATTTTGGAGGACGCCATTGGAGTTGGCCTCGCGACATGATCATCAGGTGGCCAATTGTGGTAGGTAGTAGTTGTAGTGTTGCACCTGCACCAGCTTACACGTCCACCTAGTCGGTCCCCATCAATGTGGAATGTGGTCGCTCGGTGCACGACACAGCGTGATACTCGTGTCAGTTGTAGCAGGCGATTTTTTTTTTCTTCTCCCCTTTCCTCTATGAGAGGAACTATTCATTTCTTTTGTGGATTTGCACCAACTGTCTAATAATACTTCTCCAGAGGATTCATATTAATGAACTCAACTTTATTTAGATTTGTATGTATCTAATTAATTATTTAGATTTGATGCATGTGTATCTACTAGATAAAATTGTTTTCAGTCTTTGCCTACGGTGCACCATTTTCTGAAAATATGCCGACGGACGACAGGTCCAAACTTGAAAATCTCCCGTTGCTTCCATAGTGTATGATGTCTTGGCTTGCAGTCGATCTAGGTAGAACTGAAAGCTGCACCATTTGTGCGCCGGTATCTGACTCAGATTCAGGAGCGAAGCGTCACGGCAGGCAAGAAGGGCATTGGCCTTTTGCAGCGGGACAGGACGATCCGAACAGCTGCTGCGAGATCGCCAATGTCGACGAGGGCTGCACGAGCGACAACCCGAACCCCTTGTCGCGGCTGGCGGCGATCGGCACGTCGACACCGTCGTTCGTCCATGCCGCCCCACGAACGCCGTCGTCTAGAACTTTATCCATTTAAGGCTTTGTTTGGTTAATCCTCTTCACTAGTGGACTAGAGTGGAATTTAGAGGATTAGGGGAGAAATATGGCTTAGATGGGATTTAATCTCTCTCGGTCCCGTCCATTTCTAGCTAAACCGAACAAGGCCTAATTGGGTTTATCTTCACCCTTAACCCTGGTAATTTTGACATAAACAAAGACGTAGAAGTATTATCCACCCCCAACAAAGCATATCCCTAGCAATCGGCAAGAATCTTAGGCAGGCTTATTATGAAGTGAAGCTACAGTATCCATCAATCCATGTCCAACTTGGAGATGCAAAATGGTTGGAACGTCAGCAAGGTCAGGGTGGTCGGATGGTCGCGTCGCCACCCAACATGCTGCTTTGCGCCGTAATTCTCGGGGCTGTCCAACAGTTCAGAGTCAACTTACCCGCCGGAACCACCTAGTACTGTTTTATTTCCTTTTCTTGTTTACCGTTTGGTAGTCTTCTGTTCTTTTAACTCCTCACGCTCGCGCTACCTGACACAAATGCATCTTTTTACCATGAAAAAACATCGAACGATACAACACCGGTATGCCATAATAACCAGCTAAAAATAATGTGGCTTTGACCTGACAAATTACGCACAAATTAGACGTTCTTGTGTCATTCCCCAAAAGTTTGGTCATGTTTTTCTTAGATTACCAAATTTTGGTTTTCTATTTTACAGTTATAAAAAACATAAATATATCACTGTAAAAATGGACACTAATTAATCTGGAAATTTTTGATTCATTTTTAATCAGTGGTCTAAAAGCATGATTTAGTTTGTTGGATTCGACTTGGTTAAAATTTTAAACCTCTAAAAATCTTTTTTTGTATTCCAAGCAGTATACACTAATCGATCTAGGAAGAGTTGAGACATTTTAACTACTCCCTCCGTCCAGAAATAAGTGACTTGCGTTTATCTAGATTCGTATGTATCTATACACTAATAAATTTAGATACATGCGAATCTAGACAAAGTCAAGTCACTTATTTCTAGTTAGAGGGAGTGTTAGTTTAGCAGTTTGGCACTTCTTGTTAAAATTTTCGAAGAGTTTAAACCTCTTGTCCCCCCTCTCCCTCTCATCTAAACTTATGAAACTAAAGACACACGGACAATCAGGATTCACTAATACCTCTTCATGCATTCCGAACAGATGGGGTGTCGGTCAATCATGACCGTCTTTGTATCTTCAGTTTCCTAAGTTCAGATGAGAGGGGACACCGAAACAAAATTCCTACTACAAAATTCTGATTTTGTTTTGTATTCCCCAACATTTTGGAATGACACCGTGGACATGCAACTAGACAGATACTCATCGACTCGTATAACTTTGCTTTCCTATTAAACACAGCCTTTGCTCCTTTCCTTTAAAAACTGACTCGTTTATCCCAATCGTCACAATTGTTCTGAATTGGACTAACCTGTGATTCAGACTTATGTGTAGTACTCTCTCCGTTTCAGAATATACGATGTTTTAGTTTTGTGAAACTATATAGTGTAGGTTCGGAGAGGTTCAAAACGAACCTACGCACTATAAACGAGTCTAGATACATTCACTTCACAAAACTAAAACATTTTATATTTTAAAACAGAAGGAGTATGTTGCACGGAAAGTTGATGCTTTAAATTTTTATATAATAAGCGTAGTTTGTGCAACATGTTAGCATGGTCTGTGGTTTATAAAACTTCCCGGAGTCAAAAGTGTCGAGTGACGACATGGATGCAACTTAGTCGTTTCTCTATGCGATTTCGGTTGTGCACACATTAGCAATGGTTTGTGGTTTAATTTCACTCCTATGCGAGTTCGGTTGTCAGCAAGAAGTTGCGAAATTTTTACGGAAGATTGGAGTGATATACATATCACCACACTGTGGGCTTCCTGAAAAGACAAGATTTCCGGAAGATTGCGATCGAAAATGTCCCCATTACCCAGGTTGATCTTGCTCGTTTCTCAAGAACCTTTCGGAAAGCACCAGCAAAGCTGCTCTGCCTTTTTAATTTCACTCCTATATATGATGTCAACTCCACTCTTTAGTTCCTTTTGTAGACAAACTGTCTTTCACGGACACATCAACCTGTTGCGCTTTTCACCTGTCCCATGGTTCTGCTGGGCAAAAGAAGCACACGCTAAATAATATCCGATCGCAATACGTGCTCCCGTAATTGGACATCATCAGGAATAGGAAGCGTCAAAAGGAAAAGGAGAAAAAGCCTCATCCGCTGGGGGGCTCGTCATGAGCATTGGGAGTGGCATCTTGTCGTGTCGGCTGCATCTGGAGAACGGGATGCACTGCCCTGCCCACGTCCGGATTTGCTTCCTGCCTGCTATCCCGTTTGGAAAATAAAGTTTGCTGCGAATGATGTGTCTTTACCTTTCTCTTCTGCTCGGATCTAGCAAAGATTGCTCCACAAAATGTTAATAGTATACGTTTTGCTAATTACTGAGATTTTCTTAAGTCTCAGTCACCAAAGAAAAGTGCAAATGTCTGTTAAAAAAATTGCAACTGAAACCCAGTTGCACTTTTTTGACAGAAAAATAAATTACACTTTTCTACTAGAAAAGTGCAACTGGCACGAGTTGCACATTTTTCTTAACTACAGTTGCACTTTTCTTAAGTGATCGAGACTTAAGAAAATCTCAGTCGATTGAGACATAGCCAAACCCTAATAATATTACACGTTTAAGAACATGTCCATGACGTTGCAAACACAACAAACAACTTGCAAAATGAGATCACGCGGATCCAAAACCTCGTTTGAGCATCTCTAGCAGATGCTGGATAATGTCGTGGCTTGCATAACAACCACCATATTCTGATTTGTGCGAGAAATACGTCCCCAACAGATCCCGGTAAATGGGACGGTTAGGATAAAAAAATTGGAGTGGAAATTCCGCGTCGACACCTCGATATAGCTGGGCTGGATTGTTGTTTTTCCTGGTCCCTTGATACCTAGTAGTCAGTTGACGGGACGGACATTTCAGCTCGCCATTGGCCGCCCATGTACCGTCGCCGCCGCCGATCTCTCTCCCCACCTCCCATCTCGCCTTGCCGCGTCGCCCAAGCGTCTGCATGGACGAAACAGACCAGCCGCACGTTTGATTCGGGTCGCGTAGCCCCCTCCCACCGTTCCCCGAACTCCCGAGCCTACTATCGGCGCAGCCACGACCAAACGGAAGCGGCAGGGCAACCACATCCTGCAAGTACGTGTATCTGGGCCTGTACCGGTGGCGTTGATGCCGGGGTGCTAGGTGGGCAGATCGTTGCCGTCCGGCGGGAGAAAGAAATCCACGCCGTAAGAATCCCTAAACAAGACCAAGAAGCCTTCGGGGCGCGTCCGAGATGCACCTCCTTCGTCAGCCGCCTCTTCCTTGGTCGAGGAAATATCCGAGAGGTTTGAATTCTCCCCCTTTCTCCCAAATCACATCTGGATTTGCAAAATTTTGCTTAGTTCTTTTTAATTCCGATTGTATAGCTTGCATTCTGTTCTATTCTCGTAAGTGGATATGTTGGCGTCAAATGAGCTTAACATTGGCAAGTTTCCACTTGATCACTTAGATGTCGGCTATGGGTATGAGGAGAACGAGAATGTGGAGGGTGATGATGAGGTGAGTGCTAATGAGAATGGGGAGGATGGTGATGCGATGGAGGAGATTGCGGAGCAAGTTTTTGATGCTTCCAACCGGTCAAGGGAAAAGCAATAATAAGTGTCAATTGCATGAAGCTAGAGGACATTTGTTTGGTGAAAGCATGGGAGCAAGTGTCGCTCGATGCCGTGGTCGACAATGATCAAACCAGCAAGAAATATTGACAAAGAATTGAGGACAAGTTTAATAGGATCATTCCCACCCCCATCAACCCTCCCATTGAAATCACTTCAAGCCTGCTATGATGTGATCAATGCATGGTGTAGCCATTGAGGTGCTTGCTTAGAGAAAGTGAGAAATTCGCCTCCAAGTGGGATAACTATTGATGAATATGTAAGTTTGTTGTTCATGTTAATTCTAGGGAATGTGACATCTTGTGGTTGAGTGCACTGACAATTGCATTTTGTTAGATGTAGGACTATGTTGACAAATGCTTTAGGACATTGTTGGGAATTTCTTGAGCATAGTGAGAAGTAGAAGTTGAGATATCAAGATTTTCCACCGAAGAAAGGTGTATTTGTGATGGCAACAAACGCATCCACTTTTTGTTGGGACTTCAAGTGCAAAGTGTTGTAGCAAGCTTCTTTTCCCACATGGGTGACTCGAGGGTTTATATCAAACTCTCGGGGAATTGCGTGGATATTTTTCTTCTCCTCTTCAAGAAACCTGTAAAATAAAATAATTTTTATTGTGTCTCCAACGTCACTAAGTGGCTGTTAAGCACAAGGTTTCGTATTAGTATTATGAAATAAAATATAAAATAAAGTAAATAAAGTAAAGCAATACAAACTAGCTGATATGGAAGATAGTAGAGTTGTTTTGGGGTTTTTTTATGAGTGATTGCAAGTAGAGAAAGTTTTTTTGCATTTTCTAAATAATAAATTACAGAAAATATAAATGATAGTAGAGGCAATGGAAAGGTGTTTCTTATGATAAAAATCGCACCGGGGTTTATGGGTTCACTTGTCTACTCTCTTTTTGGGTTGTAGTAATCATAAAACAATTCATTAATGATAAAGATTCCTGAAAATTCTATAAGTGTTTGATAAAAGGAATAAATATGGGCATCACATTCTAATATTGAGATGGAATACATCTCTCTCTTATACTCCTCAAGAAGGAAAATCTCCATGCAATCTTGATTTAAGAACATATCAGAGTGTAGCTTTAAGCAATATTATATGATATTTGATATAAAAAATATGCTACCTTGATCTAGTCAAGGTCATCACATTGCCACGTGATAACTATAGCACATGATTTCACTTTACCCCTAGTGAGGCAGCAAAAGAAAGGTAAAAACAGTAGATCTTGAATATGATTTGTCACAATTCAATCTCTAACCCCATGCTACTCCATCTAACACACACTTTTCCCCATAGAAGTTCTTGCATACAAGTTGGATCAAAACAAGCAATGAATAACGGGGTGCATGATATGCATATATTAAACTTACATAAAATAAATTCCAATCTCAAATATCAAATTATAGAACAAAGATCCACCACATAGGAATTACAAATATGACCATAATCATGTTGGGCAGCTCATATGGTACTAGATCTATGAAGAACAAGATAGAAATAGATCAAGCTACTACCACAAACCCATATTCTAGAGGTAGAATACTCCATCTTCTTCATGGTGATGAAGCTGGAGATGTTGGAGAGGGTGGAGATCTCCCTGGAGGTGGCTCTGACGGAGTTTCCCCCTCCAATCTTCGCTAGATCTAGTGGTGTTTGTGTTCCTCTGGTGGCTCTCGTATCTTTTCATTGCCTCTCGTTTCGAGGACGCCCGGGGGTCCTTATATAGGGATTTTTAGGTCAAGAGAGATTCATGGGCGAAAGAATCAAGGTGATCGGACGGTCGAGGAGGGAAAGAACATGGGTGGCATGCCACATGCACTCTTTTGGCCCTCCTAGTGAGATTCTAATGCTCCAGATGCTTTTCGTGGATAAATATTGGCATTTTCAAAAGTGCTGGTCCATTTGACTTAGTATAGGTCATGAAACATCAAAAACATTAAAAACAGGGTTTTTCTGCCCTGCGGGGTTATAACCAAAATAAAGGGGATCATTAGTAAATTCCCAAAAATCAATATAAAACAGGGATATAACATTATATATGATATAAGTATGTGGAAAAACATGTTAACAAGCTACAAAGTTCATGTATGCACTTTACATGCATCAGTTTGTTACTTTGGATGATAGGGATGACAGTGACGAACCACCGAAGGGTGGAAGAAACATTGGCAAGCCTGATGGAAGGAAGATGGAGAAGGAAAGGGCCACAATTAAGGCAGAATCTATAAGCTTGAGAAAGAAAATTAGTGAGTTTGTCAAGTCCAAGGTAACTTGGATGACAAAACACATGGAAACCTTATCATGATGGAAGGCCGAGGCCACAAAGGCAAAGGCTTTACAATTCGTCGAGGACAACCATATCATGATGTATGACCCAAGTGGGATTGATCCCTTGGCAAGAGAGTTTTGGGAGATGCAGAGAATGAAAACCATGCAACAAAAAAGGCGAGAGCTTCTTGCTACAATGGATGATGGTGGTGGTGGCGCTATAGTAGGTGGTGGTGATGGTTCTAGGGACAATGGTGGTTCCACTATATGACCCAAGCTGATCATGACATTATGGACGGCAGTGATGAAGATGGCGTCAGACATTATCTTGACAACAACGGTGTTGTTTGATCATCGGCTACATGTTGGATTGCGCATTCTTTTGGACATGTTTGATTGATACTTATCTTTATGTGCACCTTTTATTTGATATGAGACGACTTGCATAAAACAATTTGTATCAATTTGAGTTGACCATATAAAATCGCGTAGTCCTTGGGCCATGACAAATCCAATAAACACTCATCCTACATAAATTCGGGCTGAATTTTGGAGGATCTCCTCTACCCCAACTTGGGCGGCATTGGATTTGCATTTTTCGGCTCCCCCAATTCCACTTATTCGGGTTCGGTTTATTCGAGGTCTGTTGGAGATGCTTAGGCTTTGATGGGTAGGTTAATTCAGTCTGAATTGGCCAACATGGAGCCATAGTGGACCATGTCAAGTAGGTAATTTTGCAAAAAAACTTGGTACTCCACATAATCATTTGGTAGGTCCTTAGTACCATGTGTCCATACAAAAAAATGACAAAATGTCCGTTTTCTTTCCTAGTTCTGTACAGACTCTACATGTTCTGTCTCCTCCCAGAACTTGTGAATGTGGTTTGTTATCCCCCTCCACCTCGAGCACATTGGCATCAAGGATCACATCAAGGCTGCCAATTTTGTCATGATGCTTCCCGATCCTCAGCTAAGACATTCAAGTAGAGGTTGCTAGACTATGGTACGTTATTTTTTGCCTCATTGTTGCCTCTTGTTTCGCCAACTAGGGGTGGGGGTAGGCACTGTTTAGGGGCGAGATGAACCAAGCCTTATTAGGTATCTAAAGTGGACTAATTAGGGTCTTTTTTATTATGACGAAGGTAGTGTCTGAGATTGATTTCGAGTAACATTTTTGTTCTTGTGATCCCCTATTCGGTATGATCTCTCACATGCTTAATGTTGGAGATTTAAACAAAATTAGTATGTTAAACTAAATAGATGCACATGTTACAACTTTATGTGATGTAAATACTTGCTAGAATGAGGACACAATGATGCCTTGTTCTCGTTTAAGTTGTACGAGTGGCATTGTCAATGTATTAATATTCAATATACTGTTGTGTTTTAATTAAACTTGTGAATATTTTTGGACAACAACTATTATATGTATGGTAATTAGTAATGCACCTAAAATTTGTGTTTCTTACATGTAAATGTATGATTTGAGTGATGATAACATGAAGCTCTATTGTTGTTCTCAAAATGTGAGCAATGAAGTGATAACTTAATGTTTTGGGTAGCTATGCAGTGCTAAATGTATTTATGTGCTTTAATCAATATAGTTGTCCTAATTCCTGCAAATTTCTATGGTGTAGGATCTGATCGTAACATGTTCTCAACGGAATTAGAATACAAATATACAATGGCTGCTTATGTGGAGAGTTAACTTGTCATATTTCTAACCTACAATTTGCATTCATATACCATAACAACATCAAACCCCAGACATGGTCTCTTCTATGGACAGATGATGTTTCGAAGTGACTAGTATATGAAATGGATGACAAGTAGCATTTTTGTTTGTGCCTACTTGGGGAAGCATTTTTTACTGAGTATTTAGATGTTGAACTACATTTTCAGTTGCTTAACCGATTTTTCTTGTTGTATTGCATTTGCTTACCTAACTGAATTTTCACTTGCTTAACTTTGAGTGTGCTTGCTTAACTGAATTTTACTTGCCTAAGTGAATATAACATCTTTTGGTTAAGGCCTTGCCGTGACTAAAGTTTCCCAGACGTAGAACACAACACTATAAGAACATATGGTTATACTCAATACTTTTTTGGATTGTGCATCATGAAAGCACCAATGTATCGTGATAGTCCATACCGGCACATAATAGGATCATGGTAGGTGGCCGACAAGACCCACCTATAATACCGTGGTAGATGGAGGGCGACACAAATTAGTGCGCTGTGTATGCGATGCCTCCAAGAGGTTCAATGCTAGAGATTTGTCAAGAAGCTTGCGTTGACGGTTCAGGTGACTAGTGTGACTCACCAATCCTATAAGTGCAACCTTAACTCCATCTTTGGAGTACAAAACTTTGTGCTGTTTTAGCATATAATCAATTGATAAATAGATGATGAAAGGACTGTAAAAAGTAAAAATTTAAGGGCAAATCCAAAATCAATTTGATTTTTTGAGATAAGATTTAAGGGAAAACCCAGGGCTGTCGGCAACACAAGGCCAAGCTCCCACCTTTCTTCTCCCCCATCCCGCCTTTCTTCTCCATTTCCCGCCACAACTCCCGCCAGTTCCGCGAGTCTTGCCCGCCATGCCGCCCAAGGGTTTCGTCAAATCCCGCTCCATAGTCAGCGTACCAAAGGAGAAGAAGTCGAGAAAGCCAACACCAAAGTCGGAAGGCTGGACAGACGCAGAGTGGGCAAAGGATTGTCGGCGGAGGAAGATCGAAAGATACAGCCGGAAGGACAGGACGACAAGATTGGATGACGCATAGGCGATCATAGAGGCACAGGTGAACATGGACGAAATTAGCGTTCGAGCGTGCCGCCCATGCAGCCGTGTCCTTTGCGCCGCCTCTCCTCGCGGCATTGTGCGCTTGCCGTGGGGAAGCCAAGCAGGCGTCGGATCATTGGTCGGTTTCTCGCTGATATCGCCAGCCATGTTCTAGGAGAGCCAGGCCAACCCGCGCCAGAGGTTTTTGTCGTCCCTCGATTTTGATGGTGGGTTCAACCCGAACGTGATCTTCCCCAGCCCTGAACCTCGCCTGCCGGCCTTCAATGTCGACATCAACATCCCCTACACCAGCTCTCCCGCTTACGTCGGGACTTCGATGGCCATGCACCGCGGCACTCTTCCATTCACCGACAGCAGTTCGTCGCCCGTCCATTTCGGCGACATGGACACCCACAACGTGTTCGGCAGAATGGCGGGCGATCTTACATGACGAAGATGACCGCGTCCGGCTCTACGCTAGCCGGGAGCTCGTTCTTCACGCAAGAGCAGTCCCGCGCCGACGCAAAACATGGCTTGGAATCTCAGGATTTCGACAAGGGCCAGGCCGATGACTGGACGCAAGCCGAGGATGAGGAGGAGGCTGTGGCGATGGACAAGGGCAATGAGAAGAAGAAGATGAAGGTGATGAAGAGAATATGCCCGAGAGGCAATAATAAAGTGGTTATTATCTTATTCCATGTTTATGATAAATGTTTATTTTGCATGCTATAATTGTATTGATCGGAAACATCAATACATATGTGTTTAATAAACAAAAAGGGTTCCTAGTTATGCCTCTCTTATAGACTAGCTTGTTGATTAACAAGATGATCAAGGTTTCCTGATCATAGACATTGGATGTTGTTAATAACAAGGTCACAACATTAGTTGAATGATGTGATGAACATTCATCCAAAGTATAGCATTACGATCAAAGTCATTATGTTTATATTGCTACACTATATGAAGTAATCTTTATCCTTAGACTATGAGATCATGTTAATTGCTGACACCGGAAGAGTATCTTGATAACATCAAACGTCACACCATAACAGGGTGACTATAAAGATGGGTTCAGTGCTACGAAGGTGTTGTGTTGAGGCTCATGGATAAAGAGTGGAATTTGTCAATCCCGATGACGGATAGATATACTCTAGGCCCTCTTGGTGATATCACATTAAGATAGCTTGCAAGCAAGTGATGTGATCACTAGAATGTTATATCACGGGAACGAGAAAAGAGTGCATGTCGGCAACGAGATCAAACTAGGTATAGAGATACCAATTATCGAATCTCGGACATGTAATATATCACGAGACAAAGGGATTTAGTTACAAGCGTTAAATGTTCTCATGATCACAGAAGTCATCGTTGAATATGCAGGACTCGGTATGGATCTCCAGGTCCCGCTTCTGATTATTGATCTGAGAGGAGTCTCAATCATATCTGCATTATTCGTGAACCGTAGGGTGACACACTTAAGAGTTACCGGACACCATTTTGGAGCACATATGTTTCAGACGAAAGAATTGCAAAGCCCAGGAATTGTTTCGATAGAAACCGAAAATTGTGTGAAATTGCAGAAAGTGGTTCTGCATGTGATATTGAAATATTGCAAGGGGTTATATGTGAATGTTTGTTAATTAAAGTAATTAAAAAAAATTAATAAAAGAGTTTTATTAAACGAGAGAGCATTAAACTTGGAGAATTTTAATGCATTTAAAGTAGGGACTTTAAAGGGGAATGTGAAGAGGCATTTTAATGTGGAGGGGTTACCACCACATGAATGGGGGAGGTGAGGAGTCACCCCCCATGCTCCAGCCATGTAGGAGGGGCACCCCCTCCTCCTATAAAAGGCCACTCATTCCCTCCTTCATCCTCACACCTCCTTATGAAGGATCTCTCTCCCCCTCTAGAATTATTCCCCCATGGTCTCAAATTAGCGAGATACATGTTCCCGGTGGCATTTCGTCTGAAAGGAGTTGCTGCTTCCGCTGGATCGCTGGAGCGAGGAGGTGGAGGTTGTCCGGTGGCTTGAACGTGTGTACGAGGATGGATGCACTGCTGATTTGCGGCGCTAGGACTTCCACACGATCTTGAGATCGGCAAGTGTACGACTACATCAACCACGAGTTCCTACTCGTTAACAAAACTCGTTGTCTTCGAGGGTAAGTTCTCGATGGATGTATGTCCACCCGTTGCTTTGTACCTAGTAGATAGATCTTGGCGTGTAGTTCTCATTGTAGGATTTTTTTTGTTTTCTATGCTGCGGACCCATAAGTGGTATCGTAGCCTGATCTATGCGTAGGTGCTTTGTACGGGTAGTACACATATGTTTATATGTGGTCGATGATGATCATGTTATTGCATCTTCTATGTATTTTGGATATTGGTGGCATAGTGAGATGAAGCGGCCCGGACCAACCTTGCATGTCATCGTACATGAGACCGGTTCCACGACTAACATGCAACTTGTTTTGCATAAGTGGCTGACGGGTGTCTGTCTCTCCTACTATAGTCAATATCTGATTTACCACGAGTTGCTAATAACTTGGTTATCCTCGTTGTGGTTCATATTCGTAGGTAAGAACGGTTCTATCTCAGAAAGCCCTAAGCCACGTAAAACTTGTAATTGATAAATTAGAGGCGTCTAGTTTAGATCGTTGATGGGCTAGTGTCTTGATATGGTATTGTTGTAAGTAGATGTATGATAGATACTCTTACAACACACTCAACGTGTAAGTTCCATAGACCTTGGCCTTATACACAAAGGAATGATAGCGATCATACCACGATGCAAATGATAGAGATCAAATGCATAGACCATATCATCACACTTTACACATTAGATGTTAGCATCTTATACTGCTAGTTTGGCGCTTTCTGTAGCATTGTAAGATGATCCCTCATTTAGATATCAAGATAAAAATGTGTTCTTCCTTAAGTATGCACCGTTTTGTGGATCGTGTTCGAGACATCACGTGATGAACGGGTGTACTCGACTCTACGCTTTCACACAAACGGGTGTAAGACAGTTTTACACATGCGAGTACTAAGGTTCTTACTTGGCGAGCCTAGCATGTACATACATGGCCTCAGAACACGGACTGAAAGGTTAAGCATGAGTCATATAGTTGATATGATGCCCACATAGATGCTCGCCTTTGAAGCTTCACCGACTCACGTGATGATCGGACTTGGTGTAGTGGATTTGGTTCATGTAATCACCAAAAAGGCACGAGGGATGTCGTTTTTGAGTGGGAGTTCATTTCTAATTTGGATTAGTTGAAGTCAATTTGTCATAAACTAAATCGAAGTGAATTTTCATAATTTCTTGTAGTCATTAGCATCTGTTCACTACCTTATGCTTAGTTTTAATTGAGATAATAGAACTATATAATTTTGGATATTTACTTTACGAACTGGTATCGTATTGTTTTGAATGTCAATTTAAAGTTTAGAAGTCCTATTGCAAACTTTCAGCAAACTCTATTTACTCCGTGAAGTTTAATAAGTAGTATTAAATCAAGAGTAAGAATTCCAATGTTAGTATCTAAAGTATCATGTTTGCCTCCATGATTCTTGATATTCAAAAGTTGTTTTAATATCGAGGTTGTCTAGGAGCTGAAAGAATTGTTTCCAAAACCATCATGTGTGAAAGATATTGTGATATCTGAAGCAAAGTTTTTGGTTGCATTATGATAGAGTGTAATTTAGCAAAATACATGTTCTCATATTATATGAGAATTTGTGAAGGATGGAGATGCTAAGCATCCGGATCTCCCATAAGGTTTTGGGAACTAAAATTATACTCGTCATTCTTCCTTATAAGCTATAGTAGCTTGATCATGAAAGTTTTCATGATAAGGATGAATAGAAGATGTAAGTAAAATGTTTACTACACTAATAGATTACTAAAGAATGGATTTTTGAAAGAATACCAAAAATTTGATGATGGTGATCCACTTCAAAGTGCAAGTCCGAAGGTATTAGTATTTGACTATATACGCTTTGTACTATGTGTCATGTGAATGACACCACAATTGATGTTGTAGATTCTTTTAAAAGGAAAAGGAATTGCTGAAAGAGAATCTATAAAATATTTGACAGAAAATAAAAAGTTGGAAATGTCTAGCTTAAGTATATAGAAGATATACATGTTATGGTTGTATTCCTTGCTTGTTAAACAATGTGGTTCTTAGGTATTGGATACCGATATTGGATACCGAATTGGTTGGTATGAAGTGTCATACAGGACAACGCAATTCATGAACTGCAATGGCTTAAGAAACTGGCAAGAGAATAAGTGATGATGTTCATCAAAAACAAATAAAGTGTTATTGTGTTTTTCGTTGTCGCCAAACCTAGCCCTCAAGATTTGTTTTAATAATTGTTATTTTGTTTCGGTATTACGAGAACAATGGTTGTTCAAATAATTACCGTATTCCATAAAGGATGGATGAACTTTTACAAGTCTAGTGGGAGAAATCACATCCATAAACACTATTGCTAAAATGACGCAAGACAAATGATTGAAAAATCACTTATGAAGTGACATCGTTGTTTAAATTATATTTGAAAGAAAACATGAAGAACCTCCATGTTGATGGATTTTTGGAGTGTTTGATTTTGATCAGTTGACGCATGTGATACTTTCCTCGAGATAATTGAAACTCCGTCCATAGGCCAAAGAGGAACAGATGACTAAATTATTGGATATTATGCATGTTGATGTATATAGTCCATTATGTGTAGCCATATGCGATGGATATTTTTGCTTCATATGCTTTCTCTAGAAATTTAAGTGAATATATATATATTTACTTAATAAGGAAGAAGTATGAAACATTTGAAAATTGTTCAAAGACTTTCAAGATGAAGTGAAAAATCATTGTAACAACAAAATAAAGAGTTTATGATTCGATCATAAAGGAAGATATTTGAGTTACATGTTTAGCAAAACACCTAAGATTTGAGGAATTGTTCCATGATTTGCATTTCCCGATAAACCACAGAAGTATGGTATGTTCGAGAGATCAGATCAAACCTTTTTTGACATGGTAAGATCAAAGGTGTCATTTATAAAACTGCCATTATGTTTTAAGGATTGAAGCTTTAGGGACTACCGCTTTTACTGAAAAGAGCACCATTGTGATCCGTTGAAATGACATCATATAAGTTATGGTTTGGGATAAAACCTGAATTGTCTTTTCTTAAATTTTGGTATGCTAAGCATAAGTAAAATGTTTACAACCAAAGTCGAATAAGCACGTCTGTGTAGGTTATCCCAAAGAATTTGTTGGGAATTTCTCCATAACACCGACGACAAAAGAGTTTGTTACTTGGAACGTCAAGTTTCTTGAGAAGGAATTTTTCGTGAAAAGTTAACCGGGAGGACAATAGAACTTTGATAAGGTTGTTGAACCTTAGCTATATGTGGTAAGTAGCGCAGCGCCGGAAAGTGTCCTGGTGGCAGCCACAATGCTCATGGCTCCCGTGATTACAAAGGGTGTGATCTCGGAGATTATAGTTCCTATTGAACCGTGTGGGTCGGTAAGAATCAAATAGTGTGATTTGATAAGAAGTCGTTATTGTTTTGAAAGTGATGAACCGACTACATGCAAAGAAGCGATGATGGGCCCTGACTCCATAAAATGACTAGAAGTCGTAGAATCTGTGATAGTATCCATACACGAGAAATCAAGTTTCTGAACTTGAAAGACCCTCCGGAAAGGCGTGAAGCCTATCGGTCGTGTTTGGATCTATAAAGAAATAAGACATGGATATTTAACATCTATGAAATAGTCGACATGTCAAAAAGAAGTTTACGACAATGTTCAAGGAGTTGACTATGACAAGATTTGATCTTTCATAGCGATATTTAGTCTTGACGGATTAATGTAGCAACCACTACATATAATTTGATGTATGGTAGTTGAACAAACAAAACAATGTTCTTCTAATAGAATGGTTACCTAGGACGTGTACAAGACACGGTCCGAAGGGTTTTGTTAATTCAAAGGGTGCTAAAAGGGCATGCAAACTTCAATAGTTGAAGTAAGCATAGCGGAGTTGGAATCTTCACCATGATGAAACTGTTAAAAGAGTTTAAATTCATCGGAGATGATGAAGATTCTTGCATTTGCAAGAAATTAAGTGGGAGCGCTGAGACATATGTCTAATACATTATGTAGAGGACATATTGTTGATTGGAAATGATGTATCTTGTATTGACACAAGTTAATAATTTCATTAAAATGAGATTTCGATGAAAGACTTGGGCAAACCCGGAATATTTGGCATCAATATCTATATGGATAGATTGAGGCGCTAATATGGTTGTGCCAGACATACATATATGAGATATTGAAAGGGTTCAATATGGAAACAACAAGAAAGGTTCTTGCTGCATGGAAATGATTGTATCAAAAAAAATTCAAGTGTTTCAACACTTGGTGAGTAAAATCACATTAAGATTTTGATCGATTATACCCTGATATGTATATATCCAGATTGTCCTATGCTCTAAATGTTATGAGCACATACCAGAATGATTCATGAGATGATCATTGGATGATAGTAAACATATTCTTATGAGCTTTGGAAGAACTAAGAATATATCATGTATAAGTGACAAATAGCTAAAGGTAGTTCATTGCAAAGTGTTACATTGATACTAGTTTTGTCACAAGATACAAATTAAATTTATCTCAATTTGGACTAAGGGTGGCACAATGTAATGGAAAGGATGTTCAATAATGGATTTGGATGAGTTCCAAAGTCGAGACATTGTGACGGATACTACAACAAAATGCTAAGTATATAACTGCTATAGTAGCAGCAAAGGAGGGCATCTGTGTTAAGTAGTTTGTTATCAAACTAGGTGTGGTTCAAAGTGGGCTAATACTATGAAGATATATTATGTGACAATAATATCAACATATTTTAACCCGAACGAACTAAAGGTCTCACCAGAGGACCAAATTTATACAATGCCATCTCATTTGAGAATGAGTGATGCGTAGAGACGCAAAGACATGCAAATACACATGGACCTGAAACTTTCAGATCCGAAGATTATGTTAACCACTAGCAATCGCGTATATGCAACACCAGAAAGCCATAGGTGTTCAATACGCAAAGTTTTTGAAACTAGATTATTGACTCTAGTGCAAGTGGGAGACTGAAGGGAATATGCCCGAGAGGCAATAATAAAGTGGTTATTATCTTATTCCATGTTTATGATAAATGTTTATTTTGCATGGTATAATTGTATTGATCGGATACATCAATACATGTGTGTTTAATAAACAAAAAGGGTTCCTAGTTATGCCTCTCTTATAGACTAGCTTGTTGATTAACAAGATGATCAAGGTTTCCTGATCATAGACATTGGATCTTGTTAATAACAAGGTCACAACATTAGTTGAATGATGTGATAAACATTCATCTGAAGTATAGCATTACGATCAAAGTCATTATGTTTATATTGCTATAACACTATATGAAGTAATCTTTATCCTTAGACCATGAGATCATGTTAATTGCTGATACCGGAAGAGTATCTTGATAACATCAAATGTCACACCGTAACAGGGTGACTATAAAGATGGGTTCAGTGCTAGGAAGGTGTTATGTTGAGGCTCATAGATCAACAGTGGAATTTGTCAATCCCGATGACGAATAGATATACTCTGGACCCTTTCGGTGATATCACATTAAGATAGCTTGCAAGTAAGTGATGTGATCACTAGAATGTTATATCACGGGAACGAGAAAAGAGTGCATGTTGGCAACGAGATCAAACTAGGTATGGAGATACCGATGATCGAATCTCGGACATGTAATATATCGCGAGACAAAGGGATTTAGTTACAAGCGTTAAAGGTTCTCACGATCACAGAAGTCATCGTTGAATATGCAGGAGTCAGTATGGATCTGCAGGTCCCGCTTCTGATTATTGATCTGAGAGGAGTCTCAATCATGTCTGCATTATTCACGAACCGTAGGGTGACACACTTAAGAGTTACCGGACACCATTTTTTTTTCGAGGGTAAGTTCTTGATGGATGTATGTCCACCCGTTGCTCTGTACCTAGTAGATAGATCTTGGTATATAGTTCTCATCGTAGGAAATTTTTTGTTTTCTATGTTGCGGACCCAACAGGTGAGGACGTTGGCACCGCCGGAGCCCCGAATCAAGTGGACGACGCTTGAGGACATGTGCCTCGCCGAAGCATGGAACTTCGTGAGCATGGACCCAATCACCGGCTCAAACCAAAGGTCAGAGAATTACCGGAGGCGCATCAAGTCGGTGTTCGATGAGTGCAACTTATTGGACCCGGTGTACAGCAAAGTCCACATGGAGCGTGGCGAGAAGGCCATGACCAAACACTAAGGAGTCGTGCAGCAAGTTTGTAGCAAGTGCACGACATTATCGAACAAATCGAGTGTCATCCAGTTAGCGGCACAAGCATGAATAATAAGGTAGTTCATTGAACTCAAGCCAAACCTATGCCGAGTTCATGCCTTTCCTGACTCCATACTTCGCCTTGTCTTCGCAGCTGGTCCGTGCACTCAGCATGTACCGCGACAATACCAAGACGGACTTCAAGTTCCACCACGTGTTCGTCAAGATCGAGAAGTGCCAGAAATGGGTGGACACTTGCATGAGCCTCGCCAAGAACAAGGACGGCGCGTACAACTCCGAGGCTCCACCCAAAGCTACCAGCGAAGGAAGGCTAGAGATCGGCCAGAAGAAGGCCAAGATGCTGAAGGATATGGGACCGCCTGCCGAACGGCTCCACGCGTCCGTCGAGAAGTGTATCATCGACTCGAAGGCCCATGCTGAGAAGAGGGAGGAGAAGACTGACGGGAGGTGGATGCAGCTGTTGCAGAACCAAGACAAAGCTCGACCTCCTCAAGGCGAACTTCGCCGCCAAGAAGAGGAACACAGACCTTCAGTTCCTCATGGACGGCGAAGACACCTCGATGATGAGCCCCTAGGTCAAGACCTGGTACATGGCGTGCCGCAACGCGATCCTAGACGTGGACGTTCCCGCCAACACGCCGAGCTCTGTGTCAACCTTCTCGACCACCAAACCGTCGCCGAGCTCTGCCTTCACCTCCTCGAATCCATTGACGTGCCCTGTCGCAGCAGACCTCGCTGTGGAGCCCATCCCCGTCGCATCAGACCAGGCGGACGAGCCCATCCCCGTCGACGAATGATCGCCGGATTTCATCTTGTTTTGTAATAATTTGATCGCCGAACCTCTTCTAGGCGAATCTCTGTTGACCCATTTTGGGCAATTTCTGTCGAACACCTTTGGGCGAGATTTCGCCGGTAGGAAAAACTACAAATATGTCGCCAGATTCTGGATTTGATTGGTAACACGAGTGGAAAATTGTCATTCTCGAACCAAAAGTAATATCTATCCGGTGCTAAATAGCGTCAGATTTAGACCGGGAACGCCGAACTCGAGCGGAGATGCTCTAAACGACACTGTGTAAATGTTGGAGGCTGTATATGTACATCTCAAATATGTACACCTGACAAGGGCCTGGCGCAGCGACCTGTCCATGTGATGCCTCAAAGATTTTCCTTGCCTTCGGTCCCGTGCCGTCATCGGCGACGAACCTCTTCTCCACTCGCCTCCGTCGCCCACAACATGTCATCCCTACCTCTACCAACCTGGCGCGGCAGCTTCACCGATTTCAATGGAGCGAATCTCAGAGAGAAAGTTGGGATTTGGCCGCTCGCTGAGGCCTTGTTTACTTCTCTCGTATTCGCTAGTGTATTTGTGGGGATCGTAGGGGATTGTTCCAATTCCCGCAAAATCCCCGCAGTCCGTTTACCACGCCGGGTTTGGTCGGGATAATCCCGGCATATCCTCGCAAATCCTTCATGTTTTTGTCTAGATTGAAAACTCTCCTCTAAGGTAGAGTATTTTTGGGAAAAGGTATTTTAGGGAACTGGAGGGTATTGGGTGAACATCAAATCCCCACATATTCCCGAAACTCTAGTGCATAAAAATACGAGGGGGGACGGCCCTGGCTAGGTTGAACAACCCGAAACCGACTTGTATTGGAAACTGCGAGTCGGAAATTCGCTCATAAGGGGGGACGGCGACCAGCGGAAGAGAGCACCGCCGCCGCGCTAGTGTAGACGTGGTCGTTAAGATCAGATGGCCGCCAGCAACAAGCGAAAACACCTCTTTATCGTGATGAAGGACCAAAAGCCTGATTATTTCGTGTACATCATCAGCATCAAACATCTCTTCCAGTCCTCCCGTCCCTCCCGAGGGGCTATGGAGATGCGTTAGCCTCCCAGCAAAGTTTTAAATAGCCTGCTATAGCCTGGCTATAGCCGTGCTATAGCCTTTCGAGAGACACCCCGCTATGGCTATAACGTTCATAGGCTAAATGAAAAATAGCCGCTAATAGCCGGCTATAGCCCGATTTAGCCGTAAATTAGCCTTCAATTTAGCCACTAAAGGTCATGTTTTATGGATAGTTCTCTTTTCTTCTTTTAGTTTTAGTCTGTTCAATCTGATTCAATAAAATGTTGTGAGTTGAATGGTTAAATATTTATTTGCGTTGCATATTTGAACGAGTTGTAGCTCAAATCATCTTTTTGTGTCATAGTTTTTCATTTTTTGGCAAGATATGACTAAAATTTCCTTTATTTTTGAAAAAGGACTAAAATGGTGCGCTTCTGAAAATGTTAACGCTAAATGAAATAGCCGGCTATTTTAAACTTTGCTCCCAGCGCCGTCGGACAGGTCCACAAGCCCCTATCCTCTCCCGAGCGAATCGACTTCGCCCTCGCCGGCGACGGCGCTACCTTGGTGGGCGTCGGCAGTTTGAAGCGCACCGTCACGTACGACACGAGGTCCGGCGCCTCGTCGGCAGGGCCGGAGCTGCAGCACTTCAAGACCGGCGGCACCTACGTCGTCCCGCTGGGGGGCAGGCTGTACGCGCTCAACCGCCGTCTCACCAGATCCGACGAAGGGAACCCCTGCGGCGACGACCTCCTGCCCGCCGACGGCGCCTGGCGCGGTCTCCCGGATCCCCCGCCCGACTTCCGCTACCTGAACCAGTTCTAGATCAAGTGCCAGCTCACGGCCTACTTCACCGCCGGCGCACGCATCTGGGTCTCGGCGGAGGAGAGGGGCACCTACTCTTTCCACACCGTCCGCCGCTCGTGGCGCAAGGAGGGCGACTGGGAGCTGCCCTTCTGCCACCGCGCCGTCTTGGTCCCCGAGCTGGACAGCCTCTGCTTCGGCCTCTGCCCCAACCGCCGCCACCTCTTGGCCGTCGACGTCCAGCAGTCCCCGCCGGTCGTCCGGTACAGCTGGGAGGACACGTACCCGCGGTGGGTCCATGAGAATGGCAACCTTTGCGGCCTCATGCCAGAATGCAGCCTGGTCTACCTTGGCGACGGCAATTTCTGCATTGCTTGGACTGTGTTGATGGACACCGCCGACGGCGGCCGGCAGAATTTCATCCACTTGATGGCCGTGCAGATCATCAAGACCTCTACACTCTCCGGCATGAAGCAGCTGCGGATGGTCAAGCACAAGGTTTGCTGCTACAAGATGCCAAGTCATGGCCTGATGGCTTATGTTTTTTAGCCACGCAAAGACATGCTTTCCTTGGCTTGCAAGTACCGTTGGAGTTGGCCGCGTGAAACAAGAATATCGGTCATTCCTCGCTTGTTTTCGGGTGGCAGGCAGCCAGTATAGCAGGCCTTCTCATTATTTGGAGGCTCTGGTTGCGCGCACGAGGAAGAGGAACGACGGCTTGTTCAACGAATCATAAAGCAATTTTGATCCTAACCCATAAAATTCCTGTGGGTTTACGGTTTGGTTTGTCTGTTTTTGGTCTAGAACATATGCGGTAAAAGATCGTGGATCTGTAAAAGTTTTATAGCGCACCACAAATGCGAGCCTGCAGCAGGTATATCTACTATTTGGAGAGAAAACATATGGGCCCCGACCCGACACTTTCTGCCTCGCCTCCTCCGAGTCTCCGTCACAATCCCTTGCCGCAATCCGCATTTGGCGACCCAAATCCACCACACCACTGCAGCCCCGACACCCACCCATCGCGATGTGGTCGAAGAACTCATCAATCGGAATTGGGGGAGGCCGGGTGCGCCGCTCGGCACCCTCGTACGTTCGTGGTCGTGGCACCGCCACCGATGCGAAACAGAAGCGGCGCAACACCTCTGACATTGCTCGGAAGCACGGCGAGGCGCTACACCAACCGCGACCTCACACCGCCACGGGCCTTCTTCCGTAGCTCCTAGGACACAGAGGCTGCAGCGGAACGCTCCACCGACGAGGAGTCTAGGAGCAAGATTGGGTGGAGGACTTCGTCCACGGCAACTTGGAGAAGGAGAGGGTCATGACACGAATGAAGAGGCGCTCGTTCCGGGGGGGGGGGGCGGCCGCGGATGCTATAGCCTCTGCGAGGAGCAGTGCCTCGATGACCTGTTGTTCAAGGTGGATGTCTCGCAGGAGAAGGATCAGTTGGAGCCGAGGAGGCGCGCTCTGGCCCGGAGAAGCTGCATAACATCATCTACCTCGCCTCCGACAACGAGTGAACCTCATCACCATGTCACTGTCACGCCCCTACGCTCTGGTGAGGTATTTCGGAGCCACATTTTGGTAAAATAGGGTTAGGGTTTGGCAGCGGCGATGAATCTGAAGGGAATATGCCCGAGAGGCAATAATAAAGTGGTTATTATCTTATTCTATGTTTATGATAAATATTTATTTCTCATGCTATAATTGTGTTAATTAGAAACGTTAATACATGTGTGTTTAATAAACAAATATAGAGTTCATATTTATACCTCTCATATAAACTATCTCGTTGATTAACAAGATGATCAAGGTTTCCTGATCATGACAATGGATGTTGTTAATAACAAGGTCACAACATTGGTGGAATGATGTGATAAACATTCACTCAAAGTATAGTAATATGATCAAAGTTATTATGTCTACATTGCTATAACATAATACAAAGTAAGTTTAGTCCTTAGAGCAAGAGATCATGTCAATCGCAACACCGGAATAGTAACTTGATAATATCAAACGTCAAAAGTGGATGAAGAGTAACTTGATAATATCAAGAGTAACTTGATAATATCAAACGTCAAAAGGTGGGTTCAGATACTTCAAAAGTGTTATGTAGAGGCTCATGGATCAAGAGTGAAATTTTTCCATCCCGATAACGGAGAGATATACGCAGGGTCCTCTCGGTGATATCACATTAACATAGCTTACAAGCAAATGATATGATCATTAAGAACGTTATATCACGCTAACGAGAAAAGAGTACTTGCCAGTAACGAGATCAAACTAGGTATAAGAATACCGATGGTCGAATCTCGAACATGTAATATATCACGAGACAAAGGATTTTAGTTATGACGTCAAAGGTTTGCACGATCACTAGAGTCAATGTTGAATGTGTGGGAATCAATACGGATCTCCAGGTCCCGCTGTTGATCATTGATCGGAGAGGGGTATCGGTCATGTTTGCATTATTTGTGAACCATAGGGTGACACACTTAAGGTATACCGACACCAAATGGAGCAGATATAATACCAGGGAAAGAATTTAAAAGCGTTGGGATTATTTCGATGGACACCGAAATCGTTTCGGGTTAAATTGCTGAAAATGATTTCAGATGTGATATTGAAGTATTATAAGGGGTTTTGCAGATGTTTGTTAATTAAAGTAATTAACAAAATTCTGAATAAAATAATAAAAGTGTTTTATTTAAAGAGAAAAATGCATTTAAACTACTGGGTATTAAATGCAAAGTGAGTGGAGTTGAAATAGATGTGAGTGAGCTTAGTGGAAACTCCACCCACATGAATAAGGGAGAGGTGGGGGAACCCACCATGGCCGGCCAACCAGCCATGGTCATGGCGCTGCGTTCCTCCCCTATAAAAGGAGCCCCATGCCTCCTCTCCATTTGCACCACCTTCTCGTGAAGGTTCTTTTTCCTCTCTAGTAAATTTCCCATGGCTTCAGATTAGCGAAGTACATGTTCTCGTGGTTTCTCTGAAAGGATCTCTTGCTTCCGCTGCTTTGCTGGAGCGAGGACTCGGAGGTTGTCGGGATGCTGAACGTGTGTGCGATCACAGATACACTGCTACTTTGCGGCGCTGGACTTGAACTGGATCTTGAGATCGACAAGTGCACGACTATATCATCCACGAAATCATATTTTGTTAACAAAGCTTTTCGGGTAAGATCTCTATAGACGTATATCCACCCGTTGATTGTATCTAGGTAGATAGATCTTGGTACTTAGTTGTTCATATCGTAGGAAAAAAATTGTTTTCTATGTTACGAACCCAAAAGAATCTAATGTTATTTTGTAAAAAAAGTTGCAAAATTTTCAATGCATAGCGCTCGTCCAGCAGCTAGTCAGCCCCCAATGAAGTAGGTTTTGCGAAACTCCCCCACGATTCCCGCCTCCAAGAGCTCGACTCCCGCCATCGCCAACCAGTATCCTAGGTAGGTGGTGAGAAGAGCAACTTCAGAGGCCAGAGGAGGATAAACGGAAGTAGGGCATATGGTGTCAGCTGGTAGATCCTGAGTCGCTCGTGACCTTGAAGATTAGATCAGAGAGGAAAAACGTACATGTTTTAATGGGATTTTGGGATCAAGAGAAGTAGGGTTGGGCATATAAAGGCCCATGTACTATTTCTTTCGTATATACACGTGGTTTATGTGCTAATTTACATAGGTTGCACCGATTAATAGTCGACCGATTAAATCAGTTAATCATATGAATTCCTATTAGTCACTACTTCCAAGCCGACCGAGCAGTTAAAGATTACCAATTTTCTTACCATTGGTAAAATTAACTTAAGTATGGATGTATGCACTGAAATCTCTCCTTGTTTGCGAACTGCGATAAAGACTAGTTCACTAAAATTTGCAGGGAATGCTTTTTAAAATTATATAGTTCCTAGTTCGATTTATGTTGAGCGTGACTACTAAAAGCTTGTTTTTAGATGTACCATATACATGTTTTACAAGCCCAATTTTTTTAGTATTTCTTAGTTGCTCTTAGTGAAGCCGAGCTGTGGACGATAGCAGGAAGCAATAGGGAATCTCCATCGGTAGGCCCGTTGGGAGCTCTCCCCAAACTGCTAGATTTTTGGAGACCTCGTCCCACACCGACGCCACCCAAAATCAGCCCACACCGATCTCCAAGCCGCCAAATTATTCGTCAAGGACGTCGTCAACACGCATGGGAGAGGAGTCAGACCACCACACCACTGCTCCTGCTCCCCTGAGAATTGGGGAGAGGAGGTTGTGGTGCATCGAGGAGGAGGGTCGTGGATCTATAAAGAATAGCGGCACCGAGAACCTGTAAAAGAACTACAGCACCGCCAAGCCCGCCTTGTACAACTTTTGTCGTGCCGACCACCACTTCCAGGATCTCGAGGTCGTCCAGGCCTCCGCGCTCCACAGCGACCTCCGCAGCCTCCAGTCCACCAAGGACGCGTCTGTCCGAGATCTTGGAGGTGGGAGGCGCTTGACCAAGAGAGGTCGTGGGCGGTGCTCTAAGTGGGAAAGTGTCGTTGTATTGGAAACGACAGTACCTGAGGAAGTTAGATAGAGGTGTAGGGACTAGCAGGGAAGCTTTCGACAGCGTCCGCATGCGGGATTGGATACAAGCGAGCGTAACGGGACGCAAGAAGTACCCAGGTTCGGGGCCCTCGTGGTGAGATAAAACCCCTACTCCTGGCGGATCTGACTATGTGGAATACTCGTACTACAAGTGCTCCTCGAGCTGTATACGCTAGCTACTGCCTTAAATGCTGTAAGACCAACCCTTTCTATTGAGGCCTTGCCTCTCCTTATATAGGCAAAGAGGCAGAGGTCTCACTGGCTAGTCCGACTGGCAGGCCCCACAGGCGGGTCCCAGCCGACTAGTCATCTACAGTGTCCGGTATGGCTTATCTTATCGGAGTACGAGCGGTATGGCTGTCGTAGGCACAGTGGACGCCGTGCGAGCCTGTCGTCAGCACCGGCCACTGTTCCTGCGTCACCCACGCAAAGTCTTCGGTATGGCCGGGTAGTTGCCAGTCTTGTCACCGTACAGGGCATACCGTGCACTGATACACACATCGCCCTGTCCCATTGATTGAGTCCGGCTACGTCGTCGTATCCGGCTGCCTCCTGCTGATCCGGCTACCGGGGGATAGCTGGCCTGTCTTGCCCTGTCTGGCTGCATCTGGTCAGCCGGACGCGATCCGACTGTCTTGTTTCTTATTCGGTTGGGGTACCTGGGGATCATCCCCCTGACACTAGCCCCCGAGCGTGTGTGGATTCCGCCCTCAGGCGATATGTGCGCGCGCTTCCTCTTGCTTTTGAATTTGTGTCCGGCTGAGCTTGGCGGTTGCGCTACCCGTGACGTCAGTGCTGACGCCGGCCACGCGTGCACGCGCCATCTTTACTCTACGGCAGGCAGCGTAATGTCCCGTCGCACGTCGCCTCGGGAAACTGCTGTCCGGTGCTTCGGTTCTTGCTCCAGGATCTTCTGCGCATCCTGCTCTGGCACACGGGATCTAGGCGGCGGTTGGGGTGTGGGTTACCCGGATGCGCGCCACGTGCCCCGTCGACGGTTGCCCTTCTGGTCCTTTAAAGGGACGCCACGGGGGAGGCAATTTCTTTCCTTCGCTCCCCCGCTGCAGTTTCCTTCTCTCTCGCTGCTTCTGCTTCTGCGCCCTTGTCCTTTGCGCCGCCCGCTCACCGTCGTCGACGCTACGGGCCACCGTCAATCTTCCATCGCCGCTCCCCCTCGTCAACCGGAAATGGCCGCCGACCGCGGGGCCTGGTGCGGCTCCGCCGTCACCGAGCACCAAATTGCGAAGTACCGCGCCACCCGCGTCCTCCCGCCGGCGGAGGAGGTGGCGGTGCGGCTAGCGCCGGCCGAGGAGGTGTCACCGCATCCGGCGGAGGGAGAGCGCGTCATCTTCCTTTCCCACTTGGCACGCGGGTTCGCCCTTCCGGTGAACCCGTTCCTCTTGACCTTCCTTGCTTTCTTCGATCTTCGCCTCCACCACCTCGGCGCCAACGCAATCAGAATGTTGGCGCACTTCGTGGCTTTCTGCGAGAGCTACCTCGGGATCTAGCCGAATCTTGGGCTCTTCTGCCGGCTCTTCCGAGTCCGGCCGCAGGTGCAATTTACCCAGGGGCCACTAGTCGTCTGCGGCAGCGCCTCCATCTACTCCCGCTCGCAGACCGGCTACCCCTAATTCCTTCTTCACGATACGGTACGACTGTGGCAGCAGTTGTACAGTCGTACTTCTACGTGAAGAACCTCACCAACATCGACCGGATCAATCTGCCGACCTTCCAGGACGTCGAGTCCAGCCGGCAGAACTGGGACTTGAAGTTCCACGGCGACAAGGCAGAGACGGATGAGCTGCTGAAGCGCATACGCTCGCTCGTCCACTGCCGGCTGACCGGCCTGGACGTCACTCTCAGCTAGATGTCCCGGCTGATGATGCCGTTGCAGCAGCGAGCGCACAAGATGTGCTACTACTCCGGCCGGCTGGACCCGACCCGGCTATCGCGCCGCGATCCCCGCTACCACAACCTGAAGGAGTGGGTGTGGACGATCACCAAGGAACGGCTGCCGGAGAACTGGAAGTTCAGCCTAGCACCCTAAACTCGGGAGAACCGCGCGCCCCGGGTAAGCTCTTCTAACCAGATGCTCTTTTGGTGTTTTCTTGTACTTGTTCTTTGTTTTCGTTTGGCTGATCTCTTGTGTTCGGCAGATGTTCCCTTGCATCATCCGCGAGGAGGGCGCGGCTCCCCTCGAGGAATTCACGCCCGACCTACCCGAGTCGCGCGCTCGGCGGTCCGGCGAGGAATCGGATGGGGACGGCGCCGCCTTCCCCAGCCGGCCGCCGACCCGCACGCGGAGGTGCACGAGGAGGAGGCCGCGCCGACCACGGAGCCGGCAAAGCGCTCCGCGACGGACGGGGAAGCGGTTGGGAGCGGCTCTAGCCGTTCCGGCTCCTGCCGCCCTGCGACGGAGGAGCCAGCGCCCAAGAGGAGCCGGTCCGGCGCCCTGCCGCCAAGCCGTCTCGGCCGGAAGAAAGGGCCGCCCCCGGTTGTGCCGGGGTATGCTGCTTCCCCCCTCCACTTTTTTCTTTCGGCACCTTCTGCCTATTTGCCCTCTCTCTTCTTTTTCTGACTTTGTTTTGTTTTGCCTTTGCCTTCTCCTTTTTCTCTTTAGCACACTGGTTTCCTTCGGAGCCGCGAGCCCGGCACGCGCGCCAACCGGGTCGCCGCCTCGTACCCCGACTGCGCCGACCAGCGCCCCTCCTTCTTCTGAGGCGCAGCCTTCGCCTCCTCCTCGGGCTGAGCCGACTGCCGCCACCCAGCCGGAAGTCCCCCAGCCGAAAGCGGGGTCCTCCCAGCCGGGAGGCTCCGCCGCGGGCGCGCGGGGGGCTGCTGGCAAGGAGCTCATCGTCGTTGGCAATGACAACTCCGACGAGGAGCCTGGGAAGGAATGGCAGACGGCGGTGGTCACGGCGAAGGAGTCCTTGGCCGTCAACGCCGTGGACGAAGACGCTTCCTCCGCCGCCTCGCTGTCGGACCTCGCCGCTACACTTGAGCTGGCGGTGAAGGAGATCCGACTGCTGGAGGCCGCAGCCGGCGGGAACCGGACGTTGGAGCAGAAGCTTGCTGCCGCCAACGGGACTTCCCAGAGTAAGTTTGCTTCACCCGGCTTGCCCCTTTTGGGGGGGGGGGGTACTGATAGCCGGTTTTGTTGCAACCATCCTCGTGTGCGCTCAGTGCGAGATCGATCGCTTGAAGAAAGCGAATGACCGGCTCAGCAAGTCCAATTCTACTCTACGGCTGCAGAACAAGGATTGGCACGCGAGGGTGGACGGTCTGGAGGCCACCATCAAGGAGCGCGACGCCTCGCTCGCTAGCCGGACCGAAGCCTTCTCCCTTCTCGAGGCCCAGAACAAGGACCAAGAGAAGGAGATCAAACGGCTAGTGACCAAGGAGAAGGCGCTGGTGGAGGAGCTGATGCAGGTCGGCCACACTGCCAAGGGTGAGTCCTTTTCCTGTCTTTCTTTCTTTCCGGATCCGGTAGCCGGATCTGACTTCTCTTTTCTGATAGCCTTTTACCCCGGCATAGACCTACTTGCCTACAACCGGTTGCAGGAGAACTGGTCGGGAGCGCAGCCGACGGCCTAGGAGCTCGTCATTCTCCTTGGCGAGGAAGCGGCCAAGCTTCGTTAGGCGGCGCGGGACATCTTCTCCTTCGTCTGGCCGGAGGCTCCGGTTCCGGAGACGATGGCGCAGCTAGCTGCGAAGGTGGGGGAGGTGCTGGCTGCGGTGGACCGGCTGCGAGACTTGGTGGCGCGGGCCGGAGCGGAGATGGCTCTGGCCCTCATGCTGTCCTGGTACAAGGACGCCCACGTCGAAAAAATCGACGGTGGCTTCTGTGCCGGAGCCGATCTTGCCGCCATCCGCCAGCCCCATCCGGAGCTCTGCGGGTCTGCCATCAAGATTGCCGATTACGTGGATCCCGACGAGGTGCTCACCGACTCAGAGTCCGTCCGTACTCCTGATGTGGAGGTCCCGATGCCGTCGCCTGCCAGCGCCGGAACCGGATCAAGCTCCGCGCCTCCACCGCCGCCTGAAGCTTCTGCCGGCCAAGAACTCCCCCACGGCAAGGGTCCTGCCGCTTAGTTATCGCCCCGGGATGCCGGGTGTATCTGTCTTGTGTTACATACTTATGAACCTTGTCTGTTTGTGCCGGCCGTTTTTGATGCCGGGTAACTTATGGGAGCTTCATCTCTCTTTTGTTTGTTAGTATTGACCTTGCTTGGATTTCCTTCAACTTGTGTGCTTCGAATTTTCTTTCCATACTTCGCTGGTTAACTTTATCCGGATTACTTCGCCTGGCTACACACTTTTAGTCGGGGGAACCGCACCTCCAGTGGGGGCGCGCGAGCACACACACTGGGTGTAGCCCTCGAGATTCGCAGTAGCTGGTGTAGCCAGGTGCTTCGAATCTTCCTTTTTTCCCAATTCTTCTATCTTTATCCGACTAGACTCATCTCGGTCGGTTGCTTTCGCTGGCTGAACACCTTCAGCCGGGGGAACTAACATTCCAGTGGGGGCGCGTGAGCGCACCCACTGGGTGTAGCCACCGAGATTCGGAGTAGTTGGCGTAGCCAGGTGCTTCGAATCTTCCTTGTCTTCTCTTGCTCCAGCCCTTGCCCTCACCTGGGCTCTGATCGACCGACTAAATGCCTTTAGCCGGTCGGGAACCACAAGATTCCACTGGGGGCGCGCGAGCGCACCCAGTGGGTGTAGCCCCCGAGATTCGGAGCGCTTGATGAAGGCAAGGACTTCGAATCTTCTTTCCTTCTCCTGAATTCCGACTCTAGGTAGTCGAACAAAACGTACATATGCATACACACATGTCCACATAGGTTAGTAGGTTAGTCTGCCAAATTGTAGCCAGAAAACGGCTTGTTTTTTGAAAACTGGTTTGTACCTTTCTAGACACTTAGTCGCTTTGCTGTTTTCGCTGCGTCCTTCTTGGGCAGTCGGGTTGCGGTCTGCAGCCGGAATCGAAGGGAGCTGACAGTACATTGCACACGGTACTAATGGCTTAGCAGCTGGATTGGTTCGAGCTAGTTGTAGGGCTGAGACACCCGATCTGTCGCGTCTCCTCCCCGTTTTTCGTGTGGGATGCCTCGGGCTTTTGCTCTTGCTAGCCGGACAGCCGGGTTGCGGTCTGTAGCTGAGACGAAGAGTGGGCCTCTGACATCATCGCACAGTACTTAGTCGGTTTGTTGACTTAGCAGGCCGGGCCAGCCGGCGAGCCCCCTGGTAGGGGTTGCTGGAGCCAGAAAATCATAACCGGAAAACAGATGCATATACATTTCTAGCAAGGAGCCCCCGAGATTCTCGTGGGGGTCCGCATTTTCATTCATAGGGTTTTCGGGATACATACACTGTCCGGCTACTAGGTGTAAAACGGGCGCAGTAGGGCCGTGTTCTAGGGACGCTCGGTTTCCTCGTCCGATTTGTCCATCTTGTTCTTGCGCGACTGCTGCGTGTCGATGAGGTAGTAGGAGTCGTTGGGCAGCGCCCGGCTGATGATGAAGGGGCCCTCCCAGGGTGGAGATAGCTTGTGCATGCCCTTCGTGTCTTGCACCAGCCGGAGAACTAGGTCGCCCTCGCGGAATGCAACTGGGCGGATCCGGCTTGAATGGTAGCGACGTAGTCGCTGCTGGTACAGGGCTGATCTGGACAAGGCCAGCTCGTGGGCCTCCTCCAGGAGGTCCACTCCGTCCTCCCGCGCCTCCTGGTTGGCTTTTTCGTTGTAGAGGAGCTTGCGAGGGGAGTCGAACTCGATGTCGGCGGAGAGGACGGCTTCCGATCCGTAGACCAGGAAGAATGGCGTGTAGCCGGTTGACCTATTCGGCATGGTGCGGAGGCTCCACAGCACAGCCGGCAGTTCTTCGATCCAACATCCGGGTGAACACTCCAATGGCTCGATGAGACGTGGCTTGATGCCGGCTAGCACCAAGCCGTTTGCTCTTTCGACTTGCCCGTTGGATTGTGGGTGTGTGACGGAGGCGAGGTCCAGTCGGATGCCTTTGTTGCTACAGAACCGGGCGAAGGCCCCCTTGGCAAAGTTCGTGCCGTTGTCGGTGATGATGTTGTTGGGGTAGCCGAAACGGTTGATGATGTCGGTGAAGAAGGTGACAACCATCGCCCCGTCCAGCTTCCGGATAGGCTTGGCCTCGATCCACTTCGTGAACTTGTCCACCACCACCAGCAGGTGGGTCATGCCCGTGCGGGCTCGCTTGAAGGGACCGACCATGTCAAGGCCCCAAACCGTGAAAGGCCAGGTGATTGGTATGGTCTTGAGTACCGAAGCTGGCATGTGCCTGAGCTGCCCGAAGCGCTGGCACCCGTTGCATGCGCGAACCAGCTGCTCAGCGTCCTCGAGGGTGGTGGGCCAATAGAAACCATGGCGGAATGCCTTGGCGACTATCGCCCTTGACGAAGCATGGTGCCCGCACTCGCCCTAGTGGATATCTTTGAGTAGCCAGTAGCCCGTGTCTACATCAACACATCTTTGGAAGATACCGGATACACTGCGCTTGTACAGCTCGCCGTTTATGATGGTGTATGTGTGCGCGCGGCACCGAATTTGCCTGGCCTCCACCTCGTCGTCCGGAAGTTCTCCATCGGCGATGTAGCTCATGAAGGGCTGTGCCCAGGATGGCACTTCCCGGATGACGAGGACGCTCTTGTCCTCTGGTTGACGGGTGTCGGGGGGTCGTCCGAATGGCGTATCCGGAACGGAAGCCCCCGAGCCGCTAGGCGAGCCGGCAGCCCCCGGGTCTTGCGAGCCGGAAGGCGCTGCCTGGCCGGAATTGGTGCGGGTCTTCTTCTTTGGCGGTTCTGCCGGCTCCGCTTCCGCCGTTCCGTCAGCCGGAACGGTTCCTGCCCAGACGATGGAGTTGATGGATGGCTTGCGCAGGTGCTCCAAGGAGACCCCTAGTGGGATGGCCTGCCTGGTGGAGCCAATCTTGGAGAGCCCATCGGCTGCCTCGTTGTTGACGCGGGGGATGTGGTGAAATTCGCACCCGTCGAAGGAGGCGCTGAGCTTCTGGATGTGGAACCGGTAGAGAGCCATGTTTGCGTCTCTGGCGTCCCATTCTCGGGATACCTGCTGCACCACCAAGTCCGAATCACCAAAGCACAGGATTCGGTTGACACCGATCTCCTTGGCCAGCCGGAGCCCGTGCGCCAGTGCCTCGTATTCGGCTACGTTGTTGGAGGCTTTGAAGTGGATCTGTAGTACGTACTCCAGCCGGTCTCCTTTGGGCGAGGTGAGCACGATGCCGGCTCCCAAGCCCCAGAGCATCTTTGACCCGTCGAAGTGCATCCGCTAATGGTTCGAACCCGGAACCGGTAGGAGATACTGGGTCTCGGCCCAGTCGACGAGGAAGTCCGCCAACGCCTGCGACTTGATCGTGAGCTGAGGCTCGTACTGGATGGAGTAGGCGGCAAGCTCGATGGCCCACTTGGCGACCCGGCCGGTGGCGTCCTTGTTGCCGATGATTTCCGAAAGGGGTGCAGTGCACACGACCTTAATCGGGTGCTCCTGGAAGTAGTGCTTGAGCTTCTTGCATGCCAGGTACACGCCGTAGCACATCTTCTGGTAGTGGGGGTAGTTCTGCTTGGAGAGGGAGAGAACCTCGCTGAGGTAGTAGACGGGTCTCTGAACCGGCTGAGCCTTGCCTTCCTCGGGGCGCTCCACCACCAGGATGACGCTGATGACCCGGTTGATGGCTGCTATATAGAGCAACATTGCCTCCTTACTAGCCGGCGTGGCCAGAACCGGTGCTATGGATAGCATGCGCTTGAGGTCATGAAACACAGCGTCGGCTTGCGAAGTCCAGGAGAACTTGTCTGTCTTCTTCATCAGCTGGTACAACGGGAGTGCCTTCTCCCCCAGCCGGCTGACGAAGCGACTAAGGGAAGCCAGGCATCCGGTGAACTTCTGGACTCCAAGCAGGTTCCTGGGCGGCTGCATCCTCTCGATGGCCGTGATCTTCTCCGGATTCGCCTCGATGCCTCGCTGTGAAACGAGGAAACCGAGTAGCTGGCCGGACGGTACTCCGAAGATGCACTTCTCTGGGTTCAGCTTCATCTGGTACTGGCGGAGGTTGCCAAATGTTTCTCCCAGGTCCTCGAGGAGGGTGCGCTTCTCCTTGGTCTTGATGACCACGTCATCCACGTAAGCGTGCACATTTCGGCCTATCTGCGAGTGCAAGCATTTCTGCATACATCGCTGATAGGTGGCGCCTGCGTTCTTTAGGCCGAAAGGCATGGTTACATAGCAGAAACCCCCATAGGGGGTGATAAATGATGTCTTAATTTGATCAGCCGGGTTTAGCCGGATCTGATTGTACCGGGAATAACAATCTAAAAAAGACAACAAATCACAGCCGGCCGTGGAATCGATGACTTGATCGATACGGGGCAAGGCGAAGGGGTCTTTCGGGCACGCCTTGTTCAGGCTGGTGTAGTCGATACACATGCGCCATGTCCTGTTCTTCTTCAGCACCAGGACTGGGTTCGCCAACCAGTCCAGGTGGTACACTTCCATGATGAACCCGGCTGCAAGGAGCCGGGTGATCTCGTCACCGATTATCTTTCTCTTCTCCTCTACGAACCGGCGCAGAGGTTGCTTGACCGGCTTGGCATCCAGACGCACGTGAAGTGAGTGCTTGGCGAACTCCCTCGGCACACTCGGCATGTCCTTGGGGGACCACGCAAAGATGTCCCGATTCTCACGGAGGAAGTCGATGAGCGCGCCTTCCTATTTGCTGTCCAAGCCGGCGCCAATGGTGACGAACTTGGTCGGATCGGAGGGGTCGAGCAGGATCCTCTTCGTCTCCTTTGCCGGCTGGAAGGCTCCTTCTCTAGCCGGCTTGCTGCTAGCCGGAATGTCCTGCTGGGCCATAGCCACATTGCGCATGATCACGCGCTTCTCCTCGGCTATGATGAGGGCCTCTGCCAGCTTGGAACCGGCTGAAGCGCACTCCATCGACCGCCTGAAGCAGCCGGCGACGGTGATCACGCCGTGGGGTCCCGGCATCTTCGTCTTGAGGTAGGCGTAGTGGGGGATGGCCATGAACTTGGCGAGGGCAGGGCGCCCGAGGAGAGCGTGGTAGGAGCTCGTCAGATTTACCACCTCGAACTAGATTGGTTCGTGACGGAAGTTCTCCTCGGTCCGAAGATGAAGTCCAGCTGGATCTTCCCTAGCGGGGCGCAGGCTGGCCCCGGCAGTATGCCATGGAACGTCGTGGTAGTCGGGCGCAGGTCGCTTTTGCGAATGCCCAGCTTCTCCAGCGAGGACTGGTAGAGGAGGTTGAGGCTGCTGCCTCCGTCGATGAGGACGCGCGAGAATCGATAAGTGCGCGCGTTGGAGACGATGAGGGGGTCGAGCACCATGGCGTAGCCCCGGGAGTGGGTAGATGCTCAGGCTGGTCCGCCCGGCTCTAGGTGATGGGGGTTTCCGACCAGTTCAGGTACTGGGGGACCGGAGAGGCGATGGTATTGACCTCCTTGGAGCATCGCCTGCGGCTATGCTTGTCGTCCTGCTCCGTCCCGAAGATGTGGTAGGCGGCATGTGGCTGGGGGTAGCCGTTGTTGTTGTTGCCGCCGTTACCATCATTGCAGGCTCCCCTAGCCAGTGGTGGAGGTCCACCCGGTGGGGGAGGCGGGGACGAGGCTGGTTGCCCTGGTCCTTTAGCTGGCGGGTCCAGCTGCAGTTCCGGGTGGTGTGCATAGCCGGCTTGAAGGGACCGCTATGCCACTTGCACGGGCCATCGAACATCTGGTCGAAGGTGAGCCGTGGCTTCTGCCTCCTTGTCTCATTAGTCGGCGCGTCGGGCGCGCCCTCCATAGCGTTGACCTGCCGCGCGTGGTAGCGAGGCTTCTGCTGTCCGGCCTGGCGGTCCCCATGGAACCGGTTGTCGTTGCCGTGGCGTCTGGAGGATCCGGCTTCTCCAGCCGGATTGCTGGGTCGGTCGCGAGCCGGCTCCGTGGGAGTCGGACGTCGGTCCGTGTTTACTCGGAGGGGCTTCTTCATGGCGGCATCCGCCATGGCGTACTGGTCCGCAACCGTCATGAGCTCCGCCATGGTTTTCGGCTCGTCACACAGTAGCCGGTGGCGAAGCATGGTGCCCTCTCGGCAACCCTCGATGAAGAAACCGATGGCTTGGCTCTACAGGATGCCCTCGCAAGTGTTGCGCAGCTCCGTCCACTTGGCGAGGTACTCGCGGTCGGTCTCGTGGTCGCCCTGGACGCACAAGGCCAGGTCGCGCGGGCGCTCTGGGCGCTTGTACGTGCCGTTGAAGTTGCGGACGAACACCTTCTCGAAGTCAGGCCAGGCGTTGATGCTGTTGGGCGCGAGGCTATTGAGCCATGTCCTCGCCGACCCGGTTAGCATGAGGGGGACGTAGCGCACGGCTGTGCGCTTGTTCCCGTGGGCGATGCCGACTGCCGTAGCGTAGTCGGTCAGCCAATCTTCCGGTTTCATGTTGCTGTCGTATTTGGGGGTGTCCCTAGGCAGGGAGAATTTATCCGGAAATGGCTCGTTCCGGATGCGAGGTCCGAAACAAACCGGACCGGTAGAATCTTCCTCCTCCGTGACGCGCGCTTGAGCGAGGAGCTCGATGCGGTCGAGTGCATCCGGACAATCCGGGTTGGGCGCTCCCACCCGGCCCGAGAGACGGGAACCGGCTGGTCTGGGCGCTCCGGCTGGCGGAGGGGGAGGTGGCGGGTTGTTGTTCACGTCTGCTCCTGGCGCGGCTGGCCCCTGTTGCCAGAGCTGCGACGCCTGCTGCGGGCCCTGGGCGGCTGAGGGGAGGACGCCTGCTGGGTGTCGCGCGGCGCGCCCCTGCTGTTGGCAGGTAGCCCGCTCCCCCTGGAGTAGCTAAGGTCTTCCTGCATCTGCCGATTGGCACCAGCCTGCTCGTCCGCGACGCGGAGGAGCTCTTGCACGCGAGCGTGCTGGCGGGCTCGCTCCTCGCCCTCCAGGCTGGGTAGTTCCTCTGCCGCGGCTCGCGCCGCGCGCAAGTTCTTGATGGGCGTGCTGTAGGTGGGCCGTGTGAGGGCAGGCGCGGGATCCGGTTCCCCGTCCTTTTCCAACCTACCGCCCAACTCGCCGCCCCGACGCCGTACCTGGCCGCGCCGGCTCGGCTCCACGGTAGCCGGAGTGAGGCCGTGCGTGCGGTCGTACTCGCGCCGGGTGATCTTGAGGTGCTTGCGGGCTGCTGCTAGCTCCATGGCCTCATGGAGGAGGATCTGTCTCTCCATGCTGAAGTTGGCCTCCGCCTCCTCCGGGTTATCCCCGAGGTTAACCGGCATCAGGAGCCGATCAATGGCATCCTCCACCGGGTTCCGGGGCTGCGGGGGAGCGGAAGTTCCGACCTCGTCTGTGCCTCGCTCTTGCGGCTGGCGGGGATGGGAGCTGGAACCGGCCATCATGACCTCTACGCCGCGCGGCGCGGTGGAGGCGCTGCCGCCTGAGCACAATAGCTCCGCGACAGAGACGATTTCCCTAGGGAAACGCTCTGGGACGGTGGTGACGTAAACGGGAAGGTCGCCGAATAGCAGGACGGCGCCGTTCGCCGGGAAGGAGGTTCCGGCGAAGCAGGAAGCGTTGTCGATGACGCAGTCGAACTTGCCGAGCGTGAGCACCAGGCCGGAGGCCACGCGCTCACCGGCTGAAGTGCGGGGTCCCGTGCGGAACGTGACTCCAGTCGAAGCCATCTTGCCCCACGGCAGGCGCCAACTATCGTTGTATTGGGAACGGCAGTACCTGAGGAGGTTAGATAGAGGTGTGGGGAGTAGCAGGGAAGCTATCGACGGCGTCCGCATGCGGGATTGGATACAAGCAAGCGTAGCGGGACGCAAGAAGTACCCAGGTTCGGGGCCCTCGTGGTGAGGTAAAGCCCCTACTCCTGCCGGATCTGACTATGTGGAATACTCGTACTACAAGTGCTCCTCGAGCTGTATACGCTAGCTACTGCCTTAAATGCTGTAAGACCAACCCTTTCTACTGAGGCCTTGCCTCTCCTTATATAGGCAAAGAGGCAGAGGTCTCACTGGCTAGTCCGACTGGCGGGTCCCAGCCGACTAGTCATCTATAGTGTCCGGTATGGCTTGTCTTATCGGAGTACGAGCGGTATGGCTGTCGTAGGCACAGTGGACGCCGTGCGAGCCTGTCGTCAGCACCGGCCACTGTTCCTGCGTCACCCATGCAAAGTCTTCGGTATGGCTGGGTAGTTGCTAGTCTTGTCACCGTACAGGGCGTACCGTGCACTGATACACACGTCGCCCTGTCCCATTGATTGAGTCCGGCTACGTCGTCGTATCCGGCTGCCTCCTGCTGATCCGGCTACCGAGAGATAGCCGGCATGTCTTGCCCTGTCCGGCTGCATCTGGTCAGCCGGACGCGATCCGACTGCCTTGTTTCTTATTCGGTTGGAGTATCTGGGGATCATCCCCCTGACAGAAAGGAAAGTAGTCGAGAGGAGAGGGAAGAGGTGTAGGTGGACATTTGAGTGGCTGGTAGTGGGTCGGTTTGCTCCAATCCTACGTAGAGTATTGTGTCGTTGTTGCCGGCAGCCCTAGTAGAGCCCCTGCTTTCCTGACGTTAGAGGGGTGCCGGACAAGTTTTGAACTTGGTTTTATCGCCGGTAGTGTTTGGGGTCCCCCGGTGGGAGGTATTTTTTGACTGCAACCCCCAAACCCAAATAAACCGGCGTTGGGGACTCCCGGTAGGGATGCTCTTAGGCCATACCTTGAAACCTTGAGTTATCAAAGTTACTGTGTTGAATGGTCAAGATATTCTCCCCTTTTTAGTTTTATTTACTTTTGCCTGCAACTTGTTCTTGCACCAGTCACGATGTATCTGTGCCGGTGAGTTTTGCTGTTCTTAATACAATAATACTACACCTACGGACGCCGTGCTACGGAATGTGCTTACGGGCACGACGTGCAGATGAATGATTGGATGGAAGTGTAGGTAGTTGGTCCACGAAAACTCCCGCGGCTGCTAACTAATTGACACGTCAGTCCGTAAAAGATTTCCGTAAGCATATGATCAGTAACTGTAGCGTTACTCTTCTTAATATCAACACATTTTCTTCACAACCCTGCTATACGTACGACTAGTTCCATCTGATCACTGTCCGACATAACAAATCCAACCGTTCATGGTTAGCAGCTTAGAACCAAAAGGCAGCACACAACTAGATCATACATCGCACAACAATCGTATCAAAAATATTGTCCGTGTAGTACTTCCGTTTTCTTCTATAGTACTTTCTCCGTTTTAAAATATAAGATGTTTTAGGTTTGTGAAAGAAGTGTATCTAGACTCCTGTTAGTGTGAGACCAAAACCTTTCAAAGGATTCTCTTTTTGTGTATGGTTGTAACTCATTGAGAAATAGATAGTGGGGTGAACCCTTTAGGGTAGAAACAAAGTTGGTAAAATATGAACTCACAAACCCTCCGATACATATCAAGGGTTAGAAAAAATGAGAAAAATAAGAAACAAAGTACTACTTAAAAAACAATGATTTTCATTAAAGGAACTGTAAGTATGCAAATTTGGGAGTGACATTGGGATTAGAATGTGTTAACTGAATCCGTGGTGAGATATGTGGAAGTGATCGATTGATCAAGGCCAGTTCTTGATGTATTAACATCATTCCCTTCTCGGCCTTGGTACTACTTTTTTCTTGGTAGCTTATCTTCTTTCATGAAAACAAGTCATTAAGGTTAAGATCTTGAGGGTTATCGAAAAAATACACGCACCGTGCAATGTCTTGGCAGACTATCTTGTAGTACTGGTTTCTGTTTATGGTTGTGTCTCTTGGAGGCAAAACTATCTTGTCCATTTCAAAATATTATCTTTGCTCTATTTCTTTACAAAATTGTGGACCAACAGAGTGTCGTGAACGTCGCAACGATGGAGCTTTCAACCGGTCCAGTCAACCATGTCACTGGTCGTCTAAATCTGCCAAAAGAAAATTATGAAAGTCTTCCTCCCTTCCAAGGCGACCAACCCTCCCATCCTTCCGTCCATCCACCTGTCTGCAAAATACCATCACAGCTTACGTAACGGCTCACCACACATCGTCCAGGCACAGTATCTACATTCCGCAACTGTCCTGTTCCTATTCGCAGATCGCTAGAGCATATTCAGCAAGTTCGCTGTATCGTCCGCGCGCTAAAATAACCTGTCGATATGCAGCGCGCGGAGCAAAAAAAACTCCCTCCAGCAGACGCTGTAAATCGGCGGCGCTGTAAAATTGCGTGGGTCGCTCTGCGCTATCCTAAGCGCTATACTTTGGGCTCCGGCTGCAGCGCGCTCTATCGATCTGCTCGCTCGCGAAGAAAACCCGCGCCGAAAAATTCTCCTCTTCCCAACGCCAAATCCTCCCCTCCGCGCGGCTGAATTCCGGTGATGGACGCGCCCACCGGCACCCCTCCGACGCATCCCTACTCCATTCCTCATACCGCCGCCACCACCGCCTCAAACCCTAGCGGCGACGCCGACGCCGACAGCGGCGCCGCCCGAGCCCTCTTCATCCCGCCGCCGCCGCGCAGGAGGCCATCGCGCAGGCCGTCGGCAAGGCACGGCCAACGACGAAGAGGAAGGCGCCTGTCCACAAGCGCCCGTCCACAAGGCCGTGGAGGAGGCATGTTTGGAGGATGCATGGGAGGCATGGAGGGCATGAGAGGCATGGGACGCATGGACGACATGGGAGGAGTCTTTGGAGGTACCATGGGAGCACCGGTGAGTGATGTCTATGGAGCCATAGGAGCACCACCGGGAGGATTCGTGGCCTGATCCTTCTATTTCTACATCAAGCCAAGCTATCAATCTAGAAGAAGAAGAAGAAGAAGCAAAAGATGAGAAGGAAGTATGAGATTCTCTCTTGCATTTGTCATATGCAAATGCAATGTTGCACTTTGCGTCCATTTAATATGTTGTGCGTGTTTGTTTAACTATGTGATGATATTTGAACTATGGTAGATCTTTTGGTTCATGATTTATTTGAGTATTTGATCTTGCTGAATGATGACCCACAAGTATAGGGAGTGTATCGCAGTATTTTCGAGGGAAATGAAATCCAATTTATTGATTCGACACAAGGGGAGTCAAAGAATATTTATAAGCCTTAACAACTGACTTGTCAATTCAGCTGCACCTGAAAACAATCTTGCTCACAGCAGTTTATCAGTAGCAACAGTTTTGTATTAGAAATAGTAAAGTAGCAGCAACAGTAAAGTAAAGACAGTAGTAACAATAGCAGTAGACAGTAGGATTCGAGTGCGGTAGGCATAGGGATGGATGGACGGGCATTGCATGGACAAGACAATTCACATAGCAATCAGAACATAGGGCAGTTGCAGATAAATAAGATAAAGCATTCAAGTACTATATAATCCTAGGCATGTGTTCCATATATAGTCATACGTGCTCGCAATGAGAACTTGCACAACATCTTTTGTCCTGCCAGCCCGTTTGCAGCGGGGCCTCAAGGGAACTACTAGCAATTAAGGTGCTCCTTTTAATAGAGCACCGGAGCAAAGCATTAACACTAAGCATCCAAAGATAACATACACCTTACACGAACGGACTAAGCATGCCCACAGTGATGAGTACATGTACAAAAATGAAAACAAATAGAGTTCGTTACCAGCCTCTTACCACACCTCAAGTTGTCATTAATCCTCATTATTGCTCTTCACTTGTGTGGCTTGAATAATAATATGAAACCAATATCCACTGAGGACTGTTGAACCCTGTAGCAAACTCACAAAACCAAAGAAGAACGACAAATATTTTTGTTGTTTTTTATTTTTAAAATAAGAACCAAAAAATAAAACAAGCAAAGCAAAATCTTTTTGGGCTTTTCGAATAGTTCAAACAAAGCAAAAGGGAAAAGCAAACCAAGGCAAAAAGAAGAAGAAGCAAACCAAAGAGAAACAACAGAAATATTTTTGGTCTTTTTGTGTTTTAGAAAGCAAAAGCAAAGAAAGAATGAAAACTAAAAAGAGAGCGAAACATGTATATACAAAGTACCGACGCAACATGATATGGAGATGAGTGCGATGTCGGCGTACCTCCCCCCAAGCTTAGGCTTTTGGCCTAAGTGGGTATCAATCCCAAGCTGGCTAGGATGAAGTGTCACCGTGGTACGACAAAGAGGTCCCCTCGTCCTGGTGCAAGTTCGAGTACGTCCCTCCGTAATGTGCGGAGTAATCATAGGAGGGCACATCCTCCTAGTGCTGCTCGTGGAAACCCAACAAGTGAAGCTGCTCGTCCACCTCCTCCTTGGAGCGCGACCACGGTCTCCTGTGAACACTAAACAAAGAGGGCTGTGGCAAAAGGATCTCTCTTTCATCCCCGTCAATGAAAAGCATCCTATATACTAGACTGTCCAAATCAGAAATAGCAGTGACAAAGTGATGAGTTTTCATAGCAACAAGGTCATGCCTTTGTGGTGCCAGTATAGTATCATTGGGATCCACTAAAAGACGTAATGCATTGACTATACGCGAGGCAATGATGCCGCCGTAGATAGGCCCCCTAGCAGCTAGACGGCGAGCAATAAGCGAGCCAAGGTTGTACTGAGTATCATTGTTAAGGGCAGCAGCAAGGAATGCTAAATGATAGTTGGAGATATTACTTGTGTTCTCCCTACCCAGTATGCTAGTAGCAAGATAATATGCAAAGTATCTGAGAGCGGGGAGTTGAATGTTTCTTATCTTTCCGCGCTGCGCCACGCGATCATCATCATTGGTCACTCCTCGGTAAAGCTCCAGCAAATCAGCGGGTTGCCCTTAAATTTTCTTCACGGTCTCTGTCATGCTTACACCTATAATACTGCAAAATCTCTCCAAAGGCATGGTGAAGGGCAGATTATAGATTTTGAAAGAGACAGTCGACTGATAGGATGTGTTAGTAAACGTGAAGCTCTCAACAAAGGTTTTGGTGAGCATAGCGTATTGCTCACTCTCATCTTGCATATATGAGGTCAAACCAATCCTCTCAATCAATAGCAAGAAATCATCAAGAATACCTGCAGCTTGTAAGAAAGTAAAACAAGGAAAAGTGGATGGGTGAGCATCCCCATCATCCCTTTCATTACCAATACGAGTTGCAATGAGATCTTCGTTGTATGATGGCCTAAACTGAGAGGCTGATCTTGAGGGCCTCGACCTCCTAGGTGCATCACTCTCAAATATCTCTCCAAAGGTATGGTTGTTCATGCTTGGTATTCTGAAATTTAAACACCTATTAAAGAAGTGATTGCAAAGTGAATATAATGAAGGATTCTACTCATAGGGACTTGTAAGAGGCCTAAACATGCATCAAAACTATATCTCTAAGCACCAAACAAGCTTACTAGCCCTCATAACCAGCCACCTACAACAGCAAAATACTCAAGATATAATCCACTAAACACAAATCTACTTGGACAAGGGGAGGAGTCACATACCAAGGAACAATTGCCCCAAATTTTAGCAAGAAAGATGGGCTGAGCAAGGAGATCGAAAAAATCGAGAGCAAGCACAACAAGAACGCGATTTTGAGCAATGAACTGGAGCTTACTCGGGAGAGAGAAGAAAGAGGAAGGTGAGAGAGTTAGTGGGGGGGTAGGGGTGGCCCACACCAGGGCATGGCGCCACCCAGGGCAGGTCGCGCCACCAGATGGTGTGCCTGCCTGGTGGGTCCCCCTGGTACCTTCCAGGTACTCCTTTGCCCCTTTTTTCATGTAAAAATTTAATATGAATTTTCTAAAAAAAATCGAGACACTTTATTTTCGGGTATTTTTCAGGTATAGAAGAATGATTTTCTGACAGACAGATTTTTTTGGAAACATGATGCAAAGACAAAAAAAAGCTAGAACTACAGAAGTTCTAAGACACTCTAAAACGCAAACAACTAACTACAAAAAGAAAACTAAACGAAAGCAACAACTAAAATGGATAGAATAGAAGTAAACAGAGATAATCATAGTGAAAACATTGTTTTGTTCAATGAAATCCTTTTGTTAACAAGGTTGATCAGGTCTTGCTACCAAAATAATTCTATATGAGACAAAACTTTGTATTCCACTAATGATTATGTTACCTCAACCTTGATAGCAATGGTCCCAATCATAATAGTTTCAAAATTTTCTCTTGGTATGGGACAATATATTTCTCCAACTTGAATGCCCTCAACATGTTCAACTGAATTCAAACCATAAGTTCTTTCAACCTTCTTGGGGAAATAGACAGTATGTTCCTTGTCATTCACATTGAAAGTCACCTTTCCTTTATTACAATTAATAACAGCTCCTGCAGTATTAAGAAAAGGTCTCCCAAGAATAATAGACATATTATCATCTTCAGGCATTTCAAGCACAACAAAATCAGTTAATATCAAGCAATTATGAGCCACTTGAACAGGTACATCCTCACATATACCAACAGGAATAGTGGTAGATTTATCAGCCATCTGCAAAGATATATCAGTTGGTATTAATTTTTCTAGTTGAAGCCTCTTATAGAGAGAGAAAGGCATAACAATAACTCCAGCTCCCAAATCACACAAAGCAGTTCTAACATAACTGTTCTTAATAGAGTAAGGGATAGTTGGAATCCCTAGGTCTCCAAGTTTCTTAGGAACCTTACCATTAAAGGAATAGTTAGCAAGCAAGGTACAAATTTCTTCATTAGGGATCTTCCTTTTATTCGAGACAATAGCCTTCATATACTTTGAATAAGGAGGCAATTTAATAGCATCAGTCAAAGGAATTTGCAATAATAAAGGTTTCATCCACTCACAAAACTTATTATAATGTTCATCTTCCTTTGACTTGTGTTTCTTATCAGGAAAAGGCATAGGTTTTTGGACCCAAGGCTCTCTTTCACTACCATGTTTCTTAGCAATAAAATCTTCTTTGGTGTATTTAGTATTCTTAGTGTGGTTTTCAGGTTCTTCTTCAACTTTCTCTTCATTAGGAACTTTATTTTCTTCATTACCACTTTCAGTTTCAGCATCAGAGATAGATATACTATTAGGATCTAAAGCAGGTTCAGAGGGTTCTACAACAGTTTTATGTTTCTTTTTCCTTTTCTTATGAGTAGAACCACTATTTTCAGCTTGTTGAGAATCCTGCTCAATTCTTTTGGGATGCCCCTCAGGATATATAAGATCCTGGGTAGCATCTCCACTTCTAGTTCTAATTTCATAAGCATGTTTTTTCTTTAGCAGCATTAACTAGCAAGTCTTTTTGCACTTTAACGAGTTGATCTATTTGAGTTTGAACCATCTGAAAGTGTTTAGCAATCATTTTAACATCATTAGAGGTTCTTTCAACTCAACAATAGCTCTAGTGTTTTCCATTAGATGATTTTGCACCCTTTTATTAAAATTATCTTGCTTAACAATAAAGATATCAAATTTTTCTAAGCATTGATCAGGAGTTTTAGAGTAAGGGATATCACCTTCATCAAAGTGTTGGAGAGAGTGTACCTCAATAGTGGTGAGTAGGGAATAGGCTTACATAATTCTTCAATAGGAGGTAAATTCTTGACATCTGCAGCTTTAATTCCCTTCTCCTTAAGACATTTCTTAGCTTCCTTCATCACTTCATCATTTAATTCAATAACTCCCCTCTTCTTTGATGTGGGAATAGGCACCGGAATAGTAGGTTCATGTACAATTACTTCAGGTATAGCTGGTTCAGGAAGAGTCCAATCTTCATAGTTCTTGCTTATTTTAGCCATTAATTCCTCAGCTTTCTTAGGAGTCTTATTCCTGAAAAAACACAACCAGCACAACTATCTCGGTATGTCCTAGATTCTTCAGTTAGTCCATAATAAAATATATCAAGAAGCTCATTCTTAGGTAATGGACTTCCGGCCTGTGCATTAATCAAAGCACAAAACCTCGCCAAAGATTTAGGCAATACCTCTTTTTCTCCCTGTTTAAAATCAAAAAGTTCCTGCAAAATAGCATGTCTAGCACTAGGAGGAAAATATTTCTACAGGAAAATACTAATCAAGCACTCAGGGCTATCAATAGATCCAGGAGGTAAATTACTAAACCAAGTTTTAGCTTCTCCTTTCAGTGAAAAGGGGAAAATCTTAGCAACAAAGTAAGTACGCATCTTAATATCACCAGAAAACAAGCCACTCATGGTAGAAAGTTCATTCATATGTGCTACCGCACTTTCATTCTTAGTCCCACAAAAAGGTTCTTTCTCGACAATAGCTATGTAAGATAGATCGAGAGAGAAATCATAATTTTCATCTATAATGTTTATGGGAGAAGCAGCAAACTTAGCAATAGGAGACAATTTGGGTCTAATAGTACGCCTCTCAAGAAGACTCTTAGCAGCGCTCCTATCATGGGTGTTTTTACATTCTTTAATAAATTCATCGGTCATCTCAACATAACCATCTTCAATATCATAACTTTCACTAGACTCAGGTGAACCAACAGGTGTGGTAGTGTCTTCATTAGGAGTTTCAGTATTTCTAGCTATAGTTCTAGCAATCGTAGCATTTAGGAAAGGACCTAATGAACCACTTTTATCAAGCACAATAGAAGCAGCAGCATAAGCATCAGAAGTTTCAGATTCAGCAGTAGTAGCAGTGTGTGTAGCATGTGTATGTGGTGGTGTAACGAGCTTACTTATAACAGATGGTGAATCAAGAGCAGCAGAGGTGTTCAGAACCATACCTCTTCCTGTAGTGTATGGTAAAATAGGAACCTTGCCATCACGAGACTTACCCATGATGGATGGATAGTAGCGAACAATAGAGAATCCAAGTGAACTTGATAAATAAAGCTATGCTCTCCGGCAACGGCGACAGAAAATAGTCTTGATGACCCACAAGTATAGTGGATGTATCGCAGTATTTTCGAGGGAAGTGAAACCCAATTTATTGGTTCGACACAAGGGGAGCCAAAGAATATTTATAAGCCTTAACAACTAAGTTGTCAATTCAGCTGCACCTGGAAACGATCTTGCTCACAGCAGTTTATCAGTAGCAATAGTTTTGTAGTAGAAATAGTAAAGTAGCAGCAGCAATAAAGTAAAGACAGTAGTAACAATAGCAGTAGATAGTAGGATTCGACTGCGGTAGGCATAGGGATGGATGGACGGGCGTTGCATGGACAAGACAATTCACATAGCAATCAGAACGTAGGGCAGTTGTAGATAAATAAGATAAAGCATCCAAGTACTAGATAATCCTAGGCATGTGTTCCATATATAGTCATACGTGCTCGCAATGAGAACTTGCGCAACATCTTTTGTCCTACCGGCCCGTTTCCAGCGGGGCCTCAAGGGAACTACTGGCAATTAAGGTGCTCCTTTTAATAGAGCACCGGAGCAAAGCATTAACACTCCGTAAACACATGTGATCCTCACATCAAAGCCATTCCCTTCAGTTATCCCGATTTATGTCACTTCGAGGCCATTGGTTCCGGACAACAACGTGTGTATACAACTTACAGATAAGACCATAAACAATACTATCATAATGAATCAATAAGATGTTCAGATCTAAAATCATGGCACTCGGGTCTTAGTGATAAGCATTAAGCACAACAAGTCGCAACAAAGTCATAAAGCACTAATAAAAGATAGTAGGCACCATGCCCTAACAATATGATGCCATTACGTGAACGATCTCATCCAATCCCTACCATCCCCATAGCCTACAGCGGGGGATTACTCACTCATAGATGGGGAAAACATGGATGGTCGATGGAGAAGCGATGGTGATGATGATGGCGATGATCTCCTCCAATTCCCCGTCCCGGCAGGGTGCCAGAACAGAGTTTCTGGTGCTGTTTCGTGAAATCTGGTGGTGGTGGCGGAGTGGAACTCCTTAAAAACGTCGAATCCCCCGGAGTTTTTAGGTCAGAAGGCTTCTTATAGGCAAAGAGGGAGACCGAGAGGGTGCCTGGGGGGCCCACACCACCCCTTGGCGCGGCCTGGCCTGACCCGCGCCACCAGGTGGAGTGGCCACCCCCTGGCTCTTCTCCGTCTCGTATTCTGGCTCCTGTGGTCTTCGGGTGAAATAGGATTTTTGGCATATTTTCCGGAATTTTTCCTAATAGTTGATTTTCTGCATAAAAAGTAGACACCAAGGCAATTCTGCTGAAAACAGCGTTAGTCCGCGTTAGTTGCATCCAAATCACACAAGTTTAGAGCAGAAACAATAACAAAAGTGTTCAGAAAAGTAGATACGTTTTGGACGTATCACTGAATGCATAGCGATGTGTGAATGTTGTTTCCAGCGCTGCTGCGCGCTATAGTTTGCAGCGCCTGGTGGAGGACCCCTTTTTGCGACCGCGCTCGCGCTGCGGTTTAGCGTCTCGGAGGAAAACATTGCGCGCTGCGCTCTAAAATTATACAGCGTCGGCGTAGCGACGTTTACATCGCCAAAATATAGCGCGCCTATTGGAGATGCTCTTAGAGCATCTCTACTCGGTCGCCTAGACCTCCAGCGCTAGCAATATTTAGTCCACATAGGACACGTCGGCTATCTTCTTAATTTAAGGGGAGTGTTCCCAGTCACGTCCCCTCCCAGTATATTCAATTTATATCTTACATTGCGATTTTGCATCGCCAACTCCGTGCCAACCTAATCTATGACGCCGCTATTGTTGTGCTCGCCATCTGCGTTATCCCCTGTGTCACCGTCCTCCTCCTCCGTGTAGGAATCGAGGTCGACGATCCTAGCGGCATCCGCCCTCCTCATGAATTCTTCACGGCGCGCGTCTCGGCTCGACGGCGCGCCTCGGCAATAGCGGTGTACACTGTACGCCTGCGCACTGCCCAGAAGCGCTGCCTCCCTTCAGGGTTGCGCAGATCCGAGTGGAGCTGCCGCGGTGAGCTCGGCACACCGCGAGCTCCTTCGCCCGCTCCTTCTTGAACTTTTTCGGCCAGTGCACGCTCGTGGGCGCGTCGGCCATCGCCCTCTTTCGCTCCGGCAGCTCGCGGCGGCGCTCCTCTATCTGCATCGCCAACTCGGCGTCACGCAAAGGCGGCGCCACAAGCACGCCGGCGTAGCTGAGATCAAAGCCGGCCGGAAGTCTCGCGCGCGGCAACGCGAGAATGTTGTAGTGGGCGAACATCACGGCCTCGTAGAAATTGAGTTTGGGTCTCTCCATGGTGGCAACGGCGGCGAGAGGTGGAGAATGGGAGGGAGGGCACCTACATTTAGCCAGGAAAAGGGTGGGAAGATGGAGTGGGAATCGGCGAAAACGGCGGGAACGAAGCTTTCTCCCACTGCCAGGACTAACCCGCGTCATTTTCAGCTCCATCCGGCGTCCCCAATTGCCTCCCTGTGTGTAGGATTCGGCCTTAGGACGCCGGATAACTAAACGGGACATGTAGGCGCGAAAAAAGATTTGGTGGGACGGGTTGGACACGATTTTGAGCGCTGACACCCCTTTATCCCTTTTGGAGGCTTTAAGGCCCCGAGTGGAGATGCTCTTACACCCATTGCAATATGTCCATTTCTTTACTTCGCCACATGTTATCATGTGTCTTGTATTATACTCTCTCCGTTTTAAAATATAAGATGTTTTAGCTTTTACAAAATGAAGACGTCTTTTCCTGCAAAGCTCACTCCGAACCTACACACTAAAATATGTCTAGATATATTCGTTTCAAAAAAATAAATATCTTATACTCCCTGTGTTTTAAAATATAAGATGTTTTAGCTTGGTGAAAGAAATGTATCTAGACTTCTTTCAGTACATAAGTTTACTCCAAATTTACATGAACTATACATAGATACACTTATTTCATAAAGCTAAACATATTATATCTTGAAAGGAAGGGAGTATTATGAAATGAAGGGAGCAGTACATGTAATCGTGCGTCTTATCTTAAACAAGTGGAGGTCACGAGGTTGCTTTATTAGTTTGCTATTTTTCCTCCCGGGGAGAACCCCGCCGTGAAAACTAGCATTATCAACAAAAAGGGTAAAGAGAAGAGGAGAGAGAAAAAGAGTGAACTCTCATGTAAGAATCAGCTTTAGCACGTGCTCTTAGGCACTTTGAGAGAGTGAAATGTGGGTCATGTCATGTTAAAATAGTATATTTTCTAGCTCACTATTGTACATACTAGCTCTAAATTGGCTATAGACATGACATTTGGCTTATAGCCAGTAGCTGGCTATACTATTGCCCTTAGCGTGCTTCGAGATCACACGAAAGAACTGTACACAGCACAGGCACATAGGTAGGGAGCAATACCAATCCTAGGCCACGCAATCCACCGGCAAATTGGTTAAATGCCATCAATGTTTCTGGAGTACAAGAACCATATTAGCATAGCTCAGGTAGCCTGATAGTGTACGAAAATGACTTGCGGGGATACAAACTTGCCACGACGGAGTGTTGCATAGTTTAGTTGTTGACGAGCTACACCCACCTACCCGCGGAGAAGTTAGGGTCTGTTTACCTTTGCTGTTGGCCATGAACATGGCCATTTGGCGTCCACACAAAAAACAGATTACCTCACCGTCTATTGACCATTGCTCGTACTTTCTCCGTATGAAAATGTGTGATTTGTATTTTGCTCAATGCGTATGTATCTTGACACGCTTTTATTGTATAGACATGTTTTAGATAAATTCAAGACACTTAGAGCATCTCAACAGAGGTTCCAAATTTTGGCAATGTAAAAATATTTTGCAGCGCGATACGATTAATTACGTATAATTAGGCAGCAATTCAAAAGCTGCACGATGCCTACATCGACTACCGCAGGGCATCGATGCGTCCTAGACCAACATTGAGCCCTCCTCTTCGTCGGCAGGAGCTGCAGGGCGCCGCGGCTTTGTGGCGGCGAGGACCTCGGTCGGTGAGGTCGATGAGGTCGCTGATCTCGAGCTTGACGACGGTGTCGATGTTGGTCGAAGCGCGCGCCTCCTCCCTCTCCCTGGCCTCGCGTGCCTGGACGAGCAAGATGGCTCGATATTGCTCGGCCCGCTCGATCTCGAGCTTCAACTCGACAACGAGCTCAAACTCGCGCGGCATGAGCTTGAGCGCCATCTGATCCTGGTCGCAATCGTTGGCGTAGTCCGCCTTGCCGACGACGCGCGCACCCGGAGGGGATGGGGACCAGAAGCCATTGGAGGAGGAGGACCGGGGCCGCGCGAGGATCCCTCCCAGGAGGTGGCGTACCTGCGGATCTGCAGCGCGGCGAGCCACCCTCGCCTCTAGCCACCACGCCGACGGGTAGGCGCGGAGGGAATGCGGCGACGACTCATCACGGTTCACCTATTTAAGGGCGGCCCGCTTCTTCGTCCCCTCGGAGCGCACGATCTTCGTGTGCGCGTCGTCGGCGAGGCGGCGTGGAGGACGATCACCACCGCTCCCTCCTCCACATCTCCCTTCCCGACTCCCCACCTACCACTACGCGAAGACATGCCACCAATTGCGAAGCGAGAAGGCGTGGATTGCTCGCCGGAGTTCGAGCTTGGCGGCGCTAGGGTTAGGAGGGGCGGAAAGGACGGGTTTGGAACCCTACTCGCCGGCGCAGCCTCTATTTGTACAGGTCGATGCGAGCGGTTAACGAGCCACTGTAAAAAAAACACGGACCAGGCTGATTTACAGGCTCCGTTAGAGCGGCCGATTTCGCGTGGGCGTGTAAATCCGCCGGACTTTTACAGTTCCAGCGGTTCTACAGTTACCGTTAGAGTTGCTCTAAGGGTTTTCCAACAAAAAGCCTACCTATAAAATTTGTTACGATTAAAAATACCCAAAATATGAGTATGCTAAACGGTTCTCTCTCCATGAAGGCCCTTTGGATGATAACACCATGGCCACCAAATTCCTAGAATATTTGTTCATATACCCTATACTTCATAGGAATGTCATTTGTTTTGTGCACATGGACACTAGTGATCTTTTTTTTAAAGTGAAACCCCTATTTCTGATTTTTGGAATAAACATCCGGACTTAGCCAACAATGTATGCTATAGACGAGCAAAATATTAACTTTAAATGCATTGTATTATGAGCTAAACAAAAATGACAAAAATGTGGATACGAGAGTGCATATTTCAAATCTGCACGTTTTATCAGAACTTATCATTTTTGTTAACCTATAGTATAAAATATTATAAAGAATTTCGAGTTACGATTTTGCATGCTTGTACGGTACAACATTGACGCTGCCCAAATATTGTTTTCAGTTTTTTGTTGAAACTTGTAATACTCCCTCCAACCCATATTAGTTGATTTAGATTCATAAATATATCTAGTCAAGTTTTAGTGCTACCGTGTGTAGACAGATTTGATCGTGATTTGGACAGAAGGGAGCACGTGCTCTCGCGAGCGGTTTTGAATTACCGTGGCTTTTGTCGCCGTACTGCCAGTGCCAGTCCATCCGGATTCAGGAGCATTCAACTGGTACGCATGAATGTCTATGACACGACACGATGCAGACTACTAGCAGGAACGTTGCACGGAAAATGATGCGTCTGGGTGATGGCAGGGTCAAGCTGGGCATGATGGCTGTGCCCCAGGGCTGTCTGACAGGCACTAGTAGAGCCTCAACCTCTTGTGTGTAGGCTGAGTGGACAGGTCGTGTCGATCGGCCGGCCGGTTCTTGACCGCTCTCTACCCGCCGGTCCATGCGGCGCACGCGCGACCCGTCGTCGTCCACTCCAGGTTTCACCTCACCTCTCCCCCACCGTGCGATTGACGCGCCCGGCATCGCTCCGATTCGCCGGTGCATGCATGATGTACGCGCACGGCGCATGTGGCATGTCACGTCAGCGCGGCGGTGGCCAGCGGCGGCGAAATGCCCTGCCGTGCCGTCCTTCCGCGTCGTAGACCGCGGAGCCGTGACACGATCGTCGCGTCACCCCCCCTCTTTTATTGTCGCCAGGCAGCTAGTAGTGGCAGGTAGCGACGTCATCGCTTCACTCCGCTTAATGGCTCGCGCAGTGCACTCGGCGGCGTACGTAGTCACGCACACATCACGCGGCTACAGCTGTGGCTGTGGACGCCGGCCGTCCGGATCCGGCCTGTCTGCCGCTGCCTTGGCTCCATTCCATGGAGGCCGTTAATCTTGCTGCAGCAGCGCGAAGCAGGGGCATTTGCTTGCTGCAGCAGCGTCTCCCGCTCCCTGTTTGTCCCCCGTGCGTGCGCTGGGTCGTCGTACGTACGCTCGATCGCACGGGGCAGCGCAGGTGGGCGGCGCGCAGCTCGCAGCAGCCACTGCTGACCGTGACGCGCGCGGCCGTACGTGGAGGCTCGTTAAATTTAGCCGGCAGCATCGCATAACTACGATCCGTGGGCCGGACGCGGATACGGCTTCTCGATCGCACGTCCCCGAGGGTGCGTAGATTTTCGGCGCCGTCCACGATCTATCTATCTGTCTATCTTTATCTGCAGAATCAGCCGCGCAGTTGGACCGGACCGATCGATGCTAATTAATCCAGAGGAAAAGAGCTTGCACGCAAATGGCAACCCACGAGCATTTAAATCTCACGAGGGGCAGGACAGACAGATTTTCCGGTGGAGAAGGGGAAGGCTACAATTGGAATGAATCTGGGCCGTGTCAGGGAAACTCATCATCGGCACCACGTAAAAACAGCGAAACCCGACAAAGGGCTGAGCCTGATCACTCCCTCTGCCACCCACACGCCACACCCCTGAACGGCTGAACCCCCTCCTTTCCTCGCTCGCTGCCACGGCAAAACGAGCGAGCGTGGAGTAATGGCCCTGCAGGTACTGTACTAGTAGTATTCATTTACTCGGCACGGAAAACTAGGAGCGCCTGATCGGCCAAAGCCATGAAAGGCGAGAGCAGCAGCAGTGCCTGGCTGCCGCTGTAGCGAGAGGCGCCGTGCCTTTCGGCCTCGCGGCACTGAAAAGCCCCTTAACTTTTGGGTACGTTATGTTTGGCTCGAGTCCAGGATCAGGGTCAGCCAGGCAGGCGAGGACCCCCTCCCCCTGGCCCTGTGTGCAAGAAGAGATCATCATCATCATAGCCCAGCGAGCGAGAGAGAAAGAGAGAGGGGCGCATCATTGCATTCGCAGTGGAACAGAGTTATTCCCTGCCATGGACGAACATGATTCCAGCCAACCGATCCAGCGTTCACATGTTGCTACGACTCCTCCTACTAGGGTCCTCCTCTAATCTACGGTGCGTGCACCTCGGCTGAACCAGGGGGCAGGACGATTAAGATCTCCGGGAGATAGCTTACCAATGATCGCTGCTCAGTCCTCCGCGTCTAATCAGCTTAATTCCCTAGTAGCTAGCAGAGAAGAAAGGACACAAGATTCATGGATGTGGGTTATATATAACAAAACTAGAGTATTGGCACTTTGCATCTGACTTTCGGTTAGACCCTGTAATTATCCACCGGCCTAGGGCTATGATTAGATGGTAATCACTGTCATCACAGTAACCAATGTGTTAGCTAATCATCTCTAGGGTCATCTCAAAAGATGCATCATTTTACCTCCATGATAGATCTTCTTTCTGCAACGCTTGTCATGTCATGATGAGATAATTCCCGAGTAATAATTCTAGATTATAATTTTGGCGTTTTCGTCGGCCAATAATTTACACATGTACTACTTAGGAACATGCAAACTTGATCCACTCCGATCCCATCCTATAGCTTAGAGCAAGTCTAACCGATACCGAACTTTGGAGCCGTTGAAAACGAACTGAACTACACGAAAAAATATTGCGATTAGAACTACCCGAATTCACTACCTAAATGAATGCTTCCTTAGTGGTAAAATTTAGAAGGGAACAAGAACACAATCAGATCCGGATCATCACATGGAAACGATCATACATTGGATCATGGCGGAGTCAGGAATTGAACTTAGCCGGTCGAAAAAGTAAGTTTTAAATTTTTTGACAAAAAAGCAAGTGTATTCAAAAAGTCTAAACCAATTGAAGTTGCATATTTCATCAAGTACAACTATAAAATGACTACAAAGAACAAGAAGAACATACAAAATAGAGCTACATTTTGATAAGATAGTATCATACCATTAAGTTGTATCCATGTTGATAAGTCGAAAATTCAGACCAAATTTTGTTTTGGGAAAATTATAACAAATTTTGTTTTAGAAAAATTATGACCAATTAAACGATTACGACCTCTCGACAAATATACTCAGCTCATTTTATCCCTAATTACAGGGGTACCATACTCCTCAATTGGTTTCTAAACTTCATGATCGGCAACGAAATTTGCTAGACCAAAGATTTCAGAAACTCCTTCCTACAACATTGAAAACGAAATCAATCTTTCTGCAATCTTCTACCTTTTACTAGTCACTAGACAAGTAGGCCTCAAAAATAAAACTGAAATATGAATTCGCGAGGAGAAATTAACCTGCTGGTGACATGCCCTATTGCGATTTCTTAAAATTAATGTCCCTTCTTCCTGAGCTAGAGCCAGCGTTGCAGCTGCATCTTCCTCATTGGCATGTATCCACTCGCCTCCTCGTCGGCATCCATTGGAGCAGGGCTTGCTGTGCGCGGCGCTGCTGGTGGGACAAGACATTGCGGGCAGTGGCGGGGCGCTGCCTATCCGCTGCCTGCTAGTGATGTGCATTGGTGCTGCAGACAGTGGGTGTGGCGGTGGTCGGCGGGAGAGGAAGCGCGGGTGGCCGGGCGGGAGAGGGGGCGCGGATGACCTGGCGGTGCGTGGCGGATTATTATTATGTGGAGCACCTACTGGATTAGAATATTGTTTTTGAAAATTGGAGCCATATTTTTGACTCTTCCATGTACGATTATATGGATTATGAGCTATAAAATTTACTTCATTAGCATCGGTAGTGATAGCGTTAATTTTGGGTATCTTCCTTACCCTTCACAATATTAAGTAACTCATCTACCTTTGCAGTAAGCTCTTTATTATGCTCCTTGGTGATTGAATTCACCCTTTTCGAGGAGGTTCTCTCTGCATGCCATTAGGCATGGTTGCTTTTCATATCATCAACTAGTTGTTTTGCAATTTTAAATTGTTTTTCCACGAAGGTTACTCCTGTTGCGGTATCTAGCATAGACTTAGACATAGGGTTAAGAGCATTACAAAATCAATGTAATATAAGACATTCTTCCATCCCATGACTAGGATAGTTCATTACGGTTTCTTTCATTCTTTCCTAAGCAAGCGCTAATGGCTCACAATCTTCTTTTTTAAACCTTGTTATGTTGGATCTTAGCTGCATAGTCTTAGCTGGAGAAATAATTTAGTCATAAAAAGATTAGTGTATTCCTCCCAAGATGTAATAGTGCCTTTAAGTAAAGCTAGCAACCAGTTCTTAGCCTAAAGAGAAAATGGAATAAACATAATTTCACCGCATTGGAGCAATATTTTTAATACGCATCATGTCACAAATTTCAGTAAATATGTTTAGGTGCAAACCTGTCCTCAACAGATGAGCCTCTAAATTGATTCTATTGTACCAAATTTAACAAGTTAGGCTTAATTTTATAAGTTTCCGTGTGGTATCAACACCGGGCTGAGTAATAGGTGCACAAATAAAATCATCACTGGGAGTCCCCAAGTTCCTTCTGACCCATGGCTTTTTCTTTTTGGTATTTTTGGAATAAGAGAAACAATTAAGTAAGTAACTATTTTTTTAGGTTTCAATATATAACAAAAATAAACTAATAACAAGAAATAAATAAAAAAAGAAAATAAAACAAAAAACAAGGTCTCTAGTAACCTCACTAGGATAGCGAATTATTTACCCAGCAACGACGCCAAAAAAGGGTTGATACCTTCGATCCAGTTTTACGATGCAGTATAGTAGCTTTTAGCCTAGTAGACCAAAGTTTAATCAAACCTTGAAAAACAATGCTAAATAGAACATAAATGAGACATGTCTACAAGTTTTGTTTGTTCCTTTTACCTTACGTTTATCGAACCTTTCTAATTTACTTTAAATTGTCGGTTGTTGCAGTGGATGGAAATAGGCCGGTGTTGAAGATTCACATATAGCTGCACATTATATGGGATAAAAGATAATAATACGCACATTCCTATGAAATGATTTAACAAAGATAAGGTTGTGGGCAACATATCTAAATATACTAAAGCCCCTGTGAGCCACAAATATAACAATAGTCTTTGATCGAACTGTTATACCACGAAGCACAAGGCTATAATAATTATTAAGTAAATACAGATCAAAGCCTTAAAAAGTGATGTTGTTGTTACTCTTAAATAGATCCCTAAACGAAGACCGTACTCTCCTTACTGTCACTGGGTTTCGTGTGAAATCACCGTTCACCACTCATCTCACCTCGAGTCTTTACCAATCCTTGGGATCTTGAGTACCTACAAGTCCATGGATCGACACAAGAGACAAGAATACAAAGATACAAATCTCTATTCAGTCACCACATAATACTCCCATGAATTAGATGCACATAATCATTGCGAGGTTTCACCCCAACCCGCAGCCGTGAGGACTACTCACTCGTAACAATAAGATCAAGGATAGAAAACATTGTACAAAATACTTAGATTGAAACCAAATATTCTTAGAATAGTCACCGACTCACAATGAGATCTCAAGTACAAGATGATGGCTAGCTATGGCTATGGAGTAGATAGAGGGTGGAGAGGATGAACTATGGCGGTGGATCTCCTTTGGGGGTGTTATGATGAAATCTGAGAATGATGTCTCTCTACGTGGTGCCTGGAGTCTTGAAATATATATATATGCACCTTCACAAAAGTTGTTGTGTTTGACTTAACAAAACAGCAGCCACATGATACGAGCGGACCGTACGGGCGTGCCTTGCCCGTACTACATGTCGTTAAACCTTCTAGAGGCTCCTTTTCACCCCAGTTAGTTTTGCTAAGTAGGCAATGTCATAATATTCAATAAATGATCATGATTTCTCCTTAAAAGTGTGATCTCCTACACAACATGATTCAAGACAAAGGTTTGAACATCTTTACATAATTAGTCATTAGTAGCAAGGCTAGAGATATTCTTGATCAATTGTTTTACTAAAAATATGATTTAAACACGAAGAAAGATGGTTATTTTCACAGCCATCATACTATCACAATATAGGGACAGTGGACGCAATGCACTAGGAACCATGTCTAGCTCGGAGAGGAACCTTTTCATCCAAACTGCTTGCCTCATTGCTTCTAAAGCAACAATGTATTCCGCTTACATTTAAGATGTTGAGTTCACGCTTTGTTTGGAATTTTTCCAGCTTACCACTCATCCATTCAAAATTAACATGTATCCGGATTGAGACTTAGAGTCAGCTGGATCGGTGTTTCAACTAGCATCATAGTTTTAAAAATCGGACCGGTGTGGTGGTCTGATCACAAAAACCTGAACCGACGGTCTCACCGGTTTTTTAAGAGGCAACGATTCAAATAGCAAAAAAAGGGTGAAAAATGTTGTAGCATGAATCAAACTTACAACCTTTTGTTAGGAAATAATAACACCAACTAAATCCCAATACCACTTGTGCTCACCATCTTTTGTGATTACATGTTGAAATATACCCTACATATACTTTATTTTATTCCAAAATTTGATTTTAATTAAAAATACCGGGTTTTTGCACCATCAAACTGGATGAACCGGTGGTCCGACCAATGAACCAGTGAACTAGTCGTCTCACTAGTTCGCTCACCGGTCCGGTTTTAAAAACTATGACTAGCATCGACATAACTCTTTACGATAAGCGCTCTTGCTCACCTCCATAAATGAGGAACATATCTTAGTCCTTTTCAGATACATGAGGAATCTTGACTATTGTCTAATGTTTCAATCCTAGATCATTTTGGTAACTGTTGGTCAAACTAACAGCATGGCACACATCTGGCCAAGTACACAACATGGCATACATGATAGAAAGTATGATCGAAGCATAGGGGATGTTGTTCATATTTTCTCTATCTTCTTCCATAGTTGGATTCTAAGTCTTACTCAAAATATTATCTTGCAACAATGGCGAGAACCCCTTCTTCGAATTATCTATTCCGAACTTCTTCAGAACTTTGTCTACTCTGCGAAAGTCCTATCAAGCATCTTGACCCATCTCTATAGCTCTTGATTCCTAATATACACCAAGATCTTTCATTGAAAAATATTATTCAAATAAGCCTTAATACTTTTAAGTAGTTCTATATCGTTTCCGATCAACAATATGTCATCTACATACATTATAGATCATGCATGAATAAAGATGATTTCTTGTTCCTATGTTCATCTAATTTGAATTCTGTTATTTATTACTGGTGTGTTGCTTGTGTTTAATTTATGATATATTCATATGTGTGTTGGTGTGAATTTGAATTTAAGTTTGACTTAGGTCAAACCTCAATTTTGAATTCACTCAAGTTTTCAAAACCTTCAAGTAAACTTGGTTCAAATCCTAGTGACAATTTTGTTATAGATCCTTAGTGAAGCCAAATTCGAATGAAAGTTTTTGAAATTCTCAAACTAACTCAAAATTCTGTATGCATGCTATGCAACTATGCAATTCACACAAGTACCCTTTCCTAAATAATATTCCATGTGTAGTTACACTCCTCCTCTATCTCCTCTACCTCCTCACCTTCATCATCACTGTAGTCACCATAGTCACCCTCATCCCCTCCTCACCGTGCCCTCCTTTATCCTGACCATCCAATGCCCCAAGTGGCGCAACCGATACATCAACCGCATCTGCGCTCAATAAATTTGTGAACTAGGTCGGAACAGAATGCAAATCGTAGCTAAAATGAGAAGTAACGTCAAGATTGACTATTGAAATGAAACACATGGGTGGCAGGATAGTTTAATACCTTGAGGTTGTTTCCACAAACACACCGTGGGCGGCGGGGGACGATGGGGAACACGGCATGAGCATGCAACGGCTGCAGACCGCCTCCTTCAGTGTGGACGCCCTTCACGCTCAGCTGCTTCCTCACCTTCTTTTGAGTGCGCGTGACGTTGATCTACGCCGACGTGGATGCGGTCAGCAAGGCTGCTGCTCCTCTAAGGACGATGTGCTGGCATGTGGGCTTCGTGCTGGTGAAGTCCGGCTTAGGGAGCCCAACGTCGATTGCACACACAGGCGGAGGCGGATGGGGAGGTGTCGATGGGCTAGCGCCGCACCTCCGGTGACCGGCGGGAGGTCGGCAGGGTCCATTGGGGCCGAATCCAAACAGGGCAAGGTCAGACGGCGGCATGAGAAGTGGATCTGCAGCGGCGGAAGACGGGAGGTAGGAGGCGGCGACGCTGAAATGTCCCTCCCGCTAAACCACCGACGAGTTTACGGGGCACCCTCGGGTCGAGCGCGTAAAGTGGGGATATGGGGGCGCGTGGGGTGAATTCTCGGGGCTCCTGATTTTTTTCTAGACCGGTCAGTGTTTTCGGTGTCTATTCGGGTCACTTTGTGAAATCGAGACGATAATTTTCCTGGCGCGGGGTTTCCATTGTCTGCTAGAGTTGCTCTTAGAGTTAGCTTTTACACTCCAAACCGAAGAACACTTGAGGTGTGTATTATGCATACCAATTAACGAGTTCAGGTACGCGTACACGGAGCTGAAGAGTGCTCTGGCCAGATCAAAGCGTTCGTGGAGCCTACTTCTTCTTAATTGCGGGCACTAATGACAAACCTCGCCCGCACACAGCGATCGCCGCCGTACCGTACGTATCTCCCAAACCGAAATCCCCCCCTCCATCAAGTGCCGAAATCAAATCGCAGTCCCCACTTGGAGATTTAAATACAAAGCCACGGACAGAAGCAAGCGGAAGCAGTACTAGTGCTGGCCCTTCTACTACGGGCGCAATCAAGTGTAGGCAAGGAGGGGACACATGCAACAACTTGTCACTCCCCCCAGTCCCAGCGCCAACCTCCCTCTCTACATCGTTCGTCGCCGTCGACCGACGGATGGGCCCGGACGGCGGCCGGTAGCTGGTAGATGATGATCATCGCATACGATCGGAACCTTGACACACACCCAGCCATAAAAAGAAGGATCGCTCCTCCTCGCTAAACCTCTCTTCACCGGTTACGAAGAAGATCTCCGCGGATTAAGACGACGACGACGGTGGATCACGTCGCCCTCGCCGTGATCTTTCTTTATTGCCTAGCCTACCACGGTCAGCTCCGGGGAGGTACGGTTGTTGGTCTCCCCCCTCTCCCCGATTAATCAAATCGATTTTTCTTTTTGTTCCTTGTTTAATTTTCTCCCTGACTCCCCGCCTTCCTCGCGTTGCATCATGTGGAGTGGTTAGCGTAGGAGAGCTAGGTAGCTAGCTACAAATCCAACGCAATGCTACTACTACTACTAGAAAGAGAGGGCTTTTCTCGCCCTAGGATATGAGCTTTCTCATCTTGTCCCCCTCTTTTTGGAGCCTTTCCGATGGTTTTTGTACGAGAAAATGACTCCTTTGGCCGTTTGATGAGTTACGGTTGAGGCCGGTGGAACTACGCACCATTCCGTTCCGAGGAGGGTTCTTTACTCCACAGCGCCGGAAAACGTGGCCGCCGCCGGCCAGTCGCCGGTGGCCATTGACACCTATGGATATATAACAGCAGCCCTTAATTTTCGACCTGCAAGATCGACTGGAAAGAACGGGTAAAGCAACTCCTGGTACTCGATCGCACGCGATCAACATAGAGAACAAGAATGGAACCAATGTTCGGGATTGCACCATCATCACGCTATCTCTCCTTGTACATGTGACATTTTGTATCGAAGCGATCCAATCAAAGAGGTAGTAGGGTTTAAATGTACAAGGACGACGGCGACGGCAAGAAACAAGCGATTGATCGATGATGATAAGTAACAAAATAAAGGTAGTATTGTACTGCTAATTAAAAGGTTAATCAGACCTTTGCTGTTCGATCGGGATGCATGGTAGCGGGGTGGCAAATTAGACAGCAGCGAACATGCACCTTTCTCTCCTTCTCTTTGCTACTACTCGGATGTACAAAGCCATGGGTCTAGCCCCTCGCCTCGCCCGGGCCGGGAGCCGCCGGCGTCCGGGGGCGCGTCGGAGCTGGCTGCGGCCGACGACGATGACGCGCCGCCGGCGTGGGAGGTGTAGTTGGGCTTGCAGCTGCTCCCGGACGCGCCGGCCCGGACCACGCCCGACAGCTCGTCGCCGCCGCCCTGGTGGACGTCGTTTCTTTGTTGGTGTTGGTGCTGGTGCTGGTGCATGTGCATCCCCTCGGAGACCATCATCCCGCCGTGCCCGTGCGTGAGCCCGATGCCGCCGCCGCCGGAGAGCAGCTGCGATGGCGACTGCTCGTGCAGCCGTGGCGCGCCGTGCGACAGGCCACCGAACATGTGCTGCTGCTGCTGCTGCGTGGAGCTCAGGAGGTTCTGGAAGGAGAGGTAGCTGCTGCTCTGGTCCTGCTGCATCCGCAGAAGCGCGGACGACGGCAGCTGGAAGTCGTCGCCGCCGCCGCCCGCGCGCTGGTTGGCGGCCGTGGTGGCATTGACATTGGCATTGGGGCCGCCGACGTTGGACGACGGATGCGTGGACGAGGACGGCGACGTGAAGGGCGCGAAAGGGGAAGGTGCCGGCGCCGTCTGGAGCTTCTGCGCGAACGGGCGCAGGAGGTACGGCGGCAGCGAGGATGCCGGATCGGCGGCGGAGCGGAGGGCCGAGGAGGAGGAGAAGATGTGGTCGAAGCGGGAGCCGAAGGCCGCGCCGGGCACCCCCGCGCCCGCGGCGAAGGGCGGGTTAGGGATGCCGGTGAACTCCTGCACCATGGCGCGGAAGTTGGTGGTGTCGGTGGTCAGCACCGTCGTGGGGGCCCGCCGCGACGCGCGCGCCCGCTTCCGCGAGCCCCTCGGCGGTGCTGGCGCGGCCGCCGCCGCCGCCGACGACGGATCGGGCGCCTGGTGCGCGCTGGGGCCCATGCCCGCGTCGGCCTGCGCGACACGCTGCGACGAAGAGGCCGCCCCCGCCATGAACTGCGCCGAGGACCAGGGCGCCTGCTGCTGCTGCTGGTGGTGCTGCTGTGGCGGCGGAGCGGAGGTGAAATCCTGGAGGCCGTAGAGCGAGCCGTGGAGCGAGAAGGGCCCGGCCGCCGAGGGCGACGGCGTGGGCCGGAGAAGGGCGGAGAGCGGCGAGGAGTCGACGCCGCCCCCTCCCCGCGAGTCGAAGTCGTCGTCGCCGCCGCTCGAGGACTGGAGGCTGCCGCTGTTGCCGGAGTCCATCGCGGCACCACCAGAGAGCCACCGCAAAGCAGCAGCTCGATAGATCCCTTGCGCACGCGCAGCGCTGGTGCAACCGTCCGTCCAAGGAAGGAAGCCAACTACCACCACCGAACCAGTCACTGACCACAAGTGGCTAAAAAGACCGGATCTTCCATTCCACAAGAAGAGGCCTGACTGCCCGATCCAGGTGGAAGACGGAGCGGAAGGAAGGAAGAGAAGCTTTGGTATGAACCCGCGGCGCGGTATAAAAGGAGGCAAGAGAGAGGGCTGCTGCAGCTGCTTCGGCGCACGTTCCACCCACCCCCGACGCCACGCGCGAGAGAGAGACGAAGAGGGGGGAGGGCGCTGGGGGTTTGTTGTTGCGGTGCGCGAGTGCGACTTTGGCTGGCTCTGCGCGTCTGTGCGGTGCTGGTTTGGTGAACTACATTGTTCCGCGTCCATAATTAGTCACTGGGCCAAAAGGAAAAGCTGCGTGCGTCGCAGCTGACGCTGGGACCGCCCGCAGCGATCTAGAGGTTTTGTCTCCATGAACCAGATGCTCCCTTTTAGTATCCTCATCCTAATTATTTGTCGCACGTTTATTAAACCTAGACATGCAATTTTTTTTTAAATTGCAAAAATTAATTCGGATCGCAGGAGTTATTAATTTTAACATAGGTATAGATAACATCTCTCTCTTTTTCGAACGGGGAAGGGTCCAGGACCGCATTAATAATCCAGGTGGGTACAATATACAACGCGGCCTCTAAAATTTGAAAAAGAGGCCACGTACATTTAAAAAAAGACACTAGGACAAAATCTAAAAAAGCAATCAGGTACTAGTTCTTCTCCACCAGCGGTCGCCGTCGACCTCAAGGCTTTGAAGACGCCGAGGTCCTGGAGGAAGTTGCTCGCGCTCCCACCGACGAAGAATCCCTGCCACCGGCCACCTCGATGCCTTCCGGGACGCACCACTTGGCGGCAAAGGGGTGACGAGCTCCGACGCAGGATTCGCTGAGGGCCTCCAAAGGAGGTTGAACCAACATGCTTCCATTCGACCAGAAAAGTCAATAACCCAGCGGACGCACCGCCGCAAATGGAACACTGCGGATGAACACCAACAGAAAGCGCAGCCACCTGCAGAGAAAGCAGCAGGTAGAACCACCTCAAAGCAATAGGAAGAAGCTCGCCAGGTCGACTCCACCCCTCACCACCACGGTCGGCCGGGGGAGGCAACGACGACCAACATCTCCACTGCTCAGGATGGCCAGAAGCGCAGAGGGTAAGGGAGCCGTCAGCTCGCATCTGTCATTCTTCCTCCAACCCCTTGCCACCATGGCCGGACGGTAGAGAAAGAACGAACAGAGACGACAAACTCGACAACAACCCAGAGTGGAATCACTCCCTTTGCCTCCTACAACCTTCCTCGGAGTGAAACCCATCTCGATCCCCTCGCACCCACTGTCGGCCAGAGGGAGATGGGAAGAAGCAACAACGGCGAGAAGGAGGAGGCAGAGCACGACTAATTTATTGAAGGGGGTGGTGACCGTCATCGCCGTACCGAACTCCGACCACCGGAGCTCAAGCAGCACGAAGATGAACCCTACAGCAAAGATCCGGTCGCCAGGATCCAGAGCTCCACCACCGGGCACATGGCCCACTACTGGCAACAAGCCAAAAGAACCTACCCTAACTACTCCGGCGCTGCTCCCAGTCCTACTCCAGCCGGCTAATCCGGCGGAGAGGCGTCGGGAGAGGCCCGGTCGCTGGAGAGCCTCACTCAGTTACTGTAGAGTTAAGGAGGAGAAGGGGTCTCGAGTTCCACAATAGTTGTAGCAGTTGAACAATGGCATCCTCCTAATCGTAGTGCTTGTACTCGAAAGAGTAGTGTTGAAAACAATATCACCTCCCATTGTACTCAGAAAGTGGGCAATTTTGAGCATATTATTTTGTGTCTCTTATTTGCATGTGGGATCTAGACCATCTTGACAATGTTGAACTTTTCATTGAAACAAACGACCACAGTCCTACTTTGCAAACCATATTTTGTTTTATTGCTTTGTAGAAAATAATTCACACTGAATCTTTCACCGTCAATAAATAGTGTTCTAACTAGAGATATCTACTATATTGAAGAGAGGCCGGGAGATAGCAGAAAAGACGATTGACAATTTTGTGGAGATGATGGAATTATGGATCACTTAATCATATATTGTGCTTTGGCTAGAACTACGCAGAGCGCCATTCCACTTGAGACCAGTCAGGCACATTGCTACATTAGAGATGCTTAGTTAAAATAGGTGTTGATGTATTTTTTGTTAATTCCTCATCAAGCTTGCCTTGAACATAGAATAATTGTTGACACCTTTGAGCATGTGCTAGGTTATTGTTCAAAAATTTATTCTTATGCGGACAGAGCGGAAAAGTGTTCAAGATATCTGTAGAGGGTAGTGAATTCCTCGTCGCGACAAAGGGGACAATAGACATGAAGGTAAATCCAAAAGAACACTCGAGCTTTGATCTGGATGGCCATCCATGAACATGTACAATAATTTATTGATCATTTCATCAAGTATTTTTTTTAAATATATATTATTGTAATGTATAGGCATAAATCATGGAAAAGAACCATACTTTACACATGTTGACCAAATCTAATTTTCCCTCAAAAACCAAAAATGCAAGTAAAATCTCAAAAAACCTCCTTAGTCCTAGATAGGCCATCGTTTTCATCGATTCTTCGGACTTCTGGAGGACGATTGGGTGAGGCCCCTTTGATTTGTCGTGGCAACAACTTGTTTTTACACAATACGATCATGGAGATGATCTAGACACAATCTCAAGCCAATAGAATTTTAGCGAAGCCAACTAACTGGTATGGATAAGTCAATAGGCGAGAGAGAAGTAATATTAGCAATTTTTGGTCTAATTAGGAAAAAATCTCGTAAATGACAATTCTAATAAGTATATAAATCAAGCTACTACACCGAACTAAGCCTCAAGTGTTTTGTGGAGTGCTTCCGCACTTGTATGTTAGGCCTGCTAAAAACCTTCGTATATGGCTAAGACTTTTGCAACTTTTCTTTAAACACTCCGCAAATTTTACAAAATTGTGTCTTCTGGCTAGGTGCGAAAAAAGCAAACGAAATGTTAACCCATGCACCCGACGACCATAGGTTGATTCTCACGTCGTCACCAAAAGCTGGAGGTGGATCTCTTGCGCTAAGCTAGTACTCCAACTTACCACGGTCTTTTTCCAACCAGTCCATTACTCTTTCCAATAATTGCTTAACTGAAATAGTACTCTCTCCGTCTCAAAATATATGTCGCAGGTTTGTCAAAATTTAGATAAATCTATATGATGTTTAGATTCATTTTAATTTTGAAAAATTCGCGACATCTATTTTGAGACGAAAGGTACAAGTTTCGTAATAGCAATTGAAGGATAACCGAAAAGAAAGGAACAAAAGAAAAAATGTTCCACCAGTAGGAAAAAAGGATAACTTAACACAACTTCTAAGTATTACACAATTTCTTTGATCTACTCTCGCAGATCGAAGTCGATCGTGCCAGCAAAATTAGATTGTGTATACAGTTTCTTTCTTTATTTATTTATTTATAATGCAAAACATGAATTGCTTGGTATGCTTCGGGCGCGGGTTCAGGGCTGCTGGGAGTTTCAGACCCCGCTATCTGTTGCAACGGTTGCCACGAATTTAATGAGTTTTCCATCATGCGATGCACGCTTTGCGTGATGATGATTATGTTTTTTTTTCCCGTAAGGGAGAGCCGCGTGCGGGCATGATGTTCGTGTTCACGGCGGAGATCCGTCGGCTCGGCTGCTCATCATGCGCGCGGATTATGATATACTCATGGCACCGTCAACCGCATGATGCATACGTGCTCCCGGAACGGAAATCCCTGTGACAAAACGTGCGCGACGTACGTCGTGTGGCCGCACGACACGACCAAGGGCAAACCACGTGGTGAGTCGTCAACGTTGCAGGTCACTGGTCCCAAAACTGATCTGGTACTCCTTATATAAAACCAGGTTTTGGATGGTAGAGATCACCGTGTTGATTAGTGCTAGTACTAAGCATGTCCTATGACTAACACTAGTTAGTTCTTGTCATTTTATATACGAGGCCAGTTCTCATTTGGGAAGAAGAAATTGTATCTTAGAAAATGCCCTATGTTTTGTAAGGAATAATTCAAAGGAAAAGGATATTGTTCGCCCGGATCACGCGCCCCATCCTCCTGGTGCGTGCGGACGTGTCTGTGTCCCGTGAAGGAGTGGAACCTCATCCACCCACGACGTTTCTTCCTCGTTCCCCATCCTCGTTTCCTTTTGCGTTATTCCTTAATGCCGCCATGGATAGCCCTTGCCAGCACCGCCCTCCTTGCCCACCGTTCTCCGCGCGTGGCCGGATCCCGCCTGCTCCCATGAGCCTCGCTGCTCCGTCTCCACCCTGCACCAGCACACGCGCGTCACATGAGATGGAGGCCACCTGCCATGGCCACCGCTCCAGGGCGCCCCGCTATTCTGTCTCCACCCCGCAGCGCCTGCCCACCACGGGAGATGGAGGCAGCCCGTCGCCTAGGGCGCTCTGCTGCTCCGCCTCTACCCCACAGCGCCACCCATCACCAGAGATGGAGGCCACCCACCATGGATGTAACATCCCAAAACTTCAATCCAAGCTTATCAAGATCAAATCAATCAAATTTGGGGTTAACAAAAACTTTTCCAAAGTTAATATGAAAGCATTCATATATGTGTGCATTTAATTTAGTAGTTGTTTGAATTGCCATGATTAAGTGATCCAATGCTTGTAAAATATTTCTTAGGTGATTTAAACATCATCTACATCATTCCCAAACTTTTCCTAAAGAAAATCAAATCAAAAAGAATTAAAAAGGAGGAATGGTCATTTTGGCAAATTTAACTCTCATGCCTACTTTGGCTATTCCTAGTACTCAAATCTTAACAGAAACAATTCTTGATCTTTGTACCCCTTGCTAGTACACATAATGAGGTACCAAGGCCCACCTTTTGATCTGCTAAAAACATTCTGTACACTAATTTAAATGACAGTTTAAAATTGAATCTAATGCATATGCATAGATCGCCCCTATTTCAAAACCCATCTTTTTGAGCTCCACTTTCAAAACCCTTGCAACCAGAGACTACCTATCACTAGGGGAGATCACTCAAAAAATTTGAACTCAAAATTCAAAAAGAATTTTCATGCGGCCATTTCATCAAACACATGGCAGACATGATTTACACCCTAATTCTAGCTCACTGTTTTGAACAGGGTTTTGCACCCAATTCTCCTCCAAACCCTCCCTCTGTCCCCAAATGATCTAACCAGGCCAATTAAACCCCAACCCCTACCCCCTAGTGGCAAGGCCAAGCCATGCCGAGCACCAACTCGCCGGCCAACCTTGCCCTCACCCCAGCAGACCACCTCCCCCTCTCTCTCCATGTCTAAGAGGTAGCCAGCACCTCACCGCCGCCCACTGTCCCCTGCCCGAGCCAAGCCCCGCAGTGGACCACCGAGGAGAGCCTGCGCCTAGTGCCACCGCACCATGCCGAGCGCACGCCACAGCGCCGCACCCAGCACGCGTGCACAAGCCGCCGCTCGACCGCAGCCCGCGCCTACCGCTCCGCCACGACATAGGGAACACGACGGACACGCCCGTTCGCCGCCCAACGCACCATAGCCACCGCTCGCCATGGACACTGCCGCTTCTGCCGCACAGAGCGCCACCTCGCCCCGACCGCGTGCAACCTCCCCTACGACCGCATTTAAGTTCTAGAGCACCGCCAGGGAACCACCCATCGATCGCCACCCCCAGCCATGCCTCTACCTTGCCGTAGCCATGTCGCCACCGTCGACCGTCCATCCCGTTCGGTCTCACCGTCGAGCCTATAAAAGGAGCCCTCCCCAGCCTCTCTTCTGCACACCATTCCACTCCCCTCACCTCTCTGAACCTTACCCCCCTCTAGCCGGAGCAAGGCGAGCTATGCCTCGCCGGAATTGGAGCCGTAGCAGCCGCGGCAGGAGGAGAAGGGCGCCGTTGATTGCGACCGTCCCAAGCTCCACCGCGACCATGCCTCGCCTCGCCGTCGTCTTCCACGTCGTTTGCCCGCCTCGCCGACCCCGCTGGAGCCCTGGTACGCCCCCAGGAGACCCCCACTGAGCCGCTAGAGTTCGAGCTCGCCGGCGACCTGTTCGTCGTCGACGACGACTCTTAGCCGTAGATTCCTATTCTAATCGCACGACCCACAACGCGCGTACCGTTTGGAGTTTGAAGTGCCGCTGACACGCGGGACCCCCTGTCAGCTGAGCCCCGCGCCGCGGAGTGCCACTGGGCCGGCCCATTCCTTTTCCCGCGCTAGCCCACCTATTCAAATCTGGATTTTTCTTTTTAGTTGAATCTAGTTTCTGTCTAGTATTTCAAAAATCCATTCTGTGAGTTTTACAAATCCAAATAGCACGAAACCAATTTTGTCTGGAAGGTATTAAGATGATCTATCCAAGCCCGTTGGATTTAATTCAATTAGAGTTATAGATCTCTCCTAATATAAATAAGAAGACAGAAGCTTTTGCAACTTGCAACATTTTTATAAAATCAACCAAGTTAGCTTTTGAGTTGATTCCAACTCTCAAAAATCACATTTCACCATATCTATCCAAATATGTAATAATATTAAGGTTTACATGAAGTGACTTTGGACTAGTACCAAAATAATGCTATATAGGCATTTCTAGTCACTTTAAATCATTAAATAATGAACTTAAACCAAAGTAATATTGATCAAACCCTTAAATCTCATCCCCACATGTTAGAATATATGGTGAGGATAGGTGTCCACATGATCCCATATTTTGGTGGTGAATATTAAATTTTAGTTAATTTTTCAATGAGTAGAAATTACTTTTCTAAAATAAAAAGAAGGAAACTTTTGATTTAAACTTGGGATGCTTGTGATGATAATAGATCATCAATTGTGTGTCTTAGAATGCTATCTAGCCTAGTTAAGTATTGTTTGGTGATTGTGCACTCCCTATGTATTTATAGACGATAGTACGGACCAAGCTTTCGAGGAGGAGGAGTTCTACCAAGAAGAAGAAGAAGAAGAAGAAAACTTCAACCACTGCACCAACCAAGGCAAGCCACCATTAACAATGCTAGCTACTATTAGCAAGCTAGCACTATCCAAGATTAACCCTTGCAAGTTAGCACTTGCAAGTGTAGTACTTATCCAACTAGAATCAAACTAGATGGTTTAGCAAAGATGCCTTAAGCATGCTTTGATCACACCCCTTATTTAACTAATAGTACCCCAAGTCTTAGTTACAAGTTTTACCCCTCTTAGGTTATACAAAGTTCTTTACTTGTTTTGAAGGTAGCATAAAAAGTATAAAACTTGACCTATTTAGAAACCTTTAGATGTCATTCTATGGCATGAGATTGAACCCATCTTTACCACCTTAGTGAACAGTCTTAACTTAATAGTTTAGAGTAGATCAAAAACTTGAGTCACTTTAGATGAGAACACTTGGTGAAAATGAATTATGAAAACCTTGGAATGATGAGTCATTCTATTGAAATGTTTTGACATGTGTTGAGAAACACAAAGGATTGATGTTGATGAAAATGTTGAGGCATGAGCCTTAACCCTTTTATAAAACTGATGGTTGGATTCGGATGCGATACCATTCCAAGTTTACCGTACAACCACATTACCTGAATTGGGTAAGGCTTAGCTGGAAATTTATATGCATTAGTATTAGTTCCCTCACGGGAGAGGTTTGAGCTGAGGCTACCTCTCAATGTTGTCCACCTATGCAGTGCCCAAGATGACTGATGGTCATGGTTGGGAGGCCATGCTCATAGGAGAGGTGCTTATACTAGGGTGTGTAAAGGGAAGGTTATGTTTGATTATCTGCATACTAAGTATGATGATTCAGGGTTATCCCTGACAGATGTATCGAATCTTGTGGTGAAAGTGTACCACCTCTGTAGAGTGTCAAACTATTCGAATAGCCGCGTCCGCGGTTATGGACAGTTGGAATGGCCATACTGTTTCGTTGTCAGATGTTTTCTATAGACTTTGAAAAGAATGATGAATCTTGACTTGACCACAACAGGGTTGTGTTTATGACAATAGTTTCCCCAACTTAAGTGATTCTAGAGTTTTACTTTATCTTTCTTTGCTTCTGAACTCAGCTTAGGTTTCAAACTTAACTTTATAGTTAAACATAGAGTTAGCACTTTAACTTAGATTTATACTACTTGTTAGTGGTAGTTTGCGAGTACTTAAAGAGTACTCATGGCTTTTATCCCTGGCTATTATCATGGCCAGACTATGAAGGAGATTATCAAGATGATGGTCAGCAGGAAGGCTATGATAACTAGGACTATCTGCCTTCGTCAGCATTGCATGTGCCCCTGAAGATGGACCCCACCGCTACGCTATCTTTTATTTCCGCTGCTTGTTGTATTAAGACTGGATCATGCGATCCTTATTTGTGTAAAACCTTATGTATGGTTTGTAATAGATGATGTACTGTGATATCCAATCCGTTATGTCTCGCAAAAATGGTAATCCTGGGATTGCAAGGTATGGCATAACGGGCATCTGGGATAAAAAAATACGGGTGTTGACAAGTTGGTATCAGAGCCATCCTGACCATAGGAGACCCTAGTTAGAATGGACGTCAAACAAAAACTTAGTTTCCAAACCAAAGTGAGTATTTATGAAAAACTATCTCCTCTCTTACCCTTGTGGATTCTTTATCAAAAACTTCATGATCCTCAAAAATTCTTACACTACTACTTAAAATTTGACACACTTGATCACCTCACTAACTTCCTCATCCTTAATTCTTGTAGATGGAGACCCAGTTCAGCAAGTTTTACCAGTTGGGCAACGGAGGTCAGCTGATCTTCGAGAGGGATCTGGATTCACTGTTAGAGTTATTAGGTCGCCCGCACCCGGAGTTTCTTGGAGCTCAACTTCCAGGACCCCTAGAAGGAGACCTACAGTGGCTAGTCAGCACAGATCTTAGAGGAAGCATCGAAGCACCAACTTCTAGAAGAATTCAGTTCTCCGTGAGAGAGAACAACTGGCTAGATGGATTATCTAGGGCAATGCATGAAGCTCTCGCACGTCTATGTGCCCTCAGCGTCAACAAGACCCAAGGAACTCGTTTTGCCCACTATGCAAGACGTGACTTCATGGGACTGCCAATGGAAATGCCGGGCCACCCCGAGTTGAGGCGTCAAGTGGAGAACCTTGACTTCTTGCTTCATGACAGACAGCAGGAACTAGACAATGCTAGAGAGTTAGCCAACCGGAACCGTGCCATTGCCGACCAGAAGGCCCAGACTTTCGCACTGCTTGTCCAAGACCGTCAGTCTCTTCGCCGCCAGCGTGCCAAGAAGGATCGCACCATCGCCCATCTTCGCAAGAAGGTGGCCGACCTCGAGAAGACCGTCAAGGAGCAGGAAGCTCAACTTGCAGCAAAAGAAGACGAAAATGAGGGTGAAGACATCCAGGGAGACATGGATTCTTACCTCAGCAACGATTATGATTTCCTAGCGGAGGATGCCGTGGATTTCTACACTGATGATGAGGACTCCGACTTCATCGACGATGAGTAGATGCACTAGGGCACTGTGGTAGCATGAGATGTATCGATCTCAATGTATCTTAGCTTGCAGAATGGTTCTTCAAACCATCTGTTTTCCCTTTGATTGTTGTGGTGTGTGTTGTATCGTGTGCTTGCTTGCATGAATGAAAATGAAGTTAGTTGAAAAACCTGAGTCTAACTCAAAGTTTTAGGTTTGAAAACCCAAAACCACGAACCTTAGAAATTTCCCTCTTACCCGTATATCTCAATCTTTAGATGACTCGTGGAAACCAAGGAGGGAGCAGCTCATCGTAGGACCCAATGCTGCAGATCTTGCATAATCTCATCGCAGACCGTGAAGCAAGCAGGGCAGAACGCCAAGCCAACTTAGCAACACTTCAACAGATCGCCCAGATGGCTCTCAACAACCAAGGGCATGGAAATCAGGATCACCAGGGATCCAAACTCAAAAACTTTCAGAACACCAATCCCCCAATCTTCAACCAATCTGAGAACCCATTAGATGCTGATGACTGGTTACAGACCATGGAGAACAACCTCGAAGTTGCAGGAGTTGATGAAAATGAGAAAGTGCTCTTCGCCACCCACTATCTGGCGGGAGATGCCAGAGCTTGGTGGAATAGCATCCGCAATATGAACCATGGTCAAGTGATGACATGGGAAGCATTCAAAGTCAAGTTCAGCCGCACCCACGTGCCGCAGGGTCTAGTCAACTGGATGAGAGATGAGTTCCGCGAATTGAAGCAAGGAAGAATGACTGTGGTGGAGTACCGTGACCGATTCCTGTCACTTGCCAGATATGCACCTGATGAGATCAACACGGAGGCCAAAAAGAAGGAAAGATTCTTGAACGGACCGCATGATGAGATGCAGACTGTCCTCGTCGATATCTGTTTCCAGGATCTCGAAGAGCTAGTCGACTCTGCCATCCAGATGGAAGGGAAGATTAACCAGGCAAACGACAACCGCAAGCGTCGTATGATGCAGCAGTCTGGATCCAACAGTCACCAGAAGTACCGTCCCAACCCTTCACCGGGATATGCACCAAGGAACAACCGACCCCCAAATTCTCGCCCAAGCTACCCCAACTGTAGCGGAAGCAATGTGAAGCCCGGAGGAAACAATCATAACTCCAGTAATGCCAACAATTTCAACCGTGCACCTCCCAAGAACCACAATAACAACAACAACACTGCACCTAGAACTGGCAGCAATGCTGTGCCTGTCGCAGTCAAGGACAAGTCCCATATCACTTGTTTCGAGTGTGGAGTGAAGGGTCACTACTCCAATGAGTGTCCCAAGAAGACTACAGCCAATGCCAATGTGAATGCCCCAGCTCAGCAGCAGCGTCGTGTTCAGCCAGGAAGGAGATTTGCCCCAGGGAACCCTCACAACCGCAACGGCCGTCTTTTCCACATGAATGCAGAAGAAGCCCAGGAAGCGCCAGATGTAGTGCTGGGTATGTTTTCTGTCAACTCAGTTTTAGCAAGAGTATTGTTTGATTCAGGAGTATCGCATTCATTTGTCACCGAAGAATTTGCATGCACTAGTAAGATTCGTCCAACCAACCTGAAGCATGTCATGATAGTTCAAATCCCCGGTTCAACAACCAAAGCTAGAAAAATTTGCAAAGCTGTACCTATCAGAATACATGGGATAGATTTTTATGCCAACCTAATTGTACTTGGAACCAAAGGTTTGGAAGTAGTACTAGGTATGGACTGGATGTCAAGGCATAAAGGATTGATAGACTATGCTAAGAAAGCCATCACCATGACCAGTAGTTCTGGAGTCACAGTAGAGCATATCTCTGAAACCTTACCCCGTCAATTCAAGTGCAACCAGAGTGTAGCCTTGCCCACCATTGACCAAGTCAGAGTAGTCTGTGAATACCCCGACGTATTCCCAGATGAATTGCCAGGTATGCCCCCGGATAGGGATATTGAGTTCATTATCGAACTAATCCCCGGAACCGGACCTATAGCCCAGAGACCCTATAGCATGAACCCATCAGAGTTAGTGGAACTGAAGAAGCAGTTGGATGCTATGCTAGCCAAAGGTCTGATTCAACCAAGCGCATCGCCATGGAGATCACCAGTGTTATTCATCGACAAGAAAGACGGAGGCAACCGTCTGTGCACAGATTACAGAAAATTGAACGATGTCACCATCAAAAACAAGTACCCTTTGCCAAAGATAGAGGATCTATTTGATCAGTTGACTGGAGCTCAGGTATTCTCAAAGATTGATCTTAGGACTGGTTATCACCAACTTAAGATTCGTGCAACGGATATTCTGAAGACCGCCTTTACTACTCGCTATGGTTTATACGAGTATACGGTTATGTCTTTTGGATTAACCAATGCCCCTGCTTATTTCATGAATCTCATGAATAAGATCTTTATGAATTTCCTGGATAAGTTTGTAGTTGTGTTTATCGACGACATCCTTATATACTCCAAGTCAGAAGAAGAACATGAGCAACATCTGAGAATCATTCTAGAAACCCTGAGAGAGCATCAGTTATATGCCAAGTTCAGCAAGTGTGAATTTTGGCTGAAAGAAGTAGGATTCCTAGGACATATTGTGTCTGCCGGAGGAGTCTCTGTTGATCTCACAAAGATCAAAGATGTTGAAGAATGGAAAGCCCCAACCACTCAAACCCAAGTCTGTGCCTTTCTCGGATTAGCGGGATATTACCGCAAGTTCGTAGAAGGATTCTCGAGCATAGCCCGACCAATGACCCAATTGTTGAAGAAGGAAAAGAAGTTTGAATGGACAGACAAATGTGAAGCCAGTTTCCAGGAGCTGAAGAAGAGATTGATATCAGCACCAATTTTGGTCATGCCAGACATCCAGAAGCCCTTTGATGTGTATTGTGACGCATCCAAGATTGGTCTAGGATGTGTATTGATGCAAGAAGGCAAAGTCATCGCTTATCTGTCTCGACAACTGAAGCAGCATGAGCAGAACTATCCGACCCATGATCTTGAACTAGCAGCTGTAGTCCTAGCACTGAAGACATGGCGTCATTATTTGATGGGAAATCGATGTGAGATTTACTCAGATCATAAGAGCTTAAAGTATATCTTCACTCAGAAGGAGTTGAATATGAGGCAAAGAAGATGGATAGAGTTAATCAAGGATTATGACCTTGACATTCACTATCACCCCGGCAAAGCCAATGTGGTAGCGGATGCTCTTAGCAGATTGCCGTGTAGGCTTAACATCATGATCAAGGAGAAGCAACCAAGTTTGTATGAAGAGTTGGAGCAATTCAGGACTGAATTAGTTAGCAAAGGATTCCTAGCTAGCATTGAACTTCAACCCACTTTGATTAGCCAAATTAAGAAAGCCCAGAAGGGGAATGAAAGTATCGACGGAATCAAATGTCGTATTGGTACATGAAAGGTACATGGATTCACCGAAGATGAAGAAGGAGTACTGTGGTACAAAGGACGTATCTGTGTTCCCGCAGATTCGGAGCTGAAGGAAGTTATCATGAAGGAGGCTCATGATACTCTTTATTCTATCCACCCCGGAGGAACAAAGATGTATCAGGATTTGAAAGAGCAATTTTGGTGGCACAAGATGAAGAGAGAGATCGAAGCTACATCGCCAAGTGCGACATCTGCCAAAGAGTCAAGGCAGAACACCAGAGACCTGCAGGACTGTTGCAGCCATTGCAGATTCCGAAATGGAAATGGGATTCCGTCGGAATGGACTTTATCACCGGTTTACCTACTTCTAGTAGGGGAAATGACTCAATCTAGGTCATAGTTGATAGACTGTCCAAGGTAGCCCACTTTATCCCTGTCAAGACAACATACCAGAGTGCAAAGTTAGCAGAGCTGTACATTGCTAGGATTGTTAGTCTACATGGAACCCCCAAGACCATTGTATCAAATCGAGGAACCCAGTTTACCTCAAGATTTTGGCAGAAAGTTCAGGAAGGTTTAGGAACCAAGTTGAACTTCAGTACCGCATATCAGCCGCAAACAGATGGACAGACTAAAAGAGTCAACCAAATCCTAGAGGATATGCTTAGAGCTTGTGTGTTGGAATACGGATCAAAATGGGAAGACTGCCTGCCTTTCGCAGAATTCTCATATAACAACAGTTATCAAGCTAGTTTGCATATGGCACCATTTGAATTCCTATATGGAAGAAAGTGTCGTACCCCTTTGAATTGGTCGCAAGTAGGAGAGAGTCAGATCTTCGGACCCGACATTCTTTGAGAAGCAGAAGAGAAAGTTCACAAAGTCCGTGAGCATCTCAAGACCGCCCAATCCAGACAAAAGAGCTATGCTTACAAAAGAAGAAGAGACCTGACTTTCAATGTCGGAGATTTTGTATATCTCAAGGTTTCACCATTGAAAGGAGCTCAACGCTTTAGTCTGAAAGGAAAGTTAGCCCCCAGATATATCGGACCTTTCAAGATTCTGAACCGCCGAGGAGAAGTATCGTATCAGTTGGAACTGCCTGAAGATATGTCAGCCATCCACAATGTGTTCCATATCTCGTTACTTCGCAAATGCTTGGAAGTACCTGAGAAGACTGAAGTTTTCAAGAACATCGATCATAGAGCTATGGAAATCAACAAGGACCTGACCTATCGAGAAGTACCCATCCGTATATTAGAAGAAGCCTACAGAACCACCAGGACTAGAAGTATCAAGTTTCTCAAGATTCAGTGGAGCAACCATACAGAGGAGGAAGCTACTTGGGAGCGAGAAGATTACATTAGGACGGAGTTCCCAGATCTCTTTAGTTCCTAGTTTTCTTTGTAAATCTCGGGACGAGATTTTGTTTAAGGGAGGAAGGTTTGTAACATCCCAAAACTTAAATCCAAGCTTATTAAGATCAAATCAATCGAATTTGGGGTTAACAAAAACTTTTCCAAAGTTAATATGAAACCATTCATATATGTGTGCATTTAATTTAGGAGTTGTTTGAATTGCCATGATTGAGTGATCCAATGCTTGTAAAATGTTTCTTAGGTGATTTAAACATCATCTACATCATTCCCAAACTTTTCCTAAAGAAAATCAAATCAAAAAGAATTAAAAAGGAGGAATGGTCATTTTGGCAAATTTAACTCTCATGCCTACTTTGGCTATTCCTAGTACTCAAATTTTAACAGAAACAATTCTTGATCTTTGTACCCCTTGCTAGTACACATAATGAGGTACCAAGGCCCACCTTTTGATCTGCTAAAAACATTCTGTAAACTAATTTAAATGACAGTTTAAAATTGAATCTAATGCATATGCATAGATCACCCCTATTTCAAAACCCATCTTTTTGAGCTCCACTTTCAAAACCCTTGCAACCACAGACTACCTATCACTAGGGGAGATCACTCAAAAAATTTGAACTCAAAATTCAAAAAGAATTTTCATGCGGCCATTTCATCAAACACATGGCAGACATGATTTACACCTTAATTCTAGCTCACTATTTTGAACAGGGTTTTGCACCCATTTCTCCTCCAAACCCTCCCTCTGTCCCCAAATGATCTAACCAGGCCAATTAAACCCCAACCCGTACCCCCTAGTGGCAAGGCCAAGCCATGCCGAGCACCAACTCGCCGGCCAACCTTGCCCTCACCCCAGCAGACCACCTCCCCCTCTCTCTCCATGTCTAAGAGGTAGCCAGCACCTCACCGCCGCCCACTGTCCCCTGCCCGAGCCAAGCCCCGCAGTGGACCACCGAGGAGAGCCCGCGCCCAATGCCACCGCACCATGCCGAGCGCACGCCAGAGCGCCGCACCCGGCATGCGTGCACAAGCCGCCGCTCGACCGCAGCCCGCGCCTACCGCTCTGCCACGACACAGGGAACACGACGGACACGCCCGTTCGCCGCCCAACGCACCATAGCCACCGCTCGCCATGGACACCGCCGCTTTTGCCGCATAGAGCGCCACCTCGCCCCGACCGCGTGCCACCGCCCCTACGACCGCATTTAAGTTCTAGAGCACCACCAGGGAACCACCCATTGATCGCCACCCCCAGCCATGCCTCTACCTCGCCGTAGCCATGTCGCCAGCGTCGACCGCCCATCCCGTTCGGTCTCACCGTCGAGCCTATAAAAGGAGCCCTCCCCAGCCTCTCTTCTGCACACCATTCCACTCCCCTCACCTCTCTGAACCTCACCCCCCTCTAGCCAGAGCAAGGCGAGCTCTGCCTCGTCGGAATTGGAGCCGGAGCAGCTGCGGCAGGAGGAGAAGGGCGCCATTGATTGCGACCGCCCCAAGCTCCACCGCGACCACGCCTCGCCTCGCCGACCCCGCTGGAGCCCTGGTACGCCCCCAGCAGACCCCCACCGAGCCGCTAGGGTTCGAGCTCGCCGGCGACCTATTCGTCGTTGACGACGACCCTCAGCCGTAGATTCCTATTCTAATGGCACGGCCCACAGCGCGCGTACCGTTTCGCGTTTTAAGTGTCGCTGACACGCGGGACCCCCTGTCAGCTGAGCCCCACGCTGTGGAGCGCCACTGGGCCGGCCCATTCCTTTTCCCGTGCTAGCCCACCTATTCAAATCTGGATTTTTCTTTTTAGTTGAATCTAGTTTCTGTCCAGTATTTCAAAAATCCATTCTGTGAGTTTTACAAACCCAAATAGCATGAAACCAATTTTGTCTGAAAGGTATTAAGATGATCTATCCAAGCCCGTTGGATTTAATTTAATTAGAGTTATAGATCTCTCCTAATAAAAATAAGAAGACAGAAGCTTTTGCAACTTGCAACATTTTTGTAAAATCAACCAAGTTAGCTTTTGAGTTGATTCCACCTCTCAAAAATCACATTTCACCATATCTATCCAAATATGTAATAATATTAAGGTTTACATGCAGTGACTTTGGACTAGTACCAAAATAATGCTATATAGACATTTCTAGTCACTTTAAATCATTAAATAATGAACTTAAACCTAAGTAATATTGATCCAACCCTTAAATCTCATCCCCAAATGTTAGAATATATGGTGAGGACAGGTGTCCACATGATCCCATATTTTGGTGGTGAATATTAAATTTTAGTTAATTTTTCAATGAGTAGAAATTACTTTTCTAAAATAAAAAGAAGGAAACTTTTGATTTAAACTTGGTATGCTTGTGATGATAATAGATCATAAATTGTGTGTCTTAGAATGCTATCTAGCCTAGTTAAGTATTGTTTGGTGATTGTGCACTCCCTATGTATTTATAGACGATAGTACAGACCAAGCTTTCGAGGAGGAGGAGTTCTACCAAGAAGAAGAAGAAGAAGAAAACTTCAACCACTGCACCAACCAAGGCAAGACACCATTAACAATGCTAGCTACTATTAGCAAGCTAGCACTATCCAAGATTAACCCTTGCAAGTTAGCACTTGCAAGTGTAGTACTTATCCAACTAGAATCAAACTAGATGGTTTAGCAAAGATGCCTTAAGCATGCTTTGATCACACCCCTTATTTAACTAATAGTACCCCAAGTCTTAGTTACAAGTTTTACCCCTCTTAGGTTATACAAAGTTCTTTACTTGTTTTGAAGGTAGCATAAAAAGTATAAAACTTGACCTATTTAGAAACCTTTAGATGTCATTCTATGGCATGAGATTGAACCCATCTTTACCAACTTAGTGAACAGTCTTAACTTAGTAGTTTAGAGTAGATCAAAAACTTGAGTCACTTTAGATGAGAACACTTGGTGAAAATGAATTATGAAAACCTTGGAATGATGAGTCATTCTATTGAAATGTTTTGACATGTGTTGAGAAACACAAAGGATTGATGTTGATAAAAATGTTGAGGCATGAGCCTTAACCCTTTTATAAAACTGATGGTTGGATTCGGATGCGATACCATTCCAAGTTTACCGTACAACCACATTACCTGAATTGGGTAAGGCTTAGCTGGAAATTTATATGCATTAGTATTAGTTCCCTCACGGGAGAGGTTTGAGCTGAGGCTACCTCTCAATGTTGTCCACCTATGCAGTGCCCAAGATGACTGATGGTCATGGTTGGGAGGCCATGCTCATAGGAGAGGTGCTTATACTAGGGTGTGTTCTGCTATAAGGTCTCCGACGAAATCGTTTTTGCTAAAAAGACATTGTTTGCTACAACCATTTAGTGTTTTTGCTACAATAGCCCAAATTTTTTGCTACAAGGTCTCCGGCGAGGTATCCCGGCGAAAGTCTCCACTGAGGTCGGATTTGATACATTACCACAAACTTTTTTCTACAAAGTCTCCGGTGAGACAGTCTTTTTTGTTCTATTTTTAAAACGAATCGTTTGTTGCTACATGTAGCAAAAGCGCAATTTGTAGCAAAAGCGGGCTTCTGTAGCAAAAGCGAGATTTAGGATTTTTAGGGAATCGTGGCAGCACGGGGACCTAGGGGATTTGGGGGAATTATCCCCCGGGAGACGCGTTGTACTCCCCCAAATGTCAAGTACTAGGTGAATCAATGAAAACATTTTCAAAGAAGTAGTTTATCGGGGAACCAAATTAGAAAGCTGCCTCATGTCTCACTCTCGGGCAATACTGGGGGCCCAAACCCTAGCCGCCACTAGCCTCCGCGGCCACTCCTCCCCTCATCGTCGTTGACGGTGTCGTGGGCTCGTTTTCCGCTCATTTTTTCATTTCTTCCTCTTCGCGCATCACTGGTTCTCTTCCCCGTGCAGCTCTGTCCAGCCTGCCTCCCTGGCTCCCCGGCCGACGAGCTGCGTCCCAACTTGCATCGCTGCCTCGCCCATGTGCTCCAGTGAGCGACATACCCGTGCGGTGAGTAGGGACTCCCACAAGCGGTGTTCTGCATCTACATCAGGAGGTGGTATGCCTCAAGCGAGGAGGTGCTTCCCTCTCTAAGAAGCTCAAACCTTGCTCCGACTGACCTCTGAGTTCTAGTGGGCTAGTTTGGTCGTTGGTTGCGGTGTGGATTCCGGCGCATGGCTGCTTGGGGAGGGTGAAGTGGTTCAAATGCCCGGTGTTGGTGTGTCGTTGGAGTTGTCCGCTGGTGTGGCCTTTGGATGGCGTCGGGGAGAAGTGCATCTGCAGTCTAGGGTGACTCACCATGATGCTAGGACTGGAGCAGGGGCTCGTGGCTCCCCATCTTCCCATCACATGACCCGCATGTGGTGCTCGGTTGTGACATGGTTCAATCTGGCCAAGACCCCCTCCGCCAACCAACATCCGTCGATGGAGAAGAAGGTCATGTAAGTTTTGGTTCTCTCAGTTCTTCTCTGGAGGTGGTGTATTCATGAGCATTCCAACGATTGTTTGGCGAGGCATCCTCCGCCCGCTTATAGACTCCGGTATATTGTTGTTGCACCTGCTCGGCTGCCTAGGGAGGCTGGCTGGGATGGACTTGGAGAAGATGGGGATATTCCAATGGGTTGGCCTGCTGCGATGAGTCAGACGGTTGGCTACGGGTGAAAGCTCTGCCTGTTTTGCCGGTGCCGACGATGATGACGCCTACGGGTTCCATTCCCCTCTCTGGAGGCTGCATTGAGAAGCCTTCGACTTTTCCCATCTTGGTCTTTAGTCTCACGGTGAAAACCCGGATCCTTGCGGACCAGGCGACGTCAACACTTTTGTGTCGTCCCCCTATTAAAGGCGCCGCACTTGAGTCTCTCACCTTCGCCTGTTGTTATTGTCTGATGTTGTTCCTGGTCATCGCACTAGTGGAAGATTGCCTTTGCAGACGACTCTACGGGACTCTGGTGAGGCCTGACCCGGTGACACCCTATGTTCTTCATTGGTCGGAGGATGTCGCACATCAAGCCTTGGACAAGAATTTGTTTAGTTTGATGTGGTTATTCTTTGTAGATGTGTGGATGTTGTTCTTCTCTGATGAGCACACATTGTAAGCGGGCAACCCAGCAATGGCCTTGTGTTGTGTTGTGTTGTGTTGTAATCCTTGGCTGTTGAGGCTTTGGTAATTCAAGTCGGACTCGTCGAGACTTTTATCTAAAAATAGGGAGTGCCTAAATCTCAGGCGCCTAAGAACTTCTTAGTTCTAAGTTGCTGATGTTATCCTAATATTTGTGCTAATTCTCAGTTGCAACCTAGTTGCAACTTATAAGATTTGAACTAATTCTCAGTTGCAACTCATTAAATTTTCAGTTACACCCTAGTTGCAACTCATATGTAACTTTCATTTTACACGAATCACGAGGTAAATCGAACGGTGAAAGAGGCGACTGAGACCTAAAAAGTTCTCGGGCACATGAGAACTAGCAAAACCGCTAAAAATAAGATGAATTGATGAAGAACGGTTAAGTTTAGGTCCATGTTGCTTCCATGGTACCTTTCGCCGTAAAATATCACTATATAGCATGTTTTTTTTGTGACGTGTTGTTGATTATTAACTAAGGTCATATCTAGGTTATTTAACCTTGTCGGAACCATTAACCGGACTAACGAGAGCTTAGTCTCACGGGCTAGAACAAGAAGTCTCACATTAACGTCGGCGAGATGAGACTTGTCAAACTACCGTACTTTTAGGTGGCCTACGCTTAGTCGCCATTCAGTCAAGCCCAGCCCACTTCGTGCGCGCAAAGTCCTAGAAATTCTTGACTCGTTGTGGTAACGCTGCACGGCCCCTGTTCGATGATGCCATTTTCATCTCGCCTTCAGATGGAACATGCATGCGCGTATCCTTGTCCTGTCCAGAGCCTAGTAGAGACTCAGTGGTTTCAACGTCAGCCAACAGTGTTTTCTTCTTACGGGTTACGAAGCTGACAGTGTTTTTGCGAAGGTTTAATGGGAGCAACGTACGTACAAAATGACGGCCAGTACGTCAGTCCGCGACCTAGTCTAACTTTCATTTCCATTTTTCCTGCCCGCGTTTTCCATGGAAGCTTCTCGCCATCAGAGGTTCTCACTGAGGCCTCGTTGGCCAGGCCGTATATCCTCCATTTTTCCTCTTCGTCTTTGCATTTCTTTTCCTTCTTTAGCTTTGTTAGTATAGCATTTGTAATCCGCTTCCTTATCTCTGCAAGAGGTCTTGTGTCTCAATATATACTTATCCGAGCGGTTCAATATAACATCAAACATATTCTACCAATCTTGTTTTCATAGAGCATGCTAAAAACGTCTTTATAGAAGGTAGAAACTTGCATATAAGAAGACCAAAGAGTTTGACCAAACACCATACACGCACACACCACTGCTACATCTAAAGCTTACTCTCGCATCATGTTTTGTCTCCCTCCAAGTCTCATGATCTGCCAAAGGCTAAACTCCTCTATGATACGATCTGTTAGATGCGAGGCCGAGCACCGATCGCGTGTGTTACCGAAGACTCTTGCGTTTTGCATCCAAGACACTAGGATTGTTAAGGTATCGAACTTCCTTCTATCACCAATCTGAACTCTATCACTAGCCTGAAGCCACCAATCCTCCAAAGTACTCTCTAGTTGTGGCTCTTCCAAACGAAGTCCGGCCGCTCCAAGGCAATTAAACCAATATGTCTAGCGTAGACTCACTGCACAGTGATGTAATTGATGTTATCATCTTCTTGTAGACACGTGAAACAAGCGCTCTTCTGATCCTGTAGCTTCCCAAGCAACAAGTCATTACCCTCCTCTTACTTCCTTCCTGCCTACCCAGAAAAAAGCACGCCACCATTTGACAATTTCTTCAACTAGCCATATCGGCGCCTCCTCAACTAGAATATGGTGTATAGGCCTAGTTGTTATGATGGATTTTATGAGAATAAGCCGTCCCTCCTTGGCAATTAAGCATCTTTGCCATGTCGGAACCATGTCCAGGACTGATTCAAGCATGGGCTGCCACTCAGATTTTGTCAGGGGTCTGAGAGTTAGCTGAAGTTCTAATATAAAATCGGAAATTGCGTCATCTCACACCCTAAGGTTTCTGACACTCTTTCCTTCTCTTGTTCCCCTGTTCGAATCACATTTGTTGTAGTCTTCCTGTAATTAACCGTGAGCCCATATGTCAGCCCAAAAATACCCAAAATTTCCTTACATGCACGCAACCCTGTGTTGTCAGGCCTAAAGAACGACACCACATGGTCAACATACACTGAAATGCGCTGAAGAGGGGAGATACCAGATAGGTTTTGAAACAAATCTTCTCCCACTACCTTAATTATCGCCCTCGTTAGAACCTCCACCCCCAAAACGTATAGCATGGGGGTATTGGATCTCCCTGCCTCAAACCTCGAGTGTGCTGAATACGTTCTCCCGACACCCCATTAACTATGATCTTTGTGTTCGCCATGTATAACAGGAGGACGATCCATTTAAGGAACAAATCTCTGAATCATATACGTCATAGCAGTTCGAATAGGAAACCCCGGGATATGGAATCAAAAGCGTGGGAGATGTCCAATTTCAACAAAACCCCCTTTCTGCCTCCTTTGATTAATCCTTCTTGCGATCTGATGGACCAGTACGAAATTGATGTGTAGATTTCTTCCTTTGACGAAGGCCTACCGGTTTGTGCTTACAAGTTCTCCCAGTAGTGGCCTCGAATGATTAGTGAGCTGATCGGCCTAAAATCTCCAATTGTGGAGGCCTCCTGCTTCTTTGGGATCAAGGTAATCAACGTTCTATTAAGCCTTGCAAATCCTCTGCCATATCCTACTCCTAGTTTCAATATACCTGCCATAATTTCATGCTTAATTATAGGATAGGCACACTGATAAAATGCACCAATGTAACCGTCGGCCCCGATGCACGATAGGGGGTATCTCCTTAATTACCCCCATATTTCTTCTTCTGTGAACACCTCCAAACTCATTAGGTCGTGAGATGGGATGTTAAACTCCTCCAAATCTATTATGTGCTATCCGGTGTGGATTGTGCCAAGGAACTTCATGTATGCCTCCGTGAACGCCTCAACTTTCCTATTCTGGTCCTTGATTATTTCCTCTCCCACTCTGATCACTAGTATGAAATTTTTTGTTCACCTTCTGACGTGGGGTTACCACATCAATGCCCATAGTTGATGGACTTGGTTTTGGAGGAAGAGGGGTGCGTTGGAGATCTCGTTCGGCTAACAGGCAAGCAATGCGGGGACACAGTGTTTAGTCAGGTTCAGGCCTCTAGGAGGAAAACCCTACTCCTACTTGTCTGCTCTGGATTGAACATGAACCGTAGGTTTACAAGGGTTCCTTGATGGCGATGGTGCACAGATGTAACCTGGTAGGTGTTTGTGCTAGGGTTTCAGTAGGTTGCCCTCGCGGTTCCCTCCCAGCCTTTATATGAGGAGGCTGGGTCTCAGGATACCACCAAGTCGGTTACATATTAGGGTTTCTTTTAAACTTTGTGTATCCTCTAAGGAGTCGCATCCTTTATGGGCCTAGTGTAGGGGTTCCGCGTATGAAAACAATAAAAATTTACCCTACGCCCCTGAACCCCTGATGCTGCCAGGACCTATCTATTAGTAATACAGTAACGGGATGGGCTTTTCACGAATTTACCCTTAAATACCGAAAAGCGTTGTCAATGCTCAGGAGAGCGTGGTTGATGTAGACGAGCCGAAGCTGACCTCAAGGTCGTGATGAAGTCTTTGCACTCACTTGGCTCCAACGACTTGAGTGCCACAAGTGCGACACCTCGCGGGGAGTTACACACGTCTGGTGCCTGGCGATGGCTCCTGCTTCCCCGATCCAGTAGCAGTTGTGGAAGTAGAGCTCCTGGATCCGAATCCCACAGCGTGACGGTGCTCTGCGGTGAAGATATCTCTCCTTCATGCAGTCCAGACTTGGGAACGCGGTCACGAGAGAGAGAGAGAGAGAGAGAGAGAATAATTGGAGGTCCGCCCAAAAGTGAGAATACCTTTATTGATTATTTGGTGTATTTATTTGGTCAAATACCCCCACTATATATAGAGGAAGGGGAGGTACTGCATCCCTCAAAGTCCTGGGGTGGGACTAAAGGAGAGGAGGGGGAGGGGTGGCACCGCCGGCCACCCCCATGGGCCCCGCGCGAGGGGGGGGTGATGTCTACGCACTTATATTCTTGTAGACAGTTGTTGGGCCTCCAAGTGCAGGGTTTGTAGAACAGCAACAAGTTTTCCCTTAAGTGGATCACCCAAGGTTTATCGAACTCAGGGAGGAAGTGGTCAAAGGTATCCCCTCTCAAGCAACCCTGCAATCAAGATACAAGAAGTCTCTTGTGTCCCTGACACACCCAATACACTTGTCAGGTGTATAGGTGCACTAGTTCGGCGAAGAGATAGTGAAATACAAGTGGTATGATATAAGATAACGGTGCTAGAAAATAACTCGATGGCGTGGAGAGTACCACTATACTATGCTTTAATATGCTAAAACAACGCATGATTCATCCAAGGCACATTAAGCAATCTCAATTGTTTATAACAAGTCAAGCTACAACAAAGAAAACTAATCATAAAGCCAAAACAATATCAAGCATGGCATGACAAAGCATAGGCCACAGTCAAAAACAATCTCTCTTTACCACTTAAGCATGAACTTTCCTACTCTTTTCTAATCCAAACCAAACTATTTGAAAACCAATGTATGAAAGAGGAGGGTCCAACCGATTTATTCAGAAAACTAATCAAACCAAGCAAACTAAAAACCAAAACGAAAACGAAAAAGAAGACGCTCCAAGAACAACACAACTGTGCATGAAACAATAAAAATGAAGTGTTCGGAAGAAACCTGGGGATTTTTATTGATGAAGAGGGGGATGCCTTGGGTATCCCCAAGCTTTGACGCTTGTACTTCTTGGATATTTCTTGGGGTGACACGCGTGGCATCCCCAAGATTGAGCTTTAGTCCATCCTTCATCTCATTACTCATTCCTTCCATACACCTGAAATTTTTCTTTCATACAAAACTTCACACAATCTCATTAGCAACATTAGTGCACTCAAGATAAATAAGTCTCAAGGTTCAGTTATAACACCAAATAAACTTCCATTAGAATACTAGCTACTGTAGCACTTTCCTCAAAAAGCTCAATTCCTCAAAAGAACTCAAGAAGGAACCAACAAGAAGCAAATACAGAAAATGGCAGAAATCTGTCAAAACAGACCAGCAGGTACAGACGAATTTTTTATAAGACCTTCTGTTGCTCAAATCAAAAAGTGTTGAACTAACGAAAATTAGATAACAACCTGGGGCAGAAGCACAAACAATTACAGCTCAATCCGAAATACAGAGATCTCTGACGAATTTTTACGGTGAAGCACAAAAATCTGTTTCGGGACAGCAACTTTCCCAATCATTACTTCACTCTCATTAGAGGTTACTCTTGGCACAAAAAGCAAATAAAAAGGATAAGGAGCGGTTATTACAGAGGTAATAACTTCCAAGACTCATCTAATTTTTTTGGGTTATCTCCCAATAAGTACTTTTCTTTAACGCCTTTAAGTTAGGCATGATAGGTTGAGAAGATGCTCACATAAGACATGAATTGAAGTAAAAGAGAGCATCAAGAAGCAAATTCAAAACGCATTTAAGTCTAACCCACTTCCTATGCATAGGAATCTTGTAAAGAAATAAGTCATGAAAGCACAAAACAACAAGCATAGGAATGCAAAAGAAGTGCAACTTTAAGACTTTCAACATAAAGAGGGGAAACTTAATATTATGGAGATGCATAAAACCATGTTTTCCTCTCTCATAATAACTTTCAGTAGCATCATGAATAAAAGTAACAAAATAACTATCATATAAAACATTCTTATCATGAGCCACATGCATAAAAGAATCAATACTCTCCACATAAGCATAGTCATTCTTATTAATTGTAGTGGGAGCAAATTCAACAAAATAGCTATCATTATTATTCTCATCACCATAATCATCAAATATAGGAGGCATATTGTAATCATAATTAATTTCCTCCTCAATAGTAGGTGGACTGAAAATATCATAATCATCATTGCAACCATCATATATTGGAGGTTTGGTATCATCATAAGCAATAGAATAGCTATCTTCCAAAGCTGGGGAACTAAAAAGATCATTTTCATAAAAACTAGCTTCCCCAAGCTTAGACTTTTCCATAGCATTAGCAATAATGGTGTCCAAAGAATTTATACTAACAACATTGCTATTAGCATGCAAATAAAGTTCCATTGGTTTTTTAATTTCCTCTTCAAACACTTCATGTCCTAACTCAAGATAAATACTATAAAGCTCTCAATTTTTTTTGTTGTTTTCCATTAAGCCTAACTAGTGAAAACAAGAAACAAAAAGACAAAATTGCAGAATCTAAAGGAAATAACTTCGAGTACTCACACCAGAAAATAGGCGTTTGCCGTGGGAGTTCTTCTTCTTTAATCCTCCGGTGTGAATACCTTTTACCTTTCCTCCCCAGCAACGGCGCCAGAAAATAGCTTGATGTCTACGCACTTCTATTCTTGTAGACAGTTATTGGGCCTCCAAGTACAGAGGTTTGTAGAACAGCAGCAAGTTTTCCCTTAAGTGGATCACCCAAGGTTTATCGAACTCAGGGAGGAAGTGGTCAAAGGTATCCCCTCTCAAGCAACCCTGCAATCAAGATACAAGAAGTCTCTTTTGTCCCCAACACACTCAATACACTTGTCAGGTGTATAGGTGCACTAGTTCGGCGAAGAGATAGTGAAATACAAGTGGTATAGATATAAGATAACGGTGCTAGAAAATAACTCGATGGCGTGGAAGAGACTAAAGGCAAACTGAAATAAAGATGGAAGCAAGCAAACATGTAACAGATCTAGTAGCAAACGGTGTTTCAATGCTTAGAAACAAGGCCTAGGGATCATACTTTCACTAGTGAACACTCTCTCATATAAATATCTTCTCTTTATGATACTACACTTAACTACTCTCCGGTTGAACACTCTAATCGATGGTAGGGCTATAACAGCACACCTCAAAGTAAGCCTTTCCCATCTAGAAAACCCCACACTATCACCTTGAGCACTAGATGGTTCCAACAAACTGATGGGTTCGTAGCATGGAAAACAAAAAATTTCTACCGCAAGAACGAACAAAACCCAGACCTAATCTAGATAAAAGCCAAGATCTAATCTATTAGACATGTGCAACGAGATAGAAAGGAACTAACCCTCGTAGATCCGAAAGCGTTAACGAGATTAGATCTCGTGGTTGATGTAGTCGATCACTTGCCGATCTCAAGATCGTGTGGACGATCCTTCCGGCGTCGCGTTCCAGCAGCGCTTCCGCAGTTGGTCAAGTGGACGATCCTTCCGGCGCCACGATTCGGCAGCGCTTCCGCAGTCGGTCACACGTGTGGAGTCGAAGCAGACCTTCCTCTCCCCGTTCCAGTGAGCAGCGGAGGTAGTAGATCTTCTCCACGGAATCCCAGCAGCACGACGGCGTGGTGGTGGTGGTGGAGCAGAGAATTCTGCAGGGCTTCGTCTATGCCTGTGCAGAAGAAAGGTGGAGGAGAGAGGCGGCAGAGATTGGGTGTTATGGGAGCAGGGGTGGAGGGGGCACCCCTGCCCCTCTATTTAAGGGGGGTGAGGCGCCATGGGAGGGGGAGTCCTTGTAGGACTCCCCTTCCCTCTAGGCCGGCGGATTGGGGAGTGGGGGGAGGATTCCTCCTCCCCCACGACTCCTAGTCTTGACCCACCAGGACTCCTTGATCCCTTCCTTGGTTTTCAAGCAAACTCCAAGAAACCTTCCAGAACCTTCCGGAATATTCCGAAACCTTCTAGAACCCTCATACAAATACTCCGGAACATTTCCTAACTCAGAAAATGATCCCCAATATATGAATCTTATTCTCCGGACCATTCCGGATCTCCTCGTGATGTCCCGAATCCAATCCGAGACTCCGAACAACATTCGGTCTCCAACGCACATTCCATATCTACTTAAAACAACTTCGAACCTTAAGTGTGTCACCCTACGGTTCGTGAATATGTAGACATGGCAGAGACACATCTCCTATCCATAACCATCAGCGGGACCTGGAGATCCATAATGGCTCCCACATACTCAACGATGACTTCGTGATCGATTGAACCATTTACATACGAAACCAATTCCCTTTGTCACACGATACTATACTTATCCGAGGTTTGATCGTCGGTATCTCCATACCTAGTTCTACCTCGTTACTGACAATTACTCTTTACTCGTTCCGTGATATGTCATCCCTTGTGATCTAGTCACATGCTTGCAAGCTAACTAGATGACATTCCACCGAGAGGGCCCAGAGCATATCTATCCGTCATATGGATGGACAAATCCCAATATTGGTCCATGCGCTTCAACACATACTTTCAGAATACCCAATGACACCTTTATAACCACCCAGTTACAAAGCGGTGTTTGATGTTATCAAAGTACCCATCCGGTGATGGTGATTAACATAACCTCATGGTCGAAGGATTAGGTTACTATGTATTTTAAAGCTTATAGCAAACGAACTTAATGACTTGATCTTATGCTATGCTTACTACGGGTGTGTGTCCATCACATCATTCTCCTAATGATATGATCTTGTTATTAACGACATCCAATATCCATGATCAGGAAACCATGATCATCTATTAATCAACAAGCTAGTTTAACAAGAGGCTTACTAGGGACTCTTTTATGTTTACAAAACACACAAGTATTAATGTTTCCAGTTAATACAATTATAGCATGGGATGTAAACATTTATCATAAACATAAAGATATAATAATAACCACTTTATTATTGCCTCTTGGGCATATCTCCAACACAAACACCACAATTTCATAAAGACATCCAACTCCAATTATAACTCATAACAAGTATTTGTAATCTCTAGCCTAAGTGCCACCATGGTGAGCACGCTGTCACTTTCACACACATGGGGAGAGCAGAGATCTAATAAAGCACTTGAGTAGAAAGGTAGATCTACTAGATTACAAAGCTCATGATCACAATATGATCATGCATAGAGAGAGAGATGAACACATAGCTATCGGTAGAACCCTTAGCCTCGAGAGAGAACTACTCCCTCCTCATCATGGGAATCAGCAATGGTGATGGAGATGGCGGTGGAGATCGATGGAGATGGCTCCGGGGCACTTCCCCGTCCCGGCAGGGTGCCGGAACAGAGACTTTCTGTCCCCCGAATCTCCCCTTCGGTGGCGGCGGCGCTGCGGAACTTTTTGTGGATAGAGGCTTGATGTTTTAGGGTTTTGGTATCGGGAGGCTCTTATAGGCGAGAGGGGAGACCGAGGGGGTGCCAGGGGGCCCCACACCACCTGGTGGCACGGGTAAGGCTAGCCCGCGCCTGGGGGGTGTGGCCAGGCCCTAGCCCTCCTCCGTCTCGTATTCTGGCTCCGTGAGTCTTCCGGTAAAATAGGAACTTTGGCTTTTGTCCCGTCCAATTCCGAGAATATTGATTTTATGACTTCCTGGAACCAAAAACAGCAGAAAACAGGCAACTGGCACTGTGGCATCTTGTTAATAGGTTAGTCCAAGAAATCATAAGAAAAGTACTCCAAAGTGTGGACAAAACACAAGAAAGTAGATAAAACCAAGCATGGAACATCAAAAATTATAGATACATTTGCAATGTATCAGGGGGCTGGCCCACTAGGGCGCCGACCACCCCCTTGGCCCCTTATCCCTCTCTCCTTTCCCTAATGGGCCCTCTCCCCTCCGGGAATTGGCCCATTAAGTCTTTGACCATTTAAATTGATTTTGTCTTTATTAAATAATTATAAATAAATGATTAAATCTATATTTAACATTCATTCACATATTATTCAACCTCCGTGGCTATGGAATACCCTCCACTCCGGACATCCTCCGGACTTACCGAAACCCTTCCGGTTTTCTCTCTACTATTCTTCGGTGATTCTTCCGATCCTATAAACACTTTCTAAGCATAATCAAGCCCATAAGAGTGATACCCCACGGTTCGAGAACACTCCAGACATGGTCGGGACACTCCCGCACCAATGATCGACAGAGGGACCTGGATGGCCATGTGACCCCTGTGCGTTCCACGAAGATCTTTTGTCATTTGAACCGGGACAGACATGTCTTATTCCCTTTGTCTCTCGATACTTGCATTGCCTGAGATCTGATCAATGAGATCACCATGTCATGTTCAATCTCGTTACTGAACAATGCTACTTGACTCGTTCCGATAAGTGATATCCCTGTGATCAAATCACACGCTGTGCAGCTATTGGATATAACTTCTCCGAGTGGGCCCTTGAGTATCTTTCCGTCACGTGGACGGACAAATTCCGCTCTTGACATATATTTCCTCAACGGTTTCCTCCGAGTACCTGAACACACCTTTATAACCACTGTATTACCAAGTGGCGCTTGATGCTATCAAAGCACTCTCGGGAGACAATGATTGATATAGCCTCACGGTCTAAGGAATAGTCTACGAGGATCCATTTCTAATCATCGTAGCTTGAACTTTGTGACATGATCGGGTCACGATGTTTAGGTTGGGTATTGGTTCATCATCTCATTCTCAGAATGAGTTGACTCCATTTCCAACTGGCATAAATGCCACATGATCAGGAAACTTGATCATCTGTTGACCAATGAACCAATGACTAGAGTTTCATTGGGAATCTCTGGTTGTTTATATATCACACATGTACTGATGTTTCCACTCAATACAGTTATAGCATGATATAAAACTTAATCATAAACTATATGAAATATGATAATAGTCCTTATAACTATTTGTCTCTATGGCATATTTCCAACAGTCTCCCACTTGCACTAGAGTACAAATACACTAGCTGCATTTGTTCTTAATCATTGGCACCATATATCCAGTACCCTGAACATGCTTGCTCATGGAAGAGGTTGAGTCTTGGGTCTGTACTTTATAGTCCCAAATCCTTTGCAACTTACTAATGTCACCCTGATTGACATTAATACTTTATCATCACATGATAACATCTATGTGTATGCATCGTCGCTATGGCAGCAGAACGAGGCCTGATTCCAGGAGCCTACAGTGACTTTAGATCAACCTCGAGGGCTTTCTCATGGGCATTGTGCCCTGGGACACATCATTCTACGTTAAAAGCGAACTAGCCCCACCATAACATTATACAACACTTTAGATGGTATCCTTATCTATTATTATAAATGTACTCATCGAAACACTTTTGATTTTCATTCTATAATGAAATATCATTTAAGTTAGGTATTTTAAGGCATTTCAATATTTTACAAATGTTCATGCATTATCAATTAGTTTCAAACAACAAGGATAATTCACATATAATCAAACAAGATATGAACACAAATAGAAATCATTCATAAATGTAGAACAATTGTTTGTTACAAACTGATATGAATAACCGTCTCACAAAATGTGAGACACACTGAAGAAGTTCACAATCTTTTGATTACAATAACTATCAAACACATAAACTAAGTGATAAGTGTTGAGGGAGAGCGTCGTTGACCATCATCATCATGCTCGCCATCAACACGCAATGTCACCTCCTCTCCAGCAAGCACCTCTCATGTAGAAGGACCTGTTTTCAATAAAACAGAACAAGTATCAAATATACTTAACACTGCAAATGTGTTTGCAAGATTATACCATTTATAAAATTGTATATCAAATATATACCTTTGTCATTGATGACCTCAGCGACATTTGGTTCAACCAACACATTCCTGAGATGTGTCACGAACCGGTGGAACTCCATTGGTTCCGTGTCGCCCCTCATAATGCAAGTCCTGACTTGTGCTTGGTAGCTTGGTGGCAGCGACCGCATCACAACGCCATTTGCAAAAGAGCCCATCATCTAGCTATCCAGGAAGTATGCAGGCCTCATGTACACATCATGCATGCGCTCCAAGTGGTCGTCAAGTGATGAGTTTTCCTCCATCTTAATGGAGAGGAAGTCTCCCATAAGCTCATGCTCCCATATGCGTGCTTGTTCCACGAAATATGTCCTAATCTATAAAATTACCGAACGAGGGTTGACATCACCCACGAAAGGCCACAACTCATCCACCATTCCGAAACGCATTGTAACTGAAATGAAGGAGGCTATCTCCCGACGGAGATAGCGGTCTCCCTGCTGCTCTGGGTCTCTAGGTCAATGGGATGATCCACATCCATCCCGTCGAGTATGTAGTCGATGCTTGATGTCTACGCACTTCTATTCTTGTAGACAGTTGTTGGGCCTCCAAGTGTAGAGGTTTGTAGAATAGCAGCAAGTTTTCCCTTAAGTGGATCACCCAAGGTTTATCGAACTCAGGGAGGAAGTGGTCAAAGGTATTCCCTCTCAAGCAATCCTGCAATCAAGATGCAAGAAGTCTCTTGTGTCCCCAACACACCCAATACACTTGTCAGGTGTATAGGTGCACTAGTTCGGCGAAGAGATAGTGAAATACAAGTGGTATGGATAATTATAAGTGGTAACGGTGCCAGAAAATAGCTTGATGGCATGGCAGAGACTAAAAGAAAACTGAAATAAAGATGGAAGCAAGCAAACATGTAACAGATCTAGTTGGGGGTGTTTCAATGCTTAGAAACAAGGCCTAGGGATCATACTTTCACTAGTGAACACTCTCATATAAATATATTATCTTCATGATACTACCCTGATCTACTCTCCGGTTGGACACGCTAATCCATGGTAGGGCTATAACAACACACCTCAAAGTAAGCCTTTCCCATCTAGATAACCCCACACTATCACCTTGAGCACTAGATGGTTCCCACAAACACCACAATTTCATAGAGATGTCCAACTCCAAATATAATTCATAACAAGTATTTGTAATCTCTAGCCTAAGTGCCACCATGGTGTGCACGCTGTCACTTTCACACACATGGGGAGAGCAGAGATCTATTAAAGCACTTGAGTAGCAAGGTAGATCTACTTGATTACAAAGCTCATGATCATAATATGATCATGCATAGAGAGAGAGATGAACACATAGCTATCGGTAGAAACCTTAGCCTTGAGGAAGAACTACTCCCTCCTCATCATGGGAATCAGCAACGGAGATAGAGATGGTGGTGGGGATCGATGGAGATGGCTTCGGGGGCACTTCCCCGTCCCGGCAGGGTGCCGAAACAGAGACTTTCTGTCCCCAAATCTCCCTTTCGATGGCGGCGGCGCTACGGAACTTTTCGTGGCTGGAGGTTGGACGATTTAGGGTTTTCGCATCGGGAGGCATCTTATAGGCGAAGAGGCAAGGTCGGTGGGCGGCCAGGGGGGCACACCACCAGGTGGCGCGGCCATGGTGGACCCGCGCCACCACATGGTGTGGCCGCCCTGTGGCCCCTCTCAGTCTCGTCTTCTGGCTCCGTGAGTCTTCCGATAAAATATCAACTTTGGCTTATGTCCCGTCCAATTCCGAGGATATTCATTTTCTGACTTCCTGGAACCAAAAACAGCAGAAAACAGGCAACTGGTACTGTGCCATCTTGTTAATAGGTTAGTCCCAGAAAGTGTGTAAAAGTACTCCAAAGTGTGGACAAAACATAAGAAAGTAGATAAAAACCAAGCATGGAACATCAAAAATTATAGATACGTTTGCAACGTATCAATCGACCACGTCATTCTCGCTAAGGAGAACGTGGAGACGCGCAACCCATATAGAGAAGTTTGATCCATCTAATCTGAGCTTCTCTCCTTCTAACCAATCAATCGTCAACAGGAAAGGTGGCATCTACATTTATAATTGCAAAAGGAATTTAGACTAAGTTTATAATTAAACGAGTTAATAATAACTCCACTCAGAAACACATATCCCATGAAGGGTTCCTAGTGATAACACGACCCCTATTAGCCACATCTCCCCGATTAACACGACCATCAATGTGGGTTCAAGGGTGGACGCTAAACATCGGTCACATCATTCATGCGACTCGTGCTCGATCTTTCGACCATCCGTATTCCGAGGCCACGCTTCTATCGCGTGCTAGGCTCGCCAACTCAACCTTAGTGTATTCGCTGTGCAACATGGCTTACACCCACTGTATGCGAATGTAGATATGTCTGACACCCAGTCACCCTGGGTAGCCTCATACCGAAGAACTTTCTTGGTGGTGCACACTAAGGGGGAACACAATCGTTGGTAATTTTAACAGGGATCATCTTATTAGGCTACCGTCGAGTATCTAATACTAGCACACAATAAGATATACAAACAATAACATTGAATGTAAATGTGATGTGATATGGTCCTTCATGTCGTGATCTCCATCCATCGTCACCGGATTCTGGCGCCAGGGTTCCGGCGCCGTAGACACCAGGGTACCGGTGTCACTCCGGCGTGGTAGTCCGTCACCTCGGTGACTATCTACTACTACGTAACAAAAGGTAATCACTTTACCTTTGCCATAACCATATCACAAAGCAACGTCCCCCTTCAAAACAAAGTTAGATGCCTCTACTTTATCTTTGCATGTTTTACGTGGCTAAATGGGCTTTCGCACAAGAACTGTTCTTACCTACGAACTTTCAGCACAACCCTGATCAAGTAGTTGTCTCTACTACACCCCTTTCAGGGCCCTCCATTGTAAATGGCATACCAACTAATCCGAGAGAGACAGACACCCCCCTAAGCCACTTTATACGGTACAAGCCATATGTCAAGCGTGGACCAGTCTCGTAAATGAACGCGTAAAGTCGGTTGGGGGCTGCTTCATCAAGCATTACTGCGGTATACACAAGTACACATGGGAGGGTAAAAACTAAGAGATCAACGCCCACACGCTACATCTCCTGTGTTCTACCCGTACTAGCATTACTACGCATAGATCTAGCTTTGATACCACTGTAGGGGTTCCGCGTATGAAAACAATAAAATTTTACCCTACGCCCCTGAACCCCTGATGCTGCCAGGACCTATCTACTAGTAATACAGTAACGGGAGGGGCTTTTCACGAACTTACCCTTGAAGATCGAAAAGCGTTGTCAACGCTCAGGAGAGCGTGGTTGATGTAGACGAGCCGAAGCCGACCTCAAGTTCGTGATGAAGTCCTTGCGCTCCCTTGGCTCCAACGACTTGAGTGCCTCAAGTGCGACACCTCGCGGGGAGTTACACACGTCTGGTGCCTGACGATGACTCCTGCTTCCCCGATCCAGTAGCAGTTGCGGAAGTAGAGCTCCTGGATCCGAATCCCACAGTGCGACAGCGCTGTGCGGTGAAGATATCTCTCGTTCGCGCAGTCCAGACTTGGGACCGCGGTCACGGGAGAGAGAGAGAGAGAGAGAGAGAGAGAGAATATCAATTGGAGGTCCTCCCAAAAGTGAGAAGACCTTTATTGATTATTTGGCCAAATACCCTCACTATATATAGGGGAAGGGGAGGTACTACCTCCCTCAAAGTCCCGGGGTGGGGCTAAAGGAGAGGAGGGGGAGGGGTGGCACCGCCGGCCACCCCCATGGGCCCCGCGCGAGGGGGCTGGCCTACTAGGGCGCCGACCACCCCCTTGGCCCCTTCTCCCTCTCTCCTTTCCCTAATGGGCCCTCTCCCCTCCGGGAATTGGCCCATTAAGTCTTTGACCATTTAAATTGATTTTCTCTTTATTAAATAATTATAAATAAATGATTAAATCAATATTTAACATTCATTCACATATTATTCAACCTCAGTGGCTATGGAATACCCTCCACTCCGGACATCCTCCGGACTTACCGAAACCCTTCCGGTTTTCTCTCTACTATTCTTCGGTGATTCTTCCGATCATATAAACACTTTCTAAGCATAATCAAGCCCTTAAGAGTGATACCCCACGGTTCGAGAACACTCCAGACATGGTCGGGACACTCCCGCACCAATGATCGACAGAGGGACCTGGATGGCCATGTGACCCCTGTGCGTTCCACGAAGATCTTTTGTCATTTGAACCGGGACAGACGTGTCTTATTCCCTTTGTCTCTCGATACTTGCATTGCCTGAGATCTGATCAATGAGATCACCATGTCATGTTCAATATCGTTACTGAACAATGCTACTTGACTCATTTCGATAAGTGATATCCCTGTGATCAAATCACACGCTGCGCAACTATTGGATATAACTTCTCCGAGTGGGCCCTTGAGTATCTTTCCATCACGTGGACGTACAAATCCCGCTCTTGACATATATTTCATCAATGGTTTCCTCCGAGTACCTGAACACACCTTTATAACCATTGTATTACCAAGTGGCGCTTGATGCTATCAAAGCACTCTCGGGAGCCAATGATTGATATAGCCTCACGGTCTAAGGAATAGTCTACGAGGATCCATTTCTAATCATCGTAACTTGAACTTAGTGACATGATCGGGTCACAATGTTTAGGTTGGGTATTGGTTCATCATCTCATTCTCAGAATGAGTTGACTCCATTTCCAACTCGCATAAATGCCACATGATCAGGAAACTTGATCATCTGTTGACCAATGAACCAGTGACTAGAGTTTCACTGGGAACCCCTGGTTGTTTATATATCACACGTGTATTCATGTTTCCACTCAATACAGTTATAGCATGATATAAAAACTAATCATAAACTATATGAAATATGATAATAGTCCTTATAACTATTTGTCTCTAGGGCATATTTCCAACACCTAGGCCACCTGAGCATTCATGGGCTTCAATACTGGACACGTCCTAACTTGTTGGGCCTCTGTTGGGCTGAACCGGGTAGGTCAATCTTAGGCACCCATAGGGCATACCCATGTCAGTAGCCCTCAAGTGTCCATTTGAATCGTCGATTCGAGTGGAGACTATGAAGTCTTCGATTGCCCAAAGTAGGTGCTCTTCATCTGAACGATTCATCGGGTCACATTGTTGAGGTCATAGGAATTGCTGATGTACATGCTTGGCTCATCCGAAGGATCAGGACCAGTTAATTTCTCTTGGGCAAAGACAACGTCATCTACTCAAACTCGAGTCCCCGGACTCGAATACGGAAATTGCTCGTGTAATTCGACTTGTACCGTGGAGGCCTTACAAGATTGAATTCCAGTGATAATGATTAAGTACCCAACGCTCACTCCTATGTGGCACCTCATTGAAGTCCTCGGTGCATAACCAAGGGAGATCTAAAGAAGAACGAATAAACTTCAGCATATCCCATGTCTTGTGTCGCTCGCTTACACACGCCTCACCATATACGCAAGTAAGACGCCACGGTTCCATATCATGAGCCAAAACCAGCGAATCCAAATGGTACTGGGAGTAAGGTAAAATCTTGATGTTTATATTATTGTTCTAAAAAATTCCAATGCCACCACTACGGCCAGAGCTACTGACCGCAAAACTCCAATCATACCCTAGCGTACCTACTAGTATTTCCACCCTACTCCTATGAAGTTGCGTTTCTACCACATAGAGTACTGATGGGGCATGCTCACACGCAAAATCGCAGAGTCCACGAATGGTCGAGTCCATGCCTAAACCCCGGCCATTCCAACTTGAAACACTCATTGCTGCAGGCGGCGCTCCTCCACGGAGCCCACTAAGAGTTTTGCATCAGCATGATCCTTCCCTTGCTCTCCACCACTCGATGTGGACTTTTTATTCAGCTTCCTCTGCTCACTTGGTGACACATAACTCGGTGGTGGTGGAGGTACCGAAGCTTTCCCTCCCTCCTTCTGGTTTTCAGTCATGTCAAGCTGCCTCCTAGCCGAGGGATCTTCCTCTAACCGATCTCTCGCTTGGCCAACGCTAGTTCCCTTAGCGATCTTCTTTAGTGGGCTCATTGATGTGTCATAAAGTTCCTCCTTGTTCCTCTTGTCTAGTCCCGCATCGTATGATGTTCTCTTCTTGGAATTGTTACTATCAGACTTTTCAGGGTTTTTCGGGCACTACTTTCATGTCTGCCTAACTCCTTCAGCACCACGCCTGTGTGTGCTCTCTCCACGGGCTCCTCCACCAAAACCCCTGCCAGCCATGCCTCCTGGACGATCATCCTGACGCGGTACTTGCATGCCCGAGGTTCCTGGTTTCCAGGATGTCTCCTCCGCCTTCATCCATGAGCCAAATTGTAGCTCACTATCAGTAACTCTCCTGTCCCACACTCCATGTACTCGTGTCCCATCAGACCGCAATGCTCGCAGTAGTGAGGGATTTTTTCATACTTCACTTGTAGGAACATGCGGCTCTGTCCTTCCGGCGACAGTGTGGTGAACCTCGTGAGAGGTTTGATTGACTTCAGCTTCACCCGTACACGATAGAAGTCACCACTATCCATGGACACCGCCACCATCTACACACCTTTCACCTCTCCCACTCTTCTTGCCAATTGTGTGATCACCTCCTTTGTCCAGTACAATGGTGGGATCTTGTGGATCTGAATCCAGGCTTGGACTTTGCTTGGAACTTTCGTCGGTGCTGGAGTTGATCCATCAAAAGGCTCGATCATCAGCCCAGAGCCTCGAAACAGCCATGATCCGTCTTCCGTGATCCGCTTCCAGTCATCGAGACAACGTACATGAACCGTGGACAGATTATCCCCAACCTCGCGGAAGGACACCTCCTGTGTTGGGCTCCACGCTGACAACATCGTCTTATTCAATGATTCATGGCTAAATCCTTTTCTCGTAAGGAGCTTAGCCACTGCCATCCAATTAATCGAGGGCAGACTGCCCACTTCTTCCTTCCTGAGAACCACATCGTCCAGCTCTGCCACGTGCATCTTCAGATTCTTCAAGAGCTCACTGACATGAGCGTTTTTCCCTCCATCCTTCCTCGTTCCCGAGTAGGACGACTCAGCCGCCATCTTCCAGTCCCTGTGATCGGTGCTTGAGAGCGAAAAACCCTAAACTCCACACCCTCACCAAGGCCGAGCAACCGGACTAGCCGGCCCCTTGATCAACCCTAGCGAGGAAAGATCGCTCGGCTGCTCTGATCCGGTCGTTACAGTCCTCAGATGATCGGCACCGCAGTCGTCTCATCACCCTAGGAACCCTAGGTCACCGCTGTCAGGATGGCGGTACTTTGTACATTTGGCCATTGTGGCCTCTTTCTCCTACTTTATGAACACATGCATTTCTCATGCATGATTCGGAGACCAGGCTGGATCTTGCTAGGTGGGCTCTAAAACGCCCAACCTATATTACCTTGAGCAACTCATCGGTAGGACTAAAGGTACGTGGGCCGTGTCAAGGACCCCGCACACAACGAGACAGTCCATGGAGGTCGGCTCAAACCGCTCTAGGCCCTCTTGAGCCACACGTGTCGCCGCGCCGGCACACGTGCCGCGGCGAGCTCCAGCTTCTTTAAGTCCGCCGCTCGAACGATCCTCCACACGTGCCACGTACAGCCGGCCACACTACGAGCGACTCCTGCTGCGATTAGGAGTAGTACTCGACACGATGCTGAGGAGGACGCTGCCGAGGCTGGCGTCGGTGAAGGACCGCGTGGTCGACGCGGGCAAGCAGGCCGTGAAGGGCGACGAGCACTTCCCGGCCCTGAAGGGCCACCCTGCCGCGCGCGTCCACGCCCGAGAGTCGGCCGAGAACCAGTCCGGCCTCGCCGCGGCAGAGGAGGAGAAGGGGCGCGGCGGCGGCAAGGCCTCGACGACGGTGAAGGAGTTCCAGATTTACCGGTGGAACCCGGACTCGCCGGGCCGGCCGTTCCTGCAGTCCTACTTCGTCGACCTCGGCACGTGCGGCCCAATGGTACGCTATGTCGGTTTTGCTGTTCGTCGCAACTTTCAGTTCTGAATGTCAACAGTGATCAGGTGCTGGACGTGCTCCAGAAGATCAAGTCCGAGCACGACTCGACGCTGGTGTTCCGGCGGTCGTGCCGGGAGGGCATCTGCGGGTCCTGCTCCATGAACATCGACGGGGTGAACACGGTGGCGTGCCTGAAGGCCGTGGACACGGACACGTCGAGGGCGACGATGATCACGCCGCTGCCGCACATGTACGTGGTCAAGGACCTCGTCGTCGACATGACCAACTTCTACCAACAGTACAAGTAGGTGCCGCGTGGCCACATATATAAGACTGATGTCGTTAAACTTCCCTACAAGCATGGCGTATATATTTGTGTGCTCAATCATGTTAAACGTGCCCGAATGGTTGGTAGGTCGGTGGAGCCGTGGCTGAAGACGAAGCGTCCGGCGGCGGAGGGGCGTGAGCACGCGCAGTCACCGGCGGAGCGGAAGAAGCTGGACGGGCTGTACGAGTGCATCCTGTGCGCGTGCTGCAGCACGGCGTGCCCGTCCTACTGGTGGAACTCGGAGGATTTCCTCGGCCCCGCCGCGCTGCTCCACGCATACCGCTGGGTCTCCGACAGGTACGCTCTACTTTCTAGAGCCTGCACATGAGACGCTGTAATCTGATCAGAAACGGTGTGTGATTTTCTCTGCTAATGGATAACTTGAAGCCGCGACGAGTACGGGGAGGAGCGGATCCAGGCGCTGTCGGAGGGGTGGGACAAGCTGTACAGGTGCAGGATGATCAAGAGCTGCACGGCGACGTGCCCCAAGAGCCTCGACCCCGCCGCCGCCATCTCCTCCTTGAAGACCATGCACCAGCTCCGCAAGGCCAAGCCGTGAAGAAGGGCTGCACGGCGATGCCAATCAGCGGCTCCGACCGGTGTGATTGCCTGTGTAGCGTGTGTTCATCTGGAAACTGCCTCATGTAATCGTGTTTCCTCCAAAAAACATAAAAAAAAGTACGGGCTACAGTACAGAATCCTGGCATGGCCCATTGCATCACAGCTGGATCCAGGGCTCGGTCGACTCCTCCACTTAGCTGGGGGCCTGCGAGCTAATTTGCCCGGTTGCTATTTGCAAGCACGGAGACCGGGAGGCGCCGTGTCATCAAGTCTGCGCCTTTTTTAGTCCCACATCGCTAACCGAGGAACTCGCGCACCAGCTTAAATAGGCACCTCTCAACCCCCGCACCAGCCGAGCCTGGTCGTGCCCGCTTGTAACTCCAGCTGAGGAGGGCTAAAGAGTCGTTATGTGTTTGGTTGTGGGTTCGAAGCCCGTGTCAGAAGCCAGAGAGAGAAAAGGCCGCCTCCGCCGTTCCGTCAGCAGCGCAGAGCCAGAGCACACAGATGTGCTGGTGCTTGGATGCCTGCGTGCTCCTGAAGAGATTACAGGGCCAGACAGAATTCCCAGAAGGGACGAATCACTCTGCTGTTGGACCGAGAGTGCGCGCCGGCCAGGTGACGACTTGGACCGGTTGCGCTCACGCCGCCAGGTGACGACTTTGGTTGGGCTGTGGAAAGAAAGGCCCGGTCTGAAGAGTATACCTCGCAGAAGGGCGAGGCACTCTTGTGGGCCGAGGCTTGCCCAGGTTGAGATCCGCTGGGGTGCTCGACTTGGACCAGGCCGCCGTCTTCCAGAGTGGGAAGACGCGTCTTGAACGACAGAAAGAAATTGGCTGATGAAGGTGGTCGTCTGAATTCTGGTCCCAGGCTGCTTGGCTTAGGCCGGCGGGCTCTGAGATGGGGATCCTTCCTCAGCTCGAAGCCCTGATCCCGCATGCCTGTGGGCTTTCCACGGAAAGGCCAGCCCGCGAGAACTGCTATGGCCATTCTCTAGAGTGAGATGTGGCCTTTGCCTTAGAGGTGTACAAAGGCTTGGCCAGGTTGAGATCCGCTGGGGTGCTCGACTTGGACCAAAAGAAAGGCCAGTGTTGAGACCCGGTGGGGGTGCTCGACTTGGACCACAGAAAGTGATCGACATAGGCCGCCAATTCCGTGCAGCATGGGCTCGCTTACTAACCAAACATACCAACTCTTTTTGCTTTCAGGCTGTGTAGAGGACGAATGATAAGGTTGCTACAATAACCGTGCAAGAGGAAATCGATATTAGTGCGCCACTACAAAAAAAGGGAAAAAACAATGACCTACGCTACCCGGAAAATTGTTTTGGAGCACGGGCTCCAGCGAGCTCTTTTTGAAAATTTTAAAATGCATTAGGTAATTCAAAAAAAATACATACAGGTAGTCAACAAATATGAAATACAAGTCTGTAAATTTTTAATAGAAAATACTTGTAATTTCGGCATAGCAAAAATAAAAATATGAATAATTTGGAAAATGCAGAGGTCCATTCAAAATTACACGGTTGATAACCAGATCTGCATTTTTCTCTTTTTTGTTGAGGTTAAAATACAAGGTGTTTTGATATGATATTTTGCACGTGAGTATTATAAATTATTATTTACATACTGGTATTTTTTAGATTTGTATGAATCATAAAATCTGATATTTTAGAGATCCAAATGGAATACAAAAGGTCAAAAATGTCCGTTCGTTCGTTCTTAAATTTTTTTAAAGTCCTTCAAATAGGACGGGCTCCAAAACTACGCTCTCCTAAGCTACCATGCTATGATGCATGCTACACTACAACTACAGCCCTGTTCATTCCGTGCGAGATTATCTTTTTGCGACAGGCTCGCAACCATGGTCGTTGCAGAGGCTGCCGCTGATCTCCCGCCTCCGGCCACCCTGCCTCCCCTGCGACTAGATCCGGAACCTCCTCCTCGTCCTCTCTCCACCCCGCCTCGGAGCCCACCGCTGCCGTCGCTGAGGTTGCAGCGGCCGACCTCTTCTTCCTCCGCTCCCCATCTACAGCTTCCGCGCCGGCTGTTCTCCCTGGAAGAAGGTTGCAGCGGGATTGGTATTGGCTGGTGGTGGCTCGCGTCCCAGAGGCTGCTACGGTGCTGAATTCTCGTGCCGTCGTCTGCCCCTGCCTTCGACGCCGGACTTCGCTGTCCCCACCTCCACCGCCATGGGTGTCCCTGGGTGAGCTCATGGCGCAAGTTTTGGCCGGTCGGCATGCTGCTACAGCCTCCGGTAGCCCCGTCCCCCGGGTTGCCCGCTGGCAACTTGCTTGACGTGGTCGTGGCCACGACCGCTCCGTCTCCAAAGGCCGTCGCTGTGCTTGTTGCAGCCGCCCTAGCTCGTCGCAGTCGCATGCCTCTGTGGCAAGTGGAGGAGTGTGTGGGCACACAACTTTGAAGCTCTTTTTGCTAAAGAACTTTGCAGCTTGCTTGCCAGTTTAGAGGCGGTTAGCCCTGGATATGGCAATGATATTTGATGAGGGGTAACCTCGGAAATGTCCATGAAGGACTTAGGGTTTTGCGGAAAACAGAACGTTGGAGATTTCGTCGGATGTCACGAAAACAATGGAATCAAAGTCGCCTGAATATTTGGTGAATCTCTTTGTTACAAATCGCTTGGGGATTGTTCGATGCCTTTCCTAGGCTTCTCCCATCCTATATATAATAGGTCGAGTCTTAAAGTTGTATGCAAATAAGTTACATATACATGATTACAACACCAACACAATGTCGGTCTTTGTTCCTCTTTCCTACGATTAACCTCTGTCGGTTGCTTTTTTGGACCTTCATCTTGACTCTTCATGGGCCTCAAGCCTTTTTGCAAGCCTGGTTAACAAATCATAGAGATCCTAGTAATCATACCTATATCACTAGCCCCCGAGACTCTACCTGAACCGTAGATTCGGGTTGAGTCTCAAGGATATGTTTTTAGTTCTTTTTCTTTGTTTTTACTATTTTTAAGTTTTATAGGGATTTGGTACAACGAGCCTGATACATCCGATGGACCGGGAATCAGTTAATTGCTCCTAAGTAAAAACAAGGTTGTCCTACATCAAATTTAAGTCCCCGGGCCTGAACTCGGAATTTATTACTGGCATAATTTAGTACAGGCCGCTAAGGTCTTATCGAATACCGAATCCCAGTTCTTATTTTATCGGGTACCCAACGCGTCCGTCGAGATTTTTTATCGTATAGTAGATACGGATATACTTACTAGCAGAGCGCATTCTTGTGCGATTACGAGGCCACACAGGACGAATCCTGGGGTCTTACCTTCATGTTTGTGAACACGACATTCGGAGTTTTGTCATCTTTGGATGCGATCCGAGATTGTTATATATTTTGTCCGCTCTCCTGCTGGACCGCTAATATTTCTGAATTTTATGACATATTTTGATATTTCATGAAAGCTCCCGATAGGAGTAACCTTTCGAGGATACATAAATGTAAAACTCACAGGTATTTAGGTGATGATTGTCTTTTAGTATACCTACATAACTTTTTTATCGGGTGCACGTCAGCGCTACCAATGGGAGTAGCCCCCCAGGCTATGTTCGAATGCCTGTATCTGGACATAGGCTCATAATTGATGTTAAATTAATCAAGCATATGAAACATCCTTGTGAGTTTATATGAACAAAAATTTAAGTATAAAGGACTTATCTTTATATATATTACGCAACCGTGGATACATTATTTTGACGGATTGTCGTCTAGCCATAGGCCGAAATATTTGTCGTTAAAAGCCGGGCCATATGCCTTATTGAATTTATAAGTAAACGTAAGATCTTTTAAACATAATCGTGTCATAGGTGTGCAACATTCCATGGATTGGAATACTTGACTCTTGTCTTCTTGTCTTGTAGACGATACGCTCCTCCAGGAATTACTTCTGTAACGATATAGGATCCTTCCCAAGATGATTCCAGTTTTTGATGGCCATCTTTTTTGAGTCGAAGAACTAGGACTTCTACTACGAAGGACCTAGGTCGTAATCGTTGACTGTGATAGTTGCATAAGTTTTGCTGATATATGGTGGCTCTCTGTAGGGCTTCAGCAAGTGCATCGACGTCATCTTCAAATGCTTCTATTGATTCTTGTTCATCATATGCAACTACTCTGGGAGGTTCATGTAATATACTTGGACTAGAAGGACGACTTCAACATCGTGGACCAGAAAGAAGGGTGTTTCTTGTGTTGAATTATTTGGGGTAGTTCGCAAACTCCACAGAACATATGGTAACTCATCAACCCATGTTCCTTTTGCTCTGTCGAGTGGTGCTAGAAACCTTTTCTGGAGGCCAACGGTTACTAGACCATTGGCTTTTTCTACTTGCCCATTGGTTTGAGGGCGAGCTACTGAGGCGTAGCTTACCTTGATGCCCATCTCTTGGCAATATTCTTTAAACTCATTGGAGGTAAAATTGGTTTCATTGTCTGTAATGATGTTATTTGGTACAGTGAACCAAAATACTATGGATTTTATGAAATTCACAGCCGAAGTTCCATCTTGAGTGGTGACTGGCATTGCTTCAATCCATTTAGTAAATTTGTCGACTATTACTAGCAGAAAGACATGTCCTCCTGGAGATGACTTGTGAAGTTTACCCACCATATCAAGCCCCCATTGAGCGAAGGGCCAAGCTAGAGATATAGGGTTTAGTTTAGTGGCTAGTGCTCCCGGTTTTGTTGAGAGTCGTTGACATGCTTCACATGTTCTGACTATATCCTTTGCATCTTAAACTGTTGTGAACCAGTAAAATCTTGCCCTGAATGCTTTGGCGGCAATTGCTCGGCTGCTAGCATGATGACCGCAAACTCCTTCATGTATTTCCTTGAGTCTGGTTTTTCCTTCTTCGGGTGTGACACATCGCTGTAACACACCCGAAATACTTATTTAACATAATTCTCCTTTGATTACCTGAAGGCTTTTGATCGTCGAGTGATTCGTCGGGCTTCCGTCACATCCTCGGGTAATTCTCCCCAAGTCATATATGCTATGTATGGCTATATCCATGTAGATTCTATTATCATGACTTCATCAATTTCTAGTTCTTCTTCGATGGCCTCTTCTGTGCTTGTACTGGTTGATGGAGCCCCTGAGTCTTTTCATGGCTTACTCTTTTCCCTGTTTTGGGTGCTATGACCTCAGAAACTCTTTTTGCTTTGATAGAACGCTCATATATTTCTTCCCAAAAAAAACCCGGGTGGCACTAGTAAACATAGACCCGATATTTGCCAAATTGTCGGCTTCTTCGTTGCTTGCTCTTCCTATGTGTGTTACTTTGCATCCGTCAAATTAAGCTTCCATGATGATGTATAGATCGCGGTAGGCAATCATATTGTCGCTGATAGCATCGCACTTGTTCATTGCCCTCTGTGCTACAAGGTTGGAGTCACCAAAGATTATTAGACGAGTTGCACCGTAAGCCTTGGCTATCCGCATGTCGTGCAACAAGGCCTCGTACTCAGCTTCATTATTGGATGCATTCGCAAAGCTCATCCAAAGTATATATTGCATCTTGTCGCCTTGTGGTGATATTAATATGACTCTCGCTCCTGCTCCTTCTGTTCTTTTTGATCCATCGAAGTACATTGTCCAGGCGCTTAAAAGATAAGGTGGACCCGCACATTGTAACTCGGTCCACTCCGTAATGAAATCAGGCAAAACTTACGACTTGATTGCTTTTCGCATCTCATACGTGATGTCCCGAGGAGAAAATTCGATGCCCCATAGGGCGACACGCCTAGTTGCTTCTGGATTATTAAGGATGTTTGAAAGAGGTGCTTCATTGACTACTATGATCAGATGTTCCGAAAAATAATGGCGTAATTTTCGTGTTGTCATAAATACTCCATATGCTAATTTTTGGTAATGTGGGTACCTTTGTTTGGATGGCGAGAGGATCTCGCTCAAAAAATAAACTGGCCTTTGAACAACATGGCTTTTTCCTTCTCCGAGTCGCTTTACAACTAGGACCGTGCTGACCACCTGATTTGTGGCGGCGATGTAAAGAAGTAGTGGATCCTTTTCTCATGGAGACACGACGACTGGAGGCGTTGAAAGCGTATTTTTGAGGTCTTCAAAGGCGTGCAGAGCTTCTCCGCTCCATTCAAACTTATCTGATTTTCTCATGAGGGCGTAGAATGGTAGTGCTTTTTCTCCTAATCGAGCAATGAAACGGCTAAGCGCTGCCACTCGCCCAGCCAGCTGATGTACACCTCATAAATTTGTTGGTTTTTTCATTATCAAAATTGCCTGTATTTTCTCGGGATTGGCTTCGAATCCTCTTGCTGATACCAGATATCCGAGAAGTTGCCTTGCTGGGACTCCAAAGGAACACTTCGTCGACTTTAATTTGATGCAGAACTTGTCGAGGTTGTTGAATGTTTCTTCGAGATCCTTGATAAGTGATGAGCTTTGCTTTGATGTAACTATGACAACGTCAATATATACTTGTACATTTGTACCAATTTGGCTTCCCAAGCAACTCTGCATCATCCGTTGATATGTTTCCCCGGCGTTTTGAGGCCAAAAGGCATCGTTGTGTAGCAGAATACACCATAAGATGTAATGACCATTGTTTTCTCCTTATCCTCCCCTTTCATCCGAATCTGGTGGTATCCTGAATATGCATCCAAAAAGGAAAGACATTCACATCCTGCAGTTGCATCGATTATTTGATTGATTCGCGGTAGTGGAAAGTGATCATTTGGACAATGTTTATTTAATGCGGTGAAGTTGATGCACATCCGCACTCTTTGGTGTTCTTCTTTGGGATGCCTACTAGGTTTGCGACCCACTCTGCCTTCTTCAGTTCCTTTATAAAGTTAGCATCAGTAAGATGATTTAGTTCTTTTCCAATAGCTTTACACTTTGGTTCTGCGAAACGACAAAGTGATTGCTTTACTGGTTTTGCTTTTGGATCCAAGTTTAGTGTGTGCTCAGCGAGTTTCCTGGGAATTCCCGACATGTCAGAAGGTAGCCATGCAAAGATTTCCCAGTGCTCACGGAGGAACTCGATGAGCGTGCTTTCCTATGTGGGACCATGGTTGGAGGCCACAAATGTCATTTTTTTCGGGTCGGTGGGATGGATCTGTACTTTTTTGGTGTATTTTGCAGTGTCAAAGGCCTGGTCGGGATTGACACATGTTACTTCGAGAGGTTCTACAGTGGTTGTTGTTTTGAGCTGCTCAAACTTGGTTGCCATCCCGAAAGATTTAGAAATTTTGTTGAATTCCTGATCATAATTGTCGGAACGTGTGAAGCTTCCTTTTACTGATATGATTCCCTTCGGTGCTGGCATCTTCATGACTAGGTATGCATAGTGCGGTACGGCCATGAATTGTGCGAAAGCCGGGAATCCCAGGACCGCGTGATATTGTGATGGCCAGTCCATGACTTCGAACTCCAGCTTTTCCCACTTGAAATTTTCTTTGGATCAAAACACAATGTCAAGGAACATTTTACCTAAAGGAATTTCAGCTTTACCTGGCACTATGTTGTGGAAGGATGTTTCCGTTGGTGCCAAATTTGCCAATGGGTAGTTCATTGCTCTGAGTGTTTTTGACTAAATCAAGTTTATATGATGCTTCCTGTGTCCATGAAGACCTTACTCATGTCGAACCCACCAATTTGTGCTTCAACTATCAAGGCTAAATGACCCAGTCTTGATACTCGATGTGGGTGATCATCTCTACTGAATGTGATTTCCTGTTTTAACCAATGGAGATACTCGGGTGTGGCTGGTGGAGCCATCTCCACCATGTTGACTTGTCTTGTGATTAGCTTCTAGATTCTGTTGGATGGTCGCACTTTTTGATTCATTGACATTGCTCCCTTTGACCTAGGGTATTAGTTACCTTGATTAGTTGTGTTTTGTGGTTATCCTGCTTGTGGGGGTGGCGCACCGATGGTTAGCATGCCAGGTGTGGATGTTTATCCTCGTATTGCTGCTTCGGTTGCTTTTGCATTGCATAGCTCTTGCATCTTTAAGAATGTTCGGCAGTCTTTCATGAGGTGGTTGGATTGTCTCTTTCCTGATGAGTCGATGTAAAAGTGCATATTATAGGGCCCTTCCAGTATTTGCATTGCGGACATAGGTGGGTCCCGAGATCTTGATTGATATCGCTGTGCTGATTGGCTTCCTCCACCTTCCTGCCTATTGCAGCGGTACCCGTTGTTGTAGTCCTTGTTCTAGTGGTTGCCTTCACCCGAAAAACTAGCTGCGACGTAATTTGGTCACGTGTTTCCGTCATTGTTTCATCATCTCTTGTCGTTGTCGCGTTTATCCCTATCTTCCTCGGGTGAATGTGTTTGTTTGTTGTGTAGCGCATCCTCTCCATCATCCCAACGATTTGCTATATCCATTAACTGTGAAATTGTCTTGGGCTTGACACGCCCCAATTCTTCTATGAATTCTCGGCGACGGAGACTGTTGTTGAAGGCATCGATGGCTCTTTCATCGAATATGGATTTGGGTGAATTTTTTATGATGTTCTGATGAGTGCATATTTGCATCATGTTTTATATTATTATTTTGCACTATAGAGGTAGGATCTTGGTATTTTATGGCGCTCGCACACACATTTTATGTCTGTTTTCACCAGGATCAGGACATATGATGGATATAATGGACACAATTCTCGGAGCAGTTGTACTAAGGAGAAAAGGAGCCAAAATCAATGTAAATCGTTTATTTGGGAAATATCAATAACACCAGAAGAAAACCCGAAGCAAACAGAGGAGACAGATGGTTTAACGACCAACTATACGGCGGGAATAAATTTTCCGGCCGTATAGTTGGCGCCGCCACCGACTCCTCAAATAGTTTCACCCCATGCAACTGGATCGGAGAGACGACATATAGATCACCCAGAAATAACCAAAACCTCACCTCCAAAAGGCATCTGGAGGGGGAACTCGTCCACCGGGGATCCATCTTCGCCCTGCGCAGATCCGGGAGGCTAAGGCATCGATCTTCATCATCAACCGTTGTATCACCACCATCTCCATCCATCCCATCTACATCTTGTCTAGATATTGTTGTAATTTCTGTACTTGTTGTGGATTTATACAAGTACTATTCATCTATGATAGATTCCATTGTTATTGCGATGATGTTGATTGCCTCCATGTCTGAGTAGATCATTAGTTCTTGGGGAGATGGAGAAACCCTAGTATGAGATTAAAATAAGATAAAGTTTATTATGATATTCATCAATGTGACTGACATGGGTATACCCTACAGGTATTCGAGTTTGGTATAAACTGTCCAGGTACGGCAGAAGCCCACGGCGTTGCCAGGGCCCAATGAAGAATTCGAGTGGCCCACGGACTCTTGATTACTTGCAAGACAAGAAGAAGCTTAAGATAGAAAGTTCAAAGGGAAAACCCCAATCTGTAACCGACTCGACCTGCTACCCGAGATCTAGCCTATCTATATAAAGGCTAGGAGGGGGCGGCGAGGAGGACGATCACAACCCTAGTTTCCACAACTCTCGCTAGATTGCATCTATGCGCCCTTGTAATCTTCGATTCCTTCGTTAATTCCAAGAGTAGACAAGCATGAGTAGGGACCTCTAAGAGGCCTGAACCTGGGTAAACCTTGTGTCCCGGTGTGCTTGTTTACTAGCTAACTGATGCCTCCAGCGCTCCCTCCTTCTCCAAAACCCAAGTCCATAGCAATGGGCATTGATGAGTTAAACCCTCGTCAATTGGCGCCGTCCATGGGGATTTGGAGTGCTGATGTTGCGGCTTCTTCGACCCCATCAACCACGATCTACAACTCCGCAACAACGGAGATTTGCCACCTCTTCGGCGCTTTCGACTTCACCGTCCACACGCCGGCCACTCGCCCGGATTTCGAGTCCGTGGGCGACGGGATTAACCTGGCGATCGGGAGCTTCCGCTTCCGCTTCCATGTGGGCCAGTTAGGAACGCTTCGCATGCCTGACCAGCCGACAACACCATCGATTGATCCAGCATCGTGGCTCCCTCCGCCAATCGGCACCCTCAGCGAGCTCAACGCCTCGGCAACAGCTGGGAGCACGGATAGCGACAGCAGTCGTGGATCTGATCTAGGTGACCTAGCCACAGAAGATGGAGCTTACGGCTTCGGATCTAAAAGTTGTGGGGGCAACAGCTTCCCCAACCACTTCATGTGTGTCGTTATCAACGCGGGCAACACCACCGCCAATCGCGATAACACTGGCACTAGATCTGGCACCGGGCCACCAAACAGTGGCATACCCAACGGCGGTTCACCCAATGGCGGCATACCTAACGGCGGCCCTACCAACAGTGGCAACGGCGCACCCATCAACAAAGGAGGAGAGGGAGACCGTTCGGCCACTTCCTTGGCCTTGGAGTCCGCGACTCCGGACTTCTTCACAAATTGGACGCCGTCAGAAGACGACGACGCCGCTCGGCTACAAAGCACATCAGACAAAACTTTAGGGAAAAGGCAACCCCAAAAAAGAAACCAAAGACGAGGTCGTGAATATAGAACTTACCAGCTCAATTTATCAAGGTCAAAGGACTGCTCTGACGACACTTTCGGCAGTCGCAGCTACTTCCGGGAAGGAGGAGCCTTGGCGCGCACAGGAACGACGGGAATTGGCTCCTCTATAGCAATAGAAGGGTCTTCTGGCATTGTCGGCGACGAGGCATCCGCGTCCTCGCTGCGGGAACGCTTGCCAGTGTCCTGGTTGCTGGACTCGGGGGTTCCCTCCTCCTCTTCAATTGGGACGGTTGACTCCGACTCATCCTCTTCATCCACTTCGCGAGGGATAACCCCTTTAGGACGAGGAGGAAAATTGGGAGACACCTTCCAGTCCTGCATTCAGAAGATACAACATTATATATCAAAGCATCATAAGAGCAATCGAATACGGAAACTACTTCATAGTATAGTTATACCTCATGAGGAGGGTTAGAAGCGTCGAAAGGAGGCACGGTTGGTTGTCCTGGGAGAACCTCCTTGGCTGTGTATTTGGTTACCAGTCGCACCCTCTTATCCACCTCACCCGTGGAAATGCCCTCGGAAGATACGCGAGTGACATCATCAGCACCGGTCCAGTAGAACATAGGGTGCACTCTGGCCTGTAGAGGCTGGACGCAGCAATGCAGCCAAGTGCGAATGAGGGCAACGCCATCTTCTTCCTTGCCCATGCGGTTTTCGAGGTCACAGACGCGCTCATAGAGCACCTCTATTTCCCCGGACTCACCGGGCATAATGACGTTCTTCCAGGAATGCCTCCTCTCACAAGTCACCGTGGGATCAAAAGGCGCGAGTCCGTAGTGCTCTCTGTCGGCCTTCTGGTCGCGTATGTAGAACAACTTGTCTCTCCACCCTTGGATGGACGCGGTGAGATTGATGGAAAAATAGGTGATAGAGGAGTCGACGTGGATTCCGCAGCCTCCTACGTGGTAGACTATAGAACCGGACGCTGACTGGTGTTTCATCTTAAAAAGCCTCTTGAAGAGGCCAAAGTGCGGCTCGATTCCGAGCCAGCACTCACAAAAAGTAATGAAGCAGGAGATGTGGAGAATAGAATTTGGGGACATCTGGTGAAGCTGGAGCCCATAGAACCAAAGGAGGCCGTGGAAGAAAGGATGCAAGGGGAGAGAAAGACCTCGGATGATGAACGCAAGGAACATCACCCAGAAACCCGGAGGAGGACAAGAAATTACCTCATCATCGGGCACTCGCGAGTCGTCTTCAGCGGAAGGAAGAACTCCATCTTGGCAATAAATATGAAGCTCAGAAGGCTTGATGATGGACGCCCGCCAGGCGCCATTGGTGACGCGGGTTCCTGCACCCTTCTTCTTCCCAGCGCCGACGCCCACGGTGGCGGCACCACCATTCTTCTTGCTGGTGGCAATGGCGGCCGCGGATCAGCGGCAACGCCTCCCTTCTTCTTGCCCATCTTTCGATGGCGGTGAGAATGGAGGAAGTAATTGGGGAAGACACGGAGCTGGTCCAGCGCTGCGAAGAGAAAAGCAGCAGCAATGGCGATGGAGGTACGAGCAAAGAAGACAGATGGGGAAAATTACCGCAGCTGCGCTGCTACTTAACCTCCTCGCAAATACCATCCAACGGCCAGCAGAAAACCTACTACACGCGTGGCACACATCACCGTCGCCACATGGCGAAGCTGAAGCATGAACCATCCCCCCACTATTCCCATTACACGCGAAAATTTAGGAGACGCAGTTAAAACAGAAGATTACGCACGCCCGGTCAAATCGAAGTCAAAAATAGGACCCACCGCTCGTCGCGTCCCGTCAAAGCCACTCACGCGGGCAACTGAGGTCATCACATCGTCAGCACTGACGTCATCGATTTCAGCAATCGAAGATTTTGACTACTTTAGTCCTTGCTCGAGTCTTCGACTCAACCAAGCACTCAGGGGCTACTCCCATAGGGACCGCTGGTCGTGCACCCTACAATTATCTTTATGCAGGTATATGAACATTGAAGACAAACTAATCACTCCCATAGGGAGCGCCGGAAGCAAATTCGACTGAAACAAGCAACAAAAGATGATAGCAGTCGCAAAAGGTTTTTAGTCCCCGCTTGAGTCTTCGACTCAACCAGGCACTCAGGGGCTACTCCCATAGGGAGTGCTGGTCGCGCACCCTATGATTATTTGTGCATTGTACCGTGTGTTGATAACATCCACACTCGAATGCTATGGTGACTCCGCCTCATGCTTTCCCTACAAAGAGACTGCATCTCCTGGGCCACCCGAATCATCTCTGCAATGAGAAAAAAATTGGATGTCGCGCTTACAGCGTGAAGATAAGACCTGAATAAGGCCTGGCAACGCATCTGCTGCGTACTACCAGAAACATATATGTGCCTACAGGTACGATGAACACGACTCGACGGACGCGTCGAGTGCTCACACTTATACACTGGAATTTGACTCCTATAAGACCTCCGCAGCCTGAGTCGAATTACGCCAACACTTTTCCGAATTCGAGTCTAGGGACTCGAGTTTGAGTAGATTGCGTTGTTTTGCGCTAAGGCAGTTAACTGACACCGATACATCGGTTAAATTAGGCATGTATATCAACAATCCCTATGACACAAACAGAGCACTCGAAAAAATGCTCAGTCATGCACTCGAAAGGCTTCATAAAGTCCCCAGTCGAATCTACGATTCCACTGGACACTCGGGGGATACTGACATGGGTATACCCTATAGGTACTCGAGTTTGGTATACACGGTCCAGATACGGCAGAAGCCCATGGTGTTGCCAGGGCCCAATGAATAATTCAAGTGGCCCACGGACTCTCGATTACTTGCAAGACAAGAAGAAGCTTAAGATAGAAAGTTCAGAGGAAAAACCCCAATCTGTAACTGACTCGACCTGCTACCCGAGACCTAGCCTATCTATATAAAGGCTAGGAGGGGGCGGCGAGGAGGACGATCACAACCCTAGTTTCCACAACTCTTGCCAGATTGCATCTGTGCGCCCCTGTAATCTTTGATTCCTTCGTTAATTGCAAGAGCAAACAAGCAGGAGTAGGGACCTCTATGAGGCCTGAACCTGGGTAAAACTTGTGTCCTTGTGTGCTTGTTTGCTAGCCGACTGATGCCTCTAGCACTCCCTCCTTCTCCAAAATCCAAGTCCATAACAATGGGCATTGATGAGTGAAACCCTCGTTAGTAACCATGTGTTAGATTGTCTTCGTCTTGATGTTGAGAGAAGTCGACCTCTCAATATTTGCAGCTCATGGGGACTTGATGGAGGGAACTACTTGTTGGTAGACAGAGGTGTGTTAGCACTTATAGTGACTATAAAGCTGTTGGGACCCCTTACATATAAACTTGGGAACCGAGGAAACTCATGTAACGCTATCCATGCCATGGTATACTTCCTACGGGATTAAGTACCTTAATAGCGTAGTAATTCGATTGATGTCGATTGCTGACTGTTGTGGTTATGATGATGATGTGAGCAACGGTTGCTGCCTATTTTTCCAAATACGGAGTTCCTCCCACACATACACAGTTGAGAATGTTCATAATAATCATCTTTACCTTAGCTCTTTATAATGCTAGTGGTGTATCCGCTACTCCCTGAGAACGCTTTTTCCCTATTGTAGTTCCAATCACTCTTACATACGCGATACCTACTTTCAGTATTTAGTTACTTTACTTTACTTATTGTTGCTCTTATACCAAAAACCCAAAAACACATTTTTACGCAATACTCGCATTTTATCTTGTCACTTAGAACTTTATTTAGTATTTCTATTGTAATATTTATTTCAAGAGTTATTAGACTTCAGACTCCTACTCCCTGTGGGATCGATATCTTTATTTTGAAACTAGCTACAAATGATCTGTGTGATGGGTTCGTAGCATGGAAAACAAAAAATTTCTACCGCAAGAATGAACAAAACCCAGATCTAATCTAGATAAAAGCCAAGATCTAATCTATTAGACATGTGCAACGAGATAGATAGGAACTAACCCTCGTAGATCCGAAAGCGTTAACGAGATTAGATCTCGTGGTTGATGTAGTCGATCACTTGCCGATCTCAAGATCGTGTGGACGATCCTTCCGGCGTCGTGTTCTAGCAGCGCTTCCACAGTCGGTCAAGTGGACGATCCTTCCGGCGCCGCGATTCGGCAGCGCTTCCGCAGACGGTCACACGTGCGGAGTCGAAGCAGACCTTCCTCTCCCCGTTCCAGCGAGCAGCGGAGGTAGTAGATCTTCTCCACGGAATCCCAGCAGCACGACGGCGTGGTGGTGGTGGTGGAGTAGAGAATTCTGCAGGGCTTCGCCTATGCCTGTGCAGAAGATGGTGGAGGAGAGAGGCGGCAGAGATTGGGTGTTATGGGAGCAGGGGAGGAGGGGGCGCTCCTGCCCCTCTATTCAAAGAAGGGAGGCGCCTAGGGAGGGGGAGTCATTGTAGGACTCCCCTCCCTCTCTAGGCCGGCGGATTGGGAGGTGGGGGGAGGAGTCCTCCTCCCCCACGACTCCTAGTGTTGACCCACCAGGACTCCTTGATCCCTATCTTGATTTTCAAGCAAACTCCAAGATATCTTCTAGAACCTTCCGGAACATTCCGAAACCTTCTAGAATCCTCATACAAACACTCCGGAACATTTCCTAACTCAGAAAATGATCCCCTATATATGAATCTTATTCTCCGGACCATTCCGGATCTCCTCGTGATGTCCCGAATCCAATCCGAGACTCCGAACAACATTCGGCCTCCAAGGCACATTCCATATCTACTTAAAACAACTTCGAACCTTAAGTGTGTCACCCTACGGTTCGTGAATATGTAGACATGATAGAGACACATCTCCTATCAATAACCATCAGCGGGACCTGGAGATCCATAATGGCTCCCACATACTCAACGATGACTTTGCGATCGATTGAACCACTTACATACGAAACTAATTCCCTTTGTCTCGCGATACTATACTTATCCGAGGTTTGATCGTCGGCATCTCCATACCTAGTTCTACCTCGTTACTGACAAGTACTCTTTACTTGTTCCGTGATATGTCATCCCTTGTGACCTAGTCACATGCTTGCAAGCTAACTAGATGACATTCCACCGAGAGGGCCCAGAGCATATCTATCCGTCATATGGATGGACAAATCCCAATCTTGGTTCATGCGCTTCAACACATACTTTCAGAATACCCAATGACACTTTTATAACCACCCAATTACGAAGCGGCGTTTGATGTCATCAAAGTATCCATCCGGTGATGGTGATTAACATAACCTCATGGTCGAAGGAATAGGTTACTATGTATTTGAAAGCTTACAGGAATACGAACTTAATGACTTGATCTTATGCTACGCTTACTATGGGTGTGTGTCCATCACATCATTCTCCAAATGATATAACCTTGTTATTAATCACATCCAATGTCCATGATCAGGAAACCATGATCATCAATTAATCAACAAGCTAGTTCAACAAGAGGCTTACTAAGGACTCTTATATGTTTACAAAACACACATGTATTAGTGTTTCCTAATAATACAATTATAGCATGGGATGTAAACATTCATCATAAACACAAAGATATAATAATAATCACTTTTATTATTGCCTCTTGGGCATATCTCCAATAGTCTCCCACTTGCACTAGAGTCAATAATCTAGATTACATGGTAATGTACCGAACACCCATGGCGTTCTGGTGTTGGTCATGCTTTGCCCTAGGGAGAGGTTTAGTCAACGGATCTGCCACATTCAGATTAGTGTGTACTTTGCAAATCTTTATGTCACCATCTCGTACATACTCGCGAATAGCGTGGAAACGTAGCTTGATGTGCTTCAGCTTGCTATGTGACCTTGGCTCCTGTGCATTAGCTATGGCACCTGTGTTGTCACAGTAGATGGCCATCGGGTCCAACACACTGGGAACCACGCCAAGTTCAGTAATGAATTCCTTCATCCAAACGGCTTCTTGTGCAGCCTCCGAAGCAGCTATGTATTCCGATTCAGTTGAAGATTTTGCCACAACGCTTTGCTTCGCACTCCTCCAGCTCACTGCAGCACCATTCAAAATAAATACGTATCCCGACTGTGACTTTGAGTCATCCGGATCGGTGTTCCAACTAGCATCGGTGTAACCGTTTACAACAAGCTGTTCATCACCTCCATAAGAAAGAACCATATCCTTAGTCCTATTTAGGTACTTTAGGATATTCTTGACCGCTGTCCAGTGCTCCATTCCAGGATCACTTTGATATCTGCTAGTCAAACTAACAGCATGTGCTATATCCGGTCTTGTACACAGCATGGCATACATGATAGAACCTATGGCTGAGGCATAGGGAATATTATTCATCTTTTCTCTATCTTCTGCCGTAGTTGGACTTTGAGTTTTACTCAAGGTCTTACCTGACAACATGGGCACGAACCCTTTCTTGCTATTTTCCATTCTAAACTTCTTTAGAACTTTGTCCAAGTATGTACTTTGTGAAAGCGCTATTAGGCGTCTTGATCTATCTCTATAAATCTTGATGCCTAGAATATATGCCGCTTCGCCAAGATCCTTCATTGAAAAACTATTATTCAAATAGGTCTTGACGCTGTTAAGAAGTTCTATATCATTCCCAATCAACAATATGTCATCTACATATAGTACTAGGAATGGTACAAAGCTCCCACTCACTTTCTTGTAAATACAAGCTTCTCCATAAGTTTGTATAAATCCAAAGTTTTTGATTACTTTATCAAAACGTTGATTCCAACTCCGGGATGCTTGCTTCAGTCCATAAATGGAGCGCTGAAGCTTGCATACCTTGTCAGCATCTTTAGGATCGACAAAACCCTTGGGTTGTACCATATACAACTCTTCCTCAATGTCACCATTAAGGAACGCCGTTTTGACATCCATCTGCCAAATCTCATAATTGAAATGTGCAGCAATTGCTAACAAAATCCTCACAGACTTTAGCTTCGCTACTGGTGAGAAAGTCTCATCATAGTCAACTCCTTGAATTTGTCGGAACCCTTTCGCGACAAGTCGAGCTTTATAGACGGTAACATTACCATCAGCATCTGTTTTTCTCTTAAAAATCCATTTGTTCTCGACAGCCTTACGGCCATCCGGTAAGTCCACCAAAGTCCACACTTGGTTTTTGTACATGGATCCCATTTCAGATTTCATGGCTTCTAGCCATTTGTCGGAATCTGGGCTCACCATAGCTTCTTCATACGTCGCAGGGTCATCAGCGTTGTCCACCAACATGACGTTCAAGGCAGAGTCATACCAATCAGGAGTGGTACGAACCCTCGTTGACCTGCGAGGTTCAGCAGTAACTTCACTTGAAGTTTCATGATTATTATCATTAGCTTCCTCTCCAATTGGTGCAGGTGGCACCAAAACATCTTCCGGTGCTGCGCTACTCTCAAATCCGAGCGAAGGTTCAATAACCTCATCGAGTTCTACTTTCCTTCCAGTCACCTCTTTCGAGAGAAACTCCTTCTCAAGAAAGGATCCATTCTTTGCAACGAAAACTTTGCCTTCGGATCTATGATAGAAGGTATACCCAATTGTTTCTTTAGGGTATCCTATGAAGACGCATTTCTCCGCTTTGGGTTCTAGCTTATCAGGTTTTAACTTCTTTACATATGCCTCGCAACCCCAAACTTTAAGGAACGACAACTTAGGTTTCTTACCAAACCACAATTCGTACGGTGTCGTTTCAACGGATTTAGATGGTGCCCTATTTAAAGTGAATGCGGCTGTCTCTAATGCATAGCCCCAAAATGATAACGGTAAATCTATAAGAGACATCATAGACTGAACCATATCTAAGAGAGTTCGATTACGACGTTCGGACACACCATTACAGTATGGTGTTCCCGGCGGTGTCAACTGTGAAAGTATTCCACATTTCTTTAAATGCATGCCAAACTCATAACTCAGATATTCACCTCCGCGATCAGAACGCAGAAACTTAATCTTCTTGTTACGATGATTTTCCACTTCACTTTGAAATTCCTTAAACTTCTCGAAAGTTTCGGACTTATGTTTCATAAAGTAGACATACCCATATCTACTCAAGTCATCCGTGAAAGTGAGAACATAACGATATCCACCACGCGATGCTACACTCATTGGGCCACACACATCGGTATGTATTATTTCCAATAAGTCTGTAGCTCGCTCCATTGTACCAGAGAATGGAGTCTTAGTCATTTTTCCCATTAGACATGCTTCGCATCTTTCAAGTGATTCAAAATCAAGTGATTCAAGAAGTCCATCAGAATGGAGTTTCTTCATACGCTTCACTCCAATGTGACCAAGACGACAGTGCCACATGTATGTAGAATTATCATTCAATTTTATTCGTTTAGCATCTATGTTGTGAACATGTGTATCACTACTATCGAGATTCAGTAAGAATAAACCATTCATCTCAGGTGCATTACCATAAAAGATATTACTCATATAAATCGAACAACCTTTATTCTCGGACTTAAAAGAGTAACCGTCTCGCAATAAACAGGATCCAGATATAATGTTCATGCTTAACGCAGGCACCAAATAACAATTATTTAAATTTAAAACTAATCCCGAAGGTAGATGTAGAGGGAGCGTGCCGACGGCGATCACATCAACCTTGGAGCCATTTCCAACGCGCATCGTCACCTCGTCTCTTGCCAGTCTTCGTTTATTCCACAGCTCCTGTTTCGAGTTACAAATATGAGCAACCGAACCAGTATCAAATACCTAGGCACTACTACGATTACTAGTGAGATACGCATCTATAACACATATATCAAATATACCTTTCTTCTTGATGTTGCCGTTCTTCAGATCCGCCAGGTACTTGGGGCAGTTACGCTTCCAGTGACCAGCACCCTTGCAGTAGAAGCACTCAGTTTCAGGCTTAGGACCAGCCTTGGGCTTCTTAGCAGGTGCGACAGCTTTCTTGCCGTCCTTCTTGAAGTTGCCCTTGTTCCTAGGCTTGCCCTTTTTCTTGAAATTGGAGGTCTTATTGACCATCAACACTTGGTGCTCCTTCTTGATCTCCACTTCAGCAGTTTTCAGCATGGACGACAGTTCAGGCAACGTCTTGTTCATGCAGTGCATGTTGTAGTTCATCACAAAGTTCTTGTAACTTGGTGGCAGTGATTGAAGGAGACGGTGAATCCCCAATTCATTAGGAATCGATATTCCCAACTCTTGGAGCTTCTTAGCGTACCCAGACATGGTGAGCACGTGCTCGCTAACGGAGCTTCCCTCTTCCATCTTACAGTTAAAGAACTTTTCGGAGGCCTCATAGCTCTCTATGGCCGCGCGAGTCTCAAAAATTAGCCTGAGCTCCTTAATGATCTCGAACGGGTCGTGGTGCTCAAAACGCTGTTGGAGCTCCGCTTCTAAACCATACAGGATGGCACACTGAACTGTGGAGTAATGATTCTTCCGAGTGGCGAAAACATTCTTTTCGTCATCGGTGGCATTATCTGCAGGTGGGTCACCTAGCGATGCATTGAGCACATAGGTCAACTGACCAGCCCTGAGGACGATCTTCAGTCCACGGAACCAGTCCGTGAAATTGCTTCCATTGTTTTTAAGCTTTTCTTTCTCTAGGAACACATTGAAATTGATGGAGGGGTTCGCCATAATCTACAACAATTTGCAAGTAGTTTAGACTAAGTTTATGAAAAATTGAGTTCTAATTTAATCCTTAAACTAAATAGGTGAACTCCCACTCAAAACAACATCCCTCACATTGTCTTAGTGATTACACGAACCAAGTCCACTACACCAAGTCCGATCTTCACGAGAGAAGATGTAGTTTTATCGGCGAACAATCTTCATGTTCATCATATCATTTATATGACTCATGCTCTACCTTTCGGTATTACGTGTTCCGAGACCATGTCTGTACATGCTAGGCTCGTGAAGATAACCTTAGTTTCCGCATGTGCAAATCTGGCTTGCACCCGTTGTATGCACACGTAGAATCTATCACATCCGATCATCACGAGATGCTTTGAAACGACGAGTCTTAGCAACGGTGCCAACTAAGGGTGAACACTTTATTACTTGATATTTAGTGAGAGGGATCATCTTATAATGCTACCGTCACGATCTAAGCAATACAAGATGCATAAAGGATTAACATCACAGGCAATTCATAATTAGTGTGATATGATATGGCCTTTTCTTCTTGCGCCTTTGATCTCCATCTCCAAAGCACGAACATGATCTCCATCATCACCAGCATTGCGTCAAGGTCAGTGGCGCCGCTTCATGGTTGTCCATCATCACTAGCAACTATTACAACTACTTGGAATAAAGCTATTACAAGATGAATAGACATGCAGGTCTTAACAGAATTAAAGACAACCATTAGGCTCCTGCCGGTTGCCATATTACAACAAGGATCATTGCATACATCAAATACAATCACAATCACATGATGGCCATATCACATCACAAAACCCTTGCAAAAACAAGTTAGACGCCTCTAATTTTCTTTGCAATTTTTACGTGGTTTGGGGCTTTCGCATAAGACCGATCTTACCTACGAACAAGAACCACAACGTTGATACAAGTGTTGTCAGATGCTCATTGTAAATTGAATCTTAACTATGGCGGGAGAGACAGACACCCGCAAAGCCACTTGTGCAAAGCAAGTTGCACGTCAAGCGTGGAGCAAGTCTCATGTGCGATGACATGTAATGTTAGCCCGAGCCGCTTCATCCCACCATGCCGCAAGATGCAAAGTACACGCTAAGTCACCGACAACAAAAGCATCAACGGCCACAAAAACATTGTGTTCTACTCGTGCAACAGATCTACGCATAGATACGGCTCTTATACCACTGATGGGTTCGTAGCATGGAAAACAAAAAATTTCTACCGCAAGAACGAACAAAACCCAGATCTAATCTAGATAAAAGCCAAGATCTAATCTATTAGACATGTGCAACGAGATAGATAGGACCTAATCCTCGTAGATCCGAAAGCGTTAACGAGATTAGATCTCGTGGTTGATGTAGTCGATAACTTGCCGATCTCAAGATCGTGTGGACGATCCTTCCGGCGTCGCGTTCCAGCAGCGCTTCTGCAGTCGGTCAAGTGGACGATCCTTCCGGTGCCGCGATTCGGCAGCGCTTCCGCAGACGGTCACACGTGCGGGGTCGAAGCAGACCTTCCTCTCCCCGTTCCAGTGAGCAGCGGAGGTAGTAGATCTTCTCCACGGAATCCGAGCAGCACGACGGCGTGGTGGTAGTGGTGGAGTAGAGAATTCTGCAGGGCTTCGCCTATGCCTGTGCAGAAGATGGTGGAGGAGAGAGGCGGCATAGATTGGGTGTTATGGGAGCAGGGGAGGAGGGGGCGCCCCTACCCCTCTATTTAAAGAAGGGAGGCGCCTAGGGAGGGGGAGTCCTTGTAGGACTCCCCTCCCTCTCTAGGCCGGCGGATTGGGAGGTGGGGGGAGGAGTCCTCCTCCCCCATGACTCCTAGTCTTGACCCACCAGGACTCCTTGATCCCTATCTTGATTTTCAAGCAAACTCCAAGATATCTTCTAGAACCTTCCGAAACATTCTGAAACCTTCTAGAATCCTCATACAAACACTCCGGAACATTTCCTAACTCAGAAAATGATCCCCTATATATGAATCTTATTCTCCGGACCATTCCGGATCTCCTCGTGATGTCCCGAATCCAATCCGAGACTCTGAACAACATTCGGCCTCCAACGCACATTCTATATCTACTTAAAACAACTTCGAACCTGAAGTGTGTCACCCTACGGTTCGTGAATATGTAGACATGATAGAGACACATCTCCTATCAATAACCATCACCGGGACCTAGAGATCCATAATGGCTCCCACATACTCAACGATGACTTTGCGATCGATTGAACCACTTACATACGAAACTAATTCCCTTTGTCTCGCGATACTATACTTATCCGAGGTTTGATCGTCGGCATCTCCATACCTAGTTCTACCTTGTTACTGACAAGTACTCTTTACTCGTTCTGTGATATGTCATCCCTTGTGACCTAGTCACATGCTTGCAAGCTAACTAGATGACATTCCACCGAGAGGGCCCAGAGCATATCTATCCGTCATATGGATGGACAAATCCCAATCTTGGTTCATGCGCTTCAACACATACTTTCAGAATACCCAATGACACTTTTATAACCACCCAGTTACGAAGCGGCGTTTGATGTCATCAAAGTATCCATCCGGTGATGGTGATTAACATAACCTCATGGTCGAAGGAATAGGTTACTATGTATTTGAAAGCTTACAGCAATACGAACTTAATGACTTGATCTTATGCTACGCTTACTATGGGTGTGTGTCCATCACATCATTCTCCTAATGATATAACCTTGTTATTAATCACATCCAATGTCCATGATTAGGAAACCATGATCATCAATTAATCAACAAGCTAGTTCAACAAGAGGCTTACTAGGGACTCTTATATGTTTACAAAACACACATGTATTAGTGTTTCCTAATAATACAATTATAGCATGGGATGTAAACATTCATCATAAACACAAAGATATAATAATAATCACTTTTATTATTGCCTCTTGGGCATATCTCCAACACTGTGCACTTGCAGTCATCAAGCTATTTTCTGGCACTATTATCGGGGATCTAAGCGTTGTAGCTCTTTTAGTTTTTGCTTATTTATTTTTGTCTTGCTAAGTTTTGTTTTGAGTTACAGGTTTTCGCCAACATGATGGAGTTTGAACATATGACTAGTGCTAGCCCACTCAGCCACTTTGGGAAGCCCTATGATATTTATAAAAGAGATAACACCAATGAGAAGACAAGGGGGTTTGAAATAAATTCTCTATTACTTGGTATTCTACACAAGAAGAAATTTACTGGAGATGAAGAAGATCCTGGTCCATATGAGCATATTGCATGTTTCAAACATATATGTGGCACTTTTCAATTAATGGGATATACTGCTAATGAGGTAAGTGTTAAACTTTTTAGTCAGACTTTGACTAGTACAACTCTCTCATGATATAGATCTCTACCCCTAGAAGCCACTACTACTTGGGATAATTTAGCCTGTGAATTTCTAGCAAAATATTATCCATTATCAAAATCTTTTTGAATCAGGCGTATTATAATGACTTGGAGGAACCGTCCTAATGAAGGACTAGTAAGAGCTTATATCTTATTTAAAGATTTACTATGTTTATGTCTTCATCATGATTTGCCTGAATGGTATTGATTGCATAACTTTTATGGCAGTTTAATTGAACCTAATAAAATTGAACTAGACTCTTTCGCGAAAGGAGCCTTTATGAATCTTCCTATAACTAAAGCTTGGGATTTACTCAATAGAATTTATGATCATAGAGTTTCATGGAATTTTGGTCTAGGAAGTGAAGGAGGCGTAGAAATAGAGTATGATTGTATTCATGACTATAATAAAAAAGCCATGTTAAAGAATTATCTAAAGAACTTTATTTGGATTCAGATCTTGTGTTTCAAGTTGTTAAAGCTTTTACAGAACATATCAAAGATCCAAAAGAGGGTTCGGTCAAGTATGATCCACCACCTGAACCTGAGAAGAAGAGAGAAGTTAAAGCAACACTGGCCTTGCTAGAACCAATAGATGAGATACATTTCCCTAACACTGCACAAAAGCATATTTTTGAATATGAACATGTCAAAGCAGTATAGGAGAAGAAGGAAGAGGAAAGTATGCCAGAAGTCATGGAACATCTGGAAGAAACCAAAGATGAAGAGGTAACCAAGGAAACAATTATGGCTATGTATGCACATTGTAACATAGTTGAACTCGGCGAAGAGACTTCTGTATTGGTTGAAGGTAAAACAAAGGTAAAAGATGTGGGTAAGCCTATTCTTCCCTGCATATTTAAGGAAACCTCACATTATGGTTTATGCGATCTTGGCACTGAAGTTAATGTTATATCTTATGATTTCTATTTAGAAATAAAACAAGAGATAGAACCGGCTACAATTGAAAATATTGATATGACAATCATGTTAGCCAATAAAACTCTTAGAATTCCAATGGGAGTAGTTGAAGATGCAACTGTCACAATTGGCAACAAAAACTTTCCTATCGATTTTGTAGTTGTTGATATGCCAACTGACACTCTTTTCCCAATCATATTTCGAAGAAACTTTTTGAGTGATATAGGTGCCTATGTTGATTTCAAAAAGGAGATTGTATCTCTTAAGCTTGGGGGAGCAGAAAAATAATTCCACTTTTCCAAATTTAAAGACAGGCCTCCACCAATACAACAAGAAGAGAAAGAGAAGACTATTGAGGAAATGGCAGCTCTTTTCTTCAGTAATCAAGAAGAAGAAATAAATGAAGACTCAAATTATGAAGAAATAGTCATGGAGGACAAGTCCCTAGAAGAACTAGAAGATGAACTCGATTCACTTCCCATTATGGGGCCTCCAACTAATGAGGCTTTCGAAGAGCCAAAAAAGAGAGGGGACGAAGAATTACCACCCCCAGAGTTGAAGACTCTACTAGATAATCTTAAATACAGATTTTTAGATGATACAAATAAATTTCCTATTATTATTAGTGCTAAAATATCAGGAGAAGAAGAAGAAGAAATCATGAAAATACTTAAGGAGCATCGCAAGGCCTTTGGGTACTCAATGGATGATTTGAAGGGCATTAGTCCCATGATAGCCGTCCATCGAATATTCATGGAAGAAGGTGTTAAACTAGTTGTGAAATTTAATAGAAGATTGAAACCTGAAATGAAGGAAGTGGTAAGAAAATAAATTGTATGTATACTAGACGCAGGTATAATCTATCTCGTTAATGAAAGTGAATGGGTAAGTCATGTTCATTATGTCCCTGAGAAGGGATGTTTTACTGTTGTTCCTAATGAAAATAATGAATTAATACCTACTAGAACTATTGTTGGACATATGATGTGTATAGATTTCAGGAAACTGAATAAAGAAACTAGGAAAGATCACTATCCTTTATCGTTCATAGATCAAACTTTAGAGAGGTTAGCAAACCACACTCATTTTTGCTACTTGGACAGATACTCTGGTTTTTCTCAAATAGATGTTCATCCTGATGACCAACTTAAAACGACTTTCATTAGTCCTTATGGTTTACATGCTTACCGACGTATGCCTTTTGGTTTATGTAATGCTCTAGTTACTTCAAAGATGCATGACTGCTATTTTTGCGGATTTTATAGAACTGATAATGGAAGTATTTATGGATGACTTTTCTGTCTATGGAACTTCATTTACTAGTTGCTTGGATAATCTCAAAAGGGTTCTACTACGTTGCGAAGAAACCAATCTTGTCCTAAACTGGGAGAAGTGACATTTTATGGTCAAAGAAGGCATAGTCCTTGGACATAAGGTATTAGGTAAGGGAATTGAAGTGGATAGAGCTAATGTTGAGGCCATAGAGAGAATGCCACAACCTAGGGATATAAAAGGTATAAGAAGTTTCCTTGGTCATGTGGGTCTTTATAGAAGGTTCATTAGAAATTTATCTAGAATACCTAAGCCTTTGACTAACCTCCTACAAAAGGGAGTAAGATTTAATTTTAATGATACATGTCTTGTAGCCTTTGATAAACTCTTGCTTTATCCTGTGCTCCTATCATTAAATCACCTATCTGGGATATGACTTTTGACTTAATATGTGAAGCTAGTGATGATGTTGTAGGAGTAACTCTAGGACAACACATTGGCCGCAGATTTAATATCATACATCATGCTAGTAGAACTCTTAATGGTTCTCAAAAGAATTATCCTAAGGAAGAAAGGAACTATTTGCTGTATTTTTCTCTTGTGATAAATTTCATTCTTATATAGTTGATGCAAAAGTTAGAGTTCATACGGATCATGATGGTTTAAAATAACTCCTTGGCAGGAAAGACCATAAGCGAAGACTGATCTGTTGGATTCTTTTACTTCAAGAATTTGAGTTGCATATTATGCAGAGGTAGGAAATAAAGATGTTGGATGTAGTGTCCATATTTTCCCAGCAAGATACCAATCTTATTGAGAGGAACTTTAGTCCTGGTGATTTTCTCTTACGAGAATTATTCAATGAACTAAGGTTAATTCCTCCAAAAGAGAAGAAGTCTTTGTTGTTGGGGGAGCTTGTCATCCCATAATAAGTAAACGGTAAGTTCAAGGTAAGTGTTCTTACTCAAATAAGTGATTTGTTTTCATAGATTATACTCCTAAATTTTTTGCCTTTGATTTCCTTGTGTTTTTCTAAAGTTTTTGGAGGTTTTTACCAACTATACGGGCGGAACTTTATGACCAGAGAGAAAGCTCCTGTCGTATAGTTGGTCGTTAAACCCTCTGTATCTTCTATGCAAATTTGTTTTCGATGCCTGAATCTATATGGGCACAACTATACGACGGGAATAAAAGTCCCGACCGTATAGTTGGTCATTGGACTCTCATACACTTTTCGATTCTGATGTCTGTATCTATACGGTCACAACCATACGACCGGAATAAATATTCCGGCCGTATAGTTGGTCGTTAAACTATCAAATGTTTTCGTTTGCTTTTTCATTTTTTCCGAATAAAAAAACATTTTTGTCGGTTCCAAGTCGTAACTTAACCGACCTAGACTCGAGATATTTGGAAATATCTGCCCGAAACCAACTATACGGCCGGAGCTATATGGGTCGCGCCCGTATAGTTGGTCGTTACGTGGCAGGACTCCTCCAAATCCGCGATTTGTTTTCCTATTTCGTTCAGATTCTTTTCTTGGTCAATAATTTGGTGTTTCTCATGAGTTCTACCGACCTTTGACCCCCCTTATGTATTGCCCTTGTGTTTCTCTCTAATCATAATCTTCAAGAACAAATCTAGCAATTGCTCTGTCCCAGGCCTTGGAAAACCCATGGAGCTCATTGCTCCTTCCAGGGACCGCTCTAGCAGCCCATCCATGGAGGACGGTGATGAGGAGGTGGAGAGGTTTCGCCCAGGGTACAAGGAGTACATCGAGCGAGGCTACTACAACAACGATTCAGATGATGATGTGGTTAACGTCTACATCCGCTGTGATGTCTACGATCCCTCGGAGATCAATTGGGCGACAATGAAGAGAGCTCAAGAAGAGAGAGAAGGTCACAAGCCGCATGGAAAAGGGCACGTGGATACGGTCAAGTTCATTGCCACAGACCCCAAGCCACACAAGCGTAAGGAATTATCTAATATTGGTGCAGGTGCTAGCAAGGGAGTGAAGGCACCACTCTCGAAGCCAACCATTCATGCTCGTATGAAGGTTAAGCCTCAAGAAGAGTGGAGGTACGGTTTCCACTTCCTCGATCCATCAATTATGGATGAGGAAGAAGAAGTTGTCCCCGGGACCAAGGATCGCGTGCAGGAACTAGAGATATATCAGAAGCCTCATCGTGTTGAAGTCCCTCACCGCCTCAAGGAGATGGAGAAGAAGGAAGACCTCCTCCCATTGGTGACTAAGCTCGCAGATAGAGTGAACACTTTGCAATCTGATTTGCGCAGGTGCTACAGCCGCATCACTGCTCTAGAGGATACCAACAAGAAGCTACGCACCGCGGTGTTGCATGACATGGCACCACAGTGATCTACAATAATCACGGTATCAAATAATCGCAAGGGATTATTTGATCCTGCCTAGCTTGATTCCAAGCTTGGGGAGATCTTTAAGACCTTGTAATCTATCTTATAAGTTTTATATTACTATTTTAGTCTTGCATTAGTTCAAACTAGAAATAAAGTTTGCATCATTATAATTTCCTTCAGGAATAGTCGATCCCTTTTATGAATTTCCAAGTTATTATTATATATGGAGCAATATTGAGTTTGTGCTTATCTTATTGGATATGAATGGCTTGAGTATAATTTTACTTGGACTTGATGATAGCAATAGGAGTCTTCCACACCATTGGTATTAATGGAACATATAAATATAATTTGGTCAATATGTTGTAAGTTTATGGTTTGATTTACAAAGAGAAATTATCTATGAAGTTAAGTTGAAAAAGAAACCTTGAGAAAAGGGGGGAAATGCTGTCAAATTAGAGTGAGATCAAGTCGAGGTAGAATCTTCAAGTCATAAAAATGCTTCATATACAATTGTAATTTGATAATTGAGATTGTTAAACTTTGAATTCCTACATGAAGCAGAATGTATGGCTAGCTCCTTTGCACATCACTTAAACAAAAGTGTGAGCATATACATACAAAGAAAAGAAAAGAAGAAAAAGAGTGAATGTGCAAAGAGCAAATAGGCATACACCACCAAATTGTAGTATGACAAAGCGACACTTTTGAGATTTTAAATCCCAAGTGAATATGTTAATCCTAAAACACCTAGGACTACCTCGCTAACTCATTCGGTTGAACCGGATAATTTTACATTATGTTGAGATTCATCTCTTGTGAACTATTGATCACTAAGGTGTGGAAGCCTGCTAATACTATTCAAATGGTTCGAGTAAGGTACTATTCATGAACGTATTCCTATGTATCATATATGATAAGCACATGCTGCAACTGCGTCATTTATTTTATCGACTCAGCTTCATGAACATGAGGATCACATCCATTAAGCTAAACTTGCTCGGGACGAGCAAGAGTCTAAGCTTGGGGAAGTTGATGAGTGCATATTTGCATCATGTTTTATATTATTATTTTGCACTGTAGATGTAGGATCTTGGTATTTTACGGCGCTCGCGCGCACATTTTATGTCTGTTTTCACCAGGATCAGGACAGATGATGGATACAATGGACACAATTCTTGGAGCAGTTGTACTAAGGAGAAAAGGAGCCAAAAAACAACGTAAATTGTTTATTTGGGAAATATCAATAACACCAGAAGAAAACCCGAAGTGAACAAAGGAGACAGACGGTTTAACGACCAACTATACGGCAGGAATAAATTTTCCGATCGTATAGTTCCCGCCGTATAGTTGGCGCCGCCACCGCCTCCTCAAATAGTTTCACCCCGTGCAACTATATCAGAGAGATGACATACAGAACACCCAGAAATCATCGAAACCTCACCTCCGGAAGGCATCTGGAGGGGGAACTCGTCCACCGAGGATCCATCTTCGCCCTGCACAGATCCGGGAAGCTAAGGCATCAATCTTCATCATCAACCACTGCATCACCACCATCTCCATCCATCCCATCTACATCTTGTCTAGATATTGTTGTAATTTCCGTACTCGTTGTGGGTTTATAGAAGTACTATTCATCCAAACCATTTGTTCGAGGTTTCTTTTTCAACTTAACTGATTACATAATTTTTCTTTGTAAATCAAACCATGAACTTACAACATAGTGACCAAATTATCTTTGTATGCTCCATTGATACCAATGGTTTGGAAGACTCCTATTGCTATCATCAAGTGTAAGTAAAATTGTACTCAAACCATTCGTATATCCAATAGGACAAGCACAAACTCAATATTGCTCCATATATGATAATAAACTCGGAATTTCATAAAAGGGATCGACTATTCCTGAAGGGAATTCTAATGATGCAAACTTTGTTTCTAACTTGAACATGCAAAAATAAAATAGTAATATAATACTTATAAGATACATTACAAGGTCTTAAAGATCTCCCCAAGCTTGGAATCAAGCCATGCGGGATCAAATAATCCCTTGCGATTATTTGATACCATGATTATTGTAGATCATGTTGGGTTCGCAACATAGAAAACAAAAAATTACCAACGATGGGAACTATACGCCAAGATTTATCTACTAGATACAAGAAACGGGTGGATATACATCCATAGAGAACTTAACCTCGAAGACAACAAAGCTTTGTTAATGAGTTAGAACTCGTGGATGATGTAGTTGTACACTTGCCGATCTCAAGATCGTGATGAAGTCCAGCAGGTCCGGCTCTAGCACGTCCATCAGATCCAGCTCCAGCAAGTCCAGCACCACCAAGTCCAGCACCGCAAAGCAGCGGTGCATCCGTGATCGCACACACGTTCGGTACCCCGACAACCTCCATCCCTCGCTCTAGCAAAGCAGCGGAAGCAGCAACTCCTTTCCAGATAAAGCCATCGGGAACATGTATCTCGCTAATCCGAGACCATGGGGAATAACTAGAGGGGGAGAGAGATCCTTCACGAGGAGGTGTATTTTGTGAGGAGGAGAGGGGGGCCTTTTATAGGGGAGAGGGGGGCACCCAAGGGCCATGGCGTGACAGCCATGGTGGTGCCCCCACCTCTTAGACATTCATGTGGGTGGAGTTTCCACTCCCATAAAAAGCCTCCACTCAAAATTCCACTCACACATGCATTAAATTTCCACCAAATTTAATGCAAGGTCTCATAAAATAAAACTATTTTATTTATTTTATTCAGAATTTTTAATTACATTAATTAACAAACATTCACATAAAACCCCCTGCAACATTTCAATATCACATGCAGAACCAGTTTCTGCAATTTGACCCGAAACAATTCTGGTTTCCATCGAAATGATTCCAACGCTTTCTTAAATCTTTATCTGAAACATATTTGCTCCAAATGGTGTCGGTATCCCTTAAGTGTGTCACCCTACGGTTCGCGAATAATGCAGACATGATCGAGACCCCTCTTCGATCAATGATCAGCAGCGGGACCTAGAGATCCGTACTGACTCCTACATATTCAACGATGACTTTTGTGATCGTGTGAACCTTTAACGTCGTAACTAAATCCCTTTGTCTCGTGATATATTACATGTCCGAGATTCGATCATTGGCATCCAAATACCTAGTTTGATCTCATTACCGACATGAACTCTTTTCTCGTTCACGTGATATAACATTATAGTGATCACATGACTTGCTTGCAAGCTATTTCAATGTGATATCACCAAGTGGGGCCAGAGTATATCTATCCGTCATCAGGATGGACAAATCCCACTCTTGATCCACGAGCCTCAACATAACACCTTCGTAGCACTGAACCCACCTTTATAGTCACCCTGTTACAGTGTGACGTTTGATGTTATCAAGATACTCTTCCGGTGTTAGCAATTAACATGATCTCATGGTCTAAGGACTAAGATTACTTTGTATGATGTTATAGAAATATAAACATAATGACTCTGATTGTAATGCTATACTTCAGATGAATGTTCATCACATCATTCCACCAATGTTGTGACCTCGTTATTAACAACATCCAATGTCCATGATCAGGAAACCTTGATCATCTTGTTAATCAACGAGCTAGTTTATATGAGAGGCATTACTAGGAACTTTGTATTTTGTTTATTAAACACACATGTATTAACGTTTCCAATTAATACAATTATAGCATGCAAAATAAACATTTATCATAAACATGGAATAAGATAATAACCACTTTATTATTGCCTCTCGGGCATATTCCCTTAAGTCCACCACTTGCACTAGAGTCAATAATCTAGTTTGTAAACTTGTATATACAACACCTAGGTGTTGAATATACGCATTTTCTAGTGGTTAACATAATCTCCGGATCTGACACTTTCAGGTCTGTGTGTATTTGCATGTCTTTGTGTCTCTACGCATCACTCATTCTCAAATGAGATGGCATTGTATAAATTTGGTCCTTTGGTGAGACCTTTAGTTCGTTCAGGTTAAAATATGTTGATATTATTGTCATACAATATATCTTCATCGTATTAGCCCACTTTGAACCACACCTAGTTTGATAACAAACTACTTAACACAAATTCCCTCCTTTGCTGCTACTATAGCAGTCATATACTTAGCCTTTTGTTGTAGTATCTGTCACAATGCCTCAACTTTGGAACTCATCCAAATCCATCATGGAACATCCTTTCCATTACAATGTGCCACCCATAGTCTAAATTGAGATAAATTTAAATTGTATCTTGTGACAAAACTAGTATCAATGTAACACTTTACAATGAACTACCTTCAACTATTTGTCACTTATACATGATATATCCTTAGTTCTTCCAAAGCTCATAAGAATATCTTTACTATCGTCCAATGATCATCTTATGAATCATTCTGGTATGTGCTCATAACATTTAGAGCATAGGATATATCTAGATATATACATATCACGGTATAATCGATCAAAATATTCATGTGATTTTACTCACCAAGTGTTGAAACACTTGAATCTTGATACAATCCTTTCCATGCAGCAATAACCTTTCTTGTTGTTTCCATATTGAACCCTTTCAATATCTCATATATGTACGTCTAGCATAACCATATTAGCGCCTCAATCTATCCATATAGACATTGATGCCAAATATTCCAGTTTTGCCCAAAACTTTCATCGAAATCCTATTTTAATGAAATTCTTAACTTGTGTCAATAAAAGATAGATCATTTCCAATCAACAATGTGTTCCCTACATAATGTATTAGAAATATGTCTCAGCGCTCCCACTTAATTTCTTGCAAATGCAAGCATCTTCATCATCTCTGATGAATTTAAACTCTTTTAACAGTTTCATCATGGTGAAGATTCCAACTCCGCTATGCCTACTTCAACTATTGAAGTTTGCATGCCCTTTTAGCACCCTTTGAATTAACAAAACCCTTCGGGCCGTGTCTTGTACACGTCCTAGGTAACCATTATATTAGAAGAACATTGTTTTGTTTGTTCAACTACCATACATCAAATTATATGTAGTGGTTGCTACATTAATCCGTCAAGACTAAATATTGCTATGAAAGATTAAATCTTGTCATAGTCAACTCCTTGAACATTGTCGTAAACTTCTTTCCCACATGTCGACTATTTCATAGATGTTAAACATCCATGTCTATTTGTTTATAGATCCAAACATGACTGATAGGCTTCACGCCTTTCCGGAGGGTCTTCCAAGTTCAGAAACTTGATTTCTCGTGTATGGATACTATCACGGATTCTATGACTTCTAGTCATTTCATGGAGTTGGGGCCCATCATCGCTTCTTTTCATGTAGTCGGTTCATCATTGTCAAAACAATAACGACTTCTGTTTCAAATCTTACTATTTGATTCTTACCGACCCACATGGTTCAATAGGAACTCTAATCTCCAAGATCACACCCTTTGTAATCACGGGAGCCATGAGCATTGTGGCCGCCACCGGGACACTTTCCGGCGCTGCGCTACTTAGCACATATAGCTAAGGTTCAACAACCTTATCAATGTTCTGTTGTCCTCCCACTTAAGTTTTCACGAAAAATCCTTCTCAAGAAACTTGACGTTCCAAGCGACAAACTCTTTCGTCCTCGGTGTTATGGAGGAATTCCCAACAAATTCTTTGGGATAACCTACAAAGACGTGCTTGTCATACCAAAATTTAAGAAAAGACAATTCGAGTTTTATCCCAAACCATAGCTCATATGGTGTCATTTCAACGGATCACGATGGTGCTCTTTTCAGTGTAAAAGCGGGTAGTCTCTAAAGCTTTAATCCTTAAAACATAATGGAAGTTTTATAAATGACACCTTTGATCTTACCATGTCAAACAAGGTTTGATTTGATCTCTCGAACATACCATACTCGTATGGTTTATCGGGAAATGCAAATTCATGGAACAATTCCTGAAATCTTAGGTGTTTTGCTAAACCTATAACTCAAATATCTTCCTTTATGATCAAATCATAAAATCTTTTATTTTCTTGTTACAATGATTTTTCACTTCATCTTGAAAGTCTTTGAACAATTTTCAAATGTTTCATATTTCTTCCTTATTAAGTAAATATATAGATATATTCACTCAAATTTCTGGAGAAAGCATATGAAGCAAAAAGATCCATCGCATATGGCTACACATAATGGACTATATACATCAACATGCATAATATTCAATAAGTTAGTCATCCGTTCCTCTTTGGTCTATGGACGGAGTTTCAATTATCTCGAGGGAAGTTTCACAAGCATCAATTGATCAAAATCAAAAGACTCCAAAAATCCATCAACATGGAGTTTCTTCATGTTTACTTTCCAATATAATTCAAACAACGATGTCACTTCATAAGTGATCTTCCAATCATTTGTCTTAAGACATTTTAGCAATAATGTTTATGGATGTGATTTCTCCAACTAGACTTGTAAAAGTTCATCCATCCTTTATGGAATACGGTAATTATTTTAATAACCATTGTTCTCGTAATACCGGAACAAAATAACAATTATTAAAACAAATCTTGAAGGCTAGGTTTGCCAACAACGAAAACACAATAACACTTTATTTGTTTTCGATGAACATCATCACTTATTCTCTTGTCAGTTGCTTAGGCCGTTGCAGTTCATGAATTGTGTATGACAATTCACACCAACCAATTCGGTATCCAATACCTCAGAACCACATTGTTTAACAAGCAAGGAATATAGCCATAACATGTATATCTTCTATATACCTAAGTTGGACATCTCCAACATTTACTTTTCTGCCAAATATTTTATAGATTCTCTTTCAACAATTCCTTTTCTTTTAAAAGAATCTATCAACATCAATAGTGGTGTCATTCACATGACACATAGTACAAAGTGTGTATAGTCAAATACTAATACCTTTGGACTTGCACTTTGAAGTGGATCACCATCATCAAATGTTTGGTGTTCTTTCAAAAATCCATTCTTTCGTAATCTATTAGTGTAGTAAACATTTTACTTACATCTTCTATTCATCCTTATCATGACAACTTTCATGATCAAGCTACTATAGCCTACTCCCTCCCTCCTAGTTTAAGATGCGTATAAACTTTTCTTATAATTCCTGAATTAGGATGCGTATTGTGTAGTCGAGCCGAAACCAGAATTAAATGGACCCTTTTTCCCTTGTTTAGCAACGCTCCACGGAATTAATTCCCCAAAGTTGGATTTCCTTCTTACGTCTTCTCTTTCCTCATGTTATTCTCGAACCCATCTACTCCTCTTCTTCTCCCGTGAGACCCATCTCCACCTTGCCCCTCTCTGGTTCCCTCTCACTCCCAGGACGACGGCGGAGACAATGGATCCAGCGTGGTTTGTAGATAGCCAGGAGGAAGAAGAGGTCCCAAATTATGGCGCGTGCGCTGAAGAAGAGTTGCTCCGTTGACCTCGTGGACTCGTCGGCCGCGGCGACAAGGAGGAGGAACATGGAGGCGACGAGCTGCGTGGTGTCCGTAGTGAACTGTGTGACGGCCGCGGCGACAAGGAGAAGGAAGATGGAGGCGCAGATCTGCATGGTCTCCGTAGTGAACTGCATGCTGATCACGGTGACAAGGAGGAGGAAGGTGGAGGCAGCGAGCTGCGTGTGTTGTCTACGGTGAACTACATGCCGGTCGCCGAGACAAGGAGGAGGAAGGTGGAGGCGGCGAGCTACGTGGTGGCCGCAGAGAGCTGCGTGTCTGTGGTGAGCTGCGCCCTGAGCTGACTAGAGGGGCCGACGAGCTGCCTCGCATGGCCTGCAGGCTGCTGCTTGATGTGCGCGGCGCCTACAACGAGTTGCATGGTTCAAGTCGATCGATGGCCAAACCATCATAGCGCCATGGAGTTATTTATACAGTGTGTGGTGGAAGGAGGCTTAGAATTTCGTTCGAATTATGGGAAAAAAATGGCGCCATGGTTAATTTTGTTCCCTCCTATTTGCAGCCCGCTTAGCAAAAAATCAAACGAAAATTTGGCAGCTATTCACGCCATTGTTTGCAGCAGCCATGTAAGAGCTTTGGCGCGAATGGGTGCTAGCTGAGCTTGGGAACAAGAGAGGGTTGAGATTGAATGGATGTGCGCACTACTGGCCAATGCATGTTTGCATATTAATGGAGTGAGGGTGCACAGCTTGCGGGGTATTTCAGTCTAGGAATTTCTCACCACGGCGCTACATGGAACACATTGGTATGCGCGTAAAAAGTTATACGCATCCTAAATTGAGAGGGAGGGAGTATAAGGAAGAATCGCGAGTATAATGTTAGTTCCCAAAACCTTTTTGGAAGATCCGGATGCCTAGCATCTCCATCCTTCACAAATTCTCATACAATATGAGAACATGTATTTTGCTAAATTATACTCTATCATAATGCAACCAAAAACATTGTTTCAGATATCACAATATCTTCCACACATGATGGTTTCCGAAACAAATTTTCAGCTCCTAGATAATCTTGATATTAAAACAACTTTTGAATATCAATAATCATGGAGGCAAACATGATACTTTAGATACTAACATTGGAATTCTTACTCTTGATTTAATACTACTTATTAAACTTCATGGAGTAAATAGAGTTTGCTAAAAGTTTGCAATAGGACTTCTAAACCTTAAATTGACATTCAAAACAATACGATACCAGTTCGTAAAGTAAATATCCAGAATTCTATAGTTCTATTATCTCAATTAAAACTAAGCATAAGGTAGTGAACATATGCCAATGACTACAACAAATTATGCAAATTCACTTCGATTTACTTTATAACAAATTGAGTTCGACTAATCCAAATTAGAAATGAACTCCCACTCAAAAACGCCATCCCTCGTGCCTTTTTAGTGATTACATGAACCAAATCCACTACACCAAGTCCGATCATCACGTGAGTCGGTGTAGGTTCAAAGACGAGCATCAATATGGGAATCAAATCAACTATATGACTCATGCTTAACCTTTCGGTCCGTGTTCCGAGGCCATGTCTGTACATGCTAGGCTCACCAAGTAAGAACCTTAGTACCCGCGTGTGTAAAACTGTCTTACACCCGTTGTATGAAAGCGTGGAGTCGAGTACACCCAATCATCACGCGATGTCTCGAAACACAATCCATAGAATGGTGCATACTTAAGGAAGAACACATTTTATCTTGGCATCTAAATGAGGGATCATCTTACAATGCTACTAAAAGCGCCAAACTAGCAATATAAGATGCAAACATCTAATGTGTAAAGTGAGATGATATGGTCCATGCATTTGATCTCGATCATATGCATCGTGGTATGATCTCTATCATTCCTTTGTGTGTAAGGCCAAGGTATATGGAACTTACATGTTAAGTGTGTTGTAAGAGTATCTACCATACATCTACTTACAACATTAACATATCATGACACTAGCCCAATAACAATCTAAACTAGACGCCTCTAATTTATCCATTGTAAGTTTTACGTGGCTTAGGGCTTTCGGAGATAGAACCGGTCTTACCTACGAACATGGAACCACAACAAGGATAACCAAGTTAATAGCAACTCGTTGTAAATCAGATATTGACTATAGTTGGAGAGACAGACACCCGCCAGCCACTTATGCAAAACTAGTTGCATGTCAGTCGTGGAACCGGTATCATGTGTGATGACATGTAAGGTTGGTCCGGGGCGCTTCATCCCATTATGCCACCAATATCCAAAATACATGGAAGATGCAATAACATGATCATCATTGCCCACATATAAACATATGTGTACTACCCGTGCAAAGCACCTACGCATAGATCAGGCTCTGATAGCACTATTGTGTTCGCAGCATAGGAAACAAAAATTTCCTACGATGGGAACTATATGCCAGGATCTATCTACTAGATACAAGCAACATGTGGATATACATCCATAGAGAACTTACCCTCGAAGACAACAAAGCTTTGTTAATGAGTTAGAACTCGTGGATGGTGTAGTCGTACACTTGCCGATCTCAAGATCGTGATGAAGTCCAGCAGGTCTGGCTCCAGCACGTCCATCAGATCCAGCACCAGCAAGTCTAGCACCACCAAGACCAGCATCGCAAAGCAACGGTGCATCCGTGATCGCACACACGTCCGGTACCCCGACAACCTCCGTCCCTCACTTAAGCAAAGCAGCGGAAGCAGCAAATCCTTTCCAGATAAAGCCACCGAGAACATGTATCTCGCTAATCCGAGACCATAGGGAATAACTAGAGGGGGAGAGAGATCCTTCACGAGGAGGTGTATTTTGTGAGGAGGAGAGGGGGCATTTTATAGGGGAGAGGGGGGCACCCAAGGGCCATGGCGTGATAGCCATGGTGGTGCCCACACCTCTTCCACATTCATGTGGGTGGAGTTCCCACTCCCATAAAAAGCCTCCACTCAAAATTCCACTCACCCATGCATTAAATTTCCACCAAATTTAATGCAAACTCTCATTAAATAAAACTATTTTATTTATTTTATTCAGACTTTTTTAATTACATTAATTAACAAACATTCACATAAAACCCCCTGCAATATTTCAATATCACATGCAGAATCAGTTTCTGCAATTTCACCCGAAACAATTCCGGTTCCATCGAAATGATTCCAGTGCTTTCTTAAATCTTTATCTGAAACATATTTGCTCCAAATGGTGTCGGTATCCCTTAAGTGTGTCACCCTAGGTTTTCTTTTTCCGTACCGTAAATAGAAGAGCTCAGAAGAAAGACCTAATTATATAAAAACACGACCATTCAAGCTAAAGATCAGAGGATCCGTAATAGGACTCTCATAGACTTGCCAGGAAATCTCAAATTAGGAATCGGCTTTTCTTTTGCGCTAGGCTCAAACTTGAGGCCTTTTCCCTTATTTAAGATAGTAATAAAATTAATTACTAATTAATTTTATTAAACTTTTTTGGAGGTTGATAGTTTATTTATTGGGGAAGAGTTGATCCTTCTCTTCTACACTTTAAAATTGCGCATTCAGTTCTAGCTATTTCCGCACCCCCTAATCGACCAGAACTCGTAAACAATCTTCTTGCTTACCATTATCATCTTCTGGAACGAATCATCTTTTCTAGGAAGATGGAACATATTGGGATAATGTAACCTAGTTTTTTTCTGAAAACTATATGGTTCTTTATGGATCCTCTTATGCATTATGTTCGATATCAAGGAAAGGCAATTCTTGCATCAAAATGAACTCCTTTTTTGAACAAGAAATGGAAATGGTACCTTATCAATTTGTGGCATTATTTATTCTCTTTTTGGACTCAGCCCCGTTCGCGAATAATGCAGACATGATCAAGACCCCTCTCCGATCAATAATCAGCACTAGGACCTGGAGATCCGTACAGACTCCTACATATTCAACAATGACTCTTGTGATCATGTGAACCTTTAATGTCGTAACTAAATCCCTTTGTCTCGCGATATATTACATGTACGAGATTCGATCATTGGCATCCAAATACCTCGTTTGATCTTGTTACCGACATGCACTCTTTCCTCGTTCCCGTGATATTACATTCTAGTGATCACATCACTTGCTTGCAAGCTATTTCAATGTGATATCACCGAGAGGGCCCAGAGTATATCTATCCGTCATCGGGATGGACAAATCCCACTCTTGATCCATGAGCCTCAACATAACACCTTCATAGCACTGAACCCACCTTTATAGTCACCCTGTTACGGTGTGACGTTTGATGTTATCAAGATATTCTTCCGGTGTTAGCAATTAACATGATCTCATGGTCTAAGGACTAAGATTACTTCGTATGATGTTATACCAATATAAATATAATGACTCTGATCGTAATGCTATACTTCGTATGAATATTCATCACATCATTCCACCAATGTTGTGACCTTGTTATTAACAACATCCAATGTCCATGATCAGGAAACCTTGATCATCTTGTTAATCAACGAGCTAGTTTATATGAGAGGCATTACTAGGAACTTTGTATTTTGTTTATTAAACACACATGTACTAACGTTTCCAATTAATACAATAGCATGCAAAATAAACATTTATCATAAACATGGAATAAGATAATAACCACTTTATTATTGCCTCTCGGGCATATTCCCTTCAGATCACCGTGGCGCCATGGCATGTAACACCACAGTGCATAGCTTCTTGTTTGTATCCTCTAGAGCGGTGATGCGGCTGTAGCACCTATGTAAATCAGATTGCAAAGTGTACATTTTATCTGTGAGTCTAGTCACCAATGAGAGAAGATCATCCTTCTTCTCTATCTCCTTGAGACGGTGGCGGACTTCAACATGATGGAGTAGCTCCTGCTTCTGATATATCTCCAGTGCTCTCACGCGGTCCTTGGTCCTTGAAACAACTTCTTCTTCCTCATCCATGATTGATGGATCAGGGAAGTGGAAACCGTTCCTCCACTCTTCTTGAGGCTTCACTCTCATACGAGCACCAATGGTAGGCTTGAAGAGTGGCACCTTAGCTCCCTTGCTAGCACATGCACAAACATTAGGTAATTCCTTATGCTTGTGCGGCCTGGGGTCCATGGTGATGAACTTGATCGTCTCCACACGCCCTTTTCCATGCGGCTTGTGATCTTCTCTCTCTTGTTGAGCCCTTTTCATTGCCACTCAGTCAATCTCTAGGGGATCATAGACAACATGACAGATGTAGATGTCACTCACATCTTCATCGAAATCATTGTTGTAGAAGCTTGGCTCAACGTACTCCTTATACCCCAGGCTAAACCTCTCCACCTCCTCGTCATCGTCCTCCATGGACGGGCTACTAGAGCGGTCCCGGGAAGAAGCAATGAGACCTAGGGGTTTTCCACGGCCTGGGACGGGATAGAGCATGGCTGGATATTTCCTAGTGATTATGATTTGAGAGAGAGATAATGGCAGTATATAAAGGAGGGTCAGAGGTCGGTAAAACTCGCGAGAAACACCAAGTTCTCACCCAAGAAAAGAATCTTAACGAAACAGGGAAAGAAATCGCGGATTTGGAGGAGTCCTACCGCGTAACGACCAACTATACGGGCGCAACCCATATAGCTCTTGCCGTATAGCTGGTTCTTGGCAGATATTTCCAAATATCTCGAGTCCAGGTCGATTAAGTTACAACTCAGAACCGACAAAACCTTCTTTTTTTGGGAAAAAAAGTAAACAAAAATGTCTGAGAGTTTAACGACCAACTATACGACCAAAAAATTTATTCTCGCCGTATAGTTGCGACCGTATAGATACAGACGGCAAAAATCAAAAATGTCTGAGAGTTTAACGACCAACTATATGGCTGGAATATTTTCTCCGGTCGTATTGTTGCGTCTGCATAGATCTAGACATAGTAAAAAAATTTGCAAAGAAGATACAGAAGGTTCAACGACCAACTATATGGCCGGAGATTTTTTCCGGTCGTATAGTTGCGACCGTATAGTTGGTAAAAACCTTCAGAAACTTCAGAAAAACAAGAGGAATTCAAAGGAAAAAAAATTAGCAGTAAAATTTGTGAAGACAAATCACTTATTTGGGTAAGAACACTTATCTTGCACTTACCATTTGCTTATTAAGGGATGACTAGTTCCTCCAACAACAAATACTTCTTCTCTTTTGGAGGAATTGACCTTAGTTCATTTAATAATTCTCGTAAACAAAAATAACTAGGACTAAAGTTCCTCTCAATAAGATTGGTGTCTTGCTGGGCAAATATGGACACTGCATCCAACATCTTTATTGGTGTTTAACGACCAACTATACGGCGGGAATAAAAATTCTGGCCGTATAGCTCCAATCGTATAGATATCGATACTTTTGTAAAAATTATTTTCCAAGTACAGACGGTTTGACGACCAACTATACGACGGGAACATATTGTTCCGGCCGTATAGTTCTGGTTGTATAGCTGTGTCGCCAGGTGAAAACCCTAAAATTTTGATAGCAGACCAACTATACGGCCAGAACACATTGTTCCGACCATATAGTTCCGCCCATATAGTTGCGTCCGACCACAAAAACGCATGGGAAGGTGCCTCCAACACCAAAACTTCAATCCTTTTCTCTCTCTTCTACTTCTAAACTCTCTCAAAACCTCAAGAGATCTTCATCTCTACTAAATTTCGTTTGATTTCCTTATACACAAGTGATCTACGGTATGTTTCTCCTCCGATCCTCCAATTACTTTTTGCAAATTCATCTTTGATCTATTGTCATTATCAATCTAGGGGGAGACCTACTATGAACTAATTGCCATGATTCTCTTGCCTAGATTATTATTTTGAGGGGATGATTTAGTGTGCTATGATGAGGAATATGTTATACTTATTATTGTTGGATCAAAAAGTTTTATTTTTGCCTTTCTTTATTGTTTTAGATGATGAACACAAGGATCCAAACTCGTGCTCGTACTGCCACTAACGCTTCTCGTCCTGTCACTCAAGAACGCATGGGGATACGGTTCAGGAATGAGCTCCAACATGATCGCTTCCATAGGATCAAGAACCGTGAAGTGAAGGCAACCAAGTGGGCTTGCCCCATTATATTGAACTAAATAGGTATTTCTAATGACTTCAATTTACTTTGCAATAGAGATGGCCTGCAAAACTTTGTGTACAATGATGTGCCTACTTATCGCCGGTTAACTATTGAATTTCTAAATTCTTTGCAAAGCACCATTAAACTATGGAAAGGAGAGGATATGATTTCTTTCCAACTTATGAACAACAACTACACTTTAACACTAGATGAACGGTGCGCATGTTTTAATTTCCCAAACAATGATGTTAATGCCTTACGCGCATCCTTTACTGGCTTAGACCCTTCCCCTGCACAATATTATAATGCAATAAGTTTCACTACTAGAGTAAGCAAGGGGAAGAATATTCAACATCTTGCTATTTGCTATTTGTTTTATGTTATTGCTAACACCTTGCAGGCAAGAATGAGTTCACAAGACTCAATGAGGAGAACATCTTTGTTCTCGCAAAGGCTACTTACACCAACTACGACTTGTCACTCAACTTGGGCGCAACCCTTGTGTGCTACCTGGAGCACCAATCCACTCAAAGCCAAGGACCTATCACAGGTGGAGGCGTCATCATCGTGCTTGCCATTGGTCTAGGCATCGACCTAGGTGAGTTGCAAGTTGTGCTAGGCGAGCGACGTGTTGGCTTCTCTACTTTAAAGGTTTATGGAATACTCACTAGGAGAGGTGGTGTTTATTACTGGCATATTGCTGGAGCTGGGTGTATTTACCCCGCTCCTATGCCTAATGGTCTTGTCTCTATCGAGGAAGGACGTTTGCTATATGACTTGTAGGTTGAGCAACACTAACCTGAGGAGGAGATTCTAGATGAGGATGAGGACCAAGAAGAGGAGCAAGAAGCTCCTTATCAAGAGGAGTAGCCACAAACCCGGTTCGCCATGTACCAAGACTTCCAAGAACTTGGAGGGACTGTGGAGAGGATGCATAGCCTCTCTTTGAACCTCCGAGAAACAACTAGTAATCTATCAACTCAATTTGTGAACTCGAATAATGACGTTTCCCGCCACCACAATGATTTGAAGGGCTTGTAAAAGCCTAATATTGGGGAAGTTTCCTCATGTATCTTTATTTGGCGTTCATTTGCTTTTATTTATTTCAAGGTTGTGTTCTTAATTCGAGTTTATAAGCACTCATGTTGGTTTCCCCAACACTTTATCTTTAGTTATTTCTATTTGCTTTTGAGATTTTCTAGCCGAGCTTTGCCACCAATTTTCTATTCTTTAAATTCCCTCTCTTAAAAACAACAAAAAGATTTCTCCATTTTACTTTATTTTCCCTCTTTCATTTCTTTCCGCCTCATGGTTCTCATGTATTTGTAGGAGAGTGATCAACTTCGAGTTTCCAAGAAACAAATAAAAAAGGAAGAGAGAAGTGGAACCAAACATGAGAGGTATACCTTATGACTCCCCACTTTTGAGGTTTGAGAAACCCATACTAGTTAGTAGTAAATGTCGAGATATTATATTGATGGAGTGAGTCTTTGTATTGTAGTAAGATTTTGTTTGATGGGTATTTAGTTGGGTACATTTTGTTCCAGCTCTTGTAGTTAACAAAGTCTTGCCTAAAAATTTGCTAAACAATTGTAATAAGAAAAGGTCTCACAATTGAAGGCTTGGGTGTTGTAGTGTTTAGTCTTCTAGAGATACTCAACACCACTGAAAATGTTGATTGACTTGATAGCTCTCTTTAAAAGCATTTTTTCGATTGAATTATAATGTTTAGAGGTTTTGTGAGCATGCCAAAGTTTGACTTGTTAATCATAAGAATGATATAGCTTTATGCGTGTCAAACTTCATGGGACGCCAACAACTCCGCTGGCCTACGAACGATCTTCATGGAGGAAACTCCTAGATTTTGTCTATGAGTTGATTAAACACATGTAGTAGCAATGATATAGTGGGTAAGATTCTTGGCACTCCTGGGTAGCTGTGTTCATGATGGAATCACTCCTCTGGCTGTTATGAGTAATAATTATGCAAAAGGAACAAAAACCTTAGTGATGCCACGAGTGTCCATCACAGCCTGATAAACTAATAAAATTGTTGGCATGCTCTCAATTACTTAAGAACTGAAATTCTTGAAGGACAATGAATAGAAAAGTAGTGCTTGAAAAGTCTTGATTTATTGATGTGGGAGAATTGAGATACTCTAGTGTATATGCTTTTCATGACAACTCTCACACTCCCAATTTATATGATTATACTTTATTGTTCAAAGGCAAGCCTATGAGTTGATTACATGACATGGAATAAAGTTTACTCATTTGAATCTCCATGTTTACAATAATTTTGCTGCACTATAAGGATGCATAAAAACCCGTATGATATGCTTGAAATTACTCTATCTATGCTGAAGTTTTTCAAATTTATGAAGTGGAGGAAACATAAGACTACCAGTTATGAGTAAGATCATCATCTCGTTATTTCAGTTTAAATGTTGAGTTCCTTTTTGATTTTGGTTTTCTTGCTCGAGGACGATCAAGTTTAAGCTTGGGGAGGTTGATGGATATGAAATATATCCATCCACGTCCGCATTTAAACTGGATATTATTCATATATTTGATGAAATATCTCTCTCAACCCTGCCACTAATGCCTAATAATCAAAGGGGTATGCAATCCTTTCTTGCTATTTTTCCTTGCATAGATAATGTCGTTGGAAGATGGGAATCACTACATTAAAGTCAAAGATACGAGATTTCCAACAACCAGAAGAAACCAGGAGCCGTGAAGCGGAGGCAGACGCTTTAACGACCAACTATACAACCGAAATAACATCCAGCCGTATAGTTTCGGTCAAATAGAACAACTTTTGTGAAGGGACCCGTATATAAAGAAGCCTCAGGCGAAGAGAAAACCCTCCTGCCTCACCCTCAAGTCTCTGCCCCAGATCATCAGCCGCCTCCAGATCTCCAAACCCTTCTCCACCACCATAGCCATATTCCACCACTTGTAATAGTAGATCTCATCTTCGATTGCTATCAATCTTATGATTTGCATTACAATGTTTGTGATAGTTGATCTCATCTCTATGTGTGAGTAATTATCCTTGGGCTAAGGGCTTCGGCCTAGCCACGTTGCTCTTGTGCATGTTATTTATCATAGATGGGATCATGTATTAGTTTGTATGACATGATGATTATTGTATCCTCTCTTGCCTCAATCTAAGGACTTGTCAGGTACCCAAGACCCCAAGGATTGAGCCAGGTATAGGGACTATGAGTAATGACTAATTTGCAGGTTGGGAACCCCAGCGACAGAAGGGGTAGTACGGCTGTATGTGAGGGATTTACTTAGGATTAACGGTGACATCACTATGCATATCATTAGTTCTCTTTCTTCTATGGATGAGACTAGTAGGTTATTGCAATAAGCGGTTGCGGAGGCAATAGAAATTATGGATGCACTGCCCACATATAATTTATCTTGGTCTAACAATTACATCCATACTTTATCTTTATCTTTTATTCCCATCAGATGTTTTGCACAGCTACAGGTGAAACCGAACGCCCTAGGCCCTCTCTCTCCATCATCGACAACAACAAAAATACACAAACTCTTGTTCCGGTAAAAACACAAAAGGAATTCTAAAACTCCTGAAGGTCCATTAAAGTGACTTCACTATGCTTGTGCTTCCCGAGGATTTGATAAACCTAGGTCTACTAGGGAAAAAGAGCTATACTACATCTGTAATCCGGATCGAAGGTATCACTTACCTCTACATAATCTGTAACTTAAATTCTTGAAGTAAAAAGATCCAATGGATCAGTCTTGGCTTACGATTTTTTCCTTTCAAGGAGTTATTTTAAACCATCACGATCTGTATGAACTCTTACTTTCACATCAACAATGTAAGAATGAAATTTATCGCAAGAGAAAATTACAGCAAAAAGTTCCCTTTCTTCCTTAGGATAATTCTTTTGAGCACTATTAAGAGTTCTACTAGCATGATGTATAATATTAAATCTACAACCTATATGTTGTCCAGAGTTACTGATGTCTACGCACTTCTATTCTTGTAGACAGTTGTTGGGCCTCCAAGTGCAGAGGTTTGTAGAACAACAGCAAGTTTTCCCTTAAGTGGATCGCCCAAGGTTTATCGAACTCAGGGAGGAAGTGGTCAAAGGTATTCCCTCTCAAGCAATCCTGCAATCAAGATACAAGAAGTCTCTTGTGTCCCCAACACACCCAATACACTTGTCAGGTGTATAGATGCACTAGTTCGGCGAAGAGATAGTGAAATACAAGTGGTATAGATAAGTGGTAACGGTGATAGAAGATAACTTGATAGCTGATAGGTCCATTTTGCATCACTATTCTATGTCTTAATTCACTATTATTCATTGATATATTTCGTATTGAGAGGTGATACTTATGTTATTTCATCTATTTTTGCATGGTTGATGACTTTTGGAGCATGGACCGCTGCAGTCAGGATTCTGATGGAAAATATGCTGTTTGGAGGCAAAATTCGTGAAGATCAGAAAATCCGGGAAAATATACGGAAAATCCTATTTTTCCAGAAGACTAAGGATGCCAGAAGATAGAGTGGAGATGGGCCAAGGGGGCCCACACCACCCCATGGCACGGGAAGCCCTTGGCCACGCCAGGAGGTGGTGTGGCCACCCTGACCCACTCCAGCCTCTCCCCTCTGGCGTATATCATCCTCCCGAAACCCTAAGACTCGGGGAGCGACCACAGAAATATTTCGCCGCCTCTGCGGGGCGGAAAACACCGAGAGAGAAAGATCTCTCCGACAGACAGATTTCTGCCGGGGGAATTCCTTCCCGGAGAGGGGAGATCGTCGCCATCAACACCACCATCAAGATGGACTTCATCGGGATCATCATCATCATCACCATCATCATCATCACCATCAGCACCCTCATCACCATCTCCATATTGCTGTAACAATTGGTTGAATCTTGCTATAGTTCATAGGGGAAACTTTCCCGGTGTTGATTACTCTTTGTAGTTGATGCTATTGAGTGAACCATTGAATTATTGTTTATGTTCATATTGTTATACATCATTATTCCATCTCTAATCATGATCCATATGATGTCTCGTGAGTAGTTCGTTTTGTTCTTGAGGACATGGGAGCAGTCTTGTTGTTAGTAGTGGAGTTGCGTTGAGAAAGATTCAATAGATTGTTATTTAAGTTGTGGTGTACTTCTTCTAGTGGTGTCATGTGAACGTAGACTACATGACACTTCACCTATATGGGCCTAGGGGAATGCATTGTGTATTTGGCTACTAATCGTAGGGGTTGCCGGAGTGACAAAAACATGAACCCTAGTTAGGAAACCATTGCACAAGGGACGTAAGGGTCTTAGAGTTTAAAGCTGTGGTTAGGTTTCTACCTTAATTACTTTCTTGTACTTACGGATGTTTGCAAGGGGTATAATCACAAGTATGTATTAGTCTTGGATGGGGCGGTACATTAGCACAGGTTCACCCACACAACACTTCGCAAGCTAAAGAAGATTAATCGACTATATGAAGCGAAAGCACTTGACAGTCTTCCCATGTGTCCTCAAGAATGTTTGGTCATCTTAAGTAATACAACCGGCTTGTCCTTTGCTGCATAAAGGATTGGGCCACTTGCTGCATTTATTCCTATGTCTTTTATTTACTAGCACTTTGTTTACTTCCTTTATCAAAAACCCCTAAAAATCCGTTTGCTAAGTATTTGTAGAGAATTCCTGATCCAAACCACTAGCCAGCACCTTCTGCTCCTCGTTGGGTTCGACACTCTTACTTATCGAAAATACTGCGATACACCGCCTATACTTGTGGGTCATCAATACTATTTTCTGGCACCGTTGCCGGGGAGTGAAGCGCTATTGGAGAGTGGAACTGGTAAAGGAAACTTCTACTATGAGTATTGTTTACTTCTGCTAGTTGCTTTATTTTCGTTATGGATAATTCGCTGAGTTTCTTATTTGGTAATGCTACTACCACTGCTAAGGTAGTAGATAATCCACCACCTGCTGAGAAAGATGTTTTCAAAATACCTACAAGAATTATTGATCGTGTTATGGATAACTACTATGTTGGGGATGGAACTGTCCATCCCGGTGATCATTTATTCTTTATACACGAATTATGCGGGTTGTTCAAGTGTGCAGGTATTACTACAGATCAAGTTAAGAAGAAGTTATTCTCATTATCGCTAAAAGGAAGAGCTGAGGAATGGTATAAGCTGCTGAAGAATGGTCAAGCTCTAGAATGGGAGGAAATAGTGCCTCTCTTTTATTCAAAGTTTTATCCTCCTAGTGAGATTCATAAAGATCGGAATCAAATATACAACTTTTGGCCTCTTGATGGAGAGAGTATAGCTCAAGCTTGGGGAGATTGAAGTTACTAATGCTCAAATGTCTCATTCATGAGCTCCCCAACAATACTATTATCAACAACTTTTATGCAAGGCTCCCTCTACATGACAAAGATTTATTGGATGCCTCTTGTGCTGGATCATTCACTCGTATGGAAGAAGAAGCTAAATGGGATCTTCTGGACCGTATTCAAGACAATGCTGAAGCTTGGGAGAATGACAAAGGTAGAAAGTCAGGTATAAATTATGATTATGAATGCATTGAATCTTTTATGGGAACTGATGACTTTCAAAATATTAAAAATGCTTATGGTCTAGACTCTCAAGCTATTGCTTCTTATTTTAAGGCTTTTGCTTCCTACATTGAAGTGCCTAAAAAGAAGTGGAATAAGTATCATGAACCTTATAAAGATGTTTCTAAGAGTGTTCATGCAAGAAATACTGAAGTTTATACTTCTAATCATGTTTTACCTAAACCTTATATTGAGAAAATGCCTTTCCCAGTTAAGGTAAAGGAACATTCTATGATAGCTAGTATGGTTACTGAAAGTACAAATAAAGTTGTTGAACCTGATAAACAAATGGTTGATGAACCTATAATAGCAAATGTGAAAGACTTTGTCACTAAGTATGAGGAAGAGGGACACACTATCCTTTGTAAGGATACCTCTAATATTGTTTCACAAAGTAGTGTTATGAGAGCTAATATTCCCGTGTTTTCTGTTAGAATAAGTGATCATTGCTATGATGGTCCTTGTGATAGCTATAGTGTTAAGTTTATGCATGATACTGAAAGTTACTATGAGAGAGGGAAAAGTGTTTGTATGCATCTCAATAATATCAAGTTTCCTCGTTTTATGCTGAAAGTTTTTATGTTGCGCTTCTTTTGCCTTCTTATGCAAGTTGTCTCTGGTTTCAATAACTTGTTTGTTTACAAAATCCCCTTGCATAGGAAGTGGGTTAGACTTAAATGTGTGTGTGTTTTTGCTTCTTAATTCTCTCTTTCACTTCAATTCATATCCCTATGAGAGCTTCTTCAAAATTATCATGCCCATCTTAATGGCTATAAAGAAAGAGCTTTATGGGAGACAACCCAATTTGTTTTTTCCTTTTAGTTTGTTTTTGTTTGTTCGAGTCTTGGAAGTTATTACTTCGGTAATAACCGCTCCTTATCCGTTTTGTTTGGTTTTTGAGTCAAGATCAACCTCTAATGAGAGAGAAGTAATATTTGGGGAAGTTGCTGTCCCGAAACAGATTTTTGTGCTTCACCGTAAAAATTCGTGAGAGATCTCTGTATGTCGAATTGAGCTGTAACTTTTTGTGCTTCTGACCCAGGTTGTTATTTAACTTTCTATAGTTTTTCACTTTTTGATTTGAGCAACAGAAGATTTTCGAAAAAAATGATCTTTACCTGCTGGTCTGTTTTGACAAATTTTGCCACTCTTGCATTTGCTTCTTTATTCGATTTCCTTTTTGAATTCTTTTTGGGTTTTCGGAAGGAGTTGCTACAGTAGCTTATGTTTTGATGGTTTTCAGTTGAAGTTGGACTCAAAAGGTTTTATCAGTTCACTTATATTAATGTTGCTAATGAGAACCGTGTGAAGTTTTGAGTGAAAGAAATTTCCAGGAAGTGGAGATAATGGTGTAATAAGGAAGAGAAAGGTTTTATGACTCAAGTAGTAAGTGTATGAATATGAAGATATCGATGATATTCAAGAGATGACTCCGGAAGAATCTATTATATACCAAATTTAGAGACCTGTAGAGCCCGTTTTCAAATAGGTAACAGTTCTGGTAAGAAAAGTTCCGCGAAAATACTATCCAACTATATTTTTGTAGTTTTTAGTCAATAAGGAAAGCTATGAAGCGAAAAAGGGACGGAAACGGAGCCAGGGTGGTTGACACCACCCTGTGGCGCGGGCCCACCCTTGGCCGCGCCACCAGGTGGTGAGTCCACCCCGGAGTCCGCCTCCGACTCATTTTCTCCCAGTACCTTCCTTTTGATATGAAACTTCGTAATATATATAACCCCCCCCCGGATCCCCCGAGGTCCGTATATCGTGTTTTTGTCGTGCTTTTGTTTCGATCTGTTTCTGTCAGGACATACTCTTTGATCAAAGAGCTCATCAAGAGGATACCACCACCACCAAAGGAGTAATTCGTCATCAGGTTTGGCATCCCCTTGGTTTGTTCCAAGCTTGGGGGAGTGCCGCGGTATCATATCACTATCTTCTACCTTTTTACCTTTTTATTAAAGTCATATCATGAATAGAGGAGTTATTATGTAGGATGGTTTCCATTATGGAAGTGTCCCCTCTCTCGTTAGATATGTATCCCATGGTGTGAGTTTTCGTTATGGAATATTAATGAGAAGTTCTATCATTTACTCTTTTGCATAGCTTATATTTGTTTTCAATTCGTGGTTATATGATTGATCTTGTTGTTAGTATTGGTATCACTTTGGGATCATTGAGTTAATTTAGTTGGTTTTGGCAAACCTGGCTCGGTCAGTAGCAACACCTTTTTGAGAGTTTAAAAGAAAAAGATAGAAGTACTCTACAGAAAAATAATTTCATCATCTTTCTTTCTTGATTTGCTCATATGTTTAGTATTCTCTAGTTAAGATCTTTTGTGCTTCCAAGGAAGATTGCACGTTAGTCTTTATCATTTGTATGTTTATTTGTTTCCTTAAACTCTTATACTTGCTACCCAGCCTTGCTAGCCAAAAACCTGTACTGAGAGGGCATTGTTCTAGTGCATCCACTCCTTTAAACCAAAACCTTTGCCATTTGCATCCACCATACCTACCTAGTAGCATTATTGCTATTCCAAGTAAATTCCTGTTTTATTTACCTCCCAAATTAAACTTGTTATGTGAAAATTAGTGATTACAGCTCTCACGAACTTGATGACACACTTTACTTTCTTGCATTTAATAAACTTGAACCATTGTGCTCACCTATGTTGCATATATACTTGCACTTTGTAAGTTGTGAATTAGCAGAACCATGCTGTCATGGGGAATGCTTTCAACATTGCACTGGTACTTTGTACCAAGTGGATATCATGTTCTTTTGTCTATGGATGTCGTCGGTGTGAAATGAAAGGGGAGCTTATAAATCCATGGAGTTATGCATATGTGTTAGAGAAACGCATGGGCCGCTGGTCTGTTGACATGGTGGAAACCTGCAGCGTAACCATAACGAGTATCTATGAAGCATTCTTCTTATAAAAAAAGAGTCCTATGTTGAGAAAAAAGAGAAAAAAAGAGATATTATTAAAAGAGGAAAGAGAGAAAAAAGCACCATATTCCCATGGTCAATAAGAAGATTGTTGAGATACTTGTTGTCCGCTTGCCTTGTCATTTTGATATGGGGATTCTTCCATATCATCGGGCAAGGGGTACCCCGTTGGCGGTTCTCTATGATACACATATGCTTACGATGACAAGAACTTACCGGTGACTAAACTTGAGTAGCATGAGGAGCGGCCCTCGTATTCAAGGGACATGAGATTCTCAACTTACAACTTGTCAATGCATATCCTCATTTTTGATCACTTTAACCTTAATCACCTAAAGATGCCTATGATAGGGGCAATGAGAGCTGAAAGCTAGGAAGTATCATAATTTTTGGGAGCTCTTTATGAGACTTGCAATCCCTGCTTCCCTCTTTGAAGGGCCTTTATTTTGCTTTGTAGTTGAGTCAGTAAACCTATTCCCTTCTATCTCAGCAAGTATTTTGAGTTGATGTGTTTCATTCATTCATATGATGATTTATTCATTCATGTCTCTTATGTTCCTTGTTTTGCACATTGCTCTTATCTTGATGTTTACTACTTTGAAAGCTTTCATTGAAAAAACCAGCTATTTGTGAACTCCAGCAAATTATCAACTATTCTTCGACCAAGAGCTAAGTTTGCCATTACCAATTATGATTCACTTTATGTATATTTATTGTGTTTCCTTTACTCATTACAAGTTGAGTTATATAATAGTGAGTTGTGTTCTATTATGATCTATGTATTTGGTGAATGTGATGCTTCTTGTCCGTATTATTTTATCGACTCTTCACTCCATAAACCTGAGGCCATGTTTATTGAGCTCAGTTTCGCTTGGGGACAAGCGAAGTCTAAGCTTGGGGGGAGTTGATACGTCCATTTTGCATCACTATTCTATGTATTAATTCACTATTATTCATTGATATATTTCATATTGAGAGGTGATACTTATGTTATTTCATCTATTTTTGCATGGTTGATGACTTTTGGAGCATGGACCACTGCAGTCAGGATTCGGATGGAAAAGGTGCTGTTTGGAGGCAAAATTCGTGAAGATCAGAAAATCCGGGAAAATATATGGAAAATCCTATTTTTTTAGAAGACTAAGGATACCAGAAGATGGAGTGGAGGTGGGCCACAGGGAGCCCACACCACCCCATGGCGCGGGCAGGCCTAGGCCGTGCCTGGAGATGCTGTGGCCGCCCTGGCCCACTCTAGCGTCTCCCCTCTGGCGTATATCATCCACCCAAAACCCTAAGACTGGGGGAGCGATCACAAAAAGTTTCCACCGCCTCTACGGGGCGGAAAACATCGAGAGAGAAAGATCTCTCCGGCAGACAGATTTCTACCGGGGGAATTCCTTCCCAGAGAGGGGAGATCGTCACCATCAACACCAGCATCAAGCTGGACTTCATCTGGATCATCATCATCATCACCACCATCATCACCATCAGCACCCTCATCACCATCTCCATATTGCTGTAACAATTGCGTTGAATCTTCCATAGTTCATAGGGGAAACTTTCCCGATGTTAATTACTCTTTGTAGTTGATGCTATTGAGTGAACCATTGAATTATTGTTTATGTTCAGATTGTTATACATCATTATTCCATCTCTGATCATGATCCATATCATATGGTTCACTCAATAGCATCAACTACAAAGAGTAATCAACACCGGGGAAGTTTACCCTATAAACTATAGCAAGATTCAACCAATTGTTACAACAATATGGAGATGGTGATGAGGGTGCTGATGGGGATGATGATGGTGATGATGATGATGATGATCCCGATGAAGTCCAGCTTGATGGTGGTGTTGATGGCGACAATCTCCCCTCTCCGGGAAGGAATTCCCCCGGTAGAAATTTGTCTGTCGGAGAGATCTTTCTCTCTCGGTGTTTTCCGCCACGCAGAGGCGGTGGAATCTTTCTGTGGTTGCTCCTCGATCCTTAGGTTTTCGGGAGGAATATATACGCCAGAGGGGAGTGCCAGGGGTGGACCAGGGCGGCCACACCACCTGGTGGCGCGGCCTAGGCTGGCCCGCGCCAGGGGGTGGTGTGGGCCCCCTCTGGCCCATCTCCAGCCCCCCTTCTAGCTTCCTTCGTCTTCTAAAAAAATAGGATTTTCCGTATATTTTCCCAGATTTTCTGATCTTCGCGAATTTTGCCTCCAAACAGCACCTTTTCCATCCGAATCCTGACTGCAGCGGTCCATGCTCCAAAAGTCATCAACCATGCAAAAATAGATGAAATAACATAAGTATCACCTATCAATATGAAATATATCAATGAATGATAGTGAATTAAGACATAGAATAGTGATGCAAAATGGACGTATCAACTCCCCCCAAGCTTAGACTTCGCTTGTCCCCAAGCGAAACTGAGCTCAATAAACTTGGCCTCAGGTTTATGGAGTGAAGAGTCGATAAAAGAATACGGACAAGAAGCATCACATTCATCAAATACATAGATCATAATAGAAGACAACTCACTATTATATAACTCAACTTGTAATAGGTAAAGGAAACACAATAAAGATACATAAAGTAAATCATAATTGGTAATGGCAAGCTTAGCTCTTGGTCAAAGAATAGTTGATAATTTGCTGAAGGTCACAAATAGCTGGCTTTTCAATGATAGCTTTCAAAGTATTAAACATTAAGATAAGAGCAATGTGCAAAACAAGGAACATAAGAAACATGATTGAATAAATCATCATATGAATGAATGAAACACAACAACTCAAAATACTTGCTGAGATAGAAGGGAATAGGTTTACTGACTCAACTACAAAGTAAAAGAAAGGCCCTTCTCAGAGGGAAGCAGGGATTGCAAGTCTCATAAAGAGCTCCCAAAAATTATGATACTTACTAGCTTTCAGCTCTCATTGCCCCTATCATAGGCATCTTTAGGTGATTAAGGTTAAAGCGATCAAAAATGAGGATATGCATTGACAAGTTGTAAGTTGAGAATCTCATGTCCCTTGAATACGAGGGCCGCTCCTCATGCTACTCAAGTTTAGTTACCGGTAAGTTCTTATCATCATAAGCATATGTGTATCATAGAGAACCGCCAACGGGGTACCCCTTGCCCGATGATACGGAAGAATCCCCATATCAAAATGACAAGGCAAGCAGACAACAAGCATCTCAGCAATCTTCTTATTTACCATGGGAATATGGTGCTTTTTTCTCTCTTTCCTCTTTTCAGAATATCTCTTTTTTTCTCTTTTTTCTCAATATCGGACTCTTTTTTTAGAAGAAGAATGCTTCATAGATACTCATTGTGGTTACGCTGCAGGTTTCCACCATGTCAGCATGGATTAGACCAGCGGCCCAGGCGTTTCTCTAACACATATGCATAACTCCATGGACTTACAAGCTCCCCTTTCATTTCACACCGACGACATCCATAGACAAAAGAACATGATATCAACTTGGTACAAAGTACCATTGCAATGTCAAAAGCGTTCCCCATGACAGCATGGTTCTGCTAATTCACAACTTACAAAGCGCAAGCATATACGCAACATAGGTGAGCACAATGGTTCAAGTTTATTAAGTGCAAGAAAGAAAAGTGTGCCGTCAAGTTCGTGAGAGCTTTAATCACTAATTTTCACATAACAAGTTTAATTTGGGAGGGAGATAAAACAAGAATTTACTTGGAATAGCAATAATGCTACTAGGTAGGAATGGTGGACTCAAATGGCAAAGGTTTTGGTTTAAGGAAGTGGATGCACGAGAAGGATTCCTCTCAGTACAGGTTTTTGGCTAGCAAGGCTGGGTAGCAAGTATCAGAGTTGAAGGAAACAAACAAACATACAAGTGTTAAGGCAAACATGCAATCTTCCTTGGAAGCACAAAAGATCTTAACTAGAGCATACTAAAATTATGTGCAAATCAGGAAAGAAAGATGATGAAATTATTTTTCTCTAGAGTACTTCTATCTTTTTCATTCAACTCTCAAAAATGGTGTGCTACTGACCGAACCAGGTTTGCCAAAACCAACTAAATTAACTCAATGATCCCAAAGTGATACCAATACTAACAACAAGATCAATCATATAACCACGAATTGAAAACTAATATAAGCTATGCAAAAGAGTGAATGATAGAACTTCTCATTAATACTCCATAACGGAAACTCACACCAAGGGATACATATCTAACGAGATAGGGGACACTTAATACTCCATAATGCAAACCATCCTACATAATGCAAACCATCCTACATAATAATTCCTCTATTCATGATATGACTCTACTAATAAGGTAAAAAGATAGAAGATAGTGATATGATACCGCGGGACTCCCCCAAGCTTGGAACAAACCAAGGGGATGTCAAACCTGATGACGAATTACTCCTTTGGTGGTGGTGGTATCCTCTTGATGAGCTCTTTGATCAGTTTCCCCATGTCCTCAATCTCGAAGGTGAGATTACGAATCAGCTGTGAGTTTTGCTCAATGCGGCTCATGATCATGTCGTGTTGAGAATTCCAGCTCCTGCTATTCTTTCCCCACTCTTCCTCCTTGAAGTCTTCTTTTCCTGCATGGCTAGAATGAGGCAAATTCCAATTGGAGGGTAATTTCCCCTTGGGCATATTCTGGTTTTGATGCTCATGGATAAGAGTGTGGAAAGGATTCTTGGTGCGTGGAGGAAGTGACCATTGATCTGAATGGTGATGAGGAGGCTTCCCTCCAATGGCTGGGTTTGCCACCACTCCAATGCTTGCAATGGTAGTGCTGGTGTGCTTTGCCTCCTCTTCACCTTCGCTCTTGATCTCCTTCTCCTGCCCGAGGTCTTGGAGGTCTTCCTCCATAGGCTCCTTCCCTTTATCCTTGGCGGACACCATGGTGCTTCTAATCTTTCAAAGAGTATATCCTGGTAGAAACAGATCGAAACAAAAACACGACGAAAACACGATATACGGACCTCGGGGGATCCGGGGGTATATATTACGAAGTTTCATATCAAAACGAAGGTACTGGGAGAAAACGGGTCGGAGGCGGAGTCCGGGGTGGACTCACCACCTGGTGGCGCGGCCAGGGGTGGGCCCGCGCCACAGGGTGGTGTGAGCCACCCTGGCTCCGTTTCCGTCCCTTTTTTGCTTCGTAGCTTTCCTTATTGACTGAAAACTGCAAAAATATAGTTGGATAGTATCTTTGCGGAACTTTTCTTACCAGAACTATTACCTATTTGAAAACGGGCTCTACAGGTCTCTGAATTTGGTATATACTAGATTATTCCGGAGTCACCGCTTGAATAACATCAATATCTTCATCTTCATACACTTATTACTTGAGTCATAAAACCTTTCTCTTCCTTATTACACCATTATCTCCATTTCCTGGAAATTTCTTTCACACAAAACTTCACACAGTTCTTATTAGCAACATTAGTATAAGTGAAGTGATAAAACCTTTTGAGTCCAACTTCAAATGAAAACCATCAAAACATAAGCTACTGTAGCAACTCCTTCCGAAAACCCAAAAATAATTCAAAAAGGAAATCGAATAAAGAAGCAAATGCAAGAGTGGCAAAATCTGTCAAAACAGACCAGCAGGTAAAGATCAACTTTTTGAAAATCTTCTGTTGCTCAAATCAAAAAGTGCAAAACTACCGAAACTTAAATAACAACCTGGGGCAGAAGCACAAAAAATTACAGCTCAATTCGACATACAGAGATCTCTCACGAATTTTTACGGTGAAGCAGAAAAATCTGTTTCCGGACAACAACTTCCCCAAATATTAATTCTCTCTCATTAGAGGTTGATCTTGACACAAAAACCAAATAAAACGGATAAGAAGCGGTTATTACCGAAGTAATAACTTCCAAGGCTCAAAGAAACAAAAACAAACTAAAAGCAAAAACAAATTGGGTTGTCTCCCATAAAGCTCTTTCTTTATAGCCATTAAGATGGGCATGATAATTTTAAAGAAGCTCTCGTAGGGATATGAATTGAAGTGAAAGAGAGCATTAAAAAGCAAAAACACACACACATTTAAGTCTAACCCACTTCCTATGCAAGGGGATTTTGTAAACAAATAAGTTACTGAAACCAGAGGCAACTTGCATAAGAAGGCAAAAGAAGTGCATCATAAAAAAATTCAGCATAAAACGAGTAAACTTGATATTATTGAGATGCATACGAACACTTTTCCCTCTCTCATAGTAACTTTCAGTATCATGCATAAACTTAACAATATAGCTATCATAAGGACCATCATAGCAATGATCACTTATTCTAACAGAAAACACGGGAATATTAGCTCTCATAACACTACTTTGTGAAACAATATTAGAGGTATCCTTACAAAGGATAGTGTGTCCCTCTTCCTCATACTTAGTGACAAAGTCTTTCACATTTGCTAATATAGGTTCATCAACCATTTGTTTATTAGGTTCAACAGCTTTACTTGTACTTTCATTAACCATACTAGCTATCATAGAATGTTCATTTACCTTAACTGGGAAAGGCATTTTCTCAATATAAGGTTTAGGTAAAACATGATTAGCAGTATAAACTTCAGTATTTCTCGCAGGAACACTCTTAGCAACATCTTTATAAGGTTCATGATACTTATTCCACATCTTTTTAGGCACTTCAATGTAGGAAGCAAAACCTTATAATAAGAGCAATAGCTTGAGAGTCTAGACCATAAGCATTTTTAATATTTTGAAATTCATCAGTTCCCATAAAAGATTCAATGCATTCATAATCATAATTGATACGTGACTTTCTACCTTTGTCATTCTCCCAAGCTTCAGCATTGTCTTGAATACGGTCCAGAAGATCCCATTTAGCTTCTTCTTCCATACGAGTGAATGATCCAGCACAAGAGGCATCCAATAAATCTTTGTCATGTAGAGGGAGCCTTGCATAAAACTTGTTGATAATAATATTGTTGGGGAGCTCATGAATGGGACATTTGAGCATTAGTAACTTCAATCTCCCCCAAGCTTGAGTTGTACTCTCTCCATCAAGAGGCCAAAAGTTGTATATTTGATTCCGATTTTTATGAATCTCATGTAACACCCTCAAATCGGCCCTATGCAAGTTTTAGCCCTTTCCGCCAAACCCGCATAGAAACGATTCAAGGACGCCCACCAGCACTTTCGTGCGGGTGGAAAACGAAGTATTACCATTACACATCAGTCCTCGACGGGACCCATAGACAGATTTATATACATCAACGACTCCATGAGTCAAGAATACAGATATACAATACAAAGAGCCAAATCACCTTGAAACAATAGAGCGTCGACTATGGACAAGATGCAAATGGGGCTAAGATCCCTGAAGAATAACCAATGGCATCCATAACCCTGCCCAGGCCAAGAAGGGAAGGGTAACCCTGCTAACGACGTCGATCTCAAAACCTGCTAAAACAAAAGGGGTGCCGACAAAGGGCAAAGGAAAAAGAGGAGCGTCAGTACTGAGGCCAGTACACAGCGAGGCTAGAATTCGGCGGCTCTCGCCTCCATAGGTATGGTGGACTGAAGCTGCAGCGCAGCGACACAAAACAACCTATAGAGACTCTGTAATACTGGCGGCTATTAGAGAGGGATAAGAAAGACCTATTCAGATCCAAACTGATACTAACACCAAACATACCCATCCTGGTATTCCCCCTCGAGACCAACGAGGAAGTCCAGCCGAGGAATCTCACACGGTTGGCAGTTTTATTTAATCTTTCCATGGCAGTTATCCCACTTACTAGTCTTCTCACAAACAAGTCAAATTATAACAGTAAACTTTAGTTATAGTTGTCTATGATCGAGAAACTGTGCTCCAAGTCATCCATAACCGCGGACATGGCTTTTTGAAAAGATTTAACCCTGCAGGGGTGCACCAAAGTATCCACACGCACTTCGACCCTTTTTGCCAGATCAATTAACATACACCCATCGGTATGTCGGCGGGGCCTAAGTCATGACGTTTCCCAGACCCAAAGCAAGTACATGGGGGCCACCCCACTAAGCTACCCGCAATGAAGTCGGCCGGCTCCGAGACGGACCCAAGGTTTGTGAAGACGGTTGTAAACGACTGGGAACCCGAAAAGTGTGACTGGGCTTGTCGATACCGCGAAAACATGGCGCGATCCAAAACAGTACAGGTGCTCCACGCACAAATTAAATAAAGCGGTAAACATGGCATAAGTACATAATAGTAATAAAGCCCTAAACTACTTGTGGCCCCCGGTACAGTACTCTGAAATCAGGTAGTAAGCCGATGGGGTGCCCACACACCCCACCTGTGGTTAGCGCGCTCGATCTCGGAACAGGTGTCAAGAACTCAGGTCCTAGGGGACATTAGTGAGCGGTTAAGAACCAAATATTGTCTATTACCCACCGGTGCCTCTGCATTAATCTACTATCAACATTAATTAATAAACTGTAATTAGAATCCTAATCAGCTCCACCGTTAAACATATGCCAACCTCCCCACAATGTGGAACATCGACATCGCGAAGCAACACCTGAGCAAGCAACTACAACTCGCGGGGCCAACTGTTAAACAAGCAACATGAAATAGGAGGTGTCCAAGGCTACATAATGGCTGCAGGAATATATCTGGTACGGAACACTAAAGCATCGAGACCCGGATAGCAGTAGATCAATAGGAGGAAATAAAGACTATAAATGCAAAATAGGTAGAAGGGGAAGAGATGCTCGCCTGGGAAACACTGCCGGAGATTCATATCCGGAGAACTTGTCGATACTCGCATCCACTCATCGGTCTAATCCGTGAAGAAGCAAACACTAGCAGAAACACCAGATGCAATATTTAATACCACGGGAGAAGATCCGGCATGATTATGATATGATGCAGATGTGGTGCAATTAGGCAGTATTAAGCGGAACCGGGGTCCCGACAATTAATTACACGGTTCAAGTTATTTAGAAACCCCGCAATTTAGATGTTGTATTAATAAGGCGAAACAGGTCACTGGTTCGCTACGCAATTTAAAATGGAGTCCGGAATAAGACAAAGATATCCCGCATAAACACTCCATATCTAAACATGCGATGATATGGCATAAGGCCCCCCAACCCACATGATATGCATGCGAGATGATCCATTAATATGCAACAAGTTTTATATATAGCATTTATAAAATAGGGGCTCGGAAAAAGGTTCACACATCTGGGTTCGAGGATCTTGGGTTCGGATCGGAAGTGAGAGCGCCAGGGTTCGGTCTTCAGACTCCGAGATCGGTCTTCGTGCAACGTCCTTTGGATGATATGAAGGAGATCTTGGCGTGCCGAGGGTTCGGGTTCGGGTTCGGCGGGAATGGTCTTCGAACTCTGGGATCAGGGTCGGGGTCTTGAGTGTCACCATGTGCATCCCTCGGACTCATCGGCATCGAGCCAAACTTGTCGGACTTTGCAAGGTACTCGTCTAACTCGTCAAAAGGAGCATCGTCACCGATCCATCTTCACACGGTCGTCCTAACAAACATCACATCCCATTTTCTCGCGATCAGAAACAAAACGCAACACATGGAACAACCCCACTAGTACTACAGGAAACCACCACAGTAGTACCAAACACACCACATCAACAGACACGGGTACGAGGATGAAGGACGGCAGGAGAGGTGGTGCTCATGGTGAAGTGGTCCGACTCGGCGTCAAGGAGACAGAGCGGACGGAGGCAGGCCTCGGCGGCTGTAGACGAGACCGGGGCGGCGGCGCTCGCGATAAAGGCCGCAGAGAGGACACGTACGCGGCGGCCGGCGGCACTGCGGGGCGCGCGTGACGTGGCGGTGGCTGGCGTTGGCAGAGGCCGACGGCCGGTCGAGCACGGGGAGACGCGCGGCCGGGGAAGGGCCCACGAGCCCGGCTCGCGGACGGCTGGAGCAGGCCGGCGGGATCTGCGGGGGAGGATGGCAGAGGAGGCCGGGGAGAGGCACGGCTCGGGAAGAGCAGGGGCGGGGTGAATAGCGGTGGCTACGGCCTCGACGGGGAGAAGGGGAACGGGGTCGGGGCTGTGATGGCGGGGCTCAGCTCGAGTGGCCGGAGAAGTACCGGCGGCGACGACGGCATGATGTGAGAGGGAGGCGGCTCCCTGTCGGCGGGGTCGAGCAAGGTGGGCGGCGGGCGAGGCCCAGGTGGAAGATGCGGGGAGAAGAGGGGACAGCTGGAGAAGCGGTGGAGGCGGCCGAGGTCGCGGCGGCGGACGGCGGGGCGAATCGTGGCGGCGGGAGGAGGCCGGCATGGGGCAAGCCCGGGGAAGATGGGCTGCCGGGGGGAGAGAGCACGCGGCGCGCGGGGTAGGTAGGAAGAGAGGGGAGGGCGCGGGGGAAGGGAGGCGCGGTATGGGAGGCAGGCCCGCGGGGAGACAGGAGGCGTGGGGATTGGTGCGTGGGCGGGAGATGAGGTGGCGTGCGGCGCGGAAAAAGAGGGAGTGGACGGCGGCTGTCCATCCTCGGAGGTGGGACCCGCGCAGCTGGGTGGCGGCGCGTTTGGTGGGAAATGGGCAGGTGGGGATGAGGTGGCGGTGGTTGAGTGGGTGGAAAAAGGGCCAGGGTGATGTGGCGCGCTGTGATAGGTTGGGGTGAGGTGGAGGAAGGTGGGTAGGCTAGGTTTAGGTAGAAAAGGGTCTGGGAATTCTGGTTTTTGCACTGGGGGTGGCCGACTGGGTCGGATCGGCCCGGTACGGCTGCCCCTAAAAATAAAATAAATATTTTAATATTTAAAACGGGGCTTTTGAAAACCGTTGGTAGACGAAACAAAATAATCCGGAGACCCGGGTTTTAATTTGAAATAATAACGGGGCGTTTAGAAAACAAAGACAGACTTTTCTAAAATAGTTTTATGCAAACAAATGCAAGAGGACATGACGATGCTCAAATGCAAGGTGGCATGATGACATGAGCATGCGGTCATGATGAGGCCATGCACAAAAACAACGCGATTTTCTAGTAGTGGTTTTTGCGGGGCGCCACAATTCGACACCACTAACAATGGATCTCGCCCTCGAGATCCGCCTCATGGTACCGGAAAGAAGGTCGGCGATCTGAATCTTCTCGCTTCGTGTAGATCCTCGCGACAGCACTAACAAGAGGTCGTTGTCCGTGATCGCCGAGAGAACACTCCGAAACAAAGGACGAAGGTAAAGGTATCCACAAATAAAGCCACCTCTAGCTTCTGTGAACAGAGTAAAATTGCTGGATTCGCCGATTCAATGTACAAAGCGAATGATAAAAGTAGTGGTATGGTAGCTACTCCATCCCGCACTCAAAGCATTACTTTGCACATGAATAGGAGAATTATGCAACTAACTCTCGGAATACAGACTGAAGATCTCGACAAGCGAGATCCGGAACAAGAGTGGGGGTGATGCAGACTCTGCATCGGATCTGGCATAGATGAAGTCGTCGCATCGGAAACACCGGAAGGCACAAACAAGGAACAAATAATGGTACCGCAGATAAAGGATCTCTCAGATAGCATGAAGTCTGGAAGTAGAAGCACCGTTACCAAAGGAGGAAGTGAAACCCTAAAGGTACGACGGAAAACACAACCACGAGAAGTCCTGGACTTGAAGAAAGATAAGAGAGCAGATTCAAAACACGCAGGGATAAGAGGAGAATAGCAGAGGGTAAGGAGTAAAATCAGCCCTAATCAAATCTATCTAACCGAGTTTTCCAAAATAGTTTTGACACTCTACTTCGGCCGTTAGCTAGGTTATCCTACAGGCTGGACTTGTGGGGTATCGCAACTGCTGGGCTCTGATACCACTCTGTAACACCCTCAAATCGTCCCTATGCAAGTTTTAGCCCTTTCCACCAAACCCGCATAGAAACTATTCAAGGACGCCCACCAGGCACTTTCGTGCGGGTGGAAAACGAAGTATTACCATTACACATCAGTCCTCGACGGGACCCATAGACAGATTTATATACATCAACGACTCCATGAGTCAAGAATATAGATATACAATACAAAGAGCCAAATCACCTTGAAACGATAGAGCGTCGACTACGGACAAGATGCAAATGGGGCTAAGAGCCCTGAAGAATAACCAATGGCGTCCATAACCCTGCCCAAGCCAAGCCGGAAGGGTAACCCTGCTAACGACGTCGATCTCAAAACCTGCTAAAACAAAAGGGGTGCCGACCAAGGGCAAAGGAAAAAGAGGAGCATCAGTACTGAGGCCAGTACACGGCAAGGCTAGAATTCGGCGGTTCTCGCCTACATAGGTATGGTGGACTGAAGCAGCAGCGCGGCGACACAAAACAACCTATAGAGACTCTGTAATACTGGCGGCTATTAGAGAGGGATAAGAAAGACCTATTCGGATCCAAACTGATACTAACACCAAACATACCCATCCTGGTATTCCCCCTCGAGACCAACGAGGAAGTCCAGCCGAGGAAACTCACATGGTTGGCAGTTTTATTTAATCTTTCCAAGGCAGTTATCCCACTTACTAGTCTTCTCACAAACAAGTCAAATTATAACAGTAAACTTTAGTTACAGTTGTCTATGATCGAGAAACTGTGCTCCAAGTCGTCCATAACCGCGGGCACGGATTTTCGAAAAGATTTAACCCTGCAGGGGTGCACCAAAGTATCCACACGCACTTCGACCCTTTTTGCCAGATCAATTAACATACACCCATCGGTATGTCAGCGAGGCCTAAGTCATGACGTTTCCCAGACCCAAAGCAAGTACATGGGGGCCACCCCACTAAGCTACCCGCAACGAAGTCGGCCGGCTCCGAGACGGACCCAGTGTTTGCGACGACGGCTGTAAACGACTGGGAACCCGAAAAGTGTGACAGGGCTTGTCGATACCGCGAAAACGTGGCACGATCCAAAACAGTACAGGTGCTCCACGCACAAATTAAATAAAGCGGTAAACATGGCATAAGTACAGAATAGTAATAAAGCCCCAAACTACTTGTGGCCCCCGGTACAGTACTTTGAAATCAGGTAGTAAGCCGATGGGGGTGCCCACACACCCCACCTGTGGTTAGCGCGCTCTATCTCGGAACAGGTGTCAAGAACTCGGGTCCTAGGGGACATTAGTGAGCGGTTAAGAACCAAATATTGTCTATTATCCACCGGTGCCTCTGCATTAATCTACTATGAACATTAATTAATAAACTGTAATTAGAATCCTGATCAGCTCCACCGTTAAACATATGCCAACCTCCCCACAATGTGGAACATCGACATCGCGAAGCAACACCTGAGCAAGCAACTACGACTCGCGGGGCCAACTGTTAAACAAGCAATAGGAAATAGGAGGTGTCCAAGGCTACATAATGGCTGCAGGAATATATCTGGTACGGAACACTAAAGCATCGAGACCCGGATAGCAGTAGATTAACAGGAGGAAATAAAGACTATAAATGCAAAATAGGTAGAAGGGGAAGAGATGCTCGCCTGGGAAACACTGCCGGAGATTCATATCCGGAGAACTTGTCGATACTCGCATCCACTCATCGGTCTAATCCGTGAAGAAGCAAACACTAGCAGAAACACCGGATGCAATATTTAATACCACGGCAGAAGATCCGGCATGATTATGATATGATGCAGATGCGGTGCAATTAGGCAGTATTAAGCGGAACCGGGGTCCCGACAATTAATTACACGGTTCAAGTTATTTAGAAACCCCGCAGTTTAGATGTTGTATTAACAAGGCGAAACAGGTCACTGGTTCGCTACGCAATTTAAATGGAGTCCGGAATAAGACAAAGATATCCCGCATAAACACTCCATATCTAAACATGCGATGATACGGCATAAGGCCCCCCCAACCCACATGATATGCATGCGAGATGATCCATTAATATGCAACAAGTTTTATATATAGCATTTATAAAATAGGGGCTCGGAAAAAGGTTCACACATCTGGGTTCGAGGAACTTGGGTTCGGATCGGAAGTGAGAGCGCCAGGGTTCGGTCTTCAGACTCCGAGATCGGTCTTCGGGCAACGGCCTTTGGATGTTGTGAAGGAGATCTTGGCGTGCCGAGGGTTCGGGTTCAGGTTCGGCGGGAACGGTCTTCGAACTCCGAGATCAGGGTCGGGGTCTTGAGTGTCACCATGTGCATCCCTCGGACTCATCAGCATCGAGCCGAACTTGTCGGACTTTGCGACGTACTCGTCTAACTCATCAAAAGGACCATCGTCACCGATCCATCTTCACATGGTCGTCCTAACAAACATCACATCCTATTTTCTCGCGATCAAAAACAAAACACAACACATGGAACAACCCCACTAGTACTAGAGGAAACCACCACAGAGTACCAAACACACCACATCAGCAGACACGGGTACGAGGATGAAGGATGGCAGGAGAGGCGGTGCTCATGGTGAAGTGGTCCGACTCGGTGTCGTGGAGACAGAGCGGACGAAGGCGGGCCTCGGCGGCTGTAGACGAGAACCAGGGCGGCGGCGCTCGCGATAAAGGCCGTAGAGAGGACATGGACGCGGTGGCCGGCGGCACTGCGGGGCGCGCGTGACGTGGCGGTGGCTGGCGTTGGCAGAGGCCGACGGCCGGTCGAGCACGGGGAGACGCGCGACCGGGGAAGGGCCCACGAGGCCGGCTCACGGACGGCTGGCGCAGGCCGGCGAGATCTGCGGGGAAGGATGGCAGAGAAGGCCGGGGAGAGGCACGGCTCGAGAAAAGCAGGGGCGGGGTGAATCGCAGCCTCGACGGCCTCGACGGGGAGAAGGGGAACGGGGCGGGGGCTATGATGGCGGGGCCGGGGCTATGATGGCGGGGCTCGGCTCGAGCGGACGGAGAAGTACCGGCGGCGACGGCGACGTGATGCGAGAGGGAGGCGGCTCCCTGGCGGCGGGGTCGAGCAAGGTGGGCGGCGGGCGAGGCCCAGGTGGAAGATGCGGGGAGAGGAGGGGACAGCTGGAGAAGCTGTGGAGGCGGCCGAGGTCGCGATGGCGGACGGCGGGGCGAATCGCGGCGGCGGGAGGAGGCCGGCATGGGGCAGGCCCGGGGAAGATAGGCTGCCGGGAGGGAGAGAGAGAGCGCGGCGCGCGGGGTAGGTAGGAAGAGAGAGGAGGGCGCGGGGGAAGGGAGGCGCGGTAGGGGAGGCGGGCCCGCGGGGAGACAGGAGGCTTGGGGATCGGTGCGTGGGCGGGAGATGAGGTGGCGTGCGGCGCGGAAAAAGAGGGAGTGGACGGCGGCTGTCCATCCCCGGTGGTGGGGCCCGCGCAGCTGGGTGGCGGCGCGTTTGGTGGGAGATGGGCAGGTGGGGATGAGGTGGCGATGGTTGAGTGGGTGGAAAAAGGGCCAGGGTGATGTGGCGCGCTGTGATAGGTTGGGGTGAGGTGGAGGAAGGTGGGTAGGCTAGGTTTAGGTAGAAAAGGGTCTCGGAATTCTGGTTTTTGCACTGGGGGTGGCCGACTGGGTCGGATCAGCCCGGTACGGCTGCCCCTAAAAATAAAATAAATATTTTAATATTTAAAACGGGGCTTTTGAAAACCGTTGGTAGACGAAACAAAATAATCCGAAGACCCGGGTTTTAATTTGAAATAATAACGGGGCATTTAGAAAACAAAAACAGACTTTTCTAAAATAGTTTTATGCAAACAAATGCAAGAGGACATGACGATGCTCAAATGCAAGGTGGCATGATGACATGAGCATGTGGTCATGATGAGGCCATGCACAAAAACAACGTGATTTTCTAGTAGTGGTTTTTGCGGGGCGCCACATCTCACTAGGAGGATAAAACTTTGAATAAAAGAGAGGCACTATTTCCTCCCATTCCAGAGCTTGACCATTCTTCAGCAGCTTATACCATTCCTCGGCTCTGCCTTTCAGTGATAATGAGAATAACTTCTTCTTACCTTGATTTGTAGTAATACCTGCACACTTGAACAACCCGCATAATTCGTGTATAAAGAGTAAATGATCACCGGGATGGACAGTTCCATCCCCAACATAGTAGTTATCCATAACACGATCAATAATCCTTGTAGGTATTTTGAAAACATCATTCTCAACAGGTGGTGGCTTATCTACTACCTTAGTAGTGATAGTAGCATTACCAAATAAGAAACTCAGTGAATTAACCATAACGAAAATAAAGCAACTAGTAGAAGTAAACAATACTCACAGTAGAAGTTTCCTTTACCAGTTCACTCTCCAATAGCGCTTCACTCCCCGGCAATGGCGCCAGAAAATAGTCTTGATGACCCACAAGTATAGGGGGTGTATCGCAGTATTTTCGATAAGTAAGAGTGTCGAACCCAACGAGGAGCAGAAGGTGCTGGCTAGTGGTATGGATTAGGAATTCTCTGCAAACAAACGGATTTTTAGGGGTTTTCGATATAGCAAGTAAACAAAGTACGAGTAAATAAAAGACAGTAGGAATAAATGCAGCAAGTTGCCCAATCCTGTATGTAGCAAAGGACAAGCCAGTTGTATTACTTAAGATGACCAAACGTTCTCGAGGACACATGGGAAGACTGTCAAGTGCTTTCGCTTCATATAGCTGATTAATCTTCTTTAGCTTGCTAAGTGTTGTGTGGGTGAACCTGTGCTAATGTACCGCCCCATGCAAGACTAATACATACTTGTGATTATACCCCTTGCGAACATCCATAAGTACAAGAAAGTAATTAAGGTAGAAACCAAACCACAGCTTTAAACTCTAAGACCCTTACGTCCCTTGTGCAATGGTTTCCTAACGGAGGTTCAGGTTTCTATCACTCCGGCAACCCCTACGATTAGTAGCCAAATACACAATGCATTCCCCTAGGCCCATATAGGTGAAGTGTCATGTAGTCGACGTTCACATGACACCACTAGAATAAGTACACCATAACTTAAATAACAATCTATTGAATCTTTCTCAACGCAACTCCACTACTAACAACAAGACTTCTCCCATGTCCTCAAGAACAAAATGAACTACTCACAAGACATCATATGGATCATGATCAGAGATGGAATAATGATGTATAACAATCTGAACATAAACAATAATTCAATGGTTCACTCAATAGCATCAACTACAAAGAGTAATCAACACCGGGAAAGTTTCCCCTATGAACTATAGCAAGATTCAACCAATTGTTACATCAATATGGAGATGGTGATGAGGGTGCTGATGGTCATGATGATGATGATGATGATCCCAATGAAGTCCAGCTTGATGGTGGTGTTGATGGTGACGATCTCCCCTCTCCGGGAAGGAATTCCTCCGGCAGAAATCTGTCTGCCGGAGAGATCTTTCTCTCTCGGTGTTTTCCGCCCCGCAGAGGCGGTGGAATTTTTCTGTGGTCGCTCCTTGAGTGTTAGGGTTTTGGGAGGAATATATACGCCAGAGGGGAGTGCCAGGGGTGGACCAGGGCGGCCACAGCACCTGGTGGCGCGGCCTAGGCTGGCCCGCGCCATGGGGTTGTGTGGTCCCCATGTGGCCCATCTCCAGCCCATCTTCTAGCATCCTTAGTCTTCTGGAAAAATAGGATTTTCCGTATATTTTCCTGGATTTTCTGATCTTTGCGAATTTTGCCTCCTAACAGAACCTTTTCCATCAGAATCCTGACTGCAGCCGTCCATGCTCCAAAAGTCATCAACCATGCAAAAATAGATGAAATAACATAAGTATCACCTCTCAATACGAAATATATCAATGAATAATAGTGAATTAAGAAATACAATAGTGATGCAAAATGGACGTATCACTCCCCGGCAACGGCGCCAGAAAATAGGCGTTTGCCGTGGGAGGTTCTTCTTCTTTAATCCTCCGGTGTGAATACCTTTTACCAGAACCTCCCCGGCAATGGCGCCAGAAAATAGCTTGATGTCTACGCACTTCTATTCTTGTAGACAGTTGTTGGGCCTCCAAGTGCAGAGGTTTGTAGAACAGCAGCAAGTTTTCCCTTAAGTGGATCACCCAAGGTTTATCGAACTCAAGGAGGAAGTGGTCAAAGGTATTCCCTCTCAAGCAATCCTGCAATCAAGATACAAGAAGTCTCTTGTGTCCCCAACACACCCAATACACTTGTCAGGTGTATAGGTGCACTAGTTCGGCGAAGAGATAGTGAAATACAAGTGGTATAGATAAGTGGTAACGGTGATAGAAGATAACTTGATGGCGTGGAAAAGACTAAAGGCAAACTGAAATAAAGAAGGAAGCAAGCAAACATGAAATAGATCTAATTGCAAACGGTGTTTCAATGCTTAGAAACAAGGCCTAGGGATCATACTTTCACTAGTGAACACTATCATATAGATATCTTCTCTTTATGATACTACTCTTAACTACTCCTGGTTGGACACTCTAATCGATGGTAGGGCTATAACAGCACACCTCAAAGTAAGACTTTCCCATCCAGAAAACCCCACACTGTCACCTTGAGCACTAGATGGTTCCAACAAACACCACAATTTCATAAAGGCATCCAACTCCAAATATAACTCATAACAAGTATTTGTAATCTCTAGCCTAAGTGCCACCATGGTGAGCACGCTGTCACTTTCACACACATGGGGAGAGCAGAGATCTATTAAAGCACTTGAGTAGCAAGGTAGATCTACTAGATTCCAAAGCTCATGACCACAACAAGATCATGCATAGATAGAGAGATGAACACATAGCTACTGGTAGAACCCTTAGCCTCGAGAGAGAACTACTCCCTCCTCATCATGGGAATCAGCAATGGTGATGGAGATGGTGGTGGAGATCGATGGAGATGGCTCCGGGGGCACTTCCTTGTCCCGGCAGGGTGCCAGAACAGAGACTTTCTGTCCCTCGAATCTCCCCTTCGGTGGCGGCGGCGCTGCGGAACTTTTCGTGGCTAGAGGCTTGATGATTTAGGGTTTATGCCTCGGGAGGCTTCTTATAGGCTAGAGGGCAAGGTCGGTGGGCGGCCAGGGGGCCCACACCATGCCCTGGCGTGGCCTGGGGGGACCCGCACCATGGGGTGGTGTGGCCACCATGTGGCCCCTCTCCGACTCTCCTTTTGGCTCCGTGAGTCTTCCGGTAAATTTCAACTTTGGCTTTTGTCCGATCCAATTCCGAGAATATTGATTTTCTGACTTTCCTGGAACCAAAAATAGCAGAAAACAGGCAGCTGGCACTGTGGCTCTTGTTAATAGGTTAGTCCAAGAAATCATATGAAAAGTACTCCAAAGTTGGAACAAAACATAAGAAAGTAGATACAACCAAGCATGGAACATCAAAAATTATAGATACATTTGCAATGTATCAGTTACTCCTACAACATCATTACTAGCTTCACATATTAAGTCAAAAGCCACATCCTAGATAGGTGGTTTAATGGTAGGAGCATGGGATAAAGCATATTTTAGTTTGTATCATGAAAGTTAAATCTTACTCCCTTTTGCAGAAGGTTAGTCAAAGGTTTAGATATTCCAGAGAAATTTCTAATGAACCTTCTATAAAAACCCACATGACCAAGGAAACTTCTTATACCTTTTATATCCCTAGGTTGTGGCATTCTCTCTATGGCCTCAACCTTAGCTCTATCCACTTCAATTCCCTTACCTAATACCTTATGTCCAAGGACTATACCTTCTTTGACCATAAAATGGCACTTCTCCCAGTTTAGCACAAGATTGGTCGCTTCACAATGCTGCAAAACTCTTTTGAGATTATCCAAGCAACTAGTAAACGAAGTTCCATAGACAGAAAAGTCATCCATAAATACTTCCATTATTAGTTCTATAAAATCTGCAAAAATAGCAGTCATGCATCTTTGAAAAGTAGCTAGAGCATTACATAAACCAAAAGGCATACAACGGTAAGCATGTAAACCATAAGGACTAATGAAAGTTGTTTTAAGTTGGTCATCAAGATGAACAACTATTTGAAAAAACCAGAGTATCCGTCCAAGTAGCAAAAATAAGTGCGGTTTGCTAACCTCTCTAAAGTTTGATCTATGAATGGTAAAGGATAGAGATCTTTCCTAGTTCCTTTATTCAATTTCCTGAAATCTATACACATCCTGTGTACAACAATAGTTCTAGTAGGTATCAATTCATTGTTTTCATTAGGAGCAACAGTAAAACCGCCCTTCTTAGGGACACAATGAACAGGACTTACCCATTCACTTTCTTTTACAGGATGGATTATACCTGCGTCTAGTAGGCGTACTATTTCTTTTCTTACCACTTCCTTCATTTCAGGCTTTAGCCGTCTATTAAATTCCACAACTGGTTTAACACCTTCCTCCATGAATATTCGATGGACAGTTATCATGGGACTAATGCCCTTCAAATCATCTATTGAGTACCCAAAGGCCTTGCGATGCTCCTTGAGTATTTTCATGAGCTCTTATTCTTCATCCCCTAAAAGTTTAGCACTAATAATAACAGAATATTTATTTGTTTCATCTAAAATCTGTATTTAAGATTATCTGGTAGAGCCTTCAATTCTGGGGGTGGTAATTCCTCGTCCCCTCCCTTTTCTGGCTCTTCGAAAGCCTCATTAGTTGGAGGCCCTATAATGGGAAGTGAATCGAATTCATCTTCTAGTTCTTCTTGGGACTTATCCTCCATAACTATTTCTTCATAATTTGAGTCTTCATATATTTCTTCTTCTTGATCACTAAAGAAGAGAGCTGCCATTTCCTTAATAGTTTTCTATTTGTCTTCTTCTTGTATTTGTGGAGGTCTGTCTTTAAATTTGGAAAAGTGGAATTCTTTTTCCACTTTCCCAAGCTTAATGTAGCACCCCGATAAAAATCACTACTAGAAAATCGCTTGGTGTTTCTATTTCGTGCATCATCATGACCGCATGCTCATGTTATCATGCCACATTGCATTTGAGCATCGTCATCATCATGCATCTGTTTCCCTAAAACTAATTTTCTAAAAGCCTATCTTTGTTTTCTAAATATCCCCCGCCCTTATTTCAAATCAAAAACCCCGGACGCTTCCGGATATTTTTGTTTGTCTAAAAACCTATTTACAAATGTTTTAAATAAATATCTTTTACCGGGGGAGGCAGCCCAGCCGTTTAGGCCAGGCCACCAACTACCCCGGCAGGCCCGGCCCAAACCCAACCGGAACCACCCATCTATACAAACCCTAACGACCCTAACCAGCTAACACCCCCTAACCCTGCAGCCGCCGCACCACACCCGTGCACTGCATCCTACACCAACCGAACACGTTAACCAGCTCGCGGCACACGCAAGCTCCCCGCGCGCCCTGCAGCACGCACACACCCGCTATGTGCGACCCCACCATGTGGCCATCGGGATCGATCCTCACCCCTCTCACGCGTCGCACCCCCATCCCCACCTACCGCGTCCCTCTCCCGTACGCAAGCCCCACCTCGCTCCCGAGCGCCCGCTGCCGCCCTCTATGCTGCCATACCGCATGACCCATCCCTACCTACTCCCCCGCTTCTCTTCTTCCCAGAAGCCGCCGCCGGCGGCAGTGGTCTCCACCGCGAGCGAGCCTCTCGCCAACGAGGTCGCCTTCTGCCGCTGGCCTCCTAAGTACCCGCCTCTCTGCCGCTGCCAAGCTCCTCCTCCGGCCAGTGCCCTACCGGCCGTAGACCTCACCTCCTCCCTCGCTGGCCCTGAGCACCCTGTTGCCGACCCGCGTCCCCTGTACCGGCCCAGCTCGACCTCGCCCTTCGCCACCGGCATGCCCTCCCTCGAGTCCCTGCTTCCGTGCCTCCACGGGATCAACCCTCGACAGTTCCGGCCACCTCCTGAAGCTCCTCCCCACCCTACTTCTGGCTGCTGTCACATCGTCTCCCCTTCGCTGCTCTGCTCCTCGCCATCCGCGAGAGCCTACACCTGCTGCAAGCCAGCCTCGCAGGGACCTCCTATGTCCGCTGCCAGAGACCCCTCCCCGCCTCGTCGAGCAAGGACCACCGCCCGCGCGATTCCCGCCACCAAGCCAGTTTGTTGCCATCCGGATGTGTCCCATCGGCAAGGTGTTTGAGTAATGTATGAATGGTACACGGGCCTCCTCGTAGCATCCTGTTTAGTGCCTGCTGTCGTGTTTTGGTGATATGTCTTCGGTAGAAGACTATTACAAGTTCTCACGAGTCGACAAGATCATTACCAAGATCTCCTTCCTGGTACCATGACCCCGAGCCGTCGACAAGGAACCGTGAACCCGAACCTGGAGATCTCTGTCACAGAACAACAAGGCCTTTGGGATGGAACCGACAAGATCTACCTCTCGGACGCCAAGACCTACTTCCCGGACTCTGAAGAAGGATCCTCGAAGACCGATCCTGCCGAGCCTGAACCCCATCGATCCCTCGAGACTCCAAGATCTTCGGAACCCTAATGCGATCCCCTACCCGAGACCCCTATTTTTATAACATATAACATCCAACTTGTCGCATGGTAAATACTCATACTCGCATACATATTGTGGTTGTTTGGGGGCATTATGCCGATTCACCTCATGATTAAATATGGAGACCATATGCGGGCGATTCTAGTCTTATATTGTCTCCATTTAAATTTGTGTAGCGAATCGATGCCATGTTTTGCCTTGTTTTGTCAACATTTAAATTGTGGGGTATCTAAACAACATGAACCTCTTAATTAATTGTCGGGACCCCTGTTTCGCTTAATATTGCCTAATTGCACCGCATCTTTGCCATGTCATACATCATACATGCAGCATGCCCAATCTTCTGCCATAGTATTAAATAGTGCATCCGGTGTTTCTTCTAGTGCTTTGGTTCTTCGCGGATTAGGCCGTTGAGTTGATGCGAGTATCGATAAGTTCTTCGGATAATGAATCTTCGGCTATGTTTTCTAGGCGAGAATTCTCCCCTTTCTACCTATTTTGCATTTATAGTCTTTATTTCCTCCTGTTGATCTATTGCTATCCGTGTCGCGATGCTTTAGTGTTCCGTACCAGATATATTCCGTGCAGACTTTATATTGCCTTGGACACCTCCTATTACCTGTTGTTTGGTAGATAGATGGCCTTGCGAGTTGTAGTCGCTTGCTCAGGTGCGATCCCGTGTCGTGAAGTACCACATAGTTGTTGGAATGTTGTCATATGCTTTACGGTGGAGAGGATCATGACTTTAAATACAACTATTAAATTGCTGGGATAACTAATGAAAGAGGCACCGGTGGGTAATATATGCTATTTGGTTTTTCATGTCCACTTGTGTCCCGTAGGCCCCGAGTACTTGATACACGTTCCTTGATTATTCGCAATGTCCACATCCAGGAGACCCTATGGATCCCCCTTAGCTAGAGCTTGATTCATTTCTTATTTCTTGGGGCCACAAACTAGTTTGGGGCTTTATTACTATCTTGTACTTATGCCATGCTTTACTGCTATATTTACGATTGTGCGTGGAGCACCTGTACTGTTTTGGATGCGGAGTGTTTTCGCGGTATCGACAAGCCTAGTCACACTTTTGGGTTCCCAGTCGTTTACAGCCATTGACGCAAACCTTGGGTCTGTCTCGGAGCCAGCCAACTTTGTTGCGGGTAGCTTAATGGGGTGGCACCCTGAAATATTTTATGAATCCTGGGATTGCTTTGTCGTGAAAGCCTCATTGGGTTTCGATTTGGTTTTTCCGAGGTTGATCGTGTGTGTGTGTTGCTATTTGTGCACCCCTGCAGGGTAAATCTTTCTGAAAGCCGTGTCCGCGGTTATGGACGACTTGGAGCATAATATCTTGATCATAGACAAGCATAACTAAAGTAGTGCTATAAATTTGACTTAATATGTGACTAGTAATCAGCTTCACTACAATGGAATGGATAATAAAAGTGCCAACAACTGGTGGAACTGGGGTGTATCGTGTCATGTTATACCTGCCTAGTAAGTATCGCAACTCCAATGGAATGAAATAAAAGTGCCAACAACTGCTGGGTTTGGGATGTCACATGCTAATTGTATCTGACTAGTAAGTATTGCAACTACAACTGAATGGTTAACTAAAACTACCCACTACTCATGCTATCATGATGACTCATGCTATCTATATCTGACTAGTAAGTACTGAAACTAGAATGGAATGAATAAAATGGCCAACCGTGTGAGTTCCTCGGTTTGACTTCCTCGTTTGGTCTCGAGGGGGGAAATGCCAGGATGGGTATGATTGGTATTAGTATCAGGTTGGTTCCAAATAGATCTTTCTTATCTCTGTCTAATAGCCGTCAGTTGTATCGAGTCTCTATAGGTTGTTAGTGCATGCCTTGCTGCCGCTTCAGTCCACCATACCTATGTAGGCGAGAGCCACCAAATTCTAGCCTTGCCGTGTACTGGCCTTAGTACTGACCACTCCCTTTTTCCTTTGCCCTTTGTCGGCACCCCTTTTGTTTTAGCAGGTTTGAGATCGACGTTGTTAGTAGGGTTACCCTTCCGGCTTGGCCTGGGCAGGGTTATGGACGCCATTGGTTATTCTTCAGGGCTCTTAGCTCAATTTGCTTCTTATCCGTACTCAGATGTTGTATCGATTTCAAGGTGATTTAGATCTTTATACTGTATATCTGTATTCTTGACTCATGGAATCGTTGTTGTATATATATATATGTGTGTTGTGGGTTCCATCGTGAACTATTGTGTAATGGTATTACTTCATTTTCCACCCCACGCAAGTGCCTGGTGGGCGTCCTTGAATCGTTTCTATGCGGGTTTGGCGAGAAGCGCTGAAATATGCATAGGGCCAATTTGAGGGTGTTACAAAGTGGTATCAGAGCTCAGCAGTTGCGATACCCCACTGGTCCAGCCTGTAGGATAACCTAGCTAACAGCCGATGTATAGTGTCAAAACTATTTTTGCAAAATCGGTTGGATAGATCTGATTAGTTGTGCTTTTACTCCTTACCCCATGTGCTATTCTCCTCTTACCTTCGTGTGTTTTGAATCTGCTCTCTTATCTTTTCTTCGAGTCCAGGAATTCTTGTTATTGGGTTTCCGTCGTACCTTCAGGGTTTCGCTTCTTTCCTTTTATAATGGTGGCGCTACAATCATCAAGTCTGCATCTCGTTTGTTGTACCCTGCATTCAATCTTTTTGGTCCTTGAACGCTTTATCTGTATCTGCACCTTGATGGATATCTGTATCGTTGAAAAACATTATGAGAAGGATGCGCATTGGTGAAGTTGGAGTATACCTTGAGCATGTGTTGTTCATGCCAATGGAACCATCGCGAAACCTAATCATTGTGTCTTTTCATACGATTTTCTTTGTATCTTCCGGTGTTTCCCTTCTCGACGGCATCATCTACGCCAGATCCAACGAAGAGCTTGCATCACTCCTTTGTTCCGAACATTGCTTGTGAAGATCTTCAGTCTGAATTCCGAGAGTTGGTTGCATGATTCTTCTATTCATGTACAGAGTAATGCTTTGAGTGCGGGATGGACTGATCACCCTGCCCAACTCTTACTGTTCGCTCTTGTACATCGAATTGGTGGATCAATGTGACTTTTACTCCTTTCATGGAAGTTAGAGGTGACCTTACCTTTTGGGACCTTTAACTTCGTCCTTTGTTTATCCAGAGCATTCTCTCGACGGACATGAACAACGACCCCTTGTTGGTGGTGTCGCCAGTTTCAAGACGGAGAAGAATCATTGTTAGTGGTGTCGCGAGGATCTACACAAAGCGATAAGAGTCTGACCATCAGCCTTCTTCCTTGTACCATGACGCGGATCTCGAGGGCGAGATCCATTGTTAGTGGTGTCGAATTGTAGCACCCCGATAAAAAATCACTACTAGAAAATCGCTTGGTGTTTCTGTTTTGTGCATCATCGTGACTGCATGCTCATGTCATCATGCCACATTGCATTTGAGCATCGTCATCATCATGCATCTGTTTGCCTAAAACTAATTTTATAAAAGCCTATCTTTGTTTTCTAAATATCCCCCACCCTTATTTCAAATCAAAAACCCCGGATGCTTCCGGATATTTTTGTTTGTCTAAAAACCTATTTACAAATGTTTTAAATAAATATCTTTAACCAGGGGAGGCAGCCCAGCCGTTTAGGCCAGGCCACCTACTACCCCGGTAGGCCCGGCCCAAACCCAACCGGAACCACCCATCTATCCAAACCCTAGTGACCCTAACCAGCTAACACCCACAAACCCTGCAGCCGCCGCACCAAACCCGCGCACTGCATCCTACACCAACCGAACACGTTAACTAGCTCGCGACACACGCAAGCTCCCCGTGCGCCCTGCAGCTCGCACACACCTGCTATGTGCGACCCCGCCTTATTCCTCTGTTCCAGCGACCCCACCATGTGGCCATCGGGATCGATCCTCACCCCTCTCACGCGTCGCACCCCCATCCCCACCTATCGCGTCCCTCTCCCGTACGCAAGCCCCACCTCGCTCCCGAGCGCCCGTCGTCGCCCTCTACGCTGCCCCACTACACGACCCATCCCCACCTACTCCCCCGCTTCTCTTCTTCCCAGAAGCCGTCACCGATGGAAACGGTCTCCACCGCGAGCGAGCCTCTCGCCGACGAGGTCTCCTTCTGCTACTGGCCTCCTGAGTACCCGCCTCTCTGCCGCTGCCAAGCTCCTCCTCCTGCCAGTGCCCTGCCGGCCGTAGACCTCACCTCCTCCCTCGCTGGCCCTAAGCACCCCGTCGCCGACCCGCGTCCCCTGTGCCGGCCCGGCTTGACCTCGCCCTTCGCCACCGGCATGCCCTCCATCGAGTCCCTACTTCTGTGCCTCCACGGGATCAACCCTCGGAAGTTCCGGCTGCCTCCTGAAGCTCCTCCCCACCCTGCTTCTGGCCGCTCTCGCGTCGTCTCCCCTTCGCCGCTCTGCTCCTTGCCGTCCGCGAGCGCCTACACCTGCTACAAGCCGGCCTCACAGGGACCTCCTCTGTCCGCTGCCAGAGACCCCTCCCCGCCTCGTCGAGCAAGGACCACCGCCTACGCGAGTCCCGCCACCGAGCCAGTTTGTTTCCATCCGGATGTGTCCCGTCGGCAAGGTGTTTGAGTAATGTATGAATGGGACACGGGCCCCCTCGTAGCGTCCTGTTTAGTGTCTACTGTCATGTTTTGGTGATATGTCTTCAATAGAAGACTATTACAAGTTCTCTCGAGTCGACAAGATCCTTGCCAAGATCTCCTTCCTGGTACCATGACCCCGAGCCGTCGACGAGGAACCGCGAACCCGAACCTGGAGATCTCTGTCACGGAACAACAAGGCCTTTGGGATGGAACCGACAAGATCTACCTCCCGGACGCCAAGACCTACTTCCCGGACTCTGAAGAAGGATCCTCGAAGACCGATCCTGCCGAGCCTGAACCCCATCGATCCCTCGAGACTCCAAGATCTTCGGAACCCTAATGTGATCCCCTACCCAAGACCCCTATTTTTATAACATATAACATCCAACTTGTCGCATGGTAAATACTCATACTCGCATACATATTGTGGTTGTTTGGGGGCATTATGCCGATTCACCTCATGATTAAATATGGAGACCATATGCAGGTGATTCTAGTCTTATATTGTCTCCATTTAAATTTGTGTAGCGAATCGATGCCATGTTTTGCCTTGTTTTGTCAACATTTAAATTGTGGGGTATCTAAACAACATGAACCTCTTAATTAATTGTCGGGACCCCGGTTCCGCTTAATATTGCCTAATTGCACCGCATCTTTGCCATGTCATACATCATACATGCAGCATGCCCAATCTTCTGCCATAGTATTAAATAGTGCATCCGGTATTTCTTCTAGTGCTTTGGTTCTTCGCGGATTAGGCCATTGAGTTGATGCGAGTATCGACAAGTTCTTCGGATAATGAATCTTCGGCTATGTTTTCTAGGCGAGCATTCTCCCCTTTCTACCTATTTTGCATTTATAGTCTTTATTTCCTCCAGTTGATCTATTGCTATCCGTGTCGCGATGCTTTAGTGTTCTGTACCAGATATATTCCGTGCAGCCTTTGTATTGCCTTGGGCACCTCCTATTACCTGTTGTTTGGTAGATAGATGGCCTTGCGAGTCGTAGTCGCTTGCTCAAGTGCGATCCCGTGTCGTGAAGTACCACACAGTTGTTGGAATGTTGTCATATGCTTTACGGTGGAGAGGATCATGCCTTTAAATACAACTATTAAATTGCTGGGATAACTAATGAAAGAGGCACCAGTGGGCAATATATGCTATTTGGTTTTTCATGTCCACTCGTGTCCCGTAGGCCCCGAGTACTTGATACATGTTCCTTGATTATTCGCACTGTCCACATCCGGGAGACCCTATGGATCCCCCTTAGCCAGAGCTTGATTCATTTCTTATTTCTTGGGGCCACAAACTAGTTTGGGGCTTTATTACTATCCTGTACTTATGCCATGCTTTACTGCTTTATTTACGATTGTGCGTGGAGCACCTGTACTGTTTTGGATGCGGAGTGTTTTCGTGGTATCGACAAGATCAGTCACACTTTCGGGTTCCCAGTCGTTTACAACCATTGACGCAAACCTTGGGTCCGTCTCGGAGCCGACCAACTTTGTTGCGGGTAGCTTAATGGGGTGGCACCCTGAAATATTTTATGAATCCTGGGATTGCTTTGTCGTGAAAGCCTCATTGGGTTTCGATTTGGTTTTTCCGAGGTTGATCGTGTGTGTGTGTTGCTATTTGTGCACCCCTGCAGGGTAAATCTTTCTGAAAGCCGTGTCCGCGGTTATGGACGACTTGGAGCATAATATCTTGATCATAGACAAGCATAACTAAAGTAGTGCTATAAATTTGACTTAATATGTGACTAGTAATCAGCTTCACTACAATGGATGGATAATAAAAGTGCCAACAACTGGTGGAACTGGGGTGTATCGTGTCATGTTATACCTGCCTAGTAAGTATCGCAACTCCAATGGAATGAAATAAAACTGCCAACAACTACTGGGTTTAGGATGTCACATGCTAATTGTATCTGACTAGTAAGTACTGCAACTACAACTGAATGGTTAACTAAAACTACCCACTACTCATGCTATCAGGATGACTCATGCTATCTATATCTAACTAGTAAGTACTGCAACTAGAATGGAATGAATAAAACTGCCAACCGTGTGAGTTCCTCGGTTTGACTTCCTCGTTTGGTCTCGAGGGGGGAAATGCCAGGATGGGTATGATTGGTATTAGTATCAGGTTGGTTCCAAATAGATCTTTCTTATCTCTGTCTAATAGCCGTCAGTTGTATCGAGTCTCTATAGGTTGTTAGTGCATGCCTTGCTGCCGCTTCAGTCCACCATACCTATGTAGGCGAGAGCCACCAAATTCTAGCCTTGCCGTGTACTGGCCTTAGTACTGACCACTCCCTTTTTCCTTTGCCCTTTGTCGGCACCCCTTTTGTTTTAGCAGGTTTGAGATCGACGTTGTTAGTAGGGTTACCCTTCCGGCTTGGCCTGGGCAGGGTTATGGACGCCATTGGTTATTCTTCAGGGCTCTTAGCTCAATTTGCTTCTTATCCGTACTCAGATGTTGTATCGATTTCAAGGTGATTTGGATCTTTATACTGTATATCTGTATTCTTGACTCATGGAATCGTTGTTGTATATATATGTGTGTGTGTTGTGGGTTCCATCGTGAACTATTGTGTAATGGTATTACTTCATAGGGCCGATTCGAGGGTGTTACACTTAAGAGACACAATCTTCTTTTTGAAATCAACATTGGCACCAACATCACTCAAAAAGTTTCTTCCAAATATAATTAGGCAAAGAGTGTCAGCTGGCATATCAACAACTACAAAATTGATAGGAATTTTTTTATTGCCAATTGTGATAGTTGCATCTTCAACTACTCCCATTGGAATTCTAAGAGTTTTATTGGCTAACATGATTGTCATATCAGTATTTTGTATCCAGTTATATTTCTTCTTTTATTTCTAAATAGAAATCATAAGATATTACATTAACTTCGATGTCAAGATCACATAAACCATAATGCAAGGTTTCCTTAAATATGCAGGGAAGAATAGGCTTACCCACATCTTTTACCTTTGTTTTACCTTCAACCAATATAGAAGTCTCTTCATCAAGTTCAACTATGTTACAATGTGCATACATAGCCATAATTGCTTCATTGGTTACCTCTTCATCTTTGGTTTCTTCCAGATGTTCCTCAACTTGTGGCATATGTTCCTCTTCATTTTTCTCCTGTACTGCTTTGACCTGTTCATATTCAAAAATATGCTTCTGCGCAGTGTTAGGGAAAGGTATCGCATATGTTGGTTCTAGGGAGGCTAGTGTTGCTTTAACTTCTCTTTTCTTCTCAGGTTTGGATGGTGGATCATACTTGACCAAACCCTCTTTTGGAGCTTTGATTTGTTCTATAAAAGCTTTAACAACTTGCAACACAAGATCTGAATCCAGATAAAGTTCTTTAGATAATTCTTTAACATGGCCTTTTTATTATAGTCATGAATACAATCATAATCTATTTCTACGCCTCCTTTGCTTCCTAGACCACAATTCCATGAAACTCTATGATCGTGAATTCTATTAAGTAAAGCCCAAGCTTTAGTTATAGGAAGATTCATAAAGGCTCCTTGCGTGAAAGAGTCTAGTTCAATTTTATTAGGTTCAATTAAACCACCATAAAAGATATGCAATAAATACCATTGAGGCAAATCATGATGAGGACATAGATGAAGTATATATTTGAATCTCATATAAGCTCTTACTAGTCCTTCATTAGGACGGTTACTCCAAGTCATTATAAGACGCCTGATTCCAAAATATTTTGATAATGGATAGTATTTTGCGAGAAACTCACAGGCTAAATTATCCCAAGTAGTAGTGGCTTCTAGGGGTAGAGATCTATACCATGAGAGAGATGTACTAGTCAAAGTCTGGCTAAAAAGTTTAACCCTCACCTCATTAGCGGTATATCCCGTCAATTGGAAAGTGCCACATATATCTTTGAAACATGCAATATGCTCATATGGATCGGGATCTTCTTCATCTCTAGTAAATTGCTTCTTGTGTAGAATACCAAGTAGTATAATATTTATTTCAAACCCCCTTGTCTTCTTGTTGGAGTTGTCTCTTTTAATATCATAAGGCTTCCCAAAGTGGCTGAGTGGGTTAGCACTAGTCATGCGCTCAAACTCCATCATGTTGGTGGAAACCTATAACTCAAAAAAAACTTAGCAAGACAAAATAAATAAGGAAAAACTAAAAGACCAACAACGCTTAGCTCCCCGGCAACAACGCCATAAAATAGCTTGATGATTGCAAGTGCACAGATCATTTGTAGCTAGTTTCGAAATAAAGATATCGATCCTATAGGGAGTAGGAGTCTGAAGTCTAATAACTCTTGAATTAAATACTATAATAGAAATGCTAAATAAAGTTCTAAGTAACAAGATAAAATGCGAGTATTGTGCAAAAAAAAGTGTTTTGGGGGTTTTTGGTATAAGAGAACAATAAGTAAAGTAAAATAACTAAACACGGAAAGTAAGTATCACGTATGTAAAAGAGATTTGGAACTGCAATACGGAAAAAAGCGTTCTAAGGGAGTAGCGGATACATCACTAGCATTAAGAGCTAAGATAAAGATTATTATCATGAACATTCTCAACTATGTATGTGTGGGAGGAACTCCGTATTTGGACAAATAGGCAGCAACCACTGCTCACATCATCCAAATAACCACAGTAGATAGCAATCGACATCAATCGAATTACTGCGCTATTAAGGGACTTAATCCCGTAGGACGTATCCCATGACATGGATAGTGTTCCGTGAGTTTTCTCGGTTCCCAAGTTGATATGTAAGGGGTGCCAACAGCTTTATAGTCACTGTAAGTGCTAACACACCTCCGTCTACCAACAAGTAGTTCCCTCCATCAAGTCCCCATAGGAGGTAAATATTGAGAGGTCGACTTCTCCCAACATCAAGATGAAGACAATCTAACACATGGTTACAACGATAAATATCATAATAAACTCTATCTTATTTCAATCTCATACTAGGTTTTCTCTATCTCCCCAAGAACTAATGATCTACTCAGACATGGAGGCAATCAACATCATGGAAATAACAATGGAATCTATCATAGATGAATAGTACTTGTATAAATCCACAACGAGTATGGAAATTACAACAAGATCTAGACAAGATGTAGATGGGATGGATGGAGATTGTGGTGATGCCGCGGTTCCTTAGCCTCCCAGATCTGCGCAGGGCGAAGATGGATCCCCGGTGGATGAGTTCCCCCTCCAGATGCATTCTAGAGGAGAGGTTTCAGCGATTTCTGGTTGTTCTGTATGTCGTCTCCCTGATCTAGTTGCACAGGGTGAAACTATTTGAGGAGGCGGTGGCGGTGCCAACTATACGGCGGGAACTATACGGCCGGAAAATTTATTCCCGTTGTATAGTTGGTTGTTAAACCGTCTATAAGCCTCGATCGCTTTGGGTTTTCTTTTGGTGTTATTGATATTTCCTAAATAAGCGATTTACGTTGTTTTTTACTCCTTTTCTCCCAAATACAACTGATCCAAGAATTGTGTCTATTGTATCCATCATATGTCCTAATCCTGGTGAAAATAGACATAAAACATGCACGCGAACGCTGTAAAATACCAAGATCCTACATCTATAGTGAAAAATAATAATATAAAACATGATGCAAATATGCACTCATCATGGAGCCGCCCTGTAACTTGGCAGTGGCCAAATAATCTACTGACCAAGCTTCGGATTCCTGAAGTCCATCGTATTTTTGATGGTCGTGCGTAAGTTTGAAGTCTTTGGGTACTGAGGTTTTGTGAATCCGTTTAGTGAAACAACTGGCTCTACATAGCTCGTAGTCGTCTTTGTTGTCGTCCTCATGGTATCTTCGATTGCGTTTTTCGTCTCTTGTGTTACTTCGTGGCTCTAGTCTTGAAAGATGTTCCCGACGTGGCGACCACGATCATCGGGTGTGCTCTGCTTGCCGAGGGCTGCTACGACGGCGTGGGGATCTATTGGGTTGATGCGTAATTCCTTGCTCTGCTTGTGCGAGAGTTGCTCCTACCATGCCTATGTTCACCAGGGCGGAGCAGTGGAGAGCTGCGCGAGGATCGTCGGGTGCAGATTGAGTTGTGATCATGTACGTTTGCGTGGCCACAATTTCTGCTTGGGCCATTTTAGCTTTCATATTCCCCGCTTGATCTACTGACATGAACGATAGATCAAGGTCTCAGATCAATTCGTCTCTTTCCGTTTCAGGGATGTTTTGTAGTCGCGATGTTCCCCTTCTTGGCGGTGCTCCTCCTGTTACGCTCCCAGATCTTTGGGTAGAGCTTAGTTGTGCCCGTCGTAAGCTGGATTCATCGGCTATCCTATTTCTTTCGTCGAGTTGCCTTTGCATCCTTAGTATGTCTCTCTTTTTGTGATGGAGCAAATACTGGTATGCTAATAAGTCATCATGAGAGGCGTCGGCTGTCATCTGGACTGCACCCGAAATTGCTTCTCTGGCCTTTTGTCATGTTGTTGCTGGTAGCCGGACAGTTCGCCTCTCTTCTCTGTTTGGTTCCGCTCCTCCTCCTTGGATTATGCGGTTGTCCGCTATTTCTCCTCTTTTTCTGTGGTTCCCTTCATTACTGTGATTCCCTGCATTGTCATCTGATAAAGTATTATTGGGGTCGAGGATAGGGTTACCGTTAGACTCATGCGGTGTTGAGGTATCTCCGTTGATCATGTACACTTGGTGGCGTGTACTATATGGACTTGTGGCATTGTTGTCTGAATTAGGGGAGACATTGTCAGGTGGATCGGTGAAGTCTATTACTTGCTGTTCTGGGTAGATTTCCGCCATCCTTGTTCCAAAGTCAATGCTTTCGATGCTTTCCTCGGGTTCAGAGTTTGCCGGGCTTTTTCCATGTGGTGGAGTTAGTGGAATATTTGATCCGAAGGAGATATTATCGTAAAGACCATCAATGTCCCCCAAATCTGTCTCTTCTTGTTTGCTTTCTTCTGATGCTTCAGTTTCCGCCGCGTCCTCCATGGACGATCCGACAGATGATGCTGGAATCACCATAAATGCAGTTTGTTCCACCGACAGTTCTGATGTAATCAAGGCCGAAGGGTGTGATTCTTGGGGGTCTTCAATTTGGAAGTGGAAGCTTCTGATTATTAAATCGGATCCGTCGTTGAATTCGGCGGGTACTATCACAAGGGTGGGTGGACGTGGTACCACTTTTTTTTGGGTTGCTTCTTGGTGAAGAGAATTCCTCCAAATCCATGGTTCTAGAGTTCAAGATTCCCACAGACGGCGCCAATTAACGAGGGGTAACCTCGACAATGTCCATGAAGGACTTAGGGTTTTGTGGAAAAGAGAACGCTGGGGATTTCGTCGGATGTTAGGGAAAAAATGGAATCAAAGTCCCTTGAATATTTGGTGAACTCTCTGTTACAAATCGCTTGGGGATTGTTCGGTGCCTTTCCTAGGCTTCTCCCGTCCTATATATAATTAGCCGGGTCTCAAAACTGTATGCGGATAGGTTACATATACATGATTACAACACCAACACAATGTCGGTGTTTGTTCCTTTTTCCTACTATTAACCTTTGTCGGTTGTTCTTTTGGACCTTCATCTTGACTCTTCATGGGCCTTAATACTTTCTGCAGGCCTGGGTAACAAATCATAGGGATCTGAGTAATCATACCTATGTCAATATTGCTTGTGTCCTAGCAGGAAAAGCTTAAGAAGGCCTAATTAGAAAGGTGGAAAAGTCTCTCAAAAAGGCACCTCGCAAGAGCAAAACAAGAGGGGCATATCGTGGAAAGCTTCGGAAGCTGCTTGATTGATGGACCCTTTTGGGTCATCCTTTCTATGGTCTTCTTTGTGGCATGGTGCTTTAGTATCATTGGTTTGTGGTTCGCGCGGCATAGTGCTCCGGTGTCATTGGCTTGTGGTTCGCAGTGGTAGTAGGTTGTGCGTGTGCTTGTGCTTGTTGGTTTGGAGGTTGCATGTTTTAGATGTTGTTCTCATGTGGTTTTGTTGTAATGGTTTTCGCCTGGTTTTCTGGTAATTAACTAGGCAATTCTCTTCTTAATTAATAGATCGTGGCAAAGCTTTTTCCCTGTTTCAAAAAAATGCACTACAACTACAGGCTACTATGATGCATTCTAACTAAAACTAGAGTGAACCCTGTTATACACACATACACACGATGTTTTTTGCATGATAGTTATACAATTTTTCGCACGATAGTTATACGATAACCCAGATCTAACCCTTTATGGGTGGCACCTCTTGCAACAGACCAATTGATCCCACATCATACAAGCCTCGTACAGAAAACACGTGCAACACTTCCGAACTACAACCTACTATGATGTGTGCTACGATACAACTAGAGCCTACCGTTCCAGACCTAGTAACTGCTATGAGGGCATCTCCACCTGTCCGACCCATTCAACCATCGGATATCCGAACTAGCAATTTTGGTTAGGGGACGCGGCCCAGCGGTGTGACCCAAACGGACCGATTGTCTAGGACCGGTCTCCATTCTAACCCTAAATTAGGGTTGGTTTTGCATTGCCCTAGACAACGCACACATCCGACCGTGGCGTTCTCCTCTCCTCGTCTTTCCTTCCCTTGTCCCGTCAGCTAGAGAGAGCTAGTTTCCCCCAAATCATTGCCCATCACCTTTAGGCAGCCACAACGATGTCCCACCGTCGATCTATCCCTTAGATCACGTTGTTGCCTAGGTTCTTGTGCTTCTCCGGCTTGCTTCCGGGTGCCCGTCAGAGATAGGGCTTTGAGGTTCTACAAACCTCTCAGAATAGACTCGAAGCCAATTCAGAATTTCCGAGTAAGTTGCAAATGACTCAAAATTCTGAATTTATTCTGACCATCACATGAAAAGCAAACCGCAGGTTTTTCGATGAACTTTTGGGGCACTCCTTTAGAGTACATGAAGGGAATTTAGTAGGATGGATTTTTAGGTAGGATCATCCCCTCTTGAAAATCAAGTGACTCATATTAATAGTGTGGCATACCTATCGCTCAAACAAGTAAAAAGATTACGAAGCAAAGCATACTGACACTCTTCTTCCTTTCGAAATGGGGGGGGGGGGGTCACCTTCCACACACTGTTTGCATCTTGAGGGACTAGAACCCATGTACATTCTTGAAGGTAACCTTAGTCCCCTAATTCTAGGTCATCTTCACCAAAACACAATTAAGGGCATCATGCCCTTATAGATAGGAAAACCAATCTGACGTGGGGTGAACACGTCAATGCCTGTACTTTATGGACTTTGACGGACTTGGGTTTAGGGAAGAGCGGCATGTTGGATACTTCATCAGCTAACAGACAAATATACGGGGACACGAGGTTTACCTAGGTCCGGGCCCCCAGAGAGTAAACCCTACTCCTGCTTGTCTGTTCTTGATTGATTGATGAACTGAAGGTTACAAGGGTGTCGAGATGACAATGGTGCACATATTTAGATCTGGCTGGTGTATGCGTGAAAAATATCGATTACCCTCCTCGTCGTTCCCTCCTGTCCTTTATATGGGGATGCCAGGTCTCGGGAGACATTCGAGTCGGTTACAGGTTTGAGGGTGTAACCCTAAGGTTTTCTATCTAGCCTTGTCGTGTTTGCCAAGGAGTCCAATCCTTCATGGGCTTGACCTCACCTTAATTGTCATGGGCTTCACCCTCACCAGCAGATTGTCACGCGGGCCTCCTGCCGGGCTGGACCAGATAGGCCAAGGGTGAATACCCATTGGGCATATCTATGTCACAATCTGTTTTTTGGCATGAACAATGTTAGATGAGTGCAACAAACACGAGATTACAACCACTGAGTTATTCCAACGAGGAATGAATGCGATGGCTCTCATAGCAAAACTGTATAGTAAGATGATGGGCATATGGGCAAAGGCAAAGAGGTTCTGCAACGATTAAGCAAGCCCAAGAAATATTGCTACAATTATGGCGACACCCAACACTTTGTCACCGAGTCATCATCCCGGGAAGAACAAGAGGAACGATAAGGAGAATAAAGAAAAGCTTACATGAAGAAGCCCTTCTACAACTGGTTAAATTTTAGTGAATCTTATACCCTTGTTTCCCGTTGTAGTCGTCTCTATCTAGTCAGTCATCTTTGATCTTTCTCAGTTGTTGGGACTAAATCTGTTGATGGTATTCGTTCCATCCATTAATCTTGTTATCATTAATCGTCAAAACCTACCTTGGGGGCCTACTTGGGCTCACAAGGCGACACCACAAGACGCGAGACTTTGGCGGTCGAGCATTCAAAACCATGTTTTAGTCTAAAATTCGGCCACGTCTCGAAATCACAAAGGAGCTATCAGCTATGCAAGTAGAGCGGAAGTGACACACACATGCGAAGGAGGAGTGTCCAATTTACCCAAGGCAATCCCGATGCGAATGAGTTCCCATACTAGGGTGCCTCCAAGTTCACTGCTTAGCCATTAGTCGACAAAAATGACCATAGAGGAAACACTCACATGTTTAGAAAAAATTACGTGAATACACATGATTGACAAATGTCTATGATTGACTTGGAACGAAAATCCACTCGTTAATTTTACAATATTCTTAGTAAAGCACATCCACAAATGTATAAAAACGAAGGATTATGAATCTCAAATATACCTCAACTAATAAGAACAGAAAAGACCAGTACTATTTACTTCGAGGGAATTACAAGTTTCTTCTAAAAGTAAAGTAATAACTATGGAAATAAAGCGATGACAAACATCTATAATTGTCTTGGACCAGCAATAAAATTTGACCATGAAGTTCACAAAATCCTTAATGAAGCACATATGTATATGAAAGAAGAACCATGATCTCAAATTTTAACTTGAATTAATAACACTACTATGAAGTACTCGTACGGAATTTCTAATACTGAACCACTGAACCCACTGTGAAAACAAAGCGACGAAATGTTTATGCTTAGGAGCAGCAAATCAGACCAGATCAGCCCAGAGAGCAAAACGATCTCTTGGGCTGCACGAAGATCAAACTTGCTTTCTTGGACCAGAAGTTGAACACGCCCAACCGAGCCGAGACCCCCCAAAACCTCACCAAAACTTTCCAGTTTCTCCCCTTCCCCACTCCATCCCCTGTTCCTCTGCGGCACGGTCCACCGCCCCCGCCTCGCTGCGGTGCCTCCTCTCGGGCCCCGATCATGCTGCCCGCGCGCTTCCTCAAGCTCTCACTGCTCCGCCGCCTCGGCGCCGCCCGTGCGGCCGAGGTACCCCCGCCGCTGAAGACCAGGTAGGGCTACCTCGTGTTTCGGTCATCTTTTCCGCGTGACGCTCCTGTCCTTCGCGCGCTACCTGTTTGCGCTAATGCCGCAGCCGGCGCTTCCGCGATGGCGTCCTTGGGTGGTCCGATTCTCGTTGGGTTTGTTGATTTAGGCCTGCCTGGGGGAACGTGAGCCGTGTCTCCTGACAGTATGTCGAGGGAATGGGTAGGATTCGGGGCTGGTAGAACGCAATCTAGTCTCGTGGGAGTTTGGAGAGATACAATTATTCCGAAGTATGGTCAGCGAGTTACCACAATTGTGTGTGCCCTGCACTCTATGTTTCACCATGTAGTCTATGTTCTTCATTCTAGTGCCGCAATTTGTCAGTACATGTGATTAATGACTGCATAAACTAGCATTTGACACATATTTCGATTATGATTGTGACCTAGTGTTCAATTCTCTGTGCTTCTGTTTAGCATTTCTGGTTGCAGATGTGTACATGTTCTGTTGCTGGTGGCTCAGACTAGCATAAGTTGCTAAATCATTGTATGATGGTGAAAGTATTGAAGTTATATTATGCATTCCCACGAAAAATGCAGATGCAGTTTGGTCCGACAATTATTTTGCTGCCCCTTATGGATGATAGTTCGTTGGTTTTCCCATTTCGAATGTTCTGAATGCTACCGCTACCTATATGTGGTTATTCTTCCAAGCCTATTTGCATGTATGTTACTTGTTCTACATGGGCATAGCTTTGTTTGTTCAACTGTGCGGTTTTTGTAATTCTTAGCATTTGGTTCTGCAGGCTATTTCCAGTGAGAGCTTACCAGTCTCGAGGCTATTCTACCGGAGGAAGCTCCAAGTATAATAGACCAATGAGACAGTCTACTGAGGAGAATGTGTCAACTTCGCGGCCACTGATATATTACATTGTCGTATGTTGCTTTTGTGGCCTTCCTGATCTTTCTCTTTTATCATTTTTTGCTTAACTATGATTTATGATAATTTTTTCTGTATGGTTAAATGTCAAATTGTTATCATGGCTTAGTGGTGAAGTTTGACAGTTTTTTGGACATCTTCCCTGTACTTTGACCTAACAGAATCTTTAGGAGCATTTTGCATCTGTGATATTCTTATGTTAATGTGAATGTTGGTTTTGCAGCCATCTGCTGTTCTAGCCTTTGCTGGACTAGCCACTTTTGTTCACTATAATGATGAGAAGCGTATGATTCCCTTAGGTACTTACAATCTTTATAAGATGTGATGCTTCATATTGTTCCTGAAGTAATACATTTGATGTATCCATTTTCTCAACCAGTTCAACTCTGGTAGTCAGTGTTAGTTTAATAAAAAATCTTGATATTGGACTAGGTGATGCCATGATCAGAATAATAATTATCTAGGCGATGAAGATCCTTGAAATGTCCCCTTGTGTGTCATCCGTATCTGAGAAATTAAACAGAAAATGCTGAAACCCTATTAATTTAAAGAAAGATAAAATCTGTGCATGGTCTGACTTCCCATGACACTTCTGTTTTATTTTGGACTGGTATCTCTCTCTCTCTTTTAATTGTTTAGTCCTTTCTGGGTACTTCTATTTCTTCTAATTATCATTTCTCCAATAATGCCAATAGCTTATGAGGTTTAGTTTTGTTTCAAAAGAATAGGGAAGTGCATGATTGTAAGTTTTAGTTTTAGTTTACAGTTGTACATGTCAGCTTAGCTTGAATGATATAAGGTTTCCGTTACTTTTCAGCTGTACATGGTTGCTAAGATTGAATGGGAAACAGTTTTCATTTAGCCTTTGTCTTATTCAGTTTATTATTGCTCTTACATCTGACATCATGTTGTTTCCATGTTAAGAAACACAACAGACCACTGTTCCCAAAAGGTGCAATAGCAACAGACCTGCAATAGGAGGACCATTTAAGCTCTATGATACAGAAAACAACGTGGTGACTGAATCAAAGCTTAGAGGAAATTGGACGCTGATGTATTTTGGCTACACATCATCCCCAGATGTGGGGCCAGCAGCAGTTCAGAAGATCGCTGATGTTGTTAAGCTGTTAGGTGCGTTGCTATATACCACATCCTGCTTCGTGGTTGTGAATACATGATTGAATTCATCTCTCATCTTTTGACACTACTTTTGTTATTTTATTTATCATATTACCATCTATGTTTTCTTTTACAGATTTAGTGGATAGTACCCTTGTACACATAATGCATATGGTTTCTTGGTCTGTGAGTGCACAAATGCATGTTTTGTTTATATCATTTGGGCTAAAACATTCAATTTTCCTAACATTTGACAATAATTCCCAATGATATATGGTCCTTTGCGTGAAATTAGTATTAAGTCATTTTTATTAATTATGTCGTTAAAGCTATTTAAATATTTCTCTTCTGTTAGTTCAGCCATGCCCAAGTCTGAAGCCTGAACTCTGAACTACTTTGTATCTGGTGGGTTTAAAATTGATGGCAGTCCAAAGTCTGAAAGAACCGATTTCCTGTGTTCTATGTTCTGCTTGCAATTAGTAGATTTTGTTGAACTCTGCTGTTTGTACCACTTGTTTTTATCTTCATGATCTTTTGTGAACCTTTATTATTTGTTTCAGAGTCAAAGCATGATATCAAGATTAAACCACTCTTTATCACAATTGATCCTCAACGTGATTCACCTGCTCAGCTTAAGGCATATCTTAGTGGTAAGTTACTCTCTGTTTGTTATATGCTATTGGAACCTTCAAAGTTGTGTGGTATGTTTGGAAGTGATGATTTGTCTCATTTAAACTGCAGAATTTGACCCAAGAATAGTAGGATTAACAGGCCCCGTCGATGCAATAAGACAGACAGCACAGGAATACCGCATTTTCTTTAAAAAAGTTGGTGAAGGTTGTCAGGATTATATTGTTGAAAGTTCTCATAACATGTAAGAGCACATGGGATTCTTCATATAACTTTCTTTGTTGATGTAGTTTCAAGAATTTGACTGTCTGAAGTTACAGGTACTTGCTAGATCCATGCTTGGAGACAGTAAGATGCTTTGGAGCTGAGTATAAGGCATCAGACCTTGCTGAGGCGATAACAACGGAGGTCCAGAAAGCATCTAATTCAGCAACAGATTAGTCTAATCTATGTTGCCCGTGGTATACCTCTTGATTTTTGTTCGTTTCATTTAGTTGTAATCGAGATATCTAAGCATACCTGTTTTTTTTTTGTATTTGTTTGTTGACATTTTCCTTTCTGGAAATAAAAGTTGCTGTGTACTAATAGACTTAACCTTTGTTTTCTTAGGTAGCTTGCTAGAGGTGATGGTGAAAGAATATTCTTCTGATGGTTAATTGGTAATACTTGTCACTTCGTAACATGCTTGTTATTTTTTTTACTACGGATTACTTGCATATTTCCTACTGTTAAACCTGGCAACGCCAGCTAAAAAACAATATTAATATGTCAGTCTAACTAGTTTTTTTCGTTGATAGCACCTTTTAGCTGTGTTTTCACATTGTTCTCATTTATTCTTGTTATTTTGACCAAATATCTACTGTACATTGTTCCAGTGAAGAATTGCTTTTGATCATACACGGCAGATGTCCATATGTTCTTTCTCATTTATACATCTAAAACGTATATTGTGTTGTATATATGTCACACAGCTCCGCTAAGTAATGCTGCTAACAAAGCTCCTCTGTAACAATTTTTCAGGGTCAATTCGACGGCTTAGTAGTTTCCAATATCTGCTCTGAAGCACTTACCCTACCCTGTATAGCCTTGCCAGCGGGAGGGTGACATGGCGAACCTTTTTCATCTAGCCCTTCCTTCAACTGATGCGGGCTCCTATTCCTATCCCCAGCCTTTTCTGTGTGAGATTTGAGCAAAAACTGTACAGTGCCTCATGGGACGAATATTTCTTGGTAGTTACGCAGATCACCTGCAGTTTCGCCATGCCTGAATGATTTTTGAAGTGGACCTGCCAAACCTACAATGTAATCAGCTTCCGTAGCATAGATTCAGACATTCAGTTGATGCGGTTATGCCTTTTGGGTTAACAGGTAAACGAAAACGTTGCAGCACTGCCAATGTTCTGTCATGTGTATGTCTCACAAAAACAAATGTTAGCACAAGCTTTCTTTGCCGATCTGTGAACAATTTACTAGCTGTCCAAGTATGTGTAGTTTTTTCCGGTGCAGTGGCCAGGGGTGGAGTAGAGCTTTCTTTGCCGTTTCCCTTTTGCAGGTTGCATTTTAAACTGAGTCGTGTCTGGTCTCAGCTGGACATACTCCACCTGCTGCCATTATGCTTGCTCGGAGCAGTTCGGCACACTCGTTTCCTGTGGCTACTTTTTTCTTTTGAAACTTTCTTTAGGCTACTTTTGTTATGCTAGGTGTTGACATATATGCGGAGACTATAGAGTTTAATTAGATCCTGCGAGCGTTTGGTGTGAACTGATGACTGCAGTCTGGGTTGAGTGATCATCGGGGTAATCATCTATTGATTATTTTGCGATCTTTGATTGTGGTGTAGCAGGCTGCCATGTGGCGAGTAATTCTGATGCGGGACAGTCATGTTCTCCCAAAGCAGCATCGGTCGATCTTTCCTTCAGAATCTGTACCTATGCAGTCTGTTGGCTGACAGAAACGTTCGTTAAATAAACAGGATTCTTCGTTGTGATGCGTCCAGATTACGAGGTACTCCCTCCGTTTCAAAATATAAGATATTTTAGCTTTGTAAAATAAATATATCTGGATCTTTCTAGTGTGTAGGTTCATGTAGGTTTGGAGTGAATCTATGCATTAAAAGGGGTCTAGATATACTCCTTTTACAAAGCTAAAACATCTTATACTTTAAAACGGAGGGAGTACTCCGTATCTAGATTAGCATTCCAAACCGTGGGCCTATAGCAAGAAGCCATGTCCCTTTCATCGTCGTGTCCTGACGAAACCACGGAGGAGCAACCGTGACAACTAAAACAAGAACATTTTCTATGGCTTGGTTATATTTTGCGACCCAAAAAAAAAACATAGCAACCACGGCACTAAAACAGAAAATTTCTTTCAGAATTTTCTAACATTTTGAAATACATTTTTATGCATTTCTTTTATAATAGGTGCATAAACACCTACGAGGCAACATATCCTGTCCATCCCGATACTTAGTGTATCCGCGTATCCGCACACTCTCGGCCCTCTGGTCTAAATCGCACAATCTGCATCAAATTGTGACTAAATTGCACTTACAAACACTCCCCAATCTCACTGTGGTGAGGAAGAACGATGATGAACAGAGCAAAAAAAAAAAAAGAGCGAGATGGAGAGTTTACACCGTGCACAACTTGCGATTTTTCTGATTTCTATTCCATTCTGCTTACAACAGAAAACACGAGTCCACGATCCATCACGTTCATGCCATCCCACGAACAGATCATGTCCCACCAGAACCGCTCCTAAAACTCTGACTAAATCAACTAACAGTTAACTGAACTAACTATCCAGACTGAACCTGCAGCTAGTCTGCTTATCTGACGAAACTGAAACTTCCTAGACACTGCACTGAATTATTACAACAAATCACAGTATTTTTTCCGATAAACCGCCGAGTGTCTCTCTCTCTCTCCCTAGATGGAACAGATCAGGCCTGAGATCAGGTTGTGCGCCGGCAGCGAGCATACAACGCGGCCGGCGGTGAGATCTGAAGCACGTAGATCCTGCAGAAAACACCACCACCCTGCTGCTACTGTCAATTGTTTTCCTAGACGCGTCCTTTCTTTGCTATTGGAACTAGTCCCTGGTGAAGGCAAGCCGGTAGCATTTAGTGTTTATGATTTTTCAAAGGCTTGAGATATTTTATACTCAGCGTGAGTATCACATGAGTTTTAGAAATGTGTTTTCTTTGCATCGTTACTAGCTAAGCAAACGACTAAGAGAACTCAGTGCTTAAGTCTATTATGTACGAAATGGGACAGCTATCATTTCTGCATTCAAAACACCAGTTTTTGTTATGGCTTTTTATGGTTTTGCAATTCTATGTCCTACCGCTAAACCTACCACATTCATATGGTTTCTCAAATTCCTTCTTTTGTACCTTTCTTCGAACATGCCCGCAATTCACTGTAGTCAAATACTTGCTCTACAAATGTCCCAGCAGCAGCTGAATGTTCAGTTCATTATGGTACATCAATGACCCCTGTTTGGCAAAGTACCTACAAAATCAGGCGCAAGAAAAGCGTGCACTCTGGAATTGGCCATGGGCGAATTTCCGCTACCAAACTCGCATATGGATGAAATAACAAAATCCCAGCCAAATGTAACTTGGGAAACAGAAAGTGGATTATGCAATTTTAGTCAGCATCCATACATTTTTCTGGGACAAATACTAAAAGAGAGAGAGAGCAGAAAATAGTATCAGGGAACAGAAAATACAACGAATAACACACAGCCGACTCAGTGTGAGAAATGACAAAGTTTTTGAAAAGTTCAACCAAAAATACCCCACTCCCAAACTTTAGCCAAATCCAACTCATCTCCTCAACTGCATCCTCCACGGCGTTGAACCTCACGCGACATGGATGGCCAAGTTCAACACCGCGGGAGGATGCCATTGAGCAAAAGACTCAGATCTGGCTAAACTTTGGAAGGTGGATTATCTTTGGTTGAACGACTTTCTTTGAGGGATTAAATTGAGCTTGTTTGCAAACAACTGAAATCCACATGGCCATTCAGGCATCCTCTGAATCGTCTTGAGGCTCTGTAACATACCAGGATAGATAGTCATCGATGCCCCAGGGTCCAAACCGGGGCTTCCTGCCGCTAAATTCCTCATCGATGCTGCCCGGTTCAAAGATGCCACGATGCTCAGTAGTACCATCCGTAAGACAGCATAGCCTATTTCTCCCGAAATCTGTGCCCAACATATCATCATCCAGTCCTACATATATGGAGTCACTCTTAACGGAAGGGAACACCGAAGTGGACACTGAAAGTGTAATCCTCAAGCCTATAAACATAGCACGCCCACCCAGTCCAAGGACAGGTCTTGTGTTCATTGCCTTCAAGTCTACCCTGTATGTATAATTCTGTATGAAGCATTTGTTCTTAGTATCACCGAACTGCTCCCCTTCACCATCACGTAGCTGTATTCTACGGTACACCAATATCAGCTCCCCGTCATTGTCCACCAAGTGCATAGTGGACAACATAAGGGGGAACACCTTCGTGAGCCTTGCAGCCAGCACCAGCCGTGGCGGTTGGTTCTCACTAGTCTCCACTACCATGACACCCCGGTTCGTAGGACAATAGAAGCGGCCTTCAAATGATACAGCTGACAAAAATGAACTTCCTTGGTTGTCGTCTACCAGCGTCCAACACTTATCCTCAAGCTTGGCCACGGCTAACATCTGGATCCCGAGGAAATGGATGGCAAATGTGGAGTTATCAGCAAGGCCAGCGTCTGAAACCTCGAATGCCTTTCTCGGATCAGTGGTTGGGTACTTCATCAGGCGAAGCAGTGTGGTTGCCGGGGGGAGATCAGTTACCTGGCCTGTGAGCGGGTTCAGTAGGCGAACGATGTAGGAGGTCCTGTCAAGCAGGACGAGGAGGCCCTCGGTGGTGGGTCCGAAAACATCGTGGCCACCGAGTAGCTCCGGGAGGCGCGGCATCTGGATGCATTGGCCAGTGGAGACGTTGAGGAAGATGCGGGGATGGCCGGAGATTTCCCGGAGCATAATCCATTTGCGCGGGTGGAAACGGCGGTCCAGGATGCCATGAGCGCGCGGATCCGTGGATCACCGTCGCCACGAGCAGCACACCGCGCGGAAGCGGATATAGTCGGCCACGTCGTTGGCGAGCAGGCGCTCGGCGATCAGCCCCGCCGGCCCATCCCCAAGATCCGACCAATCCATCCTAAAGACGCCACTAATCAGTCCAGATTCAAATAAGAGAGGAAGCTTCGGAGAGATTTTTTGATGGAAATCAAACAACTGCTCGTACCACTTAGATGCGTGGAGGAGGAAACGGGACGCGGCGGGTCACTGCGCGCTCGCTTCGCACCCGAAAAGGGAGTGTGCGGGGAGGAGCAGCTGCGCAGATGGTAGCCGGGAAGATCGCTTCACACCGCGAAAGGGGATCTGGCCGGAGGAAAGCTGGCGCCGGGAGTCACCGACGACACTTGCCGCTTCGAAGACGAGCATACGGGATAGTCGATGCTCCTTATTTTCTTCCCCCGACTGAGGATCATCGCTTCCGTCGTCATCCCAGTGCTTCGCCGGTGGAGGGGCAAACCTGTTGGCCGGCACAGGCGGCCCGGCACGGCAAGTGGCGGCCCGCGAAGCTCGCGTGCCGGCACAGTACGGATGCTTGGCGAGCCGGCTCGTGCCACGTGAAGCACGCGGGCTGAATCTTGTTTCGGACGGTTCTATCGAGATATTATATAGAAGTGGGTGAGTTTCTCATATGATAAGAACATTTTTGTGACCTGTTGGTCATAGGGATGTCGCAGGGAGGGCGAGGTCGCCGGTTCTACCTCACAGTAGCTCTTTTTGCTTGTATATTTTCTAGATTTCGCTCTAGGCATGCTTAACGGGTCGTGTCGGGCTGGCCCGCGTGCCTGAGGCCGCGGCATAGGCACGGCCCCAGCCCGTCCACGGGCCGGCACCGGCCCGTCTACCACGTGTCGTGTCGGGCTTCTGGCAGGTTTAAGCCCGCGTGCCACGGGCCGACAGGCCTAGGCACGACCTGATGGCCAGGTTCCCCAAACCTGGCCAACGGCCCGGCATAGGCTTCGCGTGCCTGGCCCGGCACGGCACGTGGCGGCCCGTGAAGCTCGCGTGTCGGGCCGTGCCGGCACAGGGGCCTGCCTCCGCGGCCCAGGCACGACACGGATGCTTGGCGGGCTGGCCCATGGCACATGAAGCACGCGGGTTGAATGTTGTTTCCGACGGCCCCATCGAGATATCATACAAAAGTGGGCGAGTTTCTTATATTACAAGAATGTTTCCGTGGCTTGTTGGTCATAGGGATGTTGTGGGAAGGGCGAGGTCGCTGGTTCGACCCCTGCACAAGCTCTTTTTGCTTGTATATTTTCCAGATTTCGCTGTAGGTACGCACAAGCTCTTTTTGCTTGTATATTTTCCAGATTTCGTTGTAGGTATGCTTAACGGGCCGGTACGGCAATTTGCGTCTCCTTGTAAACTGTTCTGCGAACGCAGGGTTGAGTTTATCGGATTACTCTTTTTTCCCTGAATCGAAGCTTTTTTTAAATCACAATATATTAAGCAAGCAAACAACCTCATTAAAAACCTTCCATCCCCTTAAGTACCCTGGTAAGGAAAAGAGTGCGTAAGAAACTTGTTTCGAGTTCAAAACAAGTTTACATCGTTCATTACAGCAGAGATAATAAAGCTAGGGGAATCACCATCCCAGGAATAAGAAGAACTAGAATTATGAGAAAACCTAGCTAGAGTATGCGCCACGCCATTTACTTCTCTTGGACAATGTTACACCATAATATTACCAATCCGTTGTGCTGTCAGATAGCAATCTAAAAGAATAGCAGAGTATGGACCCCATACCTCCACTTCGCCATTAAAAGCTTGTACTATTTCTAGGCAATGTTACACCATAATATTACCAATCCGTTGTGCTGTCAGATAGCAATCTAAAAGAATAGCAGAGTATGGACCCCATACCTCTACTTCGCCATTAAAAGCTTGTACTATTTCTAGGCAATCAGATTCAATAATAACCAGAGTGCATCCCAGATACTCCATCATTTGCAACCCTCTTAGAAGTGCGATCGCTTATGATGTGGGTCCCTTAAGAGGTTTTCTCCAACCCAAGTTCTGCCTGCAACCACACATCTTTTGTAATCTCTCAAAACCGCAGCCACACCACTAGTGCCATTAGGGAAATAGCTAGCATGAACATTTAGCTTATAAGTTTTTGTTGCAGATTTTTGCCATCTTATAAATTTTGGTTCAGCTCCTGACATACCTCCGGCATAATTCAGAGCGAGCCCTAGGATCGAGGCTGTCCTGGACGGTGTAGCAATTTGCTCTCCCTTACAATATTCCATTTGTTGCCACCACGCTACAACAAATATTGTCTCCTTCAGTCCCACAGAGTTGAGAATCAACGGTTTCTAAAAGTCATTCTGCAATAGTTCTTCCATGACCGCCGATCCCAAGTTGTCAACCAATAGTGCTTGTTAAGTAATCTCATTTAGGCCTAAATATTCCCTTACCTCGGTCGCACATTCACACGTAAACATTAAGTGTTTCACATCTTCTACCCCTTGTGCACACACCGGACACTGGTCCGAGGCAGGAATATGTCTGTTAGTGAGAACAGACATTCACTTTGCTTGGCACCTTGATGACCCACAAGTATAGGGGGTATATCGTAGTATTTTCGAGGGAAGTGAAACCCAATTTATTGATTCGACACAAGGGGAGCCAAAGAATATTTATAAGCCTTAAGAACTGAGTTGTCAATTCAGCTGCACCTGGAAACAATCTTGCTCATAGCAGTTTATCAGTAGCAACAGTTTTGTAGTAGCAATAGTAAAGTAATAACAGTAGTAAAAGTAAAGACAGTAGTAACAATTGCAATAAACAATAGGATTAAAGTGCGGTAGGCATAGGGATGGATGGACGGACATTGCATGGACACGACAATTCACATAGCAATCAAGACATAGGGCAATTGCAGAAAAATAAGATAAAGCATCCAAGTACTAGATAATCATAGACATGTGTTCCATATATAGTCATACGTGCTCACAATGAGAACTTGCACAACATCTTTTGTCCTGTCAACCCGTTTGCAGCGGGGCCTCAAGGGAACTACTGGCAATTAAGGTGCTCCTTTTAATAGAGCACCGGAGCAAAGAATTAACACTCCATGAACACATGTGATCCTCACATCAAAACCATTCCCTCCGGTTATCCCGATTGCTGTCACTTCGGGGCCATTGGTTTCGGACAATAACGTGTGTATACAACTTGCAGGTAAGACCATAAACAATACTATCACAATGAATCAATAACATGTTCAGATCTGAAATCATGGCACTCGGGCCCTAGTGACAAGCATTAAGCATAACAAGTTGCAACAAAGTCAAAAAAGCACTAATAATAGATACTAGGCAGGGTGCCAGAACGGAGTTTCTGGGTCCGAATCGCGGAATCTGGTGGTGGCGGCGCAGCGAAACTCTTTCTGTAAAAACATCGAACCCCCCTTGGTTTTTAGGTCAAGAGGCGACTTATAGGCGAAGAGGGAGGCCGAGGGGGCAGCCGAGGCGGCCACACCACCCCAGGCACGGCCTGGCCTGGCCCGCGCGGCCAGGTGGTGTGGGCCCTTCGTGGCCCTACTCTGTCTCGTCTTCTGGCTCCGTGAATCTTCTGATGAAATAGGATTTTTGGCATATTTTCCGGGATTTTTCCTGATAGTTGATTTTCTGCACAAAAACTAGACACCAAGGTAATTCTGCTGAAAACAACATCAGTTCATGTTAGTTGCATCCAAATCATACAAGTTTAGAGGAAAAACAATAGCAAAAGTGTTCGAAAAAGTAGATATGTTTTGGACGTATCAACTCCCCCAAGCTTAGCTTATTGCTTGTCCTCAAGCAATTCAGTTGAAAACTGAGTGCGATAAAAGAAACTTTCACGAACATATTTGCTTCATAAGATGTATATATTTTTAGCATGTGATCAACTACTCGGTCAATTCATAATAAAGAGTATGCAACTAAGTTTACTTAATAGTCATTGCAAGCTATGAAGAGCTTCTACGTCAAAAATAGTAAGTGGTATGAAACATAAACATAAGCAACATTGCAATGCTCATAAAAAGGTATGATAGAGTGGTATCTCGCTTGCCTTTGATTGTAGAGCAAACATAAATGCCAAGACACCTCTGAAGTTCAAGTGAAGACTAGAAGTAAAGATATCAAAGATAGAAGCATCAAAGTCATAACACAATTAATCAAGTTTTGAGACAAGCACATTACACTAATAATGACAACTATGCTCTCAAGAAAGTGCTCATAGAATGGGTGGTAACTCAACAAGGAAATGAAAAAGGTTTTGAAAAGTTTGAAAGGCTTCCAAATGCTAAAAGTATGGTACTCATTAGCTTTGAGCTCTCATTGCCCCTATCATAATCATCTTTAAATGGTTAAGGTTAAAGTGACACAACTAAGAGGATATGCTTGACAAGTTATAAGTTAAAATCTCATGCCCTTACTTACGAGTACCGAACGTCATGCTACTCAACTTCAGTCACAAGTAAGCTCTTGTCATTGTAAGTACATATGTATCATAGAGAATCGCCGACGGGGTACCCCTTGCATATGATACAGGAGCTATCCCATAATCAAAATGACAAGGCAAGAAGACAATGAGCATCTCAGCGATCTTTTTATTTGCTATTTGCATAGGTTTTTATTGAGGATGCTTCATAGAATGCTCATTATGGTTATGCTGCAAGTTTCCACCATGATTAGGCATGGCTTAGGCTAGCGGCCCAGGCGTTTCTCTAACACATATACAAACTCCATGATCTTACAAGTTCCCCTTTTATTTCACACCGCCGGGATCCATAAGCAAAAGAATCATGATATCAACAAGGTACAAAGTACCAGTGCAATGTTGAAAGCGTTCCCCATGATACATGGTTATGCTAACTTCAACTTATAAAGCGCAAGCATATACGCAAAAAAGATGGACACAATGGTTCAAGATTATTAAGTGTAAGAAAGTAAAGTGTGCCATCAAGTTCGTGAGAGCTTTACTAACTAACTTTCTCATAACAAGCAAACATTTTATTCGGAAGAAAACAAGGCATACTAAATATGCACGGAACAACAAATAATGCTAATAGGTAGGTATGGTGGACACTTTTGGCAATATTGGTTTTGGGGAGTTGGAAACACGAGTAGGGCTCATACTCAATGCAAGTGAAGGCTAGCAATAGTAAGGGAGCGACAAACGAGAGAGCAATAACTATCATAATCATGCTTGCAATAAAACAAGACTAATCATGGCATGAAAGTGATTCAAGACCCTTGAGGCAAAATAATTCATCGAGGCTTAACTGATTATTGTTTTAGTCATATGCATGCATGAGCATGTGCCAAGTCAATTCAAGTGCAACATTCAGAGGAGGATACCACCGTGTCATACCAAGTTATGAATAGAGCAATGCAAGCGAACATTCATACGACATGCTACAAACTATTAGCGAGCTGGAGCTAATCATAAGAAAGCAAGAACTACTAAGCATCCATAAATAACATACACCCTACATGAACAGACTAAGCATGCCCACAATGATGAGTATATGTAGTTGTCATTAATCCTCATTATTGCCCCTCACTTGTGTGGCTTGAATAATAACATGAAACCAAATTCCACTAAGGACTGCTGAACCCTGCAACAAACTTCACAAAACCAAAGAAGAACAACAAATATTTTTGGTGTTTTTAATTTTCAAAGGCAAGAACAAAAAGGAAAAACAAGCAAAGCAAAATCTTTTTGGTTTTTTTGAATTGTTCAAACAAAACAAAAAGGAAAAAGAAAACCAAGGCAAAAAGAAGAAGAAAACAAAGATAAACAACGGAAATATTTTTGGTCTTTTTGTGTTTTAGAAAACGAAAGCAAAGAAAGAACGAAAACTAAAAAGAGAACGAAGCATGGATATACAAAGTACCGACTAAACATGATATGGAGATGAGTGTGATGTCGGTGTACCTCCCCCAAGCTTAGGCTTTTGGCCTAAGTGGGTATCAATCCAAATGCGAGTAAGGGTTCCAAGCAGGCGGGTCATCATAAGATTGATCATGGTAAGGCCCTTGCGAAGATGAAGAAGCTCCCCAATCATAGGTAGGCTGCTGATAAGAAGACTCCCCCTCATTCGAGGGCTGGACCGAATCATCTATAACCTCCCTTCTAGTATCCTGCTCCTGTTGGGAGAGCTCTCCCAAGTACGTATCAAGCTCCTCCTCCGTGAGTGACCATCCTACCCTATTATCAAGGTTTAACAAAATAGGTGCAGGCAAAAGAACAAACCGCTCGGACTTACTCCTTCTCCAATCAGCCTTGAGAAAGGTTATTTCATAAGACAACTCGCTCAAATTAGCCCAAGAAGAAACAAATTTATGTTGTATCATGGAATTAAGATCAAGCCTTTCTATGGGAAACTGTAAGTCTAGATGATGAGGCACGAAACCATGCAAATCTAATAAACGAGAGGCAATGAGGCCTCCACAAATTCCACCTTTCTCGCAGTTAGAAGCAAGACCGAAAGCTATCAAGGCACCCAAGTTATAAGTCCTATCTCATTTTAAAGCAGCTGAGATGAATGCTAGATCATATGAGGATAACTTATTAGCAGTTTTCCTTGCGAGGACACACTTGGCAATAAAGTAAGCAAAGTAGCGAATAGATGGGAGATGAATGTTACGGATTTTCCCATTCTCCTTTGAGAAGCTGCTCCCTTGGCAAATCTCCGCGTACAAGTCCATGCGAAAGTCCTACACTACAGACATTGTTAGTTTCACAAATTGACAAGGCTCATCTTCCACAAAGTGCTCCAATCCTGCATTAGCAACTAAAGTATTGAAGTCCTGGGAAATTCCTGCAGCCCTCATGAATTCGAAGCATGGATAGATGGAAGGAAAAACTTCCTCCTCTCAGTGAACCTTCATAACCTCAGGCACCCTCAGTTCATGTTGGCTGAGTTTACACTCATTCATCTTCTATTCTGAGATTTAAACATCCATTACACAAGTGATTGCAAAGTGAATACATAATAAAGAGAACTACTCATAGGGACTTGTAAGAGGCCTAAACATGCATCAAAACAATATCTCTAAGCATTGAACAAGCTTACAAGCTCTCATAACCTGTCACCTACAGCAGCAAAATACTCAAGATATAAAACACTAAACACAAATCTACTTGGACAAGCGGAGGAGTCACATACCAGAGAACAAATGCTCCAAATTTCAGCAGCAAAGATGGGCTGAGCAAGGAGATCGAAAAATCATGGACAAGAAAAACAAGAACGCGATTTCGAGCAAAGAACTGATGTTTTCTCGGGAGAGAGGAAACAGTGGCAAGTGAGAGAGTGAGTGGAGGGCCAGGGGTGGCCCACACCATGGCCAGGCGTGCCCCTGGGCTGGCCGCGCCACCAGGTGGTGTGCCTGCCTAGTGGCCCCCTGGTACTCTCTAGGCACTTCTCTGCCCCTTTTCTCACGTAAAAATTTAATATGAATTTTCTGGATTTTTTCAAGACACTTTATTTTTGAGCAATTTTTAGGTATAGATGAATGATTTTCTGACAGAAAGATGATTTTGAAAAGATGCAAAAGCAAAACAAAACTAAGACTTCAGAAGTTCTAAGACACTCTAACAAACAAGCAAGTAACAATAGAAAAGTAAACTAAGCAAAAAACAAAAACTAAAATGTATAAAATGAAAGTAAACAAAGATAATCATGGTGAAAACATTGTTTTGTTCATTGAAATCATTTTGTTAACAAGGTTGATCAGGTCTTGTTACCAAAACAATTTTATATGAAGCAAAACTTTGCATTTTACTAATGATTATGTTACCTCAACCTTGATAGCAATGGTCCCAATCATAATAGTTTCATATTTTTCACGTGGTATGGGACAATATATTTCTCCAACTTGGATGCCTTCAACATGTTCAATTGAATTCAAACTGTAAGTCCTATCAATCTTCTTGGGGAAATAGATAGTATGCTCCTTGTCATTAACACTAAAAGTCACATTCCTTGATTACAATTAATAACAGCTCCGGCAGTATTAAGAAAAGGTCTCCCAAGAATAATAGACATATTATCATCTTCAGGCATTTCCAGCACAACAAAATCAGTTAATATCAAGCAATTATGAGACACTTGAACAGGGACATCTTCACATATACCAACATGAATAGTAGTAGATTTATCAGCCATTTGCAAATATATATCAGTTGGTATTAGTTTTTCAAGTTGAAGTCTCTTGTAGAGAGAAAAAGGCATAACACTAACTCCTGCTCCCAAATCACACAAAGCAGTTCTAACATAACTATTTTTAATAGAGCATGTAATAGTTGGAATCCCTGGGTCTCCAAGTTTCTTAGGGACCTTACCATTAAAGGAATAATTAGCAAGCAAAGTAGAAATTTCTTCATTAGGGATCTTCCTTTTATTAGAGACAATATCCTTCATATACTTTGAATAAGGAGGCAATTTAATAGCATCGGTCAAAGGAATTTGCAAAAATAAAGGTTTGATCCACTCACAAAACTTATTATAGTGTTCATCTTCCTTTGACTTGTGTTTCTTATCAGGGAAAGGCATAGGTTTTTGGACCCAAGGCTCTCTTTCACTACCATGTTTCTTAGCAATAAAATCTTCTTTAGTGTATTTAGTATTCTTAGTGTGCCTTTCAGGTTCTTCTTCAACTTTTTCTTTATCAGGAGCATCATTTTCTTCATTACCACTTTCAGTTTTAGCATCAGAGACAGATATACTATTAGGATCTTTAGCAGGTTTAGAGGGTTCTACAATAGGTTTATGTTTCTTTTTTCTTTTCTTAGGAGTAGTACCACTATTTTCAGCTTGTTGAGAATCCTGCTCAATTCTTTTAGGATGCCCCTCAGGATATAGAGGATCCTGGGTAGCAGCACCACTTCTAGTTCTAATTTCATAAGCATGTTTTTCTTTAGCAGCATTAACTGGCAAGTATTTTTGCACTTTAATAAGTAGATCTATTTGAGTTTGAACCATTTGAAATTTTTAACCAGCATTTTAACATCATTAGAGGTTCTTTCCACAATATCTTTTAACTCAACAATAGCTCTAGAATTTTCCATTAAATGATTTTGCACCCTTTTATTAAAATTATCTTGCTTAACAATAAAAATATCGAATTCTTCTAAGCATTGATCAGGAGGTTTAAGGTAAGGAATATCACCTTCATCAAAGTGTTGGAAAGAGTGTACCTCAATAGTGGATGAGTGGGGGATAGGCTTACATAATTCTTCTATAGGAGGTAAATTCTTGACATCTACAGCTTTAATTCCCTTCTCCTTAAGACATTTCTTAACTTCCTTTATCACTTCATCATTTAGTTCAATAACTCCCCTCTTCTTTGATGTTGGTGTAGGCACAGGGATAGTTGGTTCAGGTATAATTGTTTCAGGTATAGCTGGTTCAGGAGGAGTCCAATCTTCATAGTTCTTGCTTATTTTAGCCATTAATTCCTCAGCTTCCTTGGGAGTCCTATTCCTGAAAACACAATCAACACAACTATCCAGGTATGTCCTAGATTCTTCAGTTAGTCCATTATAAAATATATCAAGAAGCTCATTCTTAGGTAATGGACATCCAGCCTGTGCATGAATCAAAGCACAAAACCTTGCCCATGATTCAGGCAATATCTCTTCTTCTCCCTGTTTAAAATCAAAAAGTTCCTGCAAAATAGCATGTCTAGCACTAGGAGGAAAATATTTCTGCAGGAAAGTACTAATCAAGCAATCATGGCTATCAATAGATCTGGGAGGTAAATTATTAAACCAGGTTTTAGCTTCTCCTTTCAGCAAAAAAGGGAAAATCTTAGCGACAAAGTAAGTGCGCATCTTAATATCATCAGAAAACAGGCCACTCATTGTAGAAAGCTCAGTCATATGTGCTACCGCACTTTCATTCTTAGTCCCACAAAAAGGTTCTTTCTCAACAATAGCTATATAAGATAGATCAAGAGAGAAATCATAATCTTTATCTTTAATGTTTATGGGAGATGCATCAAACTTAGCATTATGAGACAATTTGGGTTTTATAGTACGCCTCTCAAGGAGACTCTTAACAGCACTCCTATCATGGGTATTTTGACATTCTTTAATAAATTCATCGGTCATCTCAATATAACCGTCTTCAATATCATAGCTCTCTCTAGACTTAGGTGAACCAACAGGTGTAGTAGTGTCTTCATTAGGAGTTTCAGTATTTCCAGCTATAGTTCTAGCAGTTGTAGCATCTAGGAAAGGACCTAATGAACCACTCTTATCAAGCATAGTAGAAGCAGCATCATAAGTATCAGAAGTTTCAGATTCAGTAGTAGTAGTGCGTGTAACATGTGTATGTGGTGGTGTAAGGAGCTTACTCATAACAGATGGTGAATCAAGAGCAACAGAGGTGTTCATAACCGTACCTCTTCTTGTAGTGGATGGTAAAATAGGAACCTTGCCATCACGAGAATTACCCATGATAGATGGATGTCAGCGAACAATAGTGATTCCAAGTGAACTTGATAAATAAAGCTATGCTCACCGGCAACGGCGCGAGAAAATAGTCTTGATGACCCACAAGTATAGGGGGTGTATCGCAGTATTTTCGAGGGAAGTGAAACCCAATTTATTGATTCGACACAAGGGGAGCCAAAGAATATTTATAAGCCTTAACAACTGAGTTGTCAATTCAGCTGCACCTGGAAACAATCTTGCTCACAACAGTTTATCAGTAGCAATAGTTTTGTAGTAGCAATAGTAAAGTAATAGAAGTAGTAAAAGTAAAGATAGTAGTAACAATTGCAGTAAATAGTAGGATTAAAGCGCGGTAGGCATAGGGATGGATGGACGGGCGTTGCATGGACAAGACAATTCACATAGCAATCAAGACATAGGGCAATTGTAGATAAATAAGATAAAGCATCCAAGTACTAGCTAATCATAGGCATGTGTTCCATATATAGTCATACATGCTCGCAATGAGAACTTGCACAATATCTTTTGTCCTGCCAGCCCGTTTACAGCGGGGCCTCAAGGGAACTACTGTCAGTTAAGGTGCTCCTTTTAATAGAGCACCGTAGCAAAGAATTAACACTCCGTGAACACATGTGATCCTCACATCAAAAGCATTCCCTCCGGTTATCTCGATTGCTATCACTTCAGGGCCATTGGTTCCGGACAATAACGTGTGTATACAACTTGCAGGTAAGACCATAAACAATACTATCTCAATGAATCAATAACATGTTCAGACCTGAAATCATGGCACTCAGGCCCTAGTGACAAGCATTAAGCATAACAAGTTGCAACAAAGTCAAAAAGCACTAATAATAGATACTAGGCACCATGCCCTAACAATCTGATGCCATTACATGAGCAATCTCATCCAATCCCTACCATCCCCATAGCCTATAGCGGGAGATTACTCACTCATAGATGGGGGAAACATGGATGGTTGATGGAGAGGCGATGGTGATGATGATGGCGATGATCTCCTCCAATTCCCCGTCCCGGCAGGGTGCCAGAACGGAGTTTCTGGGTTTGAATCGCGGAATCTGGTGGTGGTGGCACAGCGGAACTCTTTCTGGAAAAACATCGAACCCCCTTGGTTTTTAGGTCAAGAGGCGACTTATAGGCAAAGAGGGAGGCCGAGGGGGTAGCCGAGGCCGCCACACCACCCCCAGGCACGGCCTGGCCCGTGCGGCCATGTGGTGTGGGCCCCTCGTGGCCCTACTCCGTCTCGTCTTCTGGCTCCGTGAATCTTCTGGTGAAATAGGATTTTTGGCATATTTTCCGGGATTTTTCCTGATAGTTGATTTTCTGCACAAAAACTAGATACCAAGGTAATTCTGCTGAAAATAGCGTTAGTCCATGTTAGTTGCATCCAAATCACACAAGTTTAGAGGAAAAACAATAGCAAAAGTGTTCGGGAAAGTAGATACATTTTGGACGTATCACACCTTAAGTTTACAAAGGATTTCCCAAACAGGATTATGAGAGCAAGAACTCAGCTCTGCTGCTCGATCCAGCTTGTGACCGTGTAGCTGATTCCATTGCACATAATATGCCGATCTCACAAAGAAGGCACTAGACTTTGTCATATGCCACGCAATAAAATCTCTAGGAGTATTTTCACTCAACAGAATTCTCAGGATTCTCATAGCATCAATTGGATTAAAAATTTCCTTCACCATCACTTCATCCCATTGCATTGTATCCAAATTAATAAGTTCACTCATGTACTTCAGCAGTATTTGGCCTTTTGGAGTTTGGATCATTCTATCCGGGCTACCAGGAACCCATGAGTCTTCCCATATATTAATCAACTCCCCATTGCCAACTCTCCAAATTAAACCGCGCTTAAAAACATTTAAGCCTACAACTATACTTTGCCAAGTATAAGATGAACCATTTTTCAGACAAACTTTTAAAAGGTTGCCATCTGGATAATATTTAGACCTTAGAATTTGAGCACATAATGAATCTGGGTTTGAGATTAGCCGCCAACTTTGCTTTGCCAACATAGCCAGATTAAAAGCATGTAAATCTCGAAATCCCATACCCCCAAGCTTCTTCGGGATACACATCTTCCACCACGCCATCCAGTGCATATGGTGTTTTTCTTCTGTATCTCCCCACCAGAAACTTGCCATTGCATCAGTTATATCTTTTAATAATTTTTTGGGGATATTAAAGACAGACATAACATACACTGATATCGATTGTATAACTGCTTTCAACAATATTTCCTTACAACCCATTGAAAAGAACTTCTCCTTCTGTCCTTCCAGCCTTTTGATAATCCTTTCTAGCAAATACATGAAGCTATCACTTTGGTCCACCCCTACCATTGCAGGTAAACCAAGGTATTTATCAGATAAGGCTTCTGTCATAATGTTCAATTCAGTACAAAATTCTGGCTTGACATCCGGATCAACATTAGGGCTGAAGTACATGCTACACTTGTGTAACATCCCAGCATTAGAGCTTAGAAATAAGCTGAGATCAGGCGTGTGCATTGCATTCATGCATAGAAAATCTGGATAATTTTCGCGCTTTTAAATAAAACTTATCAAAGTGATTGAAGCTTCTCTTAACTTGGTGGAACTGAAGTAGATCATGAAGTTGACTGTGATAAGTTTCAATATGACCTTTTCTTAAACCTTATCATTGGGTAATATAATTTGATCTATGGGTAGATAAAATAGAACTAAGCTAAACCCACCACACATTTATGAAGGATCTTATAGAGATCATATCTGGGTACTCATTATAACAACTCTTGAATACTCAATTAAAGTTTATAACTTAAGCAAACAAACTTAATAACTAAACCTTGATAGACTTGTTTACTATAATTATCTAAACCATGGATAACATGGTAGTTCTTAAACATTAACTCTTATCACAAATAGAGTGGAAAAGGAAGGCAAGCCAAGACTATCCAGCACATAATTTTAATATCATATTAAGAGATGACATTCCTATTTAACCAAGTCATAGTGACAATTGATCATCAATGTGGAGTGATCAATTCCTGACCTAAAACTTATTGACTCATAGCCTTTGACCTATTATGTTTACCTTCCAAAGACTTTAAGTAAATTAATGAGAAGAAGGAACTAGTTTTGGTAGGATGTGCCATCATCAATAGAATGTGATCCTTAGTGGAGATCAAACCATCTGATGTTGGAGGAGTTAACTCACTCATATGTTAACTAGAAGAAGAATCCACACCCCAAGAAGTAACTAGTAATTATGAAGCTTTAAGAAAGCTAGTAGTATTAATGTATTAAATAATAATCTTGTTAAACCAAGTAGGAATAAGCTTAAAGTAAGTTTCCTTAACAAGATAAATCCTATAGAGAGACTGGTACAAGCCTACTACTTAATGGAATGTAGATCTTGATCAGACAATTAGAAGCCTAAGCTTTGCTTGATCAAAGGATGGTGGTCATTATTCTCAAGCCACTTGAGAATGGATGACCAGTTGATGAAGAAAGAGTTGTGAAGTATACCAAATTAGGAAAAACCTTAGTAAGCTGAATCATCTAGCTTGATCATGAGAAGTCAAGCTAGAGTATGATGAATCATATAATATGAGTTGCATGGAGCAGCTGGAGGCATAGTAGTTTAACCAAGATAATATAAGAACAAACTCGTATTATGGAGATTAGTACCCTGCCCATTCAAGGGGATGGATATCACATGTGATATAGAGAGAATTGTAATCTTGCAAGCCTTGGATGTTGATGCAGGGTGGATATAAAGGAGTTAATGTATGGAGTTAGTAGTAGCTACATTGATGGATTCATCAAGGGTAGCTAAGAAATGGAAGTTATATGTAGAAGAATGGAGAATGAGAATTGTTTAAGTGGCATGACCATGTCATCATATGATGATGGATATGGTGGAGTCAGATGATTGACTTATTCAGGAAGATTTGATCTTTGTGAATAAGATAAGAGAGATGTATAGAGTATATTTAGGAAAGGAATTCCTTATCTAAAGATAATCTTAGTGAGGTATTCAGGTAGGAGTGCTTGAGAAACCTTTAACTAATAGTATATCAAGTCATGACAGAACCATGTCTACCTCTTTGTCTAGAACCCTAGAATTAAGTTAGTAGTGGAACCAATTCCTAATTTAAGCAGCCATTGGAAAGGTATCTCTTAGTCAAATGAAACTTCTAAGAGATAATTAGAATACTAGTTGAGGGTGTATTGATGAGAGCCTTGTACACCTTTTTGTCTTAAACCTGAATAGAAACCTAGACCATAGACTAAAAAGATTACTCTAGGAAGTAATTCCAATGTCTCACTTTAAGAGATTCAGAAGTAGTGATTGTAAACTTTAGTCTTCATCCATTGCCATAATAGACTGTGAGTCTATTCAGTATTCTCCAAACTTAGGATAACCACTTGTTAAATGAGTATCTTCCTTTCTCCACCATTGATTGTTATTTGGGCATAATGACTCAACCAAGATAGTTCTATGGTAGTTCTAAATCCCACAAACTAAGTAGAGTTTGAATAGGAGATATCACCATGTTTGGAGGATCATGAAATGTAAACCACCATATTATTAACCATAAAGATTAAGGACATTATAGTGGATATATATCAATTCTTAAGTGAGGCTAAATATGAATAGAATGTTATATATCATTCACCATTTTATATCATTACCATATTCAGTATCATGGTGTAAACAAAGTCATTTTCATAAGATTTTTATTTAGGAAATAAATATCTGAAACCGTAATACATATTAATGTTTTCTAATGAAAATTACCTTCATGTAGTATGAATATTTTTATACACAATAATAAATGAAGAGGAGATGGTTATAAATGCTTCATACAATAATATTTATGACTTACAAAATTTCTGGACATTTTAAACCCTTGTAGAAATCATATTTGAAATGAAATTGTAAAATATAGAAAACTGAAGTAGAAAACAAGGAAAACAGTAGGGTCTAGTGTTGGCCTGAAGCCCAGTTACCATCCCTCCTATTCGTCACCCAGAGTAGCAGCAATAGTTTTCCGCTCACTCTGCTACGGCCCAGCCCAACGTATCGGTTTGTCCTGCTTATCACCGTCATCCACCTCGCGCAGTAGCCGAAGCAGCTCGCTGGCACCAGCGCCACCATCGCCAGCACCAAGATACTCGCCCTTTCCCCTCGACCTCATCTCCATTTCCTTCCTCTCTCTCGCCCGCTCTCTCTTTTCCTCTCCATAGAAGGGGTCGAAACCCTAGCCATAATTCGTTGTCGATTACCGCCGTCCTGACCTTCCCCGCGGCTATCCCAGCCTGCTATGAGGATCACCATGATCTTCTATGTTGGCTCGCCGAAGGAATCGAGCCCCATGACATCGTCTTCCGTACCTCTCGCCAAGCTCCACCGCCGCCATGGTCATCGTTCCAGACCTCGCCTTGTCTCACCGACCACACCAACAACATCCTGGTGAGCCAACGGTGCTCAAGCACCTTTCCTTTTGTCTTCTCCCGCTTTGAATCGTTGTAGCGCTATGCACTGTCGTCGGTCGTCGCAACAAATGGTCGCCGGAGTAACTCCGGTGACCAAAAAGGGGCGGCGACACCACTCCTAGGTCCGCCTTGGTCTCCTCTATCACACAATGCCCTCGATGAGACCCTGCGAGCCCCACATCGTTGGGTCCGTCATTGACTGGGAGGAGCCCTCCATTGATGACGTCATCATGACCTCATCCCTGGACCCACCATCGGTTTGACTTGGGTCAAGTGTTGAGGTGGCAACCAACATGTCCCAGACCAAACCTATTTGTGACCCTATCTAGATTTAGCCCTGGTGAGAAAAACCACCCCACCTCGTGCTGACATCAGCATTTCATCATAAACACAATTAGTTATTTATTTTTTATTTCAAAAAATTAATAAATCTTATTAAATCAATATCTTTTGTTTTATAATTTAGAAAATATGTATTATATATCAAAACGTTCAGAATAATAAAATATATAATTTAAACCTATTATTATAATTATTTTCCAACTTAAATAAGATAATAATTATTATTAGTAAATAGCCTATTAGGGATAAATCTTTAATAAACATATTTTATTATTTAAAATTCAGAAAAATAAGTGTATTATATCCAAATTCTTAGAAAGATAAAATATACAATTATAAACTTGTTACATATATTTTTGTGACACTTAACTAAATATTTATTATTTATTTAAAGTGATAAAACTTATAAAAACCATATCTTATTATTTAAAAATCAGAAAAATACATATAATATACCAAAATGAGCACAAAAATAATGTCTACACATTAAAAATATCATGTTGCACATTTGAAGTAAAATAAAGGTAAACGTTTAATAAGTCTTGATTAAAACTATTTTCTAATATCTTAATGGATTAAAAGTACATAAATCTTTACTTTACCTTTGGATTTCTTTGTTTAAAATATAAAAATGTAATAACAAGTTCAATTGTTGTTTAAGTGAAGTAAAAATAGGCCCAACCATTTTTAGAAATATCTACTAAAGTTACCATTTAAAAATTAAGTGTATCTCAATTTTATCCATTATAAGATCATCAAAATATTAACTACAAATTCTTTTAGAAGTTCAGGAATCTACCTAAAGCTCTAAACCAAGTTTTTAAGTAATTAAAGTAAGGCCTTTTCCATGTTTATAAAATATGAGCATTACTTCTAAAATAGGTAAGTGATCCTATTCACTTATAAAATTATGAAGACACCACTTCTATAAAAGCAATAACACTTATACAGCACCTTTATGGAACATTAAGAAGTAAACCGCTTGTAATAACATGTGATATTCAAAATATATAAGTCTCCACTTACTAGTGGAATAGCTATTCAAAAATGCTAATTATTTTATTCTTTAATACTCGTAACTAGTAAGAAAACATTAAAGAGTTAGCTTTAAGTTTAAATGTTTCTGCTTTGTAAGATAATATTTTCCTCGAAAGTTATTCCTTTAAGAAACATTAAAAGTAATCCCTAAACACTCCTTGAAAGATCTAATTGATTAATGATCTTGGTTAAGAAACCTTTAGATACCATGCCCCATTTGAGTGCTTTAGTATTGCAGGCTACTTGTTGTATTTACATATTGTTTCACACACTCTCACAAGCCTTAATAATAAGCACAAGTGTGAAGCTGATATAAAAGTGAAACACATTCTAAAGAAATCATTCCCAGTTTCCGAATTCTAGATCAAATACGATTAGTCCGAGGATTCGCGTTTAGCAAAGTGCATTACATTACTTATGCATCGTTGCATCTTGCTTCTTTAAACATTAGTCCTTACCGGATCAATGATGCTATTTACAGAATTTGGATCTTCTATTGTATTGAAGACCGTGATGGCATAATCTTGCAATCACAAAAGGCAAGTTCACACTTTCTCATGTACTTTGGTTATTTTATATCAAATGCTTGTAACTCAAATGTTGTCATCACCTGCATTTCAAAAAGACCAGAAACACTATTTTCATAATAATATGATTATGGATTATTTACCAAATGGTAATAATCTATTGATACAGTTCTAGTGGTAAAGGAACATAATATCTAGGACTTAACAACCAATGTCTCAAGTGATTCTAGTGCCATATATTACACGTTAACCATGAGATCTGGAATGAGACGGAGAAGTCAGCTCGATCTTCTTCCTTTCGCATGGACGAATGACCTTATCGTGAGGTTGTAGCTTCCTTGCGGGGACTCAGTAGATGGGTGGGACTCCTAGTTCCCCGCAATATTGGTGTCTAGACTTTCCGTGAGGGGCTGTTGGAGGTATATCTGCCTATATGGGGGTTGCTAGGGACATGATCTGCTCACTAGAGTCTCCAAGGGGTTGCCAGGGTTATATCTGCCTATATGGGGGGGGGGGGGGGGGGTTAACGGAGGTATATCTGCTTGGGGAGGTCGTGTATTCATGTGGGGTCGTGGAGAGGGGTAGTGATTGGCTTGGATCATCTACTGCCCCACATCAAGGAATTGTGGACGGGAATAAGCTGCCCGGTTGTGCAACAAGGATTTGGTGGGTAAAGAAACGCACCTCTGCAAAGTGTAAGAACTATGACATATTACTCCCTGTTCCAGGAAGGAGCTACGAACGCGGCAGGAAATGAACTCCATGAAAGTTCTGGTCAACCTGTGAAGGCTGTCGGACATAGTTTTCAGAATAAAAGCAACCTTTGAAGAAATGTTTACGAAAACTTGCATTGTCTATGACCTATGGTCTGTAGCTGTAGTGATAGTGCAACATACACTCCTTTTTAGTGAACTTGCTGAGTACGCTCGTACTCAACCGTACCTTCTTAACCCTTGCTAGGTTCTGAGCCGTTGAAGATGACGTCAACACCAACTCATCCTCAAGATATCATCACCAAAAGTTCAAGTTCTTCAATGAAGTCAATGGAGACAACATATATATTAGCTGAAGTGAAGACAAAGTCTCTGATTAGATAGGAAGTAGATACTCTAGCCAAAAAACCTACTTCTATAGAGCAATGCAATAGCAGCATTTGCAAGCTAGATAGTTTAGATGTTAGTCTTATTAGCTAGATAGTTCCGAGTTATTATTTCTGGTTCTTGTTTGTAAGAAGTTTCTTTCTCTCTCTCTTTAACCTAGAGTGTTCTCTGGATCTTTTGTAAAGAGCCGAGTTGTAATCTATAGTCATGTCTTGGACCTGTTGTGTTTCTCTTGTACCACTCTGAGGGATGTAATACTAGTGAACGATGTTTCATTGGTGTTATGTCAACGACTATAGTGTACTACATCATGAAGTGGTATGCTGGGTCACCGTAGCTGGTATCAGAGCATATGCTTTGACCTTAGGTTTAAAACCCTTTTAGGAGATCTGTAGGTTGGATTGTGACTATAGGAGCCATCTTATCTAAACCAACACTTGTGATGGATATCCACTTGAGGATAAACCTTGTCACACTTAAGTTGGATGTTCTTGTCATCTTTCTTAAAGATTAGTTATCTATATTCTCTAGAGAATTGTCATTTTAGAGTAGCTCTAAATAGGTATAACACCACTATGCATGATATCTTAAGTAAGTAAAATATCAAAGAAGATTAGGACTAAGAATAGGATATCAGGTGGAGTAGTTTAAATGGTGTAGTCTATTCATAGGATCCATGTAAAGTAGCAAAAACTTTTCATTAGATGGTAATGATAGGCTACATGATGAAGACCATTGGAACATGTGTAGATGTAATGGGAAGTAATCATGTGGAATTCACTTGAGAATTATACATGATGAAGTTGAATTTTGTTCTGAATCAACAATAGTAAGCTAAGAAGAAGAGTCGTCATGGTGAGATTAGCTCTTCAATCATGATGACTAGGTAAATCATAACAAGTTTGTGGTGAGAATAGCTCTGAGACCATGATAAGTCTGTAATTAGGACAAGTACTCAGTAACAGATCTTTTAATAAAAGTAAGTAAAGAACAATGTAGGTTTATGATAGAGGTCATAGGTATCATAACATTACAATAATTTCTGGAATAAGGTAGTAACTACAATTTTGTTAGTAGTTTAGAGAGATCATATGTGAGGATAGTTTATGATAGAATGAAAAATTAGTAGTCTTTAGAAGTCCCAAAACAAAGGTAAGAAGTTAGTCAAAACCAAAGTAAGACCACTTTGCTCCAAATTATCCAATTGCAATTGAGTAATTTGGGTAAATGCTATGACAAAGAGTAGTTTGACCCTATGTGCTAAGTATCACCAAGTAAACCTATACTAGGAGGTGTCATATACTACACTGTTAAGCCCGAATTCTAGATATGTTTTAATCAACTACTATATTACGGGCTTAGAATAATGTGTGTTATATGTACCCCATTTGGATTTCTTGGATTTTCTTGGATCTTCTTGATTGACTAGATCCGTGCATGAAGTTTGACTTGATGTACAAATGCATGTTGCATCAGCAAGTTATTACTTGATGTTATAAACCTAGATAGAAAAGGGAATTCGTGTAAGGGAGTGACGAGTTCTGAAGATCAAGATGAAGACTTGCACGAAGAAGGAAGCTAAATATAAGGTGTATCAACACTATTTTGAAGGATGGATCAATTCCAACTCACTATGAGCTGGCAATAAGAAGGAATATTAATGTAGAAAAGGTGTGGAGCATCATGAAGGAATGAATTTAAGTTCACTCAAGATAGGTGATGTTGCTCAGAAGTTAATGAAGTAGTTGTCCCAAGTCCATGGAAGTAACAGGAAAAGGAGCAAAGAAGAAGTCTTGGAATAAGGGTGGTATTCAAACTCTGACAACTCAGAGAGAATTCTAGTAAGAAGTCGAAAACCCGTAGGGTAATTCCTACACCTAAGAGGATCCATAGCTAGTATCCGTAGTTGGAATCCTAGCGGTTTATCTAATTAGGTCATCTTTATATAAATTAAAGAGCATAAAACTTGGCCTAAGTTAAGAAAGACATAAAGAAGTATAAAATTTAGAGGGAAATACTTTCGAGATGTTTCATGGAATCGGGTTTATCAGTGAGAAATAATGTCTAAGAAGATAAAAGTAAGACAAGTCATGTTGGAAGATTCATTTCAGAGATCCACAATCGTGTGTGTGTATCGTAGATTCTTTCGTGAGACCTTCCAGAGGTAAAGTATAAGCTGGACAGAGACCGATATCCTAACTATTGAGTTAATGGGTATTATACATGAAGTTTATAGACCATTAGGAAACCCCAAGGGGGAGAGTAAACAATAAACACTGAAGTGTTGTTGTCTAACTTTTTGACTAAAGGTTGGATAAGAAGTACTAAACAATGATAAGATTCTCATAAGGTTATAAGAAGCCATCATTATAAAGTATTTCCGAGAGTATGTCCGGATGAATGATGGAAGGAGATAAACCAGGCTAACTTTAGCGGACTTGTTACAAAGGAAACAACTCATAAGTTGCCCTTAAAAGGGAAGAAAGTATCCCATAATAGACCGGTGTAGTATAATAGGAAAACCTGATTGGAATGGACTAAATGTATCCAAAACCAATCCTAAGTAGGACTTTAAGGATATAACCCCAAAGGGATTATAGTAAAAAGAACCATGTGATAACTTAGAAACGACAGTTGCATATTGTCAAGAATGAAGAGGATTCAAGGAAAAAAGATCTGGACACGGGATACCACAATTATCCCCAAATATGATCACAATGGATTTGAGAAATGCCGTGATCAATACTAGTTACTAACTCATTCTGAAACGCAAGAGAGTACGAACTTTAGGGACGAAGTTTATTTTAAGGGGGAGAGTCTGAAAAATCCCAGCATTAGAGCTTAGAAATAAGCTGAGATCAGGTGTGTGCATTACATTCATGCATAGAAAATCTGGATAATTTTCGCGCTTTTAAATAAAACTTGTCAAAGTGATTGAAGCTTCTTTTAACTTGGTGGAACTGAAGTAGATCATCAAGTTGACTGTGTTAAGTTTCAATATGACCTTTGCTAAAACCTTATATTTGGGTAATATAATTTGATGTATGGGTAGATCAAATAGAACTAAGCTAAACCCACCACACATTTATGAAAGATCTTATAGAGATCATATCTATGTACTCATTATAACAACTCTTGAATACTCAATTAAAGTTTATAACTTAAGCAAACAAACTTAATAACTAAACCTTGATAGACTTGTTTACTATACTTATCTAAACCATGGATAACATGGTAGTTCTTAAACATTAACTCTTATCACAAATAGAGTGGAAAAGTAAGGTAAGCCAAGACTATCTAGCACATACTTTTAATATCATATTAAGAGTTGACATTCCTATTTAACCAAGTTAGAGTGTCAATTGATCATCAATGTGGAGTGATCAATTCCTGACCTAGAACTTATTGACTAATAGCCTTTGACCTATTATGTTGACCTTCCAAAGACTTTAAGTAAATTAATGAGAAGAAGGAACTAGTTTTTGTAGGATGTGCCATCATTAATAGAATGTGATCCTTAGTGGAGATCAAACATCTGATGTTGGAGGAGTTAACTCACTCATATGTTAACTAGAAGAAGCATCCACACCCTGAGAAGTAACTAGTAATTATGAAGCTTTAAGAAAGCTAGTAGTATTAATGTATTAAATAATAATCTTGTTAAGCCAAGTAGGAATAAGCTTAAAGTAAGTTTCCTTAACAAGATAAATCCTATAGAGAGACTAGTACAAGCCTACTACTTAATTGAATGTAGATCTTGATCAGACAATTAGAAGCCTATGCTGTGCTTGATCAAAGGATGGTGGTCATTATTCTCAAGACACTTGAGAATGGATGACCAGCTGATGAAGAAAGAGTTGTGAAGTATACCAAATTAGGCAAAACCTTAGTAAGCTGAATCATCTAGGTTGATCATGAGAAGTCAAGCTAGAGTATGATGAAGCATATAATATGAGTTGCATGGAGCAACTGGAGGCAAAGTAGTTTAACCAAGCTAATATAAGAACAAACTTGTATGATGGAGATTAGTACCCTACCCATTCAAGGGGATGGATATCACCTGTGATATAGAGAGAATTGTAATATTGCAAGCCTTGGATGTTGATGCAGGGTGGATATAAAGGAGTTAATGGATGGAGTTAGTTGTACATTGCTGGATTCATCAAGGGTAGCTATGAAATGGAAATTATATGTGGAAGAATGGAGAATGAGAATTGTTTAAGTGGCATGACCATGTCATCATATGATGATGGATATGGTGGAGTCAGATGAATGACTTATTCAGGAAGATGTGATCTTTGTGAATAAGATAAGAGAGATGTATAGAGTATATTTAGGAAAGGAATTCCTTATCTAAAGATAATCTTAGTGAGGTATTAAGGTAGGAGTGCTTGAGAAACCTTTAACCAATAGTATATCAAGCCATGACAGAACCATGTCTACCTCTTTGTCCAGAACCCTAGAATTAAGTTAGTAGTGGAACCAATTCCTAATTTTAAGAAGCCATTGGAAAGGTATCTCTTAGTGAAATGAAACTTCTAAGAGATAATTAGAATACTAGTTGAGGATGTATTGATGAGAGCCTTGTCCACCTTATTGTCTTAAACCTGAATAGAAACCTAGACCATGGACTAACAAGATTACTCTAGGAAGTAATTCCAATGTTTCACTTTAATAGATTCAGAAGTAGTCATTGTAAAGTTTAGTCTTCATCCATAACCATAATAGACTGTGAGTCTATTCAGTATTATCCAAACTTAGGATAATCACTTGTTAAATGAGTATCGTCCTTTCTCCACCATTGTTTGATATTTTTGCATAAGGACTCAACCAAGATTGTTTTATGGTAGTTCTAAACCCCACAAACTAAGTAGAGTTTGAATAGGAGATATCACCAAGTTTGGATGATCATGAAATGTAAACCACCATATTATTAACCATAAAGATTAAGGACATTATAGTGGATATATATCAATTCTTATGTGAGGCTAAATATGAATAGAATGTTATATATCATTCACCATTTTATATCATTACCATAATAAGTATCATGGTGTAAACAAAGTCATTTTTATAAGATTTTTATATAGGAAATAAATACCTGAAACCCTAATTCATATTAATGTTTTCTAATGAAAAGTACCTTCATGTAGTTTTGAATATTTTTATACACAATAAGAAATGAAGAGGAGATGGTTATAAATGGTTCATACAATAATATTTATGACTTACAAAATATCTGGACATTTTAAACCCTTACAGAAATCATATTTGAAATGAAATTGTAAAAAACAGAAAACTGAAGTAGAAAAAGGGAAATAGTAGGGTCCAGTGTTGACCCGAAGCCCAGTTACCATCCCTTCTATTTGTCACCTAGAGTAGCAGCAACAGTTTTCTGCTCACTCTGCTACGGCCCAGCCCAACGTACCGGTTTGTCCCGCTTATCGCCATCGTCCACCTCGCGCAGCAGCCGAAGCAGCTCCCTGGCGCCAGCGCCACCATCGCTGGTGCCAAGATACTCGCTGTAGTCGCCAGGGAAGGATAAGAACGCCATGAGACCCTTTCCCCTTGACCTCATCTCTATTTCCTTCCTCTCTCTCGCGCGCTCTCTCTTTTCCTCTCCACAGAAGGGGTCGAAACCCTAGCCATAGTTTGTCGTCGATTAATCACCGTCCTGACCTTCTCGCGGCTGTCCAAGCCTGCTACGAGGATCACCATGATCTTCTATGTCGGCTGGCCGAAGGAATCGAGTCGGGGTTCTCAGAATCGAGCCCCACGACATCGTCTTCCCCACCTCTGGCCAAGCTCCACCGCCGCCATGGTCATCGTTCTAGACCTCGCCTCGTATCACCGACCACACCAACATCATCCTCGCGAGCCAACAGTGCTCGAGCACCTTTACTTTTGTCTTCTTCCGCTTTGAATCGCTGTAGCGTTGTGCACCATCGTCAGCCACCGCAACAAATGGTCACTGGAGTTACTTCGGTGACCAAAAAGGGGCGGCGACACCACTCCTAGGTCCGCCTTGGTCTCCTCTATCACACAGTGCCCTTGATGAGACCCTGCGAGCCCCACATCGTCAGGTCCATCATTGATTGGGAGGATCCCTCCATTGATGACGTCATCATGACCTCATCCCCGGACCCACCATCAGTTTAACTTGGGTCAAGTGCTGAGGTGGCAGCCAACATGTCCCACACCCCACCTGTCTCTGACCCTATCTAGATTTAGTCTTGGTGAGAAAAACCACCCCACCTCGTGCTGACATCAGCATTTTATCATAAACACAATTAGTTATTTATTTTTAATTCCAGAAAATGAATAAACCTTATTAAATCAATATCTTTTGTTTTATAATTTAGAAAATATGTATTATATATCAAAATGTCCAGAAAAATAAAATCTATAATTTAAACCTATTATTACAATTATTTCCAACTTAAATAAGATAATAATTATTATCAGTAAATAGCCTATTATGGATAAATCTTCAATAAACATATTTTATTATTTAAAATTCAGAAAATAAGTGTATTATATCAAAATTCTTAGAAAGAAAAAATACACAATTATAAACTTGTTACATATATTTTTGTGACACTTAACTAAATATTTATTTAGTATTTATAAAGTGATAAAACTTATAAAAATCATATCTTATTATTTAAAAATCACAAAAATACATATAATATACCAAAATGAGCACAAAAATAAAGTCTACACATTAAAAATATCTTATTGCACATTTGAAGCCAAATAAAGGTAAAAGTTTAATAAGTCTTGATTAAAGCTATTTTCTAATATCTTAATGGATTAAAAGTACATAAATCTTTACTTTAGCTTTGGCTTTATTTGTTTAAAATCTAACAATGTAATAACAAGTTCAATTGTTGTTTAAGTGAAGTAAAAATAGGTCCAACCATTTTTAGAAATATCTACTAAAGTTACCATTTAAAAATTAAGTGTATCTCAATTTTATCCATTATAAGATCATCAAAATATTAACTACAAATTCTTTTACAAGTTCAGGAATCTACCTAAAGCTCTAAACCAAGTTTTTAAGTAATTAAAGTAAGGCCTTTTCCATGTTTATAAAATATGAGCATTACTTCTAAAATAGGTAAGTGATCCTATTCACTTATAAAATTATGAAGACACCACTTCTATAAAAGCAATAACACTTATACAACACCTTTATGGAACATTAAGAAGTAAACCGCTTGTAATAACATGCGATATTCAAAATATATAAGTCTCCACTTACTAGTGGAATAGCTATTCAAAAATGCTAATTATTTTATTCTTTAATACTCGTAACTAGTAAGAAAACATTAAAGAGTTAGCTTTAAGTTTAAATGTTTCTGCTTTGTAAGATAATATTTTCCTCGAAAGTTATTCCTTTAAGAAACATTAAAAGTAATCCCTAAACACTCCTTGAAAGATCTAATTGATTAATGATCTTGGTTAAGAAACCTTTAGATACCATGCCCCATTTGAGTGCTTTAGTATTGCAGGCTACTTGTTGTATTTACATATTGTTTCACACACTCTCACAAGCCTTAATAATAAGCACAAGTGTGAAGCTGATATAAAAGTCAAACACATTCTAAAGAACCCATTCCTAGTTTCCGAACCCTAGATCAAATATGATTAGTCCGGGGTTCGCGTTTATCAAACTGCATTACATTACTTATGCATTGTTGCATCTTGCTTCTTTAAACATTAGTCCTTACCAGACCAATGATGCTGTTAACAGAATTTGGATCTTCTATTGTATTGAAGACTGTGATGGCATATTCTTGCAATCACAAAAGACAAGTTCACACTTGCTCATGTCCTTTGGTTATTTTCTATCAAATGCTTGTAACTCAAATGTTGTCATCACCTGCATTTCAAAAAGGCCAGAAACACTATTTTCATAATAATATGATTATGGATTATTTACCAAATGGTAATAATCTATTGATACAGTTCTGGTGGTAAAGGAACATAATATCTAAGACTTAGGAACCAATGTCGCCAGTGATTCTAGCGCCATTTATTACGCGTTAACCATGAGATCTAGAATGGGACGGGGAAGTCAGCTGGATCTTCTTCCTTTCGCATGGACGGATGACCTTATTGTGTGGCTGTAGCTTCCTTGCGGGGACTCGGCAGATGGGTGGGACTCCTAGTTCCCCATGATATTGGTGTCTAGACTTTTCGTGAGGGGCTGTCGAAGGTATATCTGCCTATATGGGGGTTGCCAGGGACATGATCTGCTCACTAGAGTCTCCAAGGGGTTGCCAGGGTTATATCTGCCTATATGGGGGTTAATGGAGGTATATCTACTTGGGGAGGTCGTGTCTTCATGCGGGGTCAAAGAGAGGGGAAGCGATTGGCTTGGATCATCTACTGGGCCCCACATCAAGGAATTGTGGATGGGAATAAGCTACCCGGTTGTGAAACAAGGATTTGGTCTCTCATGGGTAAAGTAGCGCACCTCTGCAGAGTGTAAGAACTGTGACATGTTACTCCCTATTCCGGGAAGGAGCTACGAACGTGGTAGGAAAGGAACTCCATGAAAGTTCTGGTTAACCTGTGAAGGCTGTCGGACATAGTTTTCTGAATAAAAGCAACCTTTGAAGAAATGTTTACGAAAACTTGCATTTCCTACGACCTCTGGTCTGTGGCTGTAGAGATAGTGCAACATACACTCCTTTCTAGTGAACTTGCTGAGTACGTTTGTACTCAACCGTACCTTCTTAACCCTTGCTAGGTTCTAAGCCGTTGAGATGACGTGACGTCTAACTCATCCTCAAGAACTCATTACCAAAAGTTTAAGTTCTTCAATGAAGTCAATGGAGACAACATATATATTAGCTGAAGTGAATACGAAGTCTCTGATTAGATAGGATGTAGATACTCTAGCCATAAAACCTACTTCTATAGAGCAATGCAATAGCAGCATTTGCATGCTAGATAGTTTAGATGTTAGTCTTATTAGCTAGATAGTTCCAAGTTATTATTTCTGGTTCTTCTTTGTAAGAAGTTTCTTTCTCTCTCTTTAACCTAGAGTGTTCTCTGGATCTTTTGTAAAGAGTTGAGTTGTAATCTATAGTCATGTCTTGGACCTGTTGTGTTTCTGTTGTACCACTCTGAGGGATGTAAGACTAGTGAACGGTGTTTCATTGGTGTTATGTCAACGAATATAGTGTACTACACAATGAAGTGATATGCTAGGTCACCGAAGCTTGGCCTCACTAACCAACTGTCCCAAGCTTGCGCAGTATTGATCAAGTACCTTTCTCAATGAGGTTGCATTAGTCATATCTGCCTTCATAAGGATTAGGGAATCAACAACAAAGAGTAAATGAGATACTGATGGCGCATTTCTGTAGACCCTGACACCTTACATACTATGAACCTCCTCCCTATGAGCCAGTAAACTCGATAGTCCCTCTGCACAGATCAGAAACATATAGGGAGAAAGTGGATCCCTTGTCTAAGGCCTCTACTAGGGATAAAAGAATCAGTTTCTTGAGTGTTGAACCTGATCTTGTACTTCACAGAACGAACACACATCATTAGAAGATCAATAAAACCTTGCTGAAAACCAAGTCTTCTTATCATACTTTCTAGAAAATCCAATTCAACTCTGTCATAGGCCTTATGCATATCTAACTTCACAGCACAATACCCCCATTTTCCTTTCTTTTTATTTTTAATCTTATGCAAGCATTCATATGCAATCAGAACGTTATTGGTGATCAATATTCCAGGAACAAATGCACTTTGTACAGGTGAAATAACCTCATCAAGAATATGTTTCAACTGGAAAGCAAGCATTTTAGAGATTACCTTATAAAGAACATTGCATAGGCTTATAGGCCTATATTGGGTAACCAGTTCTGAATTTGCGACCTTAGGAATTAGCACGACCACTGTATCATTCCAGCCTTCTAGAATAGTTTTATTATTAATTGCCGCCAACACTTCTGCAGTCAGAATATCTCCCAAAATATGCCAGCATTTTTTAAAGAATATGACATGGAGACCGTCTGAACCAGGTGCTTTCATATCACCAATTGAAAACAGTGCCTTCTTAACATCCTCAATCGAAAAGGGTCTAAGAAGTTGTTCATTCATTTGATTCACCTTTGGATTCACTTTGTTTAGCAAGTCAGGGTGAAGTTCTTCAATCTCGGTAGTGAACAGACCTGCAAAATACTAAGATATCAGAGGATTTAAATTAGCCACTCCTTCCACCTAAACTCCATTCTCATCCTTTAGTTTTTTTACCATATTCTTTCTTCTTCACTCATTTGCAAAATTATGGAAATACGAAGCGTTTTTATCTCCATGTTGGTGCCAATTCAGTCTACTTCTCTGAGCCTAGTGAATGTCCTCCTTTTATAACATGGATTCAATTTCTTTTGTTATTTCTCACTGTTCTGCGATACTTTCATCCGTCATAGGACCATTAGCGATCAGCTCCATTTCGCGTTGCGCCTTATGTATATTTTTCTTCCTTTTTTGCAAGACAGACTTATCCCATTTGTGAAGCTGATCATGAACATAAGCTAATTTCCCTGCCAACAAGTTATTTTGAACAATTGGCCCGGCATGTCGCAATGCATCCTCAACAACCAGTCGGAATTGGGCCTCCTTGAGCCACTTAGCTTCAAAACGGAGGACCGTGGGCCAAGTAGTACCAACATCCTCCTCCTTATCAAATTCCATCATAATTAGACGATGATCAAAATGACTATACTCCATATTTTGAAGGACTGCATGTTCAAATTTTAAATTCCACGCTTCATTTGTCAAGGCTTCGATCTAGCCTTTCTCTTATTTTCCCCTATGCCAAGTAAACTTGTGGCTAGTGTAGCCAAAATCTAAGAGGTTGCACTCCTCCATAGTATCTCTGAAAGCCTGCATATAGTGTTGGGGTTGAGGATTCCCCCTCCTTCTCAAATGGATACATAATGTCATTAATGTCTCCCATCATGAGCCATGGCAAATTCACCGAAGCATGCAGATCTTGAAAATATTGCCATGTAAGATGTTTATCTTGCCAATGTGGCTCTCCATAAAAACCAGTGAAACACCAAACATTCTCTACCCCAATCCCCACCTCAACATCGATATAATTTTTTGTTTTATACCGACGTGAAATTTGGACTTCTTTCTTCCACAGTAGTAATAGACCACCACTTCGACCATCACTCTGTACCACCTCTTTAAAATCCATTTGCAACTTTAGCTTCAAACATTCTGTCGGCCACTCCTCAAGGTGAGTTTCTGATAGAAATAAGATATACGAGCTACTCTGCTTAGTAAAGTTCAGCAGAGCCGTTGAAGGCTACGACCATTATATCCTTATTTCATTGCTCCCAGCAATCCTCCATGTTGGAGGTCGCCGATCTCAAATTATCATCCATCTCCAAACTATCATCCCCGTCCTTCCTCTATCTTTTTGCAACCTGCGCCTTTTGAGGGGTTGCCATACCATCTGGACTAGCAATGACCCCATACTCCAGCATCCGAATTTTTTCATCCACATTAACATTACCCTTCTCCACCTGACTGCTAACCAGGGAGTTAATCCGACCATTAGCATCAATCAATCTTTTTGGGAGAGCAAAGCGTTTTTGGCTTCGTTATCAAGTTCATAGAACCCTATATCCATGTCCTATGTTTCATATCTATTTGGATCTCCGTGCCTTCCTCCAGCCCCACGTCCTCTTCCTCCAAAACCTCCGTGAGAATCTCTTCCCCTGCCATCACCAATAGGAGCCACTGGTTCAGACTTTACCAGCAAACATGAATTCCATCACCGCATTTAGTTACAACATGCCCAATCAGGCCACAAAAGTGACAGAAGTTTGGGAGCCTTTCATAGTAGACATGATACTTTTTCCTCTCTTTCAAATTTATTGGGACAAAGCTCACTAGCAGTTTATTCAGGTTGAGATGAACCCTAGCACTTAGATATTTTGATGTGTTGATTCTTCCCTCATTCATGATAACATTGAATGGTGGTTCACCAACCTTCTTAGCAACTCTTTCAGCCAACTCTTTCTTCATCATCAAACCATCAAGGATTCCTTGGATCCTTGACCAGACCGGAATCTTATCTAGCTTGTAGTCATGGACATTTGAGAAGCCATCATATTCAGCCAGAACTATAGCACCACCACGGAACAACCACAAACCACCATCCATGACATGATTCCAATCCCCCAAGCACTAAAACTGGACGAGGAAAAGATTTGTCCCCATGGATTTGAAGGTGACATCCTAGGCAGCCGCCCACGCATTATGCATCTGCTTAAACATGGCAACGTGGCTAAACACTTTTGTTGTATGAACCCTAAAAAGCGCTAGCCAATGAACATCTCCAATCAGCTCCTCTAAATCCTCAGAGAAATATAGACCAGTCTCCTCTTCTCCAAAAAGTTTCAATCCCTCAAATTGATCCTCTAAATCATTTTCCTGGGTGTAGGGTTTTGACCCATTTCCTTCTCCCTCTCCCGTTGCCTCCCCCGATAGCGTCGACGACTGGACTTGCGGATCCAGCAGGCGTGGATCGAACCTCTCCAAGCTAGATCACCTAGGAAGGCTAGGGAAAACACGACGATCTATGGACTCTTGCGGTCACGCCGCCAAGAGGAAGTAGTGGAACCCTAGCGGACTAGGGGATAGTGTGGAAATATGCCCTAGAGACAAATAATAATAAGGATTATTACCATATTTAATAAAGTTTATGATTAAGTTTTATATCATGCTATAACTCTATTGAAAGGAAACATCAATACACGTGTGATATGTGAACAACCATGGGTTCCCGGTGAAACTCTAGTCACTGTTTCATTGGTCAACAAATGATCAAGGTTTCCTGAGCATGTGGCATTTATGCCATCTAGAAATGGAGTTATCTCATTCTGTGAATGAGATGATGAACCAATACCCAACCTAAACATCATGACCTGATCATGTCACGAAGTTCAAGTTACGATGATTAGAATAGGCCTCGTAGACTATTCCTTAGACAGTGAGGCTATATCAATCATTGTCTCCCGTGAATGCTTAGATAACATCAAATGTCACTTGGTAATACAATGGCAATAAAGGTGTGTTCAGGTATTCAGAGGAACCGTAGAGTAAATATATGTCAAGAGCGGGATTTGTCCATCTGCGTGACAAAAAGATACTCGAGGGCCCACTCAAAGAAGTTATATCCAATAGCTGCACAACGTGTGATTTGATCACATGGATATCACTTGTCGAAATGAGTCAAGTATCATTGTTTGGTAACGAGATTGAACACAACATGGTGACGTAATTGATCAAATCTTAGGCAATACAAGTATCGAGAGACAAAATGAATAAGATACGACTATCGGAGTTCAAACGACGAAAGATCTTCGTGGAATGCACAGGGGTCACATGGCCATTCAGGTCCCTCTGTCGATCATTGGTTCGGGAGTGTCCCAACTATGTCTAGAGTGTTCCCGAACCGCGGGGTATCATGCTTAAGGGCTTGATTATGCTTAGAGAGTGTTTACAGGATCGGTAGAATCACCGAAGAAGAGAAGAGAGAAAACCAGAAGGGTTTAGGTAAGTCCGGAGGATGTCCGGAGCGGAGGTGGAAGGTGTTCCATAACCACGGAAATTGAATAATATGTGAATGAATGTTAAATAACGATTTAATCATTTATTCATAATTAATTTAATAAAAGAGAAATCAATTAAATGGTCAAAGGGCTTAATGGGCCAAATCCCGGAAGGGAAAAGGCCCAAGAGGGGACCACACCCCTAGGAGGGGCCTAGAGGGTGGCCGGCAGCCCTAGTGTGTCTGCCCCACGTGGGGACCATGGGTGGAGGCTGGTCGGCGCGCCTCCCCACCCCTCTCCCTCCTTTAGTCCCACCTCGGGACTTTTAGGGAGGTAGTACCTCTCGTTCCCCTATATATAGTGGGGTATTTTGACTAGAAAATACACAACACAATATTCAATAAAGGTTTCCTCACTTTTGGGGAGACCTCCAATTGATATCTCTCTCTCGTGATCGTGGTCCCAAGTTCGGACTATGCGAACGAGAGACATCTTCACCGCGGAGCACCGTCATGCTGCGGGATTCAGATCCAGGAGCTCTACTTCCGCAACTGCTGCTGGATCAGGGAAGAGGGAGTCATCGCCAGGCAACAGATGCGTGTAACTCCCCGCGAGGTGTCACACTTGAGGGACTAGAAGTCATTGGAGCCACAGGAGCGCAAGGACTTCAACACGACCTTGAGGTCAGCTTCGGCTCGTCTACATCAACCACGCTCTCCCGAGCGTTGACAATGCTTTTCGGTCTTCAAGGGTAAGTTTGCAAAAAGCCCCTCCTATTACTGCATTACTAATAGATAGGTCCTGGCAGCATCAGGGGTTCAGGGACATAGGGTAAAAATTATTATTTTCATACGCAGAACCCCTACGGTGGTATCAGAGCCAAGTTTATGCATAGTAATGCTAGTACGGGTAGAACACACGAGATGTAGCGTGTGGGAGTTGATCTTTTAGTTGTTACCCTCCCACGTGTACTTGTGTATACCACAGTAATGCTTGATGAAGCGGCCCCCAACCAACTTTACACGTTCATTCATGAGACTGGTCCACGCTTGACATACGGCTTGTACCGTATAAAGTGGCTTAGTGGGTGTCTGTCTCTCTCGCATTAGTTTGTATGCCATTTGCCACGGAGGGCCCCGAAAGGGGTGTAGTATAGACAACTACTTGATCAGCGTTGTGGTGAAAAGTTCGTAGGTAAGAACGGTTCTTGTACGAAAGCCCATTCAGCCACGTAAAACATGCAAAGATAAAGTAGAGGCGTCTAACTTTGTTTTGCAGGGGGCGTTGCTTTGTGATATGGTTGTGTTAAAGGTAAAGTGATTACCTTATGTTATGAAGTAGTAGTAGATAGTCACGGAGGTGACGAACTACCACGCTAGAAAGACACCAGTACCCTAGTGTCTACGGCGCCGGAACCCTGGCGCCAGAATCCGGTCACACCGGATGGAGATCACGACGTGAAGGACCATATCACATCGCATTTACATTGAATGTCATTGTTTGTATATCTTATTGTGTGCTAGTATTAGATACTCGACGGTAGCCTAATAAGATGATCCCTGTTAAAAATTACCAATGATTGTGTTCTCCCTTAGTGTGCACCACCAAGAAATTTCTTCGGTATGAGCCAGCGCCGTGATGATCGGGTGTTAGACATATCTACGTTTGCATATAGTGGGTGTAAGCCATGTTGCACAGTGAATACACTAAGGTTGAGTTGGCGAGCCTAGCATGTGTAGACATCGCCTCGGAACACAGATGGTCGAAAGATCGAGAATGAGTCGCATGAATGATGTGACCGATGTTTAGCGTCCACCCTAGAACCCACATTGATGGCCGTGATGATCAGGGGAGATGTGGGGGAAAGGGGTCGTGTTATCACTAGAACCCTTCAGGGGATAGGTGTTTCTTAGTGGAGTTATTATATTAACTCATTTAATTATAAACTTAATCTAAATTCCTTTTTGCAATTATAAATGTAGAAAATGGTTCTCCCTGATGCTACCTTCCCTGTTGACGATTGGTTAGATGGAGAGAAGCTCAGGCTAGACGGATCAAACTTCTCTATGTGGGTTGCGCATCTCCACGTTCTCCTTAGCGAGAATGACATTGTTGACTATATACTCAACAAGATGGATTTGGATCAGCCCAGTGACTTAGAGACCCCAGAGCAGCGGGAAGACCGCTATTACCGTCGTGATATGGCCTCCTTCATTTCAATTACAATGCGTTTCGGGATGGTGGATGAGCTGTGGCCAGTCATGCATCGGTAATGCTACAGCTTAGGACACATTTCGTGGAACAAGCACGCATATGGGAGCATGAGCTGATGGGATATTTCCTCTCCATTAAGATGGAGGAGAACTCTTCCCTTGATGACCACTTAGAGTGCATGCATGATGCGTACATGAGGCTGGCATACTTCCTGGATAGCTGGATGATGAGCTCTTTTGCAAATGGCGTTGTGCTGCGGTCGCTGCCACCAAGCTACCGAGCACATGTCATGACTTGCATCATGGGAGGCGATGCGGAAACATAGTGTTTCCACAGGTTCATATCACATCTCATGAATGTGAAGGTTGAACCCATTGTGGGAGAGGTCATCGATGACAAAGGTACATATTTGATATACAATTTTATAAATGATATAATCTTGCAAACACATATTGTAGTGTTAAGTATATTTGATACTTGTTCTATTTTGTTGAAAACAGGTCCTTCTGCATGAGAGGTGCTTGCTAGAGAGGAGGTGACTGATACCTTCAATCCGGATTACGGATGTAGTATAGCTCTTTTCCCTAGTAGACCTAAGTTATCGAATCCACGGGAAGCGAATGCGTAGTGAAGTTACTTTAACGGACCTTTGAGAGTTTTAGAATTCCTTTTGTGTTTTTACCGGACCAGTAGCTTGCGTCTTTTTCTTGTTGTTGATGATGGAGAGAGAGGGGCCTAGGGCGTTCAGTTTCACCTATAGCTGTGCAAAAACATCTGATGGAAATAAAAGATAGAAATAAAGTATGTGTGTACTTGTTAGAGCAAGATAAATTATATGTGGGCAGTGCATCCAAAATTGCTATTGCCTCCGCAACCACTTATAGCAATAACCTACTAGTCTCATCCATAGAAGAAAGAGAACTAATGATATGCATAGTGATGTCACCGTTAATCCCAAGAAAATCCCTCACATACAATCGTACTACCCCTGCTGTCACTTGGGTTCCCAGCCTGCAGATCAGTCATCACTCATACTCCCTATACCTGGCTCAACCCTCGGGGTCTTGGGTACGTGACAAGTCCTTGTATTCAGGCAAGAGAGGATACAATAATCATCATGTCATACAAACTAATACACTATCCCATCTATGATAAATCACATGCACAATTACTACATGGCTAGGCCGAAGCTCTTTGCCCAAGGAGAATTACTCACACATAGAGATGAGATCAAAAATCACAAACATTGTAATGAAAATCATAAGATTGATAACAATAGTCTTACAATGTTGCCAATCGAAGAAAGAGATCTACTATTACAAGTGGTGGAAGATGGCTATGGAGATGGAGAAGGTTTTGGAGATCTGAGGTGGCTTTTTGGCGGAGTCTGGCTTCTTCAGGGCAGAGCGAGCGTTGTTTTCCCATCGCCTGAGGCTTCTTTATATAGGGGTCCCTTCACAAAAGTTGTTTTGTTTAACCTAACGGTGGCGGCGCCAACTATACGACCGGAGCTATACGGTCGGAATTTTTGCTCCGGCCGTATAGTTGGTCGTTACAGTGTCTGCCTCCATTGGACGGCTCCTGGTTTCTTATGGTTGTTGGAAATATCATATCTTTGACTTTAATGTAGTGATTCCCTCCTTTAAACGACATTATCTGCGCAGGAAAAATATAAGAACAAAGGATTGCATACCCCTCTGAATATTAGCATTAGTGGCAGGGTTTAGAGAGATATTTCATCAAAAATATGATTAATATCCAGTTTAAATGTGGACCTAGATGGCTATATTTCAGATCCATCAACCTCCCCAAGCTTAAACTTGATCTTCTCGAGCAAGAAAACCAATATCAAAAAGGAACTCAACATTTAAACTGAAATAATGAGATGGTGATCTTACTCATGATTAATTGTCTCATGTTTTCCTCCACTTCATAAATCTGAAAAACTTCAGCATAGATAGAGTAATGGAAAGCATATCATATGGGATTCAGGCATCCTTATAGCGCAGCAAAATTATTGTAAACATGGATGATCCAAATGAGTAAACTTTATTCCATGTCAAGTAATCAACTCATAGGCTTGCCTTTGAACAGTAAAGTATAATCATGTATATTAAGAGTGAGAGTTGTCATGAAAAGCATATATACTAGAGTATCTCAATTCTCCCACATCAATGAATCAAGACTTTGCAAGCACTACTTTTCTATTCATTATCCTTCAAGAATTTTCAGTTTTTAAGTAATTGAGAGCATGCCAAAGATTTTTATTAGTTTATCGGGCTGTGATGGACACTCGTGGCATCCGTAAGGTTTTTGTTCCTTTTGCATAATGATTACTCATAATAGCCAGATGAGTGATTCCATCATGATTACAGCTACCCGAGAGTTCCAAGAATCTTACCCACTATAGCATTGCTGCTACAAGTGTTTAATCAACTCATAGCCGAAATCGAGGAGTTTCCTCCATGAAGATAGTTCGTAGGCCATCAGAGTTGTTGGCATCCCATGAAGTTTGACACGCGTAAAGCTATATCATTCTTATGATTAACAAGTCAAACTTTGGCATGCTCACAAAAATGGCTAAACATTAATTCAATTGAACAAATCCTTTCAAAGAGAGCTATCAAGTCAATCAACATTTTCAGTGGTGTCGAGTGTCTCTAGAAATAAACCTTCAAGACTAAGCACTACAACACCCAAGTCTTCAATTGTGAGACTTTTTCTTATTACAATTGTTTAGCAATTTTTAGGCAAGACTTGGTAATTACGAGAGCTGGAACAAAATGAGCCCAATTAAATACCCATGCAAATGACAATCTTACTATGATACAAAGACTCACTCCACCAATATAATATCTCAACATTTACTACTAACTAGCATGGGCTTCTCAAAATTCAAAAGTGGGGAGTCATAAGGCATACCTCTCATGTTTGGTTCCACTTCTCTCTTCCTTTTTATTTGTTTCTTGGAAACTCGAAGTCGATCACTCTCCTGCAAATATATGAAGACCTCGAGGTGGAAAGAAAAGAAAGAGGGAAAATATGGAAAAATGGAGAAATCTTTTTGTGATTTTCAAGAGAGGGAATTTAAAGAATAGAAATTTGGCGGCAAAGCTCGGCTAGAAAATTTTGAAAGCAAAATAAAAAGAACTAAAGATAAAGTGTTGGGGAAACCAACACGAGTGCTTATAAACTCAAATAAAAACGTAACCTCGAAATAAATAAAAGCAAATGAACGCCAAATAAAGATACATGAGGAAACTTCCCCAAGCTTAGGATTTTGCAAGCTCTTCAAATCATTGTGGTGGCGGGAAAAATTCGTTACTCCAGTTCGCAAATTGAGAGGAGAGGTTACTTGTTGATTCTCGGAGGTTCAAAGAGAGGTTGTGCATCCTCTCCATAGTCCCTACAAGTCCTTGGAAATCTTGGTATGTGGCAAACCAGGTTTGTGGCTGCTCCTCTTGATGAGGAACTTCTTGCTCCTCCTCTTGGTCCACATCCTCTTCAGGAATCTCTTCCTCGGGTTGGTGCTGCTCAACCAACAAATCATATAGCAAACGTCCTTCCTCGATAGATAAAAGACTATTAGGCAAAGGAGCATGGTAGATACGCCCAGCTCTAGCAATATGCAGGTAATAAATACCACCTCTCCTAGTGAGCATTCCATAGGCCCTCAAGGTGGAGAAACCAACACGTGTCTCACCTAGTACGGGTTGCAACTCACCAAGATCGATGTCTAGGGCAGAGTCAAGCACGGTGATGACGCCTCCTCCTATGATTGGCCGTTGGCTTTGGGAGGCTTGGTTCTCCAAGTAGCGCACAAGTATGGCGCCCAAATTGAGTGACAGGTTGCAGTTGATGTAAGAAGCCTTTGCGAGGACTAGGATGTCCTCCTCGTTGAGTCTCGTGAACTCATTACGTGCCTTCAAGGTGTTAGCAATAACATAGAACAAATAGTGAATTGCAGGATGTTGAATATTCTTCCCCTTGTTCACTATAATAGTTAAGCTCATTCCATTATAGTATTGGTCGGGGGAAGGAATTAAGCCAGTAAAGGATGCGCGTAAAGCATGAACATCATTGTTTGGAAAATTAAAGCATGCACACTATTCATCTAATGTTAAAGTGTAGTTGTTGTTCATCAGACGAAAATAAATAGTATCCTCTCCTTGCCATAGTTTAACGGTGCTTCGCAACAAACTTAGAAATTCAATGGTTAAGCGGCGATAAGTAGGTACATCATTGTACACAAAGTTTTGCAGGCTAGCTCTATTGCAAAGTAAATTAAAGTCATCAGAAATACCGAGTTGGTTCAATATAAAGGGGCAAGCCCACTTGGTGGCCTTCACTTTGTAGTTCTTGATCTTGTTGAAGCGTTCACGATGGGCCTCATCCCTGAACCGTATCCCCATGCATTCCGGAGCGGCAGCCCGAGAAGCGCTAGCGGTGGCACGAGCACGAGTTTGGCTCCTTGTGTTCATCTTCTAAAACATTGAAGAAAGGCAAAAATAAAACTTTTTGATCCAACAATAGTAAGTATAATATATTCATCATATAAGCACACTAAATAATCTCCTCAAGATAATAATCTAGGCAAGAAAATCATGGCAATTGGTTCATAGTAGGTCTCACGCTAGATTGAGAATGACAATAGATTGAAGATGAATTTGCAAAAGGTAATTGGAGGATCGGAGGAGAAACATACCGTAGATCACTTGTGTGCGAGGAAATCAAACGAAATTGAGTAGAGATGAAGATCCCTTGAGGTTTTGAGAGAGTTTGGAGGTAGAAGAAAGAAAAAGGATTGAAGTCTTGGAGTTGGGAGTACCTTCTTGTGCGATTTTATGGTCAGACGCAACTATACGAGCGCAACCATACGGGCGGAACATGCGTTCTGGCCGTATAGTTGGTGTTTTGTCAAAATATTAGGTCTTCCTCCTAGCAGCGCAGCTATACGGACGCAACTATACGGGCAGAACATAATGTTCCGCCCGTATAGTTGGTCGTTAAACTGTCTGTCCCTGTGAAAGAAAATTTGCAAAGGCATAGATATCTATACAACCGGAACTATACGGACGAAATTTTTTATTCCCGCCATATAGTTGGTCGTTAAACTCCCAGTATATATGAAAGAAATTGTACGGAGGCATTGATATATATACGATCAGAACTATATGGCCGAAATTTTTATTCCCATCGTATAGTTGGTCGTTAAACTCTCAGTATATATTGCAGAATTTTTTTTGATGGCAAAGATAACTATACGACCGGAATTTTTATTCCCACCGTATAGTTGGTCGTTAAACTGTCTGTGTGCGTCAATTTTTTCTATTTCTTCGTAAACTATTTCTTTTCCTGTAACTTAGCAATATACCTTGGTTTTGACAGAAAATTGACAGTAAAAATTATCGACCAACAATAGCATGAATAATGCAGAATTTTAAGTACTACCGAATTTCTTCTCCTCAAATGGAGTTTTCTAGCACTCTTTATTAAACAAAAACTTAAACTAAAACTAAAAACTTAACTCAAACCTTAATTTAACATGGGTTGCCTCCCATGGAGCGCTCTTTTATGGTCAATAGTTTGACCTTCATGATACTCACTTGGGCCAGATGAGTGGTATACCCACTCCAAAGTAATTGGCCTTCAAAGTGATGGCCTCCTTCTCATCATGTTTGACTTTCTTTTTCCTGGGGAAATGAATAACAAAAGGATCTCGCGAAGGCAATTGCAACTTCATGTTCCCTTCATGAAGGTTAATTAAAGCCTTTATAGTTCTTAAGAAAGGACGGCCTAGTATTATAGGAGCAATAGTATCTTCAGGCATGTCAACAATAACGAAATCAATGAGAGCAGGACAACCTTTGATATAAACTAAAGTATTCTCCGTAATCCCTACAGCTTGTTTGTAGGTAGAATCTGCTAGATGCAATTTTAATTCAGTAATTTCAAAGGAGCCAAGATTTAACTTGTTAAAAAGACTCTTTGGAACTGTTGAGACCCTGGCACCTAGATCACAAAGTGCAGCTATCTCATTGGTTTCAATCTTTATCTTAATAGTAGGCTCAAATATGTCATCTAGTTTAACAGGTAACTTTTTAGCAATTTTCTTGTATTCTTCTTCAAGATCGCGTACCTTAATTGCTACTTGATCAACAAAGTGTTGATACATGGCTTCATCATTACCTTCACTTACCAGAATTTTGACGTTGATCCTCTTTACGAGATCTTCGATGGTGTAGCTTGGTGAAGGGGCATTACTATAATCAAGTTATTCAGACTCCTCCCTTTGGATCCTCATCATTTTGAGTTCTTCAACAGGGTTGGGCTCAGCTTTACCTGCAAATTTAGCTAGAATGAGAGTTTGACTCTCGGTTATCTTACCTAGTTGTGCCTCAACGATCCTTGTTCTTTCTTGAAGGGCCTGCAAATCATTTCTCAAACTAATAGCTTGGTTAGATAATTTACCAAGCATAGCATCATGGTTCTCCATAATTTTGACTAGAATATTATTTTGTTCATTTTGTGAGTCTATGAAAGACTTAAGCGTTTCTTGGAGACTACCATTACTAGTTCCCATATTATTATTAGAATTACTTGTAGGACTAGCATAATGTTTCTGAAAGTTAGGATTGTAAATCTTCTTACAAGTAGGGTTGTAATCATTACGAGCTACGAAGTCCTTTCTTCTATGTTTATTTCGGGGGTGGCTCTTAACTGAGTTTCCTTACCTTTTACGGGTAGTATGAGCTCATCCAACTTAGCATTGAGATCTTTGTTCTCTTGTGGTGAGACAGAGTTCACCTTCTTCGTGTTTGATCTTTCCACATGCCATTGGGCATGGTTGTCTTGCATATTGTCTAGCAGCTGCTTTGCTTCGGTAATATGTTTACCCATGAATGTTCCTCCAGCTGGAGTATCAAGCATAGACTTAGACACAGGATTAAGAGCATTATAAAATAAATAGAGGATTAACCAATCTTCCATCCCATGACTAGGACAGTTTCTTAAGCATTCTTTCATCCTTTCCCATGCAAGCGCTAGTGGCTCACACTCTTCCTATCTAAAGCCAGTAATATTAGATCGAAGTTCCATAGTCTTTGCAGGTGGGAAAAAATTAGTCATAAATAAAGAAGTACGTCCCACCCATGATGTAATAGTATTTTTAGGCAAATATACATTCTTTAGCTCTCCCTCTCAGAGAGAAAGGAAATAGATGTAATTTGACCGCATCAGGGTCAACGTCTTTTATACGCATCATATCACATATTTTAGTGAAAGTATTTAAGTGCATGCCTACGTGTTCAACAACAGAGCCTCCAAATTGATTTTGTTGAGCCAAACTTAAGTAATGGGGCTTAATTTCATAGTCATCAGTAGCGATTGCTGGCTGAGTAATAGGAGTACACAAATAATCATTATTGGGAGTAGTAAACTCCCCAAGCTTCTTTTCAGCCATACTTCCTATGTTTTTGGGTTTTCTTAGATTAAAAATTATAATAGTAAAAACAATAATTTAAAGACTAACTAATTTTTTTGGTTTATCAAATAAAGACTGAAAGCAAACTAACAAAATTAAAAACAAGAATTAAAACTAGCAAGGTTCCTAATAACCTCACTAGGGTAGCTATTGCTTCCTGGGCAACAGCGCCAGAAAAAGGGTTGATACCTTCGATCTAGATTACGGATGTAGTATAGCTCTTTTTCCCTAGTAGACCTAGGTTATCAAATCCACGGGAAGCGAATGCATAGTGAAGTTACTTTAATGGACCTTCAGGAGTTTTAGAATTCCTTTTGTGTTTTACCAGACCAGTAGCTTGCGTCTTTTTGTTGTTGTCGATAATGGAGAGAGAGGGGCCTAGGGCATTCGGTTTCACCTGTAGCTGTGCAAAAACATCTGATGGAAATAAAAGATAGAAATAAAGTATGTGTGTACTTGTTAGAGCAAGATAAATTATATATGGGCAGTGCATCCATAATTGCTATTGGCTCTGCAACCGCTTATAGCAATAACCTACTAGTCTCATCCATAGAAGAAAGAGAACTAATGATATGCATAGTGATGTCACCGTTAATCCCAAGCAAATACCTCACATACATCCATACTACCCCTTCTGTCACTGGGGTTCCCATCCTGTAGATCAGTCATCACTCATACTCCCTATACCTGGCTCAACCCTCGGGGTCTTGGGTACCTGACAAGTCCTTGGATTGAGGCAAGAGAGGATACAATAATCATCATGTCATACAAACTAATACACGATCCCATCTATGATAAATCACATGCACAATTGCTACATGGCTTGGCCGAAGCCCTTATCCCAAGGAGAATTACTCACACATAGAGATGAGATCAACAATCACAAACATTGTAATGAAAATCATAAGATTGATAGCAATAGTCTTACAATGTCGCCAATCAGAGAAGAGATCTACTATTACAAGTGGTGGAAGATGGCTATGGAGATGGAGAAGGGTTTGGAGATCTGAGGCGGCTTTTTGGCGGAGTCTGGCTTCTTCGGGGCGGAGCGAGCGTTGTTTACCCGTCGCCTGAGGCTTCTTTATATAGGGGGCCCCTTCAAGAAAGTTATTCTGTTTGACCTAACGGTGGCGGCACCAACTATACGACTGGAGCTATACGGTCGGAATTTTTGCTCCGGCCATATAGTTGGTCATTACGGCGTCTACCTCCGTTGGACGGCTCCTGGTTTCTTCTGGTTGTTGGAAATCTCGTATCTTTGACTTTAATGTAGTGATTCCCTCCTTTAAACATAATTATCTGCGCAGGAAAAATACAAGAACAAAGGATTGCATACCCATCTAAATATTAGCATTAGTGGCAGGGTTTAGAGAGATATTTCATAAAAAATATGATTAATATCCAGTTTAAATGTGGACTTAGATGGCTATATTTTAGAGCCATCAGTGATGTTACGTGTTGATGACGAGTGTGATGATGATGGCCAATGACACTCTCCCTCAACATTTATCACTTATTTTATGGTTTTGGATAGTTATTGTGATCGAGTGATATGTGAACTTCATTAGTGTGTCTCACACTTCATGAGACGATTATTCATATGAGTTTGTAACAAACAGTTGTTCCACTTTTATGAATGATTTTGATTATGTGTGAATTATCCTGGTTTTGAAACTAATTGATAATGCATGAACATTTGTAAAATATTGAAATGCCTTGAAATTACCTAACTTAATGATATATTCATTACTAAATGAAACCATTGTTTAAATTCAAAGTTATATTGATAATATGTGAAAGACACTTGTATTCTTGTCACATATGAATCATTCCTAAGTTCAGCAAAATAACTTGATATCAAGTGGGTGAATAGATGGCACATGAATACAAAGAGATAAATGTATTTTTGATAAATACATAAAGTGTATTGTGTTTTAACAAAATGGTGATTATCACTATATGATTTTTTAAATTTTGTAAAGAAGTTTACCAAAGGAAACATGAGTATGAAACTATTTGATATGATCAAAGTATTTCATCATTCAAGGGTATAAAGATAAAAGAGAATCTAATTACTACGATTTGATCAATAGTAATGAATTCAACTTCATAAGATTGGCATAAAGGAAATTGTGGAATGCAATGTGTTTGAAATGTCAAAATGCAAAGCATCACAATATGATATTTGATATCAAGTGGGTGAATATATAGCGCCAAAGAAATCGCTGTAGTATAGATGTAGAGACCATTAGTTAGAAATAGTTAGCACTCAATTAGAATATATAGTGAACCATATGAATTTGTGAGATCGGCACCATATATGGTATGGATCACCGTGAAAGTTTTGGGGTTATTTGATATAACCAAAACAATAGCGAATAAGTCCTTGTAGAGTATTCATTGGAAATTATGAAGATAACCATAGCTAGAACCAAAAGGAGAGCAAAACTAGTATTGCTTGGATTTTGGTGCATTCTCGAGAAAGTTCATATTTAGTGATATTTCTCGATTATGAAGCTTTTGGAAGATAGTGAAAAACATGATGAGGATTCAAAACCCTGCATCACAGTGTTGAGAAGCGCAATGGAAAGCATTCCTAAAGGACTCTCTTCACAAAGGAAAGAATCAATGATAATGATCATTGTGTTTTCCCCACTGGTGTTTTCACTACATGAAGTACGATTCAAAATGTAGCCCATATCTTGTATGGAGACATTTGTGAATCAATTGTCATGATTACCAGAATATGACATACCTACGAACTACTAAGGAAATAATGGTAAGCTAAAGATATGAGAAATCCCAAAGCAAAATTCACTTGAGATTAGAAAGCAATTTTTTGCAGAATCTTAACAAGTAAAAAGGGTTACTTGGATTTTCCCAAATGAAAGCAAAGCCATAGTGCAAAAGTGGTGAATGAAAAAATCACAGTTTGTCAAGTATTGGACAAATTCAAATGAATTTGATTCAAGTGTGCTGAAAGTCTGGTGTATTTAAAACTGGTAAAGTACTAGTGTCTCATAGTAAATCTCCAAGTTTGATATTTGATCAAAGGATTTTGAAATCATTCAAAAATAGTGGGTGGATATGCAATTTGCATAAAATTGAGTGGGAGCTATGAAAGTCTTCCTAAAACAATATGTGAATGACATATTTTTGAGTGGGAGTAATATAAGTCTCAAATTCAAATATGTAGGAACATATATTGAGTAAGAGTAGTGAGTCATACCCAAATATGTTGGGAACATTTTTGAGTGGGAGCTTAAAGGAATGATTCTTGAGTGTGTATATGACACATTAAGAATAAAAGCGAAAGTACCAATAAATAATGATTTATAAGGATTAGAAGTTGATAAGAAGTATATTGCGATATTATGCAGTATTCCTTAAAGGATTCTGAAAAGAGTAGAAGTTAATTAAGGAACCGGTCCTTGATAACTCAAATTAGGAATAGGATTAAGTCTAACATCAATGGTTGAAAGAAAGAAGAGGATGATCATCATCCACTATGTCGAGACATAGGTTCTATCTTAGAAAACCATGATGACAACTTAACATAATATATGATCCAAGAAGAAACGTTTTGAAAAGTGATTAAGATCGAATAACGAAACGTTGAGCTAAGTTTGTCCGCAGTGTCTAATGAGAACTGTAGACATGTTTCCAAATCCATAGAGGATGACATATCTTATAGAATAAAGGTTTATGTTATAAGGAATATGTTGGAAACTCCTGTAATACTGACTAAAGTCAAGTAGGAAGCGAGGTGAACAAAACATCGAAAGTTGCACATGATGCACTCATGTTTCGATGATTACATTTATAATAATAGATAAGGGTACCATCTAAAGTGATATATAATGTTATGGCGGGGCTAGTTCGCTTTTAACGTAGAATGATGTGTCCTAGGGCACAGTTCCCATGAGAAAACCCTCGAGGTTGATCTAAAGTCACTATAGGATCCTGGAATCTGACCTCGTTCTACTGCCATAACGACGATGCATACACAAAGATGTTATCATGTGATGATAAAGTATTAATGTCAATCAAGGTGACATTAGTAAGTTGCAAAGGATTTGGGACTTTAAAGGACCCAAGACTCAACCTCTTCCATGAGCAAGCATGTTCAGGGTACCGAGATATATGGTGCCAATGATTAAGAACAAATGCAGCTAGTTTATTTGTACTCTAGTGCAAGTGGGAGACTGTTGGAAATATACCCTAGAGACAAATAATAATAAGGATTATTATCATATTTCATAAAGTTTATGATTAAGTTTTATTTCATGCTATAACTGTATTGAAAGGAAACATCAATACACGTGTGATATATAAACAACCAGGGGTTCCCAGTGAAACTCTAGTCACTGGTTCATTGGTCAACAGATGATCAAGGTTTCCTAATCATGTGGCATTTATGCCAGTTGGAAACGGAGTCATCTCATTCTGTGAATGAGATGATGAACCAATACCCAACCTAAACATCGTGACCCAATAATGTCACTAAGTTCAAGTTACGATGATTAGAATAGACCTCGTACACTATTCCTTAGACCATGAGGCTATATCAATCACTGTCTCCCGAGAATGCTTAGATAGCATCAAACATCACTTGGTAATACAATGGCAATAAAGGTGTGTTCAGGTATTCAGAGGAACCATAGATGCAATATATGTCAAGAGCGGGATTTGTCCATCCACGTGACAGAAAGATACTCAAGGGCCCACTCGGAGAAGTTATATCCAATAGCTACACAACGTGTGATTTGATCACGGGGATATCACTTGTCAAAACGAGTCAAGTAGCATTGTTCGGTAATGATATTGAACACTACATGGTGATGTCATTGATCAAATCTTGGACAAAGCAAGTATCGAGAGACAAAAGGAATAATACACGACTGTCCTGGTTTAAACGACGAAAGATCTTCGTGGAATGCACAGGGGTCACATGGCCATCTAGGTCCCTCCCTCGATGATTGGTCCGGGAGTGTCCCGACCATGTCTGGAGTGTTCCCGAACCGTGGGGTATCACGCTTAAGGGCTTGATGATGCTTAGAGAGTGTTTACAGGATCGGTAGAATCACCGAAGAAGACAAGAGAGAAAACCGGAAGGGTTTCGGTAAGTCCGGACGATGTCCAGAGTGGAGGTGGAAGGTGTTCCATAACCACGGAGATTGAATAATATGTGAATGAATGTTAAATAATGATTTAATCATTTATTCATAATTATTTAATAAAATAGAAATCAATTAAAGGTCAAAGGGCTTAATGGGCCAAATCCTAGAAGGGAACATGCCCAAGAGGGGACCACACCCCTAGGAGGGGCCTAGGGGGTGGCCGGTGGCCCTAGTGGGCCGACCCCACGTGGGGCCCATGGGTGGGGGCTGGCCGGCGTGCCTCCCCACCCCTCTCCCTCCTTTAGTCTCACCCCGGAACTTTGAGGGAGGTAGTACCTCCCCTTCCCCTATATATAGTGGGGTATTTTGACCAGAAAATACACAACACAATATTCAATAAAGGTTTCCTCACTTTTGGGGAGCCTCCAATTGTTCTCTCCCTCTCTCTCTCTCTCTCGTGACCGTGGTCCCAAGTTTGGACTATGCGAATGAGAGACATCTTCACCACGGAGCGCTATCGTGTTGCGGGATTCGGATCCAGGAGCTCTACTTCCGCAATTACTGCTGGATCAGGGAAGCGGGAGTCATCGCCAGGCACCGGATGCATGTAACTCCCCACGAGGTGTCATACTTGAGGCACTAGAAGTCGTTGGAGCCACAGGAGCACAAGGACTTCAACATGACCTTGAGGTCGGCTTTGGCTCGTCTACATCAACCACTCTCTCCCGAGCATTGACAACGCTTTTCGGTCTTCAAGGGTAAGTTCACGAAAATCATCTCCTGTTACTGCATTACTAATAGATATGTCCTGACAGCATCAGGGGTTCAGCGGCGTAGGGTAAAAATTTATTGTTTTCATACACGAACCCCTACAGATAGGTGGTTAGTATCTTAGTAGTACTGCTATCCCCAATCAGAGATTTCTTGATTAAATGACAGAATTACGATCCTTGAGAAGGATACTCGACAGGAATCCAGGGGTGTAGTTAATCCACATACACCGTTTTCTATCAGGACTAGCTATATGCGCACATGAGTGTGCTGCCTCATTGGCACTCCTACTTACATGAATCACATCAATGCTAGTGAAAAAGCCGCAAAGCTCTCTAATATCATGACAAACGCTAGCAATCGACACGTGCTAGTATGAGTTTACAACTCCGATGAATCTATGTGTTTATTCTAGGCATTTTTTTCCTCTTAAGGAAATATATCTTTTTTGGCGAAATTTCACCAATCAATTGATAATCATCAACAACAGTACAAAGGGATCCAAAAGTAATAAAAATTATAAATAGATTATTGGACCACCTAGCGACGACTACAAACACTAGCGCGAGCCGAAGGTGCTCCACCGTCTTTGCCCCTCCATCACGAGAGACGGGAAAAGCTTGTCGTAGTAGAACTTGTTGTAATAGACATACGAGAAGTCATTGTGCTAAGGCCACAATGGACCAGCGCACTAGAGCAGCAACCATCACCAATGCTGACATCCGTAGATCAGAAGAGACTCACCTGTAAACAAATCGACGAACACGAAAATAGGCAGAAACCCAAGAGAACTTCCAGACAAACAGGATAGAGCATGGAGGAATTTATTCTAACTTCAGGACATAGTTGTCACCTCAACATCCTGGAGAAGGCACTAAAAAGCAGACGAAACAAAGAACAGAAAATATCCCGCCGGCGAGAGACCGTGAACCACACCTCCAAGGCTTTAGGGCCACCAGAGGCGGATCGGACTAGCGATTTCATCGGCGAGGGGTGTGGAACCCTAGATGGTCTTTCTCTCCTCTCTCTCAGCCACCTCTCCTTCGTACCAGTTGGTTCTACCATAAGGAAATATATCTCACCCTGAATAAAATGGATAAACTAGAAATCTAATTATTGCCTAGCCCACTCTTGTTCTAGACATCTTTTAATGATACAAAATAAATTAGTGCTCTAAAAACTGTTTTTGGGGCATAGGGGCAAAAAAAATGCTCCAACGCATATTCTAGTGCTGTCATTTTTTGGGCATGCACCATTAAATTGGGATTTCTATTTTTGTGCCCTTGGTTTGTTAGTTGTACTCAGTTTTTCCTAGCCTCTTAGTTTTTCCCCACTTTTCCCCTCCCTCTATTCTGAAATCCTCACATGCCCTCGGTATTTTTGCGTTTCTGAGCTTGTTGCTTTGGTTGTTTTGCCGACTGAGGCACAGCTAGGACAATGAGTAATCCCTCTGCGTCGTCGTCAGCATCTGCATACTTGCTCGCTGTTTCTATCATCTCTCCCAGATCAGTAACCTTGTCACACTTCAAGCGATGGCGCAATAAACCAATTGGGAGACCTGCAATGAAAGCTTCAATCGCAGTTTGATCATTTACTCCCTCGCAGGAGTTCTTGGTGTCAATCCATCGTCCGAGATAATCTCGGCAAGTTTCTCCGGCTTTCTGGGTGCAACGCTCTAGGTCTCCAACCGTACAGGGCCTCCGATATGTGCCTTCGAAATTCCGAAAGAACGCACTTTGTAAGTCATACCAGTTGTGGATGGTGTTCGCCGGAAGTTCATTGAGCCATGATCGTGCCGTCTTCCGCAACATAAGTGGGAGATATCGGGTTGCGACCAGGCTGTTTCCGCCTTTGGCGATGCAGCAAGCTTGGAAGAAATCCTGTAACCAGGTGTCTTGCCGAGCAATGCCGTCGTAGGCTTGGATGTGTCTTGAGATAGCAAATCCTTCCGGGAATTTTGTAGCTCTGATGCGTGGTCCGAAGCACTTTGGGCCCATGTACACGTCATCGTTTTCGTAGCGCCGAGCCTCTATGTTGGAGTTGATCCTGTGCCTTGCGTCGTTCGGGGATGGGGATCGTCCCGAATATCGGCTGTGGCTGCGGTGCCTTGGAGGACTTCGGCTTCTGCCACCACCTCCTCCGCCATGTCGTCCTCCTTGACGTACTTGGGGGCCGTTGTGATAACTGTGCTGTGGAGAGGGTGGTGCAGCTGGGTTGTTTCCGGCTGATCGTCGGCCTCCGTCCGGAGCGTCATTATTCCGGTTCCGGGGAGGTTCTTGACTATGACGAGCCCCCTGCCGGTTTGTGCCAGCGTGGTTTCTGTCATTCCTTCGTCCATCGTTCCCACTGTGGTGAGGCTCAGCCGGACGGTTTTCATGTCTAGGAGGTGGCATTTTCTGACGATCCTCCTCCTGACATTTCTCTTTATCTTCTCCTTTTCGGGGAGGATTCCTTGGAATCAGTGCAGCGATCGCGTCTTTCTCGGCTGCTGGAGCGACATTGCTCCAGTTATGTGTAGTTCTGCGGTGCTGCCCCGACGATCTAGTTCTTGAATAATTGTCTTTCCTGCGTTCGGGGTGACGATGCTGCGCCCGATCATAGTGGGATCTTACGTCAGCCCATGCCGGATCTGTGCGACATTGGTCGGAATCCGAGACCAGCTTTTGGCTTCCAGATAGGGCGACTTTTTGCTGCTCCAGTCCCTTATGGAGTAGCTTGATACCCAACCGTATCTCCTCTAGTCCTGGATTAGCCGATAGAATTTCGCGAGCTGCCACGGTATTTTGCACTTGTGTTGGGTAAACCCAATCTCCGTTGCTATCCTTCCGTGGCTTCCCCATCTCATCTCCAAAAAGGACGGCACGGACACGTGGGAATTGGTTGTCATCTATGTGACGCTTCCGTGTCTTCTGATGTACACGGGACATGTACTCCTTGTTTGACATGCGCTTCTTCTCCACCTCGATGTTTTTGGCTTCATCAAGGAGTTGTTGACGGCGCGCTTCTAGGGCCTGGGCCCTTTCGTCTAGCTCATCTGCAGTATGTTCTGCAGCTGTAGGGATAGGTGTGGTTAATGCGACATCGATGATTTTACGCGCACCTTCAGTGATTACGTGTCCATCCACCGATGCTTCTTTTTTCGGCTCGTCTGGGATTAGTGCTCCATCCGAGTCTTCCTCGTATTCCTCGGCAATCACCTCCTCTGCCAGAGGGTCTTTTGCCGGGGTCTTGTTTTTCTTGTTCTTCTTCTTTGCATTCTTGGCAGCGCCGGTAGCAAAGACGGCTTTGGGTCTGTTTCCTGGAGTCAAGCTCTGATCGGTACTTTCAGATATTTGGACTTCGGGATTGTCTCCGACGTCCATGTCATCCCGTGTTTTGGGAGAGTGTTCCCCGGATCCTTCATCCATGGCTTCTCCATCCTCTGCAGCTTTGGAGTTGTACTCCTCTTCATATTCCGCGGAGAACTTTCGGAAATCTACCGACGTCATGGATTCATCCGAAGATGCAGGAACGTCGGTGTTTGTTCCAATTGCCTCCAGCATCGTGTCGGTGTTTTCTCCAGCATCGGCAGAGCCGGATCCGGATCCAACATATCCGACGAAGTGCGATGCGTGCTTCCTGAGGTACCTGCGGCTTTCGCGATCAGCCATATCGAAACTTTCAATGGTTTTGAGGATTGCATCTGCGCTAGCGCCTTGTAGTATCATACATCTTAGTGTGTACCTGAGGAAAGGCCTGTCTGTCCCGACATCGTCAGAGTCAGAATCAGTGTCGTTAACGCGCTCCTCCTGGATTTCGACTTCCACGGGTGGGTTGATCTGGGATCCGGCTTCTCCAGGGAGATGCACTCCAGATTCGACTTGGACCGTGCGGTCTTCTTCAGGCTCGGATTTCTCCACTATCTCCGCAATTGGTGCGGGTTGGGTGGGGTTAGGGTTTTCTGAGATCCGGAACTCTGCCGCCTCCGCGGACAAAGGGGACCCAGAAAATTCTTCTGCCTCTATCATCACCGCTGGGGTGGGTTGGGCAGGTTCAGCGAAACCGATGTAAACATCGATCTCGCCAAAAGACATGATAGTATAGGCAGTCACGGCCTCCCTAGCCGATATCCAAGTCTCGTCGAGAACAATGAGAGGGACGTCGCTAGCATAGAGGATGCGACCGACGGGGATGGTCTCGCAGATTCCGATTCTTGCAGATTCTGCTCGGAACGCAGATCCGAAGCTCACTTGCCCCACGGTGGGCGCCAACTGTCATCGGATTGAGGACAAGTACGCCATGAGGGGGTCCTCGAGGCGTGCGGGAGAGAGGGGTGTGAGACGTACGGTGTTCTGGGACAGTGAGCACACAAGTTTACCCAGGTTCGAATCCGCTGGCTTTGGACGGACCCTACTCCTGCTAGCAATCCAGTAATACGGCAGAGCCGGAATATGGGTTACAAGGATTTCGCCTGTCCGATGTGAGATTTTAGACTACGGAGCTTATCTGGTGCCCTAAAGGCTCTCCCTAGGACGGCTTATATAGATATCCGGCCTAGGGTTTACATGAGATATCAATCCGGCTACAACTAAGAGTTGGTTACAGAGTACATCTTGAACTACAAGTAACATTATGGGCCTAAGTCGGTAAGTCTTCTGGGCCTTCCCGTAGTCGGATTGGACTCCGTCTTCTCTCTCTAACTGGGCCGCCCGTAAAGCAAAGCTCTAACCCGAAGTGGGCCACCCTGGTCAGTGAGGAACTCCGAGGATACCCGGAAAGTATATCCCCAACAGTCAGGTCAAAGGCTTGACCGTTACATGCTGATATGTGGGACCGCGTTGGAGAGGGTCGTGCATTGAGCGTTACTTTACATCGCCTCGACCGTTACATGCTGATAGGTGGGACCAGGATACACGGCGGACCAGCCATCCATCTCTCCCTGATTATGAGGGCCGTGGTGTGGGACCATGTGGGGCGCGTTTGGTGGTTACGTGCGCCCTATTGCGTAAATTGGAAGTTTTCTTTTTTGTTATTTTTATGATTGGCCTTTTTAAGAGCGCCTTTCCCCCTCTCTCTCTCGCTAACAGTTGTGTTTTTTTTCCCACAAAGGTAGCAAATCTAGAGCAACTTCTCTCTTTATTCATTGTTCCTTTTGGCCCTCGTATTTCCCCAATCTGGTAGCAAATCTAGAGCAGCAAATCTAACCAGCACCATAAATAAATTCAGTAAACATAGCAGATGTAGATAAAGCAGCTAATATATGTTATATAGTACGATACATAATGAGGTTCGACAATTAGGCTGCTCGGCAGTAGCAGCAAACAAGTTCAACATAGACAAGACAAAAGAAGCTGCTTTACAGCAGCAACAACACAAGATCAATGGCCCCTCATGGCCTCTACTAGGAGGGCCTCCGCCTCCTCCCTCTGGCGCCTCCTCCACTTCTTGTTGCCTAGTCCCATGACCTTGGGCGCCTTGGGCTTCATCGAGGGCATGCGACCCTCCTCGATGGCCACCTTCTGGAGGTTGCGGAGGTGAAGGTGGAGCGCCTGGTGCTTGGCTCTGAAGCCGTGCATGTTCAAGGACTCACCGCAGGTCCTCACGTCCTCGGCATGCTTCATGAGGGAGTTGAAGTTGATGGCGTGGAGCCTCCTGGTGGTGCAGAAGGGGCACCTATAGATGTCGCCGGCGAAGAAGTTGTAGTACTGGCCAGACTTTAGCCTCCTCAACACATGACGAGTCTTGGTGTCCTTGGACTCGTTGTCGCTATAGACGTCGCTGCTATCCTCCTGTTGGAAAAAAACAATAGAGTGCAATAAGGACATGATTGAGATACTTTGATTATCGGGATTGATTATTTGCATAAATTAACCGATTGAGATCCCCTGATTATTCCCCAAATCTCAAACCAAATCGAATACTGATCCCAACTACGAACAGGGGAAATTCAAATACGAACAGGGGATTCATCGAAATATGAGATCTAACACAAGAGGATTAGCTACTGTAAAAATACGAATAGCCGAACCCTAATAACATACGATCTAGCATCCAACAATGGGAATGAGGGAAGAACAAGGTAAGGGGAGAAAACCCTGGTTACATTTGACCATGGGTCGGCAATGCTGGGTCGTAGGGTTCTTCGGCCTTATGTAATCAACCTCCTCGTAGGGGTCCTAGCCGAGCGAGATCTTCTCGAGACCGGCGGGGACCTCCCCGTAGGCGGATGCGGGGACGGGGACAGGGATGGCGGCTACCTTCGATGCCTAGACGGGGCCCTCCTCGTTGGCGGCCTTGGAGGCGCCGATGGCCACCACGCCATTCTTCTCAATCGTCGGCATGGTTGGGGTTCTCTTGGGGGTTTGCAGAAGGTTATGGGATAGTGGAGATGATTGAGTGAGCGAGTGAGTGAGAGTGAGGAGGCCTCTATTAAAGAAGAAGGGAAGTGATGTTTCATTGCACCACCATGCACCTTGTAACCGCGTATGCTACTGCACCGTGCATGGCCACACGTGTCCGCTACCACCCTGTGCACCGCATACGCGTACCGTGAGTCACATTTTCCCCCTCATGTCTAACCCTGGTGAAAGGGCATGTATGCCCCATGTGTGGTTTTGGTAATTAATGATAATCCCTATGGACTAATGTGCAAATTGAGTCTCACTTGTAGGTTTGTCCATTGGCATCGCTTGGACCATGTGTTGGCCATTGGCATCGCTTGTTGCATGTGTTGGTTTCAAGGATGATGAAGAAGAAGAAGATGGAGTTCCTCATGGCTTTCTTCAAGACATCATCATCAAGAATTGATGTGCAAGATCACGGTGCGCCATCTCTAAAATATCTTATGCTTGGAGCTTGCTATCGTCAGCGTTCATGGAGTGATGAAGACAAGGTCAAAGAAGAGGTTTCCCCATGGAGTATGGGGGAGCCATTCGCAAGTCTTCATCAAGCAAGAGCAAGCAAGAGCAATCAAGAAAGGTGTTCCATCTTGAAGGTGACAAGATCATCTACATCAAGATCAAGTGGGATGCTCAAGGCAAAGGTATGATCTTGATAGGGTTTCTATTTTACCGGTCTCTTATAGTGTTGGGAGACCGGGCTTAGGATATATAGCCATACTATCAAGAGGGGCTCTCGAGTGGGTGACTTGTTCGTATCTTTCAAAGAGAGCTCAAACCTTTGCATACACATCCTCATCTTTCTTGGTTGTTGTTTGGTTCTTCTCTATGTGAGGATCTAGGGCTTGTGGTTATCCTCATAACAAGCTCTAGTTCATCAAAAACAGATTTCCCTGATATATCTTATTGCGGTTTTGTTTCTGCGGGTTTTCGGGCTCTACACCTTGGGATATATCTCACATATATATTAATGGTATTTTCTCCCTTGGTGATACCCAATATTTTGACTCGTCGTTATCTTTCCAACAAAATTGGTTTCATCTCGTTTGGAGTTCGGAAGCAAAAGTTGTGGCAGTTTTGGTTCTGGAGTTTTTGCCTGGCCGGTAGTTTTGGCAGGCCACCGGTAGTACCGCTAGGGCAATTTGCTGCCGGTAGTACCGGTGTAAATTCTGGCCCAACTTCCAGAAACCTCAATTTCAATTCAGTACCCTCTGTGTCTTGTGTGCGCTATTTGACAGTACTTCAGTCGGAATCTTGGGTGATAGTACTGGCCATGGCGGTAGTACCGGTGACCACCGGTAGTACCGGCCATCCTCATTCTTTCGTTCATTCGCATCGCTGTTTTTGGACCGTTGGATGAGTTTCACTGGTAGTACCGGCCACCCACCGGTACTGCCAGTCGTGCACAAATCTATGAGTAATGGGCACATCGGGGAACCCTTTAAAAGGAGCTCCCCTTTCCCCTTCGGGCTCAACGGTTCTTCTTGGTTTCTAGCTTTCTCTCTACTCCATTGTTAACCTTGAAGAGCTTGCCCTCTCCCCTTCCCCCTCCTATGATTCTTCCATCTTTTTTAGGGATTTGAGCGAGGAGATCTAGATCTACAAGCCACACCAAACCAAATCCCTTCTTTGAGAAGGAATCCTTGGGATCTAGATCTTGGAGAGTTTTGTGTACTCCTCTTGTGTTCTTCCTCTCTTATTCCCCCAATAGCTTTTGTAGCTTTGGTGGAATTTGAGAGAGAAGGACTTTCCTCTTGCATTTGGTGCATAGGTTTGAGTTCTCCTCGGAGATTCGTCGAGTTCAAGCTCTTGAGCTTGTTTCTCTTGGGTTCTTGGAACCCTAGACGGTTGTGTGGAGTTGTGGTGTGTTCTTGGGGCTCCAATTGAGTTGTGTAGGTTCCCCAAGCATGTTAGCGATTTGTGGCATTGTGGAACCTTTGTGGCGTTTCTTGGGATCCCTCCAATTGTTGTAGAGTTTTCCCCAAGCCTTGTACGGGTTCGGTGACCGCCCTCAAGTGTCCCATAGTGGAATGTGAGTAGGCCTTTGTGGTGATCTCATGGGAGAATAGGGTGAGCCTTTTGTGGTGTCGGTAGGTTGCGTGCCTTCGCATCTTGGGGTGAGGCCTTGTGTGGCGTTGGGTGAGCATCGAGCCACCACACCTCGAGGTGAGCCACTTGTGGCATTCGAAGTACATTGTGCCCCCGCACCTCTCCAACAGAGACGTAGCTTCTTTGGAAGTGAACTTCAGGAAACAAATCATCGTCTCCGCGTCCATCGGTTATCTCTCAACCGAGCCCTTTACTTATGCATTTTACATTGTGATAGCCATCGTGATTGAAGTATTATATCTTGCTATCACCTTGTTGTTTATCTTGCTTAGCATAGGTTGTTGGTACACTTAGTGAACCTAGTGAATATAGGTTTTGGCTTGATAAATTAAACGTTAAGTTTTATTCTGCATTTATTAGAGCCTAAATCGTAATAATTTTAAAATGCCTATTCACCCCCTCCTCTAGGCGATGTCCATTTCCCTTTCACCTGGTGACATGGTATACCCTACAGGTACTCGAGTTTGGTATATACGGCCTAGATACGGTAGAAGCCCACGGCGTTGCCAAGGCCCAATGCAGATTTCGGGTGACCCATGGACTCTTCGATTGCTTGCGAGACAAGAAGAAGCTTAAGATAGAAAGTTCAAAGGGCGAACCCTAATCTGTAACCGACTCGACCTGCTACCCGAGACCTAGCCTATCTATATAAAGGCTAGGAGGGGGCGGTGAGGAGGACAATCACAACCCTAGTTTCCACAACTCTCACCAGATTGCATCTGCACGCCCCTGTAACTTTCGATTCCTTCATTAATTCCAAGAGCAGACAAGCAGGAGTAGGGACCTCTACGAGGCCTGAACCTGGGTAAATCTTGCGTCCTTGTGTGCTTGTTTGCTAGCCGATTGATGCCTCAAGTGCTCCCTCCTTCTCCAAAACCCAAGTCCATAACAATGGGCATTGACAAGTTGAACCCTCGTCAATTGGCGCCGTCTGTGGGAATTGGGAGTGATGATGTCGCGGCTTCTTCGGCCCCGTCATCTGCGATTTACAACTCTACAACATCAGAGATTCACCAACTCTTCGGCCCGTTCGACTTCACCGTCCACACGCCGGCCACTCGCCCGGCTTTCGAGTCCGTGGGCGATGGAATTAGTCTGGCGATTGGGAGCTTCCGCTTCCAGGTTGGTCAACTGGGCACGCTTCGCATACCTGACTAGCCGACGGCACCCGCGATTACTCCAGCGTCGTGGTTCCCGCCACCAATCGGCACCCTCAGCGAGCTCAACACCTCAGCAATAGCTGGGAGTACGGACAGCGACAACAGTCGCGGATCCGATCTAGGTGACCTAGCCACAAAATATGGAGCCTACGGCTCCAGATCTGAAAGTTGCGGGAGCAACAGCTTCTCCAACCACTTCATGTGCGCTGTCATCAACACGGGCGACACCGGTGTCAATCGCGAAAACACTGGCACCAGACCTGGCACCGGACCGCCCAACGGCAGTACGCCCAATGGTGGCATACCAGTCGCAAACGACGGCCCCACCAATGGTGGTAATGGCGTGCCTGTCAAAAACGGGATAGGGGGAGAACCGTCACTCACGATGAACGAGAACACCGACGAGCGCATGCTGATCAAGCTCAACGATAACGAGTGGGCCCGCTGTCGCGAAGTTCTACGGGGCAATCCTCTACCCCCCAACACACCGCAGGACATGCTGATGGGCTACCATTGGCTGCTAAAGGAGGAATTCAAGCGCCAGCAGCAGGTGATCATGCAACTCGAAGCACGCAGAAAGGTGGCGGATGAGTCGAGACTTCGACGAGCTAGGCTCTCCTCCCACGGAGGATCCTCCTCCAAATTCAACGAGTACGTGGCCAACAAGAGGCGATCTCGACTAGCCGACCTCACCGAGCAAGAACGCGTAGAAGCTGCGAAAATCCTCGACTTCAGCTCTATGACGGTGGATACGCGGGGCAACGTGCTCCCAAAAACCCCGCAAGCCGTGGTGATAGCGGCTACCATGTACCTCCTCAACAACCAGCCACCGGCTAGAGATCTGCGAGCTGCTATGCACCGATCTACGATCGTGGGCCTAGGGCTAATCGAGGCCGCCCTCGACAAAGAACCAACATGAGAGCCGAAGAAAAGCAAGGCTCTGGACAAGTACTACTCGTACTCCTCCAGTGACGACAGTCACGATCTGTCACGGCGACGTTGCTCACGGCGGCATGACCACCACTACGACACGCATGATGACATCACATAGGGCAAAGTCGACAAGATGCGGGCAAGGCATGCTCGTTCGACTGACTCAGAAGAAGATGAGTCTGAGCTCTGTGATGCCAGATGCTTCAGCATGACCATCAGGCAGAAGCGAATGCCTAAGGGGTTCAAGCTCCCGTCGGAGAACCCAAAATTTGACGGCCTATAGGACCCGAAAATCTGGTTAGGGGACCACATCTCCTCCGTTAGGCTACATGGAGGGAGTCGAAGCACGGCCATGCAATGCCTGCAGCTACAGCTGCAGGGCGCCGCTCGCGCATGCTCAACAACCTCCCGCACGGATCCATTCACAGGTGGGAAGAGCTAGTCTACAGCTTTGTGCGCAACTTCAAGGGCACTTACAAAAGGCCCGCATCAATCGAAGAACTGAGAAGCTGCCAACAAAGATCTGGCGAATCACTGCGCTTGTACATCCAGAGGTGGTCCATCATCAAGAACTCCACAGAAAATATCTCGGAGGACCGCGCAATCGACGCATTCAACGGCGACGTTCGACGTATGGAGCTCAGGGTGGACCTGGGCCACTCGAAGCCCAAAACGATCGACCACCTGATGGAAATCGCAAATCGGTGGGCTGACGGAGAAGACTCGGTAAAAAACCGTACCTACTCTGACAAGGACGATGACCTCGGACGCAGACGCGACCACCGAGGCAAACGTCGAATGCGCGTCTACGATGACCCCGATGAGGTTAATATGGTCGTAGTCGGCTACGCCGACAAACGCGACGACAACCGCAACAACAGATTTCGCAGTGGTGGATATCGCAATAGCGGACAAACCACGCAGGTGTGGCAACACCGCACTCGCGAAGAGGCACCCACAACATCTATCGAGGACGAACTGGCTAGGCCATGCAACATGCACTTTTATATGGACAAGCACGATGGCAAGAAGAAATCCAGCCACTTTTCAAGGACTGCCGCGAGTTCCTCATACTCCACGAGGGCCTAGCTCGGATGAATCGCGACGCGGTCAACATGGGCTATGGATCCGCCCCAGGCGCTGTGGCACATGGAGCTCCTCCACCACCACACAGACCACCACCACCCGCGGCCGCACCGGTCCAGCATCACGGAGGCAAGCCATACCCACGAGCTGTGGGAAACATGGGGATGATCCAAAAAGGGCGCCCCTCAAATCGAGTGCAGAAGGCCATCACTCACCAAGTCAATCTAGCGATAAACTATCCACCCTCCACCACTGAGTACCCCAGCGGAAGCGACTCCTGCATTACCTTCGACAGGCGCGATCACCCGTGCCAAGTTCCTCGCCCAGGCCACTGTTCCCTCATACTCGAGGCGCAGATCGGGGGCTTCGATATGAGTCGTGTCTTCATGGACAACGACGACGACATTAACCTCATGTTCGCGAGTACCTTCCGTATGATGAGGATCCCTCTAACTTGTCTGGAAGTTTTAGACACGACGTTCCATGACATCGTCCCAGGGAAGGGCATATATCCCCTGGAAAAAATCAACCTCGACATCATCTTCGGCACGCCGCAAAACTTTCGGCGAGAGCGCATCGACTTTGAGGTTGTCGACTGGCCCTCACAATACCACTACATCCTCGGACGTGTCGCGTTCGCTAGGTTCATGGCAGTGCCTCACTACGCCTACCTGCAGATGAAAATGCCAGGTCCAAATGGCATAATCACAATCAATGGCAACTTCGAGAGGTCCGACAGCTGCGACAAGGAATTCAACAGAATCTCCCAGTCCTTCGGCATCCAGAAGGAACTCGCAATATTGAAGGAGTCGACAGATAACAGTCTGCCTCCCCTGATCAGGCCAAGTTCACCCGACCTGGCCTCTGACTCGTCAGTGCACACGAAGAAAGTCCAGGTCCACCCAACGGACCCGACCAAGACGACCCTCATCGCAAACAACTTGAGTTCCACATAGGAACTCGCGCTCATCGAATTCCTCCATGAGCACTGGGAGATCTTCACCTGATGTCCAGCAGACATGCCAGGAGTTCCCAGGGAATTCACCGAGCACTCACTCAACGTGAATCCAGACAAAAGGCCAGTCAAGAAGACAATTCGGCGACTGTCTGAACCAAGAGCAAAGACAGTCAGAATGGAGATCAACAGACTCCTCAACGCAAAATTTATATGCGAGATCAAGGAGCTTGGCTCGCTAACACAGTGCTTGTGCCTAAAAAAGACACGGATATCCTGCGGATGTGCGTGGACTTCACCTCCTTGAATAAGCACTGCCTAAAGGATCACTTCCCACTGCCACGAACCGACCAAATCATCGACTCCACCGCGGGATGTGAGCGCCTCTGCTTACTCGACGCCTACTCAGGCTACAATCAGATTCGAATGAAGGAGGAGGATCAAGAGAAAACGATGGTCACGATGCCCTTTGGTGTGTTCTGTTACAACACGATGCCCTTCGGGCTAAAAAACGCATGAGCCACCTAACAGTGGTGCATGTAGGCTTGCCTCAAGAACCAACTTGGTCGCAATATCCAAGTCTACGTTGACGACATCGTCATCAAAACCAAAGAGGAAGCCTCGCTATTCGATGATCTACGTGAAACCTTCGCCAACCTCGACCGCTACCGGATCAAGATCAATCCGGACAAATGCGCCTTCGGCGTGCCATCTGGGCAGTTACTCGGGTATCTCATCTCTGCGAGAGGGATCGAAGCAAACCCGAAGAAAATAAAAGCCATACTAGCCATGGAGAAGCCGGAGAACGTAAAAGGCATCCAGCAGCTAGCTTGGCGAATCACAACGCTCAGTCGATTCATCAATTGAATAGGTGAAAAGGCATTGCCCTTCTACCAACTTCTCCGCAAAGTTGACAAGTTTGAGTGGACAGACGAGGCGCAAGAAGCATTCGAAGATCTCAAGCGCCTACTATCCACCTCGCAAGTACTGGTGACGCCTCGTGAAAAGGAACCACTACTGCTCTACATATCCGCCACCAACCAGGTGGTTAGCACGGTGCTAGTGGTGGAATGAGCCAAAGAAAATAAAGTCCACGGGGTCCAGCGCCCAGTATACTACCTCAGCGAGGTGCTCACACCAACAAAATAGCAGTACCTGCACTACCAGAAGCTGGCGTATGGCGTCTTCATGACAGCCAGGCGACTGTGCCACTATTTCCAGGAGCACCCAATTGTGGTGGTAAACAACGCCCCACTCGAGCATATACTCAATAACCCTGACGCCACAGGACGAGTCGCACTCTGGGGAATCGAATTGTCTCCACGAGACATCACATATGAAAAGCGCGACGCGATCAAGTCGCAAGTTCTCCCAGATTTTCTTGTACACTGGATGGAGAACCAGCTCCCCAACAAGCCAGCTAAGTCCTACCTCTGGACAATGCACTTTGACGGGTCCAAGTGAAAGGACGGAGCTGGCGCAGGTGTCATACTAACATCACCCCACGGAGATAAGATGAAATACATTCTACGAGTGCAGTTCACCGCCTCCAATAATGAAGCTGAGTACAAATCCCTAATCCATGGGATGCGGATGGCGAAAGTCGGTGGCGCCAAAAGGCTCATCATGTACGGTGACTCCAAACTGGTGGTCAACCAAACGATGCACGAGTGCGACGCACTGAGCAACAACATGATCGCCTATCGCAATCTCTATGACACACTCGAAAGAGACTTCGACGGTTGTGAGCTGCAACACGTGGGCCGCGAAAGTAATGAAGAGGCGGATATACTCGCCAATATTGGCTCCACCTGCGCCCCCATACTATCTGGGGTATTGTTGGGGGGATACCCTCGCGTAGGGTCACGCCGGGGTATAAAGGCCGGTTGCTGGCCAGGCCGCCTCAAGGCAGGCCGAATCACGGAGTAACCTGGACCAGGGGGCGTCCACCTAACTAGGTCAGAACCGACTTAAGCCGTAAGTCGGAGGGATGTGTCTAAACTTTCATGCAGGAACGGGTGTGGCCGGATCAACTACGATCCGGGTCATGTCAGGCTTCTAGGAGAAGGAAGGAATCTCGCTGGTCAAAAGTAGCCCCGGTACGCACGGCATGAGCGAAGCGGACAAAGGGAGGACTAGCGAGGCGTGGCCGATAAAGGTGACGAAGCCAATGTCGGGTGACGCAGGCGTCGCAGAGGCTCATGTAGCCTCTGCATGGATGACGCCGGGGGAAAAGTAACCCGGTCGGTTTACTATCTTGGGAGGAGGCATATTCCCTGGAATATGGCTCCACGTATTCCCTAAGTGGAGACCTAGCCACGCCTATATAAGGAGGGCTAGGGTCTCTGTAGAGAGGTGAGGTTCTACGGGTTGGTCTTATACGGGTTAGCTAGTGGCGAGAGTAAGAGAGTCCCTTCTTCCTCCTCTCCCCAAGACAGCTCTAGGAACACTTGTGAACCTTGGAAATGAATCAAATATAACTTCAGCGTGATGAATCACCTCACTATCCCTCCCTGGATTCCCCTAGTGCATATTAGTCCCCACTATTAGCCTATCCATGGCATCTGCCGTGACACCACCACGACAGTTTGCGCCCACCGTGGGGCTAGCGGCGCTAGCAGGGTCAAGATCCGGACAGGAAACCTCATCGGCACCGGCGAACGCATCGTCTCCGGGCTCGTTCAGCGCTTTGGAGCACTGGACTTTGTCAGCGACAATGCTGGCTGCTTCGGCACACGCCCGCTTCCACGCAACGGCCTCTTCATCAAGCTCGGCGCGCACAAGGTCTACGTTGCTGTCGATGTGTCGTGCGTTCATCCGCAGCACGTCGTCGAAGCAGGGGAGCCACCCCTTAGCGTGGTTCACGGGGCGCGTATCACTCGCTCCCCAGACCGTGCTGAGGTGATGATGACTGCGCCTAGTGCAGGCGCAAGCAAGGATCCGGCACCAGATCCGGAGGTAACGCCTAAGGCACCGAGGAAAGGTAGAGGTCCTCCACTAGAGAGGCCTGAGAATGTGCTGCAGGAAGTGATGGATAGCTTAGCAAACCCTGTAGTAGCAACAGTAGACCCGGCTCAGGCACAGGCCGAGCTAGAGGAAACTAGGCAAAAAATACTGGAGGGTGCGAAAAAGATAGCCGCAGCTCAGCAGTCGTTGAACATGACGCCGCGTGAGTACGCAAAGGCAAACAAAGTTGATACTGTAAAAGTAAAGGGGAGAAACCTCATAAGCGAAATGAACAAAGAGGGAGACACTAGGATTGAGGAGTCAGAGAACTGTTTGTCCATGGGGCCGCCGAGGTATAGTACCCTGGCTAAGAACCTTAGGGCAGCAGACGTTGCTGCCTCCGAGCTAGAGGGTCTAATGGGTGAGACCCGTCAGAGATAGCAAGATAGGGTCAATGAGTTGGTTCGGATCGCGAACAGGCAAAATGAGGAATTGCTCAGGGCTGACCCGGAGAGAGCTGGGGCCTCCAAGATCGTTCATTCGGTAGTGGGTAACCCAGAAAAATCCGCTAGAGCCGCATCGTCTCCTCATGGGGGTCCTAGGAGAGAAGAGGTAGTAACCTCGTCCAGAAGGAACAAACAGATCGTCCCGTATGACCCAACACGGGTAGGGAAAGGAAAAGAAGTACAGAAAAATGATGATCGACGAAGTGCGAGCCGAGGTGAAGCTGGCCGAGGTAACTGCGACCAAGGCAATGCCGGTCAAGGAAATGTTGTAAACGGCAATGCCGGACAGCGAAACTCGGCAGGAGCAGGACAACCGCAGCAGCGGAATATACCAAGGCAAGAGCAAAGTGCCGGCCGAGGTATGCAACAAAGAGCTGCTCCACGAGAGCAAGACCGGTATAATGATGGAGATTTGGAGATGGTGAACGCAAGATACCCAAGGCCGGACTATCATGTGATAGGGTCAAGATTGGGAAGCAGGGATTTGATGCCTGATGACGCCAGGTTGAAACTGGATCGACTGTATAGGTCGGAACTGATCGAATGTCAAGGTCCACCGGGTCCTGCGTGCTTTGGGCCCTCGATCATGAAGGAGCCGCCAGTACCTAACTTCTAGTTACCCAGATGCACAAAGACGTATGACGGCAATACTCAGCCGGAGGATTGGTTGATAAACTATGCTACAGCTGTGAAAATTGCTACAAGCAACTTGAGATGGGTTGTGAGATACGTACCCCAGATGTTGGAGGGGCCAGCCAGGGTATGGCTAAAAAATTTGCCGCCCAGAAGTATTAACTGCTGGATCGATTTTGAGGAAATGTTTATCAGCAATTTCTCAAGTACGTATCAGAGGCCAAATAGGCCACAAACCCTAGCTATGTGTAAGCAGAGACCGAACGAGACGGACCAGGAGTTTTTAACCCGGTGGTGTACCGTGAGAAACTCGTGTGAGGGTGTGATAGAATCACAGGCCATACCGTGGTTTGTGCAAGGGTGCAGATATGCAAGTGAGCTGTCGCAGAAGTTGCAAAGGAAAATGCCAACCACATTGGCAGAGATGATCCGAATTGCTGATTCGTATGCTTTGGGTGACCCGACTCAACCCAGACTCGTGTCAAACGTGTCAAATGAGGAATATTACCAGAGAGATGGAGCCGGATCATCCCGGAGGAATGATTATAGAGGAAAAAGAAGAGATGAAAAACCGGATCACCGGTACAGTTCGCAACAAGTTGCAGCTGTGAACCAAGATCAGCCCGAAGTAGGAGGCAATCAACGTCAGAAAACTGGAGGGGGACAATGGACACCAAGAAATGATGACAAGAAAACTTGGACACCAGAGCAGAAGAAACAGTGGCAAGAAAAGAAGGACCATCCGAGGTACACTTATGAGTCGATGTTGGATCAGCCGTGTAAATTTCACACGCCAAATCCGAGTAACCCAGCGGGTCATACGACGAGGCAGTGTGAGTGGATGCGTAAAGTAGAACAAGGTGGTTCGGGGAATGCTCAGGCACCTCGGAATGATCAACCTCGGCAGGAGTTACCCCGGCAGCAATTGCTCTCCGGAGCGAACACGCAACAGCTAATGTTGCCTCCCCCTCCACCGAGGTATGATAACCATGAGAGAAGGGATGCAGTGCATCAGGTAGAAATCCAGCATCAGCCGGATCAGAGGTACCCCGGAAATGAGGGGAGGAATGAGTACAAAGAGCATCATTAGAGTTACTGTGTGTTTACCACTGAGGAAACAGACAGAAAGAGCTTGCAGCGCGGACATATGGAGGTGAATGCGGTAATGCCAGCAGGGACGAGGTATATGCCTTGGTCGGACCAATAAATCACCTAGAGCATTAAAGATCATCCCAAGCTTATGCCAAGTCCTGGTTCGTATGCGTTAGTGCTGGATCCGACATTCATTGGGCCTAACATCAATGTAAGGTTCTCCAAGGTACTGATTGACAATGGCAGCAGCATTAACATCATGTATGCGGATACAATGCACAAGTTGGGTATCTCGGAGAACATGCTCCAGGCTACAAGGACAACTTTCGATGGTATTGTGCCCGGCATTTCTTGTGAGCCCATAGGCAAGGTCCGGGTTGACGTATTGTTCGGCACGAGAGATAACTGCCGAACTGAGAATTTGGAGTTTGAAGTGGTGAACTTGGAAAGTGCGTATCACGCGTTACTCGGAAGACCAGCACTGAACAAGTTCATGGCAAGTTGTCACATCAGTTACTTAAAGATGAAGTTGCCTGGGCCAAACGGAGTAATTACTATTGCTAGAGATTTCCGACATTCCATTGAGTGTGCGTCGGCCGGGTCTAATCTAGCCGAGTCACTCGTGATCACGCAAGAGAAAAGAAAAATTCAAGAGGTGGCGGCATTGGCTCATTCCGCGCAGCAGTATATGCCGGCGCTGAGTAACCCGCATGGGAGTGTCTCATTCCAAGCCACGAAAGATACCAAGAAGGTGCCTGTTGATGATATGTTCCCAGAGCGCACCATAACAATTGGTGCCGGGTTAAACGACAAATAGGAAAGCGAGCTCGTCAACTTCCTCCGTGAGAATCGGGACATTTTTGCTTGGTCCACACAGGACTTGCAAGGTGTTCCGAGGGAGTTGGCCGAGCACTCTTTGAATGTGAGACCCGGAGCAAAGCCGGTGAAGCAACCTCTCCGCCGCTTCGCCAAAGATAGGAGGAAAGTCATCGGAGATGAGATAGCTCGATTGTTGGCTGCAGGATTTATCATGGAAGTTCTTTATCTGGATTGGTTATCTAATCCGGTGCTGGTGGAGAAGAAGAAGGATGATCCGAATGTGGCAGTGGTTTGGCGTATGTGTATCGATTACACGAACCTGAAGAAGGCATGTCCAAAAGATCCATTTCCACTGCCTAGGATAGATCAGGTCATAGACTCAACTGCTGGATGTGAACTGTTGTCATTCATTGATGCATATTCTGGTTTCCACCAGATACCTCTGAATCCGGATGATCAAAAAAAAACTGCGTTTATCACCCCGTATGGGGCTTATTGCTATCACGCCATGTCGTTTGGTTTATGTAATGCAGGAGCAACGTACCAAAGATGTATGCAGAAATGTTTGCATGACCAAATAGGTCAAAATGTACAAGTGTATGTGTACGATGTGGTTATCAAGACCAAGGAAAGCAAAACGCTCCTTGACGATATCAGGCAAACGTTCGCAAACTTAAGAAGGTTCCGGATGAAGCTTAACCTGAAAAATGTACCTTCGGTGTCCCGGCTGGAAAATTACTCGGATTTCTTGTTTCCAGCCGAGGTATCAAAGTTAATCCAACTAAAATCCGGGCCATTGAGCGAATGGAACTGCCGAAGTGTCTTAACGATGTCTAGAAGTTCACTGGTTACCTGGCATCGTTAAGTCGGTTTGTATGTCGGTTGGGAGAAAAGGCATTGCCTCTCTATCAACTCATGAAAAAGTCGGATAAGTTCGTTTGGACGCCGCAGGCCAATGAAGCCTTTGCTCACTTAAAGAAGATGTTAGCCACTGCACCAATGTTAGCCTCTCCACTATCAAAGGAGCCAATGTTGCTCTATATAGCCGTAACCAACCGAGTTGTAAGTGCAGTAATTGTGGTAGAGCGCGACGAAGAGGGTAAGTCAGTGCAAAGGCCTGTATATTATCTGAGCGAGGTGTTGTCTGCCTCAAAGCAGAACTACCCACACTATCAGAAAGTGGCATATGGTGTGTATATGGTAGCTAAGAAGTTGAAGCATTACTTTGAGGAGCATCCCATCAAGGTAATATGTGAGGCTCCCATATCCGAGATAATGAGTAACAAGGATGCAAGCGGTAGAATTGCAAAATGGGCAATTGAACTAGCTCCCTATGCACCACAATACAACAGAAGAGAAGCAATCAAGTCTCAGGCTGTGGCCGACTTTTTTGTGGACTGGGCCGGGGTACAATACGAACCACCGCTACCAGATCCGAATTACTGGAGGATGCACTTTGACGGGTCTAAAACAAAAACCGGGCTAGGCGCCGGAATCGTACTTACCTCGCCAAAGAAGGACCAGCTGAAATATGTGCTGCAGATCCATTTCACGGCATCAAACAATGTCGCTGAGTATGAAGCACTTGTGCATGGGCTCAAAGTGGCAAAAGAAATTGGGATACATCGCATTCTATGCTTTGGTGACTCAGATTTGGTAATACAGCAAGTGTCGGGACTGTGGGACGCCCTTGATCCAAACATGGCGCTGTACATATTTCATGTGCAGAAGATATCTGGTTACTTTGAGGGATGTGAATTTCACCATGTACCCCAGGTAGAAAATGAAGCTGCCGATGTATTGTCGAAGCTCGGATCAACCCGACAAGCAATTCCACTGGGGGTAGCATTGGAACACCTCAGAAAACCGTCTATTAGGCCGTCCCCAGAAACCGACTCAATTTACGTCCCGGAGGATGCAGAATCAAGAGCCGTGCCCATGGACATTGACACATGAGGTGGTTCGCGAAACCCGGGGACTGCTTCGCAAGACCCGGGGACTGCTCAGCATAATCCGGTTGAAGTTATGCCGGTGGATCAGATGGAAATTGATGAGGACGTGTTCCCTGTGCGAGCCATACCAGCTTGGGCACTACCTATATTTCAATTCCTGAAAGACGGAACGTTACCCATTGAGGAGGTGCTATCCAGGCAAACTCAGAGGAGAGCAAAGGTGTACACAATCATCAATTCCGAGCTATACGAAAGGAGTGTAACCAACGTCCTTCAGCGATGCGTTGACCCGGAAGAAGGGCTTGACATCCTCCGAGATATACATCAAGGGGAGTGCGGGCATCATGCCTCGTCCCGAGCCTTGGTGGCAAAGGCTTTTTGACATGGATTCTACTGGCCAAGTGCCTTAGAACAAGCAGAAGATCTGGTGAGAAAATGCAATGGTTGTCAGAGGTATGCTACCAAGGCACATATGCCAATGTCGGAGCTCAAGACCATACCAATCACCTGGCCATTTGCCGTGTGGTGTTTGGACATGGTGGGCCCGTTTAAACCAGCAAGGGGAAATATGACTCACATTTTGGTCATGGTGGACAAATTTACAAAGTGGATCGAGGTGAAGCCAATAAGAAAATGTGATGGAGCTACGGCCGTGACGTTTCTCAAAGACATCATCTTGAGATACGGTTATCCTCAAAGTATCATAACTGATAATGGCACAAACTTTGCGGAAGGAGCATTTGCGCGTTTCTGCCGGGATAAGAAGATCCGGTTGGACATTGCCTCGGTAGCCCACCCCGCTTCGAACGGACAAGTGGAAAGATCCAACGGATTGGCATTATCCGGGATAAAACCCCGGCTCATTGAGCCGCTGCAAAGATCAGCGGGGTGCTGGATAGAAGAACTACCAGCGGTACTATAGAGTTTAAGAACGACTCCGAATCAATCAACGGGCTATACGCCATTTTTCTGGTATATGGGGTAGAAGCTGTATTACCAGCCGACATAGATGTTGATCTACTGGAAGAAGCGAGAGAATTGGCATTGTCTAGATCCGCCATATACCAGCAAAATCTCCGACGCTATCATAGCCGGAAAGTAAGCCCCCGAGTTTTCCGAGAAGGCGATCTGGTGCTCTGGTTGGTACAACATACTGCTGGCATGCATAAATTATCTCCTCCATGGGAAGGGCCATTCATTGTGAGCAGAGCATTGCACAATGATTCTTATTATCTTACAGATGCAAAGCCGTAGGAAAAGAACAAGGCGGACAGGTCCGACGAGGAATCTAAGCGTCCGTGGAATGTAGCTCTACTCCATCCTTTCTACACTTAGCAGAGAAGTATATGTATCCGAGTCTTCTCATATGTCGGTATGTATGCCGGCAATGAGCTTATCAATGAGATGTTGGCACCTCGAGCAGTAACTCGGGGACCGCCTTAATAATATTTGCTGTCTTTTGTTGTTTGTACGTCAGCTGGAGTAAGTTGTTCAACTTAACTCGGATTAGTAGTGTGTGAGCACCAAAAACCCAACTCTTCGACTTGCTGCTGTCCAACAAGAATTGGCTTCATGGCAAGCAAGAGAACAAGTTTGGAATTGCGTAGCACATGAAAAACGACTAAGGAAAAGAACTTAATCGAGCCGACGTTTGTTTTTCGAACTAACCTTGTATGTTTTTAGTTTATTATGCTGATTTCTTTTGAGCTAAGCCTAAAAGTTTCCTGGTATTGTTAAGACAATTTTTGAATCTCAGATTCATATGTTGTAAAACCGAATCAAGGTAGACACGAGCCGAGCCAAAAGATTGGACGAACAAGAAAAGGAAACTTAGGGACTACGCCCAAGTTAATCCGGCATAAAAGCTTAGTAGCAAAATATCACATGTGTACTGGATACAATTCCACCCGGCATACCGGGGATCTGATAAACTTTAAAGTTCTTTTTCACTTAAGGAGCAGCAGGAGGAGGAAGTTCGGCGTCACCTTCGTTGTCTTCAATGTCTAAGGCATCACCCTCTTCATCCTCATCCGACCCATCTTCAACATTCTCAGCGTTTTTGTCACCGGCGGCTTCCAGGAAGCTCGGTCCCTCAGTCCATTCGTGAATGGGAGCATATTTGATGAGGCTGTGGGAGCAAGCCTTGCATCGAGCTACCCACTCCGGGTCACTGGTCCATTTGGATCCGGTGCGCATGCGCGTTAAGAGGTTGAGGTCGATCTTCTCGTACCACGTGAGTACGTAGTGGAGAATGGTCTCAGCTGCGGCATGTCCAGCGGATTCCCTCCAAAGGTCGAGCTAGGTCTCGCACTCCATCAATTTTTTCAACAAAAAGTGCGGTTCTCTCCGGAGTGTCTTCTGCAGGCCAAAACGTGTTGAAGACTCGGACTGCAGCGTCAAGGATATCCTTGCCATAGTTCTTGATGATTTGCACGCGAGATGACAGGCTGACCAGCAGGTCCTCCATATCATAGGGAAACTCTTCTGCGTCAGGACCAACGGGAGTACCCCTCTCTCGGTGGAAATCAGCAACAGCAGCGCTCGCGATGGCAGTGCCTTCTGGAAATTTGCCTGAAAACGAGATAAGAGAAACAGATAAAGAAAAGATATGTGAAGTAACCCAGAGAAATATGCCGGATAAGGGAAAGGAACTCACGTGAAATATGGCTGAGGACCCGAGTCAACTCCCTGGTACAGTCATCACGTCTTTTGCGAAGCTGCACAAGTTCAGCATTCGCCGACTCAAGCTTGACGTTGGACTCCTGGAGAAGTTCTCGGTCCTTGGCAATTTGGAGGTTGAGGCGTTCGTGCTCCTAGGTATAGTCTTGGCCAGCCTTTTGGAGCTCGGATTGATGCTGTGCCTTCAATTTTTTCATCTCGGCTTTAAGCTTGGCGATCTCATCATCCTTGGTCCAGAGGAGGGCAAGCTCATCGTCTTTCTTTTTAAGCTCGGCCTGATGCTGCCTTGCTTGTTCGAGAAAATGCAGCATCATATCAGGCATGGGCACACTATCTTCCAGCGATACTGAAATAGTTTGTCAACCCGGCAAAGCTGGGATATGAATGTTTGCCGAGCCAAGGAGGAAAGAGGATGAAAAGCATAAGCAAGGTTGAGTAGATGTAACTTACCCTTTATCTGATCCAAATTCTTCCTCATAAGCTTATTCTCAGCCTCCACCCCAGCTGCGAAAAACGAATGAGGGATTAGTTCGGTAGAAGAAGATGAAAGGAAACGGAGAAGTGTTAAGGAAGAAACCTACCCCGTTTCTCATGTTCGGCGAGGAGTGCGTTATGTTTGGCGCGCAGCATCTTATGAGTGTCCAGGAGATGCTGGAAACTCAGCGCTCCGGCGGTTTGTGGTCACCTGAAAAGAATACAAAGATACAACTTAGCTTTGTGCATATTCGAAGTTATCAAAATCCAGGCCAAGTGGAACTTAACCCGGCTCTAGGTGTGTGCATATTCGAAGTTATCAAAATCCGGGCCAAGTGGAACTTAACCCGGCACTAGGTGTGTGCATATTCGAAGTTATCAAAATCCGGGCCAAGTGGAACTTAACCCGGCTCTAGGTGTGTGCATATTAGAAGTTATCAAAATCCGGGCCAAGTGGAACTTAACCCGGCTCTAGGTGTGTGCATATTTGAAGTTATCAAAATCCGGGCCAAGTGGAACTTAACCCGGCTCTAGGTGTGTGCATATTCGAAGTTATCAAAATCTGGGCCAAGTGGAACTTAACCCGGCTCTACGTGTGTGCATATTCGAAGTTATCAAAATCCGGGCCAAGTGGAACTTAACCCGGCTTTAGGTGTGTGCATATTCGAAGTTATCACGGAGCTACGGTAGTTTTCTAAGGAGCATCCGGCCAAGTAACAAGTTACTCCCCCGGAGGCTCGGGGACTAATGGTTATTTCATCAATATCTACAACATGCTAAGGAAGTAACGTACCTCCATCATCCGACCCGCGAGGTTGATTGCCTTAGTGGCTGTGTTCATTTGAGCAGAAAATTCAGCGGGGCCGAACTTCTCCGGAAGATCGTTGTTGTCGACGAAATCGATCAGGCTCGGAGGGTATCGCTCGCCGGTGGGCATATGGGGCTCCACCAAGCCCTTCGCATGTGCCTCCTTCCTCTCAACCAGGGCAAGGGCCGGGCTGGTGTGCAAAACCATCTGTTGCGCATCAGCTGGCTCGGCAGGGGCGTCCTTCGGTGCTGGAGGCTTCTTGGGAAGCATGGCTGCGAGAGTCCGCTGTCCAGCCTCGACGAACGCTGTCCTGGTGGCGTCAGGGGCCTTTTTGCCGTTGAATGCTGGGAGGAGGAAGTGCTCGAAGCAGATTTTCCCTTGGGAGCTGTTTGGGTACTTTCTCGCCGAGACTGAGAAGTCTCAAACGAGGCAGAGGAGCTTGGCGCTGGTGCTCTTGCTGCTGGGCTTGGTGCTGCTACTGGCGATCTTGCTGCTGGAGTTGGTGCTGGTGCCGGAGTTGGTGCTGGTGCTGGTGCTGAGGTAGTCTTGGTAGTAGCTGGTTGTGGCGGAGCCGAAGTTGTGGATGCCGCCGCCTCGGCTGGGCCAGTCTCCCCCACTTCAAGGTTGCCCCCCTCTTGACGAGGTGGAGCAGAACCCGGAGCAGCCGCAAAACCCTCTGGAATAGGGCTCAGCGGGCGTGGCTCGTCGCCACGAGGGGGAGAAGGGCTAGGTCGAAGCGGCGAAGCAATGCCAGACCCACTCTGGGGGACCTCCACCGCAGCCCTGCCGAATCAAACAATGTCAGATGAGAAACTAAGATAGTACAAGAAAAAGTAAGGGGCTGAGGGAAAAGAGGCTTACGCATCCGAGGTCAGGGGATCCTTAGGCTTCTGAGCCCTTCATGCCGGGGCCTTGGTTGCAGGCTTGGAGGCAGTTTTGTCCCCAGACTTCTTTCGCCTTTTGGTAGGCTGAGAAGGTCCGGAGGATGAGGTTGATGCAGCTCCCCGCTTCTTCTTCGGCTCAGCCGGAACAGGGTCACGCACAGCAAGGGGAGGGTCCTCATGAATCTGCCCACCGGGGTTAGCTGATGCCGGAAAAGCATAAGAAAGGGGGACAGCATCAAGAGCTTCCATCACCTCGACATCCTAGTCATCTTCATCATCGGGCCAATCTCTAATGGAAGAGGGTTTACCGGTGGGTCGCTTCGTAGCGTTGGTCATTGGAAGGAACATCTCCTGATCCGGCTCTTCCTCGTCCGACGTCTCCCGGTCAGGCACCCACTTAAGGGTGGGGTCGGTGCCATCCTTGAGGGTTTGTTGAAGGAATAGCTAAGGAAAAGAACAGACAACAGAGTTAAAAATACAACGGCAACCGACATAAGGTTTAATTCGGAGAGAGTTTGCGGCACAAAACTTACCGCGGGAGGAAGCCTATCACGGCAAAAGTGCTCAATTCCCCATGTCCACTTAGAGGAGAAGTATTTGTGGGTGGTGAAGAGAGCCTTGACCTGGCGATAGATCTCAGTGTTGCTCAACTCGAAGGACGAGGTCTGGTTGGGGTCGCGGCCCCAGCTCATGTGACACACTTTGTGAGTGCGCTTCTGGAGCGGGGAGATCCGGTTGCGGACGAACGTGATCATGGCGTCCTCATTGCGCAACCCGAGCTTCTTCAGTTCCACAAACCTTTTATTGACCTGGTTGGCCAAGGCCGTGGGCTTCTTGGGGACAACGTCCCACAACTCCGGGTTAGGAGGACCCGGAGCATAGGGGAGCAGCCAGATCAAGTCTTCGGTGCCGGCGTTCCGGGCATAAAAGAAAGTCCGGGCCCATCCCTTGCAGGACTCTAGCCCGGTAACTCGGGGGAACACGGATAGCCTCCGGGGAGAGATGGACGCAGCCCCGAACTACGTAAGCTGCTTGTCCTCTGGGTCAAGCTGAATGTTTGGAATGACGTTGCGACGGAGGCCAAAGAACCGGATCCATAGCTCCTTCGTGGGCCATAATCTGGCATAGCCTTCGATCATGGAGGCGAAAGCAGAGAGAGGTGATTGCGTTGGCAGGAAGGTGGTGCGGCTGGAGTTCGTAGGTGCTCAACCAGTCGTGGAAAAAATCGCTGACCGGCAAACCGACACCCCGCTGGAAATGTGACAAGAACACCACATACTCACCCGGATTGGGTGAGGGGGCGAGTTCGGCGGAGGCGAGACGCGCGGTGACTCCAACGGGGATGCGCCTGGTGCGGTAGAGCTAGTCCAGGTCATCCTGGCAGACCCAGGATCCGGCCCACGCACCACGGTCCGCCGTGGCGGCGTCTTCCTCCATCTCTTGCTCGGCGACAGCGAGCTCCTCCTCTGTCATCTCGAGTTCGCTGCCCTCGCTGGTGCTAGCGGCGGTGGGGGAAGCAGCCTAGACTGACAGTGACCCGTGGCGGAGGAGGTGCGCAGCAGCGGCAACGACGCAGAGACACGTGGAAGCAGTGCGGCGGCGGCGCTGCTACTTAGAAGAGGTGGCGGCGGCGCTGTCGCGGGAGAAGACGAAGAAGAAGAACTGGGAGCAGAGGGGCGCGGAAGGAGGAAAAGACCTAAGGGGCGCGCCCCTCCCCTATTTAACCACTCCCTCGTGGGGGAAGTGGGATCGTGTTTTGCGGTTACGCCACACGGTGTGGCCGTGTACACACCGGATTGACCAATCAGAATCAGGCCACACGGAAGATCACAGGGCGCAACGGATCCCATGACGCGACGGATTGATGCGGGTAACGAGGAGGCAGGCGTGACGTGACACGTGCACAGTAACTCCTGAAAATCACTACGACGGTTACTATGGCTGGCCCTTAAAATGAGGCGATGTGATGATTAGCCTCCACGTGGGGAAGCGTACGAGAGAAGGAAGAACAAGCCGGATGAGAATGTGGTAACCCGGCCAACAAGTGAAAACTTGGAATGTGCCGAGGGAAAGTAAATCCATAGAATCCGAGATAAGGTGGTAACCCAGCCAGCAAGGGAAAACTTGGAATGTGCCCAGGGAAAGTAAATCCATAGAATCCAAGGTAAGGAAGTAACTCGGAAATAAGATCCTAAGCTCAGAGAAATGGAACCTGATGTGGCCTTTGCGGCCAAGGCAGCTAAGACCGCACCAGCTTCGGGGACTAATGTTGGGGGGATACCCCCGGGTAGGGTCACGCCGAGGTATAAAGGCCGGATGCTGGCCGGGCCGCCTCAAGGCAGGCCGAATCACGGAGTAACCCGGACCAGGGGCATCCACCTAACTAGGTCACAACCGACTTAAGCCGTAAGTCGGAGCGATGTGTCTAAACTTTCATGCAGGAACGGGTGTGGCCGGATCAACTATGATCCGGGTCATGTCAGGCTTCTAGGAGACGGAAGGAATCTCGCTGGTCAAAAGTAGCCCCAGTACGCACGGCATGAGCGAAGCGGACAGAGGGAGGACCAACGAGGCGTGGCCAACAAAGGTGACGAAGCCAATGTCGGGTGACGCAGGCGTCGCAGAGGCTCACGTAGCCTCTGCATGGATGACGCGGGGGAAAAGTAACCCGGTCGGTTTACTATCTTGGGAGGAGGCATATTCCCTTGAATATGCCTCCACGTATGCCCTAAGTGGAGACCTAGCCACCCCTATATAAGGAGGGCTAGGGTCTCTGTAGAGAGGTGAGGTTCTACGGGTTGGTCTTGTACGGGTTAGCTAGTGGCGAGAGTAAGAGAGTCCCTTCTTCCTCCTCTCCCCAAGACAGATCTAGGAACACTTGTGAACCTTGGAAGTGAATCAAATATAACTTCAGTGTGAGGAATCACCTCACTATCCCTCCCTGGATTCCCCTAGTGCATATTAGTCCCTACTATTAGCCTATCCATGGCATCTGTCGTGACACTACCACGACAGGTATTTCTCGAGCGCATCTGCGAGCGCTCCATCAAGCCCAAGGCTCTAGAGAAGAAAGCAAGCACGTCAACGGACTCGGGGGGCTACGCCACCTAACGAGCCAATGGCACTTGATGACTTGGAGCTCGATACATGACTCGAAGGACCAATGGGTGTCATGATGATCGAGCCATCTTGGAGACAACCCTACATCACATATCTACTCAGCAAGAGGCTTCCAGATGATCTGACTGACACGCGACACATCGCACGACGATCCAAGGCATTCGCCCTCATCAACAGTGAAATGTACAAGCACAGCATCACATGAGTACTTCAATGATGCGTCTCCAACGGGGACGGAAGGGCCATCCTCCTCGACATCCACGAAGGCACTTGCGGGCACCATGCTGGCAGTCGCGCCCTCGTTGCCAAAGCTTTACGAGCTGGATTCTACTGGCCCACGGCCATGCATGACGCTAGGGACATCATCCAACGCTGCAACGCCTGCCAGTGATTTGCAGACAAACCTCATGCACCTGGTGCAGAACTTTGGCCAATACCATTGGCTTGGCCCTTCACGCAATGGGGACTCGACATGGTCGGCAATCTCCCAAAATCCTTGCGAGGAGGTTATGTCTACCTCTTGGTTGCAGTCGACAAATTCACCAAGTGGATCAAGGCCACGCCGGTGACAAATCAATCAGGGCCAGCGCTGTCAAGTTCTTCGAATCCATTGTCTACCGCTTTGGAGTGCCACACAGAATCATCACGTACAATGGGACGAACTTCACCTCTAGGGAGTTCCAGGAATTCTGCGAAAACCTGGGATTCAACATAAGCTACGCCTCGGTGGCTCACCCACAGACCAACGGTCAAGTCGAAAAGGCCAACGGCCTCGTCTACGGTGGAATCAAGAAGCGACTCCTTCGACCACTTGAACAAGCCACTGGATGCTCGCCAGATGAACTGCAATCAGTCCTTTGGAGCCTGCGTACAACTCCAAATAGCGCCACGGGATACACTCTGTTCTTCATGGTACACGGTGCGGAAGCGGTGCTACCCGCAGAAGTACACTACAAAGCCCCATGGGTGGTCGCTTACAGCAAGCAAGAGTCAACTCTTGCACTCGAAGACTCCGTCGACCTCCTTGAAGAGGCACATGAAATCATAGCGGAGAGATCAACGATCTACCAGCAAACCTCCGCAACTACCACAGCAGAAGGCTACGCCCCAGATCCTTCGTCGAAGGAGACCTGGTCCTGTGACTGAAGCAACAAGGGCATCTCAAGCTCGAGTCCCCTTGGGAAGGACCATACGTGATTACAGAAGTAATCCCAGGTGGCGGCTATCACCTTAAAGATTTCGAGACAGGAGTCGCATACTCCAACCCCTGGAACATCGCGCAGTTGTGTCGCTTCTACTCCTAGTCGTTTTTTACATTACAAATAAGGCTATTCAGCCAGGCTACTTAGCCACACATTATACCTCGTACTATTCCGTGAATAAATAAAGCTAAGTGCCCCAAAACTCTGTGTTTTCCTTATTTTCTTGCAATTTTGTCACTCGGGGGCTGTGCCACCCTTTATACTTTCGTTCTATGAACAAACTGCAGTATCCTGAGTAGCTGACACAACATCAATCGAACCCTTGATAAACACCAACCCAGTTGCAACGCACCTGACAGGTTGGCAAGGTGCTGAGATAAACACAAGTCAGGCTAACAAAAAGGAACTGCAGAGTACAATTCACTCGCAAAATATAAAAGCTAGCAAGCTCTTCACATATCAATGGGTATTAATTACACCCAACATAATCATACGAACTTTACAAGACTTATACAATTATGTGCAGGACTCAAATCATGCTACTGTTGCAAAATAAGAACATTTGTTTACTCCTCGAAGAAATCAACAATGTCCTCTGCTGGCCGATCAACCGCTTGATAGTGCGGAACCATGTTCCAGGTCATACCTTCTGGTGGAGGCAGAGGCGGCGGCCCAGCGGCAACAGACGCAACATCTACATCTGGCTTCTGCAGTCGCACCAGCGACAATGCAGCCTTAGCACCAGCTACTAACTGCTGTCGTACGCACTCGCGGACCGCACTCAAATCTTGAAACTTCGCCAGAAGAGCCAACAGGCTTGAAGGGACGGTGTCCAGCGGAAACATCATTTGATAAATATGCCTAAGGCATGACTGTGCCTTCTTCAAATAATGAAGTACTCGAGAAGAATGATCCTGCAGGGTCGCAAGTGCGATCGCATGATCGTGGTCCACCCAAAAGTACCCACTCGCCTGCAGTTGCTCCTAGGTCAGGTTATTCATTCGAATGGCAACCCGGTCCTTCTCATCCCGCGGATAACAAGCGCTGACAACTACACCAAGCAAAATGGCAAAGTGTGAAGACAAGGCATCACCATGACTGACTAAAAGAAAAGATGAGAAGGCAGAAAGCTAACATTTGAACTGCTCATTCAGCTGCGCCACTTCCTCCAAGAGATACTTCTCACGAGCGGTGGCCTTCTCCGCCTTCGACTTCCACACATCCGCACTACCACGGACGATGGGCAACTCACGCTCCATGCAGTCGCGCAATCGCGAAAGCAATGACAGTTCCTCCACCTTTGAACGCGGCTGCGCCGTGGTTTCATCGGTGGGAGGAGAGTCACGAGGACCACTCGACGTACCCTATCACAATCAAGCAAGAAGCAAATAAGGGACCAAGAACATATTGATAAAAGCATGAATGCATTCAAGCACAGTAAAGTCTCGACAGGGACACTCCCACAAAAGCATTGTTTCAACAAAATGCAACTACAACTATTACAGATTGGCAACTAAGGAGCAATCTGCTTCTTCGACTTGGATTTTGACTTCGGAGGCCTCATCGAATCCGTGGCAGTCTTCGATGCCACAGACTTGCCGGTGGTAGCCCCATATGTTGCGGCCTTCGCTGCCTTCGCTCGCCGCCGCTCCTCAGAGTACTTGGTGACTGTCTCGATAAGTTGAGGACCATATTTAAAGTTGCTACAAGCAAAGGGAGCAAACACTACCTGCTGGCCTCTGGTGTCGATAGACATCGCCTCGGAAATAGTGGCGGGATCCATCTCCACACCATGGGCTTGCACCATCGCGTGTTCCATGGTGGCACCGACGGACCGCTCAGAATTCTTGAATTCCGCGGGAACACCTCCAGCAAGGGATTCCACTTGGTCTTCAAGGTTGTCGATCAGCCTGGCCTTGGGAGTCAAAACCTCACGGATGCGACTGAGCACATCCTTGGCCTTCCCCGGCGTCTCCTGGATGGAAACACTACGGTCTTCGACTGCAGCAACGACGCCCGCCAACGCATCCGCGCGACACAGAGACTAGGCGTCAAAGCTCAGGCCGCCGGCATCTGCATACACAAAGTGTTAACACAACAACATGATATCAAGCAAGGAGCAATGCAAAATTCAGCTGACAAAAAAAATACCTGAAAGAGATTTGGCAATCGACAAAAGTTGTTCTTCAAACAACTTCTCCCTCTCAGCAGTGGAAGCGCGCAAATCCTCTTCGCGCTTTCGTGACTCCTCCAGAGCCGCGACTCCTTCGTCACGATTCTTCGCCGCCGCGGCAAGCGCCTTCTCGAGGGAAACAACACGATGAAGAAGTTCATTGTGCTCAACTACAAAGTACATGGTGTATCATCAATCGAATTTATAAATTTCACGAAGACAAAGACGAAGCCAAAACTAACCTTCGCCAACGTGATGGCGATTGTCCAATAGAGCGTGATATCGACCCATGACAAGGACTTGCTCCGCCAGGCGAGCAACTTCCTTCACAATGAGCTGCATCAAAAGGAAAACAAAGGTTCAGCGGCAGCACAAAGTATAAATTCGACTACCAAAACAAAAAAGGAAGCTTACGTGATCCTCCAGGGACACTGATGTCTACGCACTTCTATTCTTGTAGACAATTGCTGGGCCTCCAAGTGTAGAGGTTTGTAGAACAGCAACAAGTTTTACCTTAAGTGGATCACCCAAGGTTTAACGAACTCAGGGAAGAAGTGGTCAAAGGTATCCCCTCTCAAGCAACCCTGCAATCAATATACAAGAAGTCTCTTGTGTCCCCAACAAACCCAATACACTTGTCAGGTGTATAGGTGCACTAGTTCGGCGAAGAGATAGTGAAATACAAGGGGTATGGATAAAAGAGAACGCTGCCAAAAATAGCTTGATGGCGTGGAAGAGACTAAAGGCAAACTGAAATAAAGATGCCAGCAAGCAAACATGTAATAGATCTAGTTGCAAACGGTGTTTCAATGTTTAGAAACAATGCCTAGGGATCAATACTTTCACTATTGAACACTCTCATATAAATATCTTCTCTTTATGATACTACTCTAAACTACTCTCTGGTTGGACACTCTAATCCATGGTAGGGCTATAACAGCACTCCTCAAAGTCCGCTTTCCCCATCTAGAGAACCCCACACTATCACCTTCAGCACTAGATGGTTCCAACAAACACCACAATTTCATAAAAACATCCAACGCCAAATATAACTCATAACAAGTATTTGTAATCTCTAGCCTAAGTGCCACCATGGTGTGCATGCTGTCACTTTCACACACATTGGGAGAGCAGAGATCTATTAAAGCACTTGAGTAGCAAAGTAGATCTACTTGATTACAAAGCTCGTGATCTCATATGATCACGCATAGAGAGAGAGATGAACACATAGCTATCGGTAGAACCCTTAGCCTCGAGGAAGAACTACTCCCTCATCATCATGGGAATCATCAACGGTGATGGAGATGGTGGTGGAGATTGATGGAGATGGCTCGAGGGGCACTTCCCCGTCCCGGCAGGGTGTCGGAACAGAGACTTTCTGTCCCCCGAATCTCCCCTTCAGTGGAGGCGGAGCTGCGGAACTTTTCATGGCTAGAGGTTCGATTCTTTAGGGTTTCTGCATCGGAGGCTTCTTATACGCGAAGAGGCGAGGTCGGTGGCTGGCTAGGGGCCCACACCACGCCCTGGCGTGGCCTAGGTCTGCCCGTGCCAAGGGGGGTGTGGCTGACCTGTGGCTCCCCTTCGTCTCTTCTTCGGACTCCATGTGTCTTCCGGTAAAATATTGACTTTGGCTTTTGTCCCGTCCAATTCCGAGTTTATTCATTTTCTGACTTTTCTAGAACCAAAAACAACAGAAAACAGGCAGCTGGCACTGTGGCATCTTGTTAATAGGTTAGTCCAAGAAAGTGTATAAAAATACTCCAAAGTGTGGAAAAAACATAAGAAATTAGTTATAAAACAAGCATGGAACATAAAAAATCATATATACGTTTGGAACGTATCATACTCCAAAGAACACGGCCCTACTTGTTAGCACGTAACAACGAGGGTCCACTATGGCACCCGACTGAACAAGGCCCCACTTGTCAGCATGTAACAGCAAGGCTGACAGACAGCGAGTTTCAGACCATATGAGATTTTCGTACAAGGAGATGGGCAAAAGGGAGGAAAAGTTAAGCGACTAGGAAAAACTAAGTACAACTAACGAACCGAGGGTACGAAAATAGAAATCCCTATTAAATTTGCTGCACCACCGCCCACTACTCCAAATCAAAATTTCCACGTGGGCTGCTCAATCGTCGGAGCATATCTAATGGCTGCTCTATAATTTGTGTTCCCATAATGATCAAAACAACTGCTCTATACTCTTTTAGGGCACAAAATTAGGTTTCACTTTTCTAGCTGCCCTAAAATGTGGAACCAAACTAAGATCCTATGATTCCTGCACGATAGTTGGGTGGTCCTCGCGTGGTTCAGCAGTTTTGAGGCAGTGCTCGGTAGGAGGTTTTTTTAGGGCTTGCCCAAAAAAATTAAGGACAAAGGCTTTTTAGGGCTGTCACTAGAGCTACGTTTTTGCGATTTCGTACCCCATATGCTAGGTTTTTGGGCAGCGGTGATTTATAGGGAAGCCATTAGAGACTCTCAAGCCAAAATATTCCATTTTCCTTTTGCTACCCTTTCCACAGCTGCATGTAGTTGCCCGTGTCGAGCCGCCATCGAATACGCTTGATTTTGATACCGCCTCATTTTTCTTTGTCGAATCTGCCCGATTTCTTCAGTGCCTCATTGTTCCCCCGTTGATCTGTCGCCTTCCCGAACCTAACCGACCCCCACGCGTCGTGTCTCCATTGCCATAGGATGTCATCATGCCCACGCTGCGCATGAAGAGCATCACTAACTTTTGTGGCATTTAGCGGCAGCCGTTCGGCAGTTACGCCACCAAAATTTCTGTGGACAACCATCGTTGGTGTCTTGGGACCTTCGAGTCGACGGAGCTCGCTGCACGCGTACGATGCGACTGCGTGGAGGTTCTTCCGTCCCCTACTCTGAAGCCCACCTCCCAGGGGGTGGCACATGAACCGCTGGCGGGTGCATGTGTCACCTAGTGCGGCCTTTGGTGCGGCGCTCCAGGCCGCAATAGCATCAATGACCCTGCATACACCGACAACTCGATGCTCTAGGACTAGTAGTTCGAGAAGGAGCACAACACGTGCAGACATATCAAGCTAGTTCGCCATAGAGTGCATGGATGCCCCGTGCGCCCCATGTCTACATGCCCCACCCGCTGCACCAGTGGCATGGCCTGGTTGAGGCAGAGGCGGTGATCGAGAGAGAGGCAGCAGTCGAGCAGAGGCAGAGGCCGAAGCGAAGGAGACACTATCGCCACGTCACCAGTGGAACGGCTCGATGGATGAGGAAGAGGCCGTCGAGGTGGCCATGGAGGCCTCCTAGGCCGAGGCCGACCTTGCGGAGCTGTCCAAGTGGATGGATCTAGGTGCATCCCTGTACATCTCTGTGCTCGAAGATGGCATCATTAATGCCCCACCACAGAACCCACCTGCGGTGGTAAACCCATGGGAGTCCTAGTCGTAGTGGGAGTCACGTTCATTGTGGGCAGCAATGTGGCCACCGACGTCTCCACATCCAGGTCTAGGGGTGTGGTCGTGGTCGTGGTCTCCTCCAGCCTTCATCGACCTTGGTGTTGATGAGGATTAGGATGACGGTCGTTATCAGGAGTAATCTTATCAATGTAGTTGGGTGGTAGAAGGAACTAGCTTAGTCATGAATTATCAAGGCTATGTAGGAGAACTCTAGAATTAGGAAGTTCTAGAGTAAGTTATGTAGAAGTATTATGAAATATCTAGAGTTTGTAGAGTATTTTAGAAGTATGGTGTGGGGGTTTGGATTGTGCTACATGGCAAAAATCCAAAGGGTCGTGTACAAGTATAAATAGGGTAGCAACCCTCCCATGTAAGTAAGCTTGGTACACTTGAGATATCCAATAAAGCTTCCTACTAGTAGAATCCCTATGTGTACTATATGTGTGAAGCACATCAAGATAGAGAGCTATGACTGTGAAGCTCATATCTTTAGAAGAGAGAAGGTTTTATGGGTGAGAGCTAGTAGCATAGATCCAACAATTGGTATCAGAGCCAAGCTTGTGTTGGCTAGAGTGAGATATGGAGAGGGATGGAGATATTGTTTCCATTTGATACCCTATGCTCACAAAGAGAAATTACTTGGCATGGTCCATCAAGATGAAGGTGCGCATGCGTGCCCAAAGAATTTAGGATGCTATTAGAGCCTCAAAGATCCGAGGCGGTGGCGGCGGACTCCATGCGAGGTGGAGGCCGATGGTGTTATGTGGAGGTCGTTGGTGGCGTGAGCTGCTAGCATATGGCCGCCGTGCGATGCCACTAGGAAGAGGCATCGGTGTGATGCTTCCACAAGAAGGAGATGGTGCAATGTTGTTGCATGAGGAGACTATGGTGCGATGCTGCCACGGGGAGATGTCGGTTAGATGCTGGCACAAGGAGATGACATATGTCGTCATAAGGCGGTGGTGGTACGATGCTACTGGTTATCGAGCATGCTGATGTGATGTCATCCTCATCATGGTGATAGAGTTGGTGTGAATCCAACAAAATATGCAGTGTGAAGTTGTGGCAAGGTGGTAAAGTGCACTCCCAATGGTGTGATACTATTGGAGAGTGTGGAAAGGTGATGGTGTGATACCATCGTCGTAGAGGGTGTCGATGTGAGGTCGAGCACTATGGTGTGATGTCGTTGTCACTTGAAAGTTTGGTGTAAAGCCAATGACAGTTTTGTTATGCCATTGTAAAATGAAAAAGTCGGTGTGAGGCCGAGAATGTAGTGTGATGCCACTGGCACATGGAAGGTCGGTGTGAAACCAAATCGGTGGTGTGATGCCATATTTGTAGGGATTCGCACATAAAAACAATAAATTTTTCCTACGCCAAGAACCCTAATGCCATGCTCTATCTATTAGTAATGCAGTAATAGGAGGGGATTTTGGCAAACTTACCCTTGAAGACCGAAAACCGTTGTCAATGCTCAGGAGAGCGTGGCTCATGTAGTCATTCCAAAAGTGACCTCTGGGTCGTGTTGAAGTCCTCTGGCTCCTGCGGATCCAACGACTCCTAGTGCCCAAAGTGTTGCACCTCCGAGGGAGTTACACACGTTCGGTACCTGACAATGACTCCTGCTCCTCCGATCCAGCATCTGTTGCGGAAGTAGAGCTTCTGGATCCGAATCCCGCAGCGCGACGATACTCCATGGTGAAGAAGTCTCCCATTCGCACGATCCTTACTTGGGACCACAGTCACTAGAGAGAGAGAATATCAATTGGAGGTCTCCCCAAAAGAGAGGGAACCTTTATTGATTATTGGTATATTTAATTTGTCAAAATACCTCACAATATATAGGGAAAAAACACATAGTTAATTGCCTTAGCCATGTGAGACTAAACAAAGGAGAGGGGAGGAGGGGGGATGGCCGCCGTCGGCTAGGGCCCAAGTGGGCCCCACGCAGGGTCCCTTGGCCTAGCCGGCCACCCCCTCTCTCTCTTCCCCTTTAGTCTTTCCCTCATGGGCCCATTTCCCTCCGAATTTTGGCCCAATTAGGTACTTGACCTTTTAATTCATTTTTCCTTTATTAAATAATTATAAATAAATGGTTAAATCAATATTTAACTTTTACTTACATATTATTCAATCCCCGTGGCTATGGAACTCCTTCCACCTCCACTCCATACATCCTTTGGACTTACTGAAACTCTTACGGATCTCTTTCTTTCCTTCGATGATTCTGCAGATACCAAAACACTCTCTGAGCATCATCAAGCCCTTAAGCGTGATACCCCATGGTTCGAGAACACTCCAGACATGGTCGATACCTTCCTATACCAATGATCATCAACGGGACTTGGATGCCCATGATGACCCTTGTGCATTCCACGAATCTTTCATCACTAAACCATGAACATCGTGTCATATTCCTTTTGTCTCTCTATACTTGCATTGTTCGAGATCTGATCAATGACATCACCATGTCGTGTTCAATCTCGTTACCGACAAATGCTAGGTATTTGACTCGTTCCGAAAAGTAATATCCTTGTGATCAAATCGCACGCTGCGTAACTATTGGATATAACTTCTCTGAGTGGGACCTATAGTATCTTTCCCTCATGTGGATGGATAAATCCCGCTCTTGACGCATAATGCCTCTACATGTTCCTTTGAATACCTAAACACACCTTTATGATCATCAATCCCACAAATGACGTTTGATGCTATCTAAGTATTCTCGAGTGATAGTGATTGATATGGCCTCATGTTCTAAGAAATAGGACACTAGGTCTATTCTAATCATCATAACTTGAACTTCGTGACATGATTGGGTCACAATGCTTAGGTTGGGTATATCTCATCATCTCATTCTCGTAACGTGGTGACTCCATTATCAACTAGTGAAAGGATCGTATGGGCACCTAGAGGGGGGGTGAATATGTGCTACTTCAAATTTTACTCCTTTTAGGGTTTGACACAAAAGGTAAATTCTCTAGATATGCATCTAAGGTGAATTTACCTATATGTCACACTAGCACATCTAACTAAGAAAGAGCAAGATATAAGTAAAGTGTGATAAAGGATAGAGGTAAGCTAAATGGAGCACATGGAGACACAAGGATGATTTCCCACAGTTCCTTCCTTTTGAAGGGAAGTACATATGCGTTTGGAGAGGGGGTTATTTGAAACCACCAACGCCACAAAATGCGTTATCCGGTGAACCTCACCCAAAGGGATCGATTCACTCTTCCACTATATCGGTAACCTTCAAGGTGGAAACCGACACCTTTTCGAACAAGTTCAAGGCACACATCCACAACTAAATTGGAGGCTCCTGAATGCACGCAAGCTGTCACAACAATCAAAGACAAGCTTGTATGAACCAAATCAAGGCCTAGTGTTTCCAATGAAACACTAGAGCAAGCGGCCCTCAAGTGAATGAGGGGGAAATGAAGATCTCCTTTGGTGAAGATGTAGATCGAGGCCTCCTCCTTTAGTTCTCCAAAGATCAAGGACTTTGGGTGGTTGGAGAGGGAGATCTTGTTGATTTGGTGCCTCAGATTTAGGGTTCTTGAGGTTGGGGAACGAGCAGCTTCCAAAGGTAGAATAAGGGGCCTTTATATAGGCCCCTCGAAAATGTAGCTGTTAGAGTCACTTAACCCAGAGTGTCCGGTAGGAACACCCCAAACATTCTGGCCTGGGACGGACACTCCGGTTGCTTCACCCCGGACACTCTGGCCTGGTAGAGATTCTCTAAAGAATACATCTAGTGTTCGGGTGGTGTCTGATGAGGGCATCTGAATGGAAACCTGCTGATGGCAAAAACCGAGGAAACCTAGTGCCGGACATTCCGGCCTGCACCAACCGGACACTCTGGTTGGGCCGGATAATCCGGCCAATATCAGAAACTTGTTCTGCACACAATAAAATCCAAGAATCCTCTTATCCCTTTGAGGGAACAACAACAATACTATGTTGATAATATAGATATGCCCTAAAACATTTTAGCACACGATTAAAGCATCCTAGTTTTGTCAACAAACATCAAAACATATGAAGGGAAAAAAATGCCCTTTCAATCTCCCCATTTTTGGTGTTTGATGACTAACCAAGGATTTGCATAGATGATAAGAAATAAGCATAGAAACAACCAATTTATAAACACTAGATAGGCTCCCCTAGATGTGTGACCATTTTGTGTTTGCATTTGAATACAAGATCACTCAACTAGGATCAACACCCACTCTAGTGTTTATATATAGATGTGGTAAGACAAGATACTACTAAAAAGACTAGACAAATATATAGGCACAAAATAGTCTTTAACGTGATAACGATACCGGGTACGCATGTCTTACCACACACAACGGAGTTCAACACAACATAGTTCACATATGGATAAAAATAAAGACACAAGCTTCAAAGAGGCAAATCAAATGAACGTGAAGCTTGTGTACCCATGAAAATCCTCGGTAGCAACATAATATGGGGCTACTACTCTCCCTTTGGCATCGAGACACAAAAAAGGGAAAAGAGCAATATGAAAGCTTGCCAAATTGACTCTTGCCACTGAAGTCCGCGTCATCCTCATCCTCACAGCCATCCTGATACTCATCATCGACGTCCTCCTCATCATCCTCATCATCATCCTGAGCAGTCTCTTTTCCGTGAGGGCGAGAAGAGGAAGACACATCCTCAAACATAGACCAATCCATATGGCCCTAGATCCAGTAACCATAAGAAAGAGTACCATCCGACACCTGCTGAGATGAGTTAATGTCCATGGGCTAGTTGATCTTATTGATTTCCTTCATCACATTTCTGTTGGCTCTATAGGCATCATACTAACCGTGGCAGATATCGATGTTCTGACACAAGAGAAGCTTCTTCCACCAAGAAGCCTTCTTCACCTTTTGATGCACTTTTGCACGAGAGGTGTCAAGCGGTATGCGTTGCTAGCATGCTTCATGCATGGGCCACAGGTCACCAATTCCCGCACTTCCTCAGAATCATCATCACTATCACCATCATCTACATCCTTATCTGTCGTTGTATTGGGAAGGGCAGTACCTGAGGAGGTTGGATAGAGGTGTGGGGACTAGCAGGGAAGCTATCGACGGCGTCCGCAGGCGGGATTGGATACAAGCGAGCGTAGCGGGTCGCGAGAAGTACCCAGGTTCGGGGCCCTCGTGGTGAGGTAAAGCCCCTACTCCTGCCGGATCTGACTATGTGGAATACTTGAACTACAAGTGCTCCTCGAGCTGTATACGCTAGCTACTGCCTTAAATGCTGTAAGACCAACCCTTTCTACTGAGGCCTTGCCTCTCCTTATATAGGCAGAGAGGCAAAGGTCTCACTGGCCAGTCCGACTGGCGGGCCCCACAGGCGGGTCCCAGCCAACTAGTCATCCATAGTGTCCAGTATGGCTTGTCCTGTCAGAGTACGAGCGGTATGGCTGTCATAGGCACAGTGGACGCCGTGCGAGCCTATCATCAGCACAGGCCACTGTTCCTGCGTCACCCCCGCAAAGTCTTCGGTATGGCCGGGTAGTTGCCAGTCTTGTCACTGTACAGGGCGTACCGTGCACTGATACACACGTCGCCCTGTCCCATTGATTGAGTCCGGCTGCCTCCTGCTGATCCGGCTACCGGGGGATAGCCGGACTGTCTTGCCCTATCCGGCTGCATCTGGTCAATCGGACGCGATCCGACTGTCTTGTTTCTTATTCGGTTGGGGTACCTGGGGATCATCCCCCTGACATTATCCTCAAAGATATCGTGAGCCAGAGGATAACCACGGGGTACCTTGGAGGAAGGAGCCCCCTTTCTCTGAAGCTTGGCTGGCTTGTGCTTCACGAGGTTTGAGTGGAGCAAAGGAGTTGGAGGAGCTTGAGCAAGAATGAGCTTCATCACATTAGGGGCATAGAGGGGACACTTCTTGTCCATGATGCACTTGTACATATCCTGGTAGATGAAGTCCATGACATCAATATCACCACCTTCAGGTTTGGACCATGAGAATAAATTGAGTGAGCATGAGCCATGAGGTTGATTTTAGCACCTCTCATTTCATCCTTGTTGCCCGGCTTGGGAGTAAGAGTGTGATAGAACATGCGAAGCAGAATGTTGTAGAGGAGCTTGATGTTGGTGGTTCAGCCAACCACCCCATTCGCAGAATAGATGGGAGCCAACCTCTTCTTATCATAAGTTTGACCATGAACATGCATCCTTGCACCACTGGGAGCATTGAGGTTGAAAGGCACACCAAGAATACCTGCAAATTGTAGTACACTGGAATGACACCTTGTGTTGCCTAACACCCACTCAAGAGGAATGTCCACTGAATCACCAAATACAACTATGGCATAGAACTGTTGGACCAAGTCACTGTTGTAGTCTTCCTTGGTTTGAAAGATGTGTGCAGCCCCATCTTCATAGTCACCCAAAGAGCATCATCAAAATAAGGAAAAGGCCACAGCTTCTCGAGATCCAACCACTTCATAGGAACGACAAGAGTCTTGAATGTACCCATCACCTCGGTATGCAGAAGCAACTGCGCATTCCTCCAGAATCGATCACCGGGAGAGGTGTGCTCCTGAGCATAGAATGGATGAATCCGCGTCTCCACAAACTCCTCGGTGCTCAAACCTTTCAGAGTAGTCAATGATTCAATCTTGAGTCACTTGGCTTCATCCCTCTTCAGCTGCCTAATCTTCTCTTGCTTTGATGTGGCATGCTCACGTGCTGACTGCCTGACCACAAAAGGATCAACATGGATATCTCGCTCTTCATCGTACCGGAGCATGCGAGGACGTGCCTCTTGACTTGCACGAGACCGACGGGGACGAGAGCCACCTGTGAAATCAGAGGAGGGAGATAGCATAGGAGATAAGAACATTTGTCTAGGAATTATCAAAAGGATAGCAGCAATCAAAGGAACACAGAACTGCGCATGTTGATTTTCACCGGACTGTCCGAGGAAAACACCCCGGGGACTCCACCAGAACCGGACATTCCGATGCATACACATCGGATATTCCAGCTAGATCGGAATGTCCGATGCCTATGGGCCGGAGACTCCGGCTGGAGCCTTGGTGTTTCCTAGGCAATGCAAGGAAGATCAATCGGGACAGATTGGGGTTCCTAGAATCACTTCTAGGGGATACATTGCATCCAAGTGGAGAATAGTCATGGACTTAAGAATTTAACTGCCCTCTAAGATTCAACTAGGGTTTCCCTAGAGAAGGAGAGAGGGAGAGCAAATACCAACATCCATGGAGTGCTCCACCGGTCAGGAAGAAGGCCCAGCGGTGGAGGAGAGGACATGGCCGGCGACAACGGTGGGATTCGGGCTAGAAGAACCTTCCCAGGGGCGTCCTTGGTCAGAGGGGAAGCAGGTTGGGAGAAAGTGAGAGTCGGGGAGAAGGAGAAGGACTAAACCGTTCTCTTCTCCCTGGCTCCTAAATCCCAATTTTGAAACTGCTTAGGTCAGAATTTCCGGGCGGTATACATCGGAGTGTCTGGGCTAGCCGGATAGTCCGGGGTGTACAGAGTGGAATGTGTGGACACGCCAGATACTCTGGTTTGTACGTGGTGGACAGTCTGGCCCATTCGACCAAAAATGCCAGGAACAAGTTGTTGGACAAATGTGTGTCCAGATGAGAATGTTTTGGGGTAGGACCAGGCCTAGGATGGACAAACTACTAGGGATAGACTCAACAAAATAAAGCAAATCCAAATAAGTGCCAAATGAACTCCAACAAGATTGGAAAAACTAACTCTTCATAGAGAAGAGGGCGGTTGCCAAGGCACCATGTAAGAGTGTGTGGCATGACATCGCGAAGATGTATCTTGGGTTCATAGCCACTACTCAACAATAAATCTCACATATCACAGAATGATATAAAGAGTATTGAATTACTTAATGTTGGCATTATGGGGGAGGGATAACCTAGTTGATTAGGACCGCACTCCCCCTATCTCCATGCCCACACCTAAACCAAATAAGGATCAAGATATATGTGAGTACGCAATATGATCAAGTCAAGCTCCTTGAATCTATGATATTTAGCTCATTCCTCAAGTAGCAAAACCTTGCTTCATCAAGAGGCTTCGTGAAAATATCGGCAAGTTGGTCTTTGTTTGAAACATAAGATAGCTCAATATCTCCCAGGGCTACATGATCTCTAATGAAATGATGAGGAGTCTCAATATGTTGTGTCCTTATATGATTAACCGGGTTGTAGGCAACCTTGATATCACTTTCATTGTCACATAAAAGAGGCACTTTGTCACAATGGACACCATATTCCTTTAAATTTTGCCTCATCCATAACAATTGAGTGCATGCACTAGTGGCTGCCACATATTTGGCTTTGACGGTGGAGAGAGATATACAATTTTGCTTCTTAGAGGACCAACACACCAAGGACCTACCAAGAAATTGGAAAGCCCCAAAGCTTGATTTCCTATCATCCTTTTCACCAGCCCAATCCGAATCTGTGCACCCACAAAGAGAGAATGTTGAGCCCCTAGGATACCACACACCATAGTTTGGGGTATGAACTAAATATTGAAAGATTATTTTGACCGCCATCAAGTGGCTTTCTTTAAGAGACGCTTGATATCTTGCACACACTCCTACACTTAACACTATATCGGGTCTAGATGCATAAAGGTAAAGCAAGGAACCAATCATAGACTGGTATACCTTTTGATCCACATCTTTACCATTTGGATTTAGTTCAAGGCGAGTCTTGGTTGCCATGGGAGTAGGAGCTCCATTTAGTTCTTTCATGTTGAACCTATTGAGCATGTCTTGAGTATACTTGGCTTGATTGAAGAAAATTCCTCCTCTTACTTGCTTGATCTCATAACAAAGGAATAACCTCAACTCTCCCATCATAGACATCCTAAACCTGTCACTCATAAGCTTTGAGAATTCATCATTAAATGCTTTGTTAAACGAACCAAAGATAATATCAGCAACATATATTTGGTAAACAAAAAGCTCCTTGTTAACTTTCTTAGTAAAAAGAGTGGGATCAATTTTCCCAACTTCAAACCCACGGTAAAACAACAACTCTCTATGGTGCTCATACCACGTGCGTGGAGCTTGTTTAAGCCCATAGAGCGCTTTATCAAGATTGTAGATGTGATTTGGAAAGTTTGGACCCTGAACCCTGGGGGTTGCTTAACATAAACCAACTCTTGCAATGGACCATTTAGAAAAGCACTTCCCACATACATTTGTTGTATTTTAAAGTTATGATGTGCAACATATGCAAGAAGGATACTGATGGACTTAAGGCGAGCCACAGGAGCATATGTCTCTCCATAATCAATGCCTTCAATTTGAGAGAACCCTTGATCTACCAATCTTTTCTTGTTCCTCACAACAATTCCATGTTCATCTTGCTTGTTCTTGAATATCCATTTAGTGCCAATAACACTGCGGCATTCTTTGGGCTTTTCTACTAACTTCCAAACTCTGTTTCTCTCAAAGTTTTTGAGCTCATTATGCATGGCTTCTAACCAATCTGAATCTTCTAGAGCTTCCCACACTTTCTTGGGCTCCACCATGGATATACGAGCTTGATGTTCACCAAAATGCTTCAACTGAGCTCGAGTGGACATTCCACTCCTTAGATCACTAAGAACATTCTCAAGAGTGTGGTCTGTTCTTTCCAACATTCTATCCACTCTAGCTTTGTGACAAGTTTCAATCTCCTTGTTGTTTCTTGTGGGGATCTCTTCATCATTTTGGTCCTCGTCTTGACCTCCAACTTGACCTTGACCATCAGTGGGTTCATTCTCATCATCATGAGGTACATGTTGATCTTGGTCTTGATCAGGCATACTCCTTGAGAGGCGTCAAGATGATCTTGCAGATGACTCAATGAAACTACCTTGTGCAATTGAATTAGCAGGGCTGGACAATCCGGTCAATGGAGAGGCCGGATAATCCGGCCTAGAGCTTCCATCCTGATCAATATGGTGAGGGTTCTCAGCTTGTCTTTGGCTTGCGTCATCATTGACTTCATCAATAGGAGCTTGTTGATGTTGTGAAGATGAGGGCTCCACTTGAGTAGAGCATAGTTCTTCTCGATCCACCACAAGGGGTTCCTCAACGGGGCGGATGAATCCTGCACCCATTCTTATTATGGCATGTTGAGGTATTTCATCATCCACATCACAAACATCAACACGCCCCTCTTGGGGGCCATCATATTCTTCGAAAACCACACTATAAGACTATGAAAATTCTGGAGAGTTTATCATAGATTCTATAAGTGTGGGAATCGAGACCATAGCCAACAAAAATACCCTCTAAAGCTTTGGAATCAAATTTGTACAAACAGACACCTTTTATGAGGTAGAAGCACTTACAACCAAACACCCGGAAGTATGAAACGTTGGGCTTGTTACTGGTAAGTATCTCATATGGAGTCTTGATCAACTTTTTGCGGAGGTAGAGCCGATTTGATTCATGGCATGCGGTGGAGATTACCTCATCCCAAAAGTTGTATGGAGACTTAAACTCCGCCAACATGGACCTTTCCATATCCATTAATGTCTGGTTCTTCTTCTTAGCTACACCATTTTGTTGAGGCATATATGCAGCGGAATATTGATGTTTTATCCCCTCATCACTAGAAACCCATTCAAGGTGTAGTTCTTGAACTCGGTGCCGTTGTCGCTTCTTATCACCAATAGGGGGACATTGTATTGATGTTGAACCATATGGACGAAGTCGATGAAGTTTTGTTGGGTCTCACTCTTCAACTTGAAGAAGTATACCCATGTATATCTTGAGTAGTCATCAACAATCACCAAACAATATTTCTTCACACCAAGACTTGCATGAGATGGAGGACCAAAGAGATCCAAGTGAAGAAGCTCCAAGATCCTCTTGGACTTTACAATGTTATTGGGTTTGTGGGGGAGAATCATGCATTTTTCCTTCAACACAAGCCCTGGACACATGGTCTTTGGCAAAACAAACATTTTATTTTAGTCCAACAATATGGCCACCCTTATGGAGACTTTGAAAAGTTCTCATATTGACATGGGCTAGACGGCGATGCCATAGCCAACCGACACCAGTCTTTCCGAATAGGCACATCACACTTGTAGTGGTTTTCCCCAAAAATTCCACCACATACAAGTCATTTTTGTCGTACCCAACAAAATCGACCTTTAGAGTCTTGCTCCACAAGAGAACCACAATATCATTATCAATAAAGACGTCAAAGCCCATCTTTCCAAGAGCACGGACTGAAAGTAAATTATATCCAAGGGTCTCAGCAAGCATGATGTCCACGAGGGTAGTATCGTGTGCAACCACAACCTGCCAAGACCCATTACTTGAGATCTTGACTTATCGACATATATGACGGTTATTTGATCATGATTTGGCCTTATCTCCGTCATTATCGCCTTGTTTCCGGTCATATAACTTGTGCATACACAATCAAGCACCCACTTTGACCCACCGGAAGCATAGTTCTACAAGAGATCAAACTAGTTTTTAGGTACCCATTTTTCAATGGGTCCTCTGTTGTTAGTGACAAGGGTCTTGGGAACCCAAATAGACCAAGAAATATGACCATCAAGTGGGCCAACATATTGTGCATAAACATCACCATAAGAATCACGCATTAAAACATAGTGAGGGTTAGCAATTCCCTCAAAGTAATCTTGTGACATAGTTTTGCCACTTGTGGTATTACTACCCATAATGGTCTTGTCTTTTGCTTGTGCGGGCTTGGCCTTCTTCTTCTTGTTGTTCTTCTTGTTGGCCTTGGACACATAGCCAATGCCTCTTTTCTCATTATTTGACCTTTTCTTACTCAAAAGGTCATCAAGAGACTTGTTTCCTTCAGGGAAGGTGGCCTTTGCAAGCTCCCCCTTCAACCTAGAATTTTCCTCAAAGATGTTTGTACTACTAGAAGGAATGAAAACACTAGGTGAAGAAACATTAGTCAATTGAGTTTGAAGTTGTTCACGAGACTTTGTGAGAGTCAAGAGTTCACTTTCCAAGGCCTTGTGAGCCTTATCAAGCTTTTCAAAGTCCTCGACAAGTTTGTCATGAACAACACCAAACTCAATCTTATCATTTTTAGCCTTTTATACTTAGCAATGGCATGATCACATTCCTTAATGAGTTTAGCGACAATTTGATCATTTGCCTCATCGAGACCTTCAAGTTTTTCTTCAAGAGACTCCCTAGTCTCTTGCTCTTCTTCTATAGAATTAGTTAGAGCATCCATCTCAAGAATGTGCTCTCTCACAAGTTTGCATCTCTCATCAAGAAGCTCTTGTGTGTGAGAAAGTTGATTCAAGAGATTCACAAAATGCTTCTTGTGTACCCCTTGCAAGTTAGTTATATAAACATCGAAAGCAACTAATTCCTCCTTCACCTCAAGAGTTATATCATCATTTAATTCATCATTTATCATAGAGGTGGAGATAGGAGATGATGATACCTCTGATGCTCTTGCCATAAGGCAAGTGACCTTCTTGTTGGTGATATTCTCATTTGGAGAGTCGAAGAGTGAGAAGGTGGATGTAGAGGTGGTGGCGATGGCTGCCACACCATTTGATGTTTCTTCTTCTTCCTCATATTCATCATTGGATGAGAACTCTTCATGTGCTATCAAAGCAATGTTAGTTGACTTATTGTTGGTGGCATTCTTCTTGATGAAAGGCTTCTTAAAAGGTACATTTGACTTTTTCTTTAATATAAGTACACCACCATGATCTTCTCTATTCTCATATGGACATTCAGCAACAAAATGATAGCGGTCACCACAGTTGAAGCAAGTTCTCAATCTTGAAACATTCTCTTTCCTACCACTTGTGTTGCTTCTTTGTTGCATCTCCATCTTGGCTTTGGCGGGATCTTTCCAAAAGTTCCTTGCATAGAACGCCATATATTCACCATGAGCAACCTTCACATCTTCGGGGTGGCTAATAAGGACTTCATCACTTCCTTCTTCTTCCTGATACTCCACTACCTTGGCCTTCAAGGCAAGACTAACACCATTACTCATTCCAAGGGCATGAGCGCAGGCATCTTTGGCAGCAACCTTGAAGGCAGACATCTCTTTCATAACTTCATTGGAGGTCATGAGATGGTAGTTGTGTCTTCCTTGGAGACTCTTCAAGTCGGTGGGATTGAAGGGCATGAGCGCACTCACATACTTCCTTTTTATCCAAGAATCATCCACATGAGCGGCACCAACATTTCTAAAAGCGGTGGCAGTGGATTTGAGTCTTCGATACATGTATTCATGGTCCTCGCCATCCTTCATATAGAAGCCTTCATCTTCATTTCTCAAGGCATCATATCGATTTCTCCTCATGCTCTCATTTCCAACAAACAAATCAATGAGAGCATCCCAAAATCTTCCTTGGCAGTGTTGAGGTGTTCAATGTGAGGAAAATATTTTGGCCCCACACCAAGCTGAATCATGTGCAACGCAGTGGCATTGAGTTGACTATTGACCACTTCTCTTCTTGTCAAGTTGGTTGGATCCTCAATTTTGAGTCCTTCAATAATCTTCCACAAGTCAATGCAAGAGCTGCGTACATGTGATTTCATCAAAACTTGCCATTGAGCAAAAGAATTTGCATCTAGCATAGGTGGGTCACCTCTATTATTAATATGGGAATTATGGATCGTAGGGTCGGGAGAGTACCAACCAGGAACTGAATGGTGATCTTCCTTCCCATCGCCCTTTTTGGTGGAGGAGTTAGTGGCAATATTATCATCCCCCACTACTTCAACTGTTGGTTTAGCCGAAGCTTTCACCTTTGGAATCGGAGGGGGTTCCTCTTGAGAAGGAGGTGGTGAGGCTATCTTTTCCTTATAAAGTTGCTCAACTAGTTGACGCAACTATTGGATTTCATTTCCCAAGGAGGAGCTCAAGCTTGTTTCCAAATTCTTGAGATCCAGCATGGTCACCGAGGTGCTAGCCTCACCCCTCCATCCTCATCTTGGTTACCCATACACTCTTAGGCGGTTAAGCCCGAATAAAGAGCCGAGGCTCTGATACCAATTGAAAGGATCGTATGGGCACCCATAGGAGGGTGAATAGGTGCTACTTCAAATTTTACTCCTTTTCAATTTAGGGTTTGACACAAAAGGTAAATTATCTAGATATGCAACTAAGGTGAATTTACCTATATGTCACACTAGCACAACTAACTAAGCAAGAGCAAGATATAAGTAAAGTGCGGTAAATGATAGACGTAAGCGAAATTGAGCACGCGGGGACATAAGGATGATTTCCCGCAGTTCCTTCCTTTTGAAGGGAAGTACGCTTGCGTTTCAAGAGGGGGTGGTTTCAAACAACCAACGCCACAAAAGGCCTCCCTTGTTCTCCGGTGAACCTCACCCCAAAGGGATCGATTCACTCTTCCACTATACCGGTAACCTTTGAGGTGGAAACTGATACCTTTACAACAAGTTTGAGGCACACATCCAAAAATGAATTGGAGGCTCCCGAATGCAAGCAAGCTATCCCAACAATCAAAGACAAGCTTGTAAGAACCAAATCAAGGCCTAGGGTTTCCAATGAAACACTAGAGCAAGGGACCCTAAAGTGAATGAGGGGGAAATGAAGATCTCTTTGGTGAAGATGTAGATCAAGGCCTCCTCCTTCGATTGTCCAAAGATCAAGGACTTTGGGTGGTTGGAGAGGGAGATCTTGTTGATTTGGTGGCTGGCTTTAGAGTTCTTGAGGTTGGGGAACGAGCAGCTTCCAAAGGTAGAATAAGGGGGCCTTTATATAGGCCCCTAGGAAATGTAGTCATTGGAGTCACTTTACCCGGATTGTCTGGTAGGAACACCCCGGAAATTCCGGCCTAGGCCGGACACTCCGGTTGTTTCACCCCGGACACTCTAATCTGGAAGAGATTCTCCAAAGAATCCGGCAAGTGTCCGGGTGGTGTCTGATGAGGGCATCTGAATGGAAACGCTGCTGGCAAAAACCCGAGGAAACCCAGGGCCGGACATTCCGGCCTGCACCGACCGGACACTCCGGCTGGGCCGGATACTCCGGCCAATATCAGTCGGACAGTCCGGCAGAAACCTGTTCTGCACACAATAAAAGCCTAGAATCCTCTTATCCCTTTGAGGAGAAACAACAATATTATGCTGATAATATAAATATGCCCTGAAACATTTTAGCACACAATTAAGGCATCCTAGTGTTTTCAACAAACATAAAAACATATGAAGGGAAAAATGCCCTTTCAACTGGCATAAATGCCACATGATCAGGAAACCTTGATCATCTGTTGACCAATGAACCAGTGAATAGAGATTCACCAGGAACTCCTGGTTGTTTGTATATCACATGTGTATTGACGTTTCCTTTCAATACAATTATAACATGATACAAAACTTAATCATAAACTTTATGAAATATGATAATAATCCATATTATTATTTATCTCTAGGGCATATTTCCAACAGTCTCCCACTTGCACTAGAGTAGAAATAAACTAGATGCAATTGTTACTAATCATCGGCACCATATAACTTGGCACCTCTAATTATGCTCGCTCATGGAAGAGGCTGAGTCTTGGGTCAGGACTTTATAGCCCCATATCCTTTGCAACTTACTGATGTCACCTTAATTGACATTAATACTTTATCATCTCATGATAACCTCTTTATGTACGCATCATAGTTATGGCAACAAAGTGAGGTTGGATTCCAAGAGCCAGCGGTGACGTTAGATCAGCCAAAATGAGCATTCTGATGGGCACTGTTCCCTGGGACACACTCTATGCGAAAAGACGAACTAGTCCCGCCACAATAATATACATCACGTTAGATGGTACCCTTTTATTATAAATGTAGTTATTGAAACACTAGTGCACTATGTGCATTTTTTTATGTTTGTCACCTCGCTTCCTACTTGACTTTAGTCGGTATCATCGATGCAAGGATTTCCAATGTCCTTATAACATAACCCTTTACGCTTTAAGGTATGTCATCCTTCATTGACCTGAAAAACATGTCTACAGTTCTCATTGGACACTATGGACAAACTTAATGTTCAGTGATTTAAACTTTAATAACTTTCGAACATTTCTTCTTGGATCATATATTATGTTGAGTTCCTATCTTGGTTTCTAAGACAGAACCTATGTCTCAACATAGTGGATGATGACCATCCTTTTCTTTCTTTCAACCATTGATGTTGAACTTAGTGTCATTCCTAATTTGAATGACCAAGGACCATTCCTTAATTAATTCCTATTCCGAAACTATTTCAGAATCTCTTTTGGGAATACATTACAACATAATATTGTAATATACCTACTTTTAACCCTTATAAATCATTATTTATTAGTGCTTGTGCTTTTATTCTTAATTTGTCGAATACACACAAGAATTGAGCTCCCACTCAAAATATGTTCCCAACATATTCGAGTCTGAAACCTACATTGCTCCCACTCAAAATGTGTTTCCTACATATTTGAGTCTAAGACATTCATTGGTCCCACTCAAAATGTGTCATTCACATATTGCTTTAGGAAGACTTTTATAGATCCGACTCAATTTCATGCAAATTGCATATCTTCTCAATATTTTGAATAACTTCAAAATCTCTTGATCAATTTTTAAATTGAGAGTTTTCTTTTACGAGACACTAGTATTTTGCCAGTATCAAAATCCATTAGACTTCAGCACTTCTGAATCAAATTCTTTTGAATTTGCCCAATACATTATTCATGAAAAATCATGCTTTTGTCTTTCACCTTTTCCATCATGACCTTGCGATCCTTTGGAAAAATCAAGTAACCCCTTTATTTTACAAGATTTAGTAGCGCCTTACTTTCTTATCTTAAGTGAACTTTACTTCTAGGATTTCTCATAACTTCAGTTTACCATTATTTACTTTGTAGTTTGTAGGTATGCCATATTCTGATAACATGACAAGTGATTCATAAATGTCTCCATATAATTTGTGGGGTACATTTTATAATCCTACTTTATTTAGTAAAAACACTAATGTGAAAACACAATGATCATTATCATTGATCCTTTCCTTTATGAAGAGATGCGTTCTAGAACATGTTCCACTGCGCTTCTCAACACTTTGATGCAGGGTCATAAACCTTCATCATGTTTTTACTTCCATTCAAACAATATTCTTAAGAACATACCAAAATTTTAGCAATACTAGTTTTGCCTTTTTTTTGTTTTAGCAATGGATTTCATATTCAAAGATTTCACTGAATACTCTACAAGGATTTGTTCGTTATTTCTTTGGTAATATCAAATAACTCAAAAACTTCCACGACAATCCATACAAGATATGGTGTCGATCCCACGAATTTCAGATGGTTCACTTCATAATCTAAATGAGTGTTTGCTATTTTCAACTTATGGCCTTTACGCTAATACTATCACGCTTTGTTTGGTACCACCTATTCACCCACTCCAAATACCACTTTGTGATGCTTTGCACTTCGACGTGTCAATAATGCATTGCATTTCACAATTCCTTATGCCAATCTTATAACGTTGAATTTCATTACTATCGATCAAATCACAGTAATTGGATTCTCTTTTATTTTATACCCCTTGATGCTGAAATTCTTTGATCATATCAAATAGTTTCACGCTCATGTTTCCTTTGGTAAACTCTTTTACAAAGTTCAACAATTACAAAATGATAATTACCACTTGGTTGAAATAAGATACATCAAATATGTATTTTCCTTCAGTAATTCATCGAACACTTTGTATTCATTCAATACATGGTGTTTTAGTTATTCTACTGAACTTGGGAATTATTCATATGTGATAAGAAATCAAATGACTTTCAGATATTATCAACATAACTTTGAATTTCAAACAATGGTTTCATTCAAAAATGAACATATCATTAAGTTGGGTATTTTCAAGGCATTTTAATACTTCACAAATGTTCATGCATTATGAATTAGTTTCAGAACAAGGATAATTCACACATAACTGAACAACATATGAACGCAAACAGAAATCAAGCAGAACAACTGTTTGTTACAAGCTCATATGAATAACTGTCTCACGAAATGTGAGACACACTAAAGAAGTTCACAATCCATCGATTACAATAATCATCCAAAATGATAAACTAAATGATAAATGTCGAGGGAGAGTGCCGTTGGCCATCAACACGCAACGTCACCTTCTCTCCAGCAACCAGCTCTCATGCAGAAGAACCCATTTTCACAAAATAGGACAAGTATCAGATACTTTAATACTACAACAAGTGTTTGCAAGATTATAACATTTATAAAACTGTATATCATATATACCTTTGTCATTGATGACCTCTCCAGTAATGGGTTCAACCTTCACATTCCTGAAACGTCATATGAACTCATGGAAATCCTGTGTTTCCCCATCACCTCTCATGATGCAAGTCCTGGCATGTGCTTGGTAGCTCGGGAGAAGTGATCGCAGCAACACGCCTATTGCAAAATAGTCTGTCACCTAGTGATCCACGAAGTAAACAAGCCTCATGTACGCATCATGCATGCGCTCCAAGTGACTCTCTAGGCAAGCATTTTCCTCCATCTTTATGGAAAGGAAATCTCCCATCAGATCATGTTTCCACATGCACACTTGGTCCATGAACTCTGATCTAAGCTGATCCATCATTGTATGTGGGCCAAGATTACCCACAACTGGATGTAGTTTGTCTACCAATCCAAAAGCGCATTGTCACTGAAATGAAGGTGGACATCTCACGATGGTAATAGCAGTCTTCCCACTACTATGGGGTCTCATAGAAATATGGATATTCCAAGGCCATCTCGTAGCATATGTAGTTGACCAAGTCATTCTCACTAAGGAGGATATTCAGACGCACAACCCACTCAGGGAAGTTGGATCCATCAAGTTTGAGCTTTTCTCCATCTAACCAATCATCAACCTAGAAGGAAGCATCGGGGAGAACCATTTCTACATTTATAATTGCAAAAGGAATCCACTAAAATTACTATCCCCGAAAAGGTTTTGATACCTATTCACTACACCGCCCCCGATCGTCATGGCCGATGATATAGTTGCAAAGGTGGACACCGAAACATCGATCACATCATTCATGCGACGGCGATACAATTCGAGAGAGACAGACACCCCCCAAACCCACTTTATACGATGCAAGCCATATGTCAAGTGTGGACCAGTCTCGCGAATGAACGCGTAAAGTCGGTTGGGGGATGCTTCATCAAGCATTACTGCGGTATACACAAGTACATGTGGGAGGGTAACAACTAAAATATCAACGCCCACACGCTACATCACGTGTGTTCTACCCATACTAGCAATACTACACATAGGTCTAGCTCTGATACTGTAGGGTTCGCGCATGAAAACAATAAATTTTTCCTACACCAAGAACCCTAATGCCAGTATCTATCTATTAGTAATGTAGTAACATGAGGGGATTTTCACAAACTTACCCTTGAAGACCGAAAAGTGTTGTCAATTCTCAGGAGAGCATGGGTGATGTAGTCGTTCCGAAGCCAACCTCGGGTTCATGTTGAAGTCCTTTGGCTCCTGCGGCTCCGACGACTCCTAGTGCCCCAAGTGTTGCACCTCCGAGGGAGTTACACACGTCCGGTGCCTAATGATGAGTCCCGCTTCTGTGATCCAGCAACAATTGTGGAAGTAGATCTTCTGGATCTGAATCTCGTAGCACGACGGTGCTCCGCGGTGAAGAAGTCTCCCGTTCGCATGATCCTTACTTGGGACCACGGTCACTGGAGAGAGAGAGAGAGAGAGAGAGAGAGAGAGAGAGAGAGAGAGATAGAATATCAATTGGAGGTCTCCCCAAAAGAGAGGGAACCTTTATTGATTATTGGTGTACTTAATTTGTCAAAATACCTCACAATATATAGGGGAAACCCCCCCCCCCACACACACATAGTTAATTGCCTTAGCCACGTGGGATTAAATGAAGGAGAGGGGAGGAGCGGGGCTAGTTGTCGTTGGCCAGGGCCCAAGTGGGCCCCACACGAAGTCCCTTGGCCTAGCCGGCCACCCCCTCTCTCTTCCCATTTGGTATTCCCTCATGGGCCATTTTCCCTCTAGATTTTGGCCCAATTAGGTATTTGACCTTTTAATTCATTTTATTTTATTAAATAATTACAAATAAATGATAAAATCAATATTTAACATTTACTTACATATTATTCAATCCTCGTGGCTATGGAACTCCTTCCACCTCCACTACGAATATCCTTCGGAGTTACCGATACTCTTCCGGGTCTCTCTTTCTTTCTTTCGGTGATTCTACCGATACCAAAATGCTCTCTGAGCATCATCAAGCCCATAAGCGTGATACCCCATGGCTCGGGAATACTCTAGCCATGGTCGAGACCTTCTCATACCAATGATCATCAACGGGACCTGGATGCCCATGATGACCCATCTGCATTCCACGAATCTTTCGTCGCTGAACCATGAATGTCGTGTCATATTCCTTTTGTCTCTCGATACTTGCATTGTCCAAGGTCTGATAAATGACATCACCATGTCGTCTTCAATATCGTTACCGACAAATGTTATTTGACTCGTTCCAAAAAGTGATATCCCCGTGATCAAATCACACGTTGCGCAGCTATTGGATATAACTTCTCTGAGTGGGCCCTATAGTATCTTTCTATCACACGGATGGACAAATCCTGCTCTTGGCACATAATACCTTTACATGTTCCTCAAAATACCTGAACACACCTTTATGATCATCGCTCCCGCAAATGATGTTTGATGCTATCTAAGTATTCTTGGGTGATAGTGATTGATATGGCCTCACAGTCTAAGAAATAGGACACTAGGTTTATTCTAATCATCGTATCTTGAATTTTTTGACATGATTGGGTCACGATGCTTAGGTTGGGTATAGCTCGTCATCTCATTCTCGTAACGAGGTGAATCCATTGTAACCTGGCATAAATGCCACATGATTAGGAAACCTTGATCATCTGTTGACCAATGAACCAGTGACTAGAGATTCATCAGGAACTCCTGGTTGTTTGTATATCACACATGTATTGACGTTTCCTTTCAATACAGTTATAGCATGATACAAAACTTAATCATAAACTTTATGAAATATGATAATAATCCATATTATTATTTGTCTCTAGGGCATATTTCCAGCAATCTTGTATGGAGTTAGTGTGAGGCTTCCAAGCAGGGTGTGATGTTGTTGCTCGACGTGAGGCCATGTGAGGCGTCACAAGATGAAGTGCATGGTCTAGGTGATCTGGATTATGTGATATAGTTGATATGATAAGATCAAGGAAGAAATTGTTAGGAGTAATCTTGCCAATGTAGTTAGCTGGTAGAAGGAGCTAGCTTAGTCATGAATTATCCAAGGTATGTAGGAGAATTATAGAATTAGGAAAGTTCTAGAGTAAGATATTTAGGAGTATTATAAAATATCTAGAGTTTGTAGAGTATTCTAGAAGTACGTTGTAGTTTTGGATTGTGCCAAATGGCAACAATCCAAAGGGTCATGTACAAGTATAAATAGGGGTACCACCCCTCCCATGTAAGTAACCTTGGTACACTTAAGATATCGAATAAAGCTTCCTACTAGAAGAAGCCCTCTGTGTACTATATATGTGTGAAGCACATCAAGAGATATAGAGTTGTGAGTGCGAAGCTCATATCTTTAGAAGAGAGAGGGTTTCCTCGGTGAAAGCTAGTAACAAAGATCCAACAATCGTGTGGCCACCGCCAGTGGCGCAAACCCAAGCTAGGATTTAGTTCTATTTATTCTTATGTTTGTTTTATGCTTTTGTGGGCTCTCTATGTATAATTATTTTTAATGCAATGTTGAACAAAAAACCACTATGGTCTGTTGGGTGCTCACGCTGACATGGGAGGGCAGCTCATCCAAATCGGTCCTCCAAACGAACCAATTCGGTCCATCTCAGTGTCCAACATGCAGTAGCCCACTGGGTATGGCCTAAGGCCCGAAACACTAGAAAGTGTTGGTTCTACTAGGTACAAATGTCTTTTATGCCATCATGACTAGACTGTCTATGCAATTTTCATAACAATTTGTAGCTTTATATGAGCGTCGGTGATGCTATATGCTAATTTTTGTCTCTTGCCTTTGGTTACTAACAATCTATTCCTAACAATACATATTTTGATACAAACTGAGATAGTTTAAATTACACGTCATGGAAACAATGGGGAAAATCTTTGCCATAGTGGTTACTATATCGTGTGAACAATTCGGTCTATCAGCACGGTTTATATGTGTTTGCTCATTGTTCTCATGTTTTTTGTTATTTTGATGAAAATATGCATTGTTCCAATGAAGACTTGTTGTAGATCATACACGGGGCATATTGACGTGTGTCTAATCTTATTTACATATAGTACCATGTTGTAGATACATCACACTAATTGTTCTAACATTTTTGTAGGAAATAGTTTTCCAGGATCAATTGGATCATGTTGTAGTTTGCAATGTCTGCTATGAAGAAATTACTGTACCCTCAGTATAGCGTTGCGAGCCGAATGGTGATATGGCGAAGATTTTCATAGCCCTTCCTTCAACAGATTCATGCTCCTACTCATATCACTACTCTTTGTTATGTAAGAGCGTCTCCATCATATGGGCAGCCCCAATAGCGGATTCAATAGCCCTATTTGGATGTCGGCGGGGTTTTGGACTCACACCGGCCCGTCCAATATGGTGACGGTCATTTTCCATGCCAATAAAACAGCCAGCAATCCCTCATGCCATGTCAGACTTTGCCCATGGGCTAGGCTTGGCAGCCACACAAGGCGAGTGTTTCGCTCAAGCATAGTTCATATCGCCTGACCACGCCTCCTTCTCCCATGCCGTGAAATTACCCCAATGGGGTACCCCTTGCACATGATACATGAGCTATCCCATAATCAAAATGACAAGGCAAGCAGACAATGAGCATCTCAGCGATCTTTTTAATTGCTATTTGCATAGGTTTTTATTGAGGATGCTTCAGAGAGTGCTCATTATAGTTATGCTGCAAGTTTCCACCATGATTAGGCATGACTTAGGATAGCGGCCCAGGCGTTTCTCTAACACACATACAAAATCCATGATCTTACAAGTTCCCCTTTTATTTCACACCGTCGGGATCCATAAGCAAAAGAATCATGATATCAACAGAATATAAGTGCAATGTTGAAAGCATCCCCCATGATACATGGTTCTGCTAACTTCAACTTATAAAGCACAAGCATATACGCAACAAAGATGGACACAATGGTTCAAGTTTATTAAGTGCAAGAAAGTAAAGTGTGCCATCAAGTTCGTGAGAGCTTTAATCACCAGTTTTCACATAACAAGTTTAATTCGGAAGGTAGATAAAAACATGAATATACTTGGAATAGCAAATGCTCATAGGTAGGTATGGTGGACTATTTTGAATAACTTGGTTTTATTTGGAGTTGGATGCATGAGTGGAACTCATACTTGGTATGGAGGATAGCAAAATACTGGGAGCGACCAACTAAGAGAGCAATAATGGCCATAATCATGCAAAGCGACAAAAAATCATTAATTAAAGCATAAAGTGATATTACAAGTCGAAAAATAAAGGATCATAGAGGCTATGGTGACTTGGGATAGTCTTAACATGGTGTGAGCATGCGCCAAGTCAACCCAAATAAAGCATCAAAGGAGAATACCACAATACTATGCTTTAATATGCTAAAACAACACATGATTCTTTCAAGGCACATTAAGCAATCTCAATTGTTTATAACATGTCATGCTATAGCAAACATCACTAAGCATAAAGCCAAAACAATATCAAGCATGACATGATAAAGTCTAAGCCACAGATAAAGACAAGCTCCTTTTTACCACTTAAGCATGAACTTTTCCTACTCTTTTACAATCCAAACCAACTTATTTGAAAACTAATGTATGAATGAGGGGTCTAACCAATTTAATCAAGCAAACTAAGAAAACAAAAACCAAAAACAAAAACGAAGACGCTCCAAGAACAACACCACTGTGCATGAAACAATAAAAATGAAGTGTTTGGAAGAAACCTGAATTTTTATTGATGAAGAAGGGGATGCCTTGGGCATCCCCAATCTTTGACGCTTGTACTTCTTGGATATTTCTTGGGGTGACACGGGTGGCATCCCCAAGCTTGAGCTTTTGTCCATTCTTCATCTTATTCCATTACTCTTCCCAACACTTTAAAATTTCCTTCATACAAAACTTCACACAATCTTCATTAACAACATTAGTGCACTCAAGGTAATAAGTTTTTTTTTGTTCAGTTTCAACACAAGTAAAACTTTCATTGAAACACAAGCTACTGTAACACTTCCTTTAAAAAGTTCAAATGATCAAAGAGAAATCAAAAAGAAATAAATTAAGAGGCAAATGCAAATAATGGCAGAAATCTATCAAAACAGACCAGCAGGTAAAAACCAAATTTTCAAAGACCTTCTGTTGCTCAAATCGAAAAGTGTTGAACTAACGACAGTTGGATAAGAACCTGGGGCAGAAGCACAAAAATGACAGCTCAAACCGACGTACCGAGATTTTTCACGAATTTGTACAGCGAAGCACAAAAAACTGTTTCGGGATAACAACTTTCCCAAGCATTACTTCTCTCTCATTAGAGATTACTCTTGGCACAAAAACCACACAAAAATGATAAGGAGCGGTTATTATAGAGGTAATAACTTCCAAGACTCAACTAAAACTATTGGGTTATCTCTCAAGAAGTACTTTTCTTTAACGCCTTTAAGTTAGGCATGATAGTTTGAGAAGATGCTCACATAAGAAATATGAATTGAAGTAAAAGAGAGCATAAAGAAGCAAATTCAAAGCACATTTAAGTCTAACCCACTTCCTATGAAAAATAATCTTGTAAAGAAACAAGTCATGAAAGCACAAAGCAACAAGCATGGGAAAGCAAAATAAGTGCAACTTCAAAATTTTCAACATAAAGAGGGGAAACTTAATATTGTTGAGACACATAAAACCATGTTTCCCTCTCTCGTAATAACTTTCAGTAGCATCATGAATAAAATTAACAATATAACTATCACATAAAACATTCTTATCATGAGTCACATGCATAAAAGAATTAATACTCCGCACATAGACATAGTCATTCTTATTAATTGTAGTGGGAGAAAATTCAACAAAATAGCTATCATTATTATTCTCATCACCATAATCATCAAATATAGGAGGAATATTGTAATCATAATTAAATTTCTCCTCAATAGTAGGTGGACTGAAAATATCATATTCATCATTGTAATCATCATATATTGGAGGCATAGTATCATCAAAGTAAATTTTCTCCTCCATGCTTGGGAGACTAAAAAGATCATTTTCATCAAAACCAGCTTCCCCAAGCTTAGACTTTTCCATAGCATTAGCAATAATGGTGTTCAAAGAATTCATACTAATAACATTGCTATTAGCATGCAAATAAAGTTCCATAGGTTTTTTAATTTTCTCTTGAAACACTTCATGTCACAACTCAAGATAAATGTTATAAAGCTCTCTATTTTTGTTGTTGTTTTCCATTAAACCTAACTAGTGAAAACAAGAAACAAAAAGACAAAATTGTAGAATTTAAAGGAAATAAGTTCGAGCACTCACACACCAGCAACAGTGCTAGAAGATAGCTTAGTATCCAGAGGATGTGAGTATCTTTTACCTTACTTCCCCGACAACGGCGCTAGAAAAAAGCTTGATGTCTACACACTTCTATTCTTGTAGACAGTTGTTGGGCCACCAAGTGCAGAGGTTTGTAGAACAACAGCAAGTTTTCCCTTAAGTGGATTACCCAAGGTTTATCGAACTCAGGGAGGAAGTGGTCAAAGGTATCCCCTCTCAAGCAACCCTGCAATCAAGATACAAGAACTCTCTTGTGTCCCCAACACACCCAATACACTTGTCAGGTGTATAGGTGCACTAGTTCGGCGAAGAGATAGTGAAATACAAGTGGTATGTATATAAGACAACGGTGCCAGAAAATACTTTGAATGCCTGGAAGAGACTAAAGGCAAACTGAAATAAAGATGGCAGCAAGCAAACATGTAACAGATCTAGTTGCAAACGAAGTTTCAATGCTTAGAAACAAGGCCTAGGGATCATACTTTCACTAGTGAACACTCTCATATAAATATATTCTCTTTATGATACTACTCTGAACTACTCTCTGGTTGGACACTCTAATCCATGGGAGGGCTATAACAACACTCCTCAAAGTCCGCCTTTCCCATCTAGATAACCTCACACTGTCACCTTGAGCGCTAGATGGTTCCAACAAACACCACAATTTCATAGAGACATCCAACTCCAAATATAACTCATAACAATTATATGTAATCTCTAGCCTAGGTGCCACCATGGTGTGCAGGCTGTCACTTTCACATACATGGGGAGAGCAGAGATCTATTAAAGCACTTGAGTAGCAAGGTAGATCTACTTGATTACAAAGCTCATGATCACAATATGATGATGCATAGAGAGAGAGAGATGAACACATAGCTACCGGTAGAGCCCTTAGCCTCGAGGAAGAACTACTCCCTCATCATCATGGGAATCAACAACGGTGATGGAGATGGTGGTGGAGATCAATGGAGATGGCTCCGGGGGCACTTCCCCGTCCTGGTAGGGTGCCGGAATAGAGACTTTCTGTCCCTCGAATCTCCCCTTCGGTGGCGGTGGCGCTGTGAAACTTTTCATGGCTGGAGGCTGGATTCTTTAGGGTTTCTACATCGGAGGCGATATATAGGCAAAAGGGGAGGCCGAGGGGGTGCCCTAGGCGGCCACACCACCCCCTGGCGTGGGCCAGGCCTGGCCGCACGGCCAGGTGGTGTGGCCGGCCTCTGGCCCCTCTCCGTCTCATCTTCTGGCTCCGTGTCCCCCTCGGTGAAATATTGACTTTGGCTTTTGTCCCGTCCAATTCCGAGAATATTCATTTTCTAACTCTCTTGGAACCAAAAAACAGCAGAAAACAGGCAGCTGGCACTATGGCATCTTGTTAATAGGTTAGTCCAAGAAAGTGTATGAAAATACTCCAAAGTATGGACAAAACATAAGAAAGTAGATATAAAATAAGCACGGAACATCAAAAATTATAGATATGTTAGCAACGTATCAGTGGACTATACAAATGATAGGATAAACAACCCAACATTCTCCAGGCTTGCCACTGATCCCGAGGTCGAGCTCTGCCGCATGCACCAGCGCATGTCGGAGAAAGCTGTCTCTTTCGAAGGCGCCAACACCGGCATGCGGTTCTATGCATGTTCACAAAACAATGTAAGTAGTGTGCTATATGATGATTGATTCTTCTCCCAATTTATGAAATGTGTTGAAAGTGTGAATTTTGTTCAATTTGTTTACAATTTATATGTGTAAGTTGCGATAAATTGTCGCTTTATACGCTAGGATGATCCGAAGTGGCCTATACCCCTGCAAAATGCACTATCTATTTTGTGGGGCATGTATGAGAAGAGCGACAATGCTAGAATAGATGAAAAAGATTCAAAATGCTGAGTTGACGAAGAATTGGTATGAAGAGAAGACTAAGGTGTAAGCAAATAAACTACATTGTTAGCATATTTGAAGAAGTTTATGGATACCAGCGAGAGCTATGTGTTGGAGCCAAATATGGCAACATCGAAGAAGAATTGTGAGAAAGAAATGGGATTGAGTTAGCCAAGATGGAGAAGGAGAAGAACATGATATTTGAGGAGAAGAAGAAGAAGAAGAAGAAGAAGAAGAAGAAGAAGAAGAAGTGGGATGAGGAAAAGAAAGAACTCAAGGAGGAGAAGAAAAGGCAGGAATACATGTTGTTTGATCTTATGAAAGCAAGTGGAGGAACAAGGAAAAGACAAGGAGGATCAAACATATTTATGATGAGGAAGAGTGACATGTGGCACTTGTTAAGCATGTGTGGCTCAAAAGAATTACCCTTTTATAGATCCAGATTTAATTTATTTGCAACCTTGTATGATTATGTATTTTGTTTGGTAAACTATGTTGTTCATGTTTTAGACAAAATATTGTGTGCATTTGAAAATTACAAATTAAAACCTATCAGGCTATCGGGGTTTGTAGGTTTGATCAGCCGGTCTCGGTAGCACGTCACCTGTAGGTAGCACGTCACCTATTGCCTACGGGTCCAATGACACCCTACAGGCGCGGTTGTCTAAGATTTGAGCAAAATTGTTCAAATCCTCACGCGAAGACAAAATGTTATCTTCAGTGTTACAAATCACCTGCAGCCTCACCGTGCCTGAATGTTCTTCTAAATGAATGTGCCAAAGCTACAAGTAATCAGCTTCCGTAGCATAGTTCAGGAGCTCGCTTATGCGGTTATGGATTTTGGATGAGCAGGTAAACATGAGAACTTCAGATCAACTCCAACAGGCGCGGTGAACGAGCCGCGCGCTAAAATAACCGCCCGTTTACAGCGTCAAAACCCCCGCGCGCGTCTCCAGCAGCTGCTATATTTTCCCGCGCGCCCTTCTTCGCATCTTTTCTTTGCCACGCTGCTGAGCGCACGCGGGATAAAACGCGCGCCACGCGCAAAGCCAACCGCCCACCGCTTCAGCGCGCCACTTTCCCCTTCCCATTCGCATCCCTTTCTACACCTCACTCGTGCAGCGCCCGCGTCGCCCCCGCGCCCCAGCACCTCGTGCCAGCGCTGCCATGCCACCACGCTGGGGAAACTCCGGGTATCGCGGTGTACGCGCGCCCCCGAACGACACCTTCTACGTGGAGATCAGGTTCGGCGACGAGCGCAATTGCCTCGGCACATTCGAGACCGTGCATGAGGCGGCGCGTGCCTACGACGCCGTGGCGTGGCGTGCGCGTGGATGAATTTCTAGGACGTATGTACGCGCGAGTAGGCCGAGACGCTCGCGCCGACGCCTCGCCTCGTGAAGAAGGAGGAGCGCCGCCTGCTCGTTGTCGAGCGTGACGAGCGCCTGCGGCAGGAGTGGTGCCGCCATTTCCCCGAGGACGTCGAGGCGCAACACAAGCACGGTGACGAGCAAGCCGCAAACAGGGCATCGCTAAGGGCGGCGAAGCACGAGGACCGCCTCGAGCGCCGGGTAGACAAGGCATGGAGGCGCGCCTTCATCGAGGCGCAGATGGCCGGGCCGACGACCATCTCCGATGATGATCCCCGTTGGGAGGATTATTGGTCGTCGACGCCGGTGTCCGACACGACACCGGCCTCGTCCGATGATGAGAGCAACTAGGACTAGGTTCTAGTAGTAGTTTCTAGTTTTTTTCATGTTCTATATAATATATTTTCGTCTAATTTTTAGATCCATTTTCTGTCATGTTTATTTGCGCGCTCCAATTTAGCGCGCCTGTTGGAAGGGCTTGAGCTGCAAATTTAGCGTGCACGTTTGGCGCCTCTGTATGAGGAGATTCGCGCGCGCGCTGCGCTGCATATGCATTTTACAGCGCCAAAATTTGCATTCTGTGTTGGAGTTGCTCTTACAGCACTGCCAATGTTCTGTCATGTGTATGACTTCTTCTTTCGGGAGAAACAACAAGCTCTCCCATCTTTGAACAATTTAGCTCTTGAAGGGTCTGTAGGTGTAGCTTGTTCTAATGCAGTGACCAGGGGTAGAGCAGAGCTTTCTTTGCCGTTTCCCTTTTGCAGGGACTCGGAGAGACTCGGATACAGTATTTAACTATGTGTCGTGTCTGGGCACAGCTGGACATCCGCCACCTGCTGCCATTATGCTTGCCGCAGAGCAGTTCGGCACACTCATTTCTTGAGGCTGCTTTTCTTTGGAGCTTTTTTTAGGCTACTATACTACTTTTGCTATGCTAGGTGCTGATATAAATGCGGAGAGTAGGGTTAATTAGGTCCTGCGTGTGTTTGGTTCAAACTGATGGCTGCAGCTTGGGTTGCTGATTGAGAGATCATAGTAGGTAATCATGTATTGATTATTTGGTGATCTTGTGACTTTGATGCAGCAGGCTGCCATGCGTCGAGTAGTTCTGATGCAGGACAGTTGTGTTCTTCCAAACCAGCATCGGGCCATCTTTTTCTTCAGAATCTGCATTCTGCTGGCTGACAGGAACATGTTCGTTAAATAAACAGCACCCTGCGTCGTGATGGGTGCAGATTACGAGATATTACCCCGTATCTAGGTTAGCATCCCAATGCGTGGGCCTAGATCAAGAAGCCATTGTCCCTTTCATCGCCGTATCATTTGCGTGTAGGAGTATGAATAAGAGAGGTGCTCTGGCGATCGTCCCAAAACTGAACCACGGAGGAGCAGTATACTATCAGGGCACTAAAACAGAACATTTTTTCTGTAGCCCGGATTTATATTTATATTTTGCAACCGAAAAATAACATACTGTAGTAGAAGGTAGAGAGAGAGCTCTGTACAATGGATACCACCGCCTCCTCGATCGGCAGGAAATGACGGACGAGCTGGCTGGCTGTCACCTCTTCCAGCTCCGGCTCCGCGCGAGGGGGCCCATGCCGCCGACGACCCACGTCTCCTTTGCGATGTCAATGGACAGCTTCAGGAAATCCGGCGCCGTTCTCATGAACACCAGATCATCGTCCCTGCCATCCTCCGCGCCTCCCTTCTCCTCGCCGGCCGGTGGCTCCTCTCCTCCTTTCCTTGCCAGGCCCTTCGCCGGCGCCGACCGACACCGCATTAGGAGAAGCGCGTTTGCCGGCGGCACGGACGAAGGTTTGTGACAGTCGTCGTCCGCTTCCCTGCTCGTCCGCTCGCCTTCGTCGTCGTCGTCGTGGACTCTGGAGTCCTGCGACTGGGGTTCTTGGCTGCCTTCCAGCACCATGAGCCACTTGGAGAAAACGCTCGCGGCGGCGACCGACTCGCGTCCGCCGTGCTCTCCCGCGTCATCGTCGTCGTCCGTCGATGAGTCCACCGCGGCGTGGAGCGAGGTCCCGAAGCAGCGTGCCTTGTGCCGGAGGCTCCGGAGCGCGCCACCGAGGAAGGGCAGCGCGTCCCGCCTGATCCCGAAGGCGAGCCAGCTCGCCTTCTTCCTCTGCTCCTGCAGCCTCTCCATCTCCTCCGCCACGGTGTTCCACCTCCTCTCGCTGCCGCCTCTGCACCTGCCGTGCTTCTCCGCCGCCGCCGGCCTCAGCTTCCTCGGCCGGACGACCTTGATCTGCCCGGCGCACGTCACCTTGGGCGACTGCGGCTCGTCGTCGCCCTCCACGCTCTGCTTCGCCTTCGAAGAACCGCGGAACAGCGGGCTGCTGCCACGCCCACGCCCTCCCGGTCCGCCGCCACCAGGAGGTCCAGAGCGCGCGGGCGGGAGCTGGAGCTGCCTCCGGCGCGCGGCCACCGCCCTGTCCAGCGTCGCCCGGGACGGGCTGCACATCGGCTTTGGCATCAGCGCCAGGTGCTGCCGCGCAGGGAAGCAGACGAGCAGGTCGGTCGGCGCCGTCGCCGCTCCCGCCTTGCCCTGCTTCTTCATTGCTCCGGCCGGCTCTCTCCGCAGGTAGCTTTAGGGGAACGGGAGGAGCAGCGCGCTTTAAAAGAAAAGAAAGCGCGCCGACGGGGGAGGGCTCCGCCTTTGCGGTCGCTTTTGCTGGTACCTACGCCTCCAGATTTGTTTAGCCACTCTGTCATTTTCTCTCTTTCTGCATCGATCGATGTCTCGTTTTCAGTCTTCTCCTTTCCGCTCCCCGATCCGTCTCTGTTGTTCCTTAATCTGGGACTGAATCGCCAGAGGCACTGGCAAGCAGGCAGGCAGCATGGCACAGAATATTACTGCCATGGCATGCAGTTTGTGTCTCGGTTTCATGGGAATTCCATTTGTGTTCTTGCCCCTGCCCGTCACTCATGTCAACACTGGTCAATCTTTGCAAAATACTAATATTGTTTGAAACGCAGTGCACTCTCCAAGAACATGAGAGATTATCTCTATAAAATGCGGATGTTAATAGTACTAAAATTTATCACTGAAACTATATACTCCCTCCACCCGGAACGCATAGATACATTGCATATCAAGACAAATTTGCAACACGAAAAGTTTTATCATACTAGCTTGACTGCCTTCTAAGATGACGTGTTGTACCAGTACCACTACTACACCAAGAAACGGTACTATGGTTAGTTTCGTCATTCGTGGTGCTTTACCTGATCCGCCGACAGGTTGATGAAACGAAATGTGTTTTTGGCGGGCACAGTCGTGCCTGCACTTTGCTTTCTCCGTTATTATTATCACTTTATTAGACAAGTGTTCATCTCTTCACCGTACGCCTTTCTGCACCATAACACGTCCCTTTCTGTTTTAAACTCAACACCTAATCCTACAGAGCTCCAGTGCGTAGAGATTGAGAGGAGGAGATCCTCTTTAATTTTTTTTTTAAGTGTATAAGAGGTTACAGAATTCCACTCTATTGAAATTGTGACAGTTTTATTGCTTCTTTCCCCACATTGTTGTTTCTTCGTGTGGACAATCTCCCTCCTTTTTCGTCCAAGTCTTGCTTCATCAAGTTACTTGCTCTGTCAAGACGCAACATCACCTAAATTTTTTGCATCACATCGAATCGTGCAGGTTGAATCACCTCCCCCATCCAATTTCATAAGTACCATCAGGACTCAGGAGGTTGATGAACTGGAAACTTGGTGTGGTTCTATTTAATAAGTTATCTTACACACTTTAGTACTGTCTACGTGGTGGGTGTGCAGCTAAGCACATCGCTAGATGAGTAAAAGAAGCATGAACTGCCCAGCTTTTTGCATGCCCCGTTTAACCTCAACTGATCTGTCAAAATGAAAACCTTACCAAATCAACCTTCAATGTGGAATCCCATCAACCTTTTAGTTTATTGCAATTATAAAATAATGCTACCTGCAGGGATCATCGAAAAGGACTGGTAGGCAATCTAAATATAATACGGCAATCGTGCAAACGGCCGTGCGGTTTGCTGATGCAACCTACAGGCCGGTCCGTGATCAGTGGTTTAGGTAAAGCCTTTTTGTTGCTACTGTACAGTTGTTAAACACCAAGTGGAGTGGTACTATTGCAGTTGTAGTATAGTGCAACGTAAAGGCAGCGCACCCCAAATTTTAATGCAGGCACCAGCTGGGTGATGGAGAGTTGCTCGGAATCGATTAGCTCGATCGACCGCCTCGGTTTATTAAACAGGCGCACCTTAACAATGCTACTGCAAGTCTGCTCAACTGCTGCATCACAGGAGCACCTAGCGACCTTGTGAATGGTCTCCTTGCTCTCAAGTCTCAACCATAATATTTTTTTAAAGTACTCCACCTTGAAGGAAGCAAATTATGCAACAGACTTGCTTCGCCACAGAATTATCGTAGATCTATAAGCATATTAAAACTTGGAGAGTCAAATTACAATAAATTTGATGTTCTAACACTGAACTGAAATTTAAATAGTATCCCTCTGGTCCATATTAATGGTCTCAACTTGTCTAGATACTAACTAGATACGTACAAATCTAGATAAAGTTGAGATCATTAATATGGACTAGAGCGAGTAGAACAAAGCGACTGAATTTAACGGTTCATGGAAGCCCACCGGAGGGCCGGGCTGGGAGACACCTAGCGATTATTGGATTAATAACTGTCAATTAACGGTTTACCGTAGTAATGCAGTACAAGAAAAATCGCGCAGGATGTAAACACATGACAATATGATTTACTCCGAGTTCTCGCCTTCTCGGCGACTCAAGCCCCTTTTTCCTCCATGCCGGTGTCACTCCAGGCTCCGGGGGGCTGGCTTGGGCGGCCCTCCTCCGGCGGCGGTGGTGGTTGGCGGCGGCAGTGACCCAGGTCGCTCGGTTCAGACCATCTCGGTCTTGTTCCAGGGGTACTTTGGGTGGCTGCTGTGGTGTGGTGGGTCAACTTCGCTCTCCTCGGTCGGAGACCAGCGTGCCTCCCGCGGTGGTTCCTGCACGTGCTCGTCTCTCTCATCAGGGGAATGGTCTTTGGCTAGGGTGAAAACCTTGCTCGGACGGGGCGTCCGATGCCAACCACAGCGACGCGTGCAGGTGCCGCTCCCTTCTTAGAGGCGTGGTTTTTGGCCTGACCATTCCTGCCCTCGGTGCCGGGCGAAACCTTGTTCTGGTTTTGCTGGACCGGGCAGCAGCGGTGCATCGGCGTCGTGCCCTTCTTGAAGGCGCTGCCCAGGCTACGAGGGCTAGTGGCTTTTGTAGATGAGGGTGTCGCCAGTCTCACCTGCGAGGCTTGTGTCGGCTGCTCCTCAAGGTGTGAGGCTCCGGGGCGCAATGTACGCCATCATCAACGCTCTAAAGTCGATTCTTCTCTTTGTTCGACCAGACCCTGCCACTCGGTCGCTTCTTGCCGACTCTTCTAGGTGTTTGAGTAGTGGTATGTTGGTCTGGACTGTTGGGGATCGGTGCAGAAAACAAAAAAATTTCTACGATGGAACCCCAAAACTTTCCTAAGATCTATCTATGTAGTAATGCGGTAACGGTCGATGCGTAGAGAATACATACCCTTGTAGACTGTACGCGGTTAACGTTCCGCGGGGAACGTGGTTGAGGTAGTCGTACTCGAAGTCGACCTCAAGGTCGCGAAGCTCCTCGCATGTCACCCCTTGCTCCTTCTTGATCTTCATCATCTTCATCGTGCAACAGCTCCAGCTCACGACATTCTAGCGCCCCAAGTGTTGCGCCTCGTGTCTTCGTACACATCCGGTGCACGATGAGACCTCCGGCTCCCCGATCCCGCCGGGAGTGCGGAAGTTGATATCCGGCTAGGAATCCCTGCAGCGCAACGGCGTACTGCAGGTGTGCCTCGATCGCACAGCCTAGACTTGGGGCCATGGTCACGAGGTATAGAGAGAGGGAGGAGGAGAAAGTCAACCAAAGGACTTCTCCAATTGTTGGTGTTTTTCATCCCACCCATGGGCACCCCTTTATATAGGGGGGGGGGGGTGTGCTCTCCCCTTTGGGTTTCCCATGTGGGACTATTCAAGGGAGAGGGGGAGGCGCATGGGCCTCATGGGCCGTCGGCCAGGGGTGGGCCCCACCCCGCGCATATCCCTAGGCTGGCCGGGTGGGCCCCCTTGAGGCGCCAGGGCCTTGGCCCTTCCCTCCTCCGGTTTTCCCTCACGGGCTCTATTCCCTAAGAAGTTTGGCCCATTAGTGGAATAACCCTTCAAATTAGATTTTAATATTATATTTAATATTAATTACACTAATTAATATGTAAATACATATTACAAAATCCATCTTGACCTAGAACACCTTTCGGTTCCCTTTCGATTTCCTTCAAACGACTTCAGATCTTTCCCGGAATGATTCCGGTCCTTTATTCTTTCTCCGAACAGCTTCAGATCTCTCTGCGGAACAATTCCGGCTTTCTCTCTCTCTACTGTGATTCCATCTTACGAATGATCGCTCTCATCGTACCCTTAAGTGTATCCTCTCACAGCTCGGGAATGCTCTAGACATGATCTGTATCAATGATCAACAGAGGGACCAGGGATGTCCATGTGACCCCTATGCATTCCTGATGACAATGTCGTTTGAACCGTCTAAATGTAGCATCCTCTTCCTTTTGTTTCTCGATACAACTTGTCCGAGATCCGATCACTGGTATCCCATACCTTTGTTCAATCTCGTTCACAACAAGTTATGTTTTCTTGTTACCGTGATATTACATCCCCGTGACCTAGTCACATGTTGCAACATTTATAGATGTAATCTCACCAAGTCGGTCGTATGTATATTTACCCGTCATGTGGTGAACAAATCCCGGTCTTGCAGTCACATGTCATCTACTGTTTCTTCGGAATACCCAACGTACACCTTTATGGCCATCGCATTACCAGATGACGGTTGATGCAGTCTAAGCAGCCTAGGGAAACAGTGAGTAATATGAGCTCACGGTCTAAGGAGAAGGAGTCTAGGTATAGCTATTGCAATAATGAACTATATGACTTGATCGTGTTGCAATCCTTCGAGGAATGTCCAACCACATCATTCTCCAATGATATGATCTCGTTGTCATTCGGCATAAATGCCCATGATCTTGAAACCCAGATCATCTTCGTAGCCAACGAACTAGTATGAATAGAGGCTACTAGGGACTTGGTTGTTTCATACCACACCTGTACCAATGTTTCTACTTGGCACAGTTATAGCACAATATGAAACTATTATAAACTAATTGAGATATGACAATAAAAACCTATTTATTATTTGCCTCTAGGGCATATCTCCTTCAGTCTCCCACTTGCACTAGAGTACAAATAAACTAGCTTGCATTTTACTCATATAAACCATATACCATATGTGTTTACAGATCATGCATGCTCATGGGAAACGTCATGTCCATGTTCTGTTTTACCAGATCATTATGTCTTTTGCAAATCATTAGTGTCTTCCTAACTTTGACATTCACACCATTATCGTATAATGGGTCAAAGTATTTGTTTGGCAACAAAGTGAGACTTTTGTTTCTAGTGTTTAAGATGATGGTTGTTTTCACTGTTGTCATCTAAACTTCGAAACACACTTTGCTATCCTTTGTGTATATACTATAGTCATGGCAGCAGAATGAGGCCGGATTCTAGGAGCTTATAGTGACGTTAGATCAACCTCGAGGGCTTTCTCATGGGCACTGGGCCCTGGGACACATCATTCTACGTTAAAAGCGAACTAGCCCCAGCACAACATTGTACATCACATCAGATGGAGCTTTTATACTTCTATATCTATGTAGATCCTAGTGCATGAAATGCAATTATGCCACTTACATTGCTTCTTGTCATTTAAGTACAAAGCTCAATTCTGGTTCAGTGATCAACTCAGGAATCACTTAAAGACATGTTCTTACTGTTAAGACTTTGTCCTACCAACCAGAACCTCGGGTTACTTTATGTCGAGTATACAACATGGTTATATGGAAGAACCTATGACTGAGGCATAGGAGATGAATTGCATCTCTTTCTTTCAACCATAGTTGCAATACTAACTCAATGCTTCATACAGTAAGAACAACTTTCTCACCTTGTTCCATTCTGAGCTACTCCAGAATCTTGATTAGGACATTCTAAACATCTTTCAGAATCAAGTCCAGGAAGCATTCAACATCCAGTGTTTATTAAACTTACTAATCTATCTCGATAGATCTCTTGTTTAATAACTTCAAATTCATCCTTATTTATCTAACTTAATTATTATTAACACCAATCACATCATTCACATATGTTGTTCACATATCCCAGAATGATTTCATGCTCCCACTCAAATGTGACATTCATGTTTGAGATCCAGGGATTTCACTTAGCTCCCACTCAAAATATGTCAGCTACATATTATGAATTAGCCAAGCTAATTTGCTCCCATTCAAATCTAGGTCCTCTCAATCATCTTGGACATTCCAAAATTCTTTGATCATTATCAATTTGAGAATTCCAATTACGAGACTTCAATATCCATATATTTCTAGTGTAAATCCAAAATACTTAAGCATCACTACCATTGTAGTCAACTCCTTGAATTTGTCCAAACTTGTGAAAAATGTTGCTTTTGTTATTCATTAAGTTTCATTTCCTTCTTATGACTTTGCAGTCATTCAGAAGTATCAAGTAAACTTCTTTACTTTAATAAGATCAAGTAACATGTTACTTTGCAATCTTAAATGTAACTTAATATAGGATTTTATGACTCCTAGTCATTTCTCGCACTCAGGTCCATCATGCTTCTTTGTAATTTGTAGGTATGTCTTGTTCAAAACATGACAAGTGAATCAATAATACAATTCCACAAACTTGTAGAATATATAGTTGAATCCTACTTTCTTTAGTAAAAGTATTCACTGAAATTTTATGATCATTATCATTGGTTTCTCCTCTATTTGCAGAGTTTGGTTTCACGAAACAAATTCCGCTGCGCCACTCAACAATTCGTAGGTAAGGTCAAATACCTCTCTTCCACTCGTATCTTCATCAAGACAAATTAACTTTGGACAACAACAGGTTTGCCCCTTTGTGGAACATGCATTCATAGTTTCGTAAGAATGCTCTATAAAGACTTGTTTATTCGCCACGACTTCGACTTATCGAAATCTCTAGAAACTCGAACTTGCCATAACACTTATGGTGGTGTTTCCACGAATCTTTTAGATGTTCCTTTGTATTTCAAATGAGTGTTTGCTTATATTGATCTTTAACTCTAAATGACAACTATAACCCTATAAGAGATGATATTATACCATATGTATCTTAATACATAATGATTATGATGTTTAGACACTTCAACAAAGTTTGAATTCATCAAATTGTCATAATTTTGTGAAACATCTTTCACAAGTTCCTTTTATGCTAAACTTAACTTGAAGACTTTAGTCATGTCGATCAAATCGAAGAGACTTCGTATTCTTGTTAATTTCATTATCCTCTTTAGTTATGAACTCATTTGAACAATTCAAATTATTTCAAACTTCATGTTTCATTGAGTAAATACGCTTATTCACTTAAGTCCACAATAAATGATTTCCACTACTTGTTGAAAATGTGATACATCATTATGTATAAGTTTCAACATTTCTTCGCATATCACCGTTTTACCAGAATGCGGAGTTTTAGTCATTCTGCCCAAGAGACATGGTTTTGCAAAGTCTCTAGATTAAGCATCTAGGACCCCGATCTTTCATAAAGAACCTGCAATAACCAAAATGACTTAAACTGTAGTGTCTTTTCATTATCAAACTTTGGATATCTTTTAGCATTCTAATCCTTTTATAAATGTTTAAACTATTATCACATAGTGATGAGAATAACTTGTTTGTAATCGTAATGTGACCATAAGGTATTGTTCATAAGAATAGTACAAACTAGTTTGTAACTTGTTCATATGAACAATCGTCTTGCCAAAAGCAAGACATACATACAAGGATTACAAATTATATTTAAGTCCACTAATCCAAATGATAAACTTTGAGGAAAGAGGTGATGTCGGCCATCAACTGATTTGCATGTCGTCATCAAGTCACATTGCCTCACATCAAGCAATTCTCAAGCAGATCCTCCTATTTTCACAAAACGGGACAAGTATCAAATACTTTGCAAACTACAATGAGTTTTGCAAGAACCACATTTATAATTTTGTATATCTAACATATACCTTTTCCATCCATGACCTCCATTTGCAATCAAGCCCTTCTAAGAGTTCTCAACTCTAATGCAAGATCACTAAGTGTTTTTCCAAACATTCTCTTTTCATCCATGATAGAGGAAAACCCATCCAATGGCTCATACTCTATGTGCCTCATTCTGTAGAATACAAAATGTAGCCCAACTCTCCATCGAATGGAGAACAGCTTATTGGATGATTATGGAGAAAACATAAACATTCTGGAGTCATCGAATTGTCTCCTAATGGTTATTGTATCAAGAAGAGAAGATCACCTTTTACGAGGATATCCCTCAGGCGTGGGTATTAATCTATGAAGTTGGACCCTTTTGCTAAGTTCCATATTAAGCAATATATTCCCATGGTCACAAAGGACCTCAATGGGATAGGCTAAGATCTACTAAGATATTTGCAAACAGACATCTAGACTAGGTTTATAATAAGAGATCAATTTATAATTGGTCTCCACTAAAATTTTCATCCCCTGGACAATTTTAGTGATCGCATGATCCCTATCCTCTGCACCTTCCCCATGTTACACAGCCATCAGTGCATTATCAAAGGTAGACATTCACTAATGCCAATCACATCATCCATGTGACTCATGCTCGATCTTTCGATCTCTTGTGTTCCGAGGCCACGCTTATGTGGCGTGCTAGGCTTGCCAAATCTAACTTGTGTGTATTCGCTGTGCAACATGGCTTACATCCACTGTATGCGAACGTAGATATGTCTGATACCTAGGCCTGTAACCCTGGATCGCCTCATACCGAAGAACTTTCTTGGTGGTGCACACACAAGGGAAACACAGAACATTGGAATTCAATAGGGATTATATTATTTGCTACCGTTGAGTATCTAAATACTAGCACACAATAAGGTGTAAAAACTGGTATCAACATCATATGTATAATGTGATATGATATGGTCTTTCTTGCGCCTTGATCTCCATCGAGCGCTCCGGCATGATCTCCATCTTGCCCTTGGTTTGACGCCAAGTCCACGACGCCTCCACTAGGTCGTTCATCGGAACGATGACTATTACTATACTACTTAGTAACAGAAAAGTAAACTACTTTACCTTCGTAACGACCAATGCCATATCATAATCACATGCCCCCTGCAAAATAAAGTTAGACGCCTCAACTTTATCTATTGAAAGTTTTACGTGGTTGTTAGGGCTTTCGCAATAGAACCGTTTCTAAACTACGAACTTTCCAACCACAACATGGATCCGACAGTTGTCTCTACTATACCCCTTTCGAGGCCCTCCGTTGTAAATGCTATATCAACTATTGAATGAGCGACAGACACCCGCTAGCCACTTATACGGTACAAGCCGTATGTTGAGCGTGGAACCAGTCTCGCGTACGAATACGCGTAAGGTCGGTCCAGGGCGCTTCATCAAACAATACCACGATATAAGTAAGTACACGTTAGAGGGTAACAACTAAGGGATCAATGCCCGCACAAAACTTGTGCGTACTGGCCGTACATCACTCCTATGCATAGATCGGCTCTGATACCACTATTGGGGATCGGTGCAGAAAACAAAAAAATTCCTACGATGGAACCCCATAACTTGCCTAGGATCTATCTATGTAGTAATGCGGTAACGGCCGATGCGTAGAGAATACATACCCTTGTAGACCATACGCGGTTAACGTTCCCGGGGAACGTGGTTGATGTAGTCGTACTCGAAGTCGACCTCAAGGTTGCGAAGCTCCTCGCAGGTCACCCCTGCTCCTTCTTGATCTTCATCATCTTTATCGTGCAACAGCTTCGGCTCATGACATTCTAGCGCCCCAAGTGTTGCGCCTCATGTCTTCGTACACATCCGGTGCACGATGAGACCTCCGGCTCCCCGATCCCGCCGGGAGTGCGGAAGTTGATACCCGGCTAGGATCCCTGCAATGCAATGGCGTACTGCAGGTGTGCCTCGATCGCACAGGCCAGACTTGGGGCCATGGTCACGAAGTATAGAGAGAGGGAGGAGGAGAAAGTCAACCAAAGGACTTCTCCAATTGTTGGTGTTTTTCATCCCACCCATGGGCACCCCTTTATATAGGGGGAGGGGGTATGCTCTCCCCTTTGGGTTTCCCATGTGGGACTATTCAAGGGAGAGGGGGGAGACACATGGGCCTCATGGGCCGCCGGCCAGGGGTGGGCCCCACCCCGCGCACATCCCTCGGCTGGCCGGATGGGCCCCCTTGAGGCGCCTGGGCCTTGGCCCTTCCCTCCTCCGGTTTTCCCTCATGGGCTCTATTCCCTAGGAAGTTTGGCCCATTAGTGGAATAACCCTTCAAATTAGATTTTAATATTATATTTAATATTAATTACACTAATTAATATGTAAATACATATTAAAAAATCCATCTTGACCCGAAACACCTTTCGGTTCCCTTTCGATTTCCTCCGAACGACTTCGGATCTTTCTCGAAATGATTCCGGTCCTTTATTCTTTCTTCGAACAGCTTCAGATCTCTCTGCGGAACAATTCTGGCTTTCTCTTTCTCTACTGTGACTCCATCTTACGAATGATCGCTCTCATCGTACCCTTAAGTGTATCTTCTCACAGCTCGGGAATGCTCTAGACATGATCTGTATCAATGATCAACAGAGGGACCAGGGAAGTCCATGTGACCCCTATGCATTCCTGATGACAATGTCGTTTGAACCGTCTAAATGTAGCATCCTCTTCCTTTTGTTTCTTGATACAACTTGTCCGAGATCTGATCACTGGTATCCCATACCTTTGTTCAATCTCATTCACAACAAGTTATGTTTTTTGTTACTGTGATATTACATCCCCGTGACCTAGTCACATGTTGCAACATTTATAGATGTAATCTCACCAAGTCGGCCGTATGTATCTTTACCCATCATGTGGGTGAACAAATCCCGGTCTTGCAGTCACATGTCATCTACTGTTCCTTCGGAATACCCAACGTACACCTTTATGGCCACCGCATTACCATATGACGGTTGATGCAGTGTAAGCAGCCTAGGGAAACAGTGAGTAATATGAGCTCACGGTCTAAGGAGAAGGAGTCTAAGTATAGTTGTTGCAACAATGAACTATATGACTTGATCGTGTTGCAATCCTTCGAGGAATGTCCAACCACATCATTCTCCAATGATATGATCTCGTTGTCAGTCGGCATAAATGCCCATGATCTTGAAACCCAGATCATCTTCGTGACCAACGAACTAGTATGAATAGAGGCTACTAGGGACTTGGTTGTTTCATAGCACACCTGTACCAATGTTTCTACTTGGCACAGTTATAGCACAATATGAAACTATTATAAACTAATTGAGATATGACAATAAAAACCTATTTATTATTTGCCTCTAGGGCATATCTCCTTCATGGACTATCTCGGAGTGTCAGTCGTGCTGCGGTAGTGTGTGATGTTGGTTGTGATACGGCCTAGAGGCTCTTTGCCCCGCCCCTCACCATTCTTGGCTTGAGGTTGAGTTAAGTGAGCTTGTCACTATTGTTGTAGGAGAGTGTGGTGTGCCGAAAGGCGGGTGTGGTGTTGTAGCCATTTTGTGGCGTTTCCTTGCAAGCTTAATACAATGACGCGCACAAACGTTTCGGGTTCTCGAAAAAGCCCTCTTTTCCTTCCGAGTCCTGCAGTTGGTCTTTCTTCTTTAGCCATGTACAGGGAGCGCGAGCTCGTGCCGGATGCTCTTGTAGCATTTGATCCCCTCCAATCTCACGATCGCCCGCACGAATTAAAATGTTTCTATAAAGCATGCCAAAGAGCATCATGCATCATTAAGTTTTTTTATTTCTACTCGCATGGGACAATCATAGTAGAAAAAGGATCAGGGAATTACTAGGTCTCCTTCAATCATGTACTTGGCAACCTCCCTGCGGAGGGTGATGATCTCCACCTTGGAGAGGTCCTTGGTTACTTTGTTCTTCAGGTTGAGTTTCGAAAGGATCTGACGGGCGCGTGCCCGTCCAATGCCATGGATGGACTGCAACAAGTATTCCAACTTCTTGTGGTTAGGTATCACAACGCCATCAATACGAATGGTATCGATAAATCCACCATCACCAAAACCTCCATTCACCACACCTATGCCAAGTGCCTAATGCGTCCTAACAGCAACTTTAAAAGAATCATATTTTATCACCACACAAATCCAATTTTCTCCTCCTGAATAGGGTTAATTCTGGTACTCTATGAATAAAAGTGATGCTACATTAACTATCAAAAAGGAGTATGAATAGAACCGTTACCCTCTTGTTAGGGTTTAGTGCTCCGGGGCGATCCCATCGCCTCGTGAGATTGATCTTTAGAATCCGATATGATCTCTGCCCAGTTTGTGTCCGTGTTTAAGGATTGGGGGTTGAGCGTCTCCACCGTGCCTGGCTCCCGTGCTGGTGTTTTTTCTTTCCGAGATCGCATCTAGGGTTTGGAGGCCGATGGCGGATGAACCTGGATCGTCTTCGGGAGCGAAAGCTGATGATTATGGGGGGATTGATGACATGCTGAAGAACTTAGAGCTCTGGGATGAGGAACTTGACAACGTCGTCTTGGATGCGGCGGTTGTGGATGGCTACCGCAAGGAGGCGCGCTGGATGGCAATCAGCAAGGTCCTGATGGATAGATCTTTCAGCGCCGAGGCGCTATTTGAGAAGATGAAGGCGGTCTGGGATCTGTCGCGGGCGCCGGAGTTTCGTGAGGCGGGCGAAAATCTGTTCATCTTTAAGATGCACTGCCTCGGGGACAGGAAGAAGATGGTTCACCAAGGTCCATGGACGTTTTGTGGTTGGGGATTGCTCCTTGAGGACTATGATGGTCTTGGTGATCCGGAGAAGGTGGTGTTTGGTGGTATGTATGTGTGGGCTCAGATTCATGGAATACCCGAATTGTATCGAAAGACTGATGTGGTAGATGATCTCTCCCGGCGGATTGGCAAGGTTAAAGAGGTCCAGATGTCGCCGAGGCTGTTTTATGAAGGAAATTATGTCAGGATAAGAGTAATGATAGATGTGGCAAAGCCTCTTATGCGCCTCGTCTCACTGGCGGTGGCTGGTGAAGGGATAAGGAGGCTACCAATTAAATATGAGAAGATCCCATTCTTTTGCAAACGGTGTGGTCTTTTAGGCCATGATCACGAGGAGTGTGGAGATGGTGCAGGGGAAGATAAGGATTTGCAGTATGGGGTTTGGATGTTGGTCGTTCGTAGAGCTAATCAACCTGTACCTGAGGCCAAGAATTTTATTCCACGGGCTCCGGTACGTGGAGGGTGGACTGGAAGAGGGGGAAGGGAGGTTGTCAGCAGGAAGAGATCTTCAGGTGATGCTTCGTTGGACATGGAGGATGAAGTTGTGGATTCAGCAACTAGTCCTATGAAATTCAATAGCCATGAAGGGACACGAGTTGACAACGACCCAAACAAACATACAATGGATGGTGCAAGGAGGACACTTAGCATGGAGGAGAATGATGATATATGCCCGAGTGGTGTCCAGGTTTCTATGATCACAGACGAAGAAGTTCCCCCACCACCACCGCAATATGTTAAGGAAAAAAGAGAGGTGTAAGCACCGTAAGACTGGAACCGGTAAGGATTTGGCAACATCGGCGGCCTCCTCCGAGGAGGACCGCCGGGCCCAATGAGTCTCATCGGCTGGAACTGTCGGGGTCGGGGCACCCAGCGACAGTTCAGGAGCTATACTGCCTAGTGCAGACTTATAAGCCCAGTCTGGTTTTCTTGTGTGAGACTAGACAATCTGAGGAGCGTGTTAAAAACTTACGTTTTTGTATTGGTATGAGGGAATGTTTTCATGTTAAAGGAGATGGCAAGGGAGGTGGTTTGGCGCTTTATTATCAAGAGGATATCCCTGTTGATTTATTGTCTTTTAGTAAGAGGCATATTGATGCTCATATTAGTGGTGGACCTTATCATCATATGTGGAGGTGTACGTTTGTGTATGGGGAGCCAAAGCCTAGTGATAGGCACCTTATGTGGACTAAATTGCGATCTCTGAAAACAAGGTCGAATGAACCGTGGTTGATGATTGGAGATTTTAATGAGGCGATGTGGCAGGTAGAACATTTCGCATACAAGAAGGTCGGAGAGGCTGATGGAAAATTTCCGAGATGCTCTGTCTTTTTGTGATCTCCATGATATTGGGTTCTCGGGGTCGGCCTGGGCATATGATAACAAGCGGAAAGGACCAAAATGTCAAGGTGCGTTTGGACAGGGATGTCGCTAATCCGGCTTGGTCGGCTCGGTTCCCAGACTGGTATCTTCGACATGTACCATCTTCGCGGTCTGATCACTGTCCACTGTTATTATCGGATACAATTGCAACGCAGCCACGGCCGGAGAGGCCGATACGCAGATATGACATAGCATGGGAGAGAGAACCATCTTTGCCTGCAGCTGTTGAAGAGGCGTGGTCGAGGAGAGTGTCTTGTGAGGACCTGGGGGACATCAACAAGGCACTACGTGCGGTTATGACTGACCTTTGTGACTGGAAGACAAGGCATTTTAAATCTGTCCCAAAAGAACTGGAGCGTCTACGTACTCATCTAGATGAGCTGCAAAAGTGTCTGATGATGCTGAGGTAGGGGAGAGACAGAAATTGCAAAGAGAGATGGATGAATTTCTATACAGGGAAGAAATGCAGTGGATGCAACGCTCTCGGATCGCCTGGCTCCGAGAAGGCAATCGTAATGCAAAAAAAATTCATCGAAAGGCTTCATGGAGACATAAGAAAAATAGAATTAAAAAGTTAAATAGAAGCGATGGTACGTGGACAACTGACACGGGCGAGATGGAAGAGATGGCTCGGGGGTTTCTTCAGAGCCTCTACACCCGTAACGAGAACATTGATCCAAGTATCATTACAAATCTGGTACAGGAGTGCATAAGTGAAGATATGAATGAGAGTTTGTGTGCCCTTTTTACGGAGAAGGAAATCAGTGATGCACTGTTTCAAATAGGACCTCTAAAAGCCCCTGGACCCGATGATTTTCTGGCACGTTTCCTGCAGCGGAATTGGGATTTTCTTTGTCATGATGTGGTGAAGACAGTGCAACGTTTTTTCTTGGAGGGAGTGATGCCAGAGGAGGTAAATGAGACGGCAATTGTTTTGATTCCTAAGAATAATGATCCATTGGAACTCAAAGACTACCACCCAATAAGCCTCTGTAATGTGGTTTATAAGGTTGTGTCTAAGTGCATGGTTAATAGGCTTAGGCCTCTTTTGGATGGTATCATCTCTCCAACACAAAGCGCTTTTATTCCAGGGAGGCTTATCACGGATAATGCTCTTATTGCTTTTGAGTGCATTCATGCAATTCAGGCTGGGTCGGCCGCAAGATCTAAATTCTGTGCGTACAAATTGGATATGGCGAAGGCGTATGACCATGTGGATTGGCGGTTTTTGGAAGGGGTTTTAGCGAAGATGGGATTTCATAGTCAATGGGTACAGTGGGTGATGGCATGTGTCACCACTGTGCGTTACTCAATTCGCTTTAACAGACATATGTTGGACTCCTTTACCCCGTCTCGTGGTCTTCGTCAAGGTGATCCATTGTCGCCTTATTTATTTCTTTTTGTTGCTGATGGGCTTTCATGTTTTCTTAATAAGGAGATTGAGGATGGGAATTTACATGAGCTTCCTATCTACCAAAGAGCGCCGGGTATATCTCACTTATTGTTTGCTGATGACAGTCTATTGTTCTTTGAGGCATCGGTAGAGCAAGCCCTTGTGGTTAAATCCGTCCTAGACCGGTACGAGCAAAGCACAGGACAACTGGTGAGTCTTGGCAAATACTCAATAATGTATGGTGCTCGCTGCCCCTCCGATGTGCAACATGAGATAAAGGGGATTTTGAAATATGAAACCTCATGTTTTGAAGAGAAATATTTGGGGCTCCCGGTACCGGAAGGGAGGATGACAAGTGGAAAATTTAAACCCATTAAAGGAAGATTTCGAAAGAGGACTAGTGGCTGGGCAGAAAGGCATATGTCCAGTTGGTCTTGCAATCCCTTCCTAAGTATACTATGGCGGTCTTCAAGTTCCCAGCAGGGATAATTGAGGAGTTTTCAAAAATTATTAGGGATTTTTGGTGGGGAGACGAGGAGAATAAGCGGCGGATGCACTGGATGTCCTGGGTCTGTCTTGCTCGGCCAAAATCTCAAGGTGGTGTTGGCTTTCGAGACCTAAAATTGTTTAATCAGGCCCTTCTTGCTCGGCAGGCATGGAGACTGATTCAATACCCTGAGACTTTATGTGCACGGCTTTTAAAAGCAAAATACTATCCTGCAGCAAACCTTTTGGACATGGCATTTGTTCAAAACCCTTCGCAGACTTGGCAGGGTATTATGTTTGGTCTGGAACTTTTGAAAAAAGGGACCATATGGAGAATTGGCTCATGCTCTAGCGTGAGAATTTTCGGAGACAACTGGCTACCGAGATTGCATGATCCAAAACCAATGGGAAGGCGGATTAATAGAAGATTCAGGTGGGTCTCAGAACTTATTGATCCGGTTACTCGGACATGGAGAGAGGAAGTGGTGCGTCAGGTGTTTTATGCGGCTGATGCTGAAGTGATTTTGTCCATCCGTATACCCCCTAGGCAATGCGATGACTTTGTCGCATGGCTTCGAGAGGAAAGTGCTTTGTTTTTAGTTAAATCAGCATACCTGCTTGGGATTCAACCTACCCTTGATTATCTAAGTACTGGACAGTCGAGCTTGGCGCCTGAGGGAGACAGGAGCATATGGGATCTTGTATGGCGAGCTGATGTGCCACCAAAGCTTCGGGTTTTTGCCTGGAGAGCTGCTTCTTCGTCGCTTGCTGTACGTACAGGCCTGCATCGACGCATCCCGGCTGTTGACGCAATTTGCATCATATGTGGTGTGCAGCAGGAAGATACGCACCATGCTCTGGTTACCTGCACGCTTGCGTGTGTGTTAAGAGAGGAGATGAGGCAGTTCTGGGAGCTCCCATCAGAAAGCATGTTCATGGCAAAGGACCATGAGTGGCTATTGTCACTCTTACACAAGTCGCCAACTAGGATGCACCCTCATATCATCTTCCTGCTCTGGAGAGTGTGGCACCATCGAAACAAAATTGTCCATGGGGATGGTAAAGCATCTATTTCTGCCTCGGTTGTTTACATACGTAACTATTTGGATTCCTTCCGTGCCATACAAAATCCGCCAAGTCTTAATGGAAAGGCGCCGACTCTGCCTGTTCGTGCTAATTATTCTGAGGGCTCACCGACCTCCCGGTGGGTAGCCCCTGCAGAGGGTTGTCTTAAGGATAATGTTGATGCTAGATGGGACCCTATAAATAAGAAGGCAGGTATTGGTGTCGTGATTCGAGATTACAAGGGCCAAATAATTTTGTCGGTATGGAAATTTGTTCCTTGGTGTCCAAGTGCTGAAGAGGCTGAAGTCCTGCCATGTCTTCATGGTTTAAAAAAACTTATAAACATCAGTGCTCCACAGGAAATTCTGGAATCAGATTGTTTGCGTTCTGTCAAGACACTGCAAGGGACAAAGCGGAATAAATCGTCCTGTTGGAGTCTTTATGCGGAAGGCCAGGAGCTCTTACACATCTATCAGTTTATCTCAATTTGCAAAGTTGATCGGGCTAGTAATGGGTTGGCGCAACTTGGCAAGGTGGGTGACTCGGGCTCTCTCAATGATTCTGTCCCTCCTTCCTTAGTGATGGTAGCTATGAATGGTTGTAATTGGGTCGATGAACCTTTAGCTGGTTAGGCTTTGTCTTTTCTGATGTAACCATTCTGTAACTCTGGAGCACCAAGTTTTTTACGCACTCTTTTTCTTACCAGGGTACCTGAGGGGACTAGAAGGTTTTTAATGAGACGGCTTGCTTGCGTAATATAAATGGTTCATCTTCAAAAAAAGTGCTGCTACATTACTCAATTCCAAAGAAAACTTAAACAACCAAGCTCGCTTAGGAATAAACACAAGCACCTAGTGAGCAAGAAGGCAGGTAGGCTGAGGGATCGTGCATGAACAGAATGACATGACACTTGAAATCCTATAGAAACAAAAATACAAGAATCGGTAAGACTAGTTGTCTGATTACACCGCAGGAAAAATACAGGAACTTTTATAGGGTTTAGGTACATGTCATAGTTGTCATAGACATTGGAATTTTTCAAGAGGTCTCACCTCTTGTTAGAAATCCTATAGAATTGTAGTATAGGAAAGCAAATGCATAAGAAGTTTATAGGATTTATTTCTTTGAAACAAACACACTCTATTAGAAAAATCCTATGGAATGGAATCCTATAGAGTTCTTTTGGAAATCCTTTGAATCAAACATGTCATGAGTGGGTAGATATTCCAGCCGAATGAAGAGAAGGAACAAGACCATCGAATTGAGCTGAGCCGACCCTAGACCCAGATGGTGCTCTGGCGGCGGCACCGGAGCGGTAGCGCGCTAAGCCGCGCACAAGGGACCATGTACGTGACTGCATGCTCTTGATGGAAGTGCACGACTAGAAGATGCACACGTCGAGGCGAGAGAGGGCGCACAGAGGACCTTGGCGGTGAAAGGCAGCGACACACGCCGTGTTGAGACACGTATTGTACTCTGTATAGGTCTCCTTGTATTCTCAAGATTGTACCTGTAATTGTCTATATATATGAGACTGTCAGCCCTATTGGAGTTGTGCATTCTCCACAATTCCGTCTACATGGTATCAGCCTAACTTCGACCCCTAAACCCTAGCCGCCGCCTCTCTCTCCCTAGGCGCCGCCGGCCCTCCACCTCCCGCCACCAACCCTAGCCGTCGCCTCCCTCTCTAGGCGTCACCGACCCTCCCCCTCCCCACCACCAGCCCTCGCCGCCGCCTCTCTCCCCTAGGCGCCGCCGACCCCTCCCCCGCCGATCTCCCCTCTACCACCGCTTCCGCCCCACCATGGCCGACCACTCCTCCTCCAGCAACCCCTTCAACTCCTCCATCTCCGGGAGCAGCAATCCCTTTGCCGGCCCCTCCGTTGCCGTCATCCGCGATGTTCCCATCCTCGAGTGCGTGCCGGTGAAGCTCTCTCAAGCCACTGCCAATTTCTTCCCGTGGAAGACGTACTTCGGCCTTCTCTTCCACGAGTATGATCTCCTCGATCACGTCGACAGCACCATCGACCTCCTCGCCATGCCACACGACCACGACTGGTTGACGATCGATGCCACCATCACCCGCTGGTTCTTCCAGACCGTCTACCCCGACATCTTCCGCACCGTCATCCGCGACGGTGACACCACGCACACGGTCTGGATCAAGATCATCGGCCTCTTCACCGACAATAAGATCCAGCGCGTCACGTTCCTCCAGCAGGAGTTCTTCGGCACTCACCAAGACGACCTCTCCCTCGACGACTACTGCCTCCGCCTCAAGAGCCTCTCCGACGAGCTCCGTGACTTGGAGTTTCCGATCGACGACAAGATCCTCCTCTCCACGCTGGCGGCGGGTCTCGGCGAGGACCTCAGCAACGTTGCCGCCAATCTCACGCTGCTCACCCATGCCGTCCTTCGAGCAAGCTATAGCCTATCTACGTCTCGAGGAGCGGCGGTTGTCCGAGCTCGGGCGGCCCACACTGCCTTTGTCGCGGGTCTCTCGCGGGGCGCCCCCGCAAGTGCGCCTACGGCCCCTCCGCCTCGCGCCTTCGCCCCGTCCCCCAGGTTCTACGCGCCCCAGCCGCCCGCGCCTCCGCCTCCTGCCAACAGTGGCGGCAACGGTGGTGGTCGCCGTTGGCGCGGGCGCGGTCGCCCCAACGGCAACGGCGGAACATGCGGCAATAGCTACGTCCCCGCGCCCTAGCCCCGCCCACATCAGCCGGCTACACCGCCGCCGCCTTGGAGTATGGGTCACAACCCCTAGACCGGGGTCGTCCACGCCTACACGATGCCCGTGCCACAGGCGCCTCACCCGAGCATCTTGGGGCCGCGCCCGTCCACCCACCAGGTGTTCTTCGCATCGCCTCAGCCTGTCGCCACGCCGGTCCATGCCAAGCCTCCGACTCCCCCCGGCTACTACTCCGCGCCCTCGACATCGGTCCCATGGGATCCTGCGCTGCTGACCGCTCTCCAGACCGCTCCCACCGCGGGCATGTACGGTGGCGGTGGCGATTGGTTCATGGACACCGGCGCCTCCGTGCACATGGCATCTCACCCCGGTAACCTCTATACTTCTACTCCAACTTCTACTTCTTCTCGCATAATCGTTGGCAAAGGTCATGCTCTTCCCATTACTCACACTGGATCCGCCACTTTTCCCTCCACCTCCACCCCTCTCACTCGCAATAATGTTGTCGTTTCCCCTAACTTGATTCAAAACCTAGTCTCTGTTCGTTCTCTCACTCGTGATAATTCTGTGACTGTGGAATTTGATGCTTCTGGTTTCTCTGTTAAGGATGGTCATACCCGGATGCTCCTCCACCGATGTGACATCACTGGCGATTTGTACCTTGTTCGGTCGTCCTCCACCGCCACCAGCAGCCATCTCGCACTCTCCGCCTGTGTCGAACTCTAGCACGCCCGCCTCGGCCATCCTATCTCCACCGCCATTCGTCAAATAATGCAAGGATTCTCCTTTTCTTGTAATAAAACAGATGCTCATTCCTGTGAAGCATGTCGTCTAGGCAAACATGTTCGTCTTCTGTTTAGTTCCTCCTCCACAGTTGCATCTTTTCCGTTTCAACTCATTCATAGTGATGTTTGGACCTCGCCTGTTCCAAGTAATTCTGGATATACTTACTATCTCGTGCTTTTGGATAATTACTTGCATTTTGTGTGGACTTTTCCCCTTCGCCATAAATCCGACGTTGCCACCACCCTCACCTCCTTCTTCGCCTACATCTCCACACAATTCGGTCACCCCATCCACGCTTTACAAACCGACAACAAGAAAGAGTTCGACAACATCACCATCCGCACCCTTCTCGCTTCTCACGGCACCATCTCCCGTCTAACCTGTCCATACACTTCTCAACAAAACGGTCATGCTGAACGCATCCTTCGTACTCTGAATGACTGCGTCCGCACCCTCTTGTTCCACGCGTACATGCCCCCGCGGTTCTGGCCGGATGCTCTCGCCACGGCTACCCTTCTAGTCAACATCCACCCCTGCCGTTCTCGCTGACAATACGCGCCGCACCACCTCCTCTTTGGTGTGCCTCCCGCCTACGACGATCTTCGCGTCTTCGCCTGCCGCTGCTATCCTAGCACCGCCGCCACCGCCGCGCTCTTTCCCTTGTGTGTTTCTCGGCTACCCAGCCAACACCAAGGGTTACCGCTGCTATGATTCGGTCTCCCATCGTGTCATCACATCCCGACATGTTTACTTTGACGAGTTGGTGTTTCCGTTTCAGCAGGGACAACTGGCGACTCCTTCGACGACATCCTCGGCGCACGCTAGCCCCCTTGAGGCCGGCCCTGCTCGCCGACGAGTGACCGTGGCGGCCCCATCTGCGCCCGTCCTGCATGGTCCCTCGGCGCACGGGCCCATGACGCCGCCTGGCTCGCCGCCCGGGTCGCCACCCGCCGCGGCCCCGTCTCCACCCGTGTCAGCGACATCCCCCATGTCGCCCTCGTCGCCCTCGTCCAGCTTGGCACCCTCTTCATCGACCCCGCCTTCATCGCCCGCTTTGGCTGCGGATGCCGCGCCCGCCCCGCCTGCGGGCATCATCACTCGTGCGCGTGTAGGTGTGCGTCGGCCCTCCACCCGCTACCCCACTGATGAGTATGTCTGCACCGCCTCTATGTCCGCAATCTCGCCAGTGCCCACCTCTGCCCGGGCCACTTTGCGCGATCCGCAGTGGCACGCCGCAATGCAAGAGGAGTTCGACGCGCTACGGCGCAACCGGACCTGGGAGCTGGTCCCTCGCCCCGCCCGTGCCAACATCATCACCGGCAAGTGGGTCTTCAAGCACAAGATGGATCCTGATGGCGCCCTGGAGCGCTATAAGGCATGTTGGGTGGTTCGCGGCTTTCACCGACGGGCCGACGTCGACTCCATGGATACGTTTGCCCCGGTCGTCAAGCCGAGCACGGTCCGCACTGTCCTTCACCTCGCCGTCTCTCGTGCCTGGCCGGTGCACCAGATGGATGTCTCCAACGCCTTCCTCCACGGCCATCTCTCCGAGCAGGTGTACTGCCAGCAGCCCATCGGTTTCGTCGATGCTGAGCATCCGGACCATGTGTGCCTGCTCTCTCGGTCCTTGTATGGGCTGAAGCAGGCCCCACGCGCCTGGTACCAGCGCATCGCTGCGTTTCTGCATTAGCTTGGCTTCCGCTCCACGCGTTCTGACGGGTCGCTGTTCGTCTATCGCCAAGGCACCGACACTGCCTACTTGCTGCTTTATGTCGACGACATCATCTTAACGGCATGCACTGTTGGCCTCCTTCGACAGCTCACCGACCGCCTTCACGCCGAGTTCGCACTCAAAGACCTTGGCCCGCTCCACTACTTCCTCGGCATCGAGGTAGTCCGGCGCGCGGATGGGTTCTTTCTTCATCAGCGGAAGTATGCTCATGAGCTCCTCAAGCGCGCTGGGATGCTTAACTACAACCCTACGCCTACTCCAGTTGACACGAAGGCCAAGCTTTCGGCTAGCGATGGGTCGCTGGCTCCCGACACGTCGTTCTATCGCTCCATCGTCGGTGCCCTGCAGTACTTGACGCTGACACGTCCGGAGTTGCAGTATGCCGTGCAACAAGTGTGCTTGCATATGCATGCTCCTCGGGATGCCCACTGGACAACGGTGAAGCGGATACTTCGCTACATATGCGGCACTATGGACCTCGGCCTCTCGCTACACGCCTCGCCATCGACGGACATCGTCGCCTACTCGGACGCGGACTGGGCTGGCTGCCCTGACACGTGGCGGTCTACCTCGGGCTACTGTGTCTACCTCAGCTCGTTGCTCGTCTCTTGGTCCTCCAAGCGACAACCCACCGTCTCTCGCTCTAGTGCCAAGGCCGAGTATCGGGACGTGGCTAACGCCGTGGCCGAGTGCACGTGGCTTCGTCAGCTTCTCTCCGAGCTCTCTTGTCTTGTCAACAAGGCCACGATGGTGTTCTGTGACAATGTTTCGGCTGTCTACCTCTCCGCCAACCCCGTTCATCATCGACGCACCAAGCACATCGAGGTGGACATTCACTTTGTTCGTGAGCAGGTTGCTCTCGGTCACGTTCGAGTTCTTCATGTACCGACTTCTTAGCAATTTGCGGACATCATGACGAAGGGATTGCCGACGTCGACCTTCGACGAGTTTCGTTCCAGTCTATGTGTTGGTACCGACCGTTCGACTGCGGGGGGGGGGGGGGGGGGGGGGGGGTGTTGAGACACGTATTGTACTCTGTATAGGTCTCTTTGTATTCTCAAAATTGTACTTGTAATTGTCTATATATATGAGACAGCCGGCCCTATTGAAGTTGTGCATTCTCCACAATTTCGTCTACACGACCGCATGATGCGGACTAGGGTGGCCCGCTGTGGCGGTGGCAAATTATGGCGAACCGGTGCCTATGGTCAGGGAGAAAGTATCCTGTGAAAACTGAGATGTATTGGAAACTCCTAGGTGTGCCGTTGGAGCTGAAACGAGTGCTTTGGATCAGTCTCTTCCTGTACCAGGTCATCCATACAGTCGCCCATCTATTCTCCATCCGTTCTTCTCACAGACACCATTGTGTGCTCTCGATCCATCAGCCATGTACGCATCCCACTGGATTTCTGCCCAGGCTGCCGAGCAGGCAGAGGCGCATATCGTTGCTGTTGAAGATGTTGCTGCTGCCTGTGGTGGGGTTGCTCCTACTGCACGTGATGGCGTTGTTGCGGCTGCCGGCGGTGGTGCTTCTCCTACTGCACGTGGTGAACATGCTCCGGTTGCCCGCGTGCGTAGGCGCGTCTATTTCCGTCTTTGTTCGGTAATCTAGTGAAGCTCGTCCGGTTGTTTTATTTTTTTGTTGTGGAGTTCATTCTTTTCTTCAGCCCTGCCGAGCGCATGGTAAGAGCATGTGGAGCTTGTCGTCCTCTTTTTTTTTATTTTCGGTTATCTGAGCAGTCATCTACCATTTCATAAATATTCATGTAAAAACCCCTTTTTTCTACCTCAATGAAATTTGGCCTAAGCCCCTTGGAGAATACAACCGGTTATATCAAAATCTGATAAAACCGCGTATTACCCAAATGGATTCTTGGGTTCGCCTTCCTCCATGGCCAGTTCAAACAAAAATTGGACCACACACAAAAAAAATGTTTTATACTGAACGTTTATAATTGTTTGAACTTATGATTCCTAGTATAGAATTAATGGGTATACATTGATTTGGTTAGATGACATAATTACTATTCTTACGCGATTATAATGTATACCACTCAACAGGTACTTGTGCCAAATTTAAATTGTATGCCATAATAAAATTTCTGCTTGAATTAATTTCTTCCGTTTGCATTAATTATGTAGTGAATGCACATGAGTTTGTCTCCATGTAATTGGATTTGCTTCTTGCACCCAGCCTTACAGCTCAAAGACAGGTAACATATTTTAATTAATGCAACCGTAAGAAATTAATTATGTAGTGAATGCACATGAGTTTGTCTCCATATACAAAAAACATTTCAGGGTAGTGTCAATCTTCCTATGCTTAATGAGAGCACCGGTTATACTAGACCTGCTCTTTTTTTTGCGAATAATATTAGACCTGCTCTTGTTGCTCGTCTGGGAGTGAATCAAGACTTGTGTGCAACAGATTAGAGCAATACATGGTGAAAGCTGCAAAAAAGTCGTCGAGCTAGTGATCTGTGCAACGCTAGGACATATATATGGTGGATAATGCAATTTTCTCGCATTTTTATGCTTGGTATCTTTAGAGTAAACTAGCAACGGAGGCCCTCGCAAATGTAAGGACATCTATTATATATAAAAAGTACATGACGGGCTCATCAGAAATTACGAAATAGACTAGAAAATCCTACAATAATGAGAGAGATCTAATCATTGACCTGTTAAAAGAGAGATTTACAGCCGCTAGATTTTACAAAAACCTAATCTAACCATTCGGCAGACGCAATGTCCCGTGTGAACCCTAATCTAACTATTCATCAAACAATAGGCTCTCGGGGCTGCCACCAGATTACCATCTTGACATGCCACGAGACAGTTTGGCGGCCGGCATGGACCATGTCTTCACGGACTCTGCCGCCGCCACGGCCGTGCTACGGTATTCCGATCCTGCCGCTGCCACCGATCGATCGATGGATTTGGCCTTGCCTCATGCACCCATCATCGTCATGCCGCTTCCACCGATCCATGGATGGATTTGGCCTTTGCCTCATGCATCGCCTCATATATTGGATCGATCCATGCAATTGGATTTGCTTCTTGCACCCAGCCTTACAGCTCAAAGACAGGTAACGCAAAGACGTGAGCTTTTCTTTCCTGCTCGATCTATTTATTTATTTAGAATAAAACATAGATCTTGCAGATCAATTTCGTTCCAGATTATTCGGCACCCGCCAAGAACCATGTATACGCTTCCCGCGTTCAGCTGCGAGTAACTTCGGTCAATCAACAATATTCTACGCTGGTGCAAAATCATCGCCTCTGCAGCCTCACTTCACCTCTGCATGCTCACCTCTGAACTGAGTAATCAGGTGTTCATCTATGTTACTACATACACTGTCTATATACACGGAATTTTTTCTTCTACTCCTCCACGTTCATCTACCTTTGCCCATGTCTAGGTTGATCCGCCATCGCCGTTGACTCAGGCTGCTAAACAGAAAAGAAACACAAGCAAAAGAGAGGCTATCAGGCTAGATTGTCACACAACCTACTGTTTCAAGACGTGCGGAATCTACACAATTATAAAAACGATTGATCGAAGCCTATGAAAGTGTTGAGAAATACAGCAATTTTTCAAGAGATTTAACCATAGTAAAAGACAGATAAAACACAGGCAGAATAATAGAGAAGGACCAGAAGATGATATACATCACGGTAGAGGAACTGTCGGTGTTCCCGTTAGCGTTGGCACCGTCGTCAGCCATGTTGTCGAGGAAAAGATTGTTGATGTCAGCGAAGAAGTCGTCATTGGGGAAGGCGTTGGTACAGTCGCTATCCGTGAAGGAGTCAGTGATGAAGCCAGTAGTCGCGCTGGTAGCGCTCCCCAAAAACCTTATCGCCCTTCTCTCGTACAGGACTTGAAGCAGCGGGGTCTCGGAGGCCTACTGTCCCAGCTCGCATTGCACGCCACAAGACGGGATGGGGAAGATCTAAGCAGCGCCTGGAGGCGCAAGGTGTGTCTAAGGAGAGGAGTGACCTCTCGCTCTTACATGCATGGGTAGGCAGGAATTAAATCTCAAATTATTATCCATTTATGGATGGCAAAAAGAAAGAGAACCCACGGCGCGCGTCGTGACGAGGCGGGCGGCGGAGGAGGAGTGCGCGTGTGGGACTAAACTCTTGTCCCTCCTCTTGCCTTGCATGAATGGGCCAAATGGGCCTCTGGGATTTCAGGAATTGTTGAATAATATAAATGGACTGAGCCTTTATTAGGCAAAATTCCAACAGAAAGCACATGTACAGGGAGTGGTCGATCAACTTATTTCTATCAGATCTCTATTGTTAGCCTCAGACTTTTTTTTTGAACAATTAATATCGTAATGAAGCTTGCTACAGTAGGAAGGGACAACAATGATATATGAGGGAACTCATGTGGCAAGCCGGCGCAAATCGTCTTCTGAATTGTATAGTTTGTGTGTGTTTTAACCAGATTAGTTTTAGAAAGTCGTACTCCTCGCGCTAGAGATGTTCACAAGAATGTCCTAGGATTACGACAATAATATCTCGGGAAGCTCATTTTGTAAGCCAGCGAAAATTCTTAGCACCCACTTCTAACATTGGAGTTGCACTAATATTTTTAGCTAATAGACATTGACTCCTTTTATTTTGTTGCAAATGCATAGATGCTGAACTTTCTCTGTTGATTTGTTATCATATAATAGTGAGATACACGCATTGGCCATTCTGCAGCGGCGTCTCCTTCCACCTCTTATAAATCAAGCAGAACGTTTATGGCCTTCCTCATGGTGCTGCACTGGCGCCGGACCGCCAAAAATCACTTACCATCAAGAACAGTCTACGACTTATAGTAACCTTACATAGTGATGCTTCTTCTCACCAAATGTTGGTTTTTTGCTTGTATTTCGTGAATTTCCAGTGGATTTCCCTACTACTAGAAAGAAAATCGACTAGACCCTTCCTTCTTCCTTATACCACCTCGAGGTCTTGGTGGGGCGCTCTCACTGTCCTTTTCACAGTCTCGGACGATTGCTATGAATTCACACCTCCAAGTTATTGTCCTAGGTTATTCTTGCTACTTTTTGGTGAATTTTTACTAATTTGCTACTGTTATTCTGAACAACTTAATAGTATCTACCAGATTGAAGTCAATTGGTTTCTCATAGAATGCGGACGCGCTATTTAATATGCCATGGAGATTTTTCTAATTAGTTAAAGTGAGGGCCATATATCCTACATCCCAATGATTTTTGTGGTAATGCTATATACTTTTTTCATGTAGGTCCTATATTCACAAAATTTTATATGATTTGCTCTGGACAGGTACTACATTGATTATTCACACACATCATTATTTCTCACCATTGGAAGAAATGAATGCAATAGTGACCATCTAAGCAACACAAGGTGAGCATAAATATCCCTACCTTGAAATTATTTTGAATAATCTTTTTGGGTCAAAATGCATTTAAGATGTGTAAAAGTCGTGGCCCATTTGTCCATGAAAAATGAAGCTATCCACAATGTGCCTACTCGGACAGATATACACAGTTATAATTATCATAGATCGAAATATGGCATTCTATTTCGTATTTGGTTAATCATTATGCTTCCACAGCATAATAGCATATCTTTGTTCTTAGATGTAGTATCATGTGTAGATGCCGTACACTATCAGCATGTTTGGTGGACAACCTTATTATGTTTCAATTCCTATTAGTAAAAAATACGGAAGATATATTCAATTGTAGTATGCAATTAAAATTAATTGGTTCTTATTGTACTTGACCTTTAATACATTTCATAAGTGGAGGGCTCATCAAGATGAAGAAGATAGCATTAAGGTGTTTCATGTTCGTACAAAAAGATTCATTCTATCATGGAACTCAAAATATTTTCCTTTAAATTAGGAAGTAGCTAACCATATTAAATCATATTGTATAACCAACAAAGTTGTTTCAAAATTCATGCCATAAATTCCAAATTTCATACTTTGATATTGCCATACAAGTTGTGGTAGACCTCTCTTTAGGAGCAATCAGAATTTACATATTATGTGAAACTACTTTTTTTTGCAAAATATTACGTGAAGCTACTTAAAATCACAATAGTTTGGAAAATAGTAAAATAACAACAATTTGTATTCCCACCGAAGTGAATGCTTGCATGCTCACTAAATTTCGCCATTGGACGTTTCCAATCGTTTGAATCGTCTATGTTTTCGTATTAATAATCGCATTGGCTTGGTTAAATACCGATGGAGTCACAAAGTTGTCAAGACCCGAACCCATTAAGGTTCGAAGCCCTGTGTTTATAGTGCTAGTCCCTGGATCGAATAGCTAGCACCCACAGTTTAAGATGTAATATCAAGAAACAAAGGTCATATTACATCGCATATCCAGAAATAAAAATAGTTCATTCAACTTACATAGCTCATATGACTATCTTATTACAAAGCAGCAGATATAACTATAAAGCATGGAGTCCTTCATCTTCATGTGCCACAGGCAAACATGCTGGGTGAAGACTCGTAACCCCTACTCATCAAACTTCACTATCATCAAGTAATCCTGCAACATGATAATTTACAGCCACAAGGGTCAATACATTTTGAATTGTATTGGCAAGTGTCACTAGTATGTGGATGTAAAGTGGAACCTATTACTACATGCATATCTGGCTAGGTAGAGCTTTGGCTAGTTTGCAGCAAGAAAGTTTTTTTTCCCTAACTTTTTATAAATAGTTTGCAACACTTATTCTCAGCTAAGTTACACTGGATACCCTCCAGGTAATATGTCCAATCACAACATAGTGGTACCACTGATAGAAATCAGTGAACCTAGGTCCCATTGATAGAAATCAATGAACCAACAACCCTTGTTCACCCATCAATTTTTAACTTAAAGAAATTAGGATGATGAGATTCTTGATTCTGCTTCATTGTCTTGATGCTCAGAAATTGTCCATAGCCGGGGACACGGCTAAGTACTTAGTTTTACCCTCTCGAGAGGTGGTGCACTTTCCCCACAAGACTCGACATGCATCGAGACGAGAATTTTCAGAAGCAATCCCTCAGACCACCACGGACGCTTCCATCCTATCATCACTACCACCCTCTGTCCGTCTGGCTGAGTTCTCGCAACTTAGTTGGTCAATGCAGAGCCCATATGCCATGTGGCTGCACTGGAAGCTTCGTGACAAGAACGTCTCCAATCTCTTTGTTCATGGGTGGCCGTCCACAAGTGCGATACACCAGCCGACCATAGATATGGCCCTTGAGTAACCACTCAACATAATCCAAGCAAGTCCCATTTCCACCTAGGTGTTTCATTAAGTACTTGTTTTATTATAGAAAACATATATTTCCCAATACTCCATATAATCATAATATGACATTTCACCCCGAAAACTATAGCAGGGCTAAGCATTTCTAATCTTACGATGTTTCACCTACCAAGTAGAAACTACCATTCCCTATTCTACATAGGAGATATAGCATGGCATAATAATATAGTCTATCATGCATATACTACAAAAATCCACTAAGTATAATGAAAACAATAGGACTTGATGATAGTGCCACTTACCTTGGTAGTAGAATATTTAGGTACTCTTCTTGATCTTTCAAAGATTACACTCCTCAAAGTCTACAACAATACAATCAAGCAAAAAGCACACTCTCAAAACTAGCATCACAAAACAACACATGAATACAACGAAATGCATGCAAGCATACAACAAAATATTTTATTGAACAAGTTGTTACAGCAGTTTCTAAACAGTACAAACACCTACTGGTCCTTTTATATAATTGAAATTCCAATTGGAACCATTTTAGTGCAATTTGGTTAATTAAAGTATTTTTCTTTTACTAGGATAAGGCTTATTCAATGTGATATTTGTTACTGCCATAAAATTATAAGTTTAATTTTTGTGTGTTTATGTTTATGGTTAGAGGGTTCAATAGACAAACCATTTGCAAAAGGTTTCACTCAAAAATAATTTTTAGAACATGTTTTATAGCCAAATTACTCCACAATTGGTTCTGTATAAAACGTGATTTAAACCATCACGAAAGTACCTAATTGTTGCTCTAATGTTTTCTACTCATTTTTGTGAATCCATAGACATATTATTTGCTAAATTTAGATAAGTAGAAATTAATCTATGAATTTTTAAAGTATGTAGGTTCATATGTCTAGAAATCCGAAAATACAAGTAGACATGACACTTGGCAGATTTCTATTGGAGGATACCCTTCGGTAAGTGATCTTTTGATGGCCCTTAGATGAAGATCAAACATACCAGGTTAGCTCACCGGAAAAGCTCGCCGGAAAGATCACCGGAATAGCGGGCACGAGCTTGGCGTTGCCGTTCTCGTCGCTAGGAACGTATCCGGAGTTGAAGAAGACGTGGACGGTGTAGAGGACATCGAGGCGGTGCTTGGAGAAGTGATGAATAGCTCGTTCCTCTCCAGTGTTGGCGGAAATCCACAGCTGGAGTGACGTACGATGTCGGGCGGCGCGGTCAACTGCAATAAGAAGGTAAACCATGATGTCCTGGGGGTAGGCAACGATGAGGAGAGTATTCTGGTTCGAGGAATTGACAAGTTGCTCACTGTGGACGACAAGATCTGACGATGAACTCCGGTTTTTGGCTGATCTTGGCATCACTGGTATGGATCGTAGAGACATCCTCTCGAGAAAATTTAGGAACGAAAGTGAAGGAGAAGGAATAGAGGAACGCGCTGCTTCTCTCGGTTCGTCTTGATATGCTCTAGGGAGGGAGATCGGAGGTTGTATGTCGACATATGGCATTCAGTTCACGGTATTGTTGAGAGATTAAGGCACTAAAGTGAGAAACTAATGGCCTGAATGGAATCTCCACTTGATTATAAACGTTTTTCGTTTTAAAGTCGAAGAGAAACTAACACTAGAATTGATTGGGGGAGGAGAGGAAGATCTACAACTATGAAAGCTACTCTATGTTTGGTGTAGGTGAAGAGGAAGAAGATGAAGGAGCCGGCTCGCTCGATCGGCCTAAATGGGTCAGAAATATTCGGCCCAAAGAGAAAAATGAAAGGAAGAGAGAAAAAACAATACACAGAGAGGGAGGGCTGGTCATGGTGGGCTGGGCTTAGTAGGCTGGGGTGTTGGGGCGAATAGGCCGGCTGTTGCTGCTGCTGTTTTTTCTTCTTTTGCTTATTCTTTTTTTCAGGTTTCTTTTATAACTTTTGTTTTAAAGCTCTAAACGAATTCATTCAAATTTCCAAAAATCTGTAAAATCAACAAGATCATTTTAGGATACTATCTATCTTATTTATTATCCAATTCAAACAATATCATTTATAAATATTTACTTTGGCCTATATGGTTCTCTTTTTTTACTTAGTTACTTTCCTTCATATCTTTTTATTTAAAACTCCAAAAAGGATCAAACCAAATTACAAAGTTTTATAAAATAATTCTTTACCATTATATTTTATTTAAATATACTTTTGTTCCATTTAGACATGGATTTTAGATATGGCTTATCTTGGCTTTGCAATATAATCCTATTTCTTTTTCTCTTTACCAAATAAATTATATATTTTGATTTATAGTTTCAAAAACAAAAAGGTGATTATCATTAGTATAATTCTATTTAATAATTATCTTTATAAACCATTTAAGAATACTTTTATTTCATTTAGTTATTGATTTTTGGTAGGTACTTTATTGGCCTTGGAATTTTCTTATTTCTTATTTTCTTTCCTTTCTTACATAAACCGTATCTTTTTATCTATCGCTCCAAATATTGTGAAACCAATTCCTATGGTTTTGTAATTTTGTTATTTACCATTATAGATTATTTAGGAATGCTTATGCTTAATTTTTATATGGAACATTGCCATATTCTTGTATTGAACTTGATGGTGATTTCTCTTATTAGTGTTTAGGTCTTGGGTCTATCTTTTTTTCTAGAGGTTGACAAGATACATGTCATGGATGATTGAATTTTATCTTTGGATAGTTTGTTTGTCTCTTCCTCATTCAAAATTATTTTTGTTTAAGTAAGGTTCCAATAGAGGAACAAAAAGTTTCTTTTCCCCCTAAATTTCATCCTTTATTTCCTTTATTTCTTTGATTTTTCACATTTCAAAATTTGGGAAATTTTGGGATGTGACAGGCTACCACCCTTAAAAGGAATTTGACTAGGTTGTCTCTTAAGAATTTACTTTGACTTTAGTCTTTGGCTATCATTGGGAGATTGAAATTTTCCATCATTGATTTGACATTTTATCTTTTGAACTCAAATATAGATGTGGCATTAGATAGGGACATGATTAGTGACTTCACATAGGAAACACGTTACTTGAGATATGGAGCATTCTCATAATTAGGGAATTGGTCAGTAAGCTCTTTATAAGTGTCCTATGTCTCCATAGATTTTGCAAGATCGTGGTCTTTCCACAAGATCATCCTTGAAGTAATTGTTGTCATGGTCTCTCTAGAAAGGGTCGTTGATCATGTTACTCATCTGAGTGGTCATCCTTTGCAATAATTGGGATTGGGATCCCAAGAACTTTATAATTTCTAGGTCTAACTTAGTGTTGTTGCGGTTGTTGGCTAAAAACTGGGTTGTCACTTGAGTCAACTTTATTTGAGTTGTTAGCGGTTTCATTGTAATGGGCATCTCAAGATTGATGTTGGAGTTTTGGTTTCTTGGATAAGTCATTTGCTTGGGCTAGATTGGGATTGGGATTAGAATAGACAAATTATCTCTAGGGAAAGAATTCTACTCATACACAATAGATCACACCAAGCAATATGCAAGCAATATCACTCATACATTCAACAAAAAAGTTCAATCATCACTTAGGCAAACAAAATATTATTGCCATACCACATAGATTGGTATGACCCATAAACAATCACAAAATCGATTATGTAAACGAATAACTAAGGTGGTGGTCCAACTATAGGGTTCTACTTGATATTATTCCCTTGGGATTATTCCATCCTGCTCCATAGCTAATGAATTAGGAATGAGATCAAGGTGTCCTTATGTCATCTTGTCACAAGGTCCTCGTAAGTTGAGTTTCCTTAGTCTCTAGGTCTTGAGTATATTTCTTCTCTTCCTTGAAGTCCTTCCAAGTGTTGTGCAGTCCATGCCTAAGTATTTCTCCAAGTTCTTCAATATCTTTCCATGCATGACGTATGAGGTTCTTGAGTTGGTGAACATCCAAAGTCCCTTTGTCTTGTGGTCATCTTCCTTGATAGACTTGTTGACACTAGTAAAATGAATCAAGATAGATCCATAAGAAACAAAAGCTGATATAACCTAGTAAAAGAATAATGGATAAGTTTCTCATCCAAAGGTCTTCCCTAATTTATCTCTCATATTATTGTATACTAAACTCAGACTTCTCCATTGACCTTGACTTATCTTCTTGATCCTGGAATGCATTGTCCTTCTCCTTGAGTTGAGCGTGTAGCTCATCATTTCCTAAGTAGTTGGTTTCTCCTATTATCAACAATATACTAAATAAAACTCCTAAGTACTAGAACTATTTGAAGAACAAATATTCCTTCTAAAACTTCTTCCCATGGCTTCTGTTGGTGATGGAGATATATAGATCCAGCACGTTGACGATGTTGAGAAGTCCAGATCCAAAGTAGGTGGTCTTGAAGTCCTCATTGATCCTGAAGCGAAAGTCCTTTGAGGTGTTGAGACTTGAAGTCCTTAGCCATGCTGAAGATGAAGTCCTTGATGATGCTAAAGCTAAAGTCCTTATCTATGCTGAAGCTAAAGTCCTTTGTGATGTTGAAGTCCTTGGTGATGTTGAAGCTAAAATCCTTAGTGATGCTGAAGATGAACTCCTTAGTGATGATGAAGTTGAGGCCCTTTGCAATGATGAAGTTGAGGCCCTTTGCAATGATGAAGTTGAAGGTCCTTTGAGATAAAGTTGAAGTCCTTTGCGGTGATGGTGTTAAAGTCCTTTGTCATCAAGAAAAAAAAAGGAGAGACTCAGCAACAAAACAGAATACTAAGGAGAGAGTTTACAAGATTGTTTGTAAATAACTTTGAGTAAATTCAACTCTTATTTTTCTAAAGGGGTTGTCCAAATCCTAGGGTTACGAACCTACATGCAACACAATGCTCTGATACCATCTGTCAAGTCCCGAACCCGTTAAGGTTCGAAGCCCTGTGTTTATAGTGCTAGTCCCTGGATCGAATAGCTAGCACCCACAGTTTAAGATGTAATATCAAGAAACAAAGGTTATATTACATCGCATATCCAGGAATAAAAATAGTTCATTACAACTTACATAGCTCATATGACTATCTTATTACAAAGCAGCAGATATAACTATAAAGCATGGAGTCCTTCATCTTCATGTGCCACAGGCAAACATGCTGGGTGAAGACTCGTAACCCCTACTCATCAAACTTCACTATCATCAAGTAATCCTGCAACATGATAATTTACAGCCACAAGGGTCAATACATTTTGAATTGTATTGGCAAGTGTCACTAGTATGTGGATGTAAAGTGGAACCTATTACTTCAAGCATATCTGGCTAGGTAGAGCTTTGGCTAGTTTGCAGCAAGAAAGTTTTTCCCCTAACTTTTTATAAATAGTTTGCAATGCTTATTCTCACCAAATGTTGGTTTTTTGCTTGTATTTCGTGAATTTCCAGTGGATTTCCCTACTACTAGAAAGAAAATCGACTAGACCCTTCCTTCTTCCTTATACCACCTCGAGGTCTTGGTGGGGCGCTCTCACTGTCCTTTTCACAGTCTCGGACGATTGCTATGAATTCACACCTCCAAGTTATTGTCCTAGGTTATTCTTGCTACTTTTTGGTGAATTTTTACTAATTTGCTACTGTTATTCTGAACAACTTAATAGTATCTACCAGATTGAAATCAATTGGTTTCTCATAGAATGCGGACGTGCTATTTAATATGCCAGGGAGATTTTTCTAATTAGTTAAAGTGAGGGCCATATATCCTGCATCCCAATGATTTTTGTGGTAATGCTATATACTTTTTTCATGTAGGTCCTATATTCACAAAATTTTATATGATTTGCTCTGGACAGGTACTACATTGATTATTCACACACATCATTATTTCTCACCATTGGAAGAAATGAATGCAATAGTGACCATCTAAGCAACACAAGGTGAGCATAAATATCCCTACCTTGAAATTATTTTGAATAATCTTTTTGGGTCAAAATGCATTTAAGATGTGTAAAAGTCGTGGCCCATTTGTCCATGAAAAATGAAGCTATCCACAATGTGCCTACTGGGACAGATATACACAGTTATAATTATCATAGATCGAAATATGGCATTATATTTCGTATTTCGTTAATCATTATGCTTCCACAGCATAATAGCATATCTTTGTTCTTAGATGTAGTATCATGTGTAGATGCCGTACACTATCAGCATGTTTGGTGGACAACCTTATTATGTTTCAATTCCTATTAGTAAAAAATACGGAAGATATATTCAATTGTAGTATGCAATTAAAATTAATTGGTTCTTAATGTACTTGACCTTTAATACATTTCATAAGTGGAGGGCTCATCAAGATGAAGAAGATAGCATTAAGGTGTTTCATGTTCGTACAAAAAGATTCATTCTATCATGGAACTCAAAGTATTTTCCTTTAAATTAGGAAGTAGCTAACCATATTAAATCATATTGTATAACCAACAAAGTTGTTTCAAAAGTCATGCCATAAATTCCAAATTTCATACTTTGATATTGCCATACAAGTTGTGGTAGACCTCTCTTTAGGAGCAATCAGAATTTACATATTATGTGAAACTACTTTTTTTTGCAAAATATTACGTGAAGCTACTTAAAATCACAATAGTTTGGAAAATAGTAAAATAACAACAATTTGTATTCCCACCGAAGTGAATGCTTGCATGCTCACTAAATTTCGCCATTGGACGTTTCCAATCGTTTGAATCGTCTATGTTTTCGTATTAATAATCGCATTGGCTTGGTTAAATACCGATGGAGTCACAAAGTTGTCAAGACCCGAACCCGTTAAGGTTCGAAGCCCTGTGTTTATAGTGCTAGTCCCTGGATCGAATAGCTAGCACCCACAGTTTAAGATGTAATATCAAGAAACAAAGGTCATATTACATCGCATATCCAGAAATAAAAATAGTTCATTCAACTTACATAGCTCATATGACTATCTTATTACAAAGCAGCAGATATAACTATAAAGCATGGAGTCCTTCATCTTCATGTGGCACAGGCAAACATGCTGGGTGAAGACTCGTAACCCCTACTCATCAAACTTCACTATCATCAAGTAATCCTGCAACATGATAATTTACAGCCACAAGGGTCAATACATTTTGAATTGTATTTGCAAGTGTCACTAGTATGTGGATGTAAAGTGGAACCTATTACTACATGCATATCTGGCTAGGTAGAGCTTTGGCTAGTTTGCAGCAAGAAAGTTTTTTTCCCTAACTTTTTATAAATAGTTTGCAACACTTATTCTCAGCTAAGTTACACTGGATACCCTCCAGGTAATATGTCCAATCACAACATAGTGGTACCACTGATAGAAATCAGTGAACCTAGGTTCCATTGATAGAAATCAATGAACCAACAACCCTTGTTCACCCATCAATTTTTAACTTAAAGAAATTAGGATGATGAGATTCTTGATTCTGCTTCATTGTCTTGATGCTCAGAAATTGTCCATAACCGGGGACACGGCTAAGTACATAGTTTTACCCTCTCGAGAGGTGGTGCACTTTCCCCACAAGACTCGACATGCATCGAGACGAGAATTTTCAGAAGCAATCCCTCAGACCACCACGGACGCTTCCATCCTATCATCACTACCACCCTCTGTCCGTCTGGCTGAGTTCTCGCAACTTAGTTGGTCAATGCAGAGCCCATATGCCATGTGGCTGCACTGGAAGCTTCGTGACAAGAACGTCTCCAATCTCTTTGTTCATGGGTGGCCGTCCACAAGTGCGATACACCAGCCGACCATAGATATGGCCCTTGAGTAACCACTCAACATAATCCAAGCAAGTCCCATTTCCACCTAGGTGTTTCATTAAGTACTTGTTTTATTATAGAAAACATATATTTCCCAATACTCCATATAATCATAATATGACATTTCACCCCGAAAACTATAGCAGGGCTAAGCATTTCTAATCTTACGATGTTTCACCTACCAAGTAGAAACTACCATTCCCTATTCTACATAGGAGATATAGCATGGCATAATAATATAGTCTATCATGCATATACTACAAAAATCCACTAAGTTCCATTTAGACATGGATTTTACATATGGCTTATCTTGGCTTTGCAATATAATCCTATTTCTTTTTCTCTTTACCAAATAAATTACATATTTTGATTTATAGTTTCAAAATCAAAAAGGTGATTATCATTAGTATAATTCTATTTAATAATTAGTTTTATAAACCATTTAAGAATACTTTTATTTCATTTAGTTATTGATTTTTGGTAGATACTTTATTGGCCTTGGAATTTTCTTATTTCTTATTTTCTTTCCTTTCTTACATAAACCGTATCTTTTTATCTATGGCTCCAAATATTGTGAAACCAATTCCTATGGTTTTGTAATTTTGTTATTTACCAGATTATTTAGGAATGCTTATGCTTAATTTTTATATGGAACATAGCCATAGTCTTTTATTGAACTTGATGGTGATTTCTCTTATTAGTGTTTAGGTCTTGGGTCTATCTTTTTTTTCCAGAGGTTGACAAGATACATGTCATGGATGATTGAATTTTATCTTTGGATAGTTTGTTTGTCTCTTCCTCATTCAAAATTCTTTTTGTTTAAGTAAGGTTCCAATAGAGGAACAAAAAGTTTCTTTTCCCCCTAAATTTCATCCTTTATTTCCTTTGTTTGTTTGATTTTTCAGATTTCAAAATTTGGAAAAATTTGGGATGTGACAAAAGTGTATCCCGCTTTTTTCTAAAAAAATGATCAATTTCTCACCAAATAATTTGATATGTTTTCCATATTCACATGCTTCAAACTGACACTCATGCGGCCTGACAAATGACAAGAAAATCTATTATAGTATATTATTTAGTGAAAGTATTGAGTTTAAATGGAATGGGAGATCAGTGAAATAAATAAATATATACCGGATGTCACAAGAAACTTCCAAATATCATTTGAGGTTCTTAGAATAGAGAACACATATGACATTATTTTATAAGGGAGGCATGTGTAAATATACAAATTTAATCATGAAATTTTAAAATATTGACTCCTATTTTATGAGAAAAGGATAAACTATGTGTATAGGTGACACTACAAAGATATCACCCACAGAAACAAAAAAAACTAGCAAAAGAATAACTCTTGGGAAAAACTTTAAAAAACCATATCTCTTTTCTATATATATTTACTTTGCTTCTCGGATGTAAGGTATGTTAAATACAAATAAATAATAATATGCTTTATTGTATTGCTAAAGGTAATTTCAATCCTCTTGGAGGAAATATTTTTTAGCAACTCACTACAAGTTATAGTGGATAAAAGATTCCATTACTCTCGAGAAGGAGTTTTGAGAGAATGAGATATCACCATTTTCTAAAATTTAATATTAATATTAAAAGAAACCGACAAATATTTGAAGAACTTGCTCGCGCAACTGCGACGGGCCACTATGCTAGTTATCTTTAATACAAAGACGGTCCTGTATTTATTTTTTATGTGCAAATGGACAATGGTCATCTCCTCCTTTTACCTTCTTCATTACAGAATTCACGTATATGGATATATTTTTAAGGATGGAAGTTTGGCATCTTTGTCTATTATTATTTTACTAAGAAATAAATAATTAACTATGAAAAACTTTGAACGTAAAACTTATGATAGTCATTGCTGATGTCATAATAAGTTATGTATATAAACATGAATGGAGTTGTGATGAAATGAGCAAACTAATCTAAATGACATATAGATCAACTTTCATAAACTATCTCGCGTGGCATATAAATTACTTTACGTCCTGCATGCTTACGCAAAGCAATATCGTCTTCTTGTTTCTATCTTCATTGCAGAAAAGGTAACTTTTTTGAAATGGGCTTTTATTACTTTATTAATCAGTCTTACAAAGAGTTTTAAAAAAGAAAATCACGGATCACACAAAGTTGCTAAGTGAATCAACCATCGGAAAAAAGAAAAAGACATCTAGTGCCTTCATCATGTCAAACGCCTACCAAACGTCACCCGAATTAGCTATAGAAGACCCGTGCTACCGTCTCCAAATGGATGCACCCAAAAGCCATGGCCTGGCGCAGCCCCTGTGACAGGAGATAGAACCACATACGAATTCAATGCTAAGAGAGTGGAATAACCTACAGAAATGAAGGAAGCCCCATTTTGTTAAAGATAAAGTCGTTCCAAACATATGCCAAATAGCCCAAAAGTAAATCGCATGTTGTTGGGTTCGCAACATAGAAAACAAAAAAATCAATGATGAGAACTATTAAGCACCAAGATCTATCTACCTAGATACAAACAATGGGTGGATATACATCCATAGAGAACATACCCTTGAAGACCGACAAAGTGTTACAAGGTTGAACTCATGGATGATGTAGTCGTACGCTTGCCGATCTCAAGATCAAGAGGAAGTCCAGCGCCGCAAATCAGCAGCGCATCTGTGATCACACACATGTCCGGTCCACTGAACAACCTTCGCCTCCTCGCTCTAGCGATACAACAGAAACAACAACTCCTTTTAGACGAAAAGCCATCGGAAACATGTATCTCGCTAATCCGAGACCATGAAGGAATAATTCTAGAGGGGGAGAGAGATCCTTCACGAGGATGTGTGAGATGAGAGGAGGGAGTGGGGGCCTTCTGCAGGGGAGAAGGGGGCAGCCCCTCTCCATGGCCCGCGTCCAAGGGAGGTGCCCCCACCTCTTCCTCATTGGTGTGGCGGAGCTCCCAATCACACCAATTTTCCCTCCACTCAAAATTTCACTCATCCACATTAAATTTCCACCAAATTTAATACAAACTCTTATTTAATAAAACACTTTTATTTATTTTATTCAGAAGTTTGTTAATTACTTTAATTAAAAACATTCACATAAACCCCCCGCAACATTTCAATATCACATGCAGAACCAATTTTAGCAATTTCACTCAAAACAATTGCGGTGCCTATTGAAATAATTCTAGCGCTTTGCAATTCTTTTCTCTGGAACATATTTGCTCCAAAATGGTACTGGTATCCCTTAAGTATGTCACCCTACGGTTCATGAATAATACATACATGATCGAGACCCTTCTCTGATCAATAATCAATAATCAGTAGCGGGACCTGGAGATCTGTACTGACTCCTACACATTCAACGATGACTTCTGTAATCATGAGAACCTTTAACGTTAGTAACTAAATCCCTTTGTCTCGCAATATATTACATGTCCGATAAATGTAGCAGCAACCCATACCTGACGCACCACCAAGTGTGCGTGATTATTGACGAAGGAACATCCACACCACGCGATGCCAACGGTAATCCAATCCTTGATCCCAATAATATTTTATCGATGAGAATGCAGGAAACAAGAACAAAGGAGATTCGTTGAACAATCACATCATACAAGGAAGAGACGGAACACACGATGGCGAATGGCTAATTCTTCGACTGCCAGAAGATGCATGGCAAAGAGCGAGGGACGCAGTATCGGGTGCGGTCCCCATGAAAGCTGAATCCACGCACGAGGACTTCATAGCGTACCAGTACTTTCTTCACCACAAGAAAAGAGGCCTACTCAAGATGTAGAGGCAACTTGACGAAAGGAAAAGGTTAACCGATGAATCTACCATACAGCAGACATAATTAAGCTCCACCCGCAGATATCGCAGCGTAGCTGGAGGCGCACCACGAAGAGTAACCTCACGGTTGCAAAACATTTCGGCAGCCGAAAGAAATGATTTGACCTGAAATCTGGACCTGTCCTTCATGATAGTAGATCTAGCGGGACACATCAAAGAAAAAACAGTGCAGTCCGTGATTGTCGCCGCCCAAACCTACGTACTCACAACTCAACCAGCACCCGATGACCCTCGAATGGATCTCCATCGCTCTGATCTGATGAACCTCGTCCTGGTGGGGGCCTCCCTTGCACAAGGAGAACAAGGTACTTCAAGGAAACTCGATAATTTGCCACGCCATTGCAACATCTCTCAGCACGGAGGACACACCCGACGATCACGGTCGCCACATCGGGTGCACTTTCCAAACTCCGAACCATGAGACGATGCAGGAAATGACATTACACAACGTAGGGCTGATAGGTCAAGGGAAGCGTAGAAGCCAAAGATACCACGATGGCGAAAGCGAGGATGAGTACGAACTATGCGGGGATAGTTGCTTTACCCAGCAGGTTCGTAAGACCCCAGTACCCAAGGACTTCAAGCTTCCTCACGATCATCAAAAGTATGACGGTCTCCAAGAACCCGAGGCTTGGCTAGCAGATTACCTGGCAACCGTTAAACTTCAGGGTGGCTCCAAGGCTACCGCAATGCAATGGTTGTAGTTGCACTTAAACGGCGCTACCTACTCATGGCTCAGGCAGCTAGCCAAATAATCCATCGGCAGCTGGAATGACCTCAAAGATAAGTTCATCTGAAACTTCACATCCACGTTCAAACGACCCCCATCCTTGGAGCAATAACGGGCGTGCAAATAGAAATTCGGAGAGCCGATACGAGCATTTATCCAGCAGTGGAACATCATCAAGAATTCAGCTGAAGCTATATCTGATGAGAGGGAAATCGATACATTCATCAACGGCCTCCGCCGAAGAGAATTCATTGAGAAACTGGGGCAGGTCAAGACCAAAACAACCTCACAATTAATGGACATGGCAAATCGCTGGGAAGATGGCGAGGATGAAGTGAACAACAAGCGAGGGTGCTCACCCGAAGAAGATCAAGACATGTGCAATAATGATAGGAGAAGACGCGGCAATGACAGATATGGCGGGCCGAGCTATGTTGCAGCTGGCTTTTCAAGAGGAGACAATCAAAGAAACAACGACCATAGCGGCCGATACCCCAACAACAGAGAAGACACTGGTGGAAGTCAATCTACATAGCGGTACCAGCCAAGGGATCGGGAGCCCCCCATGTCCCCACTACAGATGTTGGAAGTGCCTTGTAATATACACTTCTACGTAGACTTCGTGAGAAGAAGGCGATCGAACCACCTCATGAAGGACTGTCACACTTTCTTAAAAATATAGGAGGTATGTACTGCAAAAGCGAAGGAAGCAGCACACCGAGGATACGCCACCACACTTGGAACCCTAGCTATTGGCACACCACCGCCGCCACTAGTACAACCTCTAGCAAGGCATCCACAACCCGTAGCCACAACCCGCAATAAACAGAAATCATGAGAATGAGTACCCAAGGTCAAAAGGTTGTCAATGATCCAAAAAGGGTCCCGGCTAACAGAATTCAAAAGTTGATCACTCGACAAGTTAACATGGCAGTAACAACACCACTAGCCACACCTGAATATCTCCACTGGTCGGAACAAGAAATTACATTCAGTAGGGCAGACCACTCACTACGAGTTCCACGACTAGGTCATTCGACCCTAATAGTGGAAGCCCAAATTAACGGGTTCGACATGAGTAAGGTCTTCATGAATGCTGGAAGCAGTATAAACCTAATCTACGCCAAGACCCTACGAGCAATGAACTACTCTTTGACAAATTTGTCCCTAACAGACACGTCCTTCCATGGCATATTCCCAGGTAAAGCTGAAATTCCTTTAGGCAAAATTTACCTTGACGTTGTTTTCGGATCAAGAGAAAAATTCAGGCGCGAGAAGCTCGAGTTTGAAGACATGGACTTGCCATCGCAATACCACTCAATCTTGGGGCATCCATATTTTGCACGGTTCATGGCAGTACCGCACTATGCGTATTTGGTAATGAAAATTCCAGCACTCAACGGAACTATATCTATGAGAGGAAGGTTCACCCGATCCGACAATTGTGGTTGAGAGTTCAACAAAATCTCTGAATCCTTCGGGATGGAAGCATAATCTGAGCAACTAAAAATCTCAATGGATACAGAGCCTTTAATAACGGCACGGGCCAATCCTAATCAAGCTTTCGATACTACAAAAGATACAAAGGAAGTCCAAGTCCACCCTACGGACCCGAAGAAAATGACCTTTGTGGCTTCCAACCTCGCTCCCGCATAAGAAAGCACGCTCATCGAGTTCCTCTGTGAGTGCTAGGATATTTTTGCATGGTTACCAGCTGACATGCCAGGAATCTCCAGGGACCTATGATACGTTTTCTCCATGTGAAAGAGCTCAATGAAGAGGCCACGGGACCATTCCCAGGTGGCGCGACAGAGCAATGAAAAGCTGGGATCGAGCCTTATCTTCGGTCGTGACGCCGGAGCCTTTTGTATGAGAAAGCAACTCGTTGAGCACGCACTCAACCTAAACCCTGAAGCCAAACTGGTAAAACAGTCTCTCCGCCATTTTGCAGATCCCAAACGCAAGACGATTGAAAAGGAACTCCATCACCTAATAGATGCGAAGTTATCAAAGAAATAAAGAAAGCAGAGTGGATCGCCAATCCAGTATGTGTTCCAAAGAAAAACAAAAAAGAACTATCGCATGTGCATTGACTTCACCATGCTAAACAAATATTGTCCAAAGGATCACTTCCCATTACGGTGAATTGATCAAATACCGCGGGATGTGAACGTCTTTCCTTCTTAGACACATACTCAGGGTATCATCAAATTCGGAGGAAGGAAGAAGATCAAAACAAGACAACATTTATAACGCCTTATGGCGTATTCTGCTACACCATATTACCCTTTGGACTCAAAAACGCGGGTGCCACGTATCAACGGATGATGTAGAGTTGCCTTGGAAGCGAAATCAGAACAAATGTATAGGTATATATCGATGATGTTATCATTAAAACAAAGAAAGGGTCAACCCTTATCGATGATCTTCGTGAAACATTTGATAACATTGACAAATATTGCATCAAGCTCAACTCGACAAAATGCTCCTTTGGAGTCCCTGCAGGACAACTCATCGGTTACCTTGTATCGGTAAGGGGAATAGAAGGAAACCAAGAGAAAATACAGGAAATCCTCATGATGAAGAAGCCATCAAATCTTTGTGGCATTCAACAATTGGCTAGATAAGTCGCGGTGCTCAGCCGATTTATCGCCCGTTTGGGCGAAAAGGCATTGCCATTTTACGCACTCATGAAAAAAATCAAAGAAATTTGAGTGGACAGACGAAGCCCAACGAGCTTTCGAAAGCCTCAAGAAAACACTTTCAACATCTGATGACTGCAAGTGCACAGATCATTTGTAGCTAGTTTCGAAATAAAGATATCGATCCCACAGGGAGCAGGAGTCTGAAGTCTAATAACTCTTGAATTAAATATTAAAATAGAAATGTTAAATAAAGTTCTAAGTAACAAGATAAAATGCGAGTATTGTGTAAAAAGGTGTTTTTGGGTTTTTGGTATAAGAGAACAATAAGTAAAGTAAAACAACTGAACACAGAAAGTAAGTATCGTGTATATAAAAGAGATTTGAGACTGCAATGGTAAAAAGGCATTCTTAGGGAGTAGCGGATACACCTCTAGTATTATAAAAAGCTAAGGTAAAGATTATTATCATGAATATTATCAACTATGTATGTGTGGGTGGAACTACGTATTTGGACGAATAGGCAGCAATCACTGATCATATCATCCTCATAACCACAACAGACAGCAATCGACATCAATCGAATTACTGCGCTATTAAGGGACTTAATCCCGTAGGACGTATCCCATGGCATGGATAGTGTTCCGCGAGTGTTCTCGGTCCCCAAGTTGATACGTAAGGGGTGCCAACAGCTTTATAGTCACTATAAGTGTTAACATACCTCCGTCTACCAACAAGTAGTCCCTCCATAAAGTCCCCACAATAGGCTAATAGTGAGAGGTCGACTTCTCCCAACATCAAGATGAAGACAATCTAACACATGGTCACAACGATGAATATCATAATAAACTTTATCTTATTTCAATCTCATACTAGGGTTTCTCCATCTCCCCAAGAGTTAATGATCTACTCAGACATGAAGGCAATCAACATCATGGCAATAACAATGGAATCTATCATAGATGAATAGTACTTGTATAAATCCACAACGAGTACCGAAATTACAACAAGATCTAGACAAGATGTAGATGGGATGGATGGAGATGGTGGTGATGCAGTGGTTGATGATGAAGATCGATGCCTTAGCCTCCCAAATCTGCGCAGGGCAAAGATGGATCCTCGGTGGACGAGTTCCCCCTCCAGATGCCTTCAAGAGGTGAGGTTTCGGTGATTTCTGGTTGTTCTATATGTCGTCTCTCCGATCAAGTTGCACGGGGTGAAACTATTTGAGGAGGCGGTGGCGGCGCCAACTATACGACGGGAACTATACGGCCGAAAATTAATTCCCACCGTATAGTTGGTCGTTAAACCATCTAGATGCCTCAATTGCTTCGGGTTTTCTTCTGGTGTTATTGACATTTTCCAAATAAGCAATTTACGTTGTTTTTACTCCTTTTCTCCCTAATACAACTTCTCCAAGAATTGTGTCCATTGTATCCATCATCTGTCCTGATCTTGGTGAAAATAGACATAAAATGTGCGCGCGAACACCGTAAAATACCAAGATCCTACAACTACTGTGCAAAATAATAATATAAAACATGATGCAAATATGCACTCATCAACTTCCCCAAGCTTAGATTCTTGCTCATCCCAAGCAAGTTTAGCTTAATGGATGTGATCCTCATATTCATGAAGCAGAGTCGATAAAATAAATGAGGCAGTTGCAGCATGTGTTTATCATATATGATACTTAGGAATAAGTTCATGAATAGTACCTTAATTGAACCATATGAATAATATTAGCAGGCTTCCACACCTTAGCATTTAATAGTTCACAAAAGATCACTCTCAATATGATGTAAATGTATTCAGTTCAACCGAATGAGTTAGCGAGGTAGTCCCAAGTGTTTTTGGATTAACATATTCACTTGGGATTTAAAATCTCAAACGCTTCTTTGTCCTACTACAATATAGCGGTGTATGCCTATTTTCTCTTTGCACATTTGCTCTTTTTTTCTCTCTTTTCTTCTTCTTTTTTATATATATGCTCACACTTTTGTTTAAGTGTTGTGTAAAGAAGCTAGCCATACATTCCACTTCATGTAGGAATTCAAAGTTTAACGATCTCAATTACCAAATTCCAATTGTATATGAAGCAATCTTTATAGCTTGAATATTCTACCTCGTCTTGTTCCCACTATAATTTGATAGCACTTCTAATTTTCCTTTGTTCAAGGTTTCTTTTTCAACTTAACTAATTAGATAATTTTTTCCTTTGTAAATTAAACCATGAACTTACAACATATTGACCAAATTATCCTTGTATGTTCCATTAATACAAATGGTGTGGAAGACTCCTATTGCTATCATCAAGTGTAAGTAAAATTATACTCAAGCCATTCATATATCCAATAGGACAAGCACAAACTCAATATTTCTCCATATATGATAATAAACTCGGAATTTCATAAAAGGGATCGACTATTCCTGAAGGGAATTCTAATGATGCAAACTTTATTTCTAATTTGAACTAATGCAAAAATAAAATAGTAATGTAAAACTTATAAGATAGATTGCAAGGTCTTAAAGATCCCCCAAGCTTAGAATCAAGCCAGGCGAGATCAAATAATCCCTTGCGATTATTTGATACCGTGATTATTATAGATCACTGTGGCGCCATGGCATGTAACACCGCGGTGCTTAGCTTCATGTTGGTATCCTCTAGAGTAGTGATGCGGCTATATCACCTGCGCAAATCAGATTACAAAGTGTCCACTTTATTTGCAAGTTTAGTCACCAATGGGAGAAGATCATCCTTCTTCTCTATCTCCTTGAGACGGTGACGGACTTCAACACGATGGAGTAGCTCCTACTTTTGATATATCTCTAGTGCTCACACGCGGTCCTTGGTCCAGGGAACAACTTCTTCTTCCTCATCCATAATTGATGGATCGAGAAAGTAGAAACCGTTCCTCCATTCTTCCTGAGGCTTCACCCTCATACGAGCACCAATGGTAGGCTTCACGAGTGGCACCGTCGCTCCCTTGCTAGAACATGCACCAATATTAGGTAATTCCTTACGCTTGTGCAGCCTGGGGTACGTGGTAATGAACATGACCGTCTCCACACGCCCTTTTCCATGCGGATTGTGGCCTTCTCTCTCTTGTTGAGCTCTCTTCATTGCCGCCTAGTTGATCTCCGAGGGATCATAGACATCACGACAGATGTAGATGTCACTCTAATCTTCATCAGGGTCATTGTTGTAGAAGCTTGGCTCGACGTACTCCTTGTACCCTAGGCTAAACCTCTCCACCTCCTCGTTGTCATCCTCTATGGACGGGCTGCTAGAGCAGTCCCTGGAAGGAGCAATGAGACCCAGGGGTTTTCCATGGCCTGGGACGGGATAGAGCATGGATGGATTGGTTCTTGGTGATTATGATTTAGAGAGAAACACAATGGCAGTATATAAGGGGGGGTCAAAGGTCGGTAAAACTCATGAGAAACACCATATTTACGCCCAAGAAAAGAATCTTAACGGAACCAGGGGAAAATCACGGATTTGGAGAAGTCCTGCCGCGTAACGACCAACTATACAGGCTCGGCCCATATAGCTCCAGCCATATAGTTGGTTCTGGGCAGATATTTCCAAATATCTCGAGTCCAGATCGATTAAGTTACCGACTTGGAATCGACAAAACTGTTTTTTTCATTCTAAAATGAAAAAGGAATTGAAAATGTCAGAGAGTTTAATAACCAACTATACGACGGGAGGATTTTATCTGGCCGTATAGTTGCGACCGTATAGTTTCCAGACATCGAAAATCAAATTTTTTTGAGAGTTTAACGATCAACTATATGGTGAGAGTACTTTCTCTACCTGTATAGTTGGACCGTATTGTTTCCATACATCGAAAACAATTTCACGAAGAAGGTACATAAGGTTTAATGACCAACTATACGGCGGGAGATTTTTCTCTGGCCATATAGTTATGACTATATAGTTGGTAAAACCCTTTAGAAACTTAAGAAAAACACGAGGAATTCAAAAGCAAAAAAATTCAGAAGTAAAATTTGTGAAAACAAATCACTTATTTGAGTAAGAACACTTATCATTTACTTATTCGGGGATGACAAGCTCCTCCAACAACAAAGACTTCTTCTCTTTTGGAGGAATTAACCTTAGTTCATTTAATAATTCTCGTAAACGAAAATCACCAGGACTAAAGTTTCTCTCAATAATATTGGTGTCTTTCTGGGCAAATATGGACACTGCATCCAACATCTTTATTTCTTGCCTCTACATAATCTGCAAATCAAATTCTTGAAGTAAAAGGATCCAACGGATTAGTCTTGGCTTATGATTTTTCCTCTTAAGGAGATCTTTTAAACCATCACGATCCATATGAACTCTTACTTTTGCATCAACTGTATAAGAACAAAATTTATCGCAAGAGAAAATACAGCAAAAAGTTCCCTTTCTTCCTTAGGATAATTCTTTTGAGCACTACTAAGAGTTCTACTAGCATGATGTATAATATTAAATCTGCGACCTATATGTTGTCCTAGAGTTACTCCTACAGCATCATCACTAGCTTCACATATTAAGTCAAAAGTCATATCCTAGATAGGTGGTTTAATGATAAGAGCATGGGATAAAGCATATTTAAGTTTATCAAAGGCTACAAGACATTTATTATCAAAATTAAATCTTACTCCCTTTTGCAGAAGGTTATTCAAATGTTTAGATATTCTATAGAAATTCCTAATGAACCTTCTATAAAAACCCACATGACCAAGGAAACTTCTTGTACCTTGTATATCCCTAGGTTGTGGCATTCTCTCTATGGCCTAAACCTTAGCTCTATCCACTTCAATTCCCTTACCTGATACCTTGTGTCCAAGGACTATACCTTCTTTGACCATAAAATGGCACTTCTCCTAGTTTAGAACAAGATTGGTTTCTTTGCAATGCTATAAAACTCTTTTGTGATTATCCAAGCAACTAGTAAACATAGACAGAAAAGTCATCCATAAATACTTCCATTATCAGTTCTATAAAATCATAAAAAATAGCAGGCATGCATCTTTGAAAAGTATCTTGAGCATTACATAAACCAAAAGGCATATGACGGTAAGCATGTAAACCATAAGGACTAATGAAAGTTGTTTTAAGTTGGTCATCAGGATGAACAGCTATTTGAGAAAAACCAGAGTATCTGTCCAAGTAGCAAAAATGTGTGTGGTTTGCTAACCTCTCTAAAGTTTGATCTATGAACGGTAAAGGATAGTGATCTTTCCTAGTTTCTTTATTCAATTTCCTAAAATCTATACACATCCTATGTCCAACAATAGTTCTAGTAGGTATCAATTCATTGCTTTTATTAGGAACAACAGTAAAACCGCCCTTCTTAGGGACACAAGGAACAAGACTTGCCCATTCACTTTCTTTTACAGGATAGATTATACCTGCGTCCAATAGGCGTACTATTTCTTTTATTACCACTTCCTTCATTTCGGGCTTCAGTCGTCTATTAAATTCCGCAACTGGTTTAACACCTTCCTCCATGAATATTCGATGGACGGTTATCATGGGACTAATGCCCTTCAAATCATCCATTGAGTACCCAAAGGCCTTGTGATGCTCCTTAAGTATTTTCATGAGTTCTTCTTCTTCATCTCCTGAAAGTTTAGCACTAATAATAACAGGAAATTTATTTGTATCATCTAAAAATCTGTATTTAAGATTATCTGGTAGAGTCTTCAATTCTAGGGGTGGTCATTCCTCGTCCCCTCTCTTTTCTAGATCTTCGAAAGCCTCATTAGTTGGAGGCCCTATAATGGGGAGTGAATCGAATCACCTTCTAGTTCTTCTAGGGACTTGTCCTCCATAACTATTTCTTCATAATTTGAGTCTTCATTTATTTCTTCTTCTTGATCACTAAAGAAGATAGCTGCCATTTCCTTAATAGTTTTCTCTTTCTCTTCTTCTTGTATTTGTAGAGGTCTGTCTTTAAATTTTTAAAAGTGGAATTATTTTTCCGCTTCCCCAAGCTTAAGAGACACAATCTCCTTTTTGAAGTCAACTTTGGCACCTACATCACTCAAAAAGTTCCTTCCAAATATAATTGGGCAAAGAGTGTCAGCTGGCATATCAACAACTACAAAATCGATAGGAAAGTTTTTATTGCCAATTGTGACAGTTGCATCATCAACTACTCCCATTGGAATTCTAAGAGTTTTATTGGCTAACATGATTGTCATATCAGTATTTTCAATTGTAGCCGGTTCTATTTCTTCTTTTATTTCTAAATAAAAATCATAAGATATAACATTAACTTCGGTGCCAAGATGGCATAAACCATAGTGCGAGGTTTCCTTAAATATGCAGGGAAGAATAGGCTTACCCACATCTTTTACCTTTGTTTTACCTTCAACCAATACGGAAGTCTCTTTATCTAGTTTAGCTATGTTACAATGTGCATACATAGCCATAATTGCTTCCTTGGTTACCTCTTCATCTTTGGTTTCTTCTAGATGTTCCTCAACCCCTGGCATACTTTCCTCTTCCTTCTTATCCTATATTGCTTTGACCTATTCATATTCAAAAATATCCGTTTGTGTAGTGTTAGGGAAAGGTATCTCATATATTGGTTCTAGGGAGGCTAGTGTTGCTTTAACTTCTATTTTCTTCTTAGGTTTGGGTGGTGGATCATACTTGACCAAACCCTCTTTTGGAGCTTTGACATGTTCTGTAAAAGCTTTAGCAACATGTAACACAAGATCTAAATCCAAATAAAGTTTTTTTAGATAATTCGTTAACATGGCCCTTTTTATTATAGTCATGAATACAATCATAATCTGTTTCTATGCCTCGTTCGCTTCCTAGACCAAAATTCCATGAAACTCTATGATCGTGAATTCTATTAAGTAAAGCCCAAGCTTTAGTTATAGGAAGATTCATAAAAGCTCCTCTCGTGAAAGAGTCTAGTTCAATTTTATTAGGTTCAATTAAACCGCCATAAATGATATGCAATAAATACCATTCAGGCAAATCATGATGAGGACATTTATTAAGTAAATCTTTAAATCTGATATAATCTCTTACTAGTCCTTCATTAGGACGGTTCCTCCAAGTCATTATAAGACACCTGATTCCAAAAGATTTTGATAATAGATAATATTTTGCTAGAAACTCACATGCTAAATTATCCCAAGTACTAGTGGCTTCTAGGGGTAGACATCTTTACAATGAGAGAGCTTTACTAGTCAAAGTCTGACTAAAAAGTTTAACCCTTACCTCATTAGTAGTATATTCTGGTAGTTGGAAAGTGCCACATATATCTTTGAACATGCAATATGCTCATATGGATCAGGATCTTCTTCATCTCAAGTAAATTGCTTCTTGTGTAGAATACCAAGTAGTAGAGGATTTATTTCAAACCCCCTTGTCTTCTCGTTGGAGTCCTATCTTTTATTAATATCATAGGGATTCCCAAAGTGGCTGAGTTGCTTAGCACTAGCCATATGCTCAAACTCCATCATGTTGGTGGAAACCTGTAACTCAAAACAAAACTTAGCAAGACAAAAATTAAATAAGCAAAAACTAAAAGACCTACAGTGCGTATCTCCCTGGCAACGGTGCCAGAAAATAGCTTCATGACTGCAAGTGCATAGATCATTTGTAGCTCGTTTTGAAATATATCGATCCCACAGGGAGCAGGAGTCTGAAGTCTAATAACTCTTGAATTAAATAATACAATAGAAATGCTAAATAAAGTTCTAAGTAACAAGATAAAATGCGAGTATTGTGTAAAAAGGTGTTTTTGGGTTTTGGTATAAGAGAACAATAAGTAAAGTAAAACAACTGAACACAAAAAGTAAGTATCGCGTATGTAAAAGGGATTGAAACTACATTGGTAAAAAGGCGTTCTTAGGGAGTAGCGGATACACCTCTAGCATTATAAAGAGCTAAGGTAAAGATTATTATCATGAACATTCTCAACTATGTATGTATGGGAGGAACTCCATATTTGGACGAATAGGCAGCAACCACTCCTCACATCATCCTCATAACCACAGCAGACAGCAATCAACATCAATGAAATTACTGCGCTATTAAGGGACGTATGACATATCCCATGGCATGGATAGTGTTCTGTGAGTTTCCTCGGTTCCTAAGTTGATACGTAAAGGGTGCCAACAGCTTTATAGTCATTGTAAGTGCTAACACACCTCTGTCTACCAACAAGTAGTTCCCTCCATCAAGTCCCCACAAGAGACAAATATTGAGAGGTCGACTTCTCCCAACATCAAGATGAAGACAATCTAACACATGGTCACATCGATGAATATCATAATAAACTTTATCTTATTTCAATCTCATACTAGGGTTTCTCCATCTCCCCAAGAACTAATGATCTACTCAGACATGGAGGCAATCAACATCATAACAATAATAATGGAATCTATCATAGATGAATAGTACTTGTATAAATCCACAATGAGTACGGAAATTACAAGAAGATCTAGACAATATGTAGATGGGATGGATGGAGATGGTTGTGATGCAGCAATTGATGATGAAGATCGATGCCTTAGCCTCCGGATCTGCGCAGGGCGAATATGGATCCCGGTGGACGAGTTCCCCCTCTAGATTCCTGCAGGATGTGAGGTTTCGGCAATTTCTGGTTGTTCTTAATGTCGTCTCTCCAATCCAGTTGCACGGGGTGAAACTATTTGAGGAGGCGGTGGCGGCACTAACTATATGGTAAGAACTATATTGTCGGAAAATCAATTTGCACCGTATAGTTGGTCGTTAAACTATTTGGATGCCTCGATCGCTTCGGATTTTCTTCTGGTATTATTGATATTTCCCAAATAAGTGATTTATGTTGTTTTTTACTCCTTTTCTCCCGAATACAACTACTCCAAGAATTGTGTCCATTGTATCCATCATTTGTCCTGATCCTGGTGAAAATAGACATAAAATGTGCGCGTGAACACCGTAAAATACCAAGATCCTACAACAAAGGTGAAAAATAATTATATAAAACATGATGCAAATATGCACTTATCAACATCCCCTGTCGTCGTCTTGCCAAGGGAAAAAGAACCACTATTACTCTACATCGTAGCCACTAATCAGGTGGTAAGAATAGTTCTAGTCGTCGAACAACCAGAAGAAGGTAAAACACATGGATTTCAGAGACCAGCTTACTTCCTAAGTGAAGTCCTCTCCCCATCCAAGAAAAGGTACCCGTACTACCCGAAGTTAGCATACGGGGTCTTCATGACAGCACACAAGCTACGACACTATTTTTCGAAGCACCCCATCATAGTAGTCAATGAAGCACCTCTTTCCAACATACTTAACAATATAGAAGCCATGGAGTGTGTCTCTCTATGGGCATCGAGTTATCCCCTCGAGACATCACGTATGATAAGCAAAAATAAATTAAGTCTTAGGTTTTTCCTGATTTTATCACTGAATGAACAAAATTACAATGCATGGGTCCACCAGACCTCTCCAACTCTTGGACAATGTACTTCGATGGCTCCAAGATAATAGAGGGAGCAGGAGTAGGAGTTATACTGGTGTCACCACAAGGTGATAAAATACGCTACATACTTTGGATACGAGGCACTGTTGCACGGCATGCGTATGGCCAAAGCCTACGGTGCAACTCGCCTAAAAACATTCGGTGACGCCAAACCTTGTCGTACAACAAGCCATGAACAAATGTGACGCGATCAACGATAACATGATTGCTTATCGAGACATGTATAGTACCATGGAAGCCTAATTTGATGGATGTGAAGTATCACACATACGCAACGCAAGCAACAAGGAAGCCGGCAATTTGGCAAACATCGGATCCCTCTTTACCGGTACCACCCGGAGTTTTTGGGAAGAAATAACAGAACGATCCATCAAAGACAAAAAGTTCTCTGAGGTCATAGCACCAAAAACACGTAAGGTCACATCAAAAGGTGACATGGGGGCTGCGCCCGCAGCCGAAAGTGAAGCAGATGCCCTTGAAGAAGAACTAGAACCTGATGAGGCCTTGATAATAGAACCCACATGGATGCAGCCATGCGTAGCATACATGATGCAAGGAGAACTACCCGAAGATGTAATCAAGGCACGGCAGATCACACGTCGATCTAAAGCTTTCAGGATCGTTGAAGGAGAATTATATAATAGGAGCATCCTAGGCGTACTACAGTGGTGCGTCACACCAGACGAAGGAAAACTTATCCTCAAAGACATACATGAAGGTGTTTGCAGCCACCATGCTAGCAGTCGAGCGATTGCGGCTAAAGCTTTTCGAGCAGGATTTTACTGGCTCACAGCAATACAAGATGCAAAAGACATCGTTCGGACATGTGAAGCATGTTAATGATTCACAACAAAACCCAATGCACCTGCTACAGAACTAAACCTCATACCTCTCGCCTGGCCATTTGCCCAATGGGGCCTTCACATAGTAGGCAAACTCCACAAATTTTGCCAGGAGGATACGTCTTTGTGCTAGTAGCAGTCGACAAATTTACAAAGTAGATTGAGGTAATGACCGTCACAAGTCAAGATGAAACTTCGGATGTAAATTTCATCAAATCCATAGTGTTCAGATTTGGAGTACCAAATAGCATCATTACCGACAATGGAACTAATTTTACTTCCGACGAGTTCAAGGAATATTGCAAGGAGATGGGCATAAAAGTAAGCTACGCTTTAGTTTCCCACCTGCAAACCAACGACCAGGTGGAGAAATCCAATGGTCTTGTAACCAACGGTATCAAGAAAAGGTCATTGGCACCACTCGATATAGCTAAAGGAGCTTGGGTAGATGAGTTACCCTCCGTCCTATGGAGCCTACATACCACCCCAAATAATGCAACACAAGAGACACCTTTCTTTCTGGTCCACGGCGCGAAAGCCGTCCTTCTAGTTGAAGTAACTCATGAGTATCCTAGGGTCACTTATTATGACTAAGAAGCATCCAATGAGGCACTCGATGAAGCGCGAGACGTTGCTTTACAAAGAGCAACAATATACCAGCAGAACTTGTGCAATTATCATAGCCGTCTACTGCTTCCTAGGTCCTTCATGGTGGGGGATCTGGTCCTTCGCCTCAAGCAAGATGGACATCGAAAACTAGATTCGCCATGGAGGGGCCTTATATCATCACATAAGTAATCCATGGCAGGGCATATCAACTTCAAGATAAGAAAATAGGGGTCAAGTACTCCAATCCATGGAACGTTGCACAGTTGCGGCGTTTTTATGCTTAAATTTTATCTTTTTCGCAGGTTAAATTTACTAAGGCCAACGACCAGGCAACTAAGCCAATATTGTGTACTTTCGTCTTTAGTATTCAATAAAAATATTAAGATGGTGGATATAATGGAAGAGATTGAACCTAAATTTCGAGCCTATGTCCCGATGCAAGCATCCGAACATAGCCCGAGGAGCTAGTCCCTTCAGGAGCACTGTCGCCCACCCGATCGAAATAGTATGGTCTAGCAGGACCTGAAGAAATATTATCCTCATGCGATGAAAGCGCATCCGTTAAACTAACAAACTTCAAACAAGGTTAAAAAACATATGATATTATGATTATTACATCTTTGTATCCTCAGATGGTTACTCCCATCTGGAGAGCCAATACAGTATCCGAGAAATCTAGCAAGTTCAGTTATTCCAATAGCCAAACAAGGCAGTCAATAAAATACAGAAAAATTCTCAGACCGTGCCTGATGGGATAAAAGACTGAATGCCATGTCCATGACATGAAGGTAAGACCCGGGATTCGTCCTGTGTGGCCTGGTACGTGCACATGAATGCGCTCTTCCAGTAAATTATCTGTATCAACGATACGATGAAAAATCCTGACTGACATGTTGGGGAAACAATAGTACTAGATTTCAGTATTCGATAAGACCTCAATAGCTCGAACTGGATTACGCCAGCAAATACCGAGTTTAGGCCTAGGGACTTGAATTTGATGTAGGTTCAGGATATTTTTTCAGGAGCAATTAACTGATTCCTGATCCATCGGATGCATCAGACCTATTGTACCATATCTCTACAACAGTAAAAATAAAAAGTACATTACAAAGAAAATCTCGGCTCATATTTCCTTTGAAACTCAACCCGAATCTACGATTCAGATGGAGTCTCGGGGACTATTGACATGGCTATGATTACCCATGTTATTATGATTAGTTACCCTAGGATTATAGCCCGACAGGGCCCAAGAAGGAACCAAAAAGTCCCAAGAAGCATCTGACGGAAGGAATATCTTGCTAGACAAGAAAAGAGTAGGAACCGACGTTGTATTAGTGTTGTACTCATAACTTGTAATCTATCAGTGTATGGCCTCAGGACCCAGCTTATTATATAAAGGCTGGGAGGATCCAACAGAGAGGTACCAAAAAATCCATGAGCGATCTGTAAACAATTTGTTCCTAAGGAATCATACGACTTCGACTCCCTTGTTTGTATAATTGGCTGACGAAATCCCCAATGTTCTCTTTTCCACGAAACCCTAAGTTCATAACCATGGGCATTGCCGAGGTCACCCCTCGTCAATCACCGTCTCCCGAGGCTGATTTGAGTACACGAACCGTCATGTTCGTAATTGAGTGGCTATAAAAGTGTGTGTTGATTATTCCATAGGAATAGTTGAGGCTTGTGCATCAATATCGGGATGGATTTGTTCACCCGCATGATAGGAAGATACTAAAGGAGATATGCCCTGGAGGTAAATAATAAAGATGTTTTTATTTACATACCTCATTAGTTCATAATAGTTTTGTATTATGCAATAACAATATTAAGTGGAAACACTAATACATGTGTGATATATAAACAAACCAGGTCCCTAGTATCCTGTAGACTAGTTCATTGGGAAGCTGATGACCGAGGTTTCCTGATCATGGACTTTACGACGTTAACTAATAACGAGGTCACTTATGAAGTTATGGACAACACCCAACCCCTAGTATTGCAATATGATCTAGTCACATAATTCAACATTGCAATATCTAGCAAAGCATAGTGATTCAATCTTTCGACCGTGAGATCATATTAATCACTGTCTCCCGAAGCTGCTTTGATCACATCAACCGTCATGACCTCAGTTGGGTGACTATAAAGGTGTGCATCGGGTATTATAGAGGAACTTTTGGGGCATATGTATCGAGAGCGGGATTTTCCCATTCAAGTGACAGATAGATACCCTGGGCCCACTTGGTGAGATTACATCTACAAGTTTGCATGTGACTAGGTCACGGGGATGTAATATCATGGAAATGAGTAAATGTATTGGTCGGTAACAAGATCGAACTAGGTATGCCGATACCGAAGATCATATCTTGGACAAACTAGGTATCGTAGAGCAAAGGGAATGAGACTCGACATTCAAGATTCAAGCGATCAAGTAATTTGTGGAATGCATGGGGGCCATCATGTGTTTCCAAATACCACTATTGGTCATTGATTAGAAATGTGTCTTGATCATGTCTATGTATTACCGAGTCATAGGGTGTCACACTTAAGGGTAGATACGCTTAGGAATTGATCCAAGATCGTAGGAGAAAATAGAGAGAACTCTAGAATAGTTCCCAGGTTATACTGGAATGGTTTCGAGGATATCCGATGATGATCGGAGGGGTCTAAAAGGTGATTCAGAGTGATAGGTATTAAATAATATGTATTTAATATTAATTAAATGAATTAATATTAAAAAATTATTTAAAATGAATTTTTGGGGTAGCCCACCTAATTGGGCCGCACCAGAGGAGGCCCAAGAGGGGGTCACTCCCTAGGGATGGTCAAGGAGGGGCCGCTGGCCACCAAGTGGGCTCCCTACCACATGGGGTTGGCTGTCACTCTTCCCCCACCTTCTCCCTTGATTAGTCCCACCCCAGGACTTTGAGGGAGGTAGTACCTCCCTTCCACCTATATAAAGAGGGCCACCCCTCTTCCCAAATCCATCCCATCAATTGGATTTGCCTATTCTCTATCTCTCCCTCTCCCTGATGTGTGGTTCCCAAGATTGGAATGCATATGGGGATAGGAGTTTATCCACCATACACATGTCGTCGTATTGCTAGACTCGGTCCAGATCAATCTCCTTCCACTGCTTTGCTGGATTGGAGCCCGGGAGACGTATCTACATCGTAAGTGTGTAAGGCCACGAGGCACCGCCACTTGTGGTGATTTTCCTTGGATCTTGAAGATTGGACGTCAACACGACCTTGAGGTTGGCTACATCGGACAAGGACAAGGGGTGACTTGCGAGGAGCTTAATGATCTTGAGGTTGGGCAAGTTCGACTACGTCATCCACGTTCCTCGCGGAACGTTAACCACATTCGTTATTCAAAGGTATGAACATCGAATCCCTCTCATTACCTTACATCTACATAGCTAGATCTTGGCTAGGTGTGTTCATCTTAGGATTTTTTTATTTTCTGCCATAGAACCCCTTCAATGGTATCAAAGCTGATCTATGCGTAGATGTTTGGTAAAAGTAGAACACATGTTGATTGTGTGGGTATGGATTCTCTAGTTTCTATTGTCCCATGTGTACCTATTCATATCGCGGCAATGTCGGATGAAATGGCCTAGACCGACCTTACGTGTAACCTTACACGAGACTAGTTCCACGACTGACATATGGCTTGTACCATATAAGTGTCCAGCGAGTGTCTGTCTCTCCGACATTAGTTGATATGACATTTACAAAGGACGGCCTTGATAAGGGACTTAAAGCGGCAACTAGTCAATCCGTGTTATGGTCGAAAGTTCATAGGTAGAAAGGGTTCTCTTGCGAAAGCCCTAACAACCACATAAAACATGCAAAGATAAAATTAGAGGCATATAACTTTATTTTGAAAGGGCTTGTGATATGTATGGTCAAGGTAAGTGTTTACGAGATGAAATGTCAAAGGAAAATGGCACCATGAACCTAGTGCAATGCCGATGCACTTGATGGAGATCAAGGTGCGACAACCATATCATATCGCATAAACTATTTGCATTTGATGTGAATTGGTTGTGCGTCTTATTATGCTAGAATTAGACTACGACGGTAGAATTATAAGATGATCCCTCAACACAATTCCAATGTGTGTGTTCTCCCTTTAGTGTGCACCACCAAGAAAGTTTGTCGTTGTGGAGAAGGTCGTGATGATTGGATGCAAACACATCGGTGTTTGCACACGGTGGGTGTAAGCCATGTATGCACTGCAAATACACTAAAGGTTAACATTAGCGAGCCTAGCACGTACATACATGGCCTCAGAACATACATAATCGAAAGGTTAAGCATGAGTCACATGGTGATGTGATTGATATGTTGATATCTACCCTGACAGCTATATCAAAGGCCATGATGATCAGGGATTATACGGTATAAAGGGATTGTGTAATCACTAAACGAATGTTCGGGGATGTTCGTTTGAGTGGGAGTTCTGGTAATAAACTCATATTATGAACTAAACAATCTAAGTGAATTGGCATAATTGTTGTAGTTGGCATCTGTTATAGACTACCTTGGTTGTAATTGGGATAAAATAACTATAGTATTTTAGATACTTACTTTACAGACTAGTACCGTATTGTTTGAGTGTCAAATTATAGATAAAAGTCCTAAAGAGACTTTCAAGTAAACCTCACTTACTCCATAAGGGCTAATAAGTGTATTAATCCTAGAGTAATAGATTCCAAAGTCAATGTAAAAAAGGATCATGCTTGCCTCCATGATACTTGATATTAGAAAGAAAGCTCTTTGTATCAAGATTATCTGGGAGATTCAGAAATCATCTTGTGTAAAAGATATTTTGATATCTGAAACACTATTTGATTGCAACATGATAAAATATAATTTAGTTGAAAATAGATTCTCATATTGGATGAGTATTTGCGAATGATGGTGATGTTAGGCGTACCCATCACCTAGTAGCTTGGGAACTAAATTTATACAAATGTTCTTCTTGATGAACTATACAGTTCATTCATGAAAGTTGTCATGATAGGATGAACATGAGGTATAGGTAACATGTTTACTATACTAAAAGATCACTAATGAAAGGATCTGGAAGAACACAAATCATGTGATGATTGTGATCCACTTCAAAGTGTGAGTTTAAGTGAGTTTAAGGGTATTAGTGTTTGACTAACACACTTGCACCAAGTACCATGTGATTGGTGCTACTATTGATGATGGGTGACTCTTTTGAAAGAGAGTAAAATGTTGGAAGAGAATCTATAAATATAATTGGTAGAAAATGAGCTAGAACTTTCCATCTTAGGTATATACAAAATATACATGTTATGAATACATACATTCTTTGCTTGTTAAACCAATTTAATTCTTCGATATTGGATAATGGATTGGTTGGTACGAAGTATCATACAAAAAACTCAATGTAATAAATACGATGGTCCAAATAACTAGCAAAAGAATATGGTGATGATGTTCATCCATAAACAAATAAAGTATTATTATGTTTGTCATCTACATCAAGGACCAAGCTGTTAAGATTTATTCTGATAATTATTATCTAGTTCTAGTATTGTAAGAACAAACTATTGTTCAAATAATTACTGCATTCCATAAATAATGGATGAATTATTATAAATCTTGTTGGTGAAATAATATTCCTAAAACTAAATGCTAAAAGCGTGGCAAGATGAAATGATTTAAATTTCACTTAAATGGGACACCAACGTTTAAGTTATATTGGAAATAAAGACATGAAGAAAATACATCTTGATGGAATTTTTGAGTCAAGTTGTTCTCGAATGAATTGATTTGTAAGACTTCCCTATAGATAACTAAAACTCCGTTCATGGAACAAAGTTGAACATACGGCTAACTTAGTGGAAGTAATATATATTGATGTATGTAAAATCATGTGTGGTGGATTATTCTACTTCATATACTTCCACCGAGGACTTAAATAGATATATGAGTATATCTATTTAATGAGGAAAAGTATAAGACATTTGAAACATCTTCAAAGGTTTTAGCATGAAGAAGAAATTATCCAGATTCGCGGAAACTACACCATAAGAGTTATGGCACGTTTGAGTTTCTAGAGACTTTGATAAAGCCGTTGCGAATAAAGAAATCATCGTAACAATAAAATCAAGGGTTTGTGATTGGATCATAAAAGAAGAGATTTGTGTTACAAATTTGCAAACAAATGAAATTGTTTCATAAACTTGAGTTTCCCAAAACACCATAGGAGTATGGAATGTTTTGAGAATGTAATCAAACCTAGTTTGACTTGGTGAGATCAAATATGAACTGCCATTATGATTTAAAAGATTATGTTATAGTGACATACCGCTTTTACACTGAAAAGAGCAACATCATGATCCGTTGAAATGGCAAGGGGTAAAACCTAGTTTGCCTTTTCTAAAATTTTGGTATGCTAGGCATATGTAAAATGTTTACAAAACCAAATTTGGATATGCACGTATTTGTAAGTTATCCCAAAAGTAATCATTGGGAATTCCTCCACCGTAACACTAAAGATAAAAGTGTTTGTCGCTAAAATAGTGAATTCTTTGAGAAGGAACTTTTCGTGAAAAGTTAAGTGGGAGGACAATAGAAATTTTGATAAGGTTCTTTTAAACCTAAGTGACATGATCAGAGTAGCACAACCCTGTAAAGTGTTTTGGAGGCTTCTCCAATGCTCATGGCTTCCATTTCTACAAATGTTGTATGATCCAGAAATCTAAGTTCATATTGAACCATGTGGATCGGGTGAGAATAAAATAACAAGATTTGAGAATAGTGTCATTGTTGGACAATGATATATCGATCACATGCAACGAAGCAATGATGAGCCATGACTCCGTTAAATCGCTAAAGGCCATAAGAGTTCATGATACTATCCATATACGAAAATCAAGTTATGAACTTGGTAGACCCTTAGGAAGGCGTGAAGCCTTTCAAGGCGTAAATGGATCTATAAACAAACATACATGGATGTTTACATCTATGAAATGCTTGACTTGTCGGAATGCAGTTTACGACAAAGTTCAAAAGTTGATTATGACAAGATTGGATCTTCCATAGCGATACTTAGTCTGTAAGGATTATTGTAGCAACCACTACATATTGAGATATGGTAGTTTAATAAACAAAAACAATGTTCTTCTAATAGAATGGTTACCTAGGTGTGTACATGACACATTCCATAGGGTTTAGTTAATTTGAAGGGTGCTAAAATATATGCAAATTGCAATGGTTGAATAAGCATTGAGGAGTTGGAATCTTCACCGTGATGAAACTTTAAAGAGTTTAAGTCCATCATAAACAATGAAGGTGCTTGTGTTTAAATGAAACTAAGTGGGAGCGTTAAGACATATTTCTAATACTTTTTGCTGATTGGAAATGATGTATCTTTAATTTTACGTGAATTAATAATTTCATTAAAATTGGATTTTGATGAAAGACTTAGGTAAAACCCACATATTAGGAATCAAAGTATATACATATAGACTGAAACGCTAATATGGTATGCTGAAGTACATATATCAAATATTGAATTAGTTCAGTATGTTGGCATATTTGAGTGGGAGTTGTATGAGTCTCCTGGTCAATATTTGATTAATCATGGTAGCAAGATCAATTGTGTTGACAACTGATAAGTGAAACCTCATGATTTGATTAATCATGAATGCCATGATATATACATATCTATATAAGTCCTATGCTCTGAGAGTAATGAGCATACACTAGAGTGATTCATAAGATGATCATTGTACAATAGTGATGATATTCTCGTGTACTTTGGAATAAACAAGAACATGCAATGTATGCATAAGTGACAAAGTAGTTCAATGTAATGTGTTACACTGATGCAAGTTTTTTGTTGCATATACAAATAAAGTTTATCTCAATTATACTATGTATTAAGAAATAAGGTGGCACCGTGTAATTGAAGGAAAATCCATGATGGATTCGGACTAGTTCAAAAGTTATAACATTGTGATGGTACTATAATGATGGCTGAGTATATGAGTTCTCTAGCAACAGCATATAGAGGGTTTTTGTGTAAAATAGTTTTGTCATCAAAACTAGATACAATTCCAAGTGAGCTGTACTATGGAGATCTATTGTACCACAATAGTCACAACATAGTTTTGGCTTAAGGAATTGAGGTCTTACCAGCAGACTGATTTATGTTATGACATCTCATTCAAGAATGAGTAATGCATGGTGGTGCATAGATATGCAAATACATGGAGCATAGATATGAAAATACACCTAGAACTGAAAGTGTCAGTTCTGGAGATTGGCTTTACCACAAACAACGCATGTGGATAACACCCAAATGCCATATGTGTTAAAATGTGTGAAGCAATAACTAGATTATTCGCTCTAGTGCAAGTGGGATACTGAAGGAGATATGCCCCAGAGACCCATAATAAAGATGTTTTTATTGACATATCTCATTAGTTCATAATAGTTTTGTATCATGCTATAACTGTATTTAGTGGAAACATTAATACATGTGTGATATATAAACAAACCAGGTCCCTAGTATCCTCTAGACTAGTTCATTGGGCGGATGATGATCGAGGTTTCCTGGTCATGGACTTTACCATATCAATTGACAACAAAGTCACTTATGAAGTGATGGACAACACCTAGTCCCAATATGATCCAGTCACATAGTTCAACGTTGCAATATCTAGCAAAGCGTAGTGATTCAATCCTTCGACTGTGAGATCATATTAATCACTATCTCCTGAGGCTGCTTTGATCACATCAACCGTCATGACCATAACTGGGTGACTATAAAAGTTTGCCTAAGGTATTCTAGAGGAACTTTTGAGGCCTATGAATTTTGCCCATCCGAGTGACGGATAGATACCCTAGGCCCACTTGGTGAGATTACATCTACAAGTTTGCAAACATGTGACTAGGTCACGGGGATGTAATATCACGAGAACTAGTAAATGTGTTTGTTGGTAAGAAGATCGAACTAGGTATGTCGATACCGAAGAGCAGATCTTGGACAAACTAGGTATCATAGAGCAGAGGGAATGAGACTCGACATTCAAGGTTCAAGCAATCAAGTTATTAGTGGAATGCATGGGCAACATCATGGTTTCCAGATACCGTTGTTGGTCATTTATTAGAGAGGTATATCGATCATTTCTATGTATTCTCGAGCTATAGGGTGTCACACTTGAGGGTAGAGACTCTTAGGGATTGATTCAAGATCGTAGGAGAAAAGAGAGAGAACTCTTGAATAGTTTTAGGGATATACCGAAATGGTTCGAGGATATCTGATGATGATCGGAGGGGTACGAAAGGTGTTTCAGAGTGATAGGTATCAAATAATATGTATTTGATATTAATTAAATGAATTAATATTTAAAATGGATTTTGGGGGCATCCTACCAAATTGGGACTCACTGGAGGAGGCCCAAGAGGGGGCCAGGCCCTATGGATGGGCAAGGAGCGGCCGCCAGCCACCAAGTGGGCTCCCCATGATGTGGGGCTGGCCGGCATGCCTCCGACACCTCCTTCCTTGACTAGTCCCATCCTGGGACTTTGAGGGAGGTAGTACCTCCCTTCCACCAATATAAAGAGGGGCAACCCTCTCCCAAAATCCATCCCATTAATTGGCTTTGCCTATTTTCTCTCCCCCTATCCCTCATGTGTGGTTCCCAAGATTGGAATTGCATACGGGGATAGGGGTTTCTCCACCATACACACGTTGTCATGCTGCTAGACTCGGTCCATATCAATCTTCTTCCGTTGCTTTGTTGGGTCGGAGCCCGGGAGACGTCTCTACACCGTATGTGTGTAATGCGACGAGGCACCGCCACTTGTGGTGCTTTTTCTGGGAGCTTGGATGTCGACATGACCATGAGGTTGGCTACGTCAGACATGGACAAGGGTGACTTGTAAGGAGCTTCGCGACCTTGAGGTTGGGCGAGTTCGACTATGTTATCCATGCTCCCCGTGGAACACTAATCGCATTCGGTCTTCAAAGGTATGAACATTTAATCCCTCTTGTTACCTTACATCTGCATAGATAGATATTGGCTAGGTGTGTTCACCATAGGAATTTTTTTGTTTTCTTCCACGGATCCCCTTCCGACACACTAGTCCCACTCGGTGAGACTATATCCAATAGGTTGCAACCATTGACTAGGTCAGGGGATACAATATCAAGATAACGAGATACGTGGACTTGTTAGTAACAAGATAGGTATGTTGATACCATAGATCAAATCTCAGACAAGTCATGTATCGAAGAAACAAAGGGATATGGACACGGAGTTTATGGTTCGAACACGATAGAGTTTTGTGGAATGCATGGGGTCATTATGGACATCCTGGTCCCGCTATTTATCATTGATCGGGAGTGATCTCGATCATGACTATGTTGTTCCCGAACCGTAGGCGACATGCTTAAGGGTCCGACGACGTTTTAAGATCTTTCTGGAAGCGAAGGGATCACAAATGAGAAAAAATAGAATCGGAATCGTTCCAATGATACATTGCTAGAATAGTTATGAAGATGATCCGTAGTTGTATTGGAAGAAGGAATAAAATGAAATGGGATTAATAAGGATTTAAATATACATTTATATTTGTTAATTATGAATTAATATATACTAAATAAATATTTAAATTAATATTAAGAGGCAACCTCCACTAATGGGTTGAATCCCTGTTGGGAATTATCCCAAGAGGGAGGCCACCCCGGGCAGCAACCGCATCCACCACTGATGGGCCTCGTCCCGGACTACTCACGCGAACGGGCTTGTGCTCGCATGGGAGGCGGGCGGTAGCATGCAACATGCTAGAGGGCTGCACTGAGCGAGCGGGTGGGGCTGGCGGGCCGTGGAGGCGAGGCACACCCGGCTCAGCCGCACAGGCTGCTAGCTGTGGATGGGATGGCAGGTGTGGGTGGCCCAACCGGCCATCGGTTGCCCCCTCTTCCTCTACTTTTCCTTTAGTACCACCCCGGGACTTTAGGGGTGGGAGTCTGATACCTTCGATCCGGATTCGTGGATGCAGTATAATAGCTTTTTCCCTAAAATACCTAGGTTTAATCAAACCTTGGAAAGAATGCTAAAAGGAAATAAAAAGGACACGTCTACAAGACTTTGTTTGTTCATTTTACCTTAGTTTACTAGACCAATCTAGTTTACTTTATAATGGGTTGAATCAATGGATGGAGATATGCCAGGGTTGAAGATCCACCTACAGCTACACATCGTATGTGATAAAAGATAATAATAAGCATAGTCATGTGTAATGTTTGAACGGAAATAATCTCTTGTGGGCAACACATCCTAATATACTAGAGCCCCCTTGATGCAATGGGCATATCAATAGTCTTTTAATTCAATCGAGTGCACACCGAAGCAACGGGTTACAAACGATTATTAAGTGTAAAACATAGATCAAAGCTTTAAGTGGTGATGTTGTTGTGATCCCGAATAGGTCTCTAAGTGAAGACCATACTACCCTTTCTATCACTGAGGTTCCTATGAGATCGCCGCTAGCCAAGTATCTCACCTAAAGCCTTTATCAATCTATGGGATTTTGGGTACCTACAAGTCCACAGATCGAGACAAGAGACAAAGAAACAAAAGGTACAAATCTCAATTGCAAACAAAATATAATCCTCCCATGATCTAGATGCACATAATTGCTGCAAGGTTTCTCCCCAACCCGCAGCTCGTGAGGATTACTCACTCATAACAAATAGATCGGAGATAGAAAACATCATACAAATACTTAGATTGAAATCAAATATTCTTACAATGGTTGCCAAATCACAAGGTGTCTAAAGTACAAAGAAATGGATATGGCTAGTGGATGGGATGGATGGTGGAAGTGATGAACAATGGAAGAACGATGGATGAACAATTGCGTGGATCTCCTTTGGTGGTGTTGTGATGTAACCAGAGAATGGCGGCCCTCTGGCTAGCGGTTGGAGCCTCAAAATATATAGGAGTCTTCACAAAAGTTGTAGGGATTGAGGAGACGAAGCCATCGCCACATGGTATGGGTGGACAGTACGGGCGGGTGATACGTTGCTAACGTATCCATAATTTTTGATGTTCCATGCTTGGTTTTATCTACTTTCTTATGTTTTGTCCACACTTTGGAGTACTTTTCATATGATTTCTTGGACTAACCTATTAACAAGAGCCACATTGCCAGCTACCTGTTTTCTGTTGTTTTTGGTTCCAGGAAAGTCAGAAAATGAATATTCTCGGAATTGGACGGGACAAAAGTGAAAGTCGGTTTTTCAGCGAGGGACACACGGAGCCAGAATACGCGACGGAGAGGGGCCAGAGGGCGGCCACACCACCTGGCCGCGTGGCCAGACCTGGGCCGCGCCAGGGGGTGGTGTGGCCAGCCTAGGCACCCCCTCGGCCTCCCCTTCCGACTATAAGATGCCTCCGATACAGAAACCCTAAGTACCCGATCAAAAATTCCACAAAAGAGTCTGTAGCACCGTCATCTCCATCCCTAGATCGGGAGGGATCTGAAACTCTTCCCAGCACCCTGCCGGAGAGGGGAATTCACCCTGGAGGCCTTCTTCATCATCATGCAAGCCTTCGGTGTGATACGTGAGTAGTTCATGTCTGGACTACAGGTCCATGTAGTAGCTAGACGACTGGTTCTCCTCCTTTGTGCTATCATGTTTAGATCTTGTGAGCTCCGTTCATGATCAAGATCATCTATTTGTAATTCCTACATGTTGTGTTTGCGGGGATCCGATGGATATTGAGATGCTATTTCAGATTGATTATTGATTCTATCATGTCTTTGTTATCTGTGATCTTTCATGCTTTCCATTGTTAGTAGCTATTTTGGCCAAGTAGATGCTAGCAACTCCAAGAGTTAGTATTTATGCTCGATAGTGGGTTCACGCCTCTAGTAATCTGGGAAAGTGACAGAAATCTCTAAGGTACTAGATTTTATGTTGCTACTAGGGAGAAAACAACAATCCTTTGTTCATAGAACAATCGTATTGTTTCCTTTACACGCAATTCGTAATGCAATTTTCCGTTGCTTGTAACTTAATACTGGAGGGGGTTCGGATGATAACCTGAAGGTGGATTATTAGTCATACATGCAGTTGGATGGAGGTATATGTATAATGTTGTAATGCCCAATCAAGTCTCAAAGGATTCAAGATTATTAGTATATGCATGTATTGCTTTCTCGATGTTTGTCAATTGCCCCGCTGTAATTTGTTCACCCAACATGTTATCTATCTTAAGGAGAGCCACCACTAGTGAACTATGGACCCCGGTCCTTTCTTTTACAATCAATCTACAACTGTTTACTGCTTTGTGTTTACTTTCTGCAAACTATTACTTTCTTCCACTCGATACATTTAATCCTTTGTTTTCAGCAAAACCGGTGAGATTGAAAACCTCATCGCAAGTTGGGGCAAAGTTATGTGGTTGTGTTGTGCAGGTCTCCACGTTGCTACTAGCACAAGTAATGCGCCCTGCCAAGGCTCAGCTAGCAACACCTTTGGGGTGTTTCCTTGCTCCTACTAGATTGATAACCTTGGTTTCATAACTGAGGAAAACTTGCTGTTGTGCTCATCATACCTTCCTCTTGGGGTTCCCCAACGAACTCGATGTATTTTGGGCCATCCGCGGGCCCTGCCCGTATCAGTGGTCGTTAAGATTGCTGATGCCTGGGAATGACTCCCAAATTACTTGGCCATGTGGACTTCCTCAAAAACCTTCATTATGACTCCTGATTTCGCATTAAAAACCGTGATTTCCTGCACAACATAATTCAAAGAAAGGTTTTGCATATCTTTGCAATTATTAGTCATTAGTGGCAAGGACTGAGAGTTTCTTGGAAATTGCTTGACCACACGGTGGAAGATGGAAAATATTGGATCCATCAACTTCCCCAAAGCTATAACCTTGATCTCCCTCAAGCAAGAAGAACCAAATGAATTATAAGGAATTCAGCGTTTAAACTTGAAACAACAAGAATAAGAATTCCCTTACGGTTGGTAGTCATATGCGCTCAACACTTCATTCATTTGCGAGGCTTATCAAAGTTAGAGAGATGACAATAGTACTATACAAGCTTCAATAAGTCAAGACAATCAAAGTAAAGTTTAATATAAGTACAAGTAACTAGAAGTGTAGCAATCAATCCAATTCTTCTAATTAACTCTCAGCTTGCCAAGGAACACTAAGATGTTTAAATAAAATAATTGAGTAATAAAGTTTCATGTCCTAAGTAGTATAATAATGAAGTGTCTTATTTACACTCGCATCAATAAATCAAGTCTATCAAAAACACTTCTAATCCAATCATTGTTATGTGGATCCTCATAGATATCTTTTTTTCTTTTATTTTTACAAGGATTGCTGAATGTTTCTTTTGCAAGTGTTTGCACAACCTTTGAGAGTACCGATACTTTTGCCCATATATTGACACATATGCCACTCGTGTCATCAACTCATAGCCAAAATACGAGGTTATACCATAGATTGTTCAAAAGCTAGCGGAGTTCTTGGCATCCCAAAGGTGTGCATTAGAGACATAGAACAAAGTTGTCTCACTTATTTCTCTTTTTTTGAGCTAGTACCGCGGTTTGATCCACAAGGTTAGCTTTGGCTTGCATCACAATTACCACTAGACTTTATTTCAATCAAACAACTCCTTTCATGAGTATCGTCAAGACTATCAAAATATCTATGGGGTTAAGTATCTTCAAGGGTATACTCTCACGACAATCATTCATGAAACAAGTCGTAAACTTTAGACTTTTTCTTATTGTACTTGTTTGGCAATATTATTTCCAAGGCAAGACTTGGTTAACCAAAAGAACTAGAGCAAGATCTTCAACAACTAATCATCATACTAATAAAAAGCCTTATTCTAACCGTATTAAATTACTTCCGACTAGCATGGCATCTTAGCAAATCAACCAACCAAGATAAACAACTCAAACTTCATAAGTGGGAGACATAAGACATACCTCTCATAAGTGACTTCATGATCCTCTTCCTTATAGGGATATGTTCCTTAAAAACTCAAGCACGATTACTCTCATAATGATATTAAAGTAAAGAGGCAAAGCGCAAACTCACATTTACAAAAAAGGAAGAACATATTTTTTTTGTATTTTCGAGGATAGGGATTAAAGAATATAAAAGAACTTGCAACCAAGCAAGGGTTTTAAAGAAAATAAAAACAAACAAAAATGAAAGAAAACTAAAACTAAAAGCAAAGTGTTGGAACAAGCCAACACGAGTGTTTCAAAGATCCCAAGGAGCTGGAGTACAACCTCGTTATTACACAAATAAATTTGCCAGGGGAACACATCCCCAAGCTTAGGCTTTTGCAAGACCTTTGTTTCTCATTGTGGTGACGATGGATAATCTCCCACGTTCCATTGGCTACTCCAATCATGGAACTGGGTGGCAAGGATTGCAGTAGCATCTCGAAGGTTGATGGAGAGGTTATTCATGTTTTGAATATTTCCTTTGAGTGCATAGATGTCTTCATAGGTGGTGTAGTAGTTTGGTGGCTGCTCATCTTGTTCGGGTCCTCCTTGTTCTACTTCATCTTCTCCTCCCATGGGTATTTCTTGTTGGGGTAGATTAGCTTCAACCTGCGCATCAAAATGCAAACTTCCATCCTCGATAGAGAATAAACTTTAAGGCAAAGGAGCTAGGATCAAGTGATCCGCTCTAGGTATATCGAAGAAATATCTACCATGATTTTTAGAAATCATACCACATGCTCTAAGAGTAGAAATACCGAGATGGTGACTTCATGTCAACAGTTGGATGTTACCTAGGTTGATGCGAAGTGCGCGTGCAAGATCAGTCACAAATCCTCCGCATATGGGTCCTCGAGATTGAAGAGTTTGATGCTTAAGGTAACACGAGAAGAGCACCCAAATTTGGCATTAAGTTACAATTAATAATAGCAGCTTTTTGAAGGATCAACATGTCCTCCTCATTAACTCTAGTAAACTCACCACGTGGCTGCAAAGTGTTAGCAATCACATAAAATAAATATCGAATAGCAGGGTGATCAATTTGGTTCCCCTTTGGTGTGTTTCCATGAATTATCATCAAATTAAAGTACTATGAAGGGGAAGGATTTAAAACAATAGTAGTGGTGCATACATTGGTAGTGTTGTTAGCAAACCCAAAGCATTGAGCCCATTGGTCGAGTGTTAGGGTGTACTCACAGTTCATAAGGCGGAACTTGATGCGATCAACTCCGGGCCTTTGTTCCCCGATACAAACATAAGGGTCCATTGTGTGCGTCGAGGTGCTGAAGAACCCAAGAATCAAGCGGCGATACGTGGCAACATCCTGAAAGACAAAGTCATACAAACCAACATTGTTGCAAAGTAAATCGAAGTCAGCATTAATGCCAAGTTGGTTCAGGATATAAGGACACACCCACTTGGTGGACTTGATTTCTCGGAGCTTGAGACGATTGAAATGGTTCATCTGAAACTCCTAGGTGAACTCGATGCCAAGTGACTCAGGGGTCAATGTCTCAACATGTGGTACGCAGGATTCCGCAGCCATCTCACGTGTACGGCTCCTCGTGTTCATCTAAAAATAATAAGATAAAGTAAATACAGATTGCTAATAAAATATTTTGGTCCAATAGAAAGATATCATAAGTGATTATCTACACTAACTACAAAATAAACTCCTCTAAAACAATACTAAGCATGCTCAGTATCAATATTGAATCAAGAACAAGACCTAAGTCTAGATTGGCAATGATGAAAGATTGAGTGAAGCTTTTGCACAAATAAGTTGAGGATCAGAGGAGAATCATACCTTAGATAGAATGAGTGAGAGGAATCAAAGAAAGATTAAGTAAATTTGAAGATCCAATGGAGGTGGTTTGGAGTTTGGAGGAAGAAGAAAGAGAAAGATTGGTTTTGGGGATTTTTAGCTTACCTCCTCAGGCTGAATATGGTGGCCGTGTACATGGTACGGGCGGCGGTACGTCCGGAGCCCGCCCATACCGGGCGACATACCTTGGGGGCGACGGCTGCTCCCAAGCGGTGCACTCGGTACGAATGCGCGGTACGGTCACACGGCCCCGTACTACTGGTCATTATCGGTTCGGTACCTTTGCTTGAAATCTGATATTTGCTCGAGGGTACGGTACAGCCGCGTGGTACGGGCGCGTCAGGTCGTACCAGTGGTCGTTACGAGCACCGATCCCTGCAGCAAAAATCAGAATTTTTATCTTCCTTTGACTTGATGTGGTATGGGCGCACAGTACGGTCCCTTCCGGCCGTACCAGTGGTTGTTAAGAGCATTTTGAGCTACAAAACTCAATTTTTTTATTAGAAGCTTTGTGTTCCTTTGCACATCTTATCAAAGGACAAAATAATAGCAAATATACTACATAAAAATCAGCAATACTTCTTAGGCCATGTGTTAGTAAAATAAAATATAGAGGATTACCTTATTTCTTCTCCTCTTTCCAAAGGTCTACTTGAACACTCTTTATTAAAAACAAAAACAAAACAAAACAAATAAAACTAACACAAAAGTAAAGACTTTATTTCACATGGGTTGCCTCCCATGAAGCGCTTCTAGGTAAGGTCAATTAGCTTGACCCCGATGGCAATCACTTAGGTTTAAGAAGTGGAATACCTACTCCAAAGTAGTTGGATTTTAAAGTAGTTACACCATCATCATCATTAGGTTTGGCCTTATTCTTCCTAGGGAAGTGGACTATAAAAGGATCTCTAAATGGTAGCCCTATTCTCACATTCCCCTCATGTAAATTAATCAAAGCTTTAATAGTTTCTAGGAATGGCCTACTTACAATTATAGGTGCTATGGGATCTTCAGGGATGTCCACAATAACAAGATCAATAAGAGCAGGACTACCTTTCATTTCAACAACTATATTTTCTTTAATCCCAATAGCTTGTTTATAAGTTGAATCAGCTAGATGGAGTCTTAGTTCAGTAGTAACAAATGGCCCCAAGTTTAATTTATTGAATAAGCTTTGGGAAATTGTTGAGACGCTCGCACCAAGATCACAAAGTGCGGATATCTCATTGACTCCCAACTTAATTTTAAAAGTGGGCTCAAATATATCATCTAGCTTAGTTGGAAGCTTATCAGCTTAATTTTAAAAGTAGCCCCAATTTTAAAAGCTACTCTATCTCTAAATCTCGAACTTTAGATGCTACATGTTGTATAAATTGTTGGTACATAGCATCATTACCTTGTTCTATACCTGGATTCTTCACGGTGATCATCTTTAATAGATCTTCCATGGTATATTCTGGTGTTGGCATGTTGCTATAGTCCAGCTCTTCAGGTTTCTCTTCATTGGTTACCACCCTCATCTTCTTGAGGTCTTCTACTGGATTTGGCTCGGGTTTTCCAGAAAACTTTGCTAGTATGAGAGCTTGGCTCTCAACTACCTTACCCAACTGAGCCTCCACGGTCTTTGTCCTTTCCTGTAGAGCCTGCACATCATTTCTAATTGCAACGGCCTAGTAAGATAATTTACCTATACTACTTTCATGGTTCTTCGTGATTTTAATAAGCATATTATTTTTGCTCGGTTTGAGCTTGTATAAAGGTTCTAACTGTTTGCTCAAACAAGAGATGGCCATGATTTGCTCCATTAGTATTATCATAATTATTATAAGGAGCTCCTACAGGATTAGAATGATATTTTTGAACATTGGAAGCATAATTATTTTTCCATGCAAGATTAAAGGGAGTGCGAGCTATAAAATTAACATCATTAACATCGGTAGCAATAGCATTGACTTGGGTATCTTCTTTACCTTTTACTATGCTAAGCAGCTCGTCTACCTTAGATGTAAGCTCTCCATTATTTACCTTGGTAATTGAACTTACTCTCTTCGAGGTTCTTTCCACATGCCATTGGGCATGGTTGTTTTGCATATCATCAACTAACTTCTTTGCAACACTCACTTGCTTTTCCATGATTTTTCCTCCTACTGTAGTATCTAGCATAGACTTATACATTGGGTTAATACCATTATAAAAAAAATGTAATATAAGCCACTATTCCATCCCATGACTAGGACAGCTCATTAGGCTTCTTTCATCCTTTCCCACACAAGCGCTAGTGGCTCACGGTCTTCTTGTCTAAAGCTTGTAATGTTGGATCTTAGCTGCATAGTTTTAGCTAGGGGGAAATTTAGTCATAAACAAATTAGTACATTCCTCCCAAGATTTAATAGTGCTCTTTGGTAGAGCTAGCAACCATTCCTTAGCCTTTCCTCTAAGATAGAAAGGAAACAATCTTAATTTAATAGCATTTGGATCTACATCCTTAATACGCATCATGTCGCAAATTTTAGTGAAAGTGTTTAAGTGCAAACCCGAAGCTTCAATGGATGAGCCCCCAAATTGGTTTTGTTGAACCAAACTTAAAAGGTTAGGCTTTATTTCATATATTTCCACATCAACTGCGGGCTAAGTGATGGGTGCATGAATAAAATCATCAGTGGGAGTAGCATACTCCCCTAATCTCTTTTGAGCCACGGCTCTTATATTTTTGGTATTTTTTAAGTAATGAAAATGAATAACAAGTAACTAATTTTTTTGGGTTTTCAAATATATAACAAGAAAGTAAACTAATAACAAGAATTAAACTACAAACTAATAATAAAACTAAAAACAATGTCTCTAGTGACCTCACAAGGATAGCGAAATTGCTTCCCCAGCAACGGCGCCAGAAAAGGGTTGATATCTTCGATCCAAATTCACGGATGTAGTATAATAGCTTTTTCCCTAGAAGAAAAAGGTTTGATCGAACCCCGGAAAGCAATGCTAAAAGGAAATAAAAAGGACACGTCTACAAGACTTTGTCTGTTTGTTTTACCTTAGTTTACGAGACCAATCTAGTTTACTTTATAATGGGTTGAATCAATGGATGGAGATAGGCTAGGGTTGAAGATCTACCTGTAGCTGCACATCGTATGGGATAAAAGTTAATAAGCATAGTCATGTGTAATGTTTGAACGGAGATAATCTCTTGTGGGCAACACATCCTAATATACTAGAGCCCCAGTGATGCAGCGGGCATAGCAATAGTCTTTTCATCCAACCGAGTGCACACCGAAGCAACATGCTACAAACGATTATTGTGTAAAACACAGATCAAAGCTTTAAGTGGTGATGTTGTTGTGATCCCGAATGGGTCGCTAAGCAAACACTGTACTACCATTTATGTCACTGAGGTACCTATGATATCTCCGCTAGCCAAGTATCTCACCTCAATCCTTTATGAATCTATGGGATCTTGGGTACCTACAAGTCCATAGATCGAGACAAGAGACAAATAAACAAAATATACGAATCTCAATTGCAAACAAAATACAATACTCCCATGATATAGATGCACATAATCGTTGTGAGGTTTCTCCACAACCCGCAGCCCGTGAGGACTACTCACTCATAACAAATAGATCGAAGATAGAAAACATCATACAAATACTTAGATTGAAATCAAATATTCTTACAATGGTCACCAAATCACAAGGAGATCTAAAGTATAAAGCAATTGATATGGCTAGTGGATGGGATGGATGGTGGAAGTGATGAACAATGGAGGAACAATGGCGTGGATCTCCTTTGGTGGTGTTATGATGTAATTTGAGAATGACGGCCCTCTGGCAGGCGGTTGGAGCCTCAAAATATATAGGCGTCTTCATGAAAGTTGTAGGGTTTGACGAGACAAAGCCATCGCCACCAGGTACGGGTGGGCCCTGCCTGTACCAATGGTCGTTAAGCTTGCTGATGCCTAGGAACGACTCCCTAATTACTTGTCCTTGTGGACTTCCTCAAAAACCTTCATTATGACTCCTGATTTTGCATTAAAAACCTTGATTTCCTACACAACATAATTCAAACAGAGGTTTGGAAAACCTTTGCAATTATTAGTTATTAGTGGCAAGGATTGAGAGTTTCTTGTCAATTTCTTGACCAAAAACAATGTTTAAACATGATGGAAGATGGAAAATATTGGAGCCATCAGAGTCCTACTTTTTCTCCTATATAAAGGGGTCTATATTGGTGGAAAAAAGACACACAAAAGTAAAAGGGGATTTCCTAAGTACTATTTTCCTTAGGAATATTCCCTCCTCTTTCTGAGTTGATTCTCACGAGTGCGGTTCCATGAAGAACTGTGCATGGGATAGTTGACAATACCGGCATGTTGTCATGCTACTTGATCCTAGTTCTAGAGGATCTACTTCCACATCGCGACTGGATCAGGGAGAACGGGAGTCATCATCGGACACCATACATGTGCAATACCTCGGATAGCGCTGCCACTTGTTGTGTTGGGCTATCGCGCAAGAAACATGAGGTGACGAGCGAGGAGCTTCGTGACCTTGACTATGAATGATGGACATGATTCTTTCTAGAAATATCACTAGAACAACATCGCCAAAAGTCCCTGGTATCCGAGCAAGAAATATCTGGAGGAAGCAATCATAGCGTGGGCAATGTCCATGCAAAGGGTTTTCAGAACTAAGGTGTCATCCCAAAGATTTTTAACAATGAAATGTGAGACATCCGGTTGTCCTGCTAGGATGCATGGCCATCGCCCTAAGTATAACACAAACTAGAAGGTGAGTGACTTAGTGTTGCATGCATGTCTGCTTCCTAATATTAAGATCATCTGAACCTGACGTCTAAGCTCCTAGGTCTACTATTATACACAGATATAGTGGAGAGAAAACTGATGGAAGTGAAAGCTATCATCGATAATGTTAGGGTCATATTTAAAAATAACATTTCTTATGGCAAGGCTTGGAGGGCTAGGCAGAGGGCACTGGATATAAGATTTGGTACATTTCTGGACAGATACAACTATGTTTTTAGATCCTTCACACAAACCCATACACCTATGTCGACATCCAACACTTCATCTTGCTAGAGGAACCAAATGTGAGGGTGCTGCATCGAGTGTTCTTCTCTTTTTCCATATGCATAGAAGTTTTCAGACACCGTCGACCAGTTATATGTGTAGATGGGACATTTATCACTAGCAGGTATAGGGGTCAGATCTAGACCACCATTTATCAAGACGAAAACAATCAAATAGTTACACTCATATTTTCTTTCGTGGAGAATGAGAACATGTAGAGTTGATTATGGTTCTTCAGGTAGCTGAAATAGCGGTTGTTCAGGATAAGCCGAATGTATGCATCCTTCATGAGATGCATGCAGGTATACTCAACGCGATAAAGACACTGACTTGTCCTGGCCCCTATGAACTAACTCCATGGCAGGACATGTAGAGCCGTTGGTGAATGCACCAACTTGAGACTATGTTTCACTCAGAGTTTAGGAGTAAGGACCTTATGAATTTATTTAGAAAAATATGCAAGCAGAACCATGAGTGGAAATATCTCAAGTTGTGTGTGACTATCTTGATACTTTCACTAAAAATAAGTTAGGGAGAGGAGAGCTACACTAGCCGCAGCAGTAGCAGCTCATGCACAAGCAGTAGCTACACAGACATCAATAAGAGCAGCACCAGCGGAGGAAGAACCCCTAGCTCTCTATGAATTTTTAGAATTTGACCTACCTGGTACTAGGAGAAGGGCTAGGAGATAGATTAAAATGAGTGTGAGCCTCTGTAGAGGTGGTATTTGCTGCACGACACAAATGGAGCTAGGTTTTGCGTCATGACTACAAACCTCGCTAAAACATATAATTTTGTCCTTAGACAAAATAGGGTGTTGCCACTTACAGCCATTGTGGAGGGTATTTTTCATGGAACTGTGAAATATTTCAGAGACAGATGCCATATGGCCGAGATGCATATCATGAACAATCTAGGCACACCCTACTGTGAAAAGATTATGAAGTATATGAATGAAAAGATGAAAAGAATGCGGTTGTTCAGCGTCGTCGCCGCCAGTAATCAAGAAATGAGGTTTACTTACCGACAAGTTTGGATGCAGAAACGAGCTAAGGACACAAGAGGTGAAGATCAGTAATGAACCCTGACCAACGTGTGAGTGCACTTGCAACAAACCTAAGTTGCTTCATCTGCCTTGCTCCCAAGTACTTGCTACTTGCAGACAGTGAGGGATGGATGCAATCTCGTTCATGTCTCCATATTATCTTAAACAAGACGTGATCAGTACATGGACTGGAGAGATGCTAGGATTTTTAACAATGTTAAATTTCAACACCGTAAACCCAGGTGAAAGGCGATACATCCCTGACCTTGTACTAATGCGGACACAAAGAGGCAGACGCCAGTGTCAACGCATCTAGAATGATCTGGATGAATCTGAAGTCAGAGGCCCAACTCAGTAATCTTTTCTATGACAATCTCTTTCTCCATAGAGACACCGGTTGTCCCACCTCTGGTACTGGAGGAGCTACTCCGCGTGGAATAGGCTCCAAAGGACGAAGAGAAAGATGAAGAAACTAGGTTTTAATTTTAAAAATGTTTGGAACCATGTCTTAAATTGTTAATATGTGTGTGGAACCATGTCATATATTTGTAATATGTGTGTGAAATTATGTTTTAAATTTGTAATATGTGTGGAACTATGTCTTATATTTGTAATATGTGTGAAAATACGTCTTAAATTAATAATATGTGTGGAACTATGTTTTAAATTCTTAATATGCGTCAAACTGTCTTCTAAATTCTTAATATGTGTTGATCCATGTTTTAAATTTTTAATATGTTTCTAACTATGTTCTAAAATTTGTAATATGTCTAGATGGTGGGAACAAGATCATTTCTTAGTGCTGACATTGATAGAAAGCATCGTTCAGTGATATTTGAGCATTCATGAGGAAGCTTTGGCAGGAATAAATTTCTGGGAACAAGTTTCTGGGATAAATTTGGCGGCAAGAAGTTAGCACGATTAATTTGGCGGGAAGTTTTTGACAACAAAAAAATCTTTATTCTAACAACAATTTAAGATACAGTACATCTGAAATTAAGATACATCTCTACACTAAAACTGAAATTAAGATACATCTCTATGCTTCTGCTGAAATTAAGATACATCGCAACTAAGACATAAATCTACTTGTCTTGAGTCTAGTGTGGGTACTTTACAGTCTTGTCGCCATGTTCTACTGCTGCCTACACCTCAGCATCCCTTTCTCTTAGTCTCCACCTTTCCGCCTCTCGGGCCACCTTGCGCCTCTCTTCTTCCGCCTCAAGGGTCTCCATCCTCCTTCGATTGATCTCACAGTTTCGAGCTTTCTCCGTCCTTATTTTTTTTTCAATGCACTCTCTTCCTTCACTTTCTCTCGAGTAACAACTCTATCAGCACACTCCACAGGTAAAAGCACTCCCATGCATAGGCACTCCTATCCTTGATCTCCTGCAGCGCCCAAGCCGGTTGGTCAGCATCGATCTAATGTTACCACTTCAAGAGGGGAGGAGGAGAATACAATGAAAATAATAATATTAGTAAAAGAACAACGATGATATGGAAAGTTCATTTTGGATGCTTTTAAAAAACCGGAGGCCTCTCAAACGACGAGCTTGATTGTTGAGGTGGATCATGTTCGTAGTTGGTAGATATGAAAAACTTCATGCCCAACTTATCAGACAAATCCTCGCTCTCCTTCACCTTGGCAAGATGGCCGTACCAACACCGCTCTGCTCTCACCCCGAGTGGCACCTTGCATATTTCATTTTCCTCAGTCTATAGTCAGGATCTGAGCAAGGCACACTCATGGTGAAATCTCATTGGTGAGATGAAGAGGTGAACTGGTATACCAGAACATATTGATGCCCGGATTTGTAGAAGCACGTGTGAGAAATTAGCAGGAAACGGTAGCGGGAGAAATTGGCGAGGAAAAATGGAGGGGGAAACTGGCGGGGAAAAAGCGTGAGAATTAAGTGTGGTGATCATGCACATATGGTGAAAATGCAGTGATCATGCAGCCTTTGGCGTGGATAAAGATGACCATAATACGGTCGGCCTCAGTGAAGCTGACATGGGTAATTGGTATCTAGCGAGGGGTAACCTCGATAATTCTCATGGTGGTGGACTTAGGGTTTTGCGGAAAAGAGAACGATGGGGATTTCGTCGGATGTCAGGCAAACAAGAGAGTCAAAGTCGCCTGATTACTTGATGAACAACACTATTACAGATCGCTTGGGTTTTTTTGGTCCCTACCTCATAGGCTTCCTCCGTCCTATATATAATAGGTCAGGTCCCAAAGCCGTATATGGATAGGTTACATATGTTTAATTATAACACCAATACAATGTCGGTTCATCTAATATAACTAAGGTTTCTATCGGATGCTTCTTGGGCCATCATCTTGAATCTTCATGGGTCGTGAGCCTTTATGCCGCCAGGGTATCAAATCATAAGTATCCGAGTAATCATACCCATGTCAGTAGCCCTCGAGACTTTACCTGAATCGTAGATTCTGGTTGAGTCTCAAAGAGTTTTTTCTGATATTTTATGAATTGTTCAAATTTTTCTAGTTTTATAGGGATTTGGTACAACATGCGTGATGCATCCGACGAATCGGGAATTAGTTAATTGATCCTGAAAAAACACTATAGACCTACATCAAATTCAAGTCTCTAGGCCTGAACTCAGAATTATAACTAGCGTAATTTAGTTCGAGTCGTTTGAGGTCTTATCGAATACTGAATTCTATTTCTATTTCATCGGGTACCCAACGTGTCCGTCAGGATTTTTCATCGTATTGTTGATACAGATAGTTTACTGGTAGAGTACATTCTTGTGCGATTACCAGGCCACACAGGACGAATCCCGGGGTCTTACCTTCTTGTCTTGGACCAGACATTCGGAGTTTTATCGCGTCAGGTGTGATTCGAGTTTTTTGTATGTTTTTATTGACTCCCTTGTTTGGATTTTCGTTTTTATAGAAACTCCTGATGGGAGTAATCTTTTGAGGATACACCAAAGTAAAACTCATAGGTTTAGGTTGAAATAGCTTTAACTCTATATGCACAATTTAATTTCTATCGGGTGCGTGCTAGCACTTCCGATGGCAGTAGCCTCCGAGGCTATGTTCAGATGCCTGTATCTAGACATAGGCTCATAATTATTGTTAGTTTTATGAGAATAATGCTCACAAAAAATAGAGATCCCCTGTGTTGTTGGTAAAAAATATATAAATAAAGACTTAGAGTATGAAGAATTTATCTTTTATTTATAATCTGAAGTCAAAGATACATTGTTTGGTGGATTTTTTCCTAGCCATTGGCCTCAATATTCTGGCTAAAAAGCCAGGCCATAGGCCTTATTGTAATTCAAATTGCGAGAAAACATAAATTCTAAGCGTAAAAGCGTCGTAGTTGTGCGACGTTCCACGGATTGGAGTATTTAACTCATGTCTTCTTGTCTTGTAGCCGATATGCTCCTCCGGAAATAACTTCTGTAACAATGTAAGGACCTTCCCAGGGTGACTCCAATTTACAATGTCCATCTTGCTTGAGGCGAAGAACTAGGTCGCCCACAACAAAGGACCTAGGACGCAATCGTCGGCTGTGGTAGTTGTGCAGGTTTTGCTGATATACAGTATCCCTTTGTAAGGCAATATCACGGGCTTCATCAAGTGCATCGACGTCGTCTTCAAGTGCTTCCCTTGATGCGTCTTCATATTCAGCGACCCGTGGGGACTCGTGAGATGCTTCGACTAGAAGGACAGCTTCAGTGCCGTGGACTAGAAAAAGGGTGTTTTTTGTGTCGAATTATTTGGAGTAGTACGTAAACTCCATAGAATAGATGGTAACTCATCAACCCATGCTCCTTTTGCCCTGTCAAGTGGTGCGAGTAATATTTTCTTGAGGCCAGCTGTGACGAGGCCATTGGCTTTTTTCACATGTCCATTAGTTTGCGGGTGAGCTAGCGAGGCGTAGCTTACCTTTATACCCATCTCCTTGCAGTACTCCTTGAACTCATTGGAGGTAAAAATTAGTTCCATTATCGGTGATGATGTTGTTTGGTACGCAGAATCGGAACACTATAGATTTGATAAAATTCACAGCTGAAGTTCCATCCTGGCTGGTGACAGGCATTGCTTCCACTTAGTGAATTTGTCGACTGCTACTAGTAGAAAAACATGTCCACCTGGAGATGATTTGTGAAGTTTACACACCATATCAAGTCCCCTCTGAGCGAAAGGCCAAGCAATAGGTATGAGATTTAACTCGGCAGCAGGTGCACCAGGTTTTGTCGCGAATCGCTAATATGCTTTGCATGTTCTGACTATATCCTTTGCATCTTGTACCGTTGTGAACCAATAGAGTCCTGCCATGTATGCTTTGGTGGCAATTGCTCGGCTGCTAGCGTGATGGCCACATACTCCTTCATGTATATCCTTAAGTATAATTTCCCTTCGTCGGGTGTGACACATCGCTGTAGGACACCCTAAATACTTCTTTTATATAACTCTCTTTGATGATTCGAAAGGCTTTTGATCTTCGAGTGATTCGTCGAGCTTCCGTCACGTCTTCGGGGAGTTCTCCTCGAGTCATATATGCTATGTATGGCTACGTCCATGTAGGCTCTATTATCATGACCTTATCAACTTCTGGTTCTTCTTCGAAGATATCCTTTGTACTTTCACTAGCTTGTGGAACCCCCGAGTCCTTTCGTGGCTTAATATTTTTCCCTGTCTTCGGCGCTATGACCTCAGAGACTCTCTTGGTCTTGATAGAGAACTCAGTTATTTCCTCCAAAAAACCCTGGGTGGGACTAGTAGACATAAAGACTCGATGTTTACGAGATTGTCGGCTTCTTCATTGCTTGCTCTTCCTATGTACGATACTTCGCATCCGTCAAATTAGGCCTCCATAATGCTATACACATCATGGTAGGCAATCATGTTGTCGCTGATAGTGTCACACTTGTTCATTGCTTGCTGTGCTACAAGATTAGAATCACCGAATATTTTGAGGCGAGTTGCACCGCAAGCTTTAGCCATACGCATACCGTGCAACAGGGCCTCATACTCAGCTTCATTATTGTGTGCGTTTACGAAGCTCATCCGAAGTATATATCGCATTTTATCGCCTTGTGGCGATACTAGTATGACTCCTGCCCCTGCTCCTTCCGTTCTTTTTGATCTATCAAAGTACATTGTCCATGCGCTAGAAAGGTCTGGTGGGCCCGCGCACTATAGTTCGGTCCATTCAGTGATAAAATCGGGCAGAACTTGTGATTTAATTGCTTTGTGCTTCTCGTACGTGATATCTCGAGGGGAAATCTCAATGCCCCATAGAGAGACACGTCCAGCTGCTTTTGGATTGTTGAGGATATTGGATAGACATGCTTCGTTGACCACTTTGATCGGGTGTTCCGAAAAATAGTGGAGCAACTTCCGTGCAGTCACAAACACTCCATACACTAGTTTATAATAATGCGGGTACCTTGTTTGGATGGCGAGAGGACCTCTCCCAAGAAATAAAATGGCCTCTGAACACTGTGGATTTTCCCTTCTTCGGGTTATTCTATGACCAGAACCGTGCTGACCACCTTGATTAGTGGCGGCAATGTAAATAAGTAATGACTCTTTTTCACATGGAGACATGAAGACATGAGATGTAGAAAGTGTGCTTTTGAGATCATCAAAGGCATGTTGAGCTTCTTCCGTCGACTCGAATTTATCTGATTTCCTCATGAGGGCGTAGAATGGTAGTGCTTTTTCTCCTAGCCGAGCAATAAAATGGCTTAGTGTTGCGACTCGCCTAGCCAGCTGATGTACGCCTCGAAGATTCATTGGCTTTTTCATTGTTAGAATCGCATGTATCTTCTTAGGATTTGCTTCTATTCCTCTTGATGATACGAGGTATACGAGGAGTTGCCCTGCTGGGACTCCAAAGGAGCATTTCGTCGGGTTGAGTTTGATGCAAAATTTGTCAAGGTTCTCGAATGTTTCTTGGAGATCTTTGATAAGGGAATACCCTTGCTTTGTTGTAACAATGATGTCATCGATATACACTTGTACGTTTGTTCCGATTTGGTTTCCTATGCAGTTCTGCATCATTCGTTGATATGTTGCCCCGACATTTTTGAGGCCAAAGGGCATTGTTGTATAGCAGAATACGCCATAGGTCGTGATAAATGATGTTTTCTCTTGATCTTCCTCCTTCATCCGTATTTCATGGTATCCTGAATACGTATCTAGAAAGGAAAGACGTATGAACCCCACGGTTATTTAATCGATTCGTGGCAGTGGGAAGTTATCCTTTGGACAATGCTTGTTCAACACAGTGAAGTCAATGCAGATCCGTAATTCTTTTGTATTTTTCTTTGGGACACATACTGGATTTGTGACTCTACTTTCTTTAATTCTTTGATGAATTTGGCATCAGTTAGGCGATCAAGCTCTTTTCCAATGGGCTTAGGTTTTGGCTCTATGAAACGACTGTTTTACTGGCTTCGCCTTTGGATCCAACTTTAATGCGTGCTCAGCGAGTTCCCTGGGAATTTCCGGCATGTCAGAAGGTAGCCATGCAAAAATCTCCCAGTGCTCACGTAGGAACTCGATAAGCGTGCTTTCCTATGCGGGACCAAGATTGGAGGCCACAAATGTCGTCTTCTTCCGGTCGGTAGGGTGGATCTGTACTTCCTTTGTATCTTTTGCGGTATCAAAATCTTGGTCGAGATTGACACGCGCTATTGCCAGAGGTTTTGCGGTTGCCGACATTTTTAGCTGCTCAAACTCAGTTGCCATCCTGAATGATTCAGAGATTTTATTAAACTCCCGATCGTAATTTTTGGATCGTGTGAAGCTTCCCTTTACTGTTATGACTCCCTTTGGTGCTGGCATTTTCATAACTAGATGTGCATAATGCGGGACTACCATGAATCGTGCAAAAGCTGGGCGACCCAGGATCGCATGATATTGTGATGGCCAGTTCATGACTTTGAACTCGAGCTTTTCTCGCCTGGAATTTTCCTTGGATCCAAAACAACATCAAGAGATATTTTACCTAAGGGAGTTTCGGCTTTACCTGGTACTATGCCATGGAAGGACATTTCTGTTGGTGCTAGATTTACCAAGGAGTAATTCACTACTCTCAGTGTTTTGGCGTAGATCAAATTTATGATGCTTCCTGCATCCATGAAGACTTTGCTCATGTCGAATCCTCCCACTTGTGCTTCTACTATCAAGGTTGAATGGCCCAGTCGTGGTACTCGAATTGGATGATTAGCTCTGCTAAATGTGATTTCCTGTTTTGACCAGTGGAGATACTCGGGTGTGGCTGGTGGAGCCATCTCGACCATGTTAACTTGTCTTGTAATTAGCCTCTGGATCCTGTTGGATGGGCACCCTTTCTGAATCATTGACATTGCTCCCTTTGACCTAGGGTATTCATTACCTTGATTTGTTGTGTTTTGTGGTTGCCTTGCTGGCAGGTGGACCGGCGGCGGCAGTGGTGCGCCGATGGCTAATATGCCAGGCGTAGTGGTGTATCCTCAGCTTGCTGCTTCGGTTGTATTTGCGTTGCATAGCTCCTGCATCTTCAAAAATGTTTGGTAGTCTTTCATGAGATGGTCGGATCGTCTTTTGCCCATTGAGTCGACGAAAAACTGCATATTACAGGGTCCTTCCAGCATTTGCATTGCGGACATAGGTGGGTCCTGAGCTCTTGGTTGATATTGCTATGTTGATTGGCCTCCTCGGACATTGTCCTTATTATTGCAGTGTGCACCGTTGTAATCGTCGTTTCTATGATTATCCTCTCTCGAGAAACTAGCTGCAACATAACTTAGTCCCGCGTGTCCGTCGTTGTTCGTCCGTATTCTGTCATTGTTGTGTTTGTCCCTCTCTTCTTTGGGTGAACGTGTTCGTTTGTTATGCAGCGCGTCCTCTCCATCATCCCAGCGATTTGCTATGTCCATTAGCTGTGAAATTGTTTTTGGTTTGACCCGTCCTAGTTCTTCTATGAACTCTCGGCGACGGAGGCCGTCATTGAAGGCGTCAATGGACCTTTCTTTGGATATGGCTTCGGTTGAATTCTTGATGAAGTTCCATCGCTGAATGAATGCTCTTATTGATTCTCCAGGTTTCTGCTTGCACGCCCGCAGTTGCTCCAGAGATGCGGGTCGTTCAAATGTGGAGTGAAAATTTCAGATGAACTTATCTTCAAGGTCATTCCAGCTACCGATGGAATCTTCGGGTAGTTGTTTGAGCCATGACCGTGCGGTGCCAGTTAGGTGCAACTGTAGGCTTTGCATTGTGGTGGTTGTGGAGCCGCCCTGTAACTTGTGGCCAAATAATCTGCTAGCCAAGGTTCATATTCTTGTAGTCCATCATACTGTTGGCGGTCGTGTAGAAGTTTGAAGTCCTTGGGTACTAAGGTTTTACGAATCCGTTGGGTAAAACAGCTGGCTCCGCATAACTTGTAGTCATCTTCACTATCGCCATTATGGTATCTTCGGTTACGTCTCTCATCCCTTGATCCATTGTTCCTGTGTTGTGTGTTATTGTTTCTTGTGTTGTTTCGCGGTTCGGACCCTGAGAAGTGCACCTGATTTGGTGACCGAGATCTTCGGGTGTGCCCCACCTGCCGAGGGCTGATGCGGTGGCGTGGGGATCTATCGGGTTGATGCGTGATTTCTTGTTCTTCTTGTGCAAGAGATGCTCCTACCATGTCGAGGTTCATTAAAGCCGAGTGATGGAGAGCCGCACGGGGATCGTCAGGTGCGGGTAGAGTTGTGAGTAGATACGTTTGTGCAGCCATAATTGCTGCATAGGCTGTTTTTGCCTTGATGTGCCCTATTTGATCTATTGACATAAACGACAAATCAAGGTCTCGAGTCAGTTTGTTTCTTTCAGCTTCAGGGATATTCTGCAATCGATATGTTCCCCTTCTTGGCGGTGCTCCCCCAGTTACGCTCCCTGATCCTCGGGTAGAGCTTAGTTGTACCCATCTTAGGTGGATTCGTCAGCTAGCCTTTTTCTTTCGTCGAGTTGTCTTTGCATCCTTAGCAAGTCTCTCTTTTTGTGATGAAGCAGGTATTGGTATGCTAGTAAATATTCGTGTGTGGCATCGAATGTCATTGGTACTGCACCCGAAATTGCTTCCCTTGCTTTTTGCCATGCTTCCACTGGTAGTCGGAGAGTTCGCCTCTCGCCTCAGCATGGTTCTCCTCCTCCTTGGATTATGCGGTTGTCCGTTGGGTCTCCTTTGTTTCCGTGGTTCCCTTCATTGCTGTGATTTCCTGCATTGTCATCTGATAGAATATCATCGGGGTTAAGGATAGGGTTACCGTTAGAGTCGTGCTGTGTCGAAGGGTCCCCGATGATCACACACACTTGGTGGTGTGTTATGTATGGACTAGTGACATTGTCGTTAGATCCGAAGGAGACACTGTCTGGGGGACCAGTGAAGTCCAGTAGTTTCTGTTCTGGGTAGATCTTAGCCATTCTAATTTTGAAGTCGATACTTTCGCTACTTTCTTCGGGTTCCGTGTTTACCGAGCTTGATTCTCGTGGCGTGGTTGACTGGTGGTCTGACCCAAAGGAGAGATCGTCATAAAGACCATCAAGATCCCCTAGATCTGATGTGTTTCCCTTGTTTTCTTCAGTTGTCTTGGCCTGCGGCGTGACTTCTACAGATGATCCGACGGATGACGCAGCTATCACTGTAGGTGCAGTTTTTCGACTGACGGTCCCGATGAGATCAGAGCCGAGAGGTGTGGTTCTTCGGGATCCTCCACTTGAAAGTGGAAACTTCTGATGATGAGATCGGATCCGCCGTTGAAATTGGTGGGTACCAAAACAGTGGTGGGCGGGCGTGGTGCCGCTTCCGTTGGATTGTTGCTTGATGAAAAGGGGTCCGCCGAATCCATGACTCCAGCGTTCAGGTTCCCCACAGACGGCGCCAATTGACGAGGGGTAACCTCAACAATGCCCATGGTGATGGACTTAGGGTTTTGTGGAAAAGAGAACTGGGGATTTCGTCGGATGTCAAGCAAACAAGGGACTCAAAGTCGCCTGATTACTTGATGAACAACACTATTACAGATCGCTTGTGACTCAAAGTCGCCTAGGCCGAACCACGCCTACTTTCCGAAATTTCTCATTTCGTATATTATTTTCTGAATTTATATAAAAAAGTATATTATTTGAAAAAATAGCCCGCGTACATGGGGCTAATTAACTTTAGGTTCAATATTGAGCGCCACTAGCTCTAAACGGACAAACTTCATTGTAATTGATCATAAGGGCCTAATTCTTTTTTAACAAATAAGGGACTAAATTGAAGAGTACATTTACATATAATGGCATTTTGAAGAAGTTATTCTATTTCAAATTATTTTCAGAAAATTCAAAAAAGTACCGCCCCGACTTGTACTTATATCGTGCAAGAAAAGGTTGATTTTCGCATTCTATCAATCAGTTGCTAAAATGTAGTGCATATGACATCAGCCATTCGTTCGGTAAACTATAATTCTGTTCGTAGAGGTTAGTTCGGTAAACTATAATTCTGTTCGTAGAGGTTATACATTCTACGTATGAGATTGTCTACATCTATAGGATTTAGACCATCCTGGATTGCATGTTCTCTCAGTTGCTACTCTCAAACCCAATAATTATTATGTCCTCATCTCTTTTGGCAGCAGCTTTTTAACAACGCGTATGAGATTCTAACACGTGGCTTAATAGGATTGATAAAATACTCATACCACAAGTTACAATTTCTTTTTCAGGGCTCATCTTCAAAAAAATCCATATTAAGCGTCTTGGCCTAAATCAATTTGAGGATGGGTTACCAACACTAGTTTTGATCTGTGACGCCAGCCTAGAGATCCTATTAAGCTGCTAAGTGTGACGACCGCCAGTCTGAAGAGATCGAGATGTTACAAGTGGTATAACAGCGATCATCGCAGTTACACGGGCGTCTATGGGTCAGTGATGAACCTTTGGAGCATGGCGTATGGCCCATAGTGGAGACGGCATGATAAATGTGCCAATACCGAACACATAGACGTGTGTCAAGAGGGGATGTTCCTGACTTTGGTTGATTGACGAAAACGTCGACCTACTCCATTCAAATTTTGATACTAGTTTTGTTGCTTCTTTTCCCCGCATCGTCCTTTTTCTTCGGAGTCTAGCTTCATCGAGTTACTTGCTCCTACCATCCATATATATATAGGAACCCACATTGTCGGTTTGTCGAGCCGGGATTGCCCAGGATCGGGTGGAAGGTCAGACAGTTGCATAGTAGATCAGAGAGGCATGCCAATACAATATAATTGTGGCCAGCACTGACTTAATCCGGCTGCAGCTCTGTCAAGATGCAACTTTACATCTAAATTGTGCAGGCTGAATCATCTCCCTTCTGTCCAATTTTATACTCCCTCCATTCCAAAATAAGTGACTTGAGTTGTCCTAGATTCGCATGTATCTATTATACTAAAACATATTTAGATACACCAAATCAAACGTCATTTATTTTGAGACGGAGGGAGTAGTAAATAGCATCATGAGTCGGTTGATGAACTAGAAACTTGGTGTGCTTCTGTTTAATAAGTTATGCGTATGCACTTTAATACTGTCTACGTGGTGGTAGTGCAACTAAGCCTATGCCAGTGGTCGTCTCTAGACACGAAATCATAGGTAAAATCTGACGTGGCATCCTCATTAATATAGAAAGAGAGGATTGCTGTATGTAACTGTAGAACCGGCTCTTGGCGTGTGGGCCGAGACGAAATTAGTGCAAAGTACATGCCGTGAGCCAAGACTTGGTCCTGCGTCCCTTGTACACTTCTCGAAGGCTGCTGCACACTGATCCAATTGGTTGAGCGTAGGCCACAAAGTAGACCGTAGTGTAGCTGTGCCGCAGGCTGATCCTACATAGACACAACAAGTAGAAACGCTGCACTGGGATGGTCGTAGTTTAGACGTCCGTATCTTAGCAGGATACAACGTTTAGAACCGACCCATTGTCACAGGCCTAAGCATCGCTAGATGAGGAGTAAAAGAGGCATGAACTGCCCAGCTTTTGCTTGCCCCCTGTTTAACCTTAGCTAATCTGTCAAAACGAAGACTTGCCGATCAAATCGACATTCCCCATGCAGAGGAACAAAATGGTACTCGTAGAAATTTTGTTACCACTAGCTAGCTAGTTCTTCCGGTTAAATTTCAGCATCAGGATCTTAGTGTTACCTTGCCAATCAACCTGCTGTTCTCCAGGAATCCAATCAACCTTTTCATGGAATTATGATAATGCTACTTGCACGGATCATCGAAAAGATTGGTAGGCAATCTAAATATAATACGGCAAACGTGCGAACGGCCGTGCAGCCTACATGCCGGTCCGTGATCAGTGGTTTAGGTGAGCCTTTTTGTTGCTACTGCACAGTTGTTAAACACCAAGTGGAGTGGTACTATTGCAGTTGTAGTATAGTGCAACGTAAAGGCAGCGCACCCCAAATTTTAATGTAGGCGACAGTTTTTGTGAGGGAAATGTAGGCACCAGTTGGGCGATGGAGAGTTGCTTGGAATCGATTAATTAAAAAAGCGCACCTTGACGATGCTACTGCAAGTCTACTCCTCAACTGCTGCATCATAGAAGCACCCAGCAACCTCCTTGATAAACCTTTAAGTGGTGGCTAGACCCCACCCGACATTGGGAATGGTCTCGTTGCTCTCAAGTCTGAACCATAATACTGTACATTTTTTAGGAGCACTCCACCTTAAAGGAAACAAATTATGCAACAGACTTGCTGAGCCACGTAATTACCATAGATCTACAAGGATGTTAAAACTTTGACAGCCAAAATTACAGTGAATGTGATGTTCAAACACTAAACTGAATTCAAATACAGTAGAACAAAGCGACTGAATTTAACATTTCATGGAAGTCCACCAGAGGCCGGGCTGGAGAACACCTAGAGTTTATCCGATTAACCGTCGACTAACAGTTTACCGCAATAATGCAGTGCAAAGAAAAGCAAACAGGATGTAAACACATGACAATATGATTTATTATTCCTAGGAGGCCGACGACTTCTTGGAGACTCAAGCCCTCTTTTCCTTCCGAGTCCTGCAGTTGGTCTTTGTTCTCTGGCCACGTACAGGGAGCGCGAGCTCATGCCGGATGCCCTTGTAGCATTTAATCCCCTCCAGTCTCTCGATTGCCGCACGATTAAACCGTTTCTGCAAAGCATGCCAAAGAGCATCGGGGCAGTATTAAGTATTTTCTTTTTTAATTTCTACATGCACGGAACAACCACGGTACAAAAAGGGTTAGGGAATTACTAGGTCTCCTTCAATCATGTACTTGGCGACCTCCTCGCGGAGGGTGATGATCTCCACCTTGGAGAGGTCCTTGGTGAATTTGTTCTCCAGATTGAGTTCTGAAAGGATCTGACGGGCGCGTGCATGTCCAATGCCATGGATGGACTGTAGCGAGTATTCCAACCTCTTGTGGTTAGGTATCACAACACCGCCAATACGAATGGAATCGATAAATCCACCATCACCAAAACCTCCATTCTGTCAAGTCCAAGATAAACACAGGAATCAAAATCACAACCTGTTATCAACATATATATGTCTTAACATATAAAGGGACATTTTTATTCGCAAGAACATAGGAAAGAGAATAACAACGATCCATTCCTATTGCATCCACATAAATATTTACACTACTGTGCCTAAGAAACACTACCCAGTAACATGCTACTGACAGAAAACTCATGATCCAGAAGCAATCATCCACATGAAAGCCAATCATCCCAAGCATTCCCATCCCACAGGAAGGCCCCTCTTGTAACGTTCAGAGTTAAGCAATTGTGTTATGCGCACAACAGAAGCAGCAAACACACCTAGACCCAGTGCGACAGTACATACAACTAGCCCTTCTTTCGAAGGTGGTAGAAATTCAAGAACGGTATTTATATATCACTAGGATGTACAAGAGGCATGGATTTTCCAGAAGCTTTTGAAATGGAAATATGTGGAAGCTAACATTGTATGAGAAGATCATATTAGGATGAGATATACTTCATATTTATTCACCACACTTATGACTTATCCAAGTGCCTAATGTGCCTAAAAAACACTACCCGGTAACATGCTAGGAACGGAAAATTCATGATCCAGAAACATGAACACCAATCATGCCAAGAATACCCATCCCACAGGAGGCCCCCTATTTTAGTATCTGGAGTTAAGCAATTGTGTCATGTGCACACCAGAAGCAACAAACACACCAGGACCCAATGGGACATTGCATAGCACTAGCCCTCCTTTCAAAGAACATAGTGATGTACAAGTGGCATGGATTTTCCGGACGCTTTTGAAATGGAAATATGTGGAACCTAACATTGTATGAGAAGATCATATAAGGAGGAGATATACTTTATATTTATTCACCACACCTATCCAAGTGCCTAATGCGTCCTGACAGCAACTTTAAAAGAATCATCACATTTTGTTCACCACACCGATCCAATTTGCTCCTCCTGAACAGGGTTAATTTTGGTACTCTACAAATACAAAGTGCTGCTGCATTACTCAATTCCAAAGAAAACTCAAGCTCAGTTAGGAATAAACACAAGCACCTGGCGGGCAAGCAGGCAGGCTGAGCCGGTATATATTCCAGCGGGATGAAGAGAAGGAACGGGACCACTGAATTGAGCTGAGCCGACCCCAGACCCAGACCCAGACGGCGCTCCGGCGGCGGCACCGGCGCGGTGGCGCGCTAAGCCGCGCACAAGGGACCATGTACGTGACTGCATGCTCTCGACTGCAGTGCCGCTTGCCGTATACGAGAAGGTATATGTCCACGGTCGAGCTTACGAGGAGGTAGGAGCGCGCGCGGACGACAGCGCACGTCGTTTTCCAGCCGCCGGCCGTCGGCAATCGGGATCTAGGGGAAAGGGCGTGGGCGTTCGGTTAGAGATGCGGTGGCGGGCAGGCGGCGCACGGCCAGGAGATGCACGGCGTTCTCCATCCAATGGCTGCTGCTTCCCTCTCCTTTCTCAAACCCAAAACAGCCAGGCCCAGCCCATGTAGAACGCCAAGTTCTGGACAGAGGAACGAAAGTGATCCGCAAAAGCTATACGGCGCTCAGCGCGGCACGGGAAGCTCGCGCCGCCTCAAGCGAATGGTTGATAGGCCGCCCATTCAATCTCGCAGACAGCTTTCGACTTCGATCGTGTGACTGGCGCGTTCTCATTCTTTTCTTTATCTTTCTGTTTGCTTATTCTTTTCCTTTTCTTTTTTTAGGTTTGTTTCTTATTTTGCTTCTTTGTTGTTTCTTATTTTATTTCTCATTTTCCTTTTTTTCACAATATTTTTATTTGAATGTAGTTTTAAAATTGTTTACGCTTTAAAACATATTCACCAATTTTGAATTTGTTCATTTATTTTGATTTGAAATTTTGTTCCTGGCATGGTAATCTTGTTGTCATTTTTTAAAATTTTCTTCATGATTTTAAAAAATTGGTCATGCCATTTGTAAAAACAAAAAAATTGGCCCATTATTTTCAAATTTTGTTCATGACATTGTTGCGCTTTAAATGGGCTTCACACTTGTCATCGGACTGAAGACAAGTACGCCATGAGGGGTCCTCAAGGCGTGGGAAGATGTGGGGTGTGAAACATATGGTGGTCCAGGACGGTGAGCACACAAGCTTACTCAGGTTCAAATTCGTCTGCGGTAGACGGATCCTACTCCTGCTAGCAATCCAGTAATATCGGCGGAACCGAAAGTACATATTACAAGAGTGGTTTCGCATGTGCGAGTTGAGGTTGATTGTTGATGCCCTAAAGGCTGATCCCTAGGACGGCTTATATAGTTATCCAGTCATAGGGTTACAGGAGAGTCCTATCCGGCTATGCAGTGGCGGACCCAGGATTTGGGAGAGACCGGGGCTAATCTCTAATGCTCCAAAAAACTAAGAAAAATATTACCTTCTAATCCTCTCTCAGTAACCCAATGTATTAGCCAAAACACACTAAATATGCATAGATAGAGTTCTGACATGAAACATAAGTTCAACGTTTAACCAAATGACAATAAAAAAATCACAATAAAGTGCGGTGGCAATAATCGCATAATTGAGATGTAATTTTAATACCTAAACAATGAGGCTTTGCTCTCATCCTACCCTAACATTTCCTCATCGATCATAGAAGAAGAACCAGATCCTACAAAGACAAGAAAAAATAATCAGAAAATGGTATGGATAAATATATAATACATAGTTGTATTGATAAGAAAGTAACTTACCGGTAGCTACATGTGGTAGTTGTCCCTTGCGTGACCTCATACTTTAGAAACACTCCAAAATCTTATCATCTTCTATGCTTGCAAATATGTCTCGCTCAATATAGCATAGCATACTATGATTCATCCAATCATCATTCATCTTGTTCCTCAAATCTGTCTTGATTATCTTCATTGCCGAGAATGCTCTTTCCACAGTCGTTGTTGCAACCGGCAAAATCAAAGCTAACTCAATAAGACGATATACCAAAGGAAAGATCTTATGTCTCTCTGTTTGAACCATCTTAACAACAAGCTTCCCAAGATCAATACAATCTACAAAGTCTGGATCTTCTCTCGCATCAACAATAAATATGCCAAGTTGGTCTCGAAGGACTATACACTCATATTGAGAGAAGTCATCAGCATACATTTTTGCAAGTTCAATTAACTTATCAATATCAAAATTAGAAAATGAGTTCTTTGGATCAAGACAAGCTATGCACCTCAATAGCTGAGTAGACCGTTCAGCAAAGCGGTTATTGAACTCAACAATAATTTGATCAAGTACCACATTGAATATTTCATGATGGAAATGGTCATAATAAGTTACCAACTGGCTGCCACGACCCCTTGAACGACCTCTAGCCGGTATTTTATCTTCTATATTAGGCACAACAATATTATGTTCAAGACAAAAGCCCATTGTATCTTCCAAAATCTCATCCCAACCAGAGTTTCTTATTTTCTCAACTTCCTTCAATGTAGTACCAATCAGCCCTACATCGCGCACAATATTTTGATCTTTCCTTTGCAAGCACGTTGATAGATCATTAGTCTTGCCAAGAATTCTGATCATAAGATGCATAATAAATACAAACTCAAAACTTTCCATTTTTTCCAATAAACCTGAAAGCTGTGGTTTTTTGTGTTGCATTAGTGGCATCATCACTCAGATTCTCTAGTACATGTAGGACGGATTTCCACATGTGAACAAGACGACACAAGGTTTTATGGTGAGAGCCCCAACGAGTATCCCCTGGTCTTGCAAGATTAGTCTCCTGGTTCTTTCCTCTTCCAGTGAAGATATCATTGGACTCAATTTTGTTCACAAGTTCATCATGCTGATTTTGCAACAATTTATCTTTTCTATGACAAGAAGCATTAACCGTGTTCACAATCATGGTAGCATAGTTAAAGAAGTCCAAGAGAGAGGAACAACACTTGGCAACAGAGACAACCACTAGCTGCAATTGATGGGCAAAACAATGGATATAAGAGGCATATGGGTTTTCATCTAATATGCGTCTTTGTAATCCATGGAATTGTCCCCTCATATTTGATGTCCCATCATAACCTTGACCTCTCACATTAGAGATGGATAAACAAAGAGATTTTAACATACCATCCAAAGCTATCTTTAGTGAAGCAGATGTCGTGTCTGGAACATGCTTCACACCAACAAACCTCTCTACTACATGTCCCTTATTGTTGACATACCTACATAGGAAACGAAAAGGCATTAGTTAGCATACATTCTAATCATCAAATAGGAGAAAATAAATTTTGTAGCAGCTAACCTCAAAACCATGGCCATTTGTTCCTTAATAGATGCATCTCGTGCCTCATCAACAAGTACCGCAAACTTTTTATCCCCAATGTCATCAATAATAGCTTTGGTTGTAACATGAGCACAAGCTTTGCAAATCTGTTTTTGTATTTTTGGTGAGGTCATTTGATGGTTTCGAGGAGAACTATCAAGCAATTTTGCAGCCTTTTCATCTTTCCCTTTATACCATTTCAACATCTCAAGAAAATTCCCTTTATTATTTGAGCGAGAAGACTCGTCATGTCCACGAAAAGCAAGAGCTTGCAATAGCAAAAACTTTGCAATGCCTATCATAATTGTAATACGGCCTTTATATTCTTCCTCATCCTTCTTGGTGGCCGCTGCCAACACATAATCAACACCTTGTCGCTGATTTCTAAAAGCCTCACAATATCTCCTAGCTTTATTATGAGCACTATTAATATCCTTACCAACATGAAGAACACAAGCTTCAATTCCATTCTTCCAATAACTAAAACCAACCCTTGTAAATGATTCTGTACCAAAATTTTCCGCTCGTGGTTGCTTGAAGAGAAAGCAGTAAAAACAAAATGCTGCGTCCTTAGCTACACTATATTCCAACCAATCGTACCTTTTAAACCATTTATCCTGAAATCTCCGCATCTGGCTTGCAATTAATTTTGCAGGAAATTTATGACCAACTGATTGACATGGACCCATTACCAAATACTCTCTTCTCGCAGCATCTCTCACGTTTACATCTAGCTCCTCAATCGTCTTCCGAAGACCAGGATCCGCAACAATGTCATCTGGATTAAGCTCGACACTAGGACTCTCGTCATGGCTATTATCATCTTCTGGTTCTAGATTCACAATGATGTGAGGACTAACTTGCTGTTGTTGGGGAGGGACAGCCTGTTCAGGAACCGTCCCAATGCCACCAACATTTGTCTCGGATTCTTGAGCAGGAGAAGATTGACTCGAATTGGTAATTTGTGAAACCGATCGAAAATAAGATGATACGGGTCTTGATGAATAAGGCTTCAACCTCTTTGTCCCCTTCATTTTCTATGCAATCGGACTAAGTAAAATTAGTAATCACCGATCAGGCAATCAATTAGATATAACTGAACCAGTTAAATTTCTGTTACAGTAACTTAGATTGCAAACCTTGTGTGGGGACAGTGCAGCAATGTCTTGGCTGGCGCCTGGCGGGGTCGAGACGGAGATAGGCGAGCAGCGCGCCTGTCTGCGCGGGCGACAGCGGGCGAGTCTTCGTCGGCGTCGGCCGTCGTGGCGGCGGCGCGATCAACTCGATAGGGCAGTGTCCGCACGCTGGACACGATTTGGTCGAGGTCGAGCCATCGAGGTGTCGCTTGGAATTTAGATCACATGCAGTTTTTTCTCCGCTAGCCAAAAGAAGGAATCGATGTGATGCGAGCTAGCTCCTGCCAATCGCTTCGTTCGCTTCCTTTTTTTTCCTGAAACTAATCGCTAGCCCTGGTCGTATTGGCCCAAAGACACGGGCTGTGCTGCCTCAAGCCTGAACTTTCACAGAATTTTCTAAGGGATCAACCTATATTACATGGGCCGCGACCTGTGCTGTAGCCCGGGCTGCCCGGGGCCCAGGTCCGCCCCTGCGGCTATGATACAGAGTTGGTTACATAGTATATCTTGGACTACAAGTACTCCTACAAGTCTAAGTCGGTAAGTCTTTTGGGCCTTCCCGTAGCCGGATGTGCTTCCAACTTCTCTCCCTGACTAGGCCGCCATGAAACATAACTATAATCTGAAGTGGGCCATCCTGGTCAGCGAGTCACAGTGGGTATACCTGGAAAGTATATCCCCAATAGTTGCCCCCGGAAGGCTCCAAGATCCAAAGTCGGATTTCATCATCTAGCTTGATTCTTCTCCGGATGTAGAATCTTAAAGGGCTCCTGAAAATCCAAAAAAAGGAATTTGAGTCTCAAAATAAGTCGGACTTGTTAATATCTCATCATTGTTTCCCTACCCGATTTCAAACTGAGCCGGAATTCAGCCGGTGAAGTAACCTGACAACTTTTCAGGTCTTGTCTTGTCACTAACAAATATTCTGTCAGTGTGACCATTGGTGGGTCTGCAACAGGCGGAACTGATGCGTTGTTTCAATGCGTGCGCAAAAATCGAGGTGGTGGAGCCTTCACGAGGAAGTTGCCCTTCTCGGTCCACGATGCATGGCACTAATTTTGCGTGTTTACACACTAATCTTGGCATGGAGGAGTTTATAAGGAATAATCTTCGTTTCTTCCATCTATGCCCTCATTTTTCCTTCTCTGTGACAAAACCACGTGCCCCTCATCTTCATCTCCCTCTCCGCCCCAAATCCCAGCGCCACGCATCCAAGGTCAGACAAATCTACATGGCCGACTCATCGAGCTCCGGCGTCATCGGTGGTGGAAGATAAGAAGTACCGCGGGGTCTGGATCCCGTGCGTACTTGATGATGAGAAGCTTCAAGCCACGGAGGAGTAAGGTCTTCTCCATGCAGGCGAGGGGCGGAGCGGCTTCGGAAAACTTTCCCCACCCCTCACAACAAATAACGGGTTCAGTTTGGGACCCATTTGGATCGTGGATTGAGCTTCCCACCGTCAGAGTTCTTCTCCGAGATAATTTCCTACTACGGCGTCCAGCTCCATAATCTCCCCCCAAATTCCATTCTAGAACTTAGCGTTCATGTCTCTCTTCGTGCGGGATATCTCAGAATTAAACCGAGTCTTCTTTTGTTCTAGTACTACTTTGGTACCTGAAAAAATTCTATCACTACCGATGTTCCATACAATACCGGAACTCTTAGCCTAGTCCTGAGGAGAGACCGAGTCTATCCCAAGATCATAGCTAGCGGTTCACTGAAGACATGGCCAACCACTTTCTTTTAACATAAGGATAAGTCGGCTCCCGGAAAGCCAGAGAGTTTACCGTTTTTGTTGACGGTGCCATCGCCCACCAAGAGTCTTGGGATGCAGAGGCGCCGACTCTGACCAACAACTTGATCCGCGCCAAGAGGAGGATCGAGTTTCTGACAAAGAATAAAGGATTGAAGGGATCTGACTTAGTCCACTGTTAGCAAACGGATAACCCCCAAGTGCAGGGGATCACTGTAGTACCTCTCAATGTGGTAGTAGGGTATTGATCCGCAAGAGAAACACGGAAAAGCTATCTATTCTCTACAACTAAAGTGTCACAAGTTTTCGCTGATTATGCACTAAATAAGTTTTAAGGAATAAGATGGTTGTTTTAATGGATGGAAGTTTAATGTAATAAAACAAGAATATAAAAGTGTCCCAATCCTCTTCAATGCAAGAGGACAAGACATGGGCTTTTCTATTATTGGAATAATGCACATGGGTTCATAGGTTCATGATACATTGCAAATGTATCTATAATTTTTGATGTTCCATGCTTGGTTTTATCTACTTTTCTTGTGTTTTGTCCACACTTTGGAGTACTTTTCATATGATTTCTTGGACTAACCTATTAACAAGAGTCATAGTGCCAGCTGCCTATTTTCTGTTGTTTTTGGTTTTAGGAAAGTCAGAAAATGAATATTCTCGGAATTGGACGGGACAAAAGCCAAAGTCGTTATTTTACCGGGGGACACTTGGAGCCAGAATACGAGACGGAGAAGGGCCAGAGGACAGACACACCACCTGGCAGCGCGGCTAGGCTTGGCCCACGCCTGGGGTGGTGTGGCCAGCCCAGGCACCCCCTCGGCCTCTCCTTCCGCCTATATATTGCCTCTGATATGGAAACCGTAAGTACCCGATCAAAATTCAAGGAAAGAGTCTGTAGCCGCCGTCGTCTCTGTCCCTAGATCGGGAGGGATCTGAAGCTCTTCTAGGCACCCTGCCGGAGAGGGGAATTCACCCTGGAGGCCTTCTTCATCATCATGCAAGCCTCCGGTGTGATGCGTGAGTAGTTCATCTCTGGACTACGGGTCCATATAGTAGCTAGATGGCTGGTTCTCCTCCTTTGTGCTATCATGTTTAGATCTTGTGAGCTCCGTTCATGATCAAGATCATCTATTTGTAATTCTGCATGTTGTGTTTGCGGGGATCCGATGGATATTGAGATGCTATTTCAGATTGATTATTGATTATATCATGTCTTTGTTATTTGTGATCTTGCATGCTTTCCGTTGTTAGTAGCTATCTTGGCCAAGTAGATGCTAGCATCTCCAACAGTTAGTATTTATGCTCGATAGTGGGTTCATGCCTCTGGTAATCTGGGGAAGTGACAGAAATCTCTAAGGTACTAGATGTGATGTTGCTACTAGGGAGAAAACAACAATCCTTTGTTCATAGAACAATCGTATTGTTTACTTTACACGCAATTCGTAATGCAATAATCTGTTGCTTCTAACTTAATACTAGAGGGGGTTCGGATGATAACCTGAAGGTGGATTATTAGTCATAGATGCAGTTGGATGGCGGTCTATGTATAATGTTGTAATGCCCAATCGAATCTCAAAGGAGTCAAGATGATTAGTATATGCTTGTATGATTTCTCGATGTTTGTCAATTTCCCCACTGTAATTTGTTCACCCAGCATGTTATCTATCTTAAGGAGATCCACCTCTAGTGAACTATGGACCCTGGTCCTTTCTTTTACATTCAATCTACAATCAAATTGTTTACTGCTTTGTGTTTACTTTCTGCAAACTATTACTTCCTTCCATTCGATACGTTTAATCCTTTGTTTTCAGCAAAACCGGTGAGATTGACAACCTCATCGCAAGTTGGGGACAAAGTTCTGTGGTTGTGTTGTGCAGGACTCCACGTTGCTGCTGGCACCGGTAGTGCGCCCTGCCAACGTTCAGCTAGCTATACCTTTGGGGTGTTTCCTTGCTCCTACTAGATTGATAATCTTGGTTTCGTACTGAGGGAAAACGTGTTGTTGTGCTCATCATACCTTCCTCTTGGGGTTCCTCAACGAGCTCGATATATTTTGGGCCATCAAGCATATTTTCTGGCGCCGTTGCCGGGGAGTCAAGGACATCTTCACAAGGGGAGTCCCTCATAACCAATCTCCTTACTTTTTATTTTTGTTTTGCTTAGTTTACTTTTGTTTTGTTTGCTTGTTTCTTTATCAAAAACACACAAAAATTAGTTTTACAAGTTTGCTTTCTTAATCAAAAACACAAAAAATGACTACTCTTGAAAACACTAAGTTGTGTGACTTCACTAGCACCAACAACAATGATTTTATGAGCACACCTATTGCTCCACCTGTTCCTCAAGCTACTCTCTTTGAGATAAAACCTGCTTTACTCAATCTTGTTATGAGAGAACAATTTTCTGGTATTGGTAATGAAGATGTTGCTGCCCATCTAAATAACTTTCTTGAACTTTGTGAGATGCAAAATCATATGGATATAGATGGAGATATTATTAAGCTTAAATTGTTTCCTTTTTCTTTGAGAGGAAAAGCTAAAGAATGGTTAAATTCCCTAACTAGGAATAGTATTGATTCTTGGACTAAGTGCAAAGATGCTTTTATTAGAAAATACTATCCTCCTGCTAAGATTATATCTATGAGAAGTGAAATAATGAAGTTTAAACAATCTGATAATGAACATGTTGCTCAAGCTTGGGAAAGAATGAAATCTTTGGTAAAGAATTGTCCTACTCATGGACTGACTGCTTGGATGATCATCCAAACTTTTTATCCAGGATTGAACTATTCTTCAAGGAACCTATTGGATTATGCTGCTGGAGGTACCTTTATGACCATTACTTTGGGTGCTGCAACAAAGCTTCTGGATAATATGATGGTTAACTACTCTGAATGGCATACTGAAAGAGCTCCACGAGCTAAGAAGGTAAATTCTGCTGAGGAAACCTCCTCCTTGAGTGATAAGATTAATGTTATTATGTCTATGCTTGTTAATGGGAAAGCCCATATTGATCCAAATAATGTTCCCTTAGCCTCTTTGGTTGCTCAAGAAGAGCAAGTTGATGTGAACTTTATAAGAAATAATAATTTTGGCAACAATGCTTACGGTAATAACAATTATAGGTGACATGGGTATACCCTACAGGTACTCGAGCTTGGTATATACGGCCTGAATACGTAGAGGCCCACAATGTCGCCAAGGCCCAAATGAAGAACTCGAGTAACCTATGGACTCTCGATTGCTTGAAGAACAAGAAGAAGCTAAAGATAGAAAGTTAAAAAGGGAAAACCCTAACATGTAACCGACTCGACCTGCTACCCGAGACCTAGCCTATCTATATAAAGGCTAGGAGGGGCGGCGAGGAGGACACACGCAACCCTAGTTTCCACAACCCTCGCCAGATTGCATCTGCGCACCATTGTAATCTTCGATTCCTTTGATAATTCCACGAGCAGACAAGCAGGAGTAGGGACCTCTACAAGGCCTGAACCTGGGTAAATCTTTGAGTCCCCTGTGTGCTTGTTTGCTAGCCGATAGATGTCTCCAGCTCTCCCTCCTTCTCCAAAACCCAAGTCCATAACAATGGTCATTGATGAGTTAAACCCTCGTCAATTGGCGCCGTCTGTGGGAATTGGGAGTGTTGATGTTGCGGCTTCTTCAGCCCCATCAAACGCGATCTACAACTTCGTAACAGCGGAGATTCGCCAGCTCTTCGGCACGTTCGACTTCACCGTCCACACACCGGCCACTCGCCCAGCTTTCGAGTCCGTAGGTGACGGAATCAGCCTGGCGATCGGGAGCTTTCGCTTCCAAGTTGGTCAGATGGGCATGCTTCGCCTGCCGGACCAGCCGACTGTGCCAGCGATTGCCCCAACATCATGGTTCCCTCCATCGATCGGCACCCTCAGTGAGCTCAACACCCCGACAACAGTCGAGAACACGGTCAGCGACAGCAGTCGCGAATCCGATCTGACCGATTTGGCAACTGAAGATGAAGCCTACGGCTCCGGATCTAAGAGTTGCGGGAGCAGCAGCTTCCCCAATCACTTCATGTGCGCCGTCATCAATGCGGGCGACACCTCCGCCAATCGCGACAACACGGGTAACCATGGCAACGAAACCGACCCGCCGAACGGTGGGAACGGCGGTAACGATGGCAATGGTGGCAATCGCACCCCCGTCAATAATTGAGGGGCAATCGAACCTCCAACCATAACCAACGAGCAAACCGGCGAACGCTTCGTGGTCAGGCTCAATAAGCTTAAATGGGCTCGCTGCCGCGAAGCCCTACTGGGGAACCCTTTACCCCCGGTTCCTCGCAAGAACTTCTGATGGGCTACCATTGGCTCCTGAAGGAGGAATTTAAGCGCCAAGCGCAAACAATCGCGCAGCTCGAAGCGCGTAAAAAGGCGGCGGACGAGTCGAGCCTTCGACGTGCTGGGCTCTCCTCTCACGGAGGATCCTCCTCAAAGGGCAACGAGTACCTCGCAAACAAGAGGCGATCTCGGATGGCCCATCTCACTAAGCAAGAACGCATAGAAGCTGCAAAGGTCCTCGACTTCAGCTCTATGACAGTCGATACATGTGGCAACGTGGTCTCCAAGACGCCACAGGCCGCGGTGACAGCAGCCACCATGTACCTCCTCAACAACCAGCCACTAGTTGAAGATCCCCGAGCCGCCATGCACCGATCTACGATCGCGGGCTTGGGACTAATCGAGGCTGCTCTCGATAAGGAGCCAACACCACAGCCGAAAAAAGGCAAAACGCCAGCAAAGCGCTACTCCTCGCCCTCATCCAGCGACGACAGTCACGACCTGTCTCGACGCCGCCGCTCACGGCGACAGGACCGCGACTATGATGCGCGCGATGACCTCACGCAGCGCAAGATCGACAAATCAAGGGCACGACGCGCCCGGTCGACTGACTCGGAAGAGGAAGATGTGGAGCTCTGCGGCGCCAGATGCTTTAGCAGGTCCATCAAGCAAAAGCGAATGCCCAAGGGGTTCAAACTCCTGTCAGAGAACCCGAAGTTTGATGGTCTACAGGACCCAAAGATCTGGCTGGAGGACCACATCTCCTCCATCAGGCTCCACGTCGGCAGTCGAAGCACGACCATGCAATATCTATAGCTACAGCTGTAAGGCGCCGCTCGAGCATGGCTCAACCTCCCACGGGGATCCATTCATAGTTGGGATGAGCTGGTTTACAGCTTCGTGCGCAACTTCAAGGGCACATACAAGCGACCTGCATCAATCGAAGAGCTGAGATGCTGCCAGCAAAGATCGGGCGAATCGCTACGCTCCTACATCCAAAGGTGGTCCATCATCAAGAACTCCATAGAGAACATCTCGGAGGATCGCGCAATTGACACATTCAACGGCGGCGTCCGCCGCCTAGAACTCAGGGAGGAGTTGGGTCGCTCAAAGCCCAAGACCATCGACCACCTGATGGAAATAACGAATCGGTGGGCCGATGGAGAAGATTCGGTGAAAAATCGCGTTCACTCCGACGAGGAGGCAGAACTCGAGCGCAGACGTGATCGCCGAGGTAAACACCGCTTGCGCATCTATGATGAACGCAATGACGTCAACATGGTCGCAGCTGGCTACGCCGACATACGCGACGATAACCGCAACAGCAATTACCGCAATAGTGGATACCGCGACTGTGGGAAAACTACGCAAGTGTGGCAACGCCGCAACCGTGATGAGGCACCCGCGACATCCATTGAAGACAAATTGTCCGGGCCATGTACGGTGCACTTCTACATCGACAAGCATGATGAAAAGAAGAAGTCTAGCCACCTCCTCAAGGACTGCCGCGAGTTCCTCAAGCTACACGAGGGATTGGTTCGGATGAATCGCAACGCAGTCAAAAGAGGCTACAGAGGCGCTCCAGGCGCCGTGGCACATGGCGCTCCACCACCACCACCTGGACCACCCCCAAACGCAGTTGCGCCGAACCAGCACCACGGAGGAGAACCATACCCACGGGCCATGGGTACCATGATGATCCGAAAGGGACACCCCTCGAATCGGGTGCAGAAGGCCATCACTCGCCAAGTCAACTTGGCCACACACTCGCCACCATCTACCACTGAGTACCTCAGCGGAAGCGAGTCCTGCATCACCTTCGACAAACGCGATCATCCGCCTCAAGTACCCCGTCCAGGCCATTGCCCCTCGTACTCGAGGTGCAAATTAGAGGCTTCGACATGAGCCGTGTCTTCATGGACGGCGGAAGCGGCATCAACCTTATATTCGCGAGTACCTTGCGAGCAACGAGGATCCCTCTAACTTTCCTAGAGGCCTCGGACACAACATTCCACGGCATCGTCCCAGGAAAAGGCGTATATCCCCTGGGCAAAATCAACCTCGACATCATCTTTGGCACACCAAAAATCTTTCGGCGCGAGCGCATCGACTTTGAGGTCATCGACTGGCCCTCGTAGTACCACTGCATCCTCGGGCGCGTCGCGTTCGCTAGGTTCATGGCAGTTCCACATTACGCCTACATGCAGATGAAAATGCCAGGTCCCAATGGTGTCATGACAATCAACGGGAGCTTCGAGAGATCCGACAGTTGCGACAGGGAATTCAACAGAATTTCCCAGTCCTTCGTCATGCAGGAAGAGCTCGCGAGGCTAAAGGAGTCGACAGACAACAGTATGCCTCCCCTGAGCCGGCCAAGTTCACCCGATCTATCCTTCAACTCATCGATGCACACAAAGAAAGTGCAGGTCCACCCGTCGGATCCCGCCAAGACGGCCCTCATCGCCAACAACTTGAGTCCCGCATAGGAACTCATGCTCATCGAATTCCTCCGTGAGCACTGGGAAATTTTCGCCTGGTGTCCAGCGGACATGCCAGGAGTTCCCAGGGAATTCGCCGACCACGCACTCAACGCCAACCTAGAAGCAAGGCCAGTCAAGCAAACAATCTGGCGATTATCTGAGCCACGGGCGAATGTAGTTGGAATGGAGATCAACAGACTCCTCGATGCCAAATTCATACGCGAGATCAAATAAAGCACTTGGCTTGCCAACACGGTGCTGGTACCAAAAAAGGACACGGATATCCTGCGGATGTGTGTGGACTTCACCTCTCTAAATAAGCATTGTCCAAAGGATCACTTCCCGCTACCGCGAATTGACCAGATCATCGACTCCACCACAGGATGCGAGCGCCTCTGCTTCCTCGACGCCTACTCAGGCTATAATCAGATTCGAATGAAGGAGGAAGATCAAGAAAAAACAACGTTTACAACGCCCTTTGGTGTGTTCTGCTACAACACAATGCCCTTCGGGCTAAAAAATGCAGGAGCCACCTACCAGCGGTGCATGCAGGCTTGCCTCAAGGACCAACTTGGTCGCAACATTCAAGTCTATGTCGACGACATAGTAATCAAGACCAAGGAAGAAGCCTCCCTAATCGACGATTTGCGTGAAACCTTCGCCAACCTCGACCGCTACCGGATCAAGCTCAATCCGGACAAATGCGCCTTTGGCGTCCCATCGGGGCAACTACTCGGGTACCTCATCTCCGCGAGAGGAATCGAGGCAAACCCAAAGAAAATAAAAGCTATACTGGCCATGGAGAAGTAGAAAAACATAAGGGGCGTCCAGCAGCTGGCTGGGCGAATCGCGGCCCTTAGTCGATTCATTAGTCGGATGGGAGAAAAGGCACTGCCCTTCTACCAACTCCCCCGCAAAGTTGAAAAGTTCGAGTGGACCAATGAAGCGCAAGAAGCATTCGAAGACCTGAAGCGCCCGCTATCCACTTCGCCAGTACTGGTAACCCCACGAGAAAGGGAACCGATGTTGCTGTATATCTCCGCCACCAACCAAGTGGTCAGCATAGTACTTGTGGTCAAACGAGCCAAGGAACACAAGGTCCACGGGTTACAGCGCCCAGTTTACTACCTCAGCGAGGTCCTCACGCCAACAAAACAGCGGTACCCGCACTACCAGAAGCTGGCGTACGGTGTCTTCATGACCGCCCGGCGACTGCGCCACTACTTCCAGGAACACCCAATCGTGGTGGTCAATGACGCCCCGCTGGGGCATATCCTCAATAACCCCGATGCCACGGGACAAGTCGCGCTTTGGGGAATCGAATTGTCTCCACGAGACATCACATACAAAAAGCATGATGCAATCAAATCGCAAGTTCTCCCTGACTTCCGCGTGCACTGGATGGAGAACCAACTCCCTGAAAAACCAGATATGTCCTACCTCTGGACAATGCACTTTGATGGATCCAAGCGAAAAGATGGAGCAGGTGCAGGCGTCATACTGACATCGCCTCAAGGAGACAAGCTGAAATATATCCTGCGAATGCAATTCACCGCCTCCAACAACGAAGCTGAATATGAGGCTCTGCTACGCGGGATGAGGATGGCAAAGGCCTGCAGAGCCAAGAGGCTCATTATATACAGCGACTCCAAGTTGGTCGTCAACCAAACAATGCATGAGTGCAACGCACTGAACGACAACATGATCGCGTAGCGTGACCTCTACGACACACTCGAAGGGGACTTCGACGGTTGCGAGCTGCGACACGTAGGTCGCAAAAGCAATGAAGAGGCAGACGCACTCGCCAACATAGGCTCTACCTGCGCCCCCATACCACCTGGGGTATTTCTCGAGCGCATTTGCTAACGCTCCATCAAGCCAAAGGCCGCAGAGAAGAAAACAAGCGCAGCAACAGACTCGGGGGCTACGCCGCCCAATGAGCCAATGGCACTCAATGACTTGGAGCTGGACACAGGACTCGAAGGACCAATGAGCGTCATGATGATCGAGCAATCCTGGACTCAACCGTACATCACGTACCTCCTCAGCAAGAGACTACCGGACGATCCGATTGATGCACGGCACATCACGCGGCGATCCAAGGCATTCGCTGTTATCAACGGCTAACTGTATAAACGTAGCATCACAGGAGTACTTCAACGATGCTTCTCCATGGCCGATGGAAGAGCTGTTCTCCTCGACATCCATGAGGGGACCTGCGGGCACCACGCCGGCAGTCACGGCCTCGTTGCCAAAGCTCTACGAGCTGGATTCTACTGGCCTATGGCCATGCGCGATGCCAAGGACATCGTCCAAAAATGCAACACTTGCCAGCAATTCGCGGACAAGCCGCACGCACCTGGCGCAGAGCTCCGGCCAATTCCATTAGCCTGGCCCTTCGCACAATGGGGACTCGACATGGTTGGAAAACTCCCAAGGTCCTCACGAGGAGGCTACGTCTACCTCTTGGTCGCAGTCGACAAATTCACCAGGTGGATAGAGGCCATGCTAGCGACCAATCAATCAGGGCACAACGCAGTCAAGTTCTTTGAGTCCATCGTCTACCGCTTCGGAGTGCCGCACAGCATCATCACCGACAATGGCACAAACTTCACGTCCAAGGAATTCCAAGAACTCTGCGAGAATCTGGGAATCAACATCAGCTACGCCTCGGTGGCACACCCACAGACCAACGGTCAGGTTGAAAAGGCGAACGGGCTCATCTGTGGCGGCATCAAGAAGCGACTCCTCTGGCCACTTGAACAAGCCGCGGGTTGCTAGCCAGACGAACTGGAATCCGTACTCTGGAGCCTACGCACAACTCCAAACAGTGCTACGGGCTACACCCCGTTCTTTATGGTGCACGGGGCCGAAGCAGTGATACCCGCCGAGGTACGGTACAAGGCGCTACGCGTGGTCGCTTACAGCGAGCAGGAGTCATCCCTCACACTCGAAGACTCCGTCGATCTCCTTGACGAGGCAAGGGAAATCGCCGCGGAAAGATCAATGATCTACCAGCAGAACCTGCGCAACTACCATAGTAGGAGGCTACGCCCCAGATCCTTCGTCGAAGGTGACCTGGTCCTGCGACTGAAGCAGCAGGGACATCTCAACCCTGGGAAGGACCATACGTGATTACAGAAGTAATCCCAGGTGGCGCCTATCGCCTTCAAGATTTAGAGACAGGAGTCGCATACTCCAACCCTTGGAACGTCGCACAGCTGCGACGCTTCTACCCTTAGTCATTTTTTACTTTTACATCGCAAATAAGGCACTCAGGCATGGCTACTTAGGCACACATTGTACTTCGTACTGTCTCACGAATAAATAAAGCTAAGTGCCCCAAAACTCTATGTTCTCCTTTGTTTTTCCGCAACTTATCTACTCGGGGGCTACGCCACCCTATACACATTTGTTCTACGAACTAAAACGCGATATCCTGAGTAGTTGGCGCATCAATCAAAACCCTTGACACAACATCAATCTAGTTGCAACGCACCTGACAGGTTGACAAGGGACTGAGATAAGCGCATGGCCAGGCTAACGAAAAGGAGTCGCATAGTGCAACGCACTCACAAAACATACACGATATCAAGCTCTTTATACGTCATCAACACTTATGCACATCATTACATATGAACTTTACAGCATTGGTATGTTTATGTGCAGGATACAAACTTAGCTACTATTGCAACAAAAGAACGTTGGTATGCTCCTCGAAGAAATCGATGATCTTCTCTGCTGGGCGATCCACTGCCTGATAGTGCGGCACCATATTCCAAGCAAAACCTGCTGGTGGCGCAGGTGGCCCAGCCGCAATTGCCGCAACGTCTATGTCAGGCCTATGCAGTCGCACCAGCGACAGAGTAGCCTTGGCACCAGCCACCAATTGTTGCCTTGCACATTCGTGAACCGCAGCCAGGTCTTGGAACTTGGCAAGAAGGGCCAGCAGGCTTGATGGAGCAACATCCAGCGGAAACATCGTCCGATAAATGTTTTTCAAGCACAACTGCGGCTTCTTCAGAAAGTGCAGCACTCGCGATGCACGATCCTGCAGGGTCGCCAGCGCAATTGCATGATCATGATCCACCCAGAAGTATCCACTCTCCTGAAGTTGCTCTTGGGTCAGATCATGCATGCGAATAGTAATCCTATCCTTCTCATACTGTGGATGGCGCGCGCTGACAACTATACAAAGCAACAACGGAAGCATAAGGACAACACACCATTGCGAGTGACTACAAGGAAAAGATAAGAGCAAGCAAACTAACACTTAAATTGGTCACCTAGCTGCGTCATCTCCCCCAGCAGATATTGTTCTCAGGTGGTGGCCTTCTCTGCCTTTGACTTCCATACATATGCGTTACTGCGGAGCACGGGCAATTCACGCTCCAACTGCTTCACATGATCACGCAGTCGCGAAAGTAGCGACAGCTCATCCAACCTAGAGCGCGGTGGTGCCAAAGTATCATCAAGGGGTGGCGAATCCTGAGGTTCCCTCAAAGGATCACTTGATGTACCCTACCACAAGCCAAGCAAGAAGCAATAAGAAGATCAAATCGACACACAGACAAAAGACTTGAGTGCATTCAAGATTGGCAAAAGTATCAGCAGATACACTAGCCATAGGCATGTTCTTGACAAAAGACATAAACTAATCAACTATTACAAAGCTACTGAGGAGCGACTGGCTTCTTCGACTTAGACGGCTTTGGGGGCCTCATCGAGTCCGTGGCGGTATCAGATGCCACTGACTTTCCGCTAGCCCCTGATGCCACAGCCTTTGCCGCCTTCTTGGCTCGCTGCAGCTCCTCAGAGTACTTCGCCATTGTGCTAATCAGCTGTGGCCCATACTTGCCACAAGCAGTCGCGAAGGGAGCAAAGACTACCTGCTGGCTGTCTGCGCTAACGGGCATCACCCTCGAGACCGCTGCAGGATCAACTTCGACTCCGTGGGATTGAACCATAGCGAGCGACATCAACGCACTAGCCACGCGGAGTGAATTCTTGAAATTTGTAGGGATGCCACCAGCAAAGGACTCCACCAGCTCGTCCATATTATCGATATGTTTAGCCTTGGGCGCCAGCTCCTCCCGGAGGCGACTGAGTACGCCCTTGGCCTTGGAGAGCGTCTCTCGCACGGCAGAGCTGCGATCCTCGACTGCTGCAACAGCACCCGCCAAAGCATCGTCACGACGGAGAGCCTGAGGGTCAAAGCTCAAATCATTGGCATCTGCAACCATGTAGCGGTTCAAGAGTCAGCACCAATAACAAATTCGAAAAGCAAAAGAAAGCACCACAAATTCACACAAGGGAATACCTGAGAGAGCCTTGGCGACCGAGAAAAGTTATTCCTCGAACAACTTCTCCCTAGCTGTGATGGAAGCACGCAGATCCTCTTCACGCTTTTGCGCCACGTCACGCGCCGCGATTGCCTCATCGCGACTCTTCACAGCCGCGGCGAGCGTCTTTTCCATGGCGACGGCGTCACGAAGAAGGGCATTATGTTCAGCTGCAAAACAGCACAACAGGGATTGGCTATCAGTCGACTACAGGACAATGATGTAGAAGAACAAGAAGAAAAAGGCACTTACTTTCCACTACGCGATATCGCGTATCCAGCATTGCATGCTGGCGACCCATCGCAAGCACCTGGTCCGCCAGATGAGCGGCTTCTTTCACAAGGAGCTATCGCAAAAAAGAAAACAACAAAGTCAGCAGACGCCATAGGAAAAATCGACTACAGCACAAGAAGAAGAGAGGCTACACTCACATGATCCTCTAGTGACTCTGAAGTCGACTGGTGTGCAGTCATCCGGGCAACCATCCGATGCTCCCCATCGTGTGGAGAGCTTGATGAATTGTGCCCGGAGTGGGACGCCAATGGAGGAGAAGGAGCACGCTCAACCTCTTGTCTCTCGAGGTCGTGACTCCAGATTCTTTCAAAAATTGGACATCGCCAGAAGATGACGACGCCTGCTGACTGCAAGATAAAATCAACATCAAGAAAAGGGATTGACTATCAGTCGACTAAAGGACAACGATGTAGAAGAATGAGAAGAAAAGGGCACTTACTTTCCACCACATGATATCGCGTATCCAACATTGCATGTTAGCGACCCATCGCAAGCACTTGGTTCGCCAGATGAGCGGCTTCTTTCACAAGGTGCTATCGCAAAAAAGAAAACAACAAAGTCAGCAGACGCCATAGGAAAAATCGACTGTAGCACGAGAAGAAGAGAGGCTACACTCACATGATCCTCTAGTGACTCCGAAGTCGACTGGTGTGCAGTCATCCGGGCAACCATCCGATGCTCCCCATCGTGTGGAGAGCTTGATGAATTGTGCCCGGAGTGGGCCGCCAATGGAGGAGAAGGAGCACGCTCAACCTCTTTCTTGTCTCTCGAGGTCGTGACTCGAGATTCTTTCAAAAATTGGACATCGCCAGAAGATGACGACGCCTGCTGACTGCAAGATAAAATCAACATCAAGAAAAGGCAACTGCAAAGAAGAACCAAAAAGGAAGATTCAAATACTACCAATCAAACTTATCAAAGTCAAAGGTTGGCTCCCCCGACTCTGACGAGGACTCCTTTGGCAGTCGCATCTTCTTGCGAAGAGAGGGCGCCACGGCACTCCCAGGAATGGCAGGGATCGGCGACTCCGCACCAACACCTTCACCTTCCATAGTCGAAGGAGACGACACATCGGAATCCTCGCTGCGCGAACGCTTGCGAGTATCCGGACTACCGGACTCGGGGGCTTCCTCCTCCACATCAGATGGGATGGTCGACTCTGACTCGTCCTCTTCCAAGGCTTCGCGAGGGATAACCCCCTCAGGAAGAGGGGGCATACAGGGTGACACCGCCCAATCCTGCATACAGACAACAATTTAGCACAAAGATAAGAAACAACAAAGAAGCAATCAACAAACTAAGCTACTGCGTAGAACAACTATACCTTTGGAGGAGGGTTAGCAGTTTCGAACGGAGGAACAACTGATTCACTGGGGAGCACGTCCTTGATGGTGTACCTAGTAACCAGTCGAACGCTTTTATCTACCTCACTCGCGGACATGCCATCGGCAGACACGCGAGTGACATTGTCAGTGCCAGCCCACTGAAACATGGGGTGGACTCTGGCCTGCAGGGGCTGGACGCGACGCCGCAGCCACGTGCGAATGAGGGCGCAACCTCCTTCCTCTTTGCCTATGCGACTCTCAAGGTCGCAGACACGCTCGTACAGCACATCTGTCTCCGCGGACTCGCCGGGCATAACCACATTTTTCTAGAAGCGCCTCCTCTTGCATGGCGTCGAGGGGTCGAAGGGCACGAGTCCGAAGTGGTCTCCGTCGGCCTTCTGGTCACGAACGTAGAACCACTTGTCCCTCCACCCTTGGACGGACATCATCATCTTGATGTCGAAATATGTGGTGGATGGATCGACATGGATTCCGCAGCCGCCTACATCGTAGACTACGGAACCAGATGCCGATTGACGTTTCAATTTGAAGAGGCGCTTGAAGAGACCGAAATGCGGATCGATACCGAACCAGCACTCGCAGAGGGTGATGAAGCAAGCTACGTGGAGGATGGAGTTGGTGGACAGCTGATGGATCTGGAGCCCGTAAAAACAAAGAAGGCCACTGAAGAAAGGATGTAGGGGCAAAGAGAGGCCGCAAATGATGAATGCTAGAAACATCACTCGAAAACCAGCAAGAGGAGAGGGGATTACCTCGCTGCCAGGGACACGCGCGTCGGCGACTGCGGCGGACAACACTCCGTCTTGGCGAAGAAGACGAAGACCAGAGGACTTGATGACTAATGGACACCACACACCATTCTTGACACAGGTGCCCGTGCCCTTCTTCCCACCGGCGGCGGTGCTGGTGATGGGTTCGTAGCATGGAAAACAAAAATTTTCTACCGCAAGAACGAACAAAACCTAGATCTAATCTAGATAAAAGCCAAGATCTAATCTATTAGACATGAGCAACGAGATAGATGGGAACTAACCCTCGTAGATCCGAAAGCGTTAACGAGATTAGATCTCGTGGTTGATGTAGTCGATCACTTGCCGATCTCAAGATCGTGTGGACGATCCTTCCGGCGTCGCGTTCCAGCAGCGCTTCCGCCTTCGGTCAAGTAGACGATCCTTCCGGCGTCGCGTTCCAGCAGCGCTTCCGCCCTTGGTCAAGTTGACGATCCTTCCGGTGCCGCAATTCGGCAGCGCTTCCGCAGTCGGTCACACGTGCGGAGTCGAAGCAGACCTTCCTCTCCCCGTTCCAGCGAGCAGCGGAGGTAGTAGATCTTCTCCACGGAATCCCAGCAGCACGACGGTGTGGTGATGGTGGTGGAGTAGAGAATTCTGCAGGGCTTCGCCTATGCCTGTGCAGAATATGGTGGAGGAGAGAGGCGGCAGAGATTGGACGTTATGAGAGCGTGAGAGGAGGGGGCGCCCCTGCCCCTCTATTTAAAGAGGGGAGGGCGCGCCAGGGAAGGGGAGTCCTTGTAGGACTCCCCTCCTATGGGGCCGGCGGGTTTGGGGGGTGGGGAGGAATCCTCCTCCCCCACGACTCCTTATCTTGACCCAACAGGACTCCTTGATCCCTATCTTGATTTTCAAGCAAACTCCAAGATATCTTCTAGAACCTTCCGGATCATTCCGAAACCTTCTAGAATCCTCATACAAACACTCCGGAACATTTCCTATCTCATAACATGATCTCCTATATATGAATCTTATTCTCCGGACCATTCCGGATCTCCTCGTGATGTCCCGAATCCAATCCGAGACTCCGAACAACATTCGGTCTCAAACGCACATTCCATATCTACTTAAAACAACTTCAAACCTTAAGTGTGTCACCCTACGGTTCGTGAATATGTAGACATGATAGAGACACATCTCCTATCAATAACCATCAGCGGGACCTGGAGATCCATAATGGCTCCCACATAATCAACGATGACTTAGCGATCGATTGAACCACTTACATACGAAACTAATTCCCTTTGTCTCGCGATACTATACTTATCCGAGGTTTGATCGTCGGTATCTCCATACCTAGTTCTACCTCGTTACTGATAAGTACTCTTTACTCGTTCCGTGATATGTCATCCCTTGTGACCTAGTCACATGCTTGCAAGCTAACTAGATGACATTCCACCGAGAGGGCCCAGAGCATATCTATCCGTCATATGGATGGACAAATCCCACTCTTGGTTCATGAGCTTCAACACATACTTTCAGAATACCCAATGACACTTTTATAACCACCCAGTTACGAAGCGGCGTTTGATGTCATCAAAGTATTCATCCAGTGATGGTGATTAATATAACCTCATGGTCAAGGAATAGGTTACTATGTGTTTGAAAGCTTACAGCAATACGAACTTAATGACTTGATCTTATGCTACGCTTACTATGGGTGTGTGTGTCCATCACATCATTCTCCTAATGATATGACCTTGTTATTAATCACATCCTAATGCCCATGATCAGGAAACCATAATCATCAATTAATCAACAAGCTAGTTCAACAAGAGGCTTACTAGGGACTCTCTTATGTTTACAAAACACACATGTATTAGTATTTCCTAATAATACAATTATAGCATGGGATGTAAACATTCATCATAAACACAAAGATATAATAATAAACACTTTTATTATTGCCTCTTGGGCATATCTCCAACAGTCTCCCACTTGCACTAGAGTCAATAATCTAGATTACATGGTAATATACCGAACACCCATGGCGTTCTGGTGTTGGTCATGCTTTGCCCTAGGGAGAGGTTTAGTCAACGGATCTGCCACATTCAGATCAGTGTGTACTTTGCAAATCTTTATGTCACCATCTCGGACATACTCGCGAATAGCGTGGAAACGTAGCTTGATGTGCTTCAGCTTGCTATGTGACCTTGGCTCCTGCGCATTAGCTATGGCACCTGTGTTGTCACAGTAGATGGCCATCGGGTCCAACGCACTGGGAACCACGCCGAGTTCAGTAATGAATTCCTTCATCCAAACGGCTTCTTGTGCAGCCTCCGAAGCAGCTATGTATTCCGATTCAGTTGAAGATTTCGCCACAACGCTTTGCTTCGCACTCCTCCAGCTCACTGCAGCACTATTCAAAATAAATACGTAACCCGACTGTGACTTTGAGTCATCCGGATCGGTGTTCCAACTAGCATCGGTGTAACCGTTTACAACAAGTTGTTCATCACCTCCATAAGAAAGAACCATATCCTTAGTCCTATTCAGGTACTTTAGGATATTCTTGACCGCTGTCCAGTGTTCCTCTCCAGGATCACTTTGATATCTGCTAGTCAAACTAACAGCATGTGCTATATCCGGTCTTGTACACAGCATGGCATACATGATAGAACCTATGGCCGAGGCATAGGGAATTTTATTCATTTTCTCTCTATCTTCTGCCATAGCTGGACTTTGAGTTTTACTCAAGGTCTTACCTGACAACATGGGCACGAACCCTTTCTTGCTATCTTCCATTCTAAACTTCTTTAGAACTTTGTCCAAGTATGTACTTTGTGAAAGCCCTATTAGGCGTCTTGATCTATCTCTATAAATCTTGATGCCTAGAATGTATGCCGCTTTGCCAAGATCCTTCATTGAAAAACTATTATTCAAATAGGTTTTGACGCTATTAAGAAGTTCTATATCATTCCCAATCAACAATATGTCATCTACATACAGTACTAGGAATGCTACAGAGCTCCCACTCACTTTCTTGTAAATACAAGCTTCTCCATAAGTTTGTATAAATCCAAAGTTTTTGATTACTTTATCAAAACGTTGATTCCAACTACGGGATGCTTGCTTCAGTCCATAAATGGAGCGCTGAAGTTTGCATACCTTGTCAGCATCTTTAGGATCGACAAAACCTTTGGGTTGTACCATATACAACTCTTCCTCAATGTCACCATTAAGGAACGCCGTTTTGACATCCATCTGCCAAATCTCATAATCGAAATGTGCAGCAATTGCTAACAAAATCCTCAGAGATTTCAGCTTCGCTACTGGTGAGAATGTCTCATCATAGTCAACTCCTTGAATTTGTCGGAACCCTTTCGCGACAAGTCGAGCTTTATAGACGGTAACATTACCATCAGCATCTGTTTTTCTCTTGAAAATCCATTTGTTCTCGACAGCCTTACGGCCATCCGGTAAGTCCACCAAAGTCCACACTTGGTTTTCGTACATGGATCCCATTTCGGATTTCATGGCTTCTTGCCATTTGGCGGAATCTGGGCTCATCATTGCTTCCTCATACGTCGCAGGGTCATCATCGTTGTCCACCAACATGACGTTCAAGGCAGAGTCATACCAATCAGGAGTGGTACGAACCCTCGTTGACCTGCGAGGTTCAGTAGTAACTTAGTTCGAAGTTTCATGATCATTATCATTAGCTTCCTCTTCAATTGGTGCAGGCGGCAGCAAAACATCTTCTGGTGCTGCGCTACTCTCAAATCCGAGAGAAGGTTCAATAACCTCATCGAGTTCTACTTTCCTTCCAGTCACTTCTTTCGAGAGAAACTCCTTCTCAAGAAAGGATCCATTCTTTGCAACAAAAACTTTGCCTTCGGATCTATGATAGAAGGTATACCCAATTGTTTCTTTAGGGTATCCTATGAAGACACATTTCTCCGCTTTGGGTTCTAGCTTATCAGGTTGTAACTTCTTTACGTATGCTTCGCAACCCCAAACTTTAAGGAACGACAACTTAGGTTTCTTACCAAACCACAATTCGTACGGTGTCGTTTCAACGGATTTAGATGGTGCCCTATTTAAAGTGAATGCGGCTGTCTCTAATGCATAGCCCCAAAATGATAACGGTAAATCTATAAGAGACATCATAGAGCGAACCATATCTAAGAGAGTTCGATTACGATGTTCGGACACACCATTACGCTGTGGTGTTCCCGGCGGTGTCAACTGTGAAAGTATTCCACATTTCTTTAAATGCATGCCAAACTCATAACTTAGATATTCACCCCCGCGATCAGAACGCAGAAACTTAATCTTCTTGTTACGATGATTCTCCACTTCACTTTGAAATTCCTTAAACTTCTCGAAAGTTTCGGACTTATGTTTCATGAAGTAGACATACCCATATCTACTCAAGTCATCCGTGAAAGTGAGAACATAACGATATCCACCACGCGATGCTACACTCATTGGACCGCACACATCGGTATGTATTATTTCCAATAAGTCTGTAGCTCGCTCCATTGTACTAGAGAATGGAGTCTTAGTCATTTTTCCCATTAGACATGCTTCGCATCTTTCAAGTGATTCAAAATCAAGTGATTCAAGAAGTCCATCTGAATGGAGTTTCTTCATACGCTTTACTCCAATGTGACCAAGACGACAGTGCCACATGTATGTAGAATTGTCATTCAATTTAATTCGTTTAGCATCTATGTTGTGAACATGTGTATCACTACTATCGAGATTCAGTAAGAATAAACCATTCATCTCAGGTGCATTACCATAAAAGATATTACTCATATAAATCGAACAACCTTTATTCTCAGACTTAAAAGAGTAACCGTCTCGCAATAAACAGGATCCAGATATAATGTTCATGCTTAACGCAGGCACCAAATAACAATTATTTAAATTTAAAACTAATCCCGAAGGTAGATGTAGAGGGAGCGTGCCGACGGCGATCACATCAACCTTGGAGCCATTTCCAACGCGCATCGTCACCTCGTCTCTTGCCAGTCTTCGTTTATTCCGTAGCTCCTGTTTCGAGTTACAAATATGAGCAACCGAACCAGTATCAAATACCCAGGCACTACTACGATTACTAGTAAGATACACATCTATAACATATATATCAAATATACCTTTCTTCTTGATGTTGCCGTTCTTCAGATCCGCCAGGTACTTGGGGCAGTTACGCTTCCAGTGACCAGCTCCCTTGCAGTAGAAGCACTCAGTTTCAGGTTTAGGACCAGCCTTAGGCTTCTTAGCAGGTGCGGCAGCTTTCTTGCCGTCCTTCTTGAAGTTGCCCTTGTTCTTAGGCTTACCCCGTTTCTTGAAATTGGTGGTCTTATTGACCATCAACACTTGTTGCTCCTTCTTGATCTCCACTTCAGCAGTTTTTAGCATGGACGACAGTTCAGGCAATGTCTTGTTCATGCAGTGCATGTTGTAGTTCATCACAAAGTTCTTATAACTTGGTGGCAGTGATTGAAGGAGACGGTGAATCCCCAATTCATTAGGAATCGATATTCCCAACTCTTGGAGCTTCTTAGCGTACCCAGACATGGTGAGCACGTGCTCGCTAACGGAGCTTCCTTCTTCCATCTTACAGTTAAAGAATTTCTCGGAGGCCTCATAGCTCTCCATTGCCGCGCGAGTCTCAAAAATTAGCCTGAGCTCCTTAATGATCTCGAACGGGTCGTGGTGCTCAAAACGCTGTTGGAGCTCCGCTTCTAAACCGTACAGGATGGCACACTGAACTGTGGAGTAATGATTCTTCCGAGTGGCGAAAACATTCTTTTCGTCATCGGTGGCATTATCTGCAGGTGGGTCACCTAGCGGTGCATCGAGCACATAGGTCAACTGACCAGCCCTGAGGACGATCTTCAGTCCACGGAACCAGTCCGTGAAATTGCTTCCATTATTTTTAAGTTTTTCTTTCTCTAGGAACGCATTGAAATTGATGGAGGGGGTCGCCATAATCTACAACAATTTGCAAGTAGTTTAGACTAAGTTTATGACAAATTGAGTTCAAATTTAATTATTAAACTAACTAGGTGAACTCCCACTCAAAACAACATCCCTCACATTGTCTTAGTGATTACACGAACCAAGTCCGATCTTCACGAGAGAAGATGTAGTTTCATCGGCGAACAATCTTCATGTTCATCATATCAATTATATGACTCATGCTCTACCTTTCGGTATTCCGTGTTTCGAGACCATGTCTGTACATGCTAGGCTCGTCAAGATAACCTTAGTTTCCGCATGTGCAAATCTGGCTTGCACCCGTTGTATGCACACGTAGAATCTATCACATCCGATCATCACGAGATGCTTCGAAACGACGAGTCTTAGCAACGGTGCCAACTAAGGGTGAACACTTTATTACTTGATATTTAGTGAGAGGGATCATCTTATAATGCTACCGTCGCGATCTAAGCAATACAAGATGCATAAAGGATTAACATCACAGGCAATTCATAATAAGTGTGATATGATATGGCCTTTTCTTCTTGCGCCTTTGATCTCCATCTCAAAGCACGAACATGATCTCCATCATCACCAGCATTGCGTCAAGGTCAGTGGCGCCGCCTCATGGTTGTCCATCATCACCATCAACTATTACAACTACTTGGAATAAAGCTATTACAAGATGAATAGACACGCAGGTCTTAACAGAATTAAAGACAACCATTAGGCTCCTGCCGGTTGCCATATTACAACAAGGATCATTGCATACATCAAATACAATCACAATCACATGTTGGCCATATCACATCACAAAACCCCTGCAAAAACAAGTTAGACGCCTCTAATTTTCTTTGCATGTTTTACGTGGTTTGGGGCTTTCGCATAAGACCGATCTTACCTACGAACAAGGACCACAACGCTGATACAAGTGTTGTCAAGATGCTCATTGTAAATTGAAACTTAACTATGGTGGGAGAGACAGACACCCGCAAAGCCTCTTGTGCAAAGCAAGTTGCACGTCAAGCGTGGAGCAAGTCTCATGTGCGATGACATGTAATGTTAGCCCGAGCCGCTTCATCCCACCATGCCGCAAGATGCAAAGTACACGCTAAGACACCAACAACAAAAGCATCAACGCCCACAAAACATTGTGTTCTACTCGTGCAACAGATCTACGCATAGATACGGCTCTGATACCACTGATGGGTTCGTAGCATGGAAAACAAAAAATTTCTACCGCAAGAACGAACAAAACCTAGATCTAATCTAGATAAAAGCCAAGATCTAATCTATTAGACATGAGCAACGAGATAGATGGGAACTAACCCTCGTAGATCCGAAAGCGTTAACAAGATTAGATCTCGTGGTTGATGTAGTCGATCACTTGCCGATCTCAAGATCGTGTGGACGATCCTTCCGGCGTCGCGTTCCAGCAGCGCTTCCGCCTTCGGTCAAGTAGACGATCCTTCCGGCGTCGCGTTCCAGCAGCGCTTCCGCCCTTGGTCAAGTTGACGATCCTTCCGGCGCCGCAATTCGGCAGCGCTTCCGCAGTCGGTCACACGTGCGGAGTCGAAGCAGACCTTCCTCTCCCCGTTCCAGCGAGCAACGGAGGTAGTAGATCTTCTCCACGGAATCCCAGCAGCACGACGGTGTGGTGATGGTGGTGGAGTAGAGAATTCTGCAGGGCTTCGCCTATGCCTGTGCAGAATATGGTGGAGGAGAGAGGCGGCAGAGATTGGACGTTATGAGAGCGTGAGAGGAGGGGGCGCCCCTGCCCCTCTATTTAAAGAGGGGAGGGCGCGCCAGGGAAGGGGAGTCCTTGTAGGACTCCCCTCCTATGGGGCCGGCGGGTTTGGGGGGGTGGGGAGGAATCCTCCTCCCCCACGACTCCTTATCTTGACCCAACAGGACTCCTTGATCCCTATCTTGATTTTCAAGCAAACTCCAAGATATCTTCTAGAACCTTCCGGATCATTCCGAAACCTTCTAGAATCCTCATACAAACACTCCGGAACATTTCCTATCTCATAACATGATCTCCTATATATGAATCTTATTCTCCGGACCATTCCGGATCTCCTCGTGATGTCCCGAATCCAATCCGAGACTCCGAACAACATTCGGTCTCCAACGCACATTCCATATCTACTTAAAACAACTTCGAACCTTAAGTGTGTCACCCTACGGTTCGTGAATATGTAGACATGATAGAGACACATCTCCTATCAATAACCATCAGCGGGACCTGGAGATCCATAATGGCTCCCACATACTCAACGATGACTTAGCGATCGATTGAACCACTTACATACGAAACTAATTCCCTTTGTCTCGCGATACTATACTTATCCGAGGTTTGATCGATCGTCGTTCCCGTCGCTTAGGCGGGGTGGCTGTCACGTAGGCTTGGAGCATTGGCACAGTGGATAGGACAACACCCCCTACCCAGTGTATTGACATGACAAAACAGGGCCCATGTATCGGCGTTATAATTATTATTTTTTACTCAGAAGCTGGAACGGCCACCGCCGCGCGTCTCTCCTTGGACTTCCGTCCCAATCGTTAACCCCTACCATAAAAGCGCATTGATGGTTCCACCGTTCCCCTGCCTCGCAGAAACCACTCTTCTTCTTCCTGTCATCTACTATCTTCTTCCCGTCTTCTCCTTGCCGCCATGGAAGATCTACGCACTCTAGAGACAAGCTTCACTACCCATGACAATAAGAAGATAGACGTTGTCTACACGAATGAGGAGGAGATAGTGGTGCGTGTCCTGAGGATGTACGAGGGTTGGCTTGGGATAGACGAGGACAAGTTTGTGGGATTGGACCTCGAGTACACCCCGGAGCACCCATATGAAGGGAGTGAAGTCGTCGTCGTTCAACTTGCCATGCGGAAACGCGTCCTCGTTTACCACCTCTCCCGATTTGTAGATCTGCTCTCTGTAGCTAACCGCTTTTAGGGTTTTCTCCTCTTGTTCTTTATCCACGTGCTCATCTTGCAACTACTGGATTTACTTAGGACCAAATAAATTAGGGTTTTCCTATGTCTCAATCGACTGAGATTTTCTTTAGTCTCAATCACCTAAGAAAAGTGCAACCGTAGTTAAAAGAAATGTGCAACTCGTTCAGTCGACTAAGAAATAGCAAAACCGAATAAATTATGACAATACAATATTGAGAGTCTTGATCTTGCATTTACAAAACTTTTCAAAATTATATTGAGATGATGATCTTGCATTGACAAAATATTTGTAGTTACACATTTTGGTGATGACAAACTACATACTTTTAGGACTGACAGGAAATGTCCGGCGATGCGCCAGTTCCTTTAAAAATGGGAATTGCTTTCTGCACTGTCGACACAACAACTGATTTTTCGAAATTGTATCAAGAGGAAATTATAATTCCTGCGCACAACTGGATCGATATTCAGCGTCTTGTCAAGATCCTAGGGGGCTCGAAGAAGGATGGAATGGCATCACTCGCAACTAGAATCCTCGATGAGTCGTACGACAAAATGAAGGAAGATTTCCCTACGGATAGGCACGATTTCTGGGACGAGTGGCCGTTGTCTGATATAAACCTGAAGTATGTAGCCATAGATGCTTACGTGACCTACCAGCTGTACAAGAAGATCCATTTTTTCTATGTTACCTCGTGGTTTGCCCTATTTGCAAGAGGGAAGACGAGCTTAGGGGAGCCCTTTGTAGAAAATGCAGAATAGCTGAGTTTGAAGTTGAATATGCAAAGAAATTGGCTGCATCTGAAGCAACTGACAGAGAGGCTGCAGAAGCAGGTGAAAGAGAGCTTGCAGCTGAAGAAGCAGCTGACAGAGAGGCTGCAGCTGAAGCGGCAAACAGAGAGGCGGCGTCTTCTAGCGGCAACAATCAGGCCTGTGATGCACCGCTAATTGTGCCGCAGGACGCTGAAGATAGGAAAGCCAAGTCAGATGCCAATTGGGGCAAAGCAGTTCGTGAGATATGGAGTACCTGGAATGGTCGTAGTTCGTCGCCTAGGAACAATGGCAAGCGCCTCAAGTGGTCTGATGAGGAGTGAATTAAATTTTACTTGTCAGTGTTATGTTTCTGTTTTTTGGAACTCAGTTAGCTTGCCAAGATGTCTAGCACATCAAGTGATACTAGTAAAATAAATTTAACCCTCGTTGTGTTATGTTTATGTATGTGTCTTGTAGCTTGTCAAGATGGTAGCTTCTTAACTGGCAGTGTGATAACCAATCAGGGAGTAGCAGACAGGGTGTGCACAGATTTGTGCTTCTACGAAAGTTAGAGACGGGGGCAAACTGAGTAGTGCCACATAAAACCAAGGGCGTTACTGAGTAGTATAAAAATGGAAAGTGAGTGTCTTGTACAATGAAATACATAGTGGAATACATCAAATTATGCCAAGATAGATCCACTAGAGTTCATTGGATGTGTGTTCTTCTCATAAACCACTCATAAACCTCGTAAGGATCCACTAGAGTTCATTGAATGTGTGTTCTTCCCATGAACCACACATGGATCCACCAGTGTCATTGCATGTGTGTTCTTCCCACATACCACACATGGATCCACCAGTGTCATTGCATGTGTGTTCTTCCCATGAACCACACATGGATCCACCAGTGTCATTGCATGTCTGCTCTTTTCATGAACCACAGCTAGAGTCATTGGATGTGTGTTCTTCTCACAAACCACATATCACCAGTGTCATTGCATGTGTGTTCTTCCCACAGACCACACATGGATCCACCCGTGTCATTGCATGTGTGTTCTTCTCACAAACCATATCATGAACCACACCCAGTGTCATTGCATGTGTGTTCTTCTCATTAACCCCACATGGATCCACCGGTGTCATTGCATGTCTGTTCTTTTCATTAACCACAACTAGAGTCATTGCATGTCTGTTCTTTTCACAAACCACATATCACCAGAGTCATTGCATGTGTGTTCTTCCCACATACCACACATGGATCCACCAGTGTCATTGCATGTCTGCTCTTTTCATGAACCACATCTAGAGTCATTGCATGCGTGTTCTTCTCACAAACCATATCATGAACCACACCCAGTGTCATTGCATGTGTATTCTTCTCATTAACCCCACATGGATCCACCGGTGTCATTGCATGTCTTCTCTTCTCATTAACCATAGCTAGAGTCATTGCGTGTCTGTTCTTTTCACAAACCACATATCACCAGAATCATTGCATGTGTGTTCTTCCCACAGACCACACATGGATCCACCAGTGTCAATGCATATATGTTCTTCCCATGAACCACACATGGATCCACCAGTGTCATTGCATGTCTGCTCTTTTCATGAACCACATCTAGAGTCATTGCATGTGTGTTCTTCTCACAGACCACATATCACCTGTGTCATTGCATGTGTGTTCTTCCCACAGACCACACATGGATCCACCTATGTCATTGCATGTGTGTTCTTCCCACAGACCACACATGGATCCACCCAGTGTCATTGCATGTGTGTTCTTCCCACAGAACCACACATGGATCCACCAGTGTCATTGTATGTCTGCTCTTCCCATGAACCACAACTAGAGTCATTGCATGTCTGCTCTTTTCATGAACCACAGCTAGAGTAATTGCATGTGTGTTCTTCTTACAAACCACATATCACCGGTGTCATTGCATGTGTGTTCTTCCCATGAACCACACATGGATCCACCAGAGTCATTGCATGTGTGTTCTTCCCACAGACCACACATGGATCCACCAGTGTCATTGCATGTGTGTTCTTCCCATGAACCCCACATGGATCCACCGGTGTCATTGCATGTCTTCTCTTCTCATTAACCACAGCTAGAGTCATTGCATGTGTGTTCTTCTTACAAACCATATCATGAACTACACCCAGTGTCATTGCATGTGTGTTCTTTCTCATTAACCACACATGGATCCACCAGTGTCATTGCATGTCTACTCTTCTCATTAACCACAGCTAGGGTCATTACATGTCTGTTCTTTTCACAAACTACATATCACCAGTCATTGCATGTGTGTTCTTCCCACAGACCACACATGGATCCACCAGTGTCATTGCATGTGTGTTCTTCTCACAAACCACACATGGATCCACCTAGTGTCATCGCATGTCTGCTCTTCCCATGAACCACACATGGATCCACCAGTGTCATTGCATGTCTGCTCTTTTCATGAACCACAACTAGAGTCATTGGATGTGCGTTCTTCTCACAGACCACATATCACCAGTGTCATTGCATGAGTATTCTTCCCACAGACCACACATGGATCCACCAGTGTCATTGCATGTGTGTTCTTCTCACAAACCATATCATGAACCACACCCAGTGTCATTGCATGTGTGTTCTTCTCATTAACCCCACATGGATCCACCGGTGTCATTGCATGTCTGCTCTTTTCATTAACCACAGCTAGAGTCATTGCATGTCTGTTCTTTTCACAAACCACATATCACCAGAGTCATTTCATGTGTGTTCTTCCCACAGACCTGATACATTGCAAATGTATCTATAATTTTTGATGTTCCATGCTTGGTTTATCCACTTTCTTGTGTTTTGTTCCAACTTTGGAGTAATTTTCATATGATTTCTTGGACTAACCTATTAACAAGAGCCATAGTGCCAGCTGCCTGTTTTCTACTGTTTTTGGTTCCAGGAAAATCAGAAAATGAATATTCTCGGAATTGGACGGGACAAAAGCAAAAGTGCCTATTTTTCCGGAAGCTATCAAGTGCCAGAATACGAGATGGAGACGGGCTAGGGAGCCACCACACCACCTGGTCGTGCGGCCAGGCCTGGCCCGCGCCAGGGGGTGGTGTGGCCGCTCCTGGCACCCCCTCGGCCTCTCCTTCCGCCTATAAGTTGCCCTTGGGACGAAAACCCTAAGGACCCGATCAAAAATCCACGAAAGAGTCTATAGCCATCGTCATCTCCATCCCTAGATCGGGAGGGATCTGAAGCTCTTCCCGGCACCCTGCCGGAGAGGGGAATTCACCCTGGAGGCTTTCTTCATCACCATGCAAGCCTCCGGTGTGATGCGTGAGTAGTTCATCCTTGACTACGGATCCATGTAGTAGCTAGATGGATAGTTTCTCCTCCTTTGTGCTTTCATGTTTAGATCTTGTGAGCTCCGTTCATGATCAAGATCATCTATTTGTAATTCATACATGTTGTGTTTGCGGGGATCCGATGGATATTGAGATGCTATTTTAGATTGATTATTGATTCTATCATGTCTTTGTTATTTGAGATCTTGCATGATTTCCGTTGTTAGTAGCTATCTTGACCAAGTAGATGCTAGCAACTCCAAGAGTTAGTATTTATGCTCGATAGTGGGTTCATGCCTCTAGTAATCTGGGGAAGTGATAGAAATCTCTAAGGTACTAGATGTGCGGTTGCTACTAGGGAGAAAACAACAATCCTTTGTTCATAGAACAATCGTATTGTTTACTTTACACGCAGTTCGTAAAGCAATAATCTGTTGCTTGCAACTTAATACTGGAGGTGGTTCGGATGATAACCTGAAGGTGGATTATTAGTCATAGATGCAGTTGGATGGCGATCTATGTATTATGTTGTAATGCCCAATCAAGTCTCAGAGGAGTCAAGATGATTAGTATATGCATGTATTGCTTTCTCGGTGTTTGTCAATTGCCCCGCTGTAATTTGTTCACCCAGCATGTTATCTATCTAAGGAGAGCCACCTCTAGTGAACTATGGATCCCGGTCCTTTTACTTTACATACAATCTACAATCTTTTACTGCTTTGTGTTTACTTTCTGCAAACTTTTACTTCTTTCCATTCGATACGTTTAATCCTTTGTTTTCCGCAAAACACGGTGAGATTGACAACCTCATCGCAAGTTGGGGACAAAGTTCTGTGCTTGTGTTGTGCAGGTCTCCACGTTGCTACTAGCACCAGTAGTGCGCCCTGCCAAAGCTCAGCTAGTAACACCTTTGGGGTGTTTCCTTGCTCCTACTAGTTTGATTAAACCTTGGTTTCATAACTGAGGGAAAACTTACTGCTGTGCTCATCATACCTTCCTCTTGGGGTTCCCAACGAGCTCTACATCAACTACGAGCCAGCAAGATTTTTTCTGGCGTCGTTGCCGGGGAGTCAAGGACATCTTCACAAGGGGAGTCCCTCATAACCAATCTCTTTACTTTGTTGTTTTTGTTTTGCTTAGTTTCTTTTTGCTTAGTTTGCTTGTTTTGTTCTTCAAAAAACACAAAAAAAATTAGTTCTACAAGTTTGCTTTCTTATTTGAAAACCCAAAAAAATGACTACTCTTGAAAACACTAAATTGTGTGACTTCACTAGCACCAACAACAATGATTTTATGAGCACACCTATTCCTCCACCTGTGGCTGAAAATACTTTCTTTGAGATAAAACTTGCTTTGCTCAATCTTGTTATGAGAGAACAATTTTTTGGTATTGGTAATGAAGATGCTGCTTCCCATCTAAATAACTTTGTTGAACTTTGTGAGATGCAAAAGCATAGGGATATAGATGTTGATATTATTAAACTGAAATTATTTCCTTTCTCTTTGAGAGGAAAAGCTAAAGAATGGTTGAATTCCTTAACTAGGAATAGTATTGATTCTTGGACTAAGTGCAAAGATGCTTTTATTGGAAAATACTATCCTCTTGCTAATATTATATCCATGAGAAGTGAAATAATGAAGTTTAAACAACTTGATAATGAGCATGTTGCTCAAGCTTGGGAAAGAATGAAATCTCTGGTAAAGAATTGTCCCACTCATGGACTGACTGCTTGGATGATCATCCAAACTTTTTATGCAGGATTGAACTATTCTTCAAGGAACCTATTGGATTCAGCAGCTGGAGGTACCTATATGACCATCACTTTGGGTGCTGCAACAAAACTTTTGGATAATATGATGGTTAATTATTCTGAATGGCATACTAAGAGAGCTCCACAAGGTAAGAAGGTAAATTCTGTTGAGGAAACCTCCTCCTTGAGTGATAAAATTGATATTATTATGTCTATGCTTGTTAATGGGAAAGCCCATATTAATCCAAATAATGTTCCTTTAGCCTCTTTGCTTGCTCAAGAAGAGCAAGTTGATGTGAACTTCATAAGAAATAACAATTTTGGCAACAATGCTTATAGGAACAATTTTGGTAACAACAATTATAAGCCATATCCTCCCAACAATGGTAATGCTTATGGAAATTCTTACAACAATAATAAGAGTGCTCCCTCTGAACTTGAAGTTATGCTTAAAGAGTTTATTAGTAAACAAACTGCTTTCAATAAAACTATTGAGGAAAAACTCTCTAATGCTAAAAGAAATATAGCATCTTTGGCTGAAGCTCAATCTACTTTGAATAAAATGGATGCTAAACCCGAAACTAATGAGAATCCCTTTGCAGCTACTAATGCTATACAAGTAAGAATTGATGAAAATGTTAGACTTTAGCTGAATTACATGCTAAGTGGGAAAGAGAAGATGAAATTGCTAGAAACATTAGTGTTTCTACTATTACCACCACTAGTGTTGAGGCTAGTAATAGTTCTACTACTTTAGATGATAAAGCTGATTTTGATCTTGATGGTTGCAATATCTCTAAAGTTATTAAGTTCCTACAAAAGCTTGCTAAAAGTCCTAATGCTAGTGCTATGAACATGGCTTTTACAAAACACATTACTGATGCTCTCATAAAGATTAAAGAAGAAAAGATAAAACATAAAGCTTCTATTCCTATAAAGCAAGAAGATGGTTGGGAACCCATCTTTAATATGAAAGTGAATGACTTTGATTTCAAAGCTTTGTGTGATCTTGATAGTAGTGTTTCTATTATGCCTAGAAGGATTTATGATATGCTTGATTTGCCTCCTCTTGAAGATTGTTATTTGAATGTCCCACTTGATGATAATGCTAAAAAGAGACTCATGGGGAGTGTTAATGATGTTCTTATTATGGTTAACGATTCCTATGTCCCCGTTGATTTCTATGTTTTGGATGTTGAATACAATGCTTCTTATCCTATTACTTTGGGAAGACCTTTTCTTAGAACTGTTGGTGCCATCATTGATATGAAAGAAGGCACCATTAAATATAAACTCCCACTCAATAAAGGTATAGAACACTTCCCTAAAAAGAGAGAAAATATTTCTTTTGCTTCTCTTATGAAAACAAAATTTGGTCTTAATGCTTCTTCATTTGAGAACACTTGATTCTTTCTTTGCTTCTTATGCCTAACTTAAAGGCGTTAAAGAAAAGTACTTGTTGGGAGATAACCCAAGAGTTTTAGATGAGTCTTGGAAGTTATTACTTCTGTAATAACCTCTCTTTATTCTTTTTATTTGCTTTTTGTGCCAAGAGTAACCTCTAATGAGAGTGAAGTAATGATTGGGAAAGTTGCTGTCCCGAAACAGATTTATGTGCTTCACCATAAAAATTCCTGAGAGATCTCTGTACGTCGGATTGAGATATAATTTTTTTTGCTTCTGCCCCAGCTTGTTATATAACTTTCGTTAGTTCAGCACGTTTTTATTTGAGCAACATAAGGTCTTCGAAAAAATTCGTCTTTACCTGCTGGTCTGTTTTGACAGATTTCTGCCATTTTCTATATTTGCTTCTTGTTAGTTCCTTCTTGAGTTCCTTTGGGGAATTGAGATTTTTGAGGGAGGTGCTACAGTAGCTAGTGTTCTAATGAAAGTTTATTTGGTGTTAGAACTTAACCTTGAGACTTATTTATCTTAAGTGCACTAATGTTGCTAATGAGATTGTGTGAAATTTTGTATGAAGGAAAATTTTCAGGTGTATGGAAGGAATGAGTAATGAGATGAAGGATGGACTAAAGATCAAGCTTGGGGATGCCACGCGTGTCACCCCAAGAAATATCCAACAAGTACAAGCGTCAAAGCTTGGGGATGCCCAAGGCATCCCCTTGTTCATCAATAAAACTCCAAGGTTTCTTCCAAACGCTTCATTTTTATTGTTTCATGCACAGTTGTGTTGTTCTTGGGGCGTCTTCTTTTTCGTTTTCATTTTGGTTTTTAGTTTGCTTGGTTTTCTTAGTTTTCTTAATAAATTGGTTGGACCCCCTCTTTCATACTTTGGTTTGCAAATAGTTTGGTTTGGTTTGGAAAAGAGTAGGAAAGTTCATGCTTATGTGGTAAAAAGAGCTCGTTTTTTACTGTGGCCTATGCTTTGTCATGCCATGCTTGATATTGTTTTGGCTTTATGCTTAGTATTCTTTGCTGTAGCATGACTTGTTATAAACAATTGAGATTGCTTAATGTGCCTTGGATGAATCATGCGTTTTTTTAGCATATTAAAGCATAGTATAGTGGTTTTCTCCTTTGATGCTTTATTTGGGTTGACTTGGCACATGCTCACACCATTTTATGACTATCTCAAGTCACCATAGCCTGTATGATCCTTTAGTTTTCAACTTGTAGTATCACTTTATGCTTTGATCAATGGTGTTTGTCACTCTGCATGATTATGGCCATTATTGCTCTCTTAGTTTGTCGCTCCTAGTCTTTTGCTAGCCTCCACAACCAAGTATGAGTTCCACTCATGCATCCAACTCCCTAAACCAAGTTTTTCCAAAGAGTCCACCATACCTACCTACTAGCTTATGCTATTCCAAGTACATTCATGCTTTTGTTTACCTTCCACTTGTTATGATAAAACTAGTGATTAAAGCTCTCACGAACTTGATGGCACACTTTACTTTATTGCCTCTAATAAACTTGAACCATTGGGTCCTTCTTTGTTGTGTATATGATTGCGCTTTATAAGTTGAAATTAGCAGAACCATGTTTCATGGGGAACGTTTTCAGCATTGCACTTGTACTTTGTACCCCGTTGATATCATGTTCTTTTGCTTACGGATCCCGACGGTGTGAAATAAAAGTGGAACTTGTAAGATCATGGAGTTTGTATATGTGTTAGAGAAACGCCTGGGCCTCTAGCCTAAGCCATGCATAATCATGGTGGAAACTTGCAGCATCACCATAATGATCACTCTATGAAGCATCCTCAATAAAAACCTATGCAAATAGCAAATAAAAAGATCGCTGAGATGCTCATTGTCTGCTTATTTTGGTTATGGGAAAGCTCCCGTATCATGTGCAAGGGGTACCCCGTTGGTAGTTCTTAATGATACACATATACTTACAATGACAAGAGCTTACTCGTGACTGAAGTTGAGTAGCATGAGGATCGGTCTTCGTAAGTAAGGGGCATGAGATTTCGGTTTATAACTTGTCAAGCATATCCTCTTAGTTATGTCACTTTAAATTTAATCACCTTCAAGATGCTTATGATAGGGGCAATGAGAGCTGAAAGCTATAAGTACCATAATTTTTGGAAGCTCTTTATGAGACTTGAATCCCTACTTCCTTTTACAAAAGGCCTTTCTTCCACCTTTATATTGAGTTTCCACCTTCTATCTTTATGCACCTACTTTGAGAGCATAGTGGCCATTCTTAGTTCTATGTGCATTGTCCCAAGACTAGTTTATTGATGCATAACTTGTTATTGCTTGTTTTAAACTATTGTATCTAGTCACTCTTATGAATTTTGAAGGTGTCCTATGCATTTATATTTGCTACTCTATTGAGGGACAAGCTGAATACTATTATGCTATGTTTTCTTTATGTGAAACAAACAAACGTCTTTCAAAGCATGTTATTCATGAATCTTTTGTTTGTATCTTTTTATGTTGCATCATAGTTTCTTTGCCTATTGCTAGAACTTTGTCTTTCATGTTATGATTGAAGTACTATGATCCCAGTTTTGAGTTTTGCAAATACTTTGATCAAGTCTTTGATGGTGCATGTCACCTCAAAAATTAATAAACTTGAACCATTGGGTCCTTCTTTGTTGCGTATATGCTTGCGCTTTATAAGTTGAATTAGCAGAACCATGTATCATGGGGAACGCTTTCAACATTGCACTTGTACTTTGTACCCCGTTGATATCATGTTCTTTTGCTTATGGATCCCGGCGGTGTGAAATAAAAGTGGAACTTGTAAGATCATGGAGTTTGTATGTGTGTTAGAGAGACGCCTGGGCCGCTAGCCTAAGCCATGCCTAATCATGATGGAAACTTGCAGCATCACCATAATGAGCACTCTATGAAGCATCCTCAATATAAACCTATGCAAATAGCAAATAAAAAGATCGCTGAGAAGCTCATTGTCTGCTTGCCTTGCCATTTTGATTATGGGATAACTCCTGTATCATGTGCAAAGGGTACCCCGTTGGCGGTTCTTTATGATACACATGACCTTACAATGACAAGAGCTTACTCGTGACTAAAGTTGAGTAGCATGAGGTTCGGTCTTCGTAAGTAAGGGGCATGAGATTTCGGCTTATAACTTGTCAATCATATCCTCTTAGTTGTGTCACTTTAACCATAATCACCTTAAAGATGCTTATGATAGGGGCAATGAAAGCTGAAAGCTAACAAGTACCATAATTTTTGGAAGCTCTTTATGAAACTTGAATCCCTACTTCCTTCTATTAAGGCCTTTCTTTTAATTTTATGTTGAGTCTCCACCTTCTATCTTTATGCACCTACTTTGAGAGCATAGTGGCCATTCTTAGTTCTATGTGCATTGTCCCAAGACTTGTTGATTGTGTTGGGTCCGCAGCATAGAAAACAAAAATTTTCCTACGATGAGAACTATACGCCAAGATCTATCTACTAGATACAGAGCAACGGGTGGACATACATCCATGGAGAACTTACCCTCGAAGACAACGAGTTTTGTTAACGAGTAGGAACTCGTGGTTGATGTAGTCGTACGCTTGCCGATCTCAAGATCGTGTGGAAGTCCGAGCGCCGCAAATCAGCAGCGCATCCGTCCTCACACACACGTTCAAGCCACCGGACAACCTCCACCTCCTTGCTCCAGCGAATCAGCGGAAGCAGCAACTCCTTCTAGACGCAAGGCCACCGGGAACATGTATCTCGCTAATCCGAGACCATGGGGGAATATCTAGAGGGGGAGAGAGATCCTTCATGAGGAGGTGTGATTTGTGAGAGGGGAGAGGGGGGCTTTATATAGGAGGGAGGGAGACCCCTCCCCTCCCATAGCCGGCGCATGAGGGGGGGGGACTCCTCCCCTCCTTCATTCATGTGGTGATTCTCCACTCACATAAACATGGCCTCCACCCAAAATCCCACTCACATGTATTTAATTTCCACCAAATTAAATGCAACTCTCAATTAATAAAATTATTTTATTTATTTTATTCAGAATTTTGTTAATTACTTTAATTAACAAACATTCACATAAAACCCCTTGCAACATTTCAATATCACATGCAGAACCACTTTCTGCAATTTCACCCGAAACAATTCCGGTTTCTATCGAAACAATTCCTGTTTCTATCAAAACATTTCTTGCGCTTTGCAAACCTTTTGTCTGGAACATATGTGCTCCTAAATGGTGTCTGGCAACCCTTAAGTGTGTCACCCTACGGTTCGCGAATAATGCAGACATGATTGAGACTCCTCTCAGATAAATAATCAGAAGCGGGACCTGGAGATCCATACTGACTCCTACACATTCAACGATGACTTCTGTGATCGTGAGAACCTTTAACGTCAGCAATTTAACCCCTTTGTCTCGTGATATAATACATGTCCAAGATTCGATCATCGGTATCCAAATACCTAGTTTGATCTCGTTACCGACATGCACTCTTTTATCGTTCCCGTGATATAACATTCTAGTGATCACATCACTTGCTTGCAAGCTATCTTAATGTGATATCACCGAGAGGGCCCAGAGTATATCTATCCGTCATCAGGATTGACAAATTCCACTCTTGATCCATGAGCCTCAACATAACACCTTCATAGCACTGAACCCACCTTTATGGTCACCCTGTTACGGTGTGACGTTTGATGTTATCAAGATACTCTTCCGGTGTTAGCAATTAACATGATCTCATGGTCTAAGGACTAAGACTACTTTGTATGATGTTATAGCAATATAAACATAATGACTTGATCGTAATGCTATACTTCGGATGAATGTTCATCACATCATTTCACAAATGCTGTGACCTTGTTATTAACAACATCCAATGTCCATGATCAGGAAACCTTGATCATCTTGTTAATCAACAAGCTAGTTTATAAGAGAGGCATAACTAGGAACCCTTTTTGTTTATTAAACACACATGTATTGATGTTTCCTATCAATACAATTATAGCATGCAAAATAAACATCTATCATATACAAGGAATACATAATAACAACTTTATTATTGCCTCTCAGGGCATATTTCCTTCAGTCTCCCACTTGCACTAGAGACAATAATCTAGTTTACATAGTGATAAATCTAACACCCATGGAGTTCTGGTGTTGATCATGTTTTGCCCTAGGGAGTACTTTAGTCAACGGATCTTCTACATTTAGGTCCGTGTGCACTTGACAAATCTTTATATCTCCATCCTTGACATGCTCGCGGATGGAGTGAAACCGGCGCTTAATATGCTTGGAATTCTTATGAGACCTTGGTTCCTTGGCGTTGGCTATGGCTCCATTGTTGTCACAATAGATCACCATTGGGTCCAACGCACTAGGAACCACACCTAGTTCAGTTATGAACTCCTTCATCCAAACCGCTTCCTGTGCCGCTTCTGAAGCAGCAACATATTCCACCTCCGTCGTTGATCCAACCACCACAGATTGTTTGGAGCTCCTCCAACTAACTGTTGCTCCGTTCAAGAGAAATACGTATCCGGATTGAGACTTAGAGTCATCCGGATCAGTGTCAAAGCTAGCATTGACCTAACACTTAGCGACTAGCTCTTCTTCACCTCCGTATACAAGAAACATATCCTTAGTTCTTCTCAAGTACTTAAGGATATTCTTGACCGCTATCCAGTGTTCCGAACCTGGATCAGATTGGTACCTACTAGTCAAACTAATATCATGTGCCACATCCGGTCTTGTACATAGCATGTCATACATTATAGAGCCTATGGCTGAGGCATAGGGGATCTTATCCATTATCTCTCTTTCTTCCGCCGTAGCCGGACTTTGAGTCTTACTCAATGTCTTGCCTTGCAGCATAGGTAAGTACCCCTTCTTACTTCTGCCCATATTAAACTTCTTTAATATCTTATCAAGGTATGTACTCCGCGATAGCCCAGTTAGGCGTCTTGATCTATCTCTATAGATTTTAATGCCTAATATATATGAAGCTTCACCAAGGTCCTTCATCGAAAATTTGCTGTTTAGATAACTTTTAACACTGTTTAAAAGATCTATATCATTTCCAATCAATAATATGTCATCCACATATAATATCAGAAATGCCACATTACTCCCACTCACTTTCTTGTAAATACAAGCCTCTCCATAAGTTTGGACAAATCCAAACTCTTTGATCACCTCATCAAAGTGGAGATTCCAACTCTGGGATGCTTGCTTCAGTCCATAGATGGATCGCTGAAGTTTGCACACCTTATCAGCATCCTTAGGATCGACAAAACCCTTAGGTTGTATCATATACAACTCTTCTTCAATATTACCATTGAGGAACACAGTTTTGACATCCATCTGCCATATTTCATAATCGAAATATGCAGCAATTGCTAACATAATCCTAACCGACTTAAGCATTGCTAGTGGAGAGAATGTCTCATCATAGTCAACTCCTTGAATTTGTCGAAACCCCTTTGCGACAAGTCGAGCCTTATAGACGGTTACATTACCATCAGCATCAGTTTTTCTTTTGAAAATCCATTTATTCTCAACGGCCATTCGATCGTGAGGTAAGTCCACCAAGGTCCAAACCTGGTTTTCGCACATGGATTCCATCTCGGATTTCATGGCTTCTAGCCATTTGTTGGAATCAGGGCTCATCATCGCTTCTTCATACGTCGCAGGGTCATCTATTTCATCAATCATGAAATTCATAACAGGATTGCCGTACAGTTCAGGAGCTGCACGTGTCCTGCTTGACCTGCGAGGTTCGGTAGTGTCCTCTTTCGGAGTTTCATGATCAATATCATTAGCTCTCTCTTCATTAGGTGAAGTCAACTCCGAAACAACTTCCGGTGCTGCGCTACTCACCATTTCATGAAGAGAAGGTTCAATAACCTCTTCGAGTTCTACCTTCCGACTACTCACATCTTTCGCGAGAAACTCCTTCTCAAGAAAGGATCCATTCTTGGCAACAAAGACCTTGCCCTCGGATCTGTGATAGAAGGTATACCCAATCGTTTCCTTAGGGTATCCTATGAAGACGCATTTTTCCGCTTTGGGTTCGAGTTTATCCGGTTGAAATTTCTTCACATAAACATCACATCCCCAAACTTTAAGAAATGACAGCTTAGGTTTGTTTCCAAACCATAATTCATATGGTGTCTTTTCAACGGATTTAGATGGTGCCCTATTTAAAGTGAATGTAGCGGTTTCCAGTGCATAACCCCAAAATGACAGTGGCAAGTCAGTCAGAGATATCATAGATCGAACCATATCCAATAAAGTACGATTACGACGTTCTGACACACCATTACGTTGTGGTGTTCCGGCAGGCGTGAGTTGTGAAACTATTCCACAGTCTTTCATATGTGTGCTAAACTCGTAACTAAGATACTCTCCTCCACGGTCGGACCGCAGAAATTTGATCTTTCTGTTACGATGATTTTCCACTTCATTCTGAAATTCTTTGAACTTTTCAAAGGTTTCAGACTTATGTTTCATCAAATAGATATACCCGTATCTACTCAAATCATCCGTGAAAGTAACAAAATAACGATATCCACCTCGCGCCGACACACTCATTGCTCCACACACATCAGTATGTATGATTTCCAATAAATCTGTCGCCCGTTCCATTGAACCGGAAAACGGCGTTCTAGTCATCTTGCCCATAAGGCATGGCTCACATATATCAAATGATTCAAAATCAAGTGATTCCAAAAGTCCATCAGAATGGAGTTTCTTCATGCGTTTAACGCCAATATGACCTAGACGGCAGTGCCACATATATGCAGATATATCATTATCAAGTTTAATCCTTTTAGCATCAACATTATGAATATGCGTAATACTACTATCGAGATCCAACAGAAATAAACCATTCAACATAGGTGCATGACCATAAAAGATATTATTCATATAAATCGAACAACCATTATTTTCAGACTTAAACGAATAACCACTTTGCATCAAACATGATCCAGATACAATGTTCATGCTCAGTGCAGGCACCAAATAACAATTATTCAGGTTTATAACTAATCCCGACGGCATATGGAGAGGCAGCGTTCCGACGGCGATCACATCGACTCTTGATCCATTGCCGACCCACATCGTGACCTCATCCCTTGCTAGTTGTCGCTTGTTCCGCAGCCCCTGAACCGAGTTACATATATTAGCAACCGATCCCGTATCAAATACCCACGTGCTACTGCGAGTACTAGTCAAGTACACATCAATAACATGTATATCACATATACCTTTGTTTGCCCTGCCGGCCTTCTTGTCCGCCAAATACTTGGGGCAGTTGCGCTTCCAATGGCCAGTCCCCTTGCAATAGTAGCACTCGGTGTCAGACTTAGGGCCAGCTCGGGGTTTCTTTTCAGGCGCGGCAACAGATTTGCCGCCCTTCTTTCCCTTTTGCTTGCCTTTCTTGTCCTTCTTGAAACCGGTAGTCTTATTGATCATCAACACTTGATGTTCTTTCCTAATCTCCACTTCTGTAGTCTTAAGCATTGACAGAAGCTCGGGAAGAGACTTCTTCATGCCCTGCATATTATAGTTCATCACGAAGCTCTTGTAGCTATGTGGCAGAGATTGGAGAACACGATGTATGCCTAAGTCATTGGGAATCGTTATTCCCAAGGACACAAGCTTATCGGCGTACCCAGACATTTTGAGTACGTGCTCACTAACGGAGCTGTTCTCTTCCATCATGTAGCTAAAGAACTTTTCAGAAGCATTATAACTCTCTACGGCAGCATGGTTATCGAAAATCATTTTCAATTCTCTCATGGTATCAAAGGCATTGCCATTTTCGAAATGTTTTCGAAGTTCTGGCTCTAGCCCATACAGTATGCCGCAATGAACTAAGTTGTGGTCCTCCTGACGAGTTATATAGACGTTCTTTTCTTCGTCAGGGGCATCAGGAGCTGGTGGGGGGCCTAGCGGCGCCTCTAGCACATATTGCTTTTGTGCAGCAGTGAGGAGAATCCTCAAATTCATAGCCCAGTTGGTGAAGTTGCTACCATTCGCAGCAAGCTTCTCTTTCTCCATGAACACATTGAAATTAAAAGCAGGTGGTGCCATCTACAACAAAATTTGTAAAATATATTAGACTAAGTCTATGATAGATTGAGTTCAACTAATCCAAATTACTAATGAACTCCCACTCAAAAACGACATCCCTCGTGTCCTTTTGGTGATTACATGAACCAAATCCACCACACCAAGTCCGATCATCACGTGAGTCGGTGTAGCTTCAAAGGCGAGCATCTATATGGGCATCATATCAACTATATGACTCATCCTTAACCTTTCGGTCCGTGTTCCGAGGCCATGTCTATACATGCTAGGCTCGTCAAGTAAGAACCTTAGTATTCGCGTGGGTAAAACTGTCTTACACCCGTTGTTCCTACCCGTAGCATAGAAAACAAAATTTTTCGTACGATGAGAACTATATGCCAAGATCTATCTACTAGATACAGAGCAACGGGTGGACATACATCCATGGAGAACTTACCCTCGAAGACAACGAGTTTTGTTAACGAGTAGGAACTCGTGGTTGATGTAGTCGTACGCTTGCCGATCTCAAGATCGTGTGGAAGTCCGAGCGCCACAAATCAGCAGCGCATCCATCCTCGCACACACGTTCAAGCCACCGGACAACCTCCACCTCCTCGCTCTAGCGAATCAGCGGAAGCAGCAATTCCTTCCAGACGCAAGGCCACCGGGAACATGTATCTCCCTAATCCGAGACCATGGGGGAATATCTAGAGGGGGAGAGAGATCCTTCACGAGGAGGTGTGATTTGTGAGAGGGGAGAGGGGGGCTTTATATAGGAGGGAGGGAGACCCCTCCCCTCCCATAGCCGGCGCATGTGGGGGGGGGGGACTCCTCCCCTCCTTCATTCATGTGGTGATTCTCCACTCACATAAACATGGCGTCCACCCAAAATCCCACTCACATGTATTTAATTTCCACCAAATTAAATGCAACTCTCAATTAATAAAATTCTTTTATTTATTTTATTCAGAATTTTGTTAATTACTTTAATTAACATCACATAAAACCCCTTGCAACATTTCAATATCACATGCAGAACCACTTTCTGCAATTTCACCCGAAACAATTCCGGTTTCTATCGAAACATTTCTTGCGCTTTGCAAACCTTTTGTCTGGAACATATGTGCTCCTAAATGGTGTCCGGCAACCCTTAAGTGTGTCACCCTACGGTTCGCGAATAATGCAGACATGATTGAGACTCCTCTCAGATCAATAATCAGAAGCGGGACCTGGAGATCCATACTGACTCCTGCATATTCAACGATGACTTCTGTGATCGTGAGAACCTTTAACGTCAGCAATTTAATCCGTTTGTCTCATGATATAATACATGTCCGAGATTCGATCATTGGTATCCAAATACCTAGTTTGATCTCGTTACCGACATGCACTCTTTTCTCGTTCCCGTGATATAACATTCTAGTGATCACATCACATCACTTGCTTGCAAGCTATCTTAATGTGATATCACCGAGAGGGCCCAGAGTATATCTATCCGTCATCGGGATTGACAAATTCCACTCTTGATCCATGAGCCTCAACATAACACCTTCATAGCACTGAACCCACCTTTATGGTCACCCTGTTACGGTGTGACGTTTGATGTTATCAAGATACTCTTCCGGTGTTAGCAATTAACATGATCTCATGGTCTAAGGACTAAGACTACTTTGTATGATGTTATAGCAATATAAACATAATGACTTGATCGTAATGCTATACTTCGGATGAATGTTCATCACATCATTTCACAAATGCTGTGACCTTGTTATTAACAACATCCAATGTCCATGATCAGGAAACCTTGATCATCTTGTTAATCAACAAGCTAGTTTATAAGAGAGGCATAACTAGGAACCCTTTTTGTTTATTAAACACACATGTATTGATGTTTCCTATCAATACAATTATAGCATGCAAAATAAACATCTATCATATACAAGGAATACATAATAACAACTTTATTATTGCCTCTCAGGGCATATTTCCTTCAGATTGATGCATAACTTGATATTGCTTGTTTTAAACTATTTGTATCTAGTCACTCTTATGAACTTTGAAGGTGTCCTATGCATTTATATTTGCTACTCTATGAGGGACAAGCTGAATGCTACTATGCTATGTTTTCTTTATGTGAAACAAACAAACTTCTTGCAAAGCATTGTTATTCATGAATCTTTTGTGTGTGCCTTTTCATGTTGCAACATAGTTTCTTTGTCTTATTGCTAGAACTTTGTCTTTCATGTTATGATTGAAGTACTATGATCCCAGCTTTGAATGTTTTACAAATACTTTGATCAAGTTTATGATGGTGCATGTCACCTCAAAAATTATTCTTTCTTTTTATCACTTACCTACTCAAGGACGAGCAGGAGTTAAGCTTGGGGACGTTGATACATTGAAAATGTATCTATCATTTTTGATGTTCCATGCTTGGGTTTATCTATTTTCTTGTGTTTTGTCCACACTTTGGAGTACTTTTCATATGATTTCTTGGACTAACCTATTAACAAGAGCCACAATGCCAGCTGCCTATTTTCTGTTATTTTTGGTTTTAGGAAAGTCAGAAAATGAATATTCTCGGAATTGGACGGGACAAAAGCCAAAGTCATTATTTTACCGGAGGACACTTGGAGCCAGAATACGAGACGGAGAAGGGCCAGAGGGCAGCCACACCACCTGGCAGCGCGGCTAGGCTTGGCCCATGCCAGGGGTGGTGTGGCCAGCCCAGGCACCCCCTCGGCCTCTCCTTCCGCCTATATATTGCCTCTGATATGGAAACCGTAAGTACCCGATCAAAATTCCACGAAAGAGTTTGTAGCCGCCGTCGTCTCTATCCCTAGATCAAGAGGGATCTGAAGCTCTTCCCGGCACCCTGCCAGAGAGGGGAATTCACCTTGGAGGCCTTCTTCATCATCATGTAAGCCTCCGGTGTGATGCGTGAGTAGTTCATCTCTGGACTACGGGTCCATGTAGTAGCTAGATGGCTGGTTCTCCTCCTTTGTGCTATCATGTTTAGATCTTGTGAGCTCCGTTCATGATCAAGATCATCTATTTGTAATTCTACATGTTGTGTTTGCGGGGATCCGATGGATATTGAGATGATATTTCAGATTCATTATTGATTCTATCATGTCTTTGTTATTTGTGATCTTGCATTCTTTCCCTTGTTAGTAGCTATCTTGGCCAAGTAGATGCTAGCAACTCCAAGAGTTAGTATTTATGCTCGATAGTGAGTTCATACCTCTGGTAATCTGGGGAAGTGACAGAAATATCTGAGGTACTAGATGTGATGTTGCTACTAGGGAGAAAACAACAATCCTTTGTTCATAGAACAATCGTATTGTTTACTTTACATGCAATTCGTAATGCAATAATCTGTTGCTTGCAACTTAATACTGGAGGGGGGTCGGATGATAACCTGAAGGTGGATTATTAGTCACAGATGCATTTGAATGGTGGTCTATGTATAATTTTGTAATGCCCAATCGAATCTCAAGGGAGTCAAGATGATTAGTATATGCTTGTATGATTTCTCGATGTTTGTCAATTGCCCTGCTGTAATTTGTTCATCCAGCATGTTATCTATCTTAAGGAGAGCCACCTCTAGTGAACTATGGACCCCGGTCCTTTCTTTTACATTCAATCTACAATCAAACTGTTTACTGCTTTGTGTTTACTTTCTGCGAACTATTACTTCCTTCCATTCGATATGTTTAATCATTTGTTTTCAGCAAAACCGGTGAGATTGACAACCTCGTCGCAAGTTGGGGACAAAGTTCTCTGGTTGTGTTGTGTAGGTCTCCACGTTGTTGCTGGCACCGGTAGTGCGCCCTGCCAACGTTCAGCTAGTTACACCTTTGGGTTGTTTCCTTGCTCCTACTGGATTGAGAACCTTGGTTTTGTACTGAGGGAAAACTTGCTGCTATGCTCATCATACCTTCCTCTTGGGGTTCCCCAACGAGCTCGATATATTTTGGGCCATCAGTTCACTTAATCCTCTCTTCTCCATCTATGGTGATTATCATGTTATGGATAGTAAAGGTACACACAATTGCAATGCTTTAATGGTACTTTTATGGTGGCTACATGTCGTAAAACACATAGGTGAAAGAAGTACTCCTTTGTGTTGCTAGGTCACACTTGCAATAAGGCAAGCATTTAGTTTGTGTCACTCCACACATCATACTTCTCCCTTTTTACCCCTAGATAAAGAATGTTAGGCTGCATTGCTGTCACTCAATACATATGTCGTTGTCACTCGGCCACCCATTACCTACATACATCATACTTCTTAATGGAAAACATTCTAAACACTAGTGCAATGATTCATATGTTGTGATATGTTGTTAGTATTATCACATCTCTCTCATCTACCCCCACTTGGTGGTGTCAATCACCTCATGATATGGATAAACAAGGCATTATGTATAGATCTAACCATTACATGCATCATAGAATATTCCCAAAGTATGACAAACCATACAAGATCCAACACAATGGTAAATGAATAACAAGTACTATCTCATAACACAATATCCATGATACCTTCGATCCGGATTCACGGATGTAGTATAATAGCTTTTTCTTAGAAGACCTAAGTTTAATCGAACCTCAAAAAACACTGCTAAAAGGTAATAAAAAAGGACACGTCTATAATACTTGGTTTGTTTGTTTTACCTTAGTTGACCGAACCAATCTAGTTTACTTTGTAATGGGTTTGAATCAATGGATGGAGATAGGCCAGGGTTGAAGATTCCACCTGCAGCTGCACATCAAATGGGATAAAAGATAATAATAAGCATAATCATGTATAATGTTTGTATTGAGATAATCTCTTGTGGGCAACACATCCTAATATTCTAGAGCCCTCGTGATGCAGTGGGCATAGCAATAGACTTTTAATCCAACCGAGAGTACACCAAAGCCACGGGTTACAAATGATTATTAAGTGTAAACACAGAACAAAGCTTTAAGTGGTGATATTGTTGTTGATCCCAAACGAGGCGCTAAGCGAAGATCATATTACCCTTTCTGTCACTGAGGTTCCTATGAGATCGCCGCTAGCCAAGTATCTCACCTCAAACCTTTATCAATCTATGGGATCTTGGGTACCTACAAGTCCACAGATCGAGGCAAGAGACAAAGAAACAAAAGATACAATGAATTCAAACAAAATACAATTCTCACATGATCCAGATGCACATAACTGTTGCGAGGTTTCTCCCCAACCCACAACCCGTGAGGACTACTCACACATAACAAATAGATCAGAGATAGAAAACATCATGCAAATACTTAGATTGAAATCAAATATTCTTATAATGGTTGTCAAATCACAAGGAGATCTAAAGTACAAAGCAATGGCTATGGCTAGTGGATGGATGGATGGGGGAGTGATGAACAATGGATGAACAATGGATAACAATGGTGTGGATCTCCTTTGGTGGTGTTGTGATGTAATCTGAGAATGGCGGCACTCTGGCCGATGACTGGAGCCTCAAAATATGTAGGCGTCTACACGAAAGTTGTAGGGTTTGACAAAGTAATTGCCACCTCGAATGGGCGAGCGGTACGGGCGGACCTCGCCCGTACCAGTGGTCGTTAAGCATGCCGATACCCCTGAATGCTTCTCCAATTATTTGGTCGTGTGTACTTCCTCAAAATCCTTCCGTATGACTCCTTATTTCGCTTTAAAAGCCGTGATTTCCTGCACAACATAAATCAAAGAAGGGATTTGCATATCTTTGCAATTATTAGTCATTAGTGGCAAGAGTTGAGAGTTTCTTTGGAAATTGTTTGACCAAAAACAATGTTTAAATGCAATGGAAGATGGCAAAAATCAGAGCCATCAACTTCCCCAAAGCTCAAACCTTTATTGTCCTCGAGCAAGAAGAACCAAAAAGAACTATAAGGAATTTAGCATTTGAACTTGAAACAACGAGAATAAGAGTTCACTTACAGTTGGTAGTCGTATGTGCTCAACACTTCATTCATTTGCGAAGCTTATCAAAGTTAGAGAGATGACAAGAATACTATACAAGCTTTGGTAAGTCAAGATAATCAAAGTAAAGTTTAATATAAGTATAAATAACTAGAAGTGTAGCAATCAATCCAATTCCTCTAATTAACTCTCAGCTTGCCAAGGAACACTAGGATGTTTAAATAGCATAATTGAGTAAGAGAGTTTCATGTCCCAAGTAGTATAACAATGAAGTGTATTATTTAAACCCACATTAATAAATCAAGTCAATCTAAAACACTTCTAATTCAATCATTGTCTTTCAAGAAAAAATCATAAAGTAGTAATGAGACTATGCCAAGGACTTGTTATGTGGATCCTCATAGATATCTTTTTTCTTTCTTTTTCATTTTTCAAGGATCGTTGTTTGTTTATTTTTGCTAGTGTTTGCACAACCTTTGATAATACCAATACTTTTGCCCATGCATTGACACGAATGCCACTCATGTCATCAACTCATAGCCGAAATTTGGGGTTATACCATAGATCATTCAAAAGCTAGCCGAGTAGAACAAAATTGTCTCGCTTCTTTCTCTTTCTCTTTTTTTGAGCTAGTATCGTGGTTTGATCCACAAGGTTAGCTTTGGCATGCATCACAATTACCACTAGACTTTATTTCAATCAAACAACTCCTTTCATGAGTGTCGTCGAGACTGTTAAAATATCTATTGGGTTAAGTATAATCAAGGGTATATTCTCAAGACAATCATTCATCAAACAAGTCGTAAATTTCAGATTTTTTCTTATTGTACTTGTTTGGCATTATTATTTCCAAGGCAAGACTCGGTTAACTAAAAGAACTAGAGCAAGATCTTCAACAACTAATCATCATACCAAGAAAAAGCCTCACTCTAACCATATTAAATTACTTCCCACTAGCATGGCATCTTAGCAAATCAACCAACTAAGATAAAAAATTCAAACTTCATAAGTGGGAGACATAGTACTTATCTCTCATAAGTAACTTCATGATCCTCTTGCTTATAGGGATGTGTTCCTTCAAAACTCAAACACGATTACTCTCGAAATGATATTAAAGCAAAGAGGCAAAGTATGGATCCACGTTTATGAAAAAAGGATAAACGGAAAAATCTTTTTGTATTTTTGAGGATAGGGATTAAGAATAGAAAAGAACTTGCGACCAAGCAAGGTTTTAAGAAATAAAAATAAAGGAAAACAAATAAACTAAAATGAAAGCAAATTAAAAAGCAAAGGAAAAAAAGCAAAGTGTTGGAACAAGCCAACATAAGTGTTTCAAAACTCCCAAGAAGCTAGAGTACAACCTCATTATTACACAAATAAATTTGCTGGGGGAACACATCCCCAAGATTAGGCTTTTGCAAGCCCTTTTGTTGCTCATTGTGGTGGCGGTGGATAATCTCCCATGTTCCATTGGCTGCTCCAGTCATGGAACTAGGTGGCGAGGCTTGAAGTGGCATCTCGAAGGTTGATGGAGAGGTTGTTCATGTTTTGAATGTTTCTTTTGAGTGCATAGATGTCTTCATAGGTGGTGTAGTAGTTTGGTGGCTGCACATCTTATTCGGGTCCTTCTTGTTCTACTTCTTCATCTTCTCCTCCTCCCACGAGTATTTCTTGTTGGGGGTAGATTAGCTTCAACCTGCGTGTCATGACACAAACGTCCATCCTCAATAGATAATAAACCGTTAGGCAAAGGAGCCAGGATCAAGTGATCCGCTCTAGGTATATCGGAGAAATATCTACCATGGTTTTAAGAAATCATACCACATTCTCTTAGAGTAGATAGACCGAGACGGTTACTTCCAGTCAACGGTTGGATGTTACCTAGGTTGATGCGAGGTGCGCGTGCAAGAACGGTCATGATTCCTCCTCCACATATGGGTCCTCGAGATTAAAGAGCCTAATGCTTAAGATAAAACACAAGTAGAGCGTCCAAATTTGGCTTTAAGTTACAATGATAAATGCAGCTTTTGCGAGGATCAACATGTCCTACCCATTAACTCTAGTAAACTCACCGCGTGCCTGTAGTGTGTTAGCAATCACATAGAATAATTATCGAATAGCAGGATGATCAATTTGGTTCCCCTTGGGCGTGTTTCCACGAATTATTATCAAACTAAAATATTGTAAAGGGGAAGGATCCAAAACAGAGATAGTTGTGCATACATCGGTGGTGGTGTTGGTAAACCCAAAGCATTGAGCCCATTGGCTGAGTGTTAAAGTGTACTCACAATTCATCAGGCGGAATTTAATTCGATCAACTTCGGGACTTTGTTCCTCGGAACAACCATAAGGATCCACCATGTATGTCAAGGTGCTGAAGAACTCAAGCATCAAGCGGCGGTATATCGCAACATACAGAAAGACAAAATTGTACAAACTAACATTGTTGCAAAGTAAACCTAAATCAGCATGAATGCCAAGTTGGTTCAGGATATAAAGACACGCCCACTTGGTGGACTTGATCTCTCGAATCTTGAGATGATCGAAATGGGTCAGATGAAACTCCTTGGTGAACTCGTTGCCAAGTGACTCGGGGTTTAACGTATCAACGGGTGGCGCGGAGGACTCCGCAACCATCTCACGTGTACGGCTCCTCGTATTCATCTAATAAATAAAAACAAGACAAAGTAAATAAAAATCGCCAATATAAAAAATTTCCAATAGAAACATAGCATACGTGATTCTCTACACTAACTACAAAAGAAACTCCTCTAAAAACAATGCTAGCATACTTAGTACCAAGATTGAATCAAGAACAAGACCTATGTCTAGATTGACAATGATGAATGATTAAGCGAAGCTTTTGCACAAATAAGTTCGAGATCGAAGGATAATCATACCTTAGATCGAGTGAGTGTGCAGAATCGAAGAAAGATTGAGTAAATTTGAAGATCCAGTGGAGGTGGTTTGAAGTTTGGAGGAAGAAGAAAGAGAAAAAAATGATGTGAGGATTTTTAGGTTACCTCCTCGGGGTGCTTATGGTGTCCACGTACGTGGTACGGGCGGACGGTACGCCGGAGCCCGCCCGTACCGGGTGACTTACCTTGGGGGGCGACGGCTGCTCCCAGGTGTTTCACTCGATACGGGCGCGCGGTACGGGCGTACCCGCCCGTACTGCTAGTCGTTAAAGCTACGGTCACTTATGCCTAAAAACTAATATTTGCTCGGGGGTACAGTACGAGAGCGCAGTACGGGCGCGTCTGGCTGGACAAGTGGTCGTTATCGACATTGTTCCTTCTCCAAACATCAATTTTTTTATCTTCCTTTTTCCTGAGGTGGTACGGGCGCACGGTACGGTCCACTCCGACCGTACGAGTAGTTGTTATCATTACTATGAACTACAAAAACTCAAATAATTTGATTAGTAGCTCCGTGCGCCTTTGCATGTCTTATCAAAGGGTTAGATAACAACAAAAATACTAAGTAATCATCCAGAAATACTTCTTAGGCCATGTATTAGTTAAATAAAATATAGAGGATTACCTTATTTCTTGTTCTCTTCTCTTTGTAGGTCTTCTTGAACAGTCTTTATTAAAAATGAAAACAAAAACAAAAACAAAACTAGCACAATAGAAAATTCAAAAGAAAGAAATTTATTTTACATGGATTGCCTCCCATGAAGCGCTTCTAGTTAAGGTCAATTAGTTTGACCTCGATGGCAATCACTTAGGTTTGTGAAGTGGAACACCCACTCCAAAGTAGTTTGCTTTTAAAGAAATTACACCATCATCATAATTAGGCTTGGCCTTCTTTTTCCTAGGGAAGTGGACTACAAAAGTATCTCTAGATGGTAGCCCTATTCTTACATTCCCTGCATGTAAATTAATCAAAGCTTTAATAGTTCTTAGGAATGGCCTACCTAAAATTATAGGTGATATGGGATCTTCATGCATGTCCACAATAACAAGATCAATAAGAGCAGGACTACCTTTAATTTCAACAACTATATTTTCTTTTATCCCAACAACTTGTTTATAAGTTGAATCACCTAGATGGAGTCTTAATTCAGTTGTAACGAATGGCCCTAAGTTTAACTTATCGAATAGGCTTTTGGAAATCATTGAGAGGCTTGCACCAAGATCACAAAGTGCGGATATCTCATTAACTCCCAACTTAATTTTAATAGTAGGCTCAAATATATCATCTAGCTTAGCTGGAAGCTTATCAGCTAGTCTTTTATACTCCGTCTCTAAATCACGAACTTTAGCTGCTACTTGTTGTATAAATTGTTGGTACATAGCATCATTACCTTGTTCTGTACCTGGATTCTTAACGGTGATCATCATTAATAGATATTCCACGGTATATTCCGGTGTTGGTGCGTTGCTATAATCCAGCTCTTCAGGTTTTTCATCATTCGTTACCACCCTCATCATCTTGAGGTCTTATACCAGATTTGGCTCGGGTTTTCCAGAAAACTTTGCTAGTATGAGAGCTTGGCTCTTGGCTACCTTACCCAGCTGAGCCTCCACGGTCATTGTTCTTTCCAGTAGAGCATGCACATCATTTCTAATTGCAACGGCCTGGTTATATAATCTTCCTATACTACTTTCATGGTTCTCCGTAATCTTAATAAGCATATTATTTTGCTCGGTTTGAGTTTGTATAAATATTCTAACGGTATGCTCAAACGGGAGATTACCATGATTTGCTCCATTAGTATTATCATAATTATTATAAGGAGATCATGCAGGATTAGCATGATATTTGTTGAACATTAGAAGCATAATTATTTTTCCATGCAGGATTAAAAGGAGTGCGAGCTATAAAATTAGCATCATTAACATCGGTAGTGATAGCATTAACTTGGGTATCTTCCTTACCCTTCACTAAGCTAAGCAACTCATCTACCTTAGATGTAATCTCCTCATTGTTTACCTCGGTAATTGAACTTACTCTCTTCGAGGTTCTGTCCACATGCCATTGGGCATGGTTATTTTGCATATCATCAAGTATCTTCTTTGAAACACTCACATGATTTCCCGTGATCATTCCTTCTGCTACAGTATCCAGCATAACAGCTTCGATCCGAATTCATGAATGTAGTATAATAGCTTTTTCCCTAGAAGACCTAGGTTTAATCGAACCTCGGAAAGCACTTCTAAAAGGTAATAAAGAGGACACGTCTACAAGACTTTGTTTGTTCGTTTTACCTTAGTTGACCGGACCAATCTAGTTTACTTTGTATGGGTTTGAATCAATGGATGGAAATAGGCCGGGGTTGAAGATCCACCTGCAGCTGCACATCAAATGGGATAAAAGATAATAATAAGCATAGTCATGTATAATGTTTGTATTGAGATAATCTCTTGTGGGCAACACATCCTAATATTCTAGAGCCCCTGTGATGCAGTGGGCATAGCAGTAGACTTTTAATCCAACTGAGAGTACACCGAAGCCATGGGTTACAAACGATTAATAAGTGTAAACACAGATCAAAGCTTTAAGTGGTGATGTTGTTGTTGATCCCAAATGGGGCGCTAAGCAAATACCGTACTACCCTTTCTATCACTGAGGCTCCTATGAGATCGCCACTAGCCAAGTATCTCACCTCAAGCCTTTATCAATCTATGGGATCTTGGGTACCTACAAGTCCACAGATTGAGACAAGAGATGAAGAAACAAAAGATACAAATCATGAATTCAAACAAAATACAATTCTCCCATGATCTAGATGCACATAATTGTTGCGAGGTTTCTCCCCAACCTATAGCCCGTGAGGACTACTCACTCATAACAAATAGATCGGAGATAGAAAGCATCATGCAAATACTTATATTGAAATCAAATATTCTTACAATGGTCGGCAAATCACAAGGAGATCTAAAGTACAAATCAATAGCTATGGCTAGTGGATGGATGGATGGTGGAAGTGATGACTGATGAATAATGGATGAACAATGGTGTGGATCTCCTTTGGTGGTGTTGTGATGTAATATGAGAATGGCGGCCCTCTGGCCGGCGGCTGGAGCCTCGAAATATATAGGCGTCTCCACGAAAGTTGTAGGTTTTGACAAGACGAAGTTGTCGCCACCTGGTACGGACAGGCGGTAAGGGCGGAGCGCTCCCACACCAGTGGTCATTAAGCATGCTGACGCCCCTAAATGCTTGTCCAATTACTTGGTCGTGTGTACTTCCTCAAAATCTTTCATTATGACTCCTTAGTTTGCTTTAAAAGTCGTGATTTCCTGCACAACATAAATCAAAGAAGGGATTTGCATATCTTTGCAATTATTAGTCATTAGTGGCAAGAGTTGAGAGTTTCTTTGGAAATTGCTTGACCAAAAACAATGTTCAAACAATGTCGAAGATGGCAAAAAGCAGAGCCATCAATCCATGATACGTCCATTTTGCATCACTATTCTATGTCATAATTCGCTGTTATTCATTGATATATTTCGTATTGAGAGGTGATACTTATGTTATTTCATCTGTTTTTGCATGGTTGATGACTTTTGGAGCATGGACCGCTGCAGTCAGGATTCTGATGGAAAAGGTGCTGTTTGGAGGCAAAATTCGCGAAGATCAGAAAATCCAGGAAAATATACGGAAAATCCTATTTTTCCAGAAGACGAAGGAAGCCAGAAGGGGGGCTGGAGATGGGCCGCAGCCCTAGGCCGTGCCAGCAGGTGGTGTGGCTGCCCTAGCCCACTCCAGGCTCTCCCCTCTGGTGTATATCATCCTCCCGAAACCCTAAGACTCGGGGAGCGACCACAAAAAGATTCCGCCGCCTCTGCGGGGCGGAAAACACCGAGAGAGAAAGATCTCTCCGGCAGACAGATTTTTGCCAGGGGAATTCCTTCCCAGAGAGGGGAGATCGTTGCCATCAACACCACCATCAAGCTAGACTTCATCGGGATCATCATCATCATCACCACCATCACCATCAGCACCCTCCTCACCATCTCCATATTGCTGTAAAAATTGGGTTGAATCTTGCATTAGTTCTTAGGGGAAACTTTCCCGGTTGAAAGGGCATGTATGCCCCCATGTGTGGTTTTGGTAATTAATGACAATCCCTATGGACTAATGTGCAAATTGAGTTTCACTTGTAGGTTTGTCCATTGGCATCGCTTGGACCATGTGTTGGTTTCAAGGATGAAAAAGAAGAAGCATCGTCCAAGGGCTTTGTGCCTATTGGAATCAAGTAGAAGAAGAAGAAGAAGAAGAAGAAGAAGAAGAAGAAGAAGAAGATCAAGTATGCCTTGAAGAAGAAGAAGAAGGTGGAGTTCCTCATGGCTTTCTTCAAGACATCATCATCAAGATTTGAAGTGCAAGCTCAAGATGCGTCATCTCTAGAAGATCTCATTCTTGAAGCTTGCCATCCTCGGCAATCATGGAATGATGAAGACAAGTTCAATGAAGAGGCTTCCCCCATGGAGTATGGGGGAGCATTTCTCAAGTCTTCATCAAACAAGAGCAAGCAAGAGCAATCAAGAAAGGTGTTCCATCTTGAAGGTGACAAGATCGTCTACATCACGCTCAAGTGGGATGCTCAAGGCAAAGGTATTATCTTGATAGGGTTTCTATTTTACCGGTCTCGTGTAGTGTCGGGAGACCGGGTTTAGGATAGATAGCCATACTATCAAGAGGGGCTCTCGAGCGGGTGACTCGTTCGTATCTTTCGGAGAGAGCTCAAACCTTTGCATACATAGCATCATCTTTCTTGGTTGTTGTTTGGTTCTTGTCCATGTGAGGATCTAGAGCTTGTGGTTATCTTCATCACAAGCTCTAGTTCATCTAAAATGGATTTCCCATGCATATCTTATTGTGTTTTTGATCTTGCGGGTTTTCCGGCTCCACACCTTGGGAGGTATCTCACATATATATTTATGGTATTTTGTCCCTTGGTGATATCCAATATTTCGACATTTTGTTGGATTCTACACGTCGTTTTCTTTCCAACAAAATTGGTTTCATCTCGTTTGGACTTCGGATGCAAAAGTTGTGGCATTTCTGGTTCTGAAGTTTCTCTGACCGGAAGTACCGGCCAGACGCCGGAAGTACCGCTCGGGCAGAAATGCCGCCGGTAGTACCGGTGTTAATACCGGCCCAACTTCCGGTGAACCCGTTTTCGCTTCAGTATGCTCTCTGCATGGTCTGCGCTATTTGACGGAACTTCGGTCGGAATCTTGGGCGGTAGTACCGGCCCAGGTGGTAGTACCGGTGACCCACCGGTAGTACCGGTCGGCCTCGTTTTTGTGTTCGTTTGAACCTTGTTTTTGGACCGTTGGCTGAGTGCCACCGGTAGTACCGGCCAACCACCGGTACTACCGGCCGCGCGCGAATCTGTGGGTAACGGGCAGATCGGGGAGCCCTTTAAAAGGAGCTCCCCTTTCCCCTTCGCCCCAATAACTTGTTCTTCTTGGTTTTTGGCTTACTCTCTCCTCCATTGTTGACCTTGAAGAGCTTGCCCTCTCCCCTTCCCCCTCCTATGATTCTTGCATCTTTTTGAGGGATTTGAGAGAGGTGATCTAGATCTACAAGCCCCACCAAGCAAAATCCCTTCTTTGTGAAGGAATCCTTGGGATCTAGATCTTGGAGAGTTTTGTGTTCTCCTCTTGTGTTCTTCCTCCCTTATTCCCCCAATAGCTTTTGTAGCTTTGGTGGAATTTGAGAGAGAAGGACTTGCCTCTTGCATTTGGTGCATAGGTTTGAGTTCTCCTTGGAGATTCGACGAGTTCAAGCCCTTGGGCTTGTTTCTCTTGGGTTCTTGGAACCCTAGACGGTTGTGTGGTTGGATTGTTGACCTTTTGTGGTCTTGTTGCCTTTTGTGGCTTTGTAGCCTTTGTGGCATTGTTCTTGGGGCTCCAATTGAGTTGTGGAGGTTCCCCAAGCTTGTTGGCCTTTTGTGGCATTGTAGAGCCTTTGTGGCGTTTCTTGGGAGCCCTCCAATTGAGTTGTGGAGATTACCCCAAGCCTTGTACGGGTTCGGTGACCGCCCTCAAGTGTCCCATAGTGGAATGTGAGTAGGCCTTTGTGGCGAGCTCACGGGAGAATAGGGTGAGCCTTTTGTGGCATCGGTGAGTTGCGTGACTTCGCATCCTTGGTGAGGCCTTGTGTGGCGTTGGGTGAGCATCGAGCCACCACACCTCGAGGTGAGCCATTTGTGGCGTTCGAAGTTCATTGCGCCCCCGCACCTCTCCAACGAAGACGTAGCTTCTTTGGAAGTGAACTTCGGGAAACAAATCATCATCTCCGCGTCCATCGGTTATCTCTCAACCGAGCCCTTTACCTATGCAATTTACATTGTGATAGCCTTCGTGCTTGAAGTACTATATCTTGCTATCACCTTGTTGCTAGTCTTGCTTAGCATAGGTTGTTGGTGCACTTAGTGAAACTAGTGGATATAGGTTTTTTCTTGATAAATTAAACGTTAAGTTTTATTCCGCATTTATTAGAGCCTAAACCGTAATAATTTTAAATCGCCTATTCACCCCCTCTAGGCGACGTCCATTTCCCTTTCACCGGTGTTGATTACTCTCTGTAGTTGATGCTATTGGGTGAACCATTGAATTATTGTTTATGTTCAGATTGTTATACATCATTATTCCATCTTTGATCATGATCCATATGATGTCTTGTGAGTAGTTCGTTTTGTTCTTGAGGACATGAGAGAAGTCATGTTGTTAGTAGTGGAGTTGTGTTGAGAAAGATTCAATAGTTTGTTATTTAAGTTGTGGTGTACTTCTTCTAGTGGTGTCATATGAACGTCGACTACATGACACTTCACCAATATGGGCCTAGGGGAATGCATTGTGTATTTGGCTACTAATCGTAGGGGTTGCCGGAGGGACAGAAACCTGAACCCCCGTTAGGAAACCATTGCACAAGGGACGTAAGGGTCTTAGAGTTTAAAGCTGTGGTTAGGTTTCTACCTTAATTACTTTCTTGTACTTACAGACGTTTGCAAGGGGTATAATCACAAGTATGTATTAGTCTTAGGAAGGTCGGTACATTAGCCCAGGTTCACCCACACAACACTTAGCAAGCTAAAGAAGATTAATCCACTATATGAAGCGAAAGCAGTTGACAGTCTTCCCATGTGTCCTCGAGAACGTTTGGTCATCTTAAGTAATACAACCGACTTGTCCTTTGCTGCATAAAGGATTGGGCCACTTGCTGCATTTATTCCTACTGTCTTTTATTTACTCGTACTTTGTTTACTTGCTTTATCAAAAACCCCTAAAAATCTGTTTGTTAAGTATTTGCAGAGAATTCCTGATCCATACCACTAGCCAGCACCTTCTGCTCCTCGTTGGGTTTGACACTCTTACTTATCAAAAATGCTACGATACACCCATATACTTGTGGGTCATCAAGACTATTTTCTGGCGCCGTTGCCGGGGAGTGAAGCGCTATTGGAGAGTGGAACTGGTAAAGGAAACTTCTACTGTGAGTATTGTTTACTTCTGCTAGTTGCTTTATTTTTGTTATGGATAATTCGCTGAGTTTCTTATTTGGTAATGCTACTACCACTGCTAAGGTAGTAGATAAGCCACCACCTGCTGAGAATGATGTTTTTAAAATACCTACAAGAATTATTGATCGTGTTATGGATAACTACTATGTTTGGGATGGAGCTGTCCATCCCGGTGATCATTTACTCTTTGTACACGAATTATGCGGGTTGTTCAAGTGTGCAGGTATTACTACAGATCAAGTTAATAAGAAGTTATTTTCATTATCACTGAAAGGAAGAGCTGAGGAATGGTATAAGCTGCTGAAGAATGGTCAAGCTCTGGAATGGGAGGAAATAGTGCCTCTCTTTTATTCAAAGTTTTATCCTCCTAGTGAGATTCATAAAGATCGGAATCAAATATACAACTTTTGGCCTCTTGATGGAGAGAGTATAGCTCAAGCTTGGGGGAGATTGAAGTTACTAATGCTCAAATGTCCCATTCATGAGCTCCCCAATAATATTATTATCAACAACTTTTATGCAAGACTCCCTCTACATGACAAGGATTTATTGGATGCTTCTTGTGCTAGATCATTCACTCGTATGGAAGAAGAAGCTAAATGGGATCTTCTGGACCGTATTCAAGACAATGCTGAAGCATGGGAGAATGACAAAGGTAGAAAGTCAGGTATAAATTATGATTATGAATGCATTGAATGTTTTATGGGAACTGATGACTTTCAAAATATTAGTAATTCTTATGGTCTTCATTTGCAAGTTATTACGAAGTGCTTTAGAGCTTATGCTTCCTATATCGAAATTCCAAAAAGGGGATGAAATAAATACCATACACCTTACAAAGATATTGTTGACTGTGTTCCTATTGGCAGTGCTGAGTATTGCATTATTGATCCCATCTTACCTGAACCTTATATCGAGAAGATTCCTTTCCCAGAAAAGGTAAAGGACCATCCTATGATAACTAATGTAATCACCAAAAGTGAAAAAAGAACTGTAAAACCTAATGAACAAATAAACGTTGAACCTGTGGTAGCAATTGTGAAACACCTGGTCATTAAAAGCATAGAAGATGGGCACATAGTCTTTTGTGAGGATGCTTCTAATATTGTTTCACATCCTAATAGGACTAAAAAGGCTAGTGTTCATGTGCTTTCTGTTAGCATTGGTGATCATTGCTATTATGGTTTATGTGATATTGGTGCAAGTTCTAGTGTTATTCCTTATGAGCTTTACAGAGAAATTATGCATGAAATCAGTCCTTGCGAGTTGGAAGAGATTGATGTGGTTATTCACCTTGCTAATAGAGAGACCATCTCTCCAATTGGTATTGTACGAGACGTGGAAGTTCTTAGTGGTAAGATTAAGTACCCTTCTAATTTTTTAGTACTCGGTTCAGCTGCTAGTAAAACTTATCCTATTATTTTTTGTAGACCTTTCTTGAGTACTTATGGAGCCATTATAGATTGCAAAAGGGAGAAAATCTTGACTAAGTTTGTTGGGGAATCTTATGAGTTTAATTTCTCGAAATTTGCTAAAGAACCTTGTGAAGAGGAAACCCATAATGAGGATTTTAGAGTTGAACAACTTGCTTCTATTTCTCTTGCTCCTAACAATGCTTTGCGGCAATTTATGGAAGATTATGAAAGTGAAATCTTCATGGAAGAAAGGAATGAGATTGACAGGATTCTCCGTGATTAGCCTAAGATGCTTAAGCATAACTTGCCTGTAGAAGACTTGGGTACCACGCTGCCACCTAAAAAGCATCCGGTTTTCGATCTAAAACCTCTCCCTGATGATCTTAAATATGCTTATACTGATGATAAAAAGATATATCCTGTTATTATTAGCGCTAAACTTTCAGGAAAGGAAGAAGAAAGGCTATTGGAGGTTTTGAGGAAACACCGAGGAGCTATGGGCTATACTCTGGATGATTTAAAAGGATTTCACCTACTATATGTCAGCATTATCAACATAGAACCAGATGCAAAGCCGGTAGTAGAGCACCAACGACGTTTAAATCCTAGGATGAAGGAAGTGGTAAGGAATGAGGTATTGAAACTCCTTGATGCTGGTATTATTTACCCTATTGCTGATAGTGAATGGGTTAGTCTTGTTCATTGTGTTCCTAAAAAGGGAGGTATTACTGTTGTTCCTAATGATAATGATGAGCTTGTTCCTCAAAGAATAGTAGTAGGCTATAGGATGTGCATTGATTTTAGAAAAGTCAATAAAGTTACTAAGAAAGATCACTACCCGCTTCCTTTTATTGATCAAATGTTGGAAAGGTTGTCTAAAAAGACCCATTTTTGTTTTCTTGATGGTTATTCTGGTTTCTCTCAAATTGCTGTTAAACAACAAGATCAATAAAAAACTACTTTTACTTGCCCTTATGGAACTTATGCTTATAGACGTATGCCTTCTGGTTTATGTAATGCTCCTGCTACTTTTCAAAGGTGCATGTCTGCTATCTTTCATGGTTTTTGTGAGGAAATTGTAGAAGTGTTCATGGATGACTTTTCTGTCTACGGAACTTCTTTTGATAATTGTCTGCACAACCTTGATAAAGTTTTGTAGAGATGTGAATAAACTAATCTTGTTCTTAATTGGGAGAAATGCCACTTCATGGTTAATGAAGGGATTGTCCTTGGGCATAAAGTTTCTGGAAGAGGCATATAAGTTGATAGAGCTAAGGTTGAGGCAATTGAGAAGATGCCATGCCCAAGAGACATCAAAGGTATTCGTAGTATCCTTGGTCATGCTGGTTTCTATAGAAGGTTTATTAAAGACTTTTCTAGGATATCAAAACCCCTTACTAATCTTCTTCAAAAGGATGTACCCTTCGTTTTTGATGATGATTGTAAGGAAGCTTTTGAAACTCTTAACAAGGCTTTAACTACAGCCCCTATTATTCAACCACCTGATTGGAGTTTACCCTTTGAAATAATGTGTGATGCTAGTGATTTTGTTGTAGGTACTGTCCTTGGGCAACGTATTGATAAAAAGTTAAACGTTATCCATTATGCTAGTAAGACTCTAGACGCTGCTCAAAGGAATTATGCTACTACTGTAAAGGAATTTCTAGCTGTTGTTTTTGCTTGTGATAAGTTTAGGCCCTACATTGTAGACTCAAAAGTCACCATTCATACTGATCATGCTGCTATTAAATATCTTATGACGAAGAAGGATGCTAAGCCTAGGCTTATTAGATGGGTGCTGCTTTTACAAGAGTTTGATCTACATATAGTAGATAGGAAGGGTGCTGAAAACCCTGTAGCTAATAATTTATCTCGATTGGAAAACATCTCTTTTGACCCTATGCCTGTCAATGATAGTTTCCCAAATGAACAGTTAGCTGCAGTAGGGGTAAGCTCGCGAGGGAGCCCTTAGTACGCTGATTATGCTAACTTTATTGTCTCCAAGTATTTGCCTCCAACTTTTACAGCTCAGCAAAGAAGGAAGTTCTTCTATGATTTGAGGCATTATTTTTGGGATGACCCACACTTATACAAAGAAGGATTGGATGGTATTATGCGAAGATGTGTTCCAGAATATGAGAAAAGGGAGATATTGCATAAATGTCATGGTAGTGCTTATGGAGGACATCATGCAGGAGATAGAACTGCACAAAAGGTGCTACAATCAGGTTTCTACTGGCCTACCCTTTTTAAAGATGCAAGAAAATTTGTTTTATCTTGTGATGAATGTCAGCATGTTGGTAATATTTCTAGACGCAATGAAATGCCTATGAACTACTCTCTAGTTATTGAACCTTTTTATTGTTGGGGATTCGACTTTATGGGTCCTTTCCCTCCTTCGAAAGGTTACACTCATATCCTTGTTGCCGTTGATTATGTTACTAAGTGGGTAGAAGCCATTCCTACAAAGAGTGCTGACGGGGAGACCTCTCTAAAAATGCTTAAGGATGTTATCTTTCCTAGGTTTGGAGTGCCTAGGTATCTCATGACTGATGGGGGTTCTCATTTCATTCATGGTGGTTTTAGAAAGACCCTTCCTAAATATGATGTTAATCATAGAATTGCTTCAGCCTATCACCCCCAAACTAGCGGGCAAGTAGAGTTATCAAATAGAGAAATTAAATCCATCTTGCAAAAGACTGTTAATAGATCTAGAAAAAATAGGCTAAAAAGTTGAATGATGCTTTATGGGCTTATAGAACTGCTTACAAAAGTCCTATGGGGATGTCTCCTTATAAAATGGTTTATGGGAAAGCTTGTCACCTATCCTTAGAATTAGAACACAAAGCTTATTGGGCAGTTAAAGAACTAAATAGAGATTGTAAGCTCGCTGGTGAGAAAAGATTATTTGACTTAAGTTCTTTAGATGAATGGAGGAGTGAAGCCTATGAAAATGCTAGGCTCTTTAAGGAAAAAGTTAAAAGATGGCATGACAAGCGAATACTTAAGAGAGAATTTCATGTTGGTGAGAAAGTTCTATTGTATAGGTCTTGTCTCAGTTTTTTTGCAGGAAAGATACTGTCAAAATGGGAAGGACCCTTCATTATTGAAGAAGTATACCGTTCCGGAGCAATAAAAATTTCTTCTTTAAAAGATAATACTACACAAGTAGTGAATGGGCAGCAACTCAAGCACTATATTGCTGGAGATTCTTACAATGAAGATGTTGATGCCTTTCAAGTTATAACTCCGGAGAAATTCATCAAGGACCAAATTCAGAGACCTGTAGAGTCTGTTTTCAAATAGGTAATAGTTCTAGTAAGAAAAGTTCCGCGAAAATACAATCCAATTACATTTTTGCAGTGTTCAGTCAATAAGGGAAGTTACGAAGCGAAAAAGGGACGGAAACGGAGCCAGGGTGGCCCACACCACCCTGTGGCGCGGGCCCACCCCTAGCCGCGCCACCAGGTGGTGAGGCCACCCCGGACTCCGCCTCCGACCCATTTTCACCCAGTACATTTCCTTTTGATATGAAACTTCGTAATATATAACCCCCCGGATTTTCGACGTTCGTATATCGTGTTTTCGTTTCGATCTGTTTCTGCCAGGACATACTCTTTGAAAGTTTAGAAGAACCATGGTCTCTGCCAAGGATAAAGGGAAGGAGCCTATGGAGGAAGACCTCCAAGACCCCAGGAAGGAGAAGGAGATCAAGAGTGAAGGTGAAGAGGAACAAAGCCAACATCCGCACACCGGCACTACCATTGCAAGCATTAGAGTGGTGACGAAACCAGCCAGGTTTAGAAGGACTGCGCGGATGCAGACTGGGGGGAAAAGCTCCTCGTCACAATTTGGCTCCACGGTCACTTCCTCCACACACCAAGAATCCCTTCCATACCTTTATCCATAACCATGCAGGAAAAGAAGACTCCAAGAGGGCAGAATGGAAAAAGAATCACAAGAGTTGGGATCCACAAACTGAAATGATTATGAGCCGTATTGAGCACAACTCGGAGTTGATTCATACTCTCACCTTCGAGATTGAGGACTTGGGGAAACTGATCAGAGGGCTCATTGAGAGGATACCACCACCACCAAAGGAGTAATTCGTCATCAGGTTTGGCATCCCCTTGGTTTGTTCCAAGCTTGGGGGAGTGTCGCGGTATCACATCACTATCTTCTATCTTTTTTACCTTATTAGTAGAGTCATATCATGAATAGAGGAGTTATTATGTAGTATGGTTTGCATTATGGAAGTGTCCCCTCTCTCATTAGATATGTATCCCTTGGTGTGAGTTTCCGTTATGGAATATTAATGAGAAGTTCTATCATTCACTCTTTTGCATAGCTTATATTAGTTTTCAATTCGTGGTTATATGATCGATCTTGTTGTTAGTATTGGTATCACTTTGGGATCATTGAGTTAATTTAGTTGGTTTTGGCAAACCTGGTCAGTAGCAACACTATTTTTGAGAGTTGAATGAAAAAGGATAAAAGTACTTTAAAGAAAAATAATTTCATCATCTTTCTTTCTTGATTTGCTCATAAGTCTAGTATTCTCTAGTTAAGATCTTTTGTGCTTCCAGGGAAGATTGCATGTTTGTATTTATCATTTGTATGTTTGGTTGTTTCCTTCAACTCTTATACTTGCTACCCAGCCTTGCTAGCCAAAAACCTGTACTGAGAGGGTATTCTTCTCGTGCATCCACTCCTTTAAACCAAAACCTCTGCCATTTGTGTCCACCATACCTACCTAGTAGCATTATTGCTATTCCAAGTAAATTCTTGTTTTATCTACCTCCCAAATTAAACATGTTATGTGAAAATTAGTGATTAAAGCTCTCACGAACTTGATGGCACACTTCACTTTTCTTGAACTTAATAAACTTGAACCATTGTGCTCACCTATGTTGCGTATATGCTTGCGTTTTATAAGTTGTGAATTAGCAGAACCATGCTGTCACGAGGAACGCTTTCAACATTGCACCGGTACAAAGTGCACTGGTACTTTGTACCAAGTTGATATCATGTTCTTTTGTCTATGGATGTCGTCGGTGTGAAATGAAAGGGGAGCTTGTAAGTCCATGGAGTTATGCATATGTGTTAGAGAAACGCCTGGGCCACTGGTCTAATCCATGCTGACATGGTGGAAACCTGCAGCGTAACCATAACGAGTATCTATGAAGAATTCTTCTTATAAAAAAAGAGATAGAGATTGAGAAAAAGAGAAAAGAAAAAAAAGATATTATGAAAAGAGCAAAGAGAGAAAAAAGCACCATATTCCCATGGTAAATAAGAAGATTGTTGAGATACTTGTTGTCTGCTTGCCTTGTCATTTTGATATGGGGATTCTTCCATATCATCGGGAAAGGGGTACCCCGTTGGCGGTTCTCTATGATACACATATGCTTACGATGACAAGAACTTACCGGTGACTAAACTTGAGTAGCATGAGGAGCGACCCTTGTATTCAAGGGACATGAGATTCTCAACTTACAACTTGTCAATGCATATCCTCATATTTGATCACTTTAACCTTAATCACCTAAAGATGCCTATGATAGGGGCAATGAGAGCTGAAAGCTAGTAAGTATCATAATTTTTGGGAGCTCTTTATGAGACTTGCAATCCCTGCTTCCCTCTTTGAAGGGCCTTTCTTTTACTTTGTGGTTGAGTCAGTAAACCTATTCTGTTCTATCTCAGCAAGTATTTTGAGTTGTTGTGTTTCATTCATTCATATGATGATTTATTCAATCATGTCTTATGTTCCTTGTTTTGCACATTGCTCTTATTTTGATGTTTATTACTTTGAAAGCTATCATTGAAAACCAGCTATTTGTGAACTCCAGCAAATTATCAACTATTCTTCGACCAAGAGCTAAGTTTGCCATTACCAATTATGATTCACTTTATGTATCTTTATTGTGTTTCCTTTACTCATTACAAGTTGAGTTATATAATAGTGAGTTGTCTTCTATTATGATCTGTGTATTTGATGAATGTCATGCTTCTTGTCCGTATTCTTTTATCGACTCTTCACTCCATAAACATGAGGCCATGTTTATTGAGCTCAGTTTCACTTGGGGACAACGAAGTCTAAGCTTGGGGGAGTTGATACGTCCAGTTTGCATCACTATTCTATGTCATAATTCGTTGTTATTCATTGATATATTTCGTATTGAGAGGTGATACTTATGTTATTTCATCTGTTTTTGCATGGTTGATGACTTTTGGAGCATGTACTGCTGTAGTCAGGATTTTGATGGAAAAGGTGTTGTTTGGAGGCGAAGATCAGAAAATCCGGGAAAATATATGGAAAATCCTATTTTTCCAGAAGACGAAGGAAGCCAGAAGGGGGGCTGGAGATGGGCCACAGGGGGCCCACACCACCCCCTGGCGCGGGCAGCCCTAGGCCGTGCCAGCAGGTGGCGTATATCATCCTCCCGAAACCCTAAGACTCGGGGAGCGACCACAGAAAGATTCCGCCGCCTCTGCGGGGCGGAAAACACCGAGAGAGAAAGATCTCTCCGGCAGACAGATTTCTGCCGGGGGAATTCCTTCCCGGAGAGGGGAGATCGTCGCCATCAACACCACCATCAAGCTGGACTTCATCGGGATCATCATCATCATCATCACCACCACCATCATCACCATCAGCACCCTCATCACCATCTCCATATTGATGTAACAATTGGGTTGAATCTTACATTAGTTCTTAGGGGAAACTTTCCCGGTGTTGATTACTCTCTGTAGTTGATGCTATTGAGTGAACCATTGAATTATTGTTTATGTTCAGATTGTTATACATCGTTATTCCATCTTTGATCATGATCCATATGATGTCTTGTGAGTAGTTCGTTTTGTTCTTGAGGACATGGGAGAAGTCATGTTGTTAGTAGTGGAGTTTGAGAAAGATTCAATAGTTTGTTATTTAAGTTGTGGTGTACTTCTTCTAGTGGTGTCATGTGAACGTCGACTACATGACACTTCACCTATATGGGCCTAGGGGAATGCATTGTGTATTTGGCTACTAATCGTAGGGGTTGCCGGAGTGACAAAAACCTGAACCCCCGTTAGGAAACCATTGCACAAGGGACGTAAGGGTCTTAGAGTTTAAAGCCGTGGTTAGGTTTCTACCTTAATTACTTTCTTGTACTTACGGATGTTTGCAAGGGGTATAATCACAAGTATGTATTAGTCCTAGGAAGGTCAGCACATTAGCACAGGTTCACCCACACAACACTTAGCAAGCTAGAGAAGATTAATCAACTATATGAAGCGAAAGCACTTGACAGTCTTCCCATGTGTCCTCGAGAATGTTTGGTCATCTTAAGTAATACAACCGGCTTGTCCTTTTCTGCATAAAGGATTGGGCCACTTGCTGCATTTATTCATACTGTCTTTTACTTACTCGTACTTTGTTTACTTGCTTTAGCAAAACCCCCTAAAAATCCGTTTGCTAAGTATTCGCAGAGAATTCCTGATCCATACCACTAGCCAGCACCTTATGCTCCTCGTTGGGTTCGACACTCTTACTTATCGAAAATACTGCCATACACCCCTATACTTGTGGGTCATCAATCCACCATAGGGATTACATAGATAGATCCATACTCATGCAAGGCACATCATATGGACTTCAACAATGATCATACATAGAGATATTAGATCTAGTTACCAGCATAAACCCAAAGTTTAGGGGGTGGACTACTCTCCTCTCATCATGGATAGTGATGAGGAGGCGTTGGTGAAGGAGGAGACGCGACGGAGGTGATTCCGACAGCAGTTCCCCCACCAATCTTCCTCCGGCGGCACCCAACACTCTCTGTTCTTGGTGTTTTCTATCTCTACCACCTCTATGTCGAGGATTCCCCGATGGATCCTTATATAGGGTTTTTTAGGTCAAGAAAACTCCGTGGGCGAAAGAATCAAGGCTATCGGATGACTGATGAGGAAAAGAGGGTAGGTGGCGCGCCCACCTAGGCTAGGCATGCCACCAAATCTCTTTTGGGACACCTGGCCCTCCAGGTGAGGTTCTCGTGCTCTAGAAGCTTCTCCTGGATAAATATTGGCATTCCCAAAAGTTTAGGTCCATTAGTCTTGAAACATCAAAAACATTGAAAACATGGTTTTTTTGCCCAGCCGAGTTATAACCAAAATAAAGGAAATCATTGGTAAATCCCGAAAAATCAATGTAAAACATGGATATAACATTATATATGATGCAAATATGTGGATAAACATGTTAACAAACTACAAAGTTCATGTATGCATTTTACATGCATCACTAACGTGTCGGATTCAACCTTTGCAAAATCATGGAGACCGTCTGATGCATACGATCAACTCCGATAAGAAGGATAGCCTGAAGGTGAGTCCGACCTTGATCCCCCCAAGGAATACGATTCCTGGGTGAAGTGGTTGATCATGAAGCGGGTGAACCGGAAAGTCCCTGGTATCTCCATGCACATGTACACTGCCAAGAAACCCCTGATCCTAGTAAGTTTTCCAACTGACCCATCTTGCCATTGTTGGGAAAAGTCCAAAATAAACCCTGAATTCGTAGGCAAAAGATAAATCGAACCCTGAACTTGTAATCCCTGAAATTGGCACACTGAACTATTAAATCCCGGTCTATTTTCAACCCTAGGCATGTTTGGCAGGCTGGGAAAACAACATACCAGACTAGGATAACATGCTACTGTCATTGACAATACAGACCCATTTGTCAGGCATCTAATCAATGTCTAACTTGTATTTCTCTAGTTTTAGTCCCGCCGGTTTCGTTCTCTACCTCGGTACAGCGTCACCAAGAACAACTCGCCGCCGACAGTACTAGACACGACGAGGTCGTCCTATGATCGAGGTGACATCTCCGAGGCCCGCTGCGTCCTGGGAGGGCACTAGCGCGGACAGGCCCGACTTCTATGAGCTGCTCCGCATCTTACCCGTACGGCAATGGTGGATGAAAATGGCACTTGATCTGTCCGGCCTCCATCTTCTAGTGAACTGGGGTAGGAACTAAAGAGAGCATCCGCCAGCGTACACTAAATCTGCTCGATATTAGACTTTTCTTTCCTCAATTGATTTGATCCATCAGATTAGGATAACTGGATGGATATTGCTTTGGCAAGTACCAGCCAGAAACTAGCTTGATCTACTTGCTATATTATTGGAGATTCTCGGTCCGCAGCCCTCCTAGTTCCACTTGTTGTCGTCCCGGGCTTTCGGCTACCGCCACCGCATGACACCTCTAAAGCTCATCGCCGTAGTGCTTACGAGGCTCCACTGCACGTCACGTCGCTCCCGCTCGAACAAGGCATCGCCTCGCTCGCTTGTTTTGGGTGCAACCCCTCTCGATAGCTCCCGCTGCCGCAAAGGTCGCCGAAAATGAAGACGCCGGCGGCGCTTGGGCCAGCCTTCCTCTAGTGCTCCACTTCCACGCGAGAAAACTAAATAGGAAAAATAGTAATAAAACTTGTTTGACTTGCCACGTCAGCAAATCCTAGCTGAAATGTCTCTAGGGTTGGAAATAGACGGGATTTAATAGTTCAGTGTGCCAATTTCAGGGATTGCAAGTTCAGGGTTCGATTTAGCTTTTGCCTACGAATTCAAGGTTTATTTTGGACTTTTCCCTTGTTTATTTGTAGATGTTTCATTATATTGCAATGCTGAGATATTTGCCAACTTTCAGCTTGCTGACCTCTCCGAGTCGAAGATTGCTCCCGTCGAGGGATATCCACCAGAGGATCCAGTTCATCTAAAGGATGAAAAACTTGAAGAACTGCCTGAAGCACTTACCCAGAAGCATAAAGCTCCGGTTGTTTTGGCTGGCCCACAAATGCTGCTAGTCGTTAAGAAGTAAGTTCTTTCGCTAGATCTCGTATTTTTGTTTGTATTTTTTCGGGTTTAAAGATTATAATATGTTACTGTCTAGAGCTAAAACTTTGATAAAAGAAAAGGGAAGGTCAGCAAAGACTCTGCGCCAACACAAGTTAACTTTGGCTTCACCCGCTGCTACGCCTCTGACTCCCAACCCGATCTCATCGTCAATGCCAGAAGATGTTCTATCTCCGTACGCTGGGGATGTTGAGGCTCGTTCCGAAGAGCCAGTGAACCTAGGTTCACAAATCGACGTCACCATGAGTGACTCGAGAACTGATAAGGGTGAACCATGAAAGGGTAATGATCCCTCATCTGAAGCCTTCACCAATGATCCCCTCGAGCACTCCATCATCGTCATCCTTGACGTCGTGCACAAAGGGAGCATCTAGTCAGGTCCGAACAAATGGAGTTAGCGAAACCATCAATATCTCCAAAAAGAAGACCCAAGTTAAGTATCTCCTCGTATGAAGTTGTTCTCTAAGCCTATGATCAGTTGCAAGCATATGAACATAGCCTCGGGGGCAACTCCCATCGGGAGCGCTAGCCGCGCACCTGATAAAAACAATTCTCCAACAAGATGATGATTATTAATCGTAAACAAAGACAACAAGACCTGAGGCGAGCACATCCTCAGATGAAGATGAACTTTGAGCCTATGCTTGGCTGTAAGTAGTCAAACATAGCCTCGGGGGCTACTCCCATTGGGAGCCCACTAGTCGCGCACCAGATAGAAAAACAAGTCCTCCAACACAGATGACGGGAAAATATTCATACTTGAGAAACATAACTTTGAGCCTATGATCGGATGCAAGCACCCTAACATAGCCTTGGGGGCTACACCCATCGGGAGAGCTGGTCGCGCACCCGATGAAAATGCCAACATCACTTCAGCAACACGACAACTTCATCCATTGCATCAGCCAAACAAACCAATTGAAAAAATCTTCGAGTACTCAGACCGCGTCTGCCGTGATAACATGTCTGAATGTCATGTTTGTGACACAAAGGTAAGACCCGAGGATGCATCCTACTGATACGTTGCAAACGTATCTATAATTTTTGATGTTCCATGCTTGGTTTTTATCTACTTTCTTATGTTTTGCCCACACTTTGGAGTACTTTTATACACTTTCTTGGACTAACCTATTAATAAGATGCCACAGTGCCAGCTACCTGTTTTCTACTATTTTTGGTTCTAGGAAAGCCAGAAAATGAATATTCTCATAATTGGATGGGACAAAAGCCAAAGTCAGTTTTTCACCGAGGGGGACACGGAGCCAGAATACGAGACGGAGAGGGGCCAGAGGGCCGCCACACCACCTGACCGCGCGGCCAGGCCTGGCCCGCGCCAGTGGGTGGTGTGGCCACCTAGGGCACCCCCTCGGCCTCCCCTTTCGCCTATAAGATGCCTCCGATACAGAAACCCTAAGGACCCGATCAAAATTCCACGAAAGAGTCTGTAGCCACCGTCATCTCCATCCGTAGATTGGGAGGGATCTGAAGCTCTTCCTGGCACCCTGCCGGACGGGAGGATTCACGCTGCAGGCCTTCTTAATCACCATGCAAGTCTCCGGTGTGATGCGTCAGTAGTTCATCCTTGGACTACGGGTCCATATAGTAGCTAGATGGTTGGTTCTTCTCCTTTGTGCTACCATGTTTAGATCTTATGAGCTCCATTCATGATCAAGATCATCTATTTGTAATCCTACATGTTGTGTTTGCAGGGATCCGATGGATATTGAGATGCTATTTCAGATTGATTATTGATTCTATCATGTCTTTGTTATTTGTGATCTTGCATGCTCTCCGTTGTTAGTAGATATCTTTGGCCGAGTAGATGCTAGCAACTCCAAGAGGGAGTATTTATGCTCGATAGTGGGTTCATGCCTCTAGTAATCTGGGGAAGTGACAGAAATCTCTAAGGTACTAGATGTGTTGTTGCTACTAGGGAGAAAACAACAATCCTTTGTTCATAAAACAATCGTATTGTTTACTTTACACGCAATGCGTAATGCAATTATCTGTTGCTTGCAACTTAATACTGGAGGGGGTTCGGATGATAACCTCAAGGTGGATTATTAGACATAGATGTAGTTAGATTACGGTCTTTGTATAATGTTGTAATGCCCAATCAAATATCATAGGAGTCAAGATGATTAGTATATGCATGTATGCTTTCTCGATGTTTGTCAATTGCCCGCTGTAATTTTTTTCACCCAACATGTCATCTATCTTAAGGAAATCCACCACTAGTGAACTATGGACCCCGGTCCTTTATTTTATCATAAATCTACAACTGTTTACTCCTTTCTGTTTACTTTCTGCAAGATTCTACTTTCTTCCACACAATACGTTTAATCCTTTGTTTTCAGCAAAATCGGTGAGATTGACAACCTCACTGTAGCTTGGGGGCAAAGTTCCCTGGTTGTGTTGTGCAGGATTCCAAGTTGGCAACAACACCTTGGAGGTGTTTTCTTGCTCCTACTGGTTCGATAACCTTGGTTTCATAACTGAGGGAAACTTGCTGCTATGCTCATCATACCTGCCTCTTGGGTTTCCCCAACGAGCTCGAGATATCTTGGGCCATCAAGCTCTTTTCTGGCGCCATTGCCGGGGAGTCAAGGACATATTCACAAGGGGAGTCCCTCATAACCAATCTCTTTACTTTGTTATTTTTGTATTTCTTAAGTTTATTTCTGCTTTGTTTGCTTGTTCTTTTTATCAAAAATATAAAAAAAATTAGTTCCTAATATAGTTGTTATTTTCGTTAGTCTGTTATTGTCTTGCTTTATCATGCTTTCTATCAATGGTTGGTTTCTTTGAAATTGAATCTAATTGGCAAGGAGGGTTCACAGAAGAACAAAAATATTATTATAAGAAACACCGCTTGTCACAAAAAGGGAAACTCTTATGGGAACAAATTGATAAATTGAATACCATTGCTAGAAACGTGTGCTCTACTTATAATGTTACTTATTGCGTTGATAAATCTTATTGCTGTAGAAGGTATAAACACCTCCCTTTTCAGTGTGAGTATAATGATAATGTTACCATATCTTCTTATGTTAAAGGAAATTATGACTTTTATGATGTGAAACAAATTGAAGAATTTATTGCTTGGAAGGGTGCATTTGAACTTTCTACTTTGCTTGAAAATACTGATGATTCACCTTATAAATATGAGGTTTATGATATACTTAAATTTTTCTTTGATAATTATAAGGAACAAAATGGCTACATTCTAGAATATATTAATAAATGCTTTCCACAAACGGAAGAGACTAATGCCTTGCAGGAGCTTATGGAAGAAGAAATTGCTGAAATGGGAAGCTCATTAGATGAAAAGAGGAGGAGAGTGATGAACAAAAGGAGAAAGAATGGATTAGCTACCCATGCCTACCTTCTAATGAGAGTAACTCTTTATCCCTTACATTATTTGATTGTCCCCCATGCTTACCAAAGGAGGATGAATGTTATGCTCATGTTATGTGTGATAATCCTTTATTTGTGCCTAACTTCAAAATGTATTGTACTAAAGAGTTTTGCTTAGAAAATGTTTATGATAAAGATCTAGACGATGGTCCTATATTGAATGATCAGTCATCTTGTTATAGAATAGTTAAAAGTCGGTTTGAAGGTTTTAATCCCACTATTTTTGAGCTTGATAAAAATTATGTGTTTGTAGATCATGAAAAGCATGCTTTATGTGATATTTATATTGTTGAGTTTATTCATGAGGCTTCTGAAAATTATTATGAGAGAGGAAAATATGGTTGTAGAAGTTTTTATGGTAGTGAAACACCTCTCTATGTGCTGAAAGTTTTGAAGTTACTCTTGTTTTATCTTCCTATGCATGTCACTTTGTTCTTTGTGCATTTATTTGCATACAAGATTCCTATGCATAGGAAGTGCGTTAGACTTAAACCTGTTTTGAATTTGCTTCTTGATGCTCTCTTTTACTTCAATTCATATTTCTTATGTGAGCATCTTCTCAAACTATCATGCCTAACTTAAAGGCGTTAAAGAAAAGTACTTATTGGGAGATAACCCAAAAGTTTTATATGAGTCTTTGGAAGTTATTACTTCAGTAATAACCTCTCTATATCCTTTTTATTTGCTTTTTGTGCCAAGCGTAACCTCTAATGAGAGAGAAGTAATGCTTGGGAAAGTTGCTGTCCTGAAACAGATTTTTGTGCTTCACCGTAAAAATTCGTCTGAAATCTCTGTACGTCGTTTTGAGGCGTGAATTTTTTCTATTCTGCCCCAGGTTGTTACCTAACTTTAGTTAGTTCAACACTTTTTGATTTGATCAACAGAAGGTCTTCGAAAAAATTGGTTTTTACCTGCTGGTCTGTTTTGACAGATTTCTGCCATTATTTGCATTTGCTTTTTGTTGGTTCCTTTTTGAGTTCTCTTTGGGGAATTGAGCTTTTTTAGGGAAGTGCTACAGTAGCTTGTGTTTTAATGCAAGTTGTATTGATGTTTAAACTGAACCCAAAGATTTATTATCTTGAGTGCACTAATGTTGCTAATAAAGATTGTGTGAAGTTTTGTATGAAAGAAAAATTCCAGGTGAATGGAGAGAATGATGTAATGAGATGAAGAATGGACTAAAGCTCAAGCTTGGGGATGCCACACGTGTCACCCCAAGAAATATCCAAGAAGTACAAGCGTCAAAGCTTGGGGATGCCCAGGGCATCCCCTTCTTCATCAATAAAAATCCTAGGTTTCTTCCAAACACTTCATTTGTACTGTTTCATGCATAGTTGTGTTGTTCTTGGAGCGTATTCGTTTTTGTTTTTGGTTTTCATTTGCTTGGTTTTCTTAGTTTGCTTGAATAAATTAGTTGGTCCCCCTCTTTCATACATTGGTTTTCAAATAGTTTGGTTTGGATTGGAAAGAGTAGGAAAGTTCATGCTTAAGTGGTAAATAGAGCTTGTTTTTGGTTGTGGCCTATGCTTTGTCATGCCATGCTTGATATTGTTTTGGCTTTATGCTTAGTGATCTTTGTTGTAGCATGACTTGTTATAAATAATTGAGATTTCTTAATGTGCCTTTGAATAATCATGCATTGTTTTAGCATATTAAAGCATAGTATTGAGGTATTCTCTTTTGATGCTTTATTTGGGTTGACTTGGCGCATCCTCACACCATGTTATGACTATCCCAAGTCACCCTAGCCTTTATGATCCTTTATTTTTCAACTTTTAATATCACTTTATGCTTTAATTAATGATGTTTTGTCGCTTTGCATGATTATGGCCACTATTGCTCTCTTAGTTGGTCGCTGCCAGTCTTTTGCTAGCCTCCATAACCAAGTATGAGTTCCACTCATGCATCCAACTCCTAAAACCAAGTTATTCCAAAGATTCCACCGTACCTACCTGTTAGCATTTGTTATTCCAAGTATATTCATGTTTTTATCTACCTTCCGAATTAAACTTGTTATGAGAAAACTAGTGATTAAAGCTCTCACGAACTTGATGGCACACTTTACTTTTCTTGCCCTTAATAAACTTGAACCATTGTGTCGTCTATGTTGTATATGCTTGCACTTATATGTTGGTGATTAGCAGAACCATGTTGTCATGGGGAACGCTTTCAACATTGCACTTGTACTTTGTACCTAGTTGATATCATGCTCTTTTTTCTATGGATGTCGTTGGTGTGAAATGAAAGGGGAGCTTGTAAGTCCATGGAGTTATGTATGTGTGTTAGAGAAACGCCTGGGCCGCCGGTCTAATCCATGTTGTCATGGTGAAACCTGCAACGTAACCATAATGAGTTGTCTATGAAGCATTCTTCTTATAAAAAAGAGTCAGATATTGAGAAAAAAAGAGAAAAAGAAGAAAAAAGATATGAGAAAAGAGGAAAGAGAGAAAAAAGCATCATTTTCCCATGGTAAATAAGAAGATTGTTGAGATGCTCGTTGTCTTCTTGCCTTGTCATTTTGATATGGGGATTCTTCCGTATCATCGGGCAAAGGGTACCCCGTTGGCGGTTCTCTATGATACACATGTACTTACTATGACAAGAACTTACTGGTAACTAAACTTGAGTAGCATGAGGAGCGGCCCTCGTAGTCAAGGGACATGAGATTTCCAACTTATACTTTCTCAAGCATATACTCCATAGTTTGTTCACTTTAACCTTAATCACTTCAAGATGCTTATGATAGGGGCCATGAGAGCTGAAGGCTAAAAAGTACCATAATTTTTGGAAGCTCTTTATGAGACTTGAATCCCTACTTCCTTCTATGAAGGCCTTTCTTTTACTTTTATGTTGAGTATCCACCTTCTATCTTTATGCACCTATTTTGAGAGCATAGTGGCCATTCTTAGTTCTATGTGCATTGTCGCAAGACTTGTTGATTGATGCATAATTTTGATATTGCTTGTCCTTAAACTATTTGTATCTAGTCACCCTTATAAACTTTGAAGGTGTCGTATGCATTTATGTTTGCTACTCTATGAGGGACAAGCTGAATGCCACTATGCTATGTTTTCTTTATGTGAAACAAACAAACGTCTTGCAAAGCATTGTTATTCATGAATCTTTTGTCTGTGCCTTTTCATGTTGCAACATAGTTGCTATGTTTTATTGTTAGCACTTCGTCTTTCATGCTATGTTGAAGTACTATGATCCCAGCTATCAATGTTTTACAAATAGTTTGATCAAATTTATGATGGTACATGTCACCTCAAAAATTATTCTTTCTTTTTATCACTTACCTACTCGAGGACGAGCAGGAGTTAAGCTTGGGGATGTTGATACGTTGCATACGTATCTATAATTTTTGATATTCCATGCTTGGTTTTTATCTACTTTCTTATGTTTTGCCCACACTTTGGAGTATTTTTATACACTTTCTTGGACTAACCTATTAACAAGATGCCATAGTGCCAGCTGCTTGTTTTTTACTGTTTTTAGTTTCAGAAAAGCCAGAAAATGAATATTCTCGAAATTGGACGGGACAAAAGCCAAAGTCGGTTTTTCACCGAGGGGGACACGAAGCCAGAATACGAGACAGATAGGGGCCAGAGGGCCGCCACACCACCCCCTGGCGCCACGGAGAGAGGGGCCAGAGGGCCGCCACACCACCTGGCCGCGCGGCCAGGCCTGGCCCGCGCCAGGGGGTGGTGTGGCCGAGGGCACCTCTTCGGCCTCCCGTTTTGCCTATAAGATGCCTCCGATACAAAAACCCTAAGGAGCCGATCAAAATTCCACGAAAGAGTTTGTAGCCACCGTCATCTCCATCCCTAGATCGGGAGGGATCTGAAGCTCTTCCCGGCACCCTGCTGGAGGGGAGAATTCACCCTGGAGGCCTTTTTCATCACCATGCAAGCCCCCGGTGTGATGCGTGAGTAGTTCATCCTTGGACTACGGGTCCATGTAGTAGCTAGATGGTTGGTTCTTCTCCTTTGTACTATCATGTTTAGATCTTGTGAGCTCCATTCATGATCAAGACCATCTATTTGTAATCCTCTATGTTGTGTTTGCGGGGATCCGATGGATATTAAGATGCTATTTTAGATTGATTATTGATTCTATCATGTCTTTGTTATTTGTGATCTTGCATGGTCTCCGTTGTTAGTAGATATCTTGGCCGAGTAGATGCTAGCAACTCCAAGAGGGAGTATTTATGCTCGATAGTGGGTTCATGCCTCTAGTAATCTGGGGAAGTGATAGAAATCTCTAATATACTAGATGTGTTGTTGCTACTAGGAGAAAATAACAATCTTTTGTTCATAGAACAATCGTATTGTTTACTTTACACGCAATGCGTAATGCAATTATCTGTTGCTTGCAACTTAATACTGAAGGGGGTTCGGATGATAACCTGAAGGTGGATTATTAGTCATAGATGCAGTTGGATTACAGTCTATGTATAATGTTGTAATGCCCAATCAAATCTCATAGGAGTCAAGATGATTAGTATATGCATGTATGCTTTCTCGATGTTTGTCAATTGCTCCGCTGTAATTTGTTCACCCAACATGTCATCTATCTTAAGGAGAGCCACCACTAGTGAACTATGGACCCTGATCCTTTCTTTTACCATCAATCTACAATTGTTTACTTCTTTTTGTTTACTTTTTGCAAGCTTTTACTTTCTTCCACACAATACATTTAATCCTTTGTTTTCAGCAAAACCAGTGAGATTGACAACCTCACTGTAAGCTGGGGGCAAAGTTCTGTGGTTGTGTTGTGTAGGATTCCAAGTTGGCAACAACACCTTAGAGGTGTTTCCTTGCTCCTACTGGTTCGATAAACTTGGTTTCATAACTGAGGAAAACTTGCTGCTGTGCTCATCATACCTTCCTCTTAGGGTTCCCCAACGAGCTCGAGATATCTTGGGCCATCACCTACGGGCCTGTTAATCGCACACACTGCACTCTGTTAGAAATTTTCCATATCTATGATATGATGAAAAATCCTGACGGACGTGTTGGGTACCCAAACATAAAACTAGAATTCAGGCCCGATAAGACCTTCCCGACCCGAGCTGAATTACACCAGCATATACCAGGCTCGAGTCCAGGGACTTGAGCTTAAGAAGGTTCATGATGTTTTTGCCTAAAAGCAACTAACTGGTTTCTGATCTGTTGGATGCATCAGACTCGTTATACCAAAATCCCCATGACAAAATACTTATCGAACTTACAATTCATTTACTTGAAAAAATCTTTGGGTTCAACTCACTCGTATATTAAAGAATGGTTTTCTATTTTCGTGCCCCTGGTTCGTTATTTGTACTCAGTTTTCCCCAGCCGCTTAGTTTTTTTCCTCACTTTTTCCCTCCTTCCATTTTGAAACCATTACATGCGCTCGGGCGGGGGGATACCGTCATTTCAAAGGCTTGACCATTACATGCTGACTGGTGGGACCGCGTTGGGGCGGGTCGTGCGTTAAGCGTTACGTTACGTTGCCTCAACCGTTATATGCTGACAGGTGGGGCCAGGATACACAACGGACCAGCCATCCATCTCTCGCTGATTATGGGGGACGTGGTGTGGGACCATGTGGGGCGTGTTTGGTGGTTACGTGCGCCTGTCGCCTAAATTAGAAGTTATTATTATTATTTTTATGATTGGCCTTTTTAAGAGCGCCTTTCCCCCTCTCTCTCACTAACAATTGTGTTTTTTTGCCCAAAAAAGTAATGAATCTATAGCAGCTTCTCTATTCATTCATTATTCCTTTTGCCCTCATTTTCCCCAATCTGGTAGAAAATCTAGAGCAACAAAACTACTAGCACCATAAATAAATGCAGTAAACAGAGCAGATGGAGATAAAGAAGCTAATATAGGTTATATTTACGGTACTTAACGAGGTTCGATAATTAGGCTGCTCAGCAGCAGCAACGGACAAGTTCAACACAGACAAGACAAAAGAAGCTGCTTTACAGGAGTAGCAGCAGCAGTAGATCAGTTGCCCCTCATGGCCTCTGCCAGGAGGGCCTCCGCCTCCTCCACTTCTTGTTGCCCAGTCCCTTGACCTTGGGAGCCTTGGGTTTGATTGGGGGCATGCGACCCTCCTCGATAGCCATCTTCTAGAGATTGCGGAGGAGAAGACCGAGCGCCTAGTGCTTGGCTATGAAGCCGTGGATGTTCACGGACTCGCCGCAGGTCTTCACGTCCTCGGCATGCTTCACGAGGGAGTTGAAGTTCATGGCGCGGAGCCTCCTGGTAGGATAGAAGGGGCACCTGTACACATCGCCGGCGAAGAAGTTGCTGTACTGGCCGAACTTCAGCCTCCTCATCACATGACGAGTCTTGGTGTCCTTGGACTCGTCGTCGTTGCGGACATCGCTGCTATCCTCCTATTGGAAAAAAAATAGTAGAGTGCAATAAGGACATGATTGAGATACTTTGATTATCGGGATTGATTATTTGCATAAATTAACCGATTGAGATCTCCTGATTATTCCCCAAATCTCAAACCAAATCGAATACTGATCCCAACAACGAACAGGGGTTCAAATATGAACAGGGGGATTAATCGTAATACAAGATCTAACAACAGAGGATTAGCTACTGTAAAAATATGAATAGTCGAGCCCTAATAACAGCGGGATCTGCCCGAGACCGGGGGGCCTCCTAGCCGGCGCCTACGGCGGATGCAGGGACAGGGACAGGGACGGGGCCTCCTCGGTGGCGGTCTTGGAGGCACCAATGGCCACCGCCCTGTTCTTCTCCATTGCCGACGTGGTTGGGGTTTTCTTGGGGGTTTGTAGAAGGTGATAGGACAGTGGAGACGGTTGATTGAGCGAGTGAGTGATGAGTGAGAGTTGGGAGGCATCTATTAAAGGAGAAGGAAAACGACGTTTCGTTGTACTACCATGCACCGCGTAACCGCTTACCCTACTGCACCGTGCACGGCCACACGTGTCCGCTACCGCCCAATGCCCCGCACACGCATACCGTGAGTCACGTTTTTTCCCTCATGTATAACTCTGGCGACTCAGTTGTACTCAGTTTTTCCCTCGAGTGTAACACTGGCAGTTTGGTTGTACTCAGTTTTGCCCTCCCGTACTAACACTGACATATGCAATATACTCAGTTTTACCTTCCAGTGGCTGGTCAACAGAGAGTCAACGAATAGATTTTAGCTAACTAATTGAGTTATTTTATGCACAACAAATTCAAAAAAAGTAAAACATAGTCGCATCTACCCAGGGAGTCTCATTATGTGACCTGCCACCATAAGAAATGTATATAAATCAAGTTTTAACCTAAATCACCACTTCTCAAATCACCTACTGACATGGGTATGCCCAATAGGCACTCGACTACAACCTACCTGGTGCGGCTTAACGGAAGGTCCACTCGACGAATTGCCAAGGTCCATGACGCCTATGATGGTTCGAGTGGTATGAAGCCCATATAGACACAGACTCCCAAACGCACAAGACAAGGAAGTATCAATACTAGAGTTCTAATCTAACTTGTAACCAACTCGTATTGGTACCTGAGACCTAGCCTCTCCACATATAAAGGGTAGGAGGGTCCAACAAGGAGGACACGCTACGCCACAATAGATCTAGACATCGCGCCTCACCCAATAGATTTAGACAACACCCGCCAGATCCAATCTGCGCATACACCGCCATCAGCGACATTGTAATCCTTCGGATCATCATCAATCAAGAACAGACAAGTAGGAGTAGGGTCCTCTACGAGGCCTGAACCTGGGTAAACCTTGCGTCCTTGTGTGCTTGTTTGCTAGCCGATCGAGACTTCCAACGCCCCCTCCTTCTCCAAAACCCAAGTGCATAACAATGGGCATTGATGAGTTAAACCCTTGTCAATTGGTGCCGTCTGTGGGAACTAGGAGCACTGATGTCGTGATCTCGACGGTCCCATCACCGATAATCTACGATTCATTGGATCCTGCAGAGCAGAACTGTTTTGGCTCCTTCATCGTCAACAATGGCCGAATCCCATCTGATTGATCCGTCAGCGTCAACATGCTTATCAACAAATCCGTCGGCACATCTGGTTTTCACCGCGGGCACATGGTTGAATCGCCATCATCGTTTTCTGTAGTCAATAAGCGACACATATTCATGAATCGCCAGGAGATCCAGGGCTACTTCACCGCATCAACTCGACGGGCTCACGACTTCAAGAAGCAAATCTCAAACCTGACGCGGCACGGACACGGGCAAATGCTGACTTGAAAAACATCGCGTGGGAACATACGTGATAGTTTTCACATGGCAAATCCAAAACCGCGACTCGCCACAACCTGTTTGACACATACCTAAAGCAAGATGGAAATTGGCCAAAGCAAACGTGCCATCAAAACTGCCCATGTACGGATCGGTTTGCGGTGGTCCTAATCTGATCATGGCTAGCTGTTGATCAGAAGAAAAAAAAGGACATCAATCAAAGCAAAAGCTGAATCCAAATTTGAACTCAAGGCCGCATTGTATGCTGGTCCAATGCGCGCGTGCGACTGCAGGAAGGAAAAAATAAAGGAATCAGATCCTAGATCAAGACCCAAGGCAAGTTTGTTATTTGCTGAAAAGAAGAAGGGGGCGTAGAGCGACCCATTGCATGTTGCATGCATGTGATCAAATAAATAAATGCTGCACGTGAAGACCAAACTGTGTATGTGCATAGATTTTGCGGCCGGAGCATTAATCGCGCAAACGCGCATGGATTTTACGACCGGAAGTGCAACCGGCGTATATCACCGAGACTCGCTAGTCATATTGACCCCCGTGACCCATCGACTACACTCAGGAGCCGCGTCGATATGTCCGCTGCACCAACTTTGCCATGCGACCCACTGCTTTCTTCGACTCGGGGGCTCCTTCGGCTGCGGCGACCCACTTCGGTCTTCAGTTACCATGACCTGCTGCAGTCTTCGACTCTAGCAACCCAATGTGATCTTCAGCTCCAGCGACTCGTGTGCTCGGCTATAGTGACCCTCCGTGTCCTTCGACTCCGACGACACTCTGGGGTCTTCAGATGAGGCGACCAGATGCGGTCTTCGACTGCTATGGCCCGTCACGGTCCTCGGATGCGGCAACTCGTCATCATCACGTGACTCCGATCCGCCGCATCGACTACGTCCGTAGTGTGACCCGCCGCTACGTCAACTAGATGACCGCTACACAACACTCGACCACCATGTTGACTACTCATCCGGTGTCGATCTCACGACCTGCTGCAGTCTTTGACTCCAGCGATTCGCTACGATCTTCAGCTTCAATGACTCAGGGGCTCCCTCCGCTTCGGCGACCCGCCACGGTCTTCGACTTCGATAACCCGCTGCGGTCTTCAGCTCAGGTGACTCGCGGGCTCCCTCGGCTCCCACGACCGTGAACCGCTACAATCTTCGACTCGCGTGACCCGCTGGTCGAATCGGCTTCCGTGACAACATCCACTACCGACATCATCTACGACGACCAGCTACGATCTTCGGTTGCAGCAAACTGCTGCCGCCATCGGCTTCAGCGATCCGCGTCCGCGTCGACTCCGGTCCAATGCATCGGCTCTCGAACGCCGCCTCAATTACATCGACCACATCAAATCTACACTCGGGGGCTCCGCCGACTCCGCCGTGAGGATGTTACCGCCTTCGGCTACGGTGACTCACTACGGTCTTCGACTCCGCGACCTGATGTGTCTTCGACTCCTTCACGCGACCTGCTGCCGCGTTGACTACGTCCGCGATTGTATCGACCTCGTCCACAGTGATAACCAACAAAGCTAAGTTACCCTCTACTTAGAGTTGATTATTTTTTAACTATTTATTTTAATTGCACTCGATACACTTGGGGGCTGCGCCCTCTTCGAGTAACCTAATGTGTCGTCGACTCCGCGCACTCGAGCACCTCATACGTGATAGCCCGAGTAGTTGATTCTGCCTGATCGTTGAATCCTTGAACTCCGAGTACCTCGGCAAGGTACTGAGACTAATGGTAATCAGGCTAACGAAAAGGCCTAGCATACAGTGCAAAAGTGTCGATTCGATTGGCACCAGAATTTTACTTCATAAGCCGATAGGCAAATATTCTTTACAGGATACAAGTACCTCACAATTCTTTGTATTTTCTGCAGCTTACAAGGATGTCGACTACGTCGAGCTATTTTATCGGGTCCTCCAACAGGAGTCGACAAAACAACTGGCTACACCATACACTCAAGACCCGAGTCGAATTCTTCCTCGGGTGGTTGCATCGCTTGATGCTACAAAGACATGGTGCTAACGACACACCCGACAGAAATGATTGTGTCGACTCCATCTGCATCGTCGACTCACCCGGATAATCACCGCATGATTCCGACTTCATTGTCAATTCGAGCTCCTTATGCGTGACACGTGGACTCGATGCACTTCCGGGTCAATGGATTCTCCTCACATTATTTTCAACTGCGTCTACAAGATACAAGTCTCGAGTCTCTGCCCGAGTCTACGACTCTGCCAGACACTCGGGGGCTACTCCAAACTGGAGCACTGGCCGCGCATATACAAGATCCTCGAGTGACACGCTCTAAATCCTCACTCGAATCCCCGATTCGACTAAGGACTCGGGGGCTACTCCCATAGGGAGCGCTGGTCGCGCACCCGAAGAAATTTGTGAGGATATCCAACCATTATGAAAACCCTTCATTCGAATCTACGATTCGATTATGGGCTTCGGGTTACTCCCATAGGGAGCGCCGAAAGCATATTCGGCTAAAACAAGCAAAACACGATAGCAGTCGCAAAGTACTTATAGTCCCCACTCGAGTCTACGACTCGAATAGGTACTCGGGGGCTATTCCCATAGGGAGCGCTGGCCGCGCACCCTATAATTATGTTTGCTTGTACATCGTATTGTGTGTTGATAACATCCACACTCGTATGCTATGGAGACTCCGCCTCATATTTTCCCTACAAAGAGATTACGTCTCCTGGGCCACCCGAATCATCTCCGCGATGACAAAAATTCGGATGCCGCGCTTATAGCGTGAAGATAAGACCTGAATAAGACCTGGCAACGCACCTGCTGCGCTCTACCAGAAATAATCTATACCTACATGTATGATGAATAAGCCTTGACGGACGCGCCGAGTGCTCCCATTTATACACTGGAATTCGACTCATGTAAGACCTCCGCGGCCTGAGTCGAATTACGCCAGCAATTTCCGAATTCGAGTCCGGGGACTCGAGTTTGATTAGGTAGCGTTGTTTTTTGCCCTAGAGCAATTAACTGGTCCCAATCCGTCGAGTGCACCAGGCACGTTTACCATCATCCTTATGAACTACTACAAATTCGACTGACTCGATGTACTTCCGGGTGAAGTGCTTCGCACTCGACACAATTATCGACTCCGACATCCTAATGCAAAGATCAAGACTTATGAGTCTCCATCCGAATCTACGATTCACATGGACACTCGGGGGCTCCTGACATGGGTATGCCCAATAGGCACTCGACTACAGCCTACCTGGTGCGGCTTGACGGAAGGTCCACTCGACGAATTGCCAAGGTCCATGACACCTATGACGGTTCGAGTGGTGTGAAGCCCATATGGACACAGACTCCCAAACGCACAATACAAGGAAGTCTCAATACTAGAGTTCTAATCTAACTTGTAACCAACTGGTATTGGTACCTGAGACCTAGCCTCCCCATATATAAAGGCTAAGAGGGTCCAACGAGAAGGACACACTACGCCACAATAGATCTAGACATCGCGACTCACCCAATAGATTTAGACAACACCCGCCAGATCCAATCTGCGCATACACCGACATCGGCAATATTGTAATCCTTCGGATCATCATCAATCAAGAGCAGACAAGCAGGAATAGGGTCCTCTATGCGGCCTGAACCTGGGTAAATCTTGTGTCCCTGTGTGCTTGTTTGCTAGCCGATCGAGATTTCCAGCGCTCCCTCCTTCTCCAAAACCCAAGCCCATAATAATGAGTATTGATGAGTTAAACCCTCGTCACCTACTATCTATGAAAGTTCATGGCTTTCTACTCAAGCCTCTTTCCAAAACAACCCTCCCTAAAACATAGTTTGTCTGAATGAGTCAATAATTGTCAAACTGATGTATATTTGAATTGCAAATAGTTTGATATATGCCAAGTTGTATTTTATTATATAAAAGACACATTTTCCATTTTTAAAATCTTTTTGTATTTTCTATTTAAATCTCTTTGTCAGTCTTGCCCTTGGTTTTTAAGTTCTACTCAGTTTTGCCCTTGGTTCTTAAGTGCTACTCAGTTTTCTCCTCTCTTTGTATCAGTTTCTCGCACATGTGCTCATCTTTGCTGCTACGCTCTGATTGGTCGAGATAGTTGTCACATGGATCGTGCCCACCAACCGTTGATCCTCTGTGATCTAGCGGACAGGATAACCCCATATCTGTCGGGAGGCACCCCTCTATCCATGCAAAATAACGAGTATGCTATCGGTACTTTAACTCCATAAACAAATGAACTTGAATATAATTTGAAGGGAACGTGTTCGAAGGTGTATAATTTGTGCATTACATTCCACTCTATGAAAATGATAATCTCTCAAGATTTTCTTAGCACAATATTATCACGTATTAAGTGCGATTTCAAAGAGTTCAAATATGTATAATTTTTGTATATGCATTACATTCCACTCGATGTAAATGGGGGGAGAAAATGATAATCTCTCAAAATTTTGCTAGCACTTCATTATCTCATTATTAAGTGCGATTTCACAGTGTTTAAAGGTTTAAAAATTTCATATACGCAAGTTTATGCATTATATTTCACTCTATAGAAATGATAAATGATCAGGATTTTATTAGCACAACATTACCATAACCTAAGTGCGATTTCAAAGAGTCTAAAGGTGTATAATTTTCATATATACCAGTTTATGCATTACATTTCACTATATGAAAATGATAATATCTCAAGATTTTCTTAGCACAACATTATCACGTATTAAGTGCGATTTCAAAAAGTTCAAAGGTGTATAATTGTTGTATACGCAAGTTTATGCATTATATTTTACTCTATGGAAATGGTAATCTCTCGAGTTTTTTTAGCACAACATTATCACATATTAAGTGTGATTTCAAAGAGTTCAAAGGTGTATAATTTTTTTATACACAAGTTTATGCATTATATTTCACTCCATGGAAATGATAATCTCTCAAGATTTTCTTAGCACAACATTTATTACGTATTAATTGTGATTTTAAAGAGTTCAAACGTGTATAAACTTCGTATATGCAAGTTTATGCATTACATTCCACTCTACGAAAATGGGGGAGACAATAATAATCTCTCAAAATTTTGTTAGCACATCATTATCACATATTAAGTGCGATTTAAAAGTGTTCAAAGGTTTATAATTTTCACATATGCAAGTTTGGGCATTACATTCCACTCTATAAAAATGATAATCTCTTAAGATTTTCTTAGCACGACATTATCACGTATTAAATGTGATTTCAAATAGTTCAAAGGTGTATATTTTTTGTATACGTAAGTTTATTCATTATATTTCACTCCATGAAAATGATAAATGATCAGAATTTTATTAGCATAATATTATCATGTCCTAAGTACGATTTAAAAGAGTTCAAAGGTATATAATTTTTGTGTAATTTTCATATATGCATTACATTTTACTATATGAAAATGAAGCAACGGCACGGGCCCGGGCGTGGGCGCAGGGCTGGCTCGGGGTCCCATCTTGCAACGCCAACCTGGATAAGTTGTGGGTCCGGCGCTCACGTGGATAAGCTGTGGGTCCGGCGCTCACGTGGATAAGTTGAGAGAGGTGTCCACTACGAGAATGGACTGAACATGGCCCCACTTGTCAGCATGTAACGGCAAGGGTACACTATAGAATCCGATAGAACGCGGCTCTACTCGTCAGCACGTAACATCGAAGGTCCACTACGGGACCTGACTGAACGCGGCCCCATTTGTCAGCACGTAATGGCAAGGCTAACGCAAGGCAAGTTTTAGACCATGTGAGAGTTTCGTACAAGGAGATGGACAAAAGTGAGAAAAAACTAAGCGGCTGGAGAAAACTGAGTACAACTAATGAATCGAGGACAGCAAAATAGAAATCCCATTAAAGAATATTTGGAGACTCAACCGTGACTCGAGTAGAGCCTCGTGGCTACTAACATGGTATGACATATCCGGTCTTCATTATTGGCATACCTGGTACAAACCCGAGACAAGACCCATAAGAAGACAAAGGTTCTGAAAACACCCAGAGCTCAGGAACCAGACATGACAATCAAAGCAAAGCCCAAGACATAGCTGACCTAGTTATAGAGTTATCTTTTATTGTGTAACCAACGCGGACTGGACTCTCAGACTCGGTCTCTCATATAAAAACCGAGAGGAGCCAAACGGGAGGGCACCTAGCAATCTATTCACAAGAATCTGTTGTAAACTAGATCGCATCTATCAACCCGGCGATAAAATCAGATAGGCAGAAAGTAAGTTTCCTCTAAAGGGTGAACGTGGATAAATATCGTTTTCTTATTTGCCAGGCTTTTCTAATATTTACGTGGCTATGTGTTAGGCCCTGCACGTTAGAAGGCAAAAAAAATCTTTTAGTTTCCGTCGTTGTGGACGTGGCTATGTGCTGGTTCCGTACGTTGGAAGTAAAAAAAAAATCTTTTAGTTTTCAATACTGGGTCGAGCATGTTGAAAGGCAAAAAAAAAGTCTTCTAGTTTTCGGTTAACGTGGGTATGTGCTGGTCTCCCGCATGTTGGAAGGCAATATTAGTTTTCGTCATTGTTGCTAGTCCCGCACGTTGAAAGGCAAAAAAAATTAGTACTCCATCTGTTTTAAAATAAATGACTTAGGTGTCTACATTAGGATATATCTAGTATTAAAATACGTCTAGATATATACGAATCTAGACAAATCTACATCACTTATTTTAGGACGAAGAAAGTATTTATTTTGGTCGTCACGGCAAACAAGAGGTCTCACCTTTTTTTTTAAAGAAACAAGAGGTCTCAATAATAAGAACACGAATCAAACATGTTGCTAGTTAGCCAGACATATCGGCAACCGGCCTCAGGTCCATCTCGGGTATAGACGTAAGGAGTTCTCGAAGTAGAGTCAGCTAATATAGGTCAGAGGAAATAACATTTTTTCAATAGACCATATCGTCACGGTCACGGTACAGTCATAATTCTCGCAGCACGGTCATAATTCTTGCTATTCTCGCGAGGACAAGTGATATAGGGTCGTCCACTTAGAATCTCTAAGAGCATCTCCAGCAGACGCGCTATATCATCCGCACGCTAAAAAAACCGCCAATATACAACGCGCGGAGCGAAAAAAAACCCCTCCAGCAGACGTTGTAAACCGCGCGGCGTTGTAAAATATTTTGAGGGCGGGTTGCTCTGCGCTATCCTGAGCGCTAACTTTGGGCTCCGGCTGCAGCGCGCTCTATCGCTCCGCTCGCTCGCGAAGAAAACCCACGCTGAAAAATTCTCCTCTTCTCAGCGCCAAATCCTCCCTCCACGCGGCCGCCGGCGAATTTCCGGTGATGGACACGCCCTCCGGCACCCCTCCGACGCCTCCCTACTCCATTCCACATACCACGCTGCCGCCGCCTCAAACCCTATGGTTGCCCCAAACCCTAGCGATGCTGCCGATGCCGGCAGCGGCGCTGCCCGAGCCCTCTTCGTCTCTCCGCGCCCGACGGTGCACACTAGCGTCGCCACCGCCACCACGCAGGAGGCCACCGCGTAGGCCGCCGGCAAGGCGCGGCCGACGGCGAAGAGGAAGGCGCCCGTCGACCGCGGCGGTTGCCGACAAGCTGGCGCAGAAGAAGGCGAAGAAGTCCGCAGCTAGGCGCGTGCAATAGCCTCCGCCGCCGGCTCCAAGGAGCAATCCACCACCGCCGCCATCCGCCGACCAAACCAGCGCGCACATGGTGTTCAATGAAATGCCGGAGAGCCACTGTTCAAAAAATCGTCCGATATGCCGATTTATCGCTTATCACTGGCTGACCGATAAGCCGATTAATTAATTTATCGCCCGATAAATCGGCCGATACACCCAAAAATCACTAATTTTAGGTTGTCCGAGAAGTTAACGATAAACAATATCCTTAACATTGCGGAGAGGTAAAAAACATTTCTTGCAATGTAGAGTCAATGAATTTTAGTTTTAGATGCATACAATGCCGGATAGCCATGAGTTTTATTCAATGTTGAGTCGATGACGATGCTTTCATGGATGCAATGAATGTTGGTTCTTCATTCGTCCATGAAAATATTGTTGAAGAGGAAGAATATGAGGATGTCGACGAGGAAGGAGAGGGGTTGATTGAACCGCGCCTTACCGGTCGGTCGGCAAAGTACAGCATAGCGGAGGACAAGTTGCTTTGCAAGACATGGTTGACAATTGGAATGGATCCAACAACCGGCTCCGACCAAACTAGAGATACTTATTGGATGAGGATGAAGGAGTACTTCGACGCCAACAACACAAGTGGGAATGAGCGGAGCATGCATTCTCTTCGGTCCCGTTGGTCGGGCATCAACACCGATTGTCAAAAGTGGGTGGGCATTCAATCCACTGTTGATGTCATTAACCCAAGTGGCACAAATGATATCGATAGGGTAAGAAATTCTACTACTTTATTGATCATCTTTATGCACGGTTGTTATTCTATATGGCTCATCTATTTTCTTTTGTTGGCTTTGTAGGAAGGCATGGATCAAGGCTTGAGATGTGGGCAAAAAGAACAAGAAAGGCAACCGGGTTCTTGGCAAGCCATTCATCATGCATCTTGCTTTGAAGTGTTAGGGAATGAAGAAAAGTGGAAGACCCATGGAAAATTGGATGCGGCAACCATGGCCGCCAATACAACCGGTGATGCAACAATCATCGATGATGATGGCTCAAGTGATGATGGCAAGAAGAGAAGCTCCACTCCTCACTCGTTTACCAACACAAGGAGGAATATGCTTGGTAGGAAGGTCGCTAAAGAGTTGAAGGGAAAGAAGGCCGGAGATGATGATATAGCGATTGTTATGGATAGGATTGCAAAAGCAAGGTTGCAATCAAATGAAGATAAGAAGGTGGCAAGAAGCTTGGAGAAAGAGGCTATGGAGGCTCGGAGAGCCGCTTTGGAGGAGAGGCTTGCCGCCAATGAGGAGAGGAAGTTGGCATTGGAGAAGAAGAAGCTCGCCAATGAGGAGCACCTAAGCCTAGTGGAGGACGAGAGGAAGCTCTTCTTGATGGACACTTCCAACTTGGATGAGAGGCAAAAGGAGTACATCAACCTTGCTCGCGATGAAGCATTGGCAAAAAAAGAATGTTGGTGGCCAACATGAGCACACCCACGACCGGCATGTTTGGAGGAGGAATGTTTGGAGGAGGTATGGCCATGTTTGGAGGAGGCATGGGAGGCATGGGGGCATGGCCGGCATGGGGGGCATGGGAGACATGGGAGGCATGGCCGGCATGGGAGGAGTCTTCGGAGGTACCATGGGAGCACCGGGGAGTGGTGTCTATGGAGCCATGGGAGCACCACTGGGAGGATTCGTGGCCTCTATGGATCCTTCTATTCCTACATCAAGCCAAGGTGCCAATGTAGAAGAAGCAAAAGATGAGGAGGAAGTGTGAGATTCTTTCTTGCATTTGTCATATGCAAATGCAATGTTGCACTTTGTGTCCATTTAATATGTTGTGCGTGTTTGTTGAACTATATGGTGATATTTGAACTATGGTAGATCTTTTGGTTCATGATTTATTTGAATATTTGACCTTGTTGAATGCATAGTGATGTGTGAATGTTGTTTCCAGCGCTGCTGTAGTTTGCAGCGCCTGGTGGAGGACCTATTTTTGCGGTCGTACTCGCGCTGCGGTTAAGCGCCTCCAATGGAGGAAAACATTGCGTGCTGCGTTCTAAAATTATAAAGTGCCGACGCAGCGACGTTTACAGCGTCAAAATATAGCGCGCCTACTGGAGATGCTCTAAGGGACGCAGTATGAAGCGCCTACGCTAAAAAACTGGCGGTTTAACACGCAGGACGAAGAAAAGGTCTGTAAAGTACAGCGCGCCCCCCAAAATCTTCACAGCGTCGGGCAATGAAGCTATCTCTCGCTGCCTAAAATCTAGTCGACCCAAGATTTAGCGCGCGCTCACCATTCTCCTTCTTCCTTGGCTCCTGGAGCTCCACGGCTCGCGCCTAGCCGTCTGCCGCCTGGTCATCGGCCGCGCGCGCCTGGCCGTAGGCCTCCCGCGTCGGGAGCTCTGCCACCCGCGCCAGGTCCTCGACCGCCTAGAGCTCCACCTAGCCCGCGCCTGGAGTGGAGCCGCAGCAAGAGCCCGACGTCGTGGTGGCAATGTAGTGGTAGGAATTGATGACCCACAAGTATAGGCAGTATTTTCGAGGGAAGTGAAACCCAATTTATTGATTCGACACAAGAGGAGTCAAAGAATATTTATAGGCCTTAACAACTGAGTTGTCAATTCAGTTGCACCTGGAAACTATCTTGCTCACAGCAGTTTATCAGTAGCAACAATTTTGTAGTAGGAATAGCAAAGTAGCAGCAGTAGTAAAGTAAAGATAGTAGTAACAATAGAATTCGAGTGCGGTAGGCATAGAGATGGATGGACGGGTGTTGCATGGACAAGACAATTCACATAGTAATCAGAACATAGGGCAATTGCAGATAAATAAGATAAAGCACCCAAGTAGTAGATAATCCTAGGCATGTGTTCCATATATAGTCATACGTGCTTGCAATGAGAACTTGCACAACATCTTTTGTCCTGCCAGCCCGTTTGCAACGGGGCCTCAAGGGAACTACTAGCAATTAAGGTGCTCCTTTTAATAGAGCACCGGAGCAAAGCATTAACACTCCGTGAACACATGTGATCCTCACATCAAAGCCATTCCCTCCGGTTATTCTGATTTCTGTCACTTCGGGCCAATTGGTTCCGGACAACAACATGTGTATACAACTTGCGGATAAGACCATAAACAATCTATCATAATGAATCAATAACATGTTCAGATCTAAAATCATGGCACTTGGGCCCTAGTGACAAGCATTAAGCACAACAAGTCGTAACAAAGTTATAAAGCACTAATAAAAGATACTAGGCACCATGCCCTAACAATCTGATGTCATTATATGAACGATCTCATCCAATCCCTACCATATCCCCATAGCCTACAACTGGAGATTACTCACTCATAGATGGGGGAAACATGGACGTTCGATGGAGAAGCGATGGTGATGATGATGGCGATGATCTCCTCCAATTCCCTGTCCCGGCAGGGTGCCAGAACGGAGTTTCTGGTGCTGTTTCGTGGAATCTGGTGGTGGCGGCGGAGCGGAACTCCTTCTGGAAAAACGTTGACCCCCCCTGAGTTTTTAGGTCAGAAGACAACTTATAGCCAAAGAGGGAGACCGAGAGGGTGCCTGGGGCGGCCAGACCACCCCCTGGCGTGGCCAGGCCCAACCCGCGCGGCCAGATGGTGTGGCTGGGCTCCAGCCCCACTCCGTCTCATATTCTGGCTTCGAGAGTCTTCTGGTGAAATATGATTTTTGTCTTTTGTCCCGTTCAATTCCGAGGATATTTATTTTCTGACTTTACTGGAATCAAAAACAGCAAAAAATAGGCAGCTGGCACTGTGGCTCTTGTTAATAGGTTAGTCCAAAAAATCATATGAAAAATACTCTAAAGTGTGGACAAAACACAAGAAAGCAGATAAAACCAAGCATAGAACAACAAAAATTATAATATATCAGGAATCGATGGCAGCGAGGGTCTAGTGGAGAGGGAGTGCATCGGTGGAGACAGTGGTCCAAGCGCGTGACAGCGACACGTCCATGTTAAAGGCGCGTGACAGCGACACGTCCATGTTAAGCGTCTCAGTGGCCATGTAGTTGTAGGAATCGGTTTTGCTAGCGTTAATGGTACTGTTACCGTGATCAGTCTATTTATTTTTGGTCTTGTTTGACCTTGTTTTGATGCACATATTAAAAAAAGATGTCTCGCCGCTGTATTTTAGCGTTGCTTTGTGCGCGCTATATTTTTGTGCTTCCGGTGAAGCTGGTGTGTGTCGCGCGCGTTAAAGGTGGATCCAGCGCGCTTGCAAAGAGTTTTTATATTGCCAGCATTTAGGACCTCCGTTGGAGATGCTTTTATCAGCGTGGTCAATAATATTTATGCTAGCAGTTCTATGCATAGAAGTTTGTTTTATTTTGTTTTGCTGCTTATTTGATTAATTTGGTTTGTAAAACTTGTGTCGTTTTCGTTATATAAATGGAAGGGAGAGCCCGTTTAGTAACACAGGAGGATTTTTTTTCTTGAACATAAACACAGGACGACTTGGCTCCCCGCATACAGTATGACCGCGCGTAAACCTCGTCATGCATGCAGCCGTCCCGGCACGATGGAGTAGGTGGTTTTTTCTTTTTACAATCAATACCATGTTATTTTTATAGTAAGAAATAGTATATGGTACAGATACGAGTAACTTCATCGATTACAAAATAAAGTCTAAAAAAAGCAATATTTGAGATCTTTAATCTCTTTTTTCTTTTAAGACGTAATTATTAGAGTTGTGTTTGGGTTGAATTAGGACTCTAGTCTAAATCGGTTTAGCCGGCTCCTCCTCTCTTCTATATATTCTTTGTACTATTATTGTTTAAATCAATACAAATTATTATTATTCTAAAATATCATGGTATCAGATGTCTAGGTTTTTCTGCACCTAGATAGCTCCGCCAACTCCACCGTCGTCGATGGCGCGTTCACTCTGGACGTCGGCCGAAGCCCGCGCCGCCGGCGCACCTCTATCTTCCTCCTCCGCCTCTACTCTCCACCAAATTGCTCCAGCGTCGGCCCCTCCAGCGCCGACCGACTCCACCAGCACCGACACCTCCCTCCGTCGCGGCCCCTCGCCAACCTGGCAGCCGCAATACGATCCATGGACGGGTCTCGTTCAGGCATGGCATATGCCTTGGTCGGCTCCTTCTCCCTATGACGCCCCACCGGCCTACACCGGGACATGGAATCCCGGTCTTCGTCCATCCATAGGCTCGCCAGGGTCTCTTGGACCTCGACCTCTGCAGCAGGTCTACATCGCCCAAGCTCCACCGAAGGCCTACATGGCGCCCCACGCGCCACAATACTACATGCCACCCTCGACGCCAATGAACTACATGTACGGGGCTCCTCCGGCACTACCGTACATGCCTACGCCATCGCCATCAACCGCTCCACCAAGCTAGGACCAATCCGCCTTGATCGCTGCCACGAACAATTTCACGCTCAACAACCACGAAGGTATGGATTAGATTTTCGATTCTGGTGCATCTTCGCACATGTCTTCAAATATGGATTTTCTATCAGCTTGTTCTTCTTTCCCTTTTTCCTCTATAACTATTGGTGATAGTTCTTCAATTCCTATATTTTGTGCCGGTCAATCATACATCACTAATCCCTACACAAATTTTCTTCTCCGCAATGTTCTTGTTGCTCCAACTTTAATCAAAAATCTCATCTTTGTTCATCACTTTACTATCGACAATGTTTCTTTAGAGTTTGACCCGTTCGGCTTATCTATGAAAGATCTGAAAACGGCAGAGGTCTTCGCTCGCTACAATAGCTCGGGCGATCTCTATCCTCTACATGGCGCACCATCTTCCACACCTCAAGCCATGCACACCTCTGTCGACCTTTGGCACCATCGGCTCGGCCACCCCAATAAAAATACTATGTCATCTTTGCTTCAAGAATTTAGTCTCCCTATTGATAGTTCTAGTTCTTCTCATGATCCCTCTATTTGTAATGCCTGTCAATGCGGCAAACATGTTAGATTACCTTTCGGCATATCAACTACCTATAGTACTTTTCTGTTTGAGTTATTGCATTGTGATCTATGGATCTCTCCGCTTCCTAGTGTTTATGGTTTCAAATACTATCATGTTATTCTTGACGACTATTCTCACTACATATGGACCTTTCCTATTCGCGCCAGATCTGATGTGCACTCAATTTTCCTAAATTTTCGGCGATATGTTCTTACACACTTCGGTATTTCCATAAGTTTTATCCAATGTGACAATGGTCGAGAGTTTGACAATACCCAAAACAGATCTTTCTTTCTCTCTCAAGGCATTCTCTTATGTTTTTTTGTCCATACACTTCTCAAAACGGTAAAGCCAAACGATTCTTATGATCAATCAATTACATACTCCATACTTTAGTCATCCAAGCCTCTCTCCCTCTCAGTTTTGGGTTGAAGCCCTTCGCACGGCAACATATCTCCTCAACATCTGACCAACCAAAACGTGTCCACTATATACTCCCTTTTAGTCTCTCTTCCTACATCATCCCGACTATTCCGAATTGCGTATTTTTGGTTGTCTTTGTTTCCCTAACACCGCCTCCACCGCCCCTAACAAACTTTCTCCTCGCTCATTATCATGCATTTATCTCGAACCCTCCGACGATCACAAAGGCTCTCGATGTTTCGACCCCTCTTCTGAACGTGTTCTTGTCTCACGTCATGTCATCTTCGACGAAAATAATTTTCCATGCTCCATCGTCCAGTCGTCTACGCCTACTTCTTCCCTGCCTACCAACATACGATCACTCTGTGCTCCCTTATCTCCACCTTCGTGCCCGCAGTCACCTCTGCCGCGGCAGCCAACCAGCCTGCCGAGGCTCCGCGGCAGCCTGCCGAGGCCCCGCCGCAGCCTGCCGCACCACTTTCTCCTGCCGCGGTAGGATCCCCTGCCGGGTCCTCGCCCACCACCACCACGCCCTTTGTAGGAACAGACACACCTACCCCGTCTCCTGCTAGTGCCGCTAGTACTTGATACATTGCAAATGTATCTATAATTTTTGATGTTCCATGCTTGGTTTTATCCACTTTCTTGTGTTTTTTCCACACTTTGGAGTACTTTTCATATGATTTCTTGGACTAACCTATTAACAAGAGCCACAGTGTCAGCTGCCTATTTTCTGCTGTTTTTTGTTCCAGGAAAGTCAGAAAATAAATATTCTTGGACTAGGGATCCATGTAGTAGCTAGATGGCTGGTTCTCCTCCTTTTTGCTTTCATGTTTAGATCTTGTGAGATCCGTTCATGATCAAGATCATCTATTTGTAATTCTACATGTTGTGTTTGCGGGGATCCGATGAATATTGAGATGCTATTTCAGATTGATTATTGATTCTATCATGTCTTTGTTATTTGTAATCTTGCATGCTTTCCGTTGTTAGTAGCTATCTTGGCCAAGTAGATTCTAGCAACTCCAAGAGTTAGTATTTATACTTGATAGTGGGTTCATGCCTCTGGTAATCTAGAGAAGTGACAGAAATCTCTAAGGTACTAGATGTGTTGTCGCTACAAGGGAGAAAACAACAATCCTTTGTTCATAAAACAATCGTATTGTTTACTTTACACGCAATTCGTAAAACAATAATCTGTTGCTTGCAACTTAATACTGGAGGGGGTTCGGATGATAACCTGAAGGTGGATTATTAGTCATAGATGCAGTTGGATGGCGGTCTATGTATAATGTTGTAATGCCCAATCGAATATCAAAGGAGTCAAGATGATTAGTATATGCATGTATTGCTTTCTCGATGTTTGTCAATTGCCCCGCTGTAATTTGTTCACCCAGCATGTTATATATCTTAAGGAGAGCCACCTCTAGTGAACTATGGATCCCGGTCTTTTCTTTTACATACAATCTATAAACTGTTTACTGCTTTGTGTTTACTTTCTGCAAACTATTACTTCCTTCCGTTTGATATGTTTAATCCTTTGTTTTCAGCAAAACACGGTGAGATTGACAACCTCATCGCAAGTTGGGGATAGAGTTCTATGGTTGTGTTGTGCAGGTCTCCACGTTGCTACTAGCACCGGTAGTACGCCCTGCCAAGGCTCAGCTAGCAACACATTTGGGGTGTTTCCTTGCTCCTACTGGTTCGATTAAACCTTGGTTTCATAACTGAGGAAAACTTGCTGCCATGCTCATCATACCTTCCTCTTGGGGTTCCCCAACGAGCTTGTTTATACACGAGTCATCAGTACTCCGAATAACTCTCCCACTCCATAACTTCCTCCTCACACCGTTCCCGTAACTATTCCTGCTAACGATCATGTCATGTGTACTCGTGGTAAAAAGAGCTTTCACATTCTCCGTCGTTTTCTTAACCTCAATGCCACCCTAAATATTTTTCCAATTCCTACCTCCTACAAACGAGCTCTTCTAGATCCTCTTTGGCATTCTGCCATGCGTGATGAGTTCGATGCCCTCCTTCAAAATAATACATGGAATCTTGTTCCTAAACCTCCCGACACCAACGTGGTTTCAGACAAGTGTTTTTTTTGCCACAAATATAATTCCAATGGGTCTCTCGCATGGTACAAGGCCCGTTGGGTATGTCGGGTTTTTTCTCAACAGCAAGGGATTGGCTTTGATGAAACCTTTTCTCTGGTTGTTAAACCAAGCACTATTCGCATTATTCTCGGTCTTACTTTATCTTCCTCATGGTCAATTCATCAACTTGATGTTAACAATGCTTTTCTCCATGGCACTCTCAATGAGATCGTCTATTGTCAACAACCCTTTGGCTTTGTAGATTCTTCCCGTCCTGACTTTGTGTGTCATCTCCAAAAGTCTCTCTACGGTCTCAAACAAGCACCATGTCCGTGGTTTCAACACTTCGCCACCTTTGTTCAGACTATTGGTTTCATTCCATCTAAATCTGATTTCTCTCTCTTTATTTTCGCACTTCTACTAAAAACGCCTATCTGCTTCTCTATGTTAATAATATAGTTCTAACCGCCTCCTCCGACTCCTTTCTTAGCTACATTATCACCCTTCTTAATCAGGAATTTTCTATGACTGATTTAGGACCACTTCATCATTTTCTCGGTGTTACTGCTTCTCGAAATTCATCCACTCTCTTTCTTTCTCAACGCCAATATATTCTCGATCTCCTATCCCGTGCTGGCATGATTGACTGTCAGCCCAGTCGTACCCCTACTGATATTGGCGCCAAACTGTCGGCGGATGGTGATCCCGTTCCCGATCCTATACTCTATCGTAGTCTCACAAGGGCACTACAATATGCTACTCTTACTCGTCCTGATATTTCTTACTCTGTTCAGCAAGTTTGCTTGTATATGCATGATCCTCGTGTTCCCCACCTTTCGTAGGTCAAACGAATTCTTCGATATCTCAAAGTCACTCTCGACCATCGACTTCTTCTAAATAATTCTTCTCCTACAAGATTGACAGTTTATTCTGATGCAGACTGGGCAGGTTGTCCAGATATTCGACGATCCACATCCGTTTTTATGTTTATTTGCGTGATAATCTTGTTTATTGGTCTTCGAAAAGACATGTTACAGTTTTCAGATCCTCGGCGGAAGCAAAATACCGGGCGGTTGCTCATGTAGTGGCCGAAGCAGTCTGGATACGTTAGCTTCTAGCTGAGTGATACATTGCAAATGTATCTATAATTTTTGATGTTCCATGCTTGGTTTTATCCACTTTCTTGTGTTTTGTTCCAACTTTGGAGTACTTCTCATATGATTTCTTGGACTAACCTATTAGCAAGAGCCACAGTGCCAGTTGTCTGTTTTCTGCTGTTTTTGGTTCCAGGAAAGTCAAAAAATCAATATTCTCGGAATTGGACGGGACAAAAGTCAAAGTGCCTATTTTTCTGGATGTCATCAAGTGCCAGAATACGAGACGGAGAGAGGCCAGAGGGCGGCCACACCACCTGGGGCCAGGCCTGGCCCGCGCCAGGGGGTGGTGTGGCCAGCCCAGGCACCCCCTCGGCCTGCCCTTCCGACTATAAGATGCCCTCGGGATGTAAACCCTAAGGACCTGATCAAAAATCCACGAAAGAGTCTGTAGCCGTCGTCATCTCCATCCCTAGATCGGGAGGGATCTGAAGCTCTTCCCGGCACCCTGCCGGAGAGGGAAATTTACCCTGGAGGTCTTCTTCATCACCATGCAAGCCTTCGGTGTGATGCGTGAGTAGTTCATCCTTGGACTACGGATCCATGTAGTAGCTAGATGGCTGGTTCTCCTCCTTTGTGCTTTCATGTTTAGATCTTGTGAGTTCTGTTCATGATCAAGATCATCTATTTGTAATCATACATGTTGTGTTTGCGGGGATCCGATGGATATTGAGATGCTATTTCAGATTGATTATTGATTCTATCATGTCTTTGTTATTTGAGATCTTGCATGCTTTCCGTTGTTAGTATCTATCTTGGCCAAGTAGATGCTAGCAACTCCAAGAGTTAGTATTTATGCTCGATAGCGGGTTCATGCCTCTGCTAATCCGGGGAAGTGACAGAAATCTCTAAGGTACTAGATGTGTTGTTGCTACTAGGAAGAAAACAACAATCCTTTGTTCATAGAACAATCGTATTGTTTACTTTACACGCAGTTCGTAAAGCAATAATCTGTTGCTTGCAACTTAATACTGGAGGGGGTTCGGATGATAACCTAAAGGTGGATTATTAGTCATAGATGCGGTTGGATGGCGGTCTATGTATTATGTTGTAATGCCCAATCAAGTCTCAAAGGAGTCAAGATGATTAATATATGCATGTATTGCTTTCTCGGTGTTTATCAATTGCCCCGCTGTAATTTTTCACCCAGCATGTTATCTATCTTAAGGAGAGCCACCTCTAGTGAACTATGGATTTTTTGTTTACATACAATCTATACATTGTTTACTGCTTTGTGTTTACTTTCTGCAAACTTTTACTTCTTTCCATTCAATACGTTTAATCCTTTGTTTTCCGCAAAACACGGTGAGATTGACAAACTCATCGCAAGTTGGGGACAAAGTTCTGTGGTTGTGTTGTGCAGGTCTCCACGTTGCTACTAGCACCGGTAGTGCGCCATGCCAAAGCTCAGCTAGTAACACCTTTGAGGTGTTTCCTTGCTCCTACTGGTTCAATCACACCTTGGTTTCATAACTAAGGAAAACTTGATGCTGTGCTCATCATACCTTCCTCTTGGGGTTCCCAACGAGCTCTACATCAACACTGCACCAGTGGGCGCCGTGCATTGAGCCATCACTGAGCTACATCGACCAAATTGAGCGTGCTATTATTTTCTATTGTGACAATATATCTGCAGTCTGCATGGCCTCTAATCCGGTCTAGCATCGTCGCACCAAACATATAGAGATTGATATTTATTTTGTTTGAGAGAAGGTGGCTCTCAGCGAGGTTCGAGTTCTTCATGTTCCGACCAGCGCACAATTTGCAGATATCTTCACCAAGGATCTCTCCACTGCAACATTTACAAATATTTGATCCAGTCTCAACATCGTGGCGCCCGAGGTTAACACTGCGGGGTATTAGAGTTGTGTTTGAGTTGAATTAGGACTCTAGCCTAAGTTGTTTAGGCGGCTCCTCCTCTCTCCTATATAATCTTTATAATATTGTTCAAATCAATACAAGTTATTATTATCCCAAAATATCAGTAATCTTGCACTTTTCTAAACGCAGCCGAACACTGACATATATCAAACCCTAACCTGTACGAAATAGTATCGATGAAGGTTCTCCCATAATTTTTTGAGCCGCAATGCCAAAACTACGTGCACGCGCGCAACCATTAGTATAATCAATTAACATCGAAAAGAGATCCAACACAAGTATTTTAGGGAAAATTAATCGACCAGTCTAATCGACGTCACTGACGAACCGAGTGTACGGATCATCATTGTCGAGGACGTGCCAGCCGGGACAAATATTGCGAGGATAATCCTCCTCGCAACCATCATGAGAAAAAGTCCAAATCGATTAGGTGAAGAAAGATCTAAAAGACTGTACCTATGGAATCAGCACCACCACTAACGCCAGGAAAGAGATCTCGTCGTTGAACAAAACGCCGAAGATCATTTATTGTAGACGACGATATTTGAATTAATATAGAGATCAAGAAGATGATAACCAAAACACTAATCTAATTTAAAATACTAATTTTATTAAAAACTCCACAAATAGATCGGGTTTCCACTCCTCCCCCGACACTGGAGATGTTGTGGCTAGGTTAAGTAGAGAGTCGGCGGCTGAGAGGACCGGATATTAGTAGGTAGCTTTTCTAATTTGTGAGATCCGGTAGAAAATCAAGTTGGAGATTTTGAGGGTGTAGAAGAATAGTCGTCCGTCGGCCGTCGCAAGAAAAGAAAAAAGGAAGAATAGTCAGAGCGTCGCGGCAAACGCATGCCACGGAGGCGGTGAGGTGGCAAGAGACCACCGAAGGGCCCGCGGCGACGTAGCCATTTTGACAAGCTGTTGACCATCGACGGGCGCGCCCAGGCGGTTGCCGGTTGGAGCAACGCGTGCGGCGCAGCCGGTGACGTGTTCCGAGGTCGCGCTGGTTCCCGAGGCATGCAGGCTGCCCGACCAGAGAGCCGAAAAGCCGTCGCGCGAGACGAAACGGCAAATATCACACCACCGCGACGGAGAGAAAACGAGACGTGGCGCGCGGCGACCACGCGTGTCGAGCTCGCCACGGACACACGTACGCGCGTGCGGGAGCGGCGGCATGCATCGCAGTCGCAGCGACCACGGCGTCCGGCGCCGGCAGCCAGAGGGCGGCCTTTCCCTTCTCGGTGCGTACGTACGTCGATGGGCGCGCCGTCTGACGTCGTCGTTCGCCAGGGCATGGGCGATCCGATGAGCGGGTCTACCTAGCCAGCCACGTACCTAGCGCAAGTTGGTGCAAGTTGCACGACCAGTGCGCGTGCGGGCGGTGCAGCTACAGTGCTACGTACCGGCACGCCAACTGCTGCCGAAGCGAGTGCTGATATTTGTGGTCGAGATCTGGATCCTGGGTTGAATGGTCGATCGATTGATTGGGTCATTTTTATTGTTAATGGAATAATGTATGTTCTGAACGGTACCATATGCACGCACCGAGATTCAGGGAATCACCTGTTCCCTGCCGAAAAGCAGGACCCGTCTTTGCCCTTGCTCATAAGCAAGTTTCGTACAGCTGCTAAGCTTAGTCCGATAAGTTACATTACAAGCATAGATTTTTCATGTCATTTTTTTTATTTCATAAAAGTAGGTCAAATCTCATGGACCGGCGAATAACGCACCTAATCTTGCTAAAGTGTATATTGTAAAAGAGAGGGATTATTATCAAATCTGATGCACGTTACATGCCCGATCGTCAGTAAGAAAAGCAAATTAACAATGAAAGTATACTCGCAAAAAGAAGATATACAGCTAAGTGTGAGCACCATTGATACAGGAGAGGGGATCTAAGAAGGGAAGCAGGAATTGGTGATGAAGGACTAGATCTAAGGCATGGTTTCGATTATACGGATGTTCCACCCAACCTCCCACACATCTATCAAATTATAGTTGACCGAGAATTATGGGCGTGATCCAATTCCTATCCTAATCTTCCGTTCCAAGCCAAATGTAGCAGATATCCTGGCCGGTCGAGCTCGCGGGCCATCATTGGCGGACCCATGGCCTTCAGTAATACTTCCTTCTGACGAAGTATTGCTGAAAATCCCCGCCTCTTTAGAAACAGCTTGCCCCAAGCCGGAGCACGAGAAACTTCTGCTTCGGTGAATCCAAGTCTTTCCAATTGGCCATTTTAGGAGAAGAATCACTCCGACCCACCAACACTTGAAACATCGAATCATGATCCCGCTAGAGAAGACTTTGTTGCAACACTTTAACAGGAACTGAAGTTCAGCATCAGGAAGAGGTAAATATGATTGTACCAAACGAGGAGGCGCCACAGACTGCTTCACCTGAGAAATATGAAATACATGATGAATTCGACTTGAGTTTGGTAGTTCCAATTCATAAACCACGGTTCCAACTTTTTTACAATGATATATGGACCAAAGTACTTGAAGGCCAACTTATGAGATGCACGACAAACAACACGCATAAGGTTGCAGCTCTGAGAAAACTTCATCACCCACTAAAAATTGATGTTCACTACACTGTTTGTCAGCTTGATGTTTCATGCGCTGCTCGATGATGAGTCCCCTTTTTTAAGCATATTTATATAATCTTTTTGCATAATTAGAGTTTAGGATTTTAGTATTTTATGGCGCTGGCACACACCTTTTACTCCTGTTTCAATAGGATCCCGAATTATTAAATCTTTTGTGAATATGTCAATTATTAAATGGTCAGGGCTACGCCGAGAGCTAGGCCGTCGGCGTAGCTCCAGGCCTGGGAGCTCTACGGCGTGTACGCGTGGCACGCTACGCCGAGGGGGATGCCGTCGGCGTAGCTCCGCGGCTGGGCGCCCCAGAGCGAGCACGTGTCACGATACGCCGAGGGGGATGCCGTCGGCATAGCGGCGCGCCGTTACGGCGGCTGGGCTCTCCGCCGACGGCTAGTACGCCGACGGCGCCGTCGGCGTACGCTACACCGACGATTTTCCGTCTATGCCGAGGGCCGTGTCGTCTCCGCCGAGGAGCAGTGTCGCCGAGGAGCTACGCCGAGGGCTGCCGTCGGCGTAGCCTACGCCGACGGTTTAGCTGGCTACGCCGACGGCTATCTGCCCTCGGCATAGCGTCCGATTCCTGTAGTGTTTTTGCATAATTAGAGTTTAGATTTTAGTATTTTATGGCGCTCGCACACACCTTTTACTCCTGTTTCAATAGGATCTCGAATTATTAAATCTTTTGTGAATATATCAATTGAGATGTCATGTTATATAATAATATAATATTATTAAGTGATAAATGTTATTTAAATGATTTTTCACACGCCTGGGAGAAGAGAGGATGTAAGGAAAAGCTAATGCAAGCTGAACGACCTGCGGTGCGGGTGGATCTTGCCCATACTGCCCGCCTGTACTTCTTGCCAGGACGTCCGCCTCGTCAAATACTCACCACGCGAAGACGGATTTGAGATCCCACATACACAGACACCTCCAGCCAGGAAACACCACAGCAGGAAGGGATCTGGAAAAGGAACTTGGAGAAGAGCAAATCCTTACTGCTACAGGGATCATTGTAGGACAACGCATCACCCCTCTCATCATCAGCCGCCGCATCACCATCATCCCCTCTATCATTCATTTAGATCTTGTTTTAATTCTAAATACAATTATGGCTTTGCACTTGATTTTACCTTTGTACTTTCAATCCATCCATATGAATATGATGATGTTATTGATTGCCTCCATGTGTGAGTAGTTCCTTTTGTTCTTGGAGAGATGGAGAAACCCTAGCATTATTATGAAATGAAATAAAGATGATTTATAACTTTAGTCTTTGATCTTTAATTAATTTATGATATTGTGTTAGATGTCTCTCTCTACATGGTATGTGAAGTTGACCACATAACATTGGCCTTCGGGACTAAAAAGAGAGAACTACCCTTTGGACGTGTATGGGAGTATGTTCGGTGGTACTTTGTGACCACAAGCATCGGCTTATAACCTATACAGTTAAAGGGAGTAAAAGAGAGATTCACTAAGCTTATAACGATATCCATGGGAACCCTTAATTGTGGTGGTATGTAGAAATGATGTGCTCACAAGCATTGCAATGATTATTTAGAGGTGACCTCACCACATGACTCGTATAAGTGTCTTGCTCATGAGACTCGTTGTGAACATCTTATTATGAAACTCTCTCCACACAAATCATGACGAAAGATATAGTTTATAATAATTATAAGTAATTCTTATATGCTAGTGGTGCATCCTACATTCCAGAAAACATTTAAGACTTATTAAGTTCCAACACCAATTTCAACGCATTTGTTACTTTATTTATTTACTTTTCATTACTTTCCCCGAGAACATTGATCCAAGATTAATTGGATATTAGGATTAACTGGTGTAGGGTCTTCAGTTAATATGGCAGATGGCTCCACCAAAGTATATGCAACATAACCTTGACAATTTCCATACAAAGTAACCTTGTCACCATGTGAAGCACCTTCATCCATTTTTGAGCCTAGTCAACTTCCATGGGACTACGGTCAGTATTAGAGTATGTATACCGTATGTGTACGTATGTAGAGTAGTACTATGACGTACACGTACAAACCCTGTATTGCTATATAAGGAGCATTTCCCTGCCGATATAACACAAAATTGATGGGCCGAAAGGATACACGTCGTTCCACCAAAATCGACATGGTATCAGAGCTGACCCTCTTCCTAAACCTAGCTATCGTACCGAGAAAACCAAGCCGCCGCCACAGCTTCATCACCGCCGTCGGTGATCTCCTGCCGCCGCCTACAAAGCCACAACCAAAAAGCCTTTCTCTATCGCCGCTGCTATGCCTCTGCCGCCGCCGTATCGAGCCAAGATCCAAAAACAAAAACACCAACGACATCAAAACCCTCTGCCGCCACCACATCTTGTGCCGCCGCCGCATCGAGCCAAAAACAAATCGTCGCCGTCTCTGTGACCACCGCGACTCTCACATCCACGATCCATGGCATCGTCATCGTTAGCATCTTCTCTTGCTGCAGCCCTTGGAGCTCCTCCAACTCACCTCCTCACGAGTGAAAACGCTTTGATATGGAAGGCCCTTGTTTTTCCGGCACTCCGTGGTGCCTGTGTTCTTGATCTGGTGGAGAGATCTGATAAAGCGCTGAAGGAGCATATGGAAGTTGAACACACCGACAAGCAGAAAATCACCATCAATAACCCATACTATGCATCTTGGATAGCACGTGATGTTCATGTGATTGGTCTGAAGACCTATGTCAAGGTGTGGGATGTCCTTGATGCCCACGTCTCGGCCTCGTCCATGTCCTGGGTTCAAGACCTCCGTTCTGCCCTCAACGATACAAACAAGAACGATCTCTCTATAGAAAAATATTTCTCCAAGATGAAGACACTTGCCTATGAACTTGCTGCTATGGGCAAGCCTCTCGATGATGACGAGATCATCTAGTATGTTCTGAATGGCCTCATAAGCCCTTACAACACCCTTGTCACTATAGTCCGGGCAAACCCAAGTACTACCATGTCTGATCTGTTCAGCCAAGTTCAAGCTTATGATCGTCTACACAAGACTGACGATTTCAGCTTCTCGTTGTCCCCCAACGTAGCTCATCGTGGAGGAACTCTACTATATGGCCAGGAGCGATGGCGTGATGCTCGTCCATGCTAGCAACAAGATGAACGTGGTCGAAAACAGGACTACCGTGAACGCCGTGATGATCGCGGATGCCAGGATGACCGAGGTTATCCCGGCGATCGTCGTGTTGGAGGTGGTTACCAGGGCCACAAACGCTATGAAGATGGCAACCATCCCCGGCAGTATGACGAGCGTCCTCATCGCCATGATGATAGAGACCGGCGCGATGATGTGGTGGGCGCCGCCGTGGCCATGCACCCACACCATATGTTGACACCACTTGCCAAATCTGCAAAATTTATGGACACCCTGCAAGTGACGGTTGGTAGCGCTATCAGGATGATCGTGATGATGATGGGGATCGAGGAAACAAATGTAACATCCCAAGATTAGAACCTAGAAATATATGAGACACAGGTTTGTGCATTGCATTCATGCATAAGAAAATCTGAGGAATTTTTGCGTAAAACTAAAGAAGCTACTAAGGGATCGGGATCTCTCTTGCTCCGATAGAAACATCCGGTCAAGTGCGATAGATTTTGACATGACCTTTACTCTATCTTTGTGTTTGAGGGGAATCATTTCATATTTGAAAATACAAATGATTTAATTAAATTCAAAACTAATTTAAATTGGATTATAAATAAAGAAATAATTTATTAAATTTATTAATATTATATAAATATTACAGGATTTATAGTAAAAAAATAAAAGGATTTGAATTATTGTATTATGGATAATACAATCACTATTATCATTGAGGAACATGAAATAGTTCAATATAAAGAAAGGATTACAATAACCAATTAAGAAGGCCTTTATTACATGATTTATGATATTACAATATATTACATGTGTACAAATAAAAAGGAAGTTACAAAATAATAAACAGTAAATATTTTAAAACATACGAGGACACATTGCTATTATAACAAGAGTAACACCAGGAAATTCAACTTTATTAATTTGGACAGATGTTACATTGTCTTTACAATAAATAAATGAATAAATTACAAAAGAATGAAATTACAACAATTTAAAAATAGAAAAGTCCTAATCTAAATCCTCATATCCAACAGATTGTCTTCCTAAGCTTGATACCTGCAAAAACAAAGACAAAAGACAAGAGAAAAGAAAAGAGGGGTTATGGGTTAGTTGTGCTCGCAGAATAGCAATGCAGCGCATTGCTAGCACATCATAGAGCTTAAATCAAATCAGGGGCCGATTAGTAATATGTTCTTATTAGCTTGTCTGCCTCAATACAACATCATAGACAGGGGCAAGTTTTACCATTAAATAAACACTTGGTAGCACAGAAATAAAGATCAACCCAAGATAATACCAATCCAGCCCAAGTACATCCATAGTAAAGATCTTTCAAGTTGAGCTTATCCATAGGCACAAGATTGGGAACTTGCACCATGTGGAGACCAGTTGCAAGTGATGGCTCAGTGTCGGCGCCAGAAAAATGCTGGTGCGATGTTGATGTAGAGCTTGTTGGGAACCCCAAGAGGAATGTATGATGAGCACAACAGCAAGTTTCTCTCAGTTATGAAACTAAGGTTTAATCGAACCAGTAGGAGCAAGTAAACACCCCAAAGGTGTTGCTAACTGAGCCTTGGCAGGGCGCACTACCGGTGCTAGTAGCAACATGGAGACCTGCACAACACAACCACATAACTTTGTCCCTAACTTGCGATGAGGTTGTCAATCTCACCGTGTTTTGCGGAAAACAAAAGATTAAACGTATCGAATGGAAAGAAATAAATGTTTGCAGAAAGTAAACACAAAGCAGTAAAAAGATAGATTGTATGTAAAAGACAAGGACCGGGATCCATAGTTCACTAGAGGTGGCTCTCCTTAAGATAGATAACATGCTGGGTGAACAAATTACAGTGGGGCAATTGACAAACATCGAGAAAGCAATACATGCATATACTAATCATCTTGACTCCTTTGAGATTCGATTGGGCATTACAACATTATATATAGACTGCCATCCAACTGCATCTATGACTAATACTCCACCTTCAGGTTATCATCCGAACCCCCTCCAGTATTAAGTTGCAAGCAACAGATTATTGCTTTACAAACTGCGTGTAAAGTAAACAATACAATTGTTCTATGAACAAAGGATTGTTGTTTTCTCCCTAGTAGCAACAGCACATCTAGTACCTTAGAGATTTCTGTCACTTCCCCAGATTACCAAAGGCATGAACCCACTATCGAGCATAAATACTATCTCTTGGAGTTGCTAGCATCTACTTGGCCAAGATAGCTACTAACAACAGAAAGCATGCAAGATCACAAATAACAAAGACATGATAGAATCAACAATCAATCTGAAATAGCATCTCAATATCCATCGGATCCCCGCAAACACAACATGCAGAATTAGAAATAGACGATCTTGATCATGAACAGAGCTCACAAGATCTAAACATGAAAGCACAAAGGAGGAGAACTAGCCATCTAGCTACTACATGGATCCGTAGTCCAAGGATGAACTACTCACGCATCACACCAGAGGCTTGCATGGTGATGAAGAAGATCTCCAGGGTGAATTCCCCTCTTCGACAGGGTGCCGGGAAGAGCTTCAGATCCCTCTCGGTCTAGGGATGGAGATGACGGCGGCTACAGACTCTTTCGTGGATTTTTGATCGGGCCCTTAGGGTTTTCGTCTCGAGGGCAATATATAGGCGGAAGGAGAGGCCGAGGGGGTGCCTGGGCTGGCCACACCACCCCCTAGCGCGGGCCAAGCCTGGCCGCGCGACCAGGTGGTGTGGCCGCCCTCTGACCCTTCTCCATCTCGTATTGTGGCATCTGATGACGTCCGGAAAAATAGGCACTTTGGCTTTTGTCCCGTCCAATTCCGAGAATATTCATTTTCTGACTTTCCTGGAACCAAAAATGGCAGAAAACAGGCAACTGGCACTGTGGGTCTTGTTAATAGGTTAGTCCAAGAAATCATATGAAAAGTACTCCAAAGTGTGGACAAAACACAAGAAAGTGGATAAAACCAAGCATGGAACATCAAAAATTATAGATACATTTGCAATGTATCAGCAAGCACCTTACTCATCATATGCATCTGTGTGTTGTCACCTCCACAACAAAAGAAGAAAGTAGTACAAAAGAGGGAATTCTCCATGTCCTAGCCATAGCTAGCCATAACCATCATATTTCCTCTCAGGTTACAACACCCAACATTTCCCTAGACAGTTTCACACACAACCACCTTCATCTATATCATCTCCAACTCCACCACCCAATCTCTTCACAATTGCCAAGTAAATCGAGGAGAAGAAGGCCAGCAGAAGCCCAAGGGAGAACAAGCCAGTAATACCAGTAAGAGAAGATCCATAGTAAGATTAGAAGCTGAGCAAGATTGCCACTAACAAAGACAAACAAACTGCAGAGGGAGATCAAGGTCAGCAGGAGAACCCCAAGTGCAAGTAACAACAATTACACCACCAATAGTAGGTTGGGTTTTAAGCTCATGATTTAACACATGTTTTTATCAATTCAAAGCTAAGGTGGTATTAATCTCAGTCTGGCATGCAAGTGGCATGCCTAGATCCATCATTGAGTTAAAAGAAAGACAATGGTATCTATTTTTATTCAAAGCCTCAGACCAAGCATCATTGGTTGTGATCAAAAGCAGCAGATCATGATATTGTAAGTTTCTACTGTGCACACTCCATAGAGGCACCACCGTAGACTCCTACAGATAATAGAAGCCACTAATATCACTCCCTAGCATTATCCATACTCAGTAATCATTTCACTGAATCAAAGATTCAGTAAGATAGAAAAGTAGCACAACAAGACCATGTTCCTACATGTGCATAATCAATTGATCATTGGTTTAATCAAAACCATCTGTAAAGAAACCATAGAAAGACCCAAATCATTTTCCTAGAAAAGGGACACAAGGAATCATATTCATTGACATGCTGGCAATACCAGGAGGTTTTGCTAGTAAGCAACATAAATGTTTATATCATTCTCCTAGGAGACCTAGGGATCAAAGTTAGACATTAGCCTCACATTCCATATTCATAGAAATCTTACATCTACATGGGCGGCTCAATTAGAGTTTCTCAGATAATTAGTTCCAACAGCCAACTATAAGTGGATAGCTATGACTGTATACACTCCAGAGGGAGGCATCACAGTGGCAGCTATACTAGCAGCAACCATAGAGCTGGGAGGAACCACAGAAGCACCCCTCTGGATATAAATCAACTTTGGGGAAATCCCAAAGCTACCTCAAATCACCTCACTAACTAAATCTGCTAGAAATCATCAAACCATTCATAGCTGCTATACCAGATTCTCATCGGTTCCAACTAAATTTAAATCATTTTCCTAGACATTCTTGGCTAGGAATCCTTTTACTAAACAACAGATAACCAAGCCATAATTGCTAAAGATACATTATATCGATGAGTGTCATGGCTTAAGAGGGATTCATAAACCACAAGACCATTTAATCAATCCACAACAATGGTTTAGGCTTTAGGAGTCGGTCTATTGGAGACAAGGTAATACACTCAATCATAGAAATTTACAAGGTTCAATCTAGTCTTAAATGGAAGTAGGAATCAAAGTAACAGTTGAATGATCCAATTCTTATTTCATGCTCATGGTTAGTGTTGGGGATATGCCAAATGGGTATCACCATAGCATGTCTTTAATCCGGCTAACCCGGGTGGCCCACAGTTGGTAGCAAGGTATATGGCCTACATGGCGGCCCAGTTAGACAGCTCCAGAAGGGAGGCCCATGCCGGATAAAGGAAGGCTATGCAGGAGTCACCGACATACTCGGAGCCTTTGAGTGCAAGACACGGAAGACTAGTTAGTATTAGTGTAGGACTCTTTACTTTGTCCGACAAGGTCCTTTCCCTATAACCCTAGGTTCTGGTGCCTTTAAAAACCGGACCTCTGGGAGCCTTTAGGGCACAAAACATATAACACCTTCCACAGCGAACCGGTCTCTGTAACTCGGCGTATTCCTATTATAGTGATTTATAATAGGAGTAGAGTTCCACCACCGTTGTGGGACTTGAACCTGGGTAAACTGTGTTACCTCGTACCCGCCAACTCTCCGCCATACCCCACGTCTCTAAACACGCACTGTGAGGACCCCCTCCATGGCGTACTCGTTGGTAATACCACGACAGTTGGCACCCACCGTGGGGCAAGTGGCGCTTCGAGCTCTACACCGGGCGAGGTCCAACCTCTTCGTGGGAATCAGCGACACCGTAGCCATCAGACGTGTTCTCTTCTTCATCAATGTCCCGATCGTGCCTCCAGACAAGTTCTGGGTGCCGTCGGAGACAAACCCTACACGCTGCTCTGTCATCCCCTTTGGAGACATCCACATCTTCATCAGCGAAACTGACTCGGGTCCTAGCTCCCAGGAAGTCGGGAACTCGTCAAGGCCCGCACGGACCGCCTACGGGCAGGACACGTTCGCGGATGAATCTGGGCCATACTTCTCTCTGGAGTATGGCAGCTTAGATCTGGAAAATTCAAGGCCCACCCAAACTGCCCCTGTGCAGGATATAAAGGTGGAAGGATGCAACAATTCCGCTTGGCTTCCCCGAGCGTTAGAGATGCACATGTCACACTTTGTCGGTGTCATCACCATCTTCGATCTGGCCAGATGCATTCAAAGGGATGGAGAACCTCCCCGCGAATACCTTGCCAGATGGATGAGGGCGAGGGAAACCCTAGAGGGTGACCGTGCCGACGAACTTGTTTACCACTTCGTGGAAGGGCTCATGCCCGAAACACTCCTCCGGCATACCCTCCGAAGACGGCAGGCCGCAGGACCTCTCCCCTTGGCGAGATGGTCGCAATTGTCAATGAATACGCGGACACCGAGGAGAACACCCAAGCTATGCCTGGGCCCTAAGCTAGAGGAAACAATAATGGCCCGCCTCCATTACCCTCCACATCCTCCGTCAATAACATAGAAGCCCACTCCGACTCTATACTTGACACGCTATACACAGACATCAATATGGATGGCGACAACTCAGACGCTAACTCGGAGGAATACGATGTTGTTATGAGGAAGATCGAGTAGGAGATCAAGAAGGAGGAGCGCGCCGAGAAGACCAACACATCTCACCAGGTGCTAGTCGCCATTGGGAGCGTAATGGAAGAAGAAGGATAGGAACTGGAGCATGAGAGAGATCCACCCACACCTGCGCTTACAAGAGCGGCATCAGCTAAGAAAGCCGCCGAGCCTCCAGCTCCAGCCAAGGCCATGCCCACTCCGGTTATCTGCCCGCAACAGGCGCATGAACTCACCACAACCCCCAGTACTGCCAAGCAATCAAATCAGCCGCCACCGTCAACGTCTGCAGCTGGCAACCCATTGGTTACTCCCACCAACAAGGCGATCTATGATGCACTCCTCATTGAGCCCATTACCATCACCCATATCCCGAGCATTACGGAGCTTGATGAGAAGCGTGCAGCAATCCTAGCGGAGGCCAAATGTATCACAGAACAAGGCGCTAAGATGGACGAAGACATGGCCAAGGCACAACAATCTATCAAGGCGGCAAGAGCTATGGAGGCTGAGTACAAGCAGTTGCTACTGAAGCATAAAGCAAAGAAAACACCAGCTCACGTTATCGAAGATCCTGGCGTGCGGTGCAAGTTGGGGTATGGCGGATCAAAGACGGCAAAAGCAACCCCATACATTGATTCAGAGGGGAGGCAAGTAATGCCAACTCTCGCCCTCAACATTGCTGGCGCCAATACCCTCCTAGAGCAGGATTGGTCACTAGAAGCAGTTGCTCAGGTTTACGACCTCATCGCCAAGGCATGCAAGAAATAGGAAAAGGCTACCTCGCAGAGGCTTGAGTACAACCCGGAGCTTTGCCAGTCAACCCTGAACAGCCGCAGAAGGCCAAAATCTCCCCACGATGAGGGATCCCATACAGGCTCTATGGAGCAAAGACGGAGGGATGCGCGCAACAGGGCTGATTCCATACCCATATCCTCCGATCATGGAGAAAAGGCTCACCCTCATTAGTCGCTGCCTCCACCACCATCCCGGCGTCACGAGGAACCACATCCGTGCCATCGTACAAGCATGCCACCGCCTAGGAATCCCCAGGTCGGTATCGTTATACGCGACCAGGGTGAGCAGCCCCGGCATGCCGGAGAGTGTAGCAGCGTTGAAGGACACATGAGCAAATCCTAGAAGGAAGCACCACGTCTGGCAAGCAAATGCGACAAGCGTGATAAGTCGCAAGGAGGGAACAACAAGAAGGATAACCCACCACCTCCGCCTCCACCGTCGTCACCCAGAAGCCATCATGGCGGAGGGAATGGCGGATCTCATAAATCGCGCCACAACTCCCCTCCCCATGATGGAAAAGGGAAGCAACTAGAGCCGTATGATGCACGTTCATGGTTGGACAAGATCCAAGAAGCACGAGAGCTCCCATACCTTGGGCCACGTTGTTATGGACCAGTAATACGGGCCACAACCTACCCCCAGGGCCTCTAGATAGACAAGACTATCAATCCCTATGACGGCACCGCCAGGCTAGTTATGTGGTTGTAGGACTACAACGAAGCGATTTACATCGCAGGGGGAAACCCTAATGTCACCGTCAAGTACCTCCCACTTATGCTCACTGGTACCACCCGACAATGGATTGACGACTTGCCAGAGAAATCAATATGAAATTGCATGAAGCGTTCACTAAGAACTTCGAGGGTACATACAAACATCCCTACACTATCGGAGACCTACAGCAGTGCGTACAAGAAAAGGATGAATCCTCTCGTGCCTACCTCTCTTGTTGGCTGGATATGAAAAATTCATGTGCAGGGGTGCATGAACAAACCGCTATGGCCGCCTTCATCGACAGTCTAGAGAAGGAAACTTTGCTCCGGCATACGTTCAAGCGCAAGCAAGACAACACTGAGCTCAACCTCAACGCAATGATTGCCATGGCTAGTGAGTTCGCTGCTGCTGATGACGACACGCGCGGATCATTGACAATCCCTACTCAGGCCAGGAAGAACAATAATAACAAGCAGAAGACTCTGCCTGAAGAGAAGCAAACAGCCAACATGGTCGCCACAACATGGTCGTGGTCGGGGACTAGCCATGGTCAGCAGAGGAGTGATTCTACACCCTCAGTGCCCCGTGTTCCCAAAGCGTATGAAGAGTACCGTGATATGCCGTGTTTTGTCCACCTCGATGCAAACGACAAAGCCACCCACACCAACCACCAATGCAAGTTTGTCAATGACCTCAAGGAAGACCCTGAGTCTGGCTACAAGCAAACTCGGAAGAACAAACCCCGCGGAAAAGGAAAAGGGAAGAAGGAGGAGGAAGAGCCCAAGGATTCAAGTGATATGGAGGAAGACGTGGAACCCGAATCCGCCGACAAGGGCGAGGGTAAAGGGGAAAATCCCTTCAAGAAGAAGGCTCCAGTCTACCACACTTTCTTTGGTACCCCCACTATTCGAGCCCAGAAAACCTCCCTGAGGATACTGATGGCTACCCTTCCTCTGGTTCCCCAGTACGACAGGTGGTCGGAGATTCCAATCACTTGGGATAGGAATGATCATGCAGATCTTATCCCAACAGAGAACCAGTATGACATGGTCATCAACCCTTTGATTGACGGCATAGAGTTCACCAAGTGCCTGGTGGACAGTGGAAGCAGCATCAACATCATGTACCTCAACACACTGCACAAGATGAACTTGACGGAGACCCAGCTAAGGAAGAGCAACACCGTGTTCCATGGCGTTGTACCTGGCTGACAAGCTATTTCCCTAGGCTGCATCACCCTTCCGGTCGCTTGTGGCAATGTCAACAATTACCGCCATGAACGCATGACCTTTGAAGTGGTGCCTTTCAAGAGCGTGTACCACGTCATCTTCGGACGCGACATCTTCTACTCCTTCCTTTCAAGGTCGTGCTTTGTCTACAACAAACTCAAGATACCCGGACCAAACGACATCATCACCATTGATGGAAGCTTCACCAAGGCAGGGAAGTGTGAGCTCAGCGAAGCCTCCTTCGCTGAAGCAGTCCTCTATGGTGAGGAGTTCAAGGAGATCTAGAGCTAGGTTGATGCCTCAGAGATTCCGGCTTCGAAGAAGCAAATCACTGCTGCTGAACCCACATTCAAGGCCGCCATGAAGACCAAGCAGGTGGAGCTTGTTGAAGGAGATTCCTCCAAGACCACCACCATTGGCACGGACCTGGATCCCAAATAGGAAAGCGCACTCATCGAGTTCCTCCATGAGAATAGGGACATCTTTGCCTGGCAACCTGCCGACATGAAAGGTGCACCTAGGGAACTTGCCGAGCACAGCTTGATATTGATCCTAATGCTAAATCGGTGAAACAACCTCTACGACGCTTTGGTGATGAAAGACGAAGGGCTATAGGCAAAGAAATAGCTAGGTTACTTAAGGTTGGCTTTATCTGAGAAGTTATTCACACCCGATGGGTGGCAAATCCTGTACTTGTCCCCAAAAAGGAAACCACTGAATTAAGAATGTGCGTTGATTACACCGGCTTGAATAAAGCGTGTCCAAAGGATCCGTTTGCTTTTCCTCGCATTGACAAAGTCATTGACTCGGCGGTTGGCTCGGAACTTTTGTGTTTTCTCGATGCCTACTCAGGTTACCACCAAATCTGGAAGCGAAAGTCGGACCAATTGGCCACTTCGTTCACCACACCCTACGACACGTACTGCTATGTCACGATGCCCTTTTGGCTGAAAAACGATGGTGCTACTTACCAGCGGACAATGCAACGCTACCTACATGACCAAATAGGTCGCAACGTACACGCTTATGTCGACGACATCGTGGTAATGTCAAAGAAATCAAACGACCTTATTGCCGACTTGCAGGAAACCTTTGACAATCTCCGGAAATACAACATGATGCTTAACCCCAAGAAGTGTGTCTTCGGGGTGCCATCCGGCAAGCTGTTAGGCTTCATCATTTCACACCGCAGAATTGAGGTCAACCTGGAGAAAATCAAGGCCATCCTTGACATCAAATGCCCAATGTGCTGGAAGGACATACAAAGGCTCATAGGCTATGTAGCAGCAGTAAGCCGGTTCATCAGCCGACTTGGAGAGAAGGCTATGCCACTCTACAAGTTGCTCAAGAAGGCGGACAAATTCATATGGACGGACGAGGCTGACGCAACATTTAAGGAGTTGAAGAAAATACTCTCCTCCACGCCAATACTTGCAGCACCGGTATTGATGACCCATAAGTATATGGGGTGTATCGCAGTATTTTCGAGGGAAGTGAAACCCAATTTATTGATTCGACACAAGGGGAGCCAAAGAATATTTATAAGCCTTAACAACTGACTTGTCAATTCAGCTGCACCTGGAAACAATCTTGCTCACAACAGTTTATCAGTAGCAACATTTTTGTAGTAGCAATAGTAAAGTAACAACAGAGTAATAGTAGTAGTAAAAGTAAATAGTAGTGACAGTAGCAGTAAACAGTCGGATTCGAGCGCGGTAGGCATAGGGATGGATGGACGGGCGTTGCATGGACAAGACAATTCACATGAAAAACAGACATAGGGCAATTGCAGATAAATAAGATAAAGCATCCAAGTACTACATGATCATAGGCATGTGTTCCATATATAGTCATACGTGCTTGCAATGAGAACTTGCACAACATCTTTTGTCCTGCCAGCCCGTTTGCACCGAGGCCTCAAGGGAACTACTGGCAATTAAGGTGCTCCTTTTAATAGAGCACCAGAGCAAAGCATTAACACTCCGTGAACACATGTGATCCTCACATCAAAGCCATTCCCTCCGATTATCTCGATTTCTGTCACTTCGGGGCCATTGGTTCCGGACAACAATGTGTGTATAAAACTTGCACGTAAGACCAAAAACAATACTATCATAATGAATCAATAACATGTTCAGATCTGAAATCATGGCACTTGGGCCCTAGTGACAAGCATTAAGCATAACCAGTCGCAGCAAAGTCATAAAGCACTAATAGAAGATACTAGGCACCATGCCCTAACAATCCAATGCCATTACATGAACGATCTCATCCAATCCCTACCATCCCCATAGCCTACAACGGGGGATTACTCACTAATAGATGGGGGAAACATGGATGGTTAATGGAGAAGCGATGGTGATGATGATGGCGATGATCTCCTCCAATTCCCTATCCTGGAAGGTTGCCAGAACGAAGGTTCTGGTGCTGTTTCATGGAATCTGGTGGTGGCGGCGGAGCGGAACTCCTTCTGGAAAAGCATCAACCCCCCCTGAGTTTTTAGGTCATAAGGCATCTTATAGGCGAAGAGGAAGACTGAGGGGGTGTCTAGGGCGGCCAGACCACCCCCTGGCGCGGCCAGGCCCAGCCCACGTGGCCAGGTGGTGTGGCTGGGCCCCAGACCCTCTCCGTCTCGTATTCTGCCTCCTAGTGTCCCTCGGTGAAAAACTGACTTTGGCTTTTGTCCCATCCAATTCTGAGAATATTCATTTTTTGACTTTCCTAGAACCAAAAACAGCAGAAAACAGGCAGCTGGCACTGTGGCTCTTGTTAATAGGTTAGTCCAAGAAATCATATGAAAAGTACTCCAAAGTGTGGACAAAACATAAGAAAGTGGATAAAACCAAGCATGGAACATCAAAAATTATAGATACATTTGCAATCTATCAACATCCCCAACCTTAACTCCTGCTCGTCCTTGAGTAGGTAAGTGATAAAAGGAAAGTATAATTTTTGAGGTGACATGCACCATCATAAACTTGATCAAAGTATTTGTAAAACATGGATAGGTAGGATCATAGTACTTCAATCATAACATGAAAGACAAAGTTGTAGCAATAAGACAAAGAAACTATGTTGCAACATGAAAAGGCACAAACAAAAGGTTCATGAATAACAATGTTTTGCAAGACGTTTGTTTGTTTCACATAAAGAAAACATAGCATGTAGCATTCAGCTTGTCCCTCATAGAGTAGCAAATATAAATGCATAGGACACCTTCAAAGTTCATAAGAGTGACTAGATACAAATAGTTTAAAACAAGCAATATCAAGTTATGCATCAATCAACAAGTCTTGGGACAATGCACATAGAACTAAGAATGGACACTGTGCTCTCAAAGTAGGTGCATAAAGGTAGAAGGTGGAGACTCAATATATAAGTGGAAGAAAGGCCTTCATAGAAGGAAGTAGGGATTCCAGTCTCATAAAGAGCTTCCAAAAATTATGGTACTTATAGCTTTCAGCTCTCATTGCCCCTATCATAAGCATCTTGAATTGATTAAGGTTAAAGTGAACAAACTATGGTGTACATGCTTGACGAAGTATAAGTTAGAAATCTCATGTCCCTTGAATACGAGGGCCGCTCCTCATGCTACTCAAGTTTAGTCACCGGTAAGTTCTTGTCATCGTAAGTACATATATATCGTAGAGAACCGCCAACGGGGTACCCCTTGCATGATGATACGGAAGAATCCCGATATCAAAATGACAAGGCAAGCAGACAACGAGCATCTCAACAATCTTCTTATTTACCATGGGAATATGGTGCTTTTTCTCTCTTTCCTCTTTTCATAATCTCTTTTTTTCTTTTTCTCTTTTTTCTCAATATAGGACTCTTTTTTATTAGAAGAATGCTTCATAGACTACTCATTAAGGTTACATTGTAGGTTTCCACCATGTCAGCATGGATTAGACCAGCGGCCCAGGCGTTTCTCTAACACATATATATAACTCCATGGACTTACAAGCTCCCCTTTCATTTCACACCGACGACATCCATAGACAAAAGGGTATGATATCAACTAGGTACAAAGTACTAGTGCAATGTTGAAAGCGTTCCCCATGACAGCATGGTTCTGCTAATCCCCAACAAATAAGTGCAAGAATATACAACATAGACGACACAATGGTTCAAGTTTATTAAGGGCAAGCAAAGTAAAGTGTGCCATCAAGTTCGTGAGAGCTTTAATCACTAGTTTTCTCATAACAAGTTTAATTTGGAAGGTAAACAAAAACATGAATATACTTGGAATAGCATAAGCTAGTAGTTAGGTATGGTGGACTCTTTGGAATAACTTGGTTTAAGGAGTTGGATGCATGAGTGGAACTCATACTTGATTGTGGAGGCTAGCAAAAGACTGAGAGCGACAAACTAAGAGAGCAATAATGGCCATAATCATGCAGAGCAACAAAACATCATTGATCAAAGCATAAAGTGATACTAAAAGTTTAAAACTAAAGGATCATAAAGGCTATGGTGACTTTGGATAGTCATAACATGGCGTGAGCGTGAGCCAAGTCAACCCAAATAAAGCATCAAAGGAGAATACCACTATACTATGCTTTAATATGCTAAAACAACGCATGATTTATCCAAGGCTCATTAAGCAATCTCAATTGTTTATAACAAGTCATGCTACAGCAAATAATACTAAGCATAAAGCCAAAACAATACCAAGCATGGCATGACAAAGCATATGCCACAGTCAAAAACAAGCTCTCTTTACCACTTAAGCATGAACTTTCCTACTCTTTTCCAATCCAAACCAAACTATTTGAAAACCAATGCATGAAAGAGGAGGTCCAACCAATTTATTCAGCAAACTAAGAAAGATAAAAACCAAAACGAAAACGAAAAAGAAGACGCTCCAAGAACAACACAACTGTGCATGAAACAATGAAAATGAAGTGTTTGGAAGAAACCTGGGATTTTTATTGATGAAGAAGGGGATGCCTTGGGCATCCCCAAACTTTGACGCTTGTACTTCTTGGATATTTCTTGGGGTGACACGCGTGGCATCCCCAAGCGTGAGCTTTAGTCCATCCTTCATCTCATTACTCATTCCTCCCATACACCTGGAATTTTTCCTTCATACAAAACTTTACACAATCTTTATGAGAAACATTAGTGCACTCAAGATAATAAGTCTTTAGGTTCAGTTCTAACACCAATAAAACTTACATTAAAACACTAGCTACTGTAGCACTTCCCTCAAAAAGCTCAATTCCCCAAAAGAACTCAAAAGGGAACCAACAAGAAGGAAATGAAGAAAATGACAGAAATCTGTCAAAACAGACCATCAGGTAAAGACGATTTTTTTAGAAGACCTTATGTTGCTCAAATCAAAAAGTGTTGAACTAACGAAAGTTAGATAACATTTGGGGCAGAAGCAACAAAATTCACGCCTCAAAAGTACGTAAAGAGATTTTACACGAATTTTTACGGTGAAGCACATAAATCTGTTTTGGGACAGCAACTTTCCCACCCATTACTTCTCTCTCATTAGAGGTTACTCTTGGCACGAAAAGCAAATAAAAAGGATAAGGAGCAATTATTACTGAAGTAATAACTTCCAAGACTCATTTAAAACTTTTGGGTTATCTCCCAATAAGTACTTTTCTTTAACGCCTTTAAGTTAGGCATGATAGTTTGAGAGGATGCTCACATAAGAAATATGAATTGAAGTAAAAGAGAGCATCAAGAAGCAAATTCAAAACACATTTAAGTCTAACCCACTTCCTATGCATAGGAATCTTGTATGCAAATAAATTCGCAAAGAACAAAGTGACAGGCATAGGAAGATAAAACAAAGAGTAACTTCAAAACTTTTAGCACATAGAGAGGTGTTTCAATACCATGAAAACTTCTAAAACCATAGTTTCCTCTCTCATAATAATTGTCAGTAGCCTCATGAATAAACTCAACAATATAACTATCACATAAAGCATGCTTTTGATGATCTACAAACACATATTCTTTATAAATCTCAAAAATAGTGGGATTAAAACCTTGAAACCCACTTTTAACAATTCTATAAAAAGATGACTAATCATTCAATATAGGACCATCGTCTAGAGCTTTATCATAAAAATTTCTAAGCAAAAATCTTTAGTACCATGCATCTCGAAATTAGGCACAAATAAAGGATTATCACAGATAACATGAGCATAACATTCATCCTCCTTTGGTAAGCATGGGGGACAATCAAATAATGTAAGGGATAAAGAGTTACTCTCATTAGAAGGTAGGCATGGGTAAGTAATCCATTCTTCCTCCTTTTTTTCATCACTCTCCTCCTCTTTTTCATCTAATGAGCTTTTAGGTTCATCAATTTCTTCTTCCATAGGATCCTGCAAGGCATTAGTCTCTTCCATTTGTGGAAATCATCTATTAATATATTCAAGAATATAGTCATTTTCTTCCTTGTAATTATCAAAGCAAAATCTAAGTATATCATAAACCTCATATTTATAAGGTGAATCATCAATATTTTCAAGCAAATTAGCAAGTTCAAAAGCACCCTTCCAAGCAATAAATTCTTCAATTTGTTCTGCATCACAAAAGTCATAAATTCCTTTAGCATAGGAAGATATGGTATCATTATCATTATACTCACATTGAAAAGGGAGGTGTTTATACCTCTTTCTGCAACGAGACTCATCACGGCAATAAGTAACATTATAAGTAGAGCACACGTTTCTAGCAATGGTATACAATCTATCAATTTGTCCCCATAAGTGTTTCCCTTTTTGTGACAAGCGGTGTTCCTTATAATAATCTTTTTGATCTTCCGTGAACCCACCTTGCCAATAAGATTCAGTTTCAAAGAAACCAACCATTGACATCAAGCATGATAAAGCAATACAATAAGAAACCAACGAAAACAACAACTAGAGTAGGAACTAATTTTTTTGTATTTTTGATAAAGAAACAAGCAAACAAGGAGAAAGATAAACTTAGCTTGAACAATAGAGAATCCAAGTGAACTTGATAAATAAAGCTATGCTCCCCGACAACGGCGCCAGAAAATAGTCTTGATGACCCATAAGTATAGGGGGTGTATCGCAGTATTTTCGAGGGAAGTGAAACCCAATTTATTGATTCGACACAAGGGGAGCCAAAGAATATTTATCAGCCTTAACTACTGAGTTGTCAATTCAGCTGCACCTGGAAACAATCTTGCTCACAACAGTTTATCAGTAGCAACAGTTTTGTAGTAGGAATAGTAAAGTAACAGCAGTAGTAAAGCAAATACAGTAGTAACAAAAGCAGTAAACAGTGGGATTCGAGTGCGGTAGGCATAGGGATGGATGGACGGGCGTTGCATGGAGAAGACAATTCACATAGCAATCAGAACATAGGGCAATTACAGATAAATAAGATAAAGCATCCAATTACTACATGATCATAGGCATGTGTTCCATATATAGTCGTACGTGCTCGCAATGAGAACTTGCACAATATTTTTTGTCCTGCCAGCCCGTTTGCAGCGGGGCCTCAAGGGAACTACTGGAAATTAAGGTGCTCCTTTTAATAGAGCACCGGAGCAAAGCATTAACACTCCATGAACACATGTGATCCTCACATCAAAGCCATTCCCTTCCCGTTATCCCGATTTCTGTCACTTCAGGGCCATAGGTTCCGGACAACAACGTGTGTATACAACTTGTAGATAAGACCAAGAACAATACTATCATAATGAATCAATAATAAGTTCAGATCTGAAATCATGGCACTCGGGCCCTAGTGACAAGCATTAAGCACAACAAGTTGCAACAAAGTCATAAAGCACTAATAAAAGATACTAGGCACCATGCCCTAACAATCTGATGCCATTACATGAACGATCTCATCCAATCCCTACCATCCCCATAGCCTACAAAGTGATAGTCATAGGAAGATAAAACAAGGGTAACTTCGAAACTTTCAGCACATAGAGAGGTGTTTCAATACCATGAAAACTCCTACCACCATATTTTCCTCTCTCAAAATAATTTTCAGTAGCCTCATGAATAAACTCAACAATATAACTATCACATAAAGCATGCTTTTCATGATCTATAAGCACTGGAGCCTTATCATAAACATTTTCAAAGGAAACCTCGGGAACATAACATTCATCCTGCTTTAGTAAGCATGGAGGACAATCAAATAATGTAAGGGATAAAGAGTTACTCTCATTAGAAGGTAGGAATGGGTAGCTAATCCATTCTTCCTCCTTTTGTTCATCACTCTCCTCTTTTTCATCTAATGAGATTTCAGGTTCATCAATTTCTTCTTCTATAGGATCCTGCAAGGCATTAGTCTCTTCCATTTGTGGAAATCATCTATTAATATATTCAAGAATATAGTCATTTTCTTCCTTGTAATTATCAAAGCAAAATCTAAGTATATCATAAACCTCATATTTATAAGGTGAATCATCAATATTTTCAAGCAAACTAGCAAGTTCAAATGCACCTTTCCAAGCAATAAATTCTTCAATTTGTTCCACATCATAAAAGTCATAATTTCCTTTAACATAAGAACATATGGTAACATTATCATTATACTCACATTGAAAAGGGAGGTCTTTATACCTCTTACAACAAGATTTATCAAAGCAATAAGTAACATTATAAGTAGAGCACACGTTTCTAGCAATGGTATACAATTTATCAATTTGTCCCCATAAGTGTTTCCCTTTTTGTGACAAGCGGTGTTCCTTATAATAATATTTTTGTTCTTCCGTGAACCCACCTTGCCAATAAGATTCAGTTTCAAAGAAACCAACCATTGATAGAAAGCATGATAAAGCAAGACAATAATATACCAACGAAAATAACAACTAGAGTAGGAACTGATTTTTTTGTATTTTTGATAAAGAAACAAGCAAACAAGGCGGAAATAAACTAAGCTTGAACAATAGCGAATCCAAGTGAACTTGATAAATAAAGCTATGCTCCCCGACAACGGCGCCAGAAAATAGTCTTGATGACCCACACGTATAGGGGGTGTATCGCAGTATTTTCGAGGGAAGTGAAACCCAATTTATTGATTCGACACAAGGGGAGCCAAGGAATATTTATAAGCCTTAACAACTGAGTTGTCAATTCAGCTGCACCTGGAAACAATCTTGCTCATAGCAGTTTATTAGTAGCAATAGTTTTGTAGTAGCAATAGTAAAGTAACAATAGCGTAATAGCAGTAGTAAAAGTAAATAGTAGTGACAGTAGCAGTAAACAGTAGGATTCGAGCGCGGTAGGCATAGGGATGGATGGACAGGCGTTGCATGGACAAGAAAATTCACATGGTAAACAGACATAGGGCAATTGCAGATAAATAAGATAAAGCATCCAAGTACTAGATAATCATAGGCATGTGTTCCATATATAGTCATATGTGCTCGCAATGAGAACTTGCACAACATCTTTTGTCCTGCCAGCCCGTTTGCAGCGGGGCCTCAAGGGAACTACTGGCAATTAAGGTGCTCCTTTTAATAGAGCACCGGAGCAAAGCATTAACACTCTGTGAACACATGTGATCCTCACATCAAAGCCACTCCCTCCGGTTATCCCGATTTCTGTCACTTCGGGGCCATTGGTTCCGGACAACAACGTGTGTATACAACTTCTAGGTAAGGCCAAAAAACAATACTATCATAATGAATCAATAACATGTTCAGATCTGAAATCATGGCTCTCGGGCCCTAGTGACAAGCATTAAGCATAACAAGTCGCAACAAAGTCATAAAGCACTAATAGAAGATACTAGGCACCATGCCCTAACAATCCGATGCCATTACATGAACGATCTAATCCAATCCCTACCATCCCCATAGCCTACAGCGGGGGATTACTCACTCATAGATGGGGGAAACATGGATGGTTGATGGAGAAGCGATGGTGATGATGATGGCGATGATCTCCTCCGATTCCCTGTCCCGGCAGGGTGCTAGAACGGAGTTTCTGGTGCTGTTTCGTGGAATCTGGTTGTGGCGGTGGAGCGGAACTCCTTCTAGAAAAACATTGAACCCCCTGAGTTTTTAGGTCAGAAGGCATCTTATAGGCGAAGAGGGAGACCGAGGGGGTGTCTGGGGCGGTGATGTCTATGCACTTCTATTCTTGTAGACAGTTGTTGGGCCTCCAAGTGCAGAGGTTTGTAGAACAGCAGCAAGTTTTCCCTTAAGTGGATCACCCAAGGTTTATCGAACTTAGGGAGGAAGTGGTCAAAGGTATCCCCTCTCAAGCAACCCTGCAATCAAGATACAAGAAGTCTCTTGTGTCCCCAACACATCCCATACAGTTGTCAGGTGTATAGGTGCACTAGTTCGGCAAAGAGATAGTGAAATATAAGTGGTACAGATAATTATAAGTGGTAACGGTGATAGAAGATAACTTGATGGCGTGGAAAAGACTAAAGTAAAACTGAAATAAAGATAGAAGAAAGCAAACATGTAACAGATCTAATTGCAAACGGTGTATCAATGCTAAGAACAAGGCCTAGGGATCATACTTTCACTAGTGAACACTCTCATATAAATATATCATCTTCATGATACTACTCTTAACTACTCTCTGGTTGGACACTCTAATCGATGGTAGGGCTATAACAGCACACCTCAAAGTAAGCATTTTCCATCTAGATAACCCCACACTGTCACCTTGAGTACTAGATGAGTCCAACAAACACCACAATTTCATAAAGAAATCCAACTCCAAATATAACTCATAACAAGTATTTGTAATCTCTAGCCTAAGTGCCACCATGGTGAGCATGTTGTCACTTTCACACACATGGGGAGAGCAGAGATTCATTAAAGCACTTGAGTAGCAGAATAGATCTATAGATTACAAGCTCATGATCTTAATAAGATCATGCATAGAGAGAGAGATGAACACATAGCTACTGGTAGAACCCTTAGCCTCGAGAGAGAACTACTCCCTCCTCATCATGGGAATCAGCAATGGTGATGGAGATGGTGGTGGAGATCGATGGAGATGGCTCCAGGGGCACTTCCCCATCCCGGCAGGGTGCCGGAACAGAGACTTTCTGTCCCCCAAATATCCCCTTCGGTGGCGGCGGCGCTGTGGAACTTTTCGTGGCTGGAGGCTTGACGATTTAGGGTTTTTTCATCGGGAGGCAACTTATAGGCGAAGAGGCAAGGCCGGTGGGTGGCCAGGGGGCCCACACCATGCCCTGGCGCGGCTTGGGTGGACCCGCGCCATGGGGTGGTGTGGCCACCCTGTGGCCCCTCTCCAGCTCTCCTTCTGGCTCCGTGAATCTTCCGGGAAAATATCGACTTTGGCTTTTGTCCGATCCAATTCCGAGAATATTGATTTTCTGACTTTCCTGGAACCAAAAACAGCAGAAAATAGGCAACTAGCACTGTGGCATCTTGTTAATAGGTTATTCCAAGAAATCATATGAAAAGTAATCCAAAGTGTGGACAAAACATAAGAAAGTAGATAAAACCAAGCATGGAACATAAAAAATTATAGATACATTTGCAATGTATCAGGCGGCTAGACCACCCCCTGGCGCGGCCAGGCCCAGCCTGCGTGGCCAGGTGGTGTGGCTGGGCCCCAAGCCTCTCTGTCTCGTAAGCGAGGTTTTGACGGAATCCAAGCAGCGTTACCTGAAAGACAAAGTTCTAGCAATAAGACAAAGAAACTATGTTGCAACATGAAAAGGCACAAACACAAGATTCATGAATAACAATGCTTTGCAAGACGTTTGTTTGTTTCACATAAAGAAAACATAGCATAGTAGCATTCAGCTTGTCCCTCATAGAGTAGCAAATACAAATGCATATGACACCTTCAAAGTTCATAAGAGTGACTAGATACAAATAGTTTAAAACAAGCAATATCAAGGTATGTATCAATCAACTAGTCTCGGGACAATGCACATATAACTAAGAATGGCCACTATGCTCTCAAAGTAGGTGCATAAAGGTAGAAGGTGGAGACTCAATATAATGGTGGAAGAAAGGCCTTTGTAAAAGGAAGTAGGGATTCAAGTCTCATAAAGAGCTTCCAAAAATTATGGTACTTATAGCTTTCAGCTCTCATTGCCCCTATCATAAGCATCTTTAAGGTGATTAAGGTTAAAGTGACACAACTAAGAGGATATGCTTGACAAGTTATAAGCTGAAATCTCATGCCCCTTACTTACGAAGACCGAACCTCATGCTACTCAACTTTAGTCACAAGTAAGCTCTTGTCATTGTAAGTACATATGTATCATAAAGAACCGCCAACGGGGTACCCCTTGCACATGATACAGGAGCTATCGCATAATCAAAATGACAAGGCAAGTAGACAATGAGCATCTCAGTGATCTTTTTATTTGCTATTTGCATAGGTTTTTATTGAGGATGCTTCATAGAGTGCTCATTATGGTGATGCTGCAAGTTTCCACAATGATTAGGCATGGCTTAGGCTAGCGGCCCAGGCGTTTCTCTAACACACATACAAAGTCCATGATCTTACAAGTTCCACTTTTACTTCACACCGCCGGAATCCATAAGCAAAAGAACATGATATCAACGGGGTACAAAGTACAAGTGCATTGTTGGAAGCGTTCCCCATGATAGATGGTTCTGCTAATTTCAACTTATAAAGCGCAAGCATATACGCAACAAAGAAGGACCCAATGGTTCAAGTTTATTAAATGCAGAAAGTAAAGTGTGCCATCAAGTTCGTGAGAGCTTTAATCACTAGTTTTCTCATAACAAGTTTAATTTGGAAGGTAGATAAAACCATGAATATACTTGGAATAGCGTAAGCTAGTAGGTAGGTATGGTGGACTCTTTGGAATAACTTGGTTTAGGGAGTGGGATGCATGAGTGGAACTCATACTTGGTTGTGGAGGCTAGCAAAAGACTGGGAGCGACAAACTAAGAGAGCAATAATGTCCATAATCATGCAGAGCGACAAAACATCATTGATCAAAGCATAATGTGATACTACAAGTTGAAAACTAAAGGATCATAAAGGCTAATGGTGACTTGGGATAGTCATAACATGGTGTGAGCATGCGCCAAGTCAACCCAAATAAAGCATCAAAGAAGAATACCACAATACTATGCTTTAATATGCTAAAACAACGCATGATTCATCCAAGGCACATTAAGCAATCTCAGTTGTTTATAACAAGTCATGCTACATCAAATAATACTAAGCATAAATCCAAAACAATATCAAGCATGGCTTGACAAAGCATTGGCCACAGTCAAAAACAAACTCTCTTTACCACTTAAGCATGAACTTTCCTACTCTTTTCCAATCCAAACCAAACTATTTGAAAACCAATGTATGAAAGAGGGGGTCCAACCAATTTATTCAGAAAACTAAGAAAACAAAGCAAACTAAAAACCCAAACGAAAACGAAAAAGAAGACGCTCCAAGAACAGCACAATTGTGCATGAAACAATAAAAATGAAGTGTTTGGAAGAAACCTGGGACTTTTATCGATGAAGAAGGGGATGCCTTGGGCATCCCCAAGCTTTGACGCTTGTACTTCTTGGATATTTCTTGGGGTGACATGCGTGGCATCCCCAAGCTTGAGCTTTAGTCCATCCTTCATCTCATTACTCATTCCTTCCATATACCTGAATTTTTTCCCTTCATACAAAACTTCACACAATCTTTATTAGCAACATTAGTGCACTCAAGATAAATAAGTCTTAAGGTTCAGTTCTAACACCAAATAAACTTCCATTAGAACACTAGCTACTGTATGACTTCCCTCAAAAATTTCAATTCCCCAAAAGAACTCAAGAAGGAACCAACAAGAAGCAAATGCAGAAAATGGCAGAAATCTGTCAAAACAGACCAACAGGTAAAGACGAATTTCTTCGAAGATCTTATGTTGCTCAAATCGAAAAGTGTTGAACTAAAGAAATATAGATAACAACCTGGGGCCTAAGCAAAAAAATTCACGCCTCAAAAGGACGTACAGAGATGTTACACGAATATTTACGGTGAAGCACATAAATCTGTTTCGGGACAACAACTTTCCCAATCATTACTTCTCTCTCATTAGAGGTTACTCTTGGCACAAAAAGCAAATAAAAAGGATAAGGAGCGGTTATTACAGAAGTAATAACTTCCAAGACTCATCTAAAACTTTTGGGTTATCTCCCAATAAGTACTTTTCTTTAAAGCCTTTAAGTTAGGCATGATAGTTTGAGAAGATGCTCACATAAGAAATATGAATTGAAGTAAAAGAGCATCAAGAAGCAAATTCAAAACACATTTAAGTCTAACCCACTTCCTATGCATAGGAATCTTGTAAATAAAGAAGTCATGAAAGCACAAAGTAACAAGCATAGTAAAGCAAAACAAGTACAACTTCAAAACTTTCAACATAAAGAGGGGAAACTTAATATTGTTGAGACACATAAAACCATGTTTCCTTCTCTCATAATAACATTTAGAAGCATCATGAATAAAATTAACAATATAACTATCACAAGAAACATTCTTATCATGAGCCACATGCATAAAATTATTACTCTCCCTATAAGCATAGTCATTCTTATTAATTGTAGTGGGAGCAAATTCAACAAAATAGCTATCATTATTATTCTCATCACCATAATCATCAAATATAGGAGGCATATTGTAATCATAATCAATTTTCTCCTCAATAGTAGGTGGACTGAAAATATCATACTCATCATTGTATTCATCATATATTGGAGGTATAGTATCATCAAAGTAAATTTTCTCCTCTAAAGATGGGGGACTAAAAAGATCATTTTCATAAAAACTAGCTTCCCCAAGCTTTGAATTTTCCATAGCATTAGCAATAATGGTGTCCAAATAATTCATACTAACAACATTGCTATTAGCATGCAAATAAAGTTCCATAGGTTTCTTAATTTTCTCTTCAAACACTTCATGTCCTAACTCAAGATAAATACTATAAAGCTCTCTAATTTTTTTGTTGTTTTCCATTAAGCCTAACTAGTGAAAACAAGAAACAAAAAAACAAAATTGCAGAATCTAAAGGAAATAACTTCGAGCACTCACACCGGAGGATGTGAGTACCTTTTACCTTACCTCCCCGGCAATGGCGCCAGAAAATATGCGTTTGTCGTGGGAGGTTCTTCTTCTTTAATCCTCCGGTGTGAATACCTTTTACCTTACCTCCCCGGCAACGGCGCCAAAAAATAGCTTGATGTCTACGCACTTCTATTCTTCTAGACAGTTGTTGGGCCTCCAAGTGCAGATGTTTGTAGAACAGCAGCAAGTTTTCCCTTAAGTGGATCACCCAAGGTTTATCGAACTCAGGGAGGAAGTGGTCAAAGGTATCCCCTCTCAAGCAACCCTGCAATCAAGATACAAGAAGTCTCTTGTGTCCCCAACACACCCAATACACTTGTCAGGTGTATAGGTGCACTAGTTCGGCGAAGAGATAGTGAAATACAAGTGGCATAGATAATTATAAGTGGTAACGGTGATAGAAGATAACTTGATGGCATGTAAAAGACTAAAGTAAAACTGAAATAAAGATAGAAGCAAGCAAACATGTAACAGATCTAATTGCAAACGGTGTATCAATGCTAAGAACAAGGCCTAGGGATCATACTTTCACTAGTGAACACTCTCATATAAATATATCATCTTCATGATACTACTCTTAACTACTCTCCGGTTGGACACTCTAATCGATGGTAGGGCTATAACAGCACACCTCAAAGTAAGTCTTTCCCATCTAGATAACCCCACACTATCACCTTGAGTACTAGATGAGTCCAACAAACACCACAATTTTATAAAGAAATCTAACTCCAAATATAACTCATAACAAGTATTTGTAATCTCTAGCCTAAGTGCCACCGTGGTGAGCACGCTGTCACTTTCACACACATGGGGAGAGCAGAGATTCATTAAAGCACTTGAGTAGCAGAATAGATCTATAAATTACAAGCTCATGATCTCAATAAGATCATGCATAGAGAGAGAGATGAACACATAGCTACCGGTAGAACCCTTAGCCTCGAGAGAGAACTACTCCCTCCTCATCATGGGAATCAGCAATGGTGATGGAGATGGTGGTGGAGATCGATGGAGATGGCTCCGGGGGCACTTCCCCGTCCCGGCAGGGTGCCGGAACAGAGACTTTCTGTCCCCCGAATCTCCCCTTCGGTGGCGGCGGCGCTGCGGAACTTTTCATGGCTAGAGGCTTGACGATTTAGGGTTTTTGCATCGGGAGGCAACTTATAGGCGAAGAGGCAAGGTCGGTGGGCGGCCAGGGGGCCCACGCCATGCTCTGGCGCGGCCTGGGTGGACCTGCGCCATGGGGTGGTGTGGCCACCCTGTGGCCCCTCTCCGGCTCTCCTTCTGGCTCCGTGAATCTTCCGGGAAAATATCGACTTTGGCTTTTGTCCGATCCAATTCCGAGAATATTGATTTTCTGACTTTCCTGGAACCAAAAACAGCAGAAAATAGGCAACTAGCATTGTGGCATCTTGTTAATAGGTTATTCCAAGAAATCATATGAAAAGTAATCCAAAGTGTGGACAAAATATAAGAAAGTAGATAAAACCAAGCATGGAACATCAAAAATTATAGATACATTTGCAATGTATCAGGCGGCTAGACCACCCCTTGGCGTGGCCAGGCCCAGCCCGCGTGGCCAGGTGGTGTGGTTGGGCCCCAACCCCTCTCCGCCTCGTATTCTGGCTCCTGGTGTCCCTCGGTGAAAATTGACTTTGGCTTTTTTCCCGTCCAATTCCGAGAATATTCATTTTTTGACTTTCTTGGAACCAAAAACAGCAGAAAACAGGGAGCTGGCACTGTGGCTCTTGTTAATAGGTTAGTCCAAGAAATCATATGAAAAGTACTCCAAAGTGTGGAAAAAACATAAGAAAGTAGATAAAACCAAGCATGGAACATCAAAAATTATAGATACATTTGCAATGTATCAGGTATCAAGGGAGCCTATGTTAGTTTACATGGCGGCAACCAAACCGAGTAATCAGCATCGTCATCATGGTGGGGCGCAAGGAGCCAACGCACGAACATGGAGTTCGGCGACCAGTTTACTATGTAAGCGAGGTCTTGACGGAATCCAAGCAGCGTTACCTGCACTACCAGAAGATTGCTTACGGAGTTTTCCTTGCTTCACGAAAGCTAAGGTATTACTTTCAAGAGCACCCCATCACAATAGTGAGCAAAGCTCCACTATCCGACATCATCAACAATAGCGACAGTACAGGAAGAGTGGCAAAGTGGGGCATTGAACTTGCCGCCTTTGAAATCACCTACAAGAGGCATGATGCTATCAAGTCTTAAGCATTGGCGGATTTTCTTGCAGATTGGACAGAACTGCCAGAAGACACTCTTGTGCCAGATCTAGAATATTGGGTCATGCACTTTGACGAATCAAAGCTACTCAATGGCTCGGGGGCTGGTGTATTACTACAATCACCAACAGGGGAGAAGTTGCAATACATCATGCAGATCCACTTCAATGTTACCAACAACATGGCGGAGTATGAGGCCCTCATTCACGGACTTCGAGTAGCCAAGGATATAGGCATCAAGCGCATAGTTTGCTGTGGAGATTCCGACTTGGTTGCCCAGCAAGTAGCTGGCACCTGGAACACGCGGAACCCTATGATGGCGGCATATCGAGACGAAGTAAACAAAATTGCCAAGTGTTTTGATGGCTATGAAGTCAAGTACGTCAAAAGGGAGGAAAATAAGGCGGCAGATCTGCTATCAAAGCTTGGATCGTCCCGCCAACTGATGTTTATGTACTTATATTCTTGTAGACAGTTGTTGGGCCTCCAAGTGCAGAGGTTTGTAGAACAGCAGCAAGTTTTCCCTTAAGTGGATCACCCAAGGTTTATCGAACTCATGGACGAAGTGTTCAAAGGTATCCCCTCTCAAGCAACCCTGCAATCAAGATACAAGAAGTCTCTTGTGTCCCCAACACACCCAATACACTTGTCAGGTGTATAGGTGCACTAGTTCGGCGAGAGATAGTGAAATACAAGTGGTATGGATATAAGATAATGGTGCTAGAAAATACTTTGATGGCGTGGAAGAGACTAAAGGCAAACTGAAATAAAGATGGAAACAAGCAAACATGTATAACAAATCTAATTGCAAACGGTCTTTCAATGCTTAGAAACAAGCCCTAGGGTTCATACTTTCACTAGTGAACAGTCTCATATAAATATATTCTCTTTATGATACTACTCTTAACTACTCTCGGTTGGACACTCTAATCGTTGGTAGGGCTATAACAGCACACCGCAAAGTAAGCATTTCCCTGTCACCTTGAGCACTAGATGAGTCCAACAAACACTGCAATTTCATAGAAACATCCAACTCCAAATATAACTCATAACAAGTATTTGTAATCTCTAGCCTAAGTGCCACCATGGTGAGCACGCTGTCACTTTCACACACATGGGGAGAGCAGAGATTCATTAAAGCACTTGAGTAGCAAGGTAGATCTAATTGATTACAAAGCTCATGACCACAACAAGATCATGCATAGATAGAGAGATGAAAACATAGCTATCGGTAGAACCCTTAGCCTCGAGAGAGAACTACTCCCTCATCATCATGGGAATCAGCAATGGTGATGGAGATGGCGGTGGAGATCGATGGAAATGGCTCCGGGGCACTTCCCCATCCCGGCAGGGTGCCGGAACAGAGACTTTCTGTCCCTCGAATCTCCCCTTCGGTGGTGGCGGCGCTGCAGAACTTTTCATGGATTTCTGATTGAAGATTTAGGGTTTTTGCATCGGGAGGCAACTTATAGGCGAAGAGGCAAGGTCGGTGGGCGGCCAGGGGGCCCACACCACCTGGTGGCGCGACCAGGGCTAGCCCGCGCCACCACATGGTGTGGCTGCCCTATGGCCCCTCTCCGTCTCGTCTTCTGGCTCCGTGAGTCTTCCGGTAAAATATCAACTTTGGATTTTGTTCCGTCCAATTCCGAGAATATTCATTTTCTGACTTCCTAGAAAAAACAGCAGAAAACAGGCAACTGGCACTGTGGCATCTTGTTAATAGGTTAGTCCAGGAAATCATATGAAAAGTAATCCAAAGTGTGGACAAAACACAAGAAAGTAGATAAAACCAAGCATGGAACATCAAAAATTATAGATACATTTGCAATGTATCACCAACCAATTCCACCAGGCGTTTTCCTCGAGCATTTACAGACCCAGTTCTTGAAGGGAGCGGACCCCAACAAACCGGATAGACTGGATTCATTCGTTAACGCAGTAACGGTGACCTCTCTGGCTTGGACGAAACCATTCATGGACTATCTACAAGACGGAACTTTGCCCGCCGACGAAGTCGAAAGCCGGCAAATAGTACGAAGAGCAAAAGGCTACATCATCATTAACGGCCAATTATACAAAAGAAGTACCACAAGAGTTTTCCTTTGATGCGTCTCCTAGATGCAAGGTATTGATATCCTTAGAGAAATACATCTCGGAGATTCCGGGCATCACGCTGCTCCCCGATAATTGGTGGCTAAGGCCTTCTCACAAGGATTCTATTGGTTAACTGCCAAGGTGGATGATGTCTACGCACTTCTATTCTTGTAGACAGTTGTTGGGCCTCCAAGTGCAGAGGTTTGTAGAACAACAACAAGTTTTCCCTTAAGTGGATCACCCAAGGTTTATGAACTCAGGGAGGAAGTGGTCAAAGGTATCCCCTCTCAAGAAACCCTGCAATCAAGATACAAGAAGTCTCTTGTGTCCCCAACACACCCAATACACTTGTTAGGTGTATAGGTGCACTAGTTCGGCGAAGAGATAGTGAAATACAAGTGGTATGGATAATAATAAGTGGTAACGATGATAGAAAATAGCTTGATGGCGTGGAAAATACTAAAGGCAAACTGAAATAAAGAAGGAAGCAAGCAACCATGTAACAGATCTAATTGCAAACGGTGTTTCAATGCTTAGAAACAAGGCCTAGGGATCATACTTTCACTAGTGAACACTCTCATATAAATATCTTCTCTTTATAATACTACTCTTAACTACTCTCCGGTTGGATACTCTAATCAATGGTAGGGCTATAACATCACACCTCAAAGTAAGCCTTTCCCATCTAGAAAACCCCACACTATCACCTTGAGTACTAGATGAGTCCAATGAACACCACTATTTCATAAAGACATCCAACTCCAAATATAACTTGTAACAAGTATTTGTAATCCCTAGCCTAAGTGCCACTATGGTGCGCACGCTATCACTTTCACACACATGGGGAGAGCAGAGATCTATTAAAGCACTTAAGTAGCAAGGTAGATCTACTTGATTACAAAGCTCATGATCACAATATGATCATGCATAGAGAAAGAGATGAACACATAGCTACCGGTAGAACCCTTAGCCTTGAGGAAGAACTACTCCATCTTCATCATGGAAATCAGCAACGACGATGGAGATGGTGGTGGAGATCGATGGAGATGGCTCCGGGGGCACTTCCCGGCCCGGCAGGGTGCCGGAACAAAGACTTTCTGTCCCCCGAATCTCCCCTTCGGTGGCGGCGGCTCTGCGGAACTTTTCGTGGCTAGAGGCTTGACGATTTAGGGTTTATGCATCGGCAGGCTCTTATAGGCGAGAGGGGAGACCGAGGGGGTGCTGGAGGGGCCCACACCACCCCCTGGCGCAGCCTGGCCTGGCCCGCGCCACCAGGTGGTGTGGCCACCCTCTGGCCCTTCTCCGTCTCGTATTCTGGCTCCAAGTGTCCCCCGGTAAAATAATAACTTTGGATTTTGTCCCGTCCAATTCCGAGAATATTCATTTTCTGACTTTCCTGGAACCAAAAACAGCAGCAAACAGGCAGCTGGCACTGTGGCTCTTGTTAATAGGTTAGTCCAAGAAATCATATGAAAAGTACTCCAAAGTATGGACAAAACATAAGAAAGTAGATATAAAACAAGCATGGAACATCAAAAATTATAGATACATTTGCAATGTATCAGCGGACGCCAAAAAGTTGGTACAAACGTGTCTTGGGTGTCAGTTCTATGCAAGACAACCAATTGTTCCAACTAAAGAATTGTGAACCATACCAATAACTTAGTTGTTTGCAGTCTGGGGGCTGGGCATGGTGGGACCTTTGGAGAAACACCTTGTGGATTTACACACTTGCTAGTAGCAGTGGATAAGTTCACAAAATGGATTGAAGATAAACCCATTAGAAACCTTGATGGGGCAACAACCCTAAAATTTGTCCGAGATCTAGTGGTGAGATTTGGTCTCCCTCACAACATCGTCACCGACAATGGCAAAAATTTGTCTCTTGGAGAAGTTGAGGAGTACTATCATGAAAAAGGCATCTGCCTTGACCTAGCATCTGTGGCACATCCATTGTATAATGGACAAGTTGAACAGGCCAATGGACTAATTCTGCACGAAATCAAGCCACTCTTAGAGGCACCGCTACATAGAGCAACTAGAGCCTGGGCGGAGGAATTACCATCTGTATTGTGGAATTTAAGAACAACACCCAACATATCCATCGGCTTGACTCCTTTCTTCATAGTTTATGGAGCAGAAGCCGTCCTACCATCCAATATCCTCCACGATGCACCAAGAATCGCCGCCTACGAGGAAGATGATGCTGAAGAATCTAGACGCCTGTCTGTGGACCTACTCGAGGAAGAGCACGTGTTGGCATGCCAGAGATCCGCCATCTACCAGCAGAAACCACGTGGCTACCATAGTCACCGTGTTAAGCATCGCTTGTTTAAAGAGGAGGATCTGGTGCTGAGACTCAAGCAGGTGACATCACACAAACTATCCCCGCCTTGGGAAGGACCGTTCGTCATAAGAAAAACATTGCTAAATGGTTCCTATTACCTCGTCAATATTCAGAGTTGAAAGATAGACCTAAAAATCGCAAGCGCAAGCAACGTGACTCTGATGATGACTACCCGGAGACAGATCGGCCACAGAACATAGCACAGCTACGTCCCTTTTACACTTAGCATATTTTGTATTATGTAAAGTTTCTTATATGATCAATGAAATAAAGCATTTGGTTCACTCATATTCTCTGAGTGTTTTACGTCCTTTAGTTGTTCATTTTTGGATCATATAAACCCTTTATGCGCAAGTTTGCATTTGCACCTGTGAAAATTCCGCCTACGGGCATTAGCTTAAGTTTTCTGGTCTACACGTTTTCTGAAGTTTTTATGTGGATTTCGGAGTAGTGACTTCTTGGCACTCAAAGCATATGATTTAGCTCTTAGGCTCTTGACGGTGCTATTAAGCATCGTCACCTGAGAGCATAGTTCTGCGCTGCGAGTCTTCCGTCTCATGAAAGGTCAAGCATACAAACTAGAATAATGGATAAGCCAACACTTTCTTAAAAAAATATACATGCTGGAAATAGATAAGTAGTAGGAAACTTGAGCACAAGTTTTTTCCGCCTTACAAATTCATCAGTTTTTCTGCATACACATTACATGGACACATTTAATACAAATATTGTTTTTATGGCTCTGCTGTAGGGGACTTCATGGTGGCATCATCAGCAACATGAGAGCTAGGCTGGAAAGCTCATCAAACTCGTAAGGAGAGGGGCTAGACTCAGAAGACTCCATGTCATCATTTAGTATCTCGGTAGGCACGAAGACGTTTGGCTTGACCATCTTGGCAACTTCGGTGTCGTAGACGGTGAGGGAGTTCCAAATAGCATCGCTATCGATCTCGTTTCCTTCCTTATCTAGCTTGGGCATGCCGGAGGTCACCAGGTCGATGTCGGCATTGTCGTAGTGTGCTTTGACCAAGGACTGAGTCATCCTTGCACCAGCCCGGACGCAAGAGGCTTTCTAGTCCTTGAATTTCTCGGTGGATCGGCGCAGGATTTCCGAGTACTTGGCCACTGAGTCTGCCGCCTTAATATTTATCCCTCAAGGCTGGGCTATCTCCTTGGCCTGCGTGATGGTGGTACTGACGAAGTTGCTAGCAAGAATCATGCATTCCTTGGGATTCGGAGCACCTTCACCCAAGTTAGTCAAGCCAATGGGAGCTGTGGTTTGCATAAGATACAAGGACCATGAGTATAAGTACATCAAACATTTGTCCAAGGTACATAATTGAGCAAGACGGAGGAAACATACCAAAGATGATGGATTAGAGTTTTGCTCTTTGGCAGTCTGGTTTTTCTCCTTGAGGTGTTCAATTTCTTCCTTCAGACGTTGCATCTCGGCATCCATAGACTCTTGCAGGACCTTCATCGCCTCTTCATGTCCCTTCACTGCCTCGGCCAGGTCTTTCTTCAAGATTTTGTTTTCACTGTCAAGCTCTTAAATATGCTTCGATTGCTCGACAATGCCCTTGGCCTTGGCAATAAGTTCTGTAAGAAGGAAAAACAAGAACAGTATGAGAACATGTAAGAAATTGACTATGAGCAATAGCTAGGAAAAATTTGAAGGAAAACAGACTCTTGCTATTCGCGATCTATTCCTTCAGAAAAGCTGTTTTACCCTTTTCAGCATCCAGGTCCGCCTGCAGCTTGTAATATTTCTCATTGGCCTTATTCCTCTAGGCATTCTCATTTTGTGAAAGCAAAAGCATTTAGTTTCTCTTAGAAGCCACTAGACAAAACTATTTTAGTTTCATCTAGAAGCTTGGGGGCTACAGTGTGATATTTTGATCTATGGTTAGTTCTTCTGGAGCATCTAGTCAAAACTTTGCTACAGTTTCAATTAGAAGCTGGGGGGCTATAGGATTAAATTTCAAAGACAAATATGCTACTCTTAGAGCATCTAGTCGGTACTTTTTCTAGTTTCACCTAGACACTCGGGGGCTACACTATCAAGTTCTACTCTTTGTTCTTTGGAGCACTCAGGCCAATAACTATTGTTTATCCACCTAAGAGCTCGAGGGCTACAGAGGGATATGTTATGCGATAAAAGATCAAGTTTAAAGACTTACAATGGCAATGCCTTTAAGGTTGTTGGCCAGATTGGCATATGCAGTGTGGAAAACACCGACATTGTGATACACGGCATCCGCCTGCTTGATAAGGTCATCCAAGCACAATGTCGGAGGAGTTGCGGCCAGAGGAGTTGATGAAGCCGGAGGCATGGATGACGCCCTGGTCGCCTACTGTGTGACAATAGCAGTGGATGGACCAGTGGCTCCCACCTTGTCCGTTGCTACAGCCGCCTCCACCTCCACTCCCTCCATTACTTGTTTCCCTTTCTCGGTGGCATCCTTAGCTAGAGGTTCAGCCTCTTTGGAGGAAGTACTCTCCTGTGTCGCCTATCCACTGGGAGCGACATCCAAACCAGCAGAGTCTGAGACATCAAAGATTGGAATGATATCTGTCTCCATGGCAGAGGTCTCAAGAATGACGTGGGACGAAGGTCCAGTGGGGCCAGTAGTAGGCTTGGTGGAAGGAGTTGGAGGGGCAGTCGCGGGAGAGGGCATGGCAGCCACGTCCTTGGTCAGCATATCACGAATGTTTTTTGACCCTCCAGCATCTCTGGAGGATCGCTTTAGGCTAACACCAGATTTCCTCCCGAAACATACAAAGTATAAGTACAGGAGTTAAATAGGGTGCGAGCTAGAGTACAAGCCGGAGAATGAATACACTTACTCCACGGCAGGAGCCTTGGTTAGAGGGATGCCAGTGAATTTCTTATTCTATGCCTCTAAGGCGGCGGTGGATCGTTTGGAGACTCCACTCTCCGATTTCTTCTTCTTCTTGGCCTCAACAGCAGCGTTAGAGGTGGAGCTCTTACGCTTTTACACTGCCGAAGCTGGGTGGTCCTTGGGGGTGTCATCGCCGGGCACCACCTAGATATCCTTCAGCTTGGGATCATAGACCTGGGAGGCCATTTGATCCTCCGCCAAGGTCGCTAGCTGGGAAGCAACGGTGTGTTAGACTAATAACTTCAAGACGGGAAAGCTTTAGAGTATATACGTAACAAGCAACAAAGGAAACATAAGCTACCTCTAGGCACTTGCCGCATTCGAACATGTCATAGGTGATCTTGAAGCCACGCTTCCTGTCTTTCACCTTGACTATGTCCTTTAGCCGGAGCTTGATGGAGTCAGTGGAGAAGTTGTCCTGCGAAATACGCATGGGATCCTTTTGGCTCTAGGAGTACTTGCACATCAACTCGGTGCGGTGCTGCAGAGGCTGGATCCGCCTAGTGAACCAACACATGGCTAGGTCCAAGCCCATGCTTACGAAGTGATTAGCTTCCTCATCGGATGGAAGGGAGGCTATGGACCTCCAGGTGGGTGCTTCGGCGGTGGCTCCATCGATGAAGTCGGGATACGTCTCAAGACGGTCAGGTAGAGGAATGTATGGGCCATAGAAATATGTGCGCTGCCAATTCTTGCAAGATTCGTGACCCACGATGTCGAGGAAGCACCGGCTAGGCCGGATCTTAAAGCTAATTGTTTCGCATATCCATAACTCATCCTTGGATTCTACAGACTCTCTCTTGACGGTGAAAAAGTAAACAAACAGATCTAACCTAGGCTTTATTCCTAGGTATCCTTCGCACAAGGCAATGAAGTTTCTAAGTACGAGGATGCTATTGGGAGAGAGGTTGTGGGGAAGTACCCGGAAGTAGAGAAGGACATCCAGGAAGAAGTCGGCGACTAGTAGGCTTACTCCACGTACCGGCTGAGCTTTGAGGTATACCTTCTTTCCGGCTTGGGGAGAAGGAGTCACCTTGCCGGCTGGCGTCGGCCGCCAAACTAAACCCTCCGCCGTGGGAAGGTACCCCTCGGTGATGAGTTCTTGTAGATCCTTGGCAGAGAGGTCGGAGCCCCTCCACACTCCTTTGTGGGAGTCGTTATCCTCTTTAGCAGCTTCTGGCGCCACCCATCCTTGGCCGATGCCGGTGGTTTCCACCATGGCAGTGACATGGACGACGACCCCTCCGGTGGGACTGTCACTCCCTGGGATGTCACCATTGTAGCCTCGAGAGTTGCCGTCATCGAAGGAGCAGAGTGGCTGGAGGCCATTGCGTAACTGGAAGTGGATGGAGAAAGGGGAAGCTCTAGCTAGGGTTTTCTGATGAGGAGCTCGAACAGCCGTGCGGCTGGAGGAAGACGAAGACACAGGGGAGAATGCGGGTAACATAAAATAATATGGCCATAGTCAAAACATATAGAACTAGTGTCAAGATTCGTGCGAAAGGATCCAATGGATGAAGTGTTGCCGACATGGAGATGAGCGTGGGCAGTAATTTTTCCACGTCCTCCGAATTTGCCGCTTTAGCGTTTCGAATTTCGCGCACGTGAAAACAGCTAATGATTAATTCCTTGCCTTCTGTGAGTTTCGAGGTAGCGTAGGTTATACCCTACGTCATCCTCCTGACAGTTGTAGTGGAGAGGTCATGTTTGAAGATTCCATCGAAGGTGGAAGGTATCCGACTCTAGAAATGAAGACTCAAGGAATCTCTGGCTACATTACGAAGCCGGAGAGGATTGCAGGGTTCTTTGGGAGACCTTTGGGATATTGCTTGATGGATTGCCAGCATCACATACACGAAGCATTCAAGATCAATGAGCAAGACAGCGCAAGATCTCAAAGTCCTCCGGGGGCTACTGTTGGGGATATGCTAAATGGGTATCACCATAGCACGTCTTTAATCCGGCTAACCTGGGTGGCCCACAGTTGGTAGCAAGGCCTATGGCCTGCTGGGCGGCCTAGTTAGACGGATCCAGAAGGGAGGCCCATGCCGGATAAAGGAAGGCTACGCAGGAGTCACTGACATACTCGAAGCTTTGGAGTGCAAGACCCGAAAGCCTAATTAGTATTAGTGTAGGACTCTTTACCTTGTCCGGTAAGGTCCTTTCCCTGTAACGCTAGGTCCTGGTGCTTTATAAACTGGACCACTAGGAAACTTTAGGGCACGAAACATACAACACCTCGCACAGCAACCCGATCTCCGTAACTCGGCGTATTGTCACTATAGTGATTTATAGCACGAGTAGAGTTCCGCCACCGTTGTGGGACTTGAACCTAGGTAACCTATGTTACCTCGTACCCGCCAACTCTCTGCCTTACCCCACGTCTCTAAACACACACTGTGAGGACCCATCCATGGTGTACTCGTCGGCAATACCACAACAGTCACTCATAAGATGCTGAGAAGTCTTAGTGAGAGAGGAGGCCAAGGAGAAGGTAGCAGAGGTGAGAAAAGCACCTACCTGGGGTGAGGATGGCTCGCCGAAGAGGAAGTTGTTGGTGGAGGAGGGGCAGAAGGTGGCGGCCGAAGAGGGAGGCCATGGTATAGCGGCACAGGGCACCAGGTGCCGCACCTACGCCTAGACGCGACCAACGGCGGCAACCGCGACATCACCACCCCGAACCCTAGCACTAGAAGGGGTCGTGCATGGACACAGCAGGGCGAGTGGGGCGAATCACCAAGATGCAGAGGAAGGGTGAGGTTTAGTGCGACCGCAACGGCCGGAGCCGCTGAAATCGCAGCGGCGACGGCGTCGCCATGAAAACGCCAGAGGGGAGAGCCTTAAGAGGGGGAGGAGAAGGTCTGGTTGGGGTCGACCAACCGACTAGACCGGACCAGGTGGTCTAGCCCAACCTAGTGGGCCGAACTGACTTATGGGCCCATATCTAAGAATATAAGGGAAATGAGAAAAATAAATAAAAGGGGATTAATGGAAATTACTAAAATACGCTCCAAACATTTTGAATTCTAGAAAAATATAGACAAATCCTAAAAACAATTATGATATATCAAAATGATCACAAAAATAATTTCTACTTCATAAAAATATAAATCTACTTGTTTAAGTTAGATATAATGCAAATAAATATTAACACAATTAAATTCCAAATGAAATTTCATAAAATAAGTAAAAGTCCTAAAAATCCATAAAAATCATTCATGTGTATAAAAATCAATCAAGAATTTTATAAAAAATATTAACTTAATTATTTTTACAAATAAAACATGAAGCAAATATTCAAAGACACTTAATCCTTTGTGGAATTTTATAAAAAAGGATAATACTAATAAATAAATAAATATCATTTTTTAGTCCTTGAATAAATATATCTTGATAGAAAAATATTAAAAATTGGATTACAAAAGTTTTTAAGATTTTAAAGTAATAAATCCTTATCTATTTTATGAAATACTTATTTTGTAAATTCTTTAAGGACATTTCTTAAACAAGAAATACTCACAATTTTATAAAACCTTAAATCTTTTACACTTAAATACTAATTCCAAAACCATGACTTAAATCTATAATAATACTTAAGTATAAACTATTAACTTTTAGAAACCTCTTTAAAACCATAACTCCAAAGTAAACCAACAATTTAAATAGATTTTTAAACATCATTCACTTATAATAAAAGTGAATGTTATTTACCTCTTAACTATTCTTAAACCATAACTTTGTAATCACAAAAGGCAAGTTCACACTTGCTCATGTCCTTTGATTATTTTGGATCAAATACTTGTAACTCATATATTGTCATCACCTGCATTTCAAAAAGGTCAGAAAACACTATTTTCATAATAATATTATTATGGATTATTTACCAAGTGGTAATAATCTACTGATACAGTTCCACTGGTAAAGGAACATAATATCTAGGACTTAACAACCAATGTCGCCAGTGATTCTAGCGCCATATATTATGTGTTAACCATGAGATTTGGAATGGAACAGAGAAGTTAGTTGGATCTTCTTCCTTTCGCATGGACGGATGACCTTATCATGAGGTGATGACTTCAAGTGCACAGATCATTTGTAGCTAGTTTCGAAATAAAGATATCGATCCCACAGGGAGCAGTAGGCGAAAGACGAAAATGCTTTTAACTAAAACTAAACATAGTACTTAAGGAATAACTTTGAGATGCAAGAAAAGTAGAATTGTTTTTGGGTTTTTGATTGAACAAAGCAATTAAAGTAAATTAAAACTTAATGTAGAAAGTAAGAAGCACGTGTGTAAAAGAACTTGGAACTGCAATAGGGAAAAAGGCGTTCTCAGGGAGTGGCGGATACACCACTAGCAATTTAGACTAAGCAATCAAGATTATTATAACAAATATTCTCACAATATGTATCTATGTGGGAGGAGCTCCATATATGTACAAATAGGCAGCAACCACTGCTCATATCATCCTTCATAACCACAACTAACGGATAAACGACATCAACCGTATTATCTCACTATTAAGGGATTTCTCCCGTGGCATGGACATGGCTTTATGAGTTCTCCTTGTTTCCCCATGTTAGTACGTAAAGAATGACAATAGCTTTATAGTCACATAAGTGCTATCATCCCTCTGTCTACCAACAAGTAATCCCCTTCATTGAGTCCCCATAAGAGGCAAATATTAAGGAGGTGCACAACTCCCAACATCAAGATGAAGACAATTAACTCATACACATAATGATGTATAACATAATAATCTCTATTTTATATTAATCATATGCTAGGGTTTCTCCATCTCCCCAAGAACTAAAGATCTACTCAGACATGGAGGCAATCAACATCATGACAACGGTAATGGAAGCAATTGTAAATGAATAGTTCTTGTATAAATCCACAACGAGTAGGGAAATTACAACAAGATCTAGATGGGTGAAGATGGGATGGATGGAGATGATGGTGGTGCAGCAGTTGATGAAGATAGATGCCTTGGCCTCCCAAAACTGCGTAGGGCAAAGATGGGAAAGTTCCCCCTCTAGATGCCTTCTGGAGGTGAGGTTTCGGCGATTTCTAGGTGTTCTGTATGTCGTATCTCCAATCTAGTTGCACGGGGTGAAACTATTTGAGGAGGTGGTGGCGGCGCCAACTATACAACCGGAAAAAAATATCTTGGTCGTATAGTTGGTCGTTAAACTCTCTGGACGCCTTGGTCGATTCAGGTTTTCTTCTGGTGTTATTGATATTTCCCAAATAAGCTATTTATGTTGTTTTGACTCCTTTTCTCCCCAGTACAATTGCTCCAAGGATTGTGTCCATTATATCCATCATCTGTCCCGATCCTGGTGAAAATAGACATAAAATATGCGTGCGATGCCATAAAATACCAAGATCTCACAACTACAATGCAAAATAATAATATAAAACATGATGCAATTATGCACTCATCAACTTCCCAAAGCTTAGCTCTTGCTCGTCCCGAGCAAGTTTAGCTTAATGGATGTGATCCTCATATTCATGAAGCTGAGTCAATAAAATAAATGAGGCAGTTATAGCATGTGTTTATCATATATGATACATATGAATAAGTTCATGAATAGTACCTTACTCGAACCATCTGAATAATATTAGAAGGCTTCCACACCTTAGTGATCAACAGTTCACAAAAGATGAATCTCAACATGATGTAAAAGTATTTGGTTCGACCGAATGAGTTAGCGAGGTAGCCCCAAGTGTTTTAGGATTAACATATTGACTTGTGATTCAAAATCTAAAAACACTTCTTTGTCATACCACAATATAGTGGTGTATGCCTATTTTCTCTTTGCACATTCGCTCTTTTTCTTCTTTATATATATATATATATAGGAAAAATACTTCTTACTCCCGGGTGTAACTACACCCATGTCTCATATACGACTTTACGGAAGTATTTATAATACTTTATCTATTAGAGTATGTTCATATACTATATCTAAGATACTTCCAAACAAGTTAGATGAAAAAATTGCAAATACACCCATATTTTGCATTATATATGTAAGATACCATCATATTTGTACGTACAAAAGGAGTATGTGAATAAAAATTACATACTACCAAAAAGTAGGATATATACTCCCCAAATATTCTTATATACTTCATACTACCCATATATAGTCTCTAGTATGATAGATACTGCCTAGATAGTGTGAAACACGTGTGGGTGTAACTACACCCGGGTGTAGTATGAATATGTCCTATATATATATATATGCTCACACTTTTGTTTAAGTGCTATGCAAAGAAGCTAGCCATACATTCCACTTCATCTAGGAATCCAAAGTTTAACGATCTCAATTATCAAATTCCAATTGTATATGAAGCATATTTATGACTTGAAGATTCTACCTCAACTTGTCCTCACTCTATTTTGATAGCACTTTTAATTTTCCTTTGTTCAAGGTTTCTTTTTCAACTTGACTAATCAGATTATTTTTACTTTTATAAATCAAACCATGAACTTACAACATATCAATTAAATTATCTTTATATGTTCCATTAATACCAATGGTGTGAAAGACTTCTATTGTTATCATCAAGTGAAGGTAAAATTATACTCAAGCCATTCATGTATCCAATAGTACAAGCACAAACTCAATAATGCTCTATATGATAATAAACTCGGAATTTCACAAATGGGATCGACTATTCCTTAAGGGAATTCAAATGGTGCAAACTTAATTTCTAAACTCGAACTAATGCAAAACTAAAACAATAATAGAAAACTTATAAGATAGATTACAAGGTCTTAAAGATCTCCCCAAGCTTGGAATCAAGCCGGGCGGGATCAAATAACTCCTTGTTGGTACCTATTCTTCCTCCTGGGTAGGAAGAGTATTACCCTCTTCTTATGTGTTGCCATCTTCAACTATGCTTTTAAAGCGGATGCTGAGCTTGGCCATGTTGTTTTGAAGCTTCCAAATTTTCTTCTTGAGGAATTTCTTCTCATCTGTTAACTCAAAAACAGTTTTACTCAAGAAACCAACTCTACCATCGATGTCATCGACCTTTTTCTCAAGGTCTTTGCTCATCATCCAGTAGGAGTCAATCCCTTCTCCTACTGTTTGAACGCATGCATTCGAAGGTTTTTCCAACTCACAGATCTTATCATGAATATCATCTTGCCGCACCTTCTTAGGTTTAAGAGGTGATGGACCAAGAGGAGGTTTATAATAGGATCCTATGTTGTAGCGATAGGGATTAGGGAGATACTCATCCCTGCTTTTTTCCCGCTAAGCTTGCCTCATCATCTCCATCCTTTGCTGGAACATGTCCTCTCAGTTTCGGAGAGGCTTGATCTCTGGATTGGATGATGATGATGATCCTTTAGATTCTACTTCTTCGATCCTCTTCACGGGCTTCTCTTCTTTCTTCCTCCAAATCTTGTTGACATGGAAGGGCTGCATGCCTTTGCTGCACGGATATTGTCAGAAGGGGCTTGTATAGGGATGGCGAGGATTTTTTGTTACTGGAGGCTGTAGTTGTAGGAAAATATAATGAAAAAGGTTACATGCGATCAGCTTTAAAAGGGGAGGTCAAAAACCCTAGCCGCCTTTTGTAACGAGCAACTATACGGGCACTGCCCGTATAGATCTCGCCATATAGTTATGAACCGACTATAGATTTCCTTCTATAGTGGAACTAACTATACGGCCGGAACTATACGGGCGGGAATTTTTATTCCCGCCGTATAGTTGGTTGTTAAACCTTCAGTACTCTGAATAAAAAATTGAGAGATGGGTCGATAACTATACGACGGCAACTATATGACCGGAATTTTTATGCCTACCGTATAGTTGGTCATTAAACTATCAGTATCTTAGAAAAGAATTTTGACAAAGGCATTGATATCTATACGACGACAACTATACGGCCAGAATTTTTATTCTCGCCATATAGTTGGTCATTAAACCTTCTATACCTTTCGTAAACGGAAAGGTGATGTCGAAGCATCTATACGACCACAACTATACGGTCGGAATTTTTATTCCCACCGTATAGTTGGTCGTTAAACCTTCTGGATCCACCAAAACTTACTTGCTTCTCCAAGAATTCTTTATTAATCTGAAACTTAACGAAATATCAAGTTTTGATAGAAAAATGACAGCTTAAATTTTTTGACCAATATTTGGCATTATCAATCTTCCTTTTTCTTTGCTAGAGCTTCAACTATTCCTTATTTAACACAAGATCAATTAAAACTTAATTAAAAATTTAAAAACTTACTCAAACCTTTACTTCGCATGAGTTGCCTCCCATGAAGCGCTCTTTTATGGTCAATAGCTTGATCGTAGTGTTTGTCATTTCGTCTCGCGTCCATTCTTCTTGCAGTTGCTATTCCTTGTATATCTTTTCTTAACCACCTCTTCCGGGGTGACCACTTGTATGGTGACTGCACTTATATCTTATTTTACTCGATAATGCTTCAAACGTTGTCCATTTACCACCCATGAAAGAGAGGGTGTTTTCCCTGGAGCTTAACTGCTCCCGATGAATAAGCTTCTTCAACTATATATGGGCCTTCCCACATCGATCTGAGCTTCCCTAGAAACAACTTAAGACAAGAATTATAGAGCAACACTTTGTCTCCACTTTTAAAGGTCGTATTTTCTATTTTTCTATCATGCCATCTTTTCACTTTTCTTTAAACAATCTAGCATTCTCATAAGCCTCACTTCTAAACTCATCTAAAGGATGAATATCTAACAAACGTTTTTCTCCTGCTGCCTTAAGATCATAGTTTAGGTTTTTGATTGCCCAGAAAGCTTTGTGTTCCAATTCTATAGGTAACTGGCATGCCTTACCGTATACCATCTTATAAGGTGTCATACCCATTGGATTTTTAAACACAGTATGGTATGCCCATAGAGTGTCATTTAACTTTTATGACCAATGTTTTCTTGATTTGTCCACCGTCTTCTCGAGTATAGTCGCTAATTCTCTAGGAGAGTTCCACTTGACCACTTGTTTGAGGATGATATGGTGAAGTAACGTAGTGAGTTACTCCATATTTGCTGACGATTTTCCTGAAAGTTCCTTTCATGAAATGAGAACCACTGTTAGTGATTAAAAATCTAGGAACTCCAAACCTAGGGAATATAACACCCTTGATCATCCTCATTGAGGCAGCTGCATCTTCATGACTTGTTGGAATAGCTTCAACCCATTTAGTAACATAATCGACAACAACAAGAATATGAGTGTAACCATTTGATTCTATAAAAGGTCCCATGTAATCCATTCCCCATACATCAATGGGCTCGATTATAAGACTATAATTCATTGTCATTTCTTGTCTCCTACCTATATTACCTCTTCTTTGACAAGCATCGTAGTGTTCTACATACCTATGTGTGTCCTTGAACAAGGTAGGCCAATAGAATCCGGATTGAAGTACCTTCGCTGCTGTTCGCTTGCCTGCATGATGCCCTCCATACGGGTTGTCATGACAAGCTTGCAAAATTGCATTCATTCCATGGTTAGAAACACACTTCTGAATCATTCCGTTAGGTCCATGACGATACAGATACGGATCATCCCAAAAGTAATATTTAAGATCATTAAAGAATTTCATATTTTGATTTCTTCTCATACCAGGAGGTATAAATTTTACTGCGAGATAGTTAGCATAATCCGCGTACCAAGGATCAGCTATTTCAACATTTGCTAAATATTCTTCCGGAAATGACTCATTTATAGGTACGGGTTAGTAATTATTTCATCCATCCTAGACAGCCGATCTGCTACCGGATTATACTTACCCCTCCTATCTACTACTTGCAAATCATATTATTGTAGTAATAAAACCCACCTAATCAACCTGGGCTTCGCATCCTTTTTCACAAGGAGGTGACGCAAAGCTTGGTGATCCATATGAACTATTACCTTAGAATTAATGATATAAGATCTAAATTTGTCGCAAGCAAAAATTATAGCTAGGAACTCTTTTTCTGTAGTAGCATAATTTTTATGGATCTTATTAGTAGGTCTACTAGAATAATAAAATAACATTTAAATTCTTTCCATCTCGCTGTCCTAACATAACCCCTAAAGCATAGTCACTAGCATCACACATGATTTCGAAAGGTTCATCCCATTTTGGAGATTGCATGATGGGTGCTGAAACTAATTTGTTTTTAAGGTTCTCAAAAGCTGCAATGCAGTTATGATCTAAGTAGAATGGATTTTCTTTCTCAAGAAGGCTGGTGATAGGCATAGCTATTTTAGCAAAATCTTTTATAAAACGCTTATAAAACCCTGCATGTCCCAGAAATATTTTTAAGTTTTTTATGTCCTGGGTATTGGAAGATTTTCTATAGCATTTATATTAGTTTTATCTATTTCTATTCCCTTCTCCGAAACTTTATGCCCAAAAACTTTACCTTCTCTTTCCATGAAACGACATTGTTCCCAATTCAAAACCAAATTTGATTGCCTCATATCGTCTAGAAGTTGTTTCAATTCAATTGGCGAAGGTTCTTCATCTCCTTTTCTTACCAGTTCTTCATAGTCATGTGGATTTTGTGCTTCTAGAACTGAATCAAGGTAATCATCCATGTCTTCTCTCTCCTCATCATTCGGTGCTTCCTCCCAATTAATTAGGATCCTCTCTAATTCATCTTGTGGAGTACTAAAATGAATTGCGGCCAGCTCGGCAATTGTTTTCTCTTCCTTGATATCCTCCACTTCATATGTCCTCTTCTTTTGTTTGGAAAAGTTGAATGTCATTTCCTCTTCTCCAAACACCAGTGAAATAGTCTCCTTATTATCAACTTGAGCTTTGATTATGGAAACAAAAGGCCCGCCTAAAAGAATAGGACAAAAAGAACCTCGAGGCATGTCAACAATATGAAAATCAAGGGGGTACATGAGTGAACCAATAAAGACATGGATGTTTCTGATAACCCCTTCTGGCTTTATATTAGTTCTATTATACAATTTAATAGTAGTGTCTACCAGTTCCACATTTGGATTATTTAAATTGTAGCGAAGTTCTTCATAAAGTGATGAAGGCATAATATTTATAGTGGAAATCGGCTCACAAATTCCGTATATGAAAGTTTCTCCACAATATATAGGAGTCACAGGTTAAGAAGTTTCGTTACCTCGTACCTTACCTTCGATGAATTATGAGGTTTCAAAGTCTAGCATAACCACTTCATTATCCATTGTTCGTGCTTCCATAAGATCCTTCAATATAACGTTATTTATATTGGTGGGTTCGGGGTTCTTTTTTGGTTTCTTAATCTTATTTTTATTTGTTCTTCCTATTTTTGCTTTTTCTTGATATTCTCTTGAATAGGTGTAGAGGGGAACTCTTCCATTAGCGCTCTTGCACGCTTCTTTTCTTCGAGGGGTTTATGGGGTTCCCATTTTGTAGGTACCTGTAAATGCCCTGCATAATTCTCAATAATTTTCTTTACTAAGTAAGAATCAATACCAAGAGTTTTAATCATTGCACAAGTCATTTCATCTATAAGTAAATTGTTAACACAAGCATATCCAGAAAAACTATTTGTAATGTTCTCCTCATTTTTAAGATTTTCCGTTGCCTCCCTCATTTTCTTTATTAATTTCCAAGCTTCATCATAGGTATAAGATAGAAAACTACCATTAGAAGTGGTGTGTAAATTTATCTATTTTCATTATTAAGCCCTCCTTAAAAAGTGTGAGTGATTAACCAATCAGGCAAATGATGATGGGGGCAATCATCTAGATAGCTCTTGTACCTTAGATACCCTTCATACAAACCCTCATTAGGATTATTTTTGAAACTGATAATAATACCTCTCATCTTGTGAGCTTTGCTTTCTGAGTAATATTTTGATAAGAAATTGGTCGTCAATTCTGTCCAAGTCCTTGGTACTTCTGCACAAAAAGATCTATACCGGTCGCAAACATTATTAGAGAGAGTTTTTCTAAACAACTAGGTTTTAACCATATCAAGATTATAGTCATCGAATATAAAGGAACTGAGGACGTCTTCAAAGAATTGTAAGTGTCCATATGGACTCTCTTCATTGGTTCCTGCAAAAAAAATAAAGTGCAATAGTTCAAATAATAAAGGGTGGATCTCGAGTCCATCCGGATTTATGCTTTTGTTGACACTTATAAAAGCATCCATGGGAGAACCCATTTTATTTACTGCCTCAAGCGGGATTAAATGCTGAGTGTTGTCCATTGTTGCAGTCCTGCAACTTAAATTAAAAATTAGTACAAAAAAGTAAATAACTAAAAGTAAAGTGACTTATAGCGCTAAGATCCCCAACAACGGCACCAGAAAATAGCTTGATGATTGCAAGTGCACGGATCATTTGTAGCTAGTTTCAAAATAAAGATATCGATCCCATAGGAAGTAGTAGGCGAAAGACTAAAATGCTTTTAACTAAAACTAAACGTAGTACTGAAGGAATAACTTTGAGATGCAAGAAAAGTAGATTTTTTGGGGGTTTTTGATTGAACGAAGGAATTAAAGTAAAGTAAAACTTAATGCAGAAAGTAAGAAGCGCGTGTGTAAAAGAACTTGGAACTGCAATAGGGAAAAAGGCGTTCTCAGGGAGTGGCGTATACACCACTAGCAATTTAGACTAAGAAATCAAGATTATTACAACAAATATTCTCATGATATGTATGTATGTGGGAGCAGCTCCATATATGGACAAATATAACCATAGCTGACGGATAAACAACATCAATTGTATTATCCTGCTATTAAGGGATTTCTCCTATGGCATGGACATGGCTTTATGAGTTCTCCTTGTTTCCCCAAGTTAGTACGTAAAGAATGACAACATATTTATAGTCATAGTAAGTGCTATCATCCCTCCATCTACCAACAAGTAATCCCCTTCATCGAGTCCCCATAAGAGGCAAATATTAAGGAGGTGCACAACTCCCAACATCAAGATGAAGACAATTAACTCATACGCATAATGATGTATAACATAATAATCTCTATCTTATCTCAATCATATGCTAGGGTTTCTCCATCTCCCTAAGAACTAAAGATCTACTCAGACATGGCGGTAATCAACATCATGACAATGGTAATGCAAGCAATTGTAGATGAATAGTTCTTGTATAAATCCACAACGAGTTGGGTAATTACACCAAGATCTAGATGGGTGAAGATGGGATGGATGGAGATGATGGTGGTGCATTAGTTGATGAAGATGAAGATCGATGCCTTGGCCTCCCAGATCTGTGTAGGGAAAAGATGGATCCCTTGGGCAAGTTCCCCCTCTCGATGCCTTCCGGAGGTGAGGTTTCAGCGATGTCTAGGTGTTCTGTATGTCGTCTCTCCGATCCAGTTGCACGGGGTGAAACTATTTGAGGAGGCGGTGGTGACGCCAACTATATGACCGCAACTATACGGGTGGAAAAAGTATTTCGGTCGTATAGTTGGTCGTTAAACTCTCTAGACGCCTTGGTCGCTTTGGGTTTTCTTCTAGTGTTATTGATATTTCCCAAATAAGTGATTTACGTTGTTTTTGACTCCTTTTCTCCCTAGTACAACTGCTCCAAGGATTGTGTCCATTGTATTCATCATCTATCCTGATCCTGGTGAAAATAGACATAAAATGTGCGTGTGAACGTCGTAAAATACCAAGATCCTACAACTACAATGCAAAATAATAATATAAAACATGATGCAATTATGCACTCATTATGAGGCTATAGATTTCTCATGGAGAATCCAGCATAGGTTTGGGAACCCATTGTTCCCCGTGATACTAGGTGTCTAGACTATCCGTGAGGGGCTGTCGGAGGTATATCTGCCACTTCGGTGGGGGTTGCTAGGGACATCACCTGTTCACTGGAGTTTCCAAGGGGTTGCCAGGGTTATATCTTCCTATATGGGTTTTAACGGAGGTATTCCTTCTTGGAGGGTCGTGTCTTCATGCGCGCTCACGGAGAAGGGCAGTGATTGGCTTGGATCATTTACTGGGCCCCATACCAAGGAAGTGTGGATGGGAAAGATCGCCTGGTTGTGCAACAAGGATTTGATCTCTCATGGGTAAAGCAACGCACCTCTGCAAAGTGTAAGTACTGTGACATGTTACTCCCTGTTCCGGGAAGGACCTACGAACGTGACAGGAAAGGAACTCCATGAAACTTCTGGTAAACTTGTGAAGGCCGGCGAACATATATTTTGAGAATAAAAGCAACCTTTGAAGAAATGTTTATGAAAACCTGCATTGCCTACGACCTATGGTCTACGGCTGTAGTTAGTGCATCAAACACTCCTTTTTAGTGAACTTGCTGAGTACGCTCGTACTCAAATGTACCATCTTAACCCTTGCTAGATTCTAAGCCATTGAAGACGATGTCAACACCAACTTATGCTCAAGAAACCATCATCGATATCTCAAGTTCTTCAATAAAGTCAACAAAGTCGGCATATACATCAACCGAAGTGAAGATGAAGTTCCTGAGTAGATAGGAGTAGATTCTCTAGCCATAAAACCTACTTCTGTAGAGCATTGCAATAGTATCAAAGGAAAACCAGATAGTTTAGATACTAGTTTTATTAGCAAGATAGTTCAGTGTTCTCTGGATCTTTTGTAAAGAGTCGAGTTGTAATCGATAGTCATGTTTTTGACCTGCTATGTTTTTGTTGTACCACTCTGAGGGATGTAATACTACTGAACGGTGTTTCATTGGTGTTATGTCGACGACTATAGTATACTACATCATGCAGTGGTATGCTTGGTCATTGTAGCTGGTATCAGAGCATATGCTCTGACATTAGGTTGGAAACCTAGTAAATGGGTGGAACTTGTAGGAAGAATTTTCGGAGGAATAAAGAGTTCTCTAGAAATATGATGAGTATTCAATTGGGAATAGTCTCGTCATGTTACTAGTGCAATAACTCTTTATGAAGATGTATCCTTAAGTATTAAGCAACGAGTTTTAGCTCAAACTGACTGAGGATAATTTCTTATCTACAATGTAAGATGGCACCTAAGTATCCGCATCAGAATGTTCAAGTGTTGAATAGGACTTTAGATGATTATGAAGGAGAATGGACCATCACTCTGAGACAACTTTTATGGAGTTTGGATTGCAAATCTTGACTTCTCATCAAGGTTTATAGTTTCTACAATGGGAAAGTATTATCCAAATACCGTGGCATGATCATGTTACCTAAGAAGTTAGGGATGAGTGGAGAAATGCCGTTAGGGGAGGCAAGATGTATGGCGACAACCCATGAGATTGCAGTTGTAGCAGCCATAACCATGATAAGGGAGCAAAAATCCAAGGCATTGGTAGGTACTACCTATACTACTATACCTCATGACACCCTTAGTTCAGATCCTGAGTTAGTCAATTCTGCTCTGGTAAGAACTAAACCTACTTTTGCAATAGAGTATATGGATCGTTATAGGTCTTTACTGAATACATTCCATAACACTCATCAAGTGCTAGTTCAAGAGTTGGACACTATCATTGATGATTTCACTGATCCTGCTAAAGCAATGGCACGGAGAAAGAAGTTAGATAAGGAAGCTAAGCACCCTAAAACGGTCTTCACAGGGGAGGTGTTTGAAGAAACAGAGTTTAATGATCCACAATCCGAAGTCTATGCCTATTATCAAGTTGAAACCCTAAAACCTAAAGACCCATGGACTAAATATGAGGCAGAATAGAAAGCTTGGAATGCACCCAATCCAAGTAATTCCATTAGGGATGATAGTGGATGGGGAGACCAGACTTATGATGGAAATATGGGAAATCCTATACCTTGTGATTCTGGTAAAGGTGTAGAGACCAGTTACAATGTTATGGAGCCGTATGGTGCATATGGGGGTAGTAACCATCCCATTGATTTGGAAGAGTGTCCCGGTAGTTACTACACCAATATGTACGATTGGATTAAGGAAAATGCAAAGAATACTTCTTACTTTGAAGATGTGCTTGAAGGGGGACATAAGAATCCTGAAGAAGATCACATGTATGTCAGTCATTTTTCAATGGCTAATCTCAACCTTGGTACTAATCAAGATTACGCACCTACTGGATGTTCCTATGCACCAAGAGGTAGTCGTCAGACTTCTCATCATCATGGACAGAAATCCAAGAAGCACTGTAGAGGGAGATAAGAGTAGAATGAGAAGTGACTTGTACCATAGAGTGCTTGAGTAATGTGTATATCAGGTAATGCGTATTGTAGTGTTTGAGAGGCTGCTGAAATAAGTGAGAAGTATGCTCACAAAGGCAATGAGAGATCTTGTAATATAAAGAGGTAGTGTACAAAGGGAGTGTCTTGCCGCAGTTGGGAGTTTTTATCTTTAGAAGATCTATGTTTAATACATGGTATATGTTTGTGTATTATTTGGTTTCATTGGTTTTTCTTGGATCTTTGGGAGTGACTAGATCTATACATGAAGTTTGACTTGGTTTGCAAATGCATGTGCATTATCAAGTTATTACTTGATGTTATAGACCTAGATAGATAGTGGAATTCGTGTACGGGAGTGACGGGTTCCAAGGACCAAGGTGAAGAATTATCAGAAGACTGGAGCCAAATATGAGTAGTATCAACACTATTTTGAAGGAGGAATCAAGTCTAGATCGTTATTAGTTTCCCATGAGAAGGAAGATTAGTATAGAAAAGGGATGGAGCAATATGCCGTAATGAACCTTCGTTCAATCAAAGTCGGTGTTGTTGCCAAGAAACTAATGAAGTAGTTGCACCCAGTTTGTGGAAGTAACTTGAAAAGGGTGTAAAGAAGAAGTCTTGGAACAAGGGTGGTATTCAAGCTCTGCCAACTCGGAGAGAATGCCAGTAAGAAGTAGAAAACCCATAGGGTAATCCATACACCTAGGAGGATCCGTAGCTAGTATCCGTAGGTGGTATCCTAGTGGTTTGGTTAATCAGATCATCTATATCTGACTTAAAGAGCATAAAACTTGGCCTAAGTTAAGTTAGACCTAAGGAAGTATGAAATTAAGGCGATCATCTTTCGAGACGCTTCGTGAAGTCGGGCTTGCCAATAGACCAATGGCCAAACCATAGAAACTAAATGGCGATATATTCCGGAGTTGGAGAGTATGAGAACACCCTAAGGGGGAAAGAGTAAACAATAAAGGAGTACCGAGATCCGGTATCTGGAGTTAAGTTAAGGAGAAATTCTAAACTATGACTCAGATAAACCCTATTTTCATAAGGTTAATGAGACTCTCGAGAGTATGACCTTAGAGAAATTGAAACTTAGACCCAAGGCAGTAAGAGGATGACCTTCGGCTTAGCAATAAAAGGAAGATGTTGCTAAGGAACTTATTAAGTCTTCAATGAGATTAAAATAAGGTAGTTTAACATCAAAAATACAAATACAAGGTAACCTCGAATCAAGATCCTCCTAGTTTGGATGTCGAGTACCAAATCAGACCTATAATGAGAAATAGGAAACCATGAGTAGTTTGGACTAAGTGAGTCCAAAACAACTTTAGTAAACCATAAATAATTAAGTATACCATAAATAAGTTAATGTTAGAGCCATGGCTATAATTGCTCAATGTATTAAGCCAAATTTTATCCTAATTGAGACTTCCTAGAACTCAAACCTTTCTCGAATAGATGCCTAACCCAAAGACACTCGAGAGGACCTGAACAGGGCAACATTAATGGATGCAAGAGTAGTCTCTCTATCAGATGGGATTAGCAGTTGGCCCAATTCAAATTAGAAGAGGATTCAAGGAAAAGTTTAAATGAAGATACAACAATTATCCTCATCATGGATTTATAGAACCACTAGGGCCTAGAAAAGTCAGTCCTACCTTTCAAAACATAAGAGAGTACGAACTTCAGGGGCGAAGTTGAGTTTTAGGGGGGGAGACTGTAACATCCCAGGATTAGCACCAAGAAAAAGATGGGACACTTGTTTGTGCATTGCATTCATGCATAAGAAAATCCAGGAAATTTTTGTGCAAAAGTAAAGAAGCTAGTGAGGGGTCGGGATCTCACTTGCTTCGATGGAAACATCCGGGCAAGTGCGATAGATTTCGACATGACCTCTATTGTATCTTTGTGTTTGCGGGGAATCATTTCCTATTTGAAAATACAAATGATTTCATTAAATTCAAAACTAATTTGAATTGGATTATAAATAAAGAAATGAATTATTAAATTCATTAATATTATAAAAATATTACAAGATTTATAGTACAAAAAGAAAAGGATTTTAATTATTATATTATGGCTAATACAATCACTATTATCATTGAGTAACATGAAATAGTTCAATATAAAGAAAGGATTACAATAACCAATTAAGAAAGCCTTTATTACATGATTTATGATATTACAATATATTACATGTGTACAAATAAAAAGGAAATTACAAAAGAATAAACAGTAAATATTGTAAAACATACAAGGACACATTGATATTATAATAAGAGTAACACCAAGAAATTCAAATTTATTAATTTGGATAGATGTTACATTGTCTTTACAATAAATAAATTACAAAAGAATAAAATTACAACATTTTAAAAATAGAAAAGTCCTAATCTAAATCCTCATATCCTGAATATTATCTTCCTAAACTTGATACCTGCGGAAACAAAGACAAAAGACAAGAGAAAAGAAAAGAGGGGTTATGGGTTAGTTGTGCTCTCAGAATGGAAATGCAGTGCATTTCTAGCACATCATAGAGCTTAAATCAAATCAGGGGCAGATTAGTAATATGTTCTTATCATCTTGTATGCCTCTGTACAATATCACGGGTAGGGGCAAGTTTCACCATCAAATAAACACTTGGCAGGACAGAAATAAAGATCAAGCCAAGGTAATACCAATCCATCCCAAGTACATCCATAGTAAAGATCTTTCAAGTTGAGCTTATACATAGGTACAAGTTACAAGGAATGGGAACTTGCACCATGTGGAGCCTAGCTACAAGCACCTTACTCATCCTATGCATTTGTGTGTTGTCACCTCCACAACAAAAGAAGAAAGTAGTACAAAAGAGGGAATTCTCCATGTCCTAGCCATATCTAGCCATAACCATCATATTTCCTCTCAGGTTACAACACCCAACATTTCCCTACATAGTTTTACACACAACCACCTTCATCTATATCATCTCCAACTCCACCACCCAATCTCTTCACAATTGCCAAGTAAATAAAGGAGAAGAAGGCTAGCAAAAGCCCAAGGGAGAGCAAGCCAGTAATACCAGTGAGAGCAGATCCATAGTAAGATTAGAAGCTGAGCAAGATTTCCACTGAGAAAGACAAACAAACTACAAAGGGAGATCAAGGTAACTAGGAGAACCCCAAGTGCAAGTAACACTAATTACACCACTAGTAGTAGGTTGTTTTTTAAGCTCATCATTTAGCACATGTTTTTATCAATTCAAAGCTAAGGTGGTATTACTCTCAGTATAGCATGCAAGTGGCATGCCTAGATCATCATTGAGTTAAGAGAAAGACAATGTATCTGTTTTTATTTAAGCCTAAGACCAAGCATCATTTGCTATGATCAAAAGTAGCAGATCATGATATTGTAAGTTTCTATTGTGCACACTCCATAGAGGCACCACAATAGACTCCTATAGATAACAGAAGCCACTAATATCACTCCCTAGCTATATACATATCTAGTAATCATTTCACTAAATCAAATATTCAGCCAGATAGAAAAGTAGCACAACAAGACCATGTTCCTACATGTGCATAATCAATTGATCATTGGTTTAATCAAAACCATTTGTAAAGCAATCATAGAAAGACCCAAATAATTTTCCTAGTCAAGGGATACTAGGAATCATATTGATTGACATGCTGGCAATACTAGGAGCCTTTGCTAGTAAGCAGCATAAATGTTCATATCATTCTCCTAGGAGAAACCTAGGGATCAAAGTTAGACATTAGCCTCACTATCCACATTCATAGAAATCTTACATCTACATGGGCAGCTCAATTAGAGTATCTCAGATAATTAATTCCAACAGCCAACTATAAGTGGATAGCTATCACTGTGTACACTCCAGAGGGAGACATCATAGTGGCAGCTATACTAGCAGCAGCCATAGAGCTGGGAGGAACCATAGAAGCACCCCTCTGGATATAAATCAACTTTGGGGAAATCCCAAAGATACCTCAAATCACCTCACTAACTAAATCAGCTAGAAATCATCAAACCATTCATAGCTGCTATATCATATTATCATCAGTTCCAACTAAATTTAAATCATTTTCCTAGCCATTCTTGGCTAGGATTCCTTTTATTAAACAATAGATAACCAAGCCATAATTGGTAAAGATACATTATATGGATGAGTGTCATAGCTTAAGAGGGATTCATAAACCACAAGACCATTTGATCAATCCATAACAATGGTTTAGGCTTTAGGAGTCGGTCTATTGGAGACAGGGTAATAAACTCAATCATAGAAATTTACAAGGTTCAATCCGGTCCTAAATGGAAGTAGGAATCAAAGTAATAATTCAAGGATCGAATTTTTATTTTTTGATCATTGTCAGTAATAAGATGCTGAGAAGTCTTAGTAAGAGAGGACGCCGAGGAGAAGGTAGCATAGGGAGAAAAGCACCTACCTAGGGAGAGGATGGCTTGCCAAAGAGGAAGCCGTTGGTGGAGGAGGGGAAGATGGTGGTGGTCGAAGAGGAAGGCCATGACATGGTGGCACAGGGGCACCAGGTGCTGCACCTGTGCCCAGCCACGACCAACATCGGCAATCGCGACACCACCACCCCGAACCCTAGCACCAGAAGGGGTCGTGCCTGGATGCAGCAGGACGAGTGGGGCGAATCGCAGCACCGACGATGTCGCCATGAAATCGCCAAAGAGAGGGGAGAGCCTCGAGAGGGGAAGGAGAAGATCGGGTTAGGGTCGACCAACCGACTGGGCTGGACCAGGTGGTCTAGCCCAACCCATTGGGTTGGACTGACTTGTGGGCCCAGATCTGAGAATATAAGGGAAATGAGAAAATAAATAAAAAGGGATTAATGGAAATTACTAAAATACCATCCAACATTTTGAATTCTAAAAAATATAGAAAAATCCTAAAAACAATTATGATATATCAAAATGATCACAAAAATAACCTCTACTTCATAAAAATACACGTATACTTGTTTAAGTTAGATATAATGCAAATAAATATTAACACTATTAAATTCCAAATGAAATTTCATAAAATAAGTAAGAGTCCTAAGAATCCATAAAAATCATTTATGTGTATAAAAATCAATCCACTATTTTATAAAAATATTAACTTAAATATTCTTACAAATTAAACTTGAAGAAAATATTCAAAGACACTTAATCATTTGTGGAATTTTATAAAAATAAGGATAATACTAAAAATAAATAAAAAACATATTTTAGTCCTTGAATAAATATAACTTGATAGAAAAATATTAAAAACTAGATTACAAAACTTTTCCAGATTTTAAAGTAAAAATCCTTTTCTATTTTATGAAATACTTATTTTGTAAATTCTTTAAAAACATTTCTTAAATAATTAATACTCACAATTTTATAAAACCTTAAATCTTTTACACTTAAATACTAATTCCAAAACCATGACTTAAGTCTGTAATAATACTTAAGTATAAACTATTAACTTTTAGAAAACTCTTTAAAACCATAACTCCAAAGTAAACCAACAATTTAAATAGATTCTTAAACATCATTCACTTATAATAAAAGTGAATATTATTTACCTCTTAACCATTCTTAAACATGATTTCAAACTTTAATAGATTATTAAAATTATCAAAGTTTCCTTTCTTAATAAGATAAATTATAACAAATCACATTTAAACTCATCATTCACTTAAATTGAAAGTGAATGATCTCACACTCTTAATCATCTTTATCATAACCCTACAGCTTGATGATGATTTAAACCCATCACACGTGAACCTACTTATGCTTATAAAGTTACATTTGGTCCACCAAATTATGTATAATGTTTGAAGCATATTTATGTTTTTATAGTTAACTTTAGTTTGTTTCGATTAAGCCGTAAAGCATCTCAAGTCCAAGCTTATCAAATAAGCGCAAATAACATTGATCGCATTCTATTAATCATAAAGGTTGTTTAAACCTTATCAAAAAAATCTTTTCTTCAAAAGTTATTCGTTTTGCCACTTCAAACAACAATCTTATAATAAGACCTTTACTCTTAACAACTTAACACAATAACTTCCATCGTAATTACCAGATATCAATTCACATCAACCTTAAAGTGTTATTATGCTTCACTTATATACTTTGCATGTTAAACACTTAAATGCTTTGTAGATATGTTTACTTATGGAATAAACATTAGAAATAAATTAAATTTAAAAAGCATCACTTAAATTTCACTCATTCACATTACGGGGGAATTATCTTAGGATTTTACAAAATGCATTAAAAATTACTTATGCATCACATCATATTGCTTCTTTAAACATTAGTCCTTACTGGACCAATGATGCTATTTATAGATTTTGGATCTTATATCGTCTCGAAGATCGTGATTACATAACTTTGTAATCACAAAAGGCAAGTTCACACTTGCTCATGTCCTTTGATTATTTTCTATCAAATACTTGTAACTCAAATATTGTCATCACATGCATTTCAAAAAGGTCAGAAAACACTATTTTCATAATAATATTATTATGGATTATTTACCAAGTGGTAATAATCTACTGATACAGTTCCACTGGTAAAGGAACATAATATCTAGGACTTAACAACCAATGTCGCCGGTGATTCTAGCGCCGTATATTACGTGTTAACCATGAGATTTGGAATGGAACAGAGAAGTTAGTTGGATCTTCCTTTCGAATGGACATTGACCTTATCGTGAGGCTGTAGATTTCCCGTGGAGAATCCAACACGGGTTTGTGGACCCTGAAGGGTTCTGCAGCAGAAAACAAAAATTTCCTACGTTGTAACCGCCTAATACTGCCAAGATCTATCTATGTCGTAATGCGGTAACAGCCGGAGCGTATAGAATACCTACCCTTGTAGACTGTACGCGGTTAATGTTCCGAGTGGAACATGGTTGAAGTAGTCAAACCCGTAGCCGACCTCAAGGTCGCGAAGCTCCTCGCAGGTCACCCCTTGCTCCTTCTCCATCATGCAGCAGCTCCGGCTCACGACATCCAAGGTGCCTCAAGTGAGGCCCCTCATGGTTTCGTACACATACGGTGTACGACGATGACCTTCGGTTCCTTGATCCCTGTCGGGAGTGCGGAAGTTGATCTCCGGCTTGGAATCCCTACAGCGCAACGGCGTGCTACAGGTGCAGTGTCTCTTGCTCGGACAGTCCTTACTCGGGACCTTGCTAACGCATGGAGACGAGAGAGAGAGAGAGGGAAGGATAAAGTCAACCAAAGGACTTCTCCAAATATTTGTGTGTCTATTCCCACCCATGGGCACCCCTTTATATAGGGGGAGGGGGTGTGCCCTCCCCTTTGGGTTCCCCATGTGGGACTAAACAAGGGAGAGAAGGGGAAGGCGCATGGGCCTCATGGGCTAGCCGGCCAGGGGTGGGACCAACCCCACGCACAACCCTAGGCTGGTCGGGTGGGCCCCTTTGAGGCACATGGGCCTTGGCCCTTTGGCCCTTGGCCCTTCCCTCCTTCGGTTTTCCCTCATGGGCCCTTTTTCCTTAGGAAGTTTGGCCCATTAGTGAAATACCCCTTCAAATTATATTTTATATTAATTACATTAATTAATATGTAAATACATATTAAAAATCCGGCTTGACCCGAAACACCTTTCGGTTCCCTTTTGATTTCCTCTGAATGACTTCGGATCTTTCCTAGAACGATTCCGGTTCTCTCACGGAACTTTTCCGGTTTCCTTTTCTCTTTTCATATGGTGATTCCAACTTATAGAGGATCTCTAGCTCATCGTACCCATAAGTGTATTTCCCCACGGCTCGGGAATGGCACAAACATGATCTCCATCAATGATCAATAGCGGGACCGGGATGCCCATAATGACCCATGTGCATTCCACGATGATAATGTCGTTTGAACCGTAAACAGTCGTTTCCCATTCCCTTTGCCACTGGATACCTAGTTCACCTGATGATACCTTCGTTCGATCTCATTACCGATGAACTTGTTCTCTCGTTTCCATGTCGTTGCATTCCGTGACCCAGTCACACGCTTGGAAGCTTCGTTAATGCAACGTCACCGAGATGGCCACTAATGTATTTGTCCGTTACATGGATGGGAAAATCCTGGTCTTGATATGTACTCCTCTACTCGCCCCTTTGGGAAACCTGAGTAGCACCTTTTTGATCACACAGTCATGGTGTGATACTTGATAACCATCTAAGCTCCCTCCATAACGGTGATTTGCATTATCTCATAGTCTAAGGACAGGTCGCGAGGATTCCTTAGTTTTATCATTAATGGTGAACTTTGTAACTAGATCTCATTAAGATACAACTGGTTGGGTTGTTTGTCTATCACATCATTCAACTAATGACGTGACCTCATTGTCAACTGGCATAAATGCCCATGATCTTAAAACCCTAGATCATCCTCATGACCAATGAACTAGTTCACTAGAGGTAACTAGAGACTTGGTTTGTTTACATACCACACGTGTATTAACATTTTGTATTAATACAGTTATAGCACAGTATGAAACTATTATGAACTAATTGAGATATGACAATAAAAACCTATTTATTATTTGCCTCTAGGGCATATCTCCTTCAGACCCATAGTTCCCCGCAATACTAGGTGTCTAGACTATCCATGAGGGGCTGTCGGAGGTATATCTTCCAATTTGGTGGGGGTTGCTAGGGACATTACCTGCTCACTGGAGTCTCCAAGGGGTTGCTAGGGTTATATCTGCCTATATGGGGGTTAACAGAGGTATTCCTGCTTGGAGGGTTGTGTCTTCATCTGGGGTCGCGGAGAAGGGCAGGGATTGGCTAGGATCATTTACTGGGCCCCACACCAAGGAAGTGTGGATGGGAAAGATCACCCGGTTTTGCAACAAGGATTTGATCGGTCATGGGTAAAGCAACACACCTCTATAGAGTGTAAGAACTGTGACATGTTACTCCTTGTTCTAGAAAGGAGCTATGAACGTGACAGGAATGGAACTCCATGAAAGTTCTAGTAAACCTGTGAAGGCTGACGGACATAGCTTTTCAGAATAAAAGCAACCTTTGAAGAAATGTTTACAAAAACCTACATTGCCTACGGCCTATGGTCTACGGCTGTAGTTAGTGCATCAAACACTCCTTTTTAGTGAACTTGCTGAGTACGCTCGTAGTCAATCGTACCTTCTTACCCTTGCTAGATTCTAAGCCATTGAAGACGACATCAACACCAACTTATGCTCAAGAAACCATCATCGACAGCTCAAGTTCTTCAGTAAAGTCAACAAAGTTGACATATACATCAACCGAAGTGAAGATGAAGTTCCTGAGTAGATAGGAGTAGATTCTCTAGCCATAAAACCTACTTGTGTAGAGAATTGCAATAGCAGCAGTGGCAAGCCAGATAGTTTGATACTAGTCTTATTAGAAAGATAGTTCTGAGTTGTTATTTCTGGTTCTTCTTTGTAAGAAGTTATTCTCTTCCGCTTAAACCTAGAGTGTTCTCTAGATCTTTTGTCAAGAGTCGAGTTGTAATCTATAGTCATATCTTGGACCTGTTGTGTTTCTGTTGTACCACTCTGAGGGATGTAATACTAGTGAGTGGTGTTTCATTGGTGTTATGTCAACGACTATAGTGTACTACATCATGCAGTGGTATGCTGGGTCACCACAGCAAAGGAGATCATTGTGCCTCTCATGGTGTTGCTACAAACTGGTACTATGACACTGGATCCACCAACCACGTCACCTAAGAGATGAACAAGCTCTCCATACATGATAAGTACAATGGGCAAGATCGTGTTCACACAATTGAAGGCACATGTATGCACATTAGTCATATTGGTCATTCAATTTTGCACACCCCTCACATTCTTTTAATCTCAATGCCATCTTACATGTCCCTAGTGCATCTAAAAGCCTTTTATCTGTTCATAAATTTACTCTAGACAATCATGTCTTTATTGAATTTCACCATTTCTTCTTTTTGATCAAGGACCAAGCAACCCACCAAACCCTGTTTAAGGGTCCTTGCCATGGAGGACTATATCCCTTGATGCCCATCTCCACTACATCCTCCAAGAATGCATTCATCACAATAAAGACGTCATCCTTCACATGGCACCGTCACTTAGGACATCCATCTTTGTTCGTGGTTCAACAAGTTCTTCGTGAGAATAAAATAGCTTACACCCCAGAAACTACTCCATATGTGTGTGACTCATGTTAGTTAGCTAAAAGTCACCAGTTTCCATACCCTATCTCCACAAGTAGGTCCAGTGTTCCTTTGGAAAAAGTGTTTTCTGATGTATGGAGCCCTGCTCCACTTTCTGTTGGGAAACATGCATACTATGTAAGATTTATTGATGATTTTAGCAAGTTTACTTGGATCTATTTTCTTAAAAAGCGTTCTGATGTTTATCAAGCCTTTCTTAATTATCAGCAATATGTTGAACGTAAGTTTGATAGAAAAAATGTTACTATGCAAACTGATTGGGGGCAAGTAGGAGAAACTGAATGCATTCTTTCAAAAGGCAGGAATCTCACACCATTTCTCTCGCCCTCATGCTCATCAACAAAATGGTTCTGCTGAAAGAAAACACCGCCATATAGTTGAAGTTGGACTTGCCTTACTTGCAAATGCATCCATGCCTCTTAAATATAGGGATGAAGCCATTCTTACAACAACGTTCCATATAAACTTACTTCCTAGCAAAGTCATCAATCTTGAGTCTCCTGTTGAGCTCCTTCTTCATGTCACACCCAATTATGCTGCTCTTCGCACTTTTGGCTATGCTTGTTAGCCAAATCTCCGTCCCTACAATACACGTAAACTTGCTTTCCGCTCAAAACGGTGTGTTTTCCTTGGCTATAGTCCACTCCATAAAGGTTTCAAATGCCTAGATGTGTCTACAAGACGTGTTTATGTATCTCGTGATGTTATTTTTGATGAAAATATTTTTTCCTTTTGAATCTCTAGATCCCAATGTCGGTGCCCTCCTTAAACAAGCCATACTTCTTCTTCCATCGTCGGTGCCCTCCTTTTGAATCTCTAGAACCCAAGAGAAATGAAATCCATAAAGGATGAGTGGGGGAAATCAAAATTCCTTTGGTGGAGGTGTAGATCTAGGTCACCTCTCCCAATCCTCAAAAGATCAAGAGATTTGAGTGGGTGGGGAGAGAGATCTAGTCAAGTCAAGCTCTTGTGAAAATGGTGGAGAGAGAGAACCAAGAGATGAGGTGGGAGGAGGAAGAAGGGGGCTTAAATAGCCCCCCTTCAAACGGGCAGATTCTGCCCAGCCCCGACGCCGTCGGTACTACCGGTGCCGGACCGGTAGTACCGGTGGGCGAGCCACCACCGGCCCAGCCCAGGCCACGTAACGGTTAGAAGACCAGTTAGTGGACCTAAATGGGCTGGCCGGAAGTACCGGTCCAAGTTCCGCCCTTAATTCCGTCAAATAGACAGTGCGAGGCAGAAGGTCATCTGACCCGCACTGCCCAGCATCGGAACTAGGTCCGGAACTAGACCCGGAACTACCGGTGACCGATGATGGCCGGTACCACCGGTCAGGAAGCGGTACTACCGCTCAGGCGGCCAAATGTTGGCCGGGCCGGTACTACCGATCCAAAGTCCGGTGCTAGTTCCGACAAATAGGGAAAGTTAGACAGAAGTCTTACTGAACCGAAAATTTCCTCGTCGGAATTAGGACCGGAACTTCGGCCGGAAGTACCGCTCGAACAGCCCTGGAAAAAACCCCTAGGCGGTACTACCGATGCCTGGCCGGTAATACCGGTCAAGGCAAAAAACCCACCAACTCAGCAGAAATCACTTTCTCACACGAAAACTGGGATGGTTGTGGAGGTGCAGATATGGTCTGTGCATGAAATGTTGATTTCCCACAACCTTCCTAGATGGACTCCCTCTTGATAGTACGGTAGCCTAAAATATAAAGTAAGAGAAAGTGAAAATAAGCGCTATCGACTACAAGCTCTTCCTTGAGAAAAAACATCCACGAGCACGACCGAAGAAAAACCCTGAAACCTGGACAAACGGTTAAACCACAAAAGGAGTTGTCATCAGCACCAAAAACATAAGGATAAAATAATCCTTTTAATCTCCCCCTTTTTGGTGCTTGATGACAACCCCACAAGATTTGCACAAAGAATAACATGCAGTAAAACAAAGGAGAGAGAGGCTCCCCCTGAAGACATGGGAGAGAGCTCTCCCAACCGAGATAGACCAACAAGGGTGTAAGGAAGTAAAAGAGAAAAGAGTGGAGCTCATACCTTGCACCAACACAATTGAGGTGAAACAAAGATTGGACAACAAAGAATAGTCCACCACACATCCTCATAAGAATACCACAGAGATACCTTACCACATAGACTCACTAACAAGGTAGCAACCATACAAGAGGTCCACAGATAATAACGGAGGTCCACAAACATTACACAACGGAATAAAGTGTGCACGAGCATAAAAAGATCAAAGAAAAAGCGAGCTCGTGGCACAAACCATGCAAATCCCATGATCCTAATGGAGCACTTTCTCCCCCTTTGGCATCAAGACGCCAAAAAGGGATAAAGTAGCCAAACTACACGCCCCACCCACCAATGAAAGGAGGAGGCGACTCGGGGTTCCAAGAGGCATTGTTCCAAGCGGGCGGAAACTGACTGGAGATCTCTGGCTCGTCATCACTATCAGTCACCTGCAATGTGTGTTGATCCACTCATCCTTGGGCGCGGTGACGGAGCTAGACTCAGGTGACACAACAATATCAAGCTTCCTCATGATGGCCTTCTCCCGGCAAACACTGTGCCTCTGAGCAACATAGGACTGATACTCACGGTCCTGAATGAAGCAGAAAGTCTTCTTAACCTTCTTCAGCAGCTTCTTAGCCCAAGAGGGTTGTCTCACAAGTTGGGGTGGAGAAGCCTCAGCACGGTCCCCATCACTAGCATCCGAAGCAGCCCTTCCAGCAGCAGCTTTGTTTTCAGCCTGAGAGCGAGGTATCTTGTGCTTCATCACACGAAGAGTCTTTTCTTCATGAATAGTGAGAGCATCCTGAGGGTAGATAGAGCCAGTTGCCTCCCTCCATTTGGCATTGATGAGAGTCTGGATGTATGGAGCATATGGACAAGACCTCTTCTCAATCAAACCGGACCAGATTTCTTCAAACAAATAATCCATAACATCAAGGGGCTCATGAGAGTTTCTATGGCGGTAAGTCTGATACATGAGATCAATCTGGAAAGCATGAAGCTGATCAAAGTTACCTGCCTTGGGAGCAATCGTGTTCTGATAGACCTTGCGCATGATGTCATAGGTGGGAAGGAGATGGGCAATATTTCCAGGTACGCCCCGGCCCTCAATGTATAGAGGCTCAAGAATTCCCGGCTCGGAGGCCTTTCCCCTATGCACCCACCACCCATTGGCACGGCTGCCTTCCTGAATAGGGTAGCCAAGAAGGGTGGCAAACTCAGACCATTTAGCAGACAGGTACTTGTTGTGCGTCATCCACTTCATGGAGCACAAGGTCGAGTGCTTCAACAAAGTACTCAAGGTTGCTCTCCATCTTTGCAATGTTGATGTGCTTCTGAGGGGCACAAACATTCTTCTTCTTGGTAGCATAAACCTCAGAATAGATCTCAGCCTGATGCATGGTGTGGAAGAAAGGATCCTGAGCCAGGCAGTCACGAGGAATAGCGTAGGGATCAATCTTGCGAAACTCCTCATAAGCAAGCTGCGGCCAAGAGGAAATCTTCTTCTTGCTTGAATCAGGTCTAGAGGTGGTCTTCTTTTGACTTGCCAGAATAGGCCTTTTGCCTTCCGCAGCAGCAGCACGACCCTCAGCTGCAGTCTTTTGACGAGCAGTCTGACTGGAAGGGCACACAACCTCAAGATCATCCTCATCAATCTCAGACGGTCCACGAGAGGGAGCACGAGACCGCTTGGATCTGCCACGGGAACCCCCTTGCCCTGAGAGTAAGACAAATAGAAAGGAGGAAATCGAGGATAAGTGCACAAGGTCGAAGAAAAACGAAAAGCAACTAGACTGGATTGACACAGAACAGAGACAGATATCAAAAACAATTGGTGCATCAGAAGTTTCGCCTGGCAGCCGGAACTACCGGTCACATGGGGCACACCGGAAGTACCGGTCATGCCCTCAGTGGTAGTACCGGTGAGATGACCACGCCGGTAGTACCGGTGGATCCGCACCGGTAGTATCGGTCAGGGCACGAGCAGGGCAGTTCAAAACTTGATCCTCAAATCACAGATCTTATGAAACTTGATGCACAAATTGATGAAATCTAGACAATGTACTGAGGCAAAATAGTATATAGTCGAATCCTAGCCCTACCAAGAATTCCCATAGCAGTTCTAGCCAAAGAAGGGCCCTAGACATGGCATGTCCTACTCAAGCACAAAAATGTCTAGATCTCCATGAATGGAGCATGAGAGGAGCAAATACCAGGGTCCATGGCGGGGAATCGAGGAAGGGAAGAATCCCACAGAGCCGATCTGAGGAGAGACGGCCGGAAACGGTGTGTCCGGCGGCGACACCGTGGAGAGCTTCTTGGGGAAGAGGGGTGGTAAGATGGGGTCAAGGGGAGGCAAATGGGGAAGATGACCCCGTGCCCCCCTTGGCCCATCACTTAACGGGACCCCCCTCGACCGGTAGTACCAGCCAAGGGCCAGAACTACCGACGACACCAGAAGTTCAGGACGAAGCGGTACTTCCGATCATGGCAGAATGTTTTAGAGAATTTTTTTTTGCCCTGACCGGTAGTACTGGCTCCGACCGGAACTACCGACGATTCCCAGAAAACGAGCTCCAGATTTTTATTGGCAAGGGAAAAAGATCTTGTGCAGGAAAGACACAAACTAAGAAGAAAAGATAAACCAGATCCACCATAAAGAATAAAACTCAAAAAGACTACGAGCCAAATAACGCAAAGTCGGTGGACTAGGCCACCATATATGAGTATATTTGGCTTGAAAACGCGAAGATGTATCTTGGGTTCATTACCAAAACTCATCATTTAAGATCATTTTGTCTCCTTGAGAGACCATAGAGAATGAATACATTAATGTGTGCATAATAGGAGGAGTGTTGGTTCATTTGGGGAACCACACTCCCCCTAAAACCATGCGTACACCCAAACAAGATATTCTTTGAGACTCGAGTATGTGCGCAAGATACTCAAGCCATGTTGCTTGAATCAATGATATTTAGTTCATGCCTCAACTCCTGGAACCTTGCTTCATCAAGTGGCTTCGTGAAAAGATCCACACGATTGGCCTTGGTAGGAACATACTCCAAATAAATGTCTCCTCTAGCAACATGATCCCGAATGAAATGATGACGAATCTCAATGTGCTTGGTCTTGTTGTCTTGAACTGGGTTGTGAGCAATAGCAATAGCACTCTCGTTGTCACAGAGAAGTGGCACCTTGTCGAAAGAGAGTCCAAGATCCTTCAAGGTTTGCTTCATCCATAGTAATTGAGCACAACAACTCGCGACGGAGATGTACTCAGCTTCAGCAGTGGACAAAGACACGCAGCTTTGCTTCTTCGAGGACCAACACACCAAAGACCTCCCAATCAATTGACAAGCACTGGAGGTAGACTTCCTGTCCACTTTGTCTCTTGCCCAATTTGAATCTGTGTAACCAATGAGATCAAAGCTAGCCCCCTTTGGGTACCACAGCCCAAAGTTAGGGGTATGAACCAAATATCGAAAGATTCTCTTGACCGCCACCATGTGACTTTCCTTTGGCGCGGCTTGGAATCTTGCACACATACCCACACTCAACATAATATCCGGTCGAGATGCACAAAGATAGAGTAGAGAACCAATCATCGAGTGATAAAGCTTTTGATCCAGATCCTTACCCTTGGGATCAAGATCAAGATTAACCTTTGTGGGCATGGGAGTTTTGACTCCATTTACTTGATCAAGGTTGAACTTCTTGAGCATATCTTGGACATATTTAGCTTGGTTGATGAAAGTCCCTTTCCTCAATTGTTTGACTTCAAAGCCAAGAAAGAATTCCAACTCCCCCATCATAGACATCTCAAAGCGGTCGGTCATGAGCTTAGCAAAATCCTCATTGAAAGCTTTGTTAGTAGACCCAAAAATAATGTCATCAACATAGATTTGGCAATGAACAAGTTTCCTCCAACTTTCTTAGTAAAAAGAGTGGGATCAATGAGGCCTACTTCGAAACCACGGTCTAACAAAAGCTCTCTAAGGCACTCATACCATGCACGAGGGGCTTGCTTGAGACCATATAGTGCCTTATCGAGTTTGTAGACATGGTCCGGGAAGAGGGGGTCCTCAAAGCCCGGAGGTTGCTTGACAAACACCAATTCTTTTAGGGGACCATAAAGAAAAGCACTCTTGACATCCATTTGTTGCAACTTGAAGTTATGATGGGTAGCATAGGCAAGAAGCATGCGAATGGATTCTAGACGGGCAACGGGAGCATAAGTTTCACCATACTCTATTCCCTCAACTTGAGAGTATCCTTGGGCAACTAACCTTGCTTTGTTGCGGACGGCTATACCATTTGCATCCCTCTTGTTCTTGAAGATCCACTTGGTCCCAATCACATTTTGACAATCTTTGGGTCTCTTCACAAGAGTCCACACCTTGTTCCTCTTGAAGTTGTGGAGTTCTTCGTTCATAGCGTCGAGCCAATCATCATCTTCAAGAGCTTCGAAGACCTTTTGGGGCTCAACATGAGAAATAAACGCATGATGAGAACTAAAAGAGGTTAGTTGTCTCCTAGTAGTGGAGCCCCTATTGAAATCTCCATAAACATTATCAAGGACATGGCCATCTTTTATGAGCTTGGCGAGGCGGTATGCTTGACGCCGAGCTTGGGTCTCTTCATGAGATTCTTGAGCAACCACTTGATCATCACCACGGTTCGAGTTCCCTCCTTGACTATATGAACGAACTTGATCACCATCTTCATCAACATCAACCGAGGGAGAGACATCATCACTTGGTGGACAGACATTTGCTTGACCTTGGTCATTGTCAACTTGACCTTCTTCAACTTGACCTTGAGAGTCATTGACATGAGGAGCTTGGCAACCTTGGAGGGGTGGAGCTTGATCAACTTGAGGTAGACTTGAACTTGGAGGGTCATGAACATGAAGATATTGAGAGGAGCTTGCAGAATCTTGAGAAGCAATAAGTTGACCTTGAGGTGCAAGAAGGTCTTGTGAGAGTGAAGGCTCCGCTTGAGTGGAGCTTGGTCCTTCTCCTTCGGCCACAAGGGGATCCTCAATGGGGTGGCAGAAACCCACACCCATTCTTCTTATGGCTTGGGGAGGAATTTCATCACTTGGATCACAAATACCATCTTGCCGCACAAGAGACTCATGATCTTCATCAAACTCGACATTGCTAGATTCTTCAACCCTTCCTGTTGCTTTGTTGTAGACTCGATAGGCATGGGATTGATTTGAGTACCCAACAAAGATCCCTTCTTGAGCCCTAGATTCAAACTTTGATAAGCGGACACCTTTCTTGAGAAGGAAGCATCTACATCCAAACACCCGGAAGTACTTGACATTTGGCTTCCGACCGGTGAAGAGCTCATATGGAGTCTTATTCTTCTTCTTGCGTAGATAGAGGCGATTGGTTGCATGGCACGCGGTTGAGATGGCTTCGGCCCAAAAGTTATATGGAGACTTGAATTCCGTCAACATGGTCCGGGCCGCATCCATGAAAGTGTGGTTCTTCCTTTCGGCAACACCATTTTTTAGGGGTATAGGGAGTAGAGTATTGATGTTTGATCCCCTCATCACTAAGAAACTCATCCAATGTGTAGTTCTTGAATTCGGTGCCATTGTCGCTTCTAATGGTGAGGATGGTGGAATTGAGTTTCCGTTGCACTTGATTGGCAAAGTCGATGACGGTTTGTTGAGTCTCACTCTTGAACTTGAAGAAGTAGACCCAAGTGTATCGAGAAAAGTCGTCAACAATTACCAAACAATACTTCTTCCCACCAAGACTATCATGAGAGGGAGGCCCAAAGAGATCCATGTGAAGAAGCTCCAAGCACCGTTCAGTGGTGATTTGATTAAGGATCTTGTGAGGCTTCTCATGCATCTTCCCTTCTATACAAGCCCTACACACACGATCTTTGGCAAAGGAAATGTCTTTTAGTCCAAGGACGTGGCCCCCCGTGTAGAGACTTTGCAAAGCCTTCATGTTAAAGTGGGCTAGGCGGCGATGCCACAACCAGCCCACGTCGGCTTTCGCATAGAGACATATAGCATGTGTAGATGGCTTTCTAGAGAAATCCACTGCATATAAGTCATGCTCTGCGTATCCAACGAAAGCCACCATGAGAGACTTGCTCCACATGAGGACCACATAGTGCTCATTAAAGAAAGATGAAAGACCCATGATAGCAAGAGCACGAACAGAAAGGAGATTGTAGCCAAGGGTTTTGACAAGCATGACATTCACCAAGGATACATCCGGGGTTACTACCACCTTACCAAAACCCAATACATGAGAACTTGTTTTATCACCATAGGAGACTAAAGTATTAGCAAAATTTGGCCTAATCTCCGACATGATAGACTTGCTTTCGGTCATATGGCTTGTAGCTCCACTATCAAGCACCCATTTTGCACCTCCGGAAGCAAAGTCCTACAAGGAAATCAAGCTTTGGTTTTAGGTACCCATTTTGCAATGGGTCCCCTTTTGTTAGTCACAAGGCCCTTAGGTACCCAAATGTTCCAATGATAATCATGAGTGTAAGATGTTCCAATGTACTTAGCATAAACATGACCATCAAAAGATTTGCAAAGAATGTAGGAAGGATTATTCTTCCCGGCAAAGTTATCACTTTGCACAATGGTAGAATCATGAGAGGATACTGGAGCAAGGTTCTTGCTCTTCTTCCTTTTCTTGTTCCTTCTCTTGTTCTTCCTCTTGATAGTGGCTTGCCCTTTTGCAAGTTGATCCTTCAATGTCTTGTTCTCCTCAACAAGATTCTCATACTTGCAACAAGGGTTAGACGAACAAGACAAATGCACAATAGGCGTAGCGGAAGACTTTGAATGTTCATTATTTAATTGCGTTTGAAGTTGCTTATGAGCCTCAAAGATACTTGAGAATTTACTCTCCAAGGAATGATGTTCCTCCTTGAGTTTCTCAAAGTCCTTGAGGCATTCATGACCAACACCAAACTCAACCTTTTCATTTTTAAGGACATTCAATGAAGCAATAGCATGATCTCGTTCTTTAACAAGTTGCGATGTAACGGCATTATGGTCATCAACAAGTTTAGCCACACTTTCCTCAAGTGTTATTCTGATGTTATGTTCATCTTCAAGAGATTGAGATAGAGAGGCAATCTCATCGGCGGCCTCTCTCTCATTTTTACCTAACATGTCAATAACTTCTTCTTTCTGATCTAGCATTTCCCTAGCATGGTCAAGTTGGTTTACAAGTGTTTCAAAGCACATTCTAGTATCATCATCTAGATGCTCCATGGATTCACACATGCTTACCATCTCTTTCTTAACCTCTAAACCCTCTAGATCATGCAAGGGAAGTTCATTTGGGGAGGACTTGGAAGCGGGAGTTACCTCGGTGGCCTTAGCCACGAGACAGTTTTGGTTGCAGTTGGTGATGTTCTTGTTTGGAGAGTCGAAGAGAGACACTCGTGGAGTAGATGAAGTAGTAATAGCGGCAACCCCCACGATCTCTCCACCTTGACCTTCATTCTCAACATCATCATCATCGCCCGAGAAGTACTCTTCATGGACCACCATCGCCCTTTCCTTGTTAGGTAAGTTCTTGTTGTGGAAGTTCTTGTTCAAAGGATGAGGAGGTCTTAGCTTGTTCTTGCGAATGAGGCGGCCTCCATTGTCTTCTCTATTCTCGAAGGGGCATTGAGCTACAAAGTGACTCTTGTCGTTGCAATTGTAACAAGATCTAGCCTTTGGAGTCTTCATGGTTGAGTTGAATCTTGGGTTGTCCCTTGACCTTGACTTCATGCCCGGTTTGTTCCAAAATGCCCTTGATGCTAGATCCAAATGCTCATTGAAAGCATATTTGACGTCCTCTTGAGACCACTCACTTGAGTTGTCGTCTTCATCGACTTCCAACACTTGAGCTTTCAAGGCAAGGTTCAACTTTTGAGACCCATAAGCACGAGCACGAGCTGACTCTGCATTCTTCTTGGCAATGGTCATGGCAATAACTTCACTCAGCACCTCTTGAGAGGACATGGTATGGTAGTTGCTTCTCCCCTTGATAGAGTTGAGTTTTTGTTCCTCAAAGGGAAGAAGAGCTTAAACAAACTTCCTCTTCATGAACTTGTCATCAACATAGGTAGCTCCAAGGTCCCTCAAGGTACAACAAAGAACCTTGAGCCGACGATACATGTCTTCGGGTGTCTCATCATCTTGCATTGCAAAGCCATCGGACTCATTGTTGGCTTCATCAAACTTGGAGCTTTGAATACTCGCATTTCCAATATACAACTCGGTGAGATGATCCCAAGCTTCTTTGGCGGTGGAGAATTGGCGAATGTGAGCAAAGTCCTTGGGGGTCAATGCCTTTTGAATCATACCCAAGGCGGTGGCATTGAGTTGCTTGTCCACGACCTTGGCACGAGTCAACTTCTTAGCATCATATGGAGAGAAACCTTCCTCCACAATCCTCATCAATTCAATAGAAGAGCTAGAGATATGAGATTGCATTAGATATTGCCAATTGGTGAAGTTAGAAGTATCTAGTATGGGAGGTGCTCCTTGAGGTATGATGTGCGGCATGGGAATGGGAGGGTCCGGTGTATACTTGAACGGTGGTGGTACCGTCGAGTAATCCTTTTCCCTATCTCCCTCTTTGGAGGAGGAGTCACCTAGCCCCTCGGTGCTCTCGCTTGGGGGCTTGGTGGTTTGAACCACAAAGCCTAAACCCAAGTGTTTTGGGGCTGCCACGGGAATCACCCCGGGGGAAACCACTTGCACGGGAGCGGAGGGGGCTTCGGCGCCAAGAGATGCATCATGAGGGGTTTCAGGCATGGGGGTAGGCTTAAGGGATTGCAAAAGAGTCATCATTTCCTCAAACTTGGTCATCATGGATGTCTCTAATCGATTGAGGTCATCCATGGAGGCCAAGTTCTTGGTGGCTACACCCACACTTCCCTCTTTGTCGGCCATTGTCTCTTAGCGATTAAGCCCGAAGAAAGGGTCGAGGCTCTGATACCAATTGAAAGGCCTAACTTAGGTCGATTAGAGGGGGGTGAATAGGAGACTACCAATTTTTAATATTTCAACCCACTTTTAAGGCTTAGCACAAAGTAAGGTTCACTAGAGATGCAACTACGTGAAAAACCTAAATGACAAGTAACACAAAGGTAAACAAGAGAGTAAATGCAAGAAGTAAAGGAGTGGAGCGAAAGAACCGGCGAGGGGACACGGAGATGTAATTCCCGTAGTTCACTTCTAAAGAAGCTACGTCTACGTTGGAGAGGTGTCGAGGCCACACAAGGTCACCCGAGCGCCACAAAGGCCTCACCGTCTTCTCCGATGAGCACCACCACAAAGGTGGCCTCACAATCCACTAACCAGTGACCTTGAAGGCGCCAACCGAAAACCTTTACAACGAGGTTGAGGGGAGGCTTCACAACTCAATTGAAGGCTCTCAACGACACCATGGAGCTTTACAACAAATGCCCCGGCTCCGAGGATGCCCTAGACCGTCTAGGGTTCCAAGAACCCAAGAGAAATGAAATCCACAAAGGATGAGTGGGGGAAATCAAAATTCCTTTGGTGGAGGTGTAGATCTAGGTCACCTCTCCCAATCCTCAAAAGATCAAGAGATTTGAGTGGGTGGGGAGAGAGATCTAGTCAAGTCAAGCTCTTGTGAAAATGGTGGAGAGAGAGAACCAAGAGATGAGGTGGGAGGAGGAAGAAGGGGGCTTAAATAGCCCCCCTTCAAACGGGCAGATTCTGCCTAGCCCCGACGCCGTCGGTACTACCGGTGCCGGACCGGTAGTACCGGTGGGCGAGCCACCACCGGCCCAACCCAGGCCACATAACGGTTAGAAGACCAGTTAGTGGACCTAAATGGGCTGGCCGGAAGTACCGGTCCAAGTTCCGCCCTTAATTCCGTCAAATAGACAGTGCGAGGCAGAAGGTCATCTGACCCGCACTGCCCAGCATCGGAACTAGGTCCGGAACTAGATCCGGAACTACCGGTGACCGATGATGACCGGTACCACCGGTCAGGAAGCGGTACTACCGCTCAGGCGGCCAGATGTTGGCCGGGCCGGTACTACCGATCCAAAGTCCGGTGCTAGTTCCGACAAATAGGGAAAGTTAGACAGAAGTCTTACTGAACCGAAAATTTCCTCGTCGAAATTAGGACCGGAACTTCGGCCGAAAGTACCGCTCGAACAGCCCTGGAAAAAACCCCTAGGCGGTACTACCGATGCCTGGCCGGTAATACCGGTCAGGGCAAAAAACCCACCAACTCAGCAGAAATCACTTTCTCACACGAAAACTGGGATGGTTGTGGAGGTGCATATATGGTCTGTGCATGAAATGTTGATTTCCCACAACCTTCCTAGATGGACTCCCTCTTGATAGTACGGTAGCCTAAAATATAAAGTAAGAGAAAGTGAAAATAAGCGCTATCGACTACAAGCTCTTCCTTGAGAAAAAACATCCACGAGCACGACCGAAGAAAAACCCTGAAACCTGGACAAACGGTTAAACTACAAAAGGAGTTGTCATCAGCACCAAAAACATAAGGAGAAAATAATCCTTTAAGGTATGGTATTGATTATGAAGATACCTTCAGTCATGTTGTCAAGATTGATACTATCAGGACTGTTTTATCTCTTTTTGTCTCCCGTGGATGGAGTTTACGGCAGCTAGATGTCAAGAACGCGTTTCTTCATAGTGTTCTGGAAGAGGAGGTCTATATGAAACAACCCCCAGGTTTTGAACATCCTGATGCTCCTCATTATATTTGCAAACATGATAAACCCTATATGGACTAAACAGGCCCCTCGTGCATGGTATTCTTGGTTGAGCTCCAAGTTACATTACCTTGGATTTTTTTCCTTCAAAGGTTGATACCTCTTTGTTTCTCTATCACAAGTCTAGTGTTACTATTTTTTTATCTATGTTGATGACATTATTGTAACCATATCTTCAGATTCTGCCATCTCAGCATTGCTCAAAGATCTCAATGACAACTTTGCCATCAAAGACTTGGGAGAGATCCACTTCTTTATTGGAACTAAGGTTAAAAAGATACCTGATGGCCTGCTTCTTACACAGAAAAAATATGCTCATGATCTTCGGCCAAGGTTGGTATGCTTGAGTGTAAGTCTGCACCCACACCTCTGTCACCTTCAGAGCCACTATCACTTCATGAAGGTACACCTCTTGGCCCTGATGATAGTACACAATACATAAGCATAATTGGGCATCTTCAATACTTAACTCTTACTCGCCCAGATCTGGCATTCTCTATTAATAAGGTTTGTCAGTATCTTCATGCTCTCACTACAACACATTGGACAGCCGCAAAACGAATCCTTCGATATGTTAAGGACACTTCTCAGCTTGGTATCACCTTTACAAAATCTTCATCTACACATTTTATTGCTTTTTCATATGCATATTGGGCAGGATGCCTTGAGGATAGACGCTTCACAAGAGGTTTTGCTATATTTGTTGGTCCCAATTTGGTTACCTGGAGTGCTAGGAAGCAAGCCACTATGTCACACTCTAGTATTGAGGTTGAATCCAAGGCTTTAGCTAATGCTACAACATAGTTAATATGGGTTGAAGCTCTTCTTGCCGAACATGGTGTCAAATTGAAGGACAAGCCCTGCTTATGGTGCGATAATTTGGATGCCACTTATTTGTCTGCAAATCCTATTTTTCATGCTCGCACGAAGCACATTGAAATTGATTATCATTTTGTTTAGGAAATAGTTGCTAGCAATAACTTGGATATCAAATTCATCTCCTCCAAAGATCAGACAGCTGATCACTTTACTAAAGCTCTTCCTATAAAGAGTCTTGATGAGTTTAAGTGTAATCTAAATCTCTCTTGAGGTTTAGATTAAAGGGGATGTTAGAGTATGTAATATCGTACATGTATGTGTACGGAGTAGTACTCCGACGTACACATACAAACCTTGTACTGCCACGTAGGAAGCTTTTCTCTCACTAGTGGAAACGAGGCCTTTGGTTGAGCCTGGAAATGGGCTTTAACACCGGTTCGTGGCACGAACCGGTGTTAAAGGCCCCTGCACCAGTGGCCCGCGCAGCCCCCCCCCTTTAACACTGGTTCGTGGCTTGAACCGGTGTTAAAGGGGGGCTATATAAGACACCGCAGCCCACACCCCACTCTTCCATTTTTTCACTATCTCATTTTGGAGCCTAGCAAGAGGGTCTGAAGGTGTGCTAGTTTGTGTTTTTTTCGTATGCACAAGAGGTGTTCGGTGAAATGCCCGAGAGCTCAAAATAAGTTTTCTCGTTGCTCTTTCCTTCTTGGTCGAGGTCGGCAACTATCCTTTCATGTGTCATTGATGTAGTATATATATAAATGGTCATCTCCCTATTATTTTTTGATATATACTATATATTAATGCAGATGAACCGGCAATGGATGTACGGTGACCGCCGCACTTCCGAGTACATTACGGGCCTCCAAAATTTCATCGTTGTGGCTAGTGCAAACCGTGGTCACAATGGTTTTATGTGCTGTCCGTGTGTTCACTGTCAGAACAAGAAAGACTACTCATGTGAGATTCATTGCTCTTCGTGCAGCCCACGCTTGAAATGGCGGGTCCTCGATACCCCGTGGATGAGATCACGGAGAGCGAACACGCTGAGCTGCATGTGAGATTAATGGGCTTATCCATTAAGGTGGCTGTCGGCTATGCCTTACCTCCTGTAGCTGGTGGAACTTACCACTGCCGACCGATTCTAGATGGCTATGCTATTGTCGGGGTGGATGAGGTTGTGAAGGAATATGAGGAAGCACAGCTTGACCATGCTACAGGTGAAGGGGAAACTCAACTCAAATTTGCAGTGAAAACAACCATTCTTCGGAAGAAGGAACACATCGTGCTTCCAAATTGGAGGCCAATGGCACCCCCGCCGTCTCCGCAGCGTCAGTAGTCTGAGCCGCTTCAGCCATCTCCTGCGCGGCAGCCATCTCCGGCGCTTCAGCCATCTCCTACGCGGCAGCCATCTCCGGCGCGCCAGCCATCTCCTGCCTGTCAGCCATCTCCGGCGCTTCAGCCATCTCCTCAGCGTAAGCGGAAGAGCACTGCCACGAAGAGCATCACTAGCACTGCCACAAAGAAATCCGCAGGAAACCGTACGTCAAAGAGTTCAAAAAACTACGTCCTGCAGCCTTCCGCCAAGCCATTGCCGGTTTTACCGTGGAATCGCAGCGACGAGGAGACCAATAGGATCTCAGAAGAAGAGGTCAAGAAATTCTTTGCACCTAGACGGGCCGAGCCCAAGGAGAAAATAGATCGGCGGTGGTGGAGAAGTTTTACAAAAATCTTTTGAAACCTGAAACCCCACTTGTGCCGGACTACGAGCGCCAGATTTTGAAGGCGGATGCAAGGCACCGTAGGGAGACTGAAAGTAGCAGTCGTGCGGCACCCCAGAAAACAGTTCCCATGCTCGGAGAGCAGGAAAACCAATCATGCGCCCCGCTCCAAGTGTTCGAAACACGGGACGCTCCTCCCGTAAATGATTACGAGGCAGAGCTACAAAGAAAGGCCAATGAGATGGGGATGACTTACATTGCATACTTGAACATCATGGGAGACAACTTGCCCAAATGCGATGCCAACCCCATACAGCCATGGAAGTATGGGAAGAATCTCGTCAAGAAAGAGGAGCTCAAGAATCTACCAACAAAGATGCGAAGATTGCACAAGTGGTACCTTGATTTCTGCAAGACGAGAAAGGAAGAATGGATGACGGCGCATATAAGAGATGAGATTTTCTTGTGCGGAGACGACGAGATCGACTTCAACATTCAAGACTTGCATTTTCTATTCAATCAGAAGGAACTCGACAAAGCTGCCATCAACCTTTATTGTGTGTAAGTACTATTTCTGTATTTTCTATCTCATCTCATTCACTTCATTAGTTGCATGTATATATATATATATGCTCACCATATATGTATATACTATTATGCAGGAAAAAAGGTTATGGAATGCATGAAAGGAGGACCTTTTGACATTGGGTTCGTTGACCCAAATAGAGTTCATGAAGAAGTGGTAAGAACCAAACCCGGGCAAACAGAAGATTTATTGCTAAGGTCTTTACTGAGACAACAAACCAAAAGGGAAATACTATTGCCTTACAACTTCTCGTGAGTACTGTTACCCACTCTTGTACACATTCTGTTTCGGCTTACTCGATGTTAAGTGTAACTGATGATGAGTTATGCGTGCGTAGGTTCCACTTTATTCTGCTAGTCATTCAACCTGACTCAGGAAAAGTCCTTGTCATGGACTCGTTATGAAAAGAAAAAGAGCTATGAGCAGACTTTAGAGAGATGCTCCAGAGGTAATTTCAATCATATTATCGCACTAGATCGGCAACTTTCGTGACAACAAGTAATTAATTACTCATTTATCCATTTTCTTTGCCGGACAGGGTTTGGAAAAGGTTCACGGGCAGGGCCGTGGGTGAATGGTCAGAAGAACTAAAATTTGTAGACCAAAATGTAAGTAATACTAGCTAGCTAGGTCTGCGTATCTCTTTGATTCTGCTTCCAATTCCATTATATCATGCTTTATTGATTATTATTTTGATTGAACTCTCTATTCTCGTAAAGTGCGCGCATCAGGGACACGGCAATAACTTATGTGGGTACTATGTTTGCGAGTTCATTCGCAACACGATATGTGCGACGGGCCAAGCCGCACTAGAACAACTTAGAGTAAGTAAACAAAGTACACAACATTATTTTATTACCATCAATTGTGTTGAGTTTTATTCTTATATATATATTGACCCCATTCTTCATATATATTCAGATCGAACGGATGCGGGACCAACTCCTACCATTTGACCACATACGAGCCATTCAAGAGGAATTGGCGGGGTTCATACTTGATGAGGTCGTCACGCCTGGCGGAGAACTCTTTAGATATCCACCAAAATGAACGTTGTATATATGCTTGAACGTGTTTGTCTTGTACTTGATGCTTCAACGTTTACGGAGAATACCACACAATGACGATGTTGTGTATAATAATAGTTGCTTAATTATTCATGTACTCGTATGTAACGATGACGATGTATGTGTATACCGCTCCCGATCGATTCCCCTCCCCCCTCCCCGTCCCCGCCGCGCCGCAGAAATACGCCCAGAACAGGGCAGGGGCAGAACTCTGTCGCGGCAGAGATTTAGGCCGTTTTCCTGCCGCGGCAGAGATTTATCTCTTTTTCCTGCTGCGGCACAGAACCTTTAACACCGGTTCGTGTTATGAACCGGTGTTAAAGGGGGGGGGGGGCCTGAGCCCTGTGGCAGCCCCACGTGCGCCACCCTTTAACACCGGTTCGTATAAGAACCGGTGTTAAAGGGGGGGGCTCTAACACCGAACCCTCAACAGCGGTTCTACAACCGCTGTTAGAGGGCCCTCCAAACCGGTGTTAGAGGGGTGTGTGCACTAGTGTCTACCTATATAACACGCAACCGATGGCCCGAAAGGGTACACATCGTTCCACCAAAAGCAACAATCAGCTAAGTCAGCTAACCAGTCCAACCCAATGATACCATCATAATTACCAAGAGGAAGAAATTTGAAATTAGTGTTGAAAGTATGACCATCCACTATCGAGGGACAATTGGCCAACTAAGATGTACCATATATCAGTTCTCCATTTGCTATTTTCACAGGTACTTGTTTAAATTAACTACTAATTTTCATGCTTGATAACAATTTCTAGTGCAGGAAAGAATGTGCCCTACCAGAATCTATCAACATATTCCAAATTTTCCCTTGTATCTCAACCTGAATTTGCAATGTCTGTTCTGCTTCTTCTCTACTAGTAGCTGCTGCTGAGAGACACAAAACTTGACCGGGAGAAACACCTACAACATCCTCACACTTAGAATATTGTTGTTCCTCTATTGCAGGAATTCCATCATTTCATGGTCAACATGCAACTGCACTGAACTCTTACACTAATGATCCTTGCCCTACTTTTCTCCATATATAAAATAAAAGGCCCTCAGATTTTCTGAAATTTCTCAACTGAACCCACTTATTGTCAGTGATAATATGAGGAGGGGGTCTGGAATTTTCTTCTCAACTAGGGCACGAGGCACCTGAATTCGTGGAGGTGCCATTTGCTGGTAATGAGGCATACAATTGAGAAGTTGTTGATTGATACATAGGTGAAGAAGACACTGAGAGGAAATGGGGCTGCTCTTCTAATTCTTCAAACAACAATGCCAGTTCCACTGCTTTGTGCAAGTCAGCCGGTTCCTGAATTGCTACAGCCATGCGAATTGCTGGTTTGAGGCCTTCAAGCTTCAACAAAGTATGTTGTACAGTGCACCATATCAGGAGTAAGCTCATAGGCACAGATTTGATCAAACAACTCATATAAACACTCAACATACTCAACCACCATGGACAACCGGTGAATTTAAGTCAATTTACGAACCAGAGAACCGTGTTAATTGGGACGAAACATGGTGTTCAGATGAAGACAAATTCTAGCCATGTTGCCTTGGGAATTCGGCGATGAGCAGACTCCAACCATCTAGCGGCAGCTCCATCAAAATAGGCAGAAGCATAACGAATCCACAAATTCATAGGAGTTCCCCACACCTAGAAATAATCCTCACATCAATCTTTCAATAACCGCTGGAATATCAATGGTTGTTTGCGTCTCGTCAGCTAGAGTACCTAGCGTCGAGCGGGAAAAAATAAATTTAGTTGTAACTGCTAGCAGTTCGGACGACGAGTTCTTTTACTAGTGACTGTATACTACAAATGTCTCTATCATCGGCGTAATCGATATCCTCGTCACTGCTAAGTCATTTCGCAGTAGTGTTGCATTGTAATTCCAGTGATTGCAGTCCTAAATTTAGGATCATGTAGATGTATGTAGTCGTGTTATGCTTTTCCCGGGCATGTATAGATTTATTGTGCGCTTTTTGAGATTCATGTTGTATTTATAATAATCAAAAATATAGAATTGTTATAAAGAAATAATATGCTTAAAAAAAGATAATATGAGGCACTAAGCTTGACACACCACGCCACCTATTTGTCTGTCGCCCGTCAATGTAGCACGACGTCGAACATACCCGCCACGCCACAAATAGCGTGATGAATCAGATGTGCCGCGAGAAAAAATTGTCACGTGTTCACTTTTCTGATGGAGTTATTTCTGAGAATTTTTATTTGCTGTCTAAGTGCAAGCACAACAATTAAGCATGTGCCTCGGTAACCGCCAACATCCGCCGTGGGCTGCTGTAGCGCACTTCTTCCTATTAAATGAAATGTAATGCAAATAGAACAATATAAACCTACATGACTTCTCAATGCAATCTTCAACACTTTTTTTACTAAAGTGTGGGTTTTAATCGTATTACTCATATCATTCATAAAATGATTAGACCCACTCAGACGTCATCCTTGAGGTTCTCCTATGATTGCAAGAGATAGTGGTAGTTGTGCATAGCAATGATAATGTGTGACAATTGGTGAAGGCTATCATGATGTGTGCTAACCCTCATGTAGTGCTCACCGGTAAGAAGACTTGTGTAGGTGTCCTCACACCACTGCGCGGCGCTGAGGTCTCATAGCTTGCTAATCTAGATCCAACGCATCATACACTTCCTCATGTGGTTGTATACATGAGTTTAAACCTGAGCGTCGCAGTGCTCGAACAAAGTCTTAGCACAAGCATAAATATGGATCACCTTGAGTCCCTTTACAGTCCTGATGCTGCTCTTAACAATCTCACGCATCTTGTTCAACACTCGAACAAAGTCTTAGCACAAGCATAAATATGGATCACCTTGAGTCCCTTTACAGTCCTGATGTTGCTCTTAACAATCTCACGCATCTTGTTCAACATGAAGGTGGACATGTAGGGGAGCTATTTCATGGTCTCCTTCATCTGCGTCTTCTAATGCGTATTTGTCAGCTTTGCTGCAACTTTTGCAGCAATAGTGGTGACAAAACTTTGTACATTGGGGCCGAGGGAAACAATCACACTACCAGGGGCCGCCATTCTAGGCTCCACTCCATTAGGAGTCAAGGTCTGACTGTCATCCACATAGGAACAAGTCTAGAAGTCTCTAATAGGGTGGCTAAATTTATCACAGGACGAGTCCTACATTCATCACCCAAGACAAAAAGGCAAACGCTAGACATAGCTACGAATCAAGTTATAATGTGTAGAAGAAGACTACGAAATAATCTACATTCTACAGCAGACGGAGGCCACGAAGAAAAGATAAATGAACAGCATATCAAGGCTACAAATCATGCTACAATGTACAATAGAGCAGGGCTATGAAACATGCTACAATATGTAGCTGATCAATGCTAGAAATCTATGTACAATCTGCAACACATCATGGCTACAGATCAAAGCAATGACTAAAGCAACGATCTACGAACCCTAGAGGGATTATAGATCTACGAACCCTAGGTGGAAGAACCTAGATGGAGGTGAGGTCACTTAACGTCATCGTTGGAGGTGGTGGACGCATATCAGAACTTTCGGACGAGGAGGAACTAGTTTTCACGCTGTCGCCAAAGGATGGAAAACACGGAGCTACTCACCTGACACAAACCATCTAGGAGACACTGCCTGATGTGGGGGGGGAAATGGCGGTTCGGTTCCAACAGTGAGTGGGCATGGTAGAAATAGGCGAGGTTTCAGCGGGAGTGAGTGAATCTCTCCGGCCCCACTTTTCGCTGCAGCCGAAAAGCTCCTGGCATCTTCATCGTTGGCCACGCTCGTGCGAGGGATTGCCGCTTTTGTATCAGGTGGGCGCCTGGCTCCACGGAAATACTCGAAATCGAACGTTGTCATTGGGTCGGGCTTGGGCTGCGGGTTGTTTTAATGTTCGGGAAGACGCGACCCAAAATTACATGCGGGCAACCAAACATTCCATTTTTATCTCCACCATGCTGGCTAGGTCTGGCTCCCAATCGTGTCGGAACGTTAAGAAACACTCCCTCCATTCAGGAATAACTGACTTGAGTTTGTCTAGATACGTTTAGATCTATACCTAAAATACGTCTAGATATGTTTGAATCTAGATAAACTCATGTCAGTTATTTCTGGATGGGGGAGTATAAGATGTTTTGTTTTTTGGTGTATAGGTTTGTACCTATACAATAAAAGGCGGCTAGATTCATTTATTTTATAAAGCTAAAATGTCTTATATTTCTGAACTGAGGGAGTAGCTACGTGAAGGTGGTTGTGCATGCGAGGTCGGGCCACTACTGACATGTAACCGAACGAACGAACTACCCGCGGTGGTTGGCACGCATAGCACATTGATCATAGGCCGTGATGCGTACGTGTGGACTAGCACTAGTTCCTTGGCCAAGAAAAGGAGCGCGTCACATATGCGAGCCTACACGTTTTGGGTGCTTTTTCTACGCAAGCATTGAGCAAAGGTAACATTTGAAGATCTACGGGTACTCAACTTGCCGGTCCTTGGCGCGCGCGACGGCACACTGAACAGTAGAGTTCATTGATCTCTCTCGGAGGAAAACGAGACCGCGGGCGGGAGCTAGCAAGAGAAGAAGCGGTCGCACGTACGAGGCTACGAGGCGGCATGCACGGGGGCCAGCGCAACCCAACGCGTGGACGGACGACGGCCACGTCGCGCGGTGGGGGCCACGTGTGCGCCTGCCGGCCCCATGCCGAGGCCGGGTCCCAGGCGAGGTGGCGCGGAGGCAGGCCGGGGCGCGTGCGAGGTGTCCCGCTCCGCGTGCGTGGCGCGTGCATGCATGCATGCAAGGCCTCGCCTCCCACGTACGCGCGGTCTTCCTTTCCCTCTCCCGCCCTCAGCTGAGCTGCGCATGCTAGCTAGCTCTGTTATTTTCCGTCCAGTCTCCCAGTATTCTTTCGTTACAAACGGGAGGGAGCGCGCGTCTTGCTCCGGTCTTTTATTTAAGAGTGCTAGCTGCACTCCTCTCTCGTACATACACACACACACACACACACATCCGTCCTCCCTTCCTTCTTTGCTCTCGCTCGCTCGCTCTCTCTCTCAGTGTCCGTACGATCCCCTGCCATGGCGGTCTAGCGGCTTTCTTCGTGCTCCTCAAAGGTCACTGGATACTACCAAGCGGTAGCGTCGAGCTCGAAGCAGCGAACTTCTAGTGTGGTAAGCAGCACGCGACCCTATTCTCTAACGTTCTAGGTAGTATCGTACTTAGCCACAACAGACCACGATCAGAATGTGTCGGACGGCCTCTCACTATCACTCGTAGTACCTGAAAATATCTTAGACGGTACAGCATGATGCACTGTACCGATCGTAACATCGGGCAGTCGCTGTAGCGTCAGCCCCGCCAGGCTCGTGCTCGCGTGCACGCGCGCCTCATCATGTCTCCTAATTGTAACGTGTGCTGCCCTTGAATCGAGCAGCATTGCCACCCTGACCGATGGCGTCCCGGGAGGGAGGAGGAGCGCACGCCGCTACTGCCAGCCGGGCGCCGCTGAGGGTCGGGCGGACCAAGGAGTACCGCATGGGCAGGGACACGCAGCTGCTCGCCGCCGAGGGCTCCCCGGTCAGCCTCTTCGTGCTCTGCGGCGACCGCTTCGAGGGCACGCAGCTGTTCCGCTCCGGCGAGCTGTCCGTGCACATGATCCGGGTCGAGGGCCACCCGGTGTCCATGGCCACCTGCGCCGTCGGCGACCACCAGTGGATGCTGGCCAGGGACGCGCTCGTCGCGCGCATCGACGCCCGGGTCTTCGTCTTCGAGCTGCCGGGCTTCTTCTACGCCGTCGTCGTGCCGCCGGAAGGGGACGGCAGCGTGGCCTCGGCCGAGAGGAAGTGCACCACTCTGGGCGAGATCTTCTCACGGTTCTGCGCCTACCAGGATATCTCCAATGCACAAGGTAACAGCATTATTGGCATTGTGTTCAGCATGCTAGCTGAATATTGTTTGCAAGCGTACTAGGTTGCTTACTACGTAGTATTTATTTTAACAAGATAGTACCTCCGTATATATGTGGTCCAAGCTTTAGCATTATAAGCAACACGCGTGCCTGAATCTCCACTTTATGTTGGTATACTGAGACGTGTCGCGCCTAGAGACTTCCTTACTTCGGTGCGTGTACCGTACCGCAACAGCAACTAATTAATTTTGTCTGTACTGTTCGATTTCGTTCAGGTGCAGAGGAAGCCGACGAGCAGAGCCAGCACTGGAACCCATGGGTGCGTACCCACGCTAGGATACAGCGCCTCGGGAGACCCACCACGCCGCCCGGCCATGCCACGGCGGACGCGCTGGCCACCACCGGCACCGCCCGGCAGATGGAGCGCGCCGTCCGCACGTCGGCCGTCGTCAAGCTGCTCAACCGCTCCCTCCTCGAAGGCGCGATCCATCCCACGCGCCACCTCACGATCACCCTCGGCGCCCGCACCGAGGGAGCAGGCGCACACCTCCCCGCGGCCTTCGCTGCAGCGCTGCCGAGCAAGTCCGTCGTCTCGGATCTCCTCGACGCCATCGAGACGTGCCGGACGGGCGCACCGCGCCGCGAGGTAGCCCGCCGCGGCAGCGGCCCGGGGTGGTGGAGCCTCAACGTGGAGGGCGTCATGATGCTCCTCAGAGTCGTCCAGGCGATGCGAGGACGGAGGCTGCTGGCCACTTCGCTCGGAGTGGGGGCGAAGAGACCGCGCGACGAGGGGAACGGCGGGGGCGGGCACGACGGTCTCAGAGGCGGCGGGGGAGCTGCGTTCGGCGGCGGCGGGGCGCGACGAAGGTGCGGCGGCAGGCAGAGGAAGCTGGGAAACACTGTGGGTGCTTGTGGAAGCTCCTGATGTGGTATTAGCATTAGGTGTTCCCAAAGGGGAGCTGAGGAGATTACGAGGGTTTAAGACGGGTTTTAGGTTTATTTGGAGACAGGGTTGATTAGCTTGATAGTCTGTACACTTAGTTGCATGCCTAGTGTAGTGCGCAGTGTGCTAGGACCAAAGAATTTTCATGTTAAAGTTCTTGCTTCAATGATTCGCTTTGTAGCCTCTATATAAACTCCGAGACTGTATATACTATGTTAATCTATATAGTATAAAAGTAGGCATTCTAGTAGCTACGCATTTTTTCACAGTGGTTAATTGAAGAATTATCATGCTGACCCATCAAGTGAAGGAAAAAAACGTTTTTCCCCGTCGCTTGTTCAGTTATCAGCATAATAATTCGTAGCAAAAGGTCCGATCGTTTATAACGTGAAAGGTATTAGCCGGACAGAGGTGAAACTATTGTGCTGCCACCATCTCCCTGGAAGATTCAGATGATCCGTTGATCTGGCAGTATGAGTCTTCTGCTTCTAAATCTATGTATGCTTTAATCAACTTGAGTCCTCTGGAGTTTAGCTTTAATCAACTTGAGTCCCCTGGAGTTTTTCTTTAATCAACTTGAGTCCTCTGGAGTTTTTTCTTCTAAATCTATGTATGCTTTAATCAACTTACCTGCACCGTTGTCTCTAAAAATCTCTCCTAGGATCGAAGTTTTTCTATGGATTTTTTCTCAGAATAAAATGCTAGAGGGATTTCAAAACCTTTGGAGTGTATTTGTGTAAGGAACCTTTGGAGTGTATTTGTGTAAGGAAATAGAATCTGTGAAACACCTTTTCTTTGAATGCACTATCTCTAGACTTTTGTGGGTGGGATGATGTTTCTGAAGTTTTTGGGGTATCACAGTAGATAGTTTCTTTAAATGGCTTGCTAATTAGAAACATATGCATTTTAATGTTGTTTCTGCTGCAGTCCTTTGGAGTATTTGAAACAATAGAAATAGTTTAGTTTTTAATTCTTGCTCTTGGATTAATATGTAACAGATGTGGGGTTTGGTGCTCCTCTACATTCAGAACAGGAAGGAAGGGAAACTGGAGCTATTCATGAACAAGATGATCAACAGGGTAAAGATGTCCCTGGCGTTCCCAGCGAACTGAAATGTACTAGCTTCGAGTGGATTTCCACCTGAAAGACCAATACTTCATCCATGGTGGACGGGTCTCGCTGGAGTACCTGAAAGCTAACCCTGAAGAAGAGGAATCCATTCATGTTGTCCTGGGCTATGTCTGTCTTTGATCTATTCATGTCCTATGTTCGTAGTGTTTTGGATTTGCTTCCCCCGGAAGTCTTCTAGTTTTTGTTTTCCTGCTTTAATTGCAATGGTGTGAGTTTGTGTGCTGAACTCGTGTGGTTTCATTTTTAATAAAAATGGAGCCGGAGTGATCTCTTTTCATCTAAAAAATTGTTCTCTAAGTCCATCTAGACTTCTTTTTCAACATGGATATGTGAATTTTTGAGTGTGGGAACTTCGAAACTTATCTCGCAGGCAAAACACGAACTTTATTAAGCACATGAGGCGTGTGATCATCTTGTTAGACGGAAGGCTTGACACCACTGTAGGGATTACACAAGGCTACCGTTTCAAGACAAATGTAGATAACCACCGGAGCCAAACGGTAAGGCTCGAGGGACGGGTGTTCACGAGTGCCTTCTTCAAAGCTCCTTTGTGATACTACTAAAGGGGATATCATGGTGGTCATCAATAAATTTTCTAAGCTCTGCACAAATGGGTTGTATTGGCTTAACGTGGCGCCTCGCAAAAACCACTACTAGAAAATCGCGTTGTTTTTGTGCATTGCATCGTCATGACCGCATGCTCATGTCATCATGCCACCTTGCATTTGAGCATCGTCACGTCATCTTGCATTTGTTTGCATAAAACTATTTCGAAAAGCCTGGTTTTATTTTCTAAACGTCCCGTCCTTCATTCAAAGTAAAACCCGGGTGTCCGGAATATTTTGTTTTGTCTATCAACGGTTATCAAAAGCATCGTTTTAAATAATAAAATAGTTTTTTTATTTTTAAGAGGCAGCCCGCCAGGCCCGAAAGCCTGACCGGCCACCTCCAAGCCCTCTAGTCTAATCCCTAACCTACCCAAACCTAATCTACCCAGCCCCTCCACCTCACCTCACCCTATTGTAGCGCGCCACATCACCCTGACCAAACCCCCACCCACTCACCCGCTGCCACCTCACCCCCAACTCCCTCCACTCCCTAACACAGCCACACACGCAACGCACGCACACACGCTGCAACGCGTGCAGCAAACCACCCCAACCCCCGGCCCCACTCCCCAGTCCCACCACACAGGCACACCCGCACCCCATCCCCACCTACCGACAAAATCCCACCCCGGGATTCCCTCCCCGCGGGCCCACCTCCTGTCCCTGGACCCACTCCAACTGCACGTCCCTCTCTCCCCGTCCCGCAGCTTCCTCTCGCCTTCCTCCCGCTCGCCAACCCCACTGCCCTCTCCTCGGTCTACGGCCGCCCCTACGACCCTCCTGCCCGGCCGCGACCTCGGGCTTCCGCCGCCTCGGCTACCCTCCACCAACGCGCCACCGTGAGACCCTTCTTCCTTCTCGCTCGCAGTAGCCGTCGCCGCCGAACCCCCCTTCTTCCGGCGTTGCCCTTCCCCTCTACGGCCGCCGCCTCGTTTCTCCCCGCCGCCTCCCTCACCGGCCCGGAGCACCTCGTCGCCGGCTCGCGTTCCCCGGCGCTCGGGCGCCTCCACCTCACCTCGCCGTCGTCCCCGTCTCCGTCCCGCCGTTTTTCCTCTCCGGCTCGCCCTCCCTCGTCTACGTCGGCGTGGCCCCCGCCTCCCGCTCCTCTCCACAGAGCGCGACTCCGACCGCCTGCTCCGCCTCGGCCCCGGCAACGCCGCCCTCTTCCCCGTTGAGTCCGCCGGCCCGAGCTCGCCCGCCGCGCGAGGCCCCGCCTCGGCCAGCGCCGGTGACCTCGACCTCCGACAGTCCGCCTCTGCAGCGCGGCAGCAAGCCCCTCCTCGCCTCTGTCTCGCGCCGCTCCATGCGCGTCCCCAAGCCGCCGATCTGCACGCCTCCGACCAACACCTCCCATGTGCGTGTTGCGTCACGCCGACGCGCGCCCTCAAGCCATCCCGAGCACGCCTTCCGGCCATCCGCTCCACGTCGGTCTTCTTCTCAGTTTGGGCAGCGGTTCCTGCTGCCAAGACTAGTGGTGTCCTGCTGCTTCGTGTTGACCTACGCAGTACGAGCGTCTGATGTGTTCCTTTATGGTTTGCCATGTGTCTTAGCTGCTTGTACCTTTGTCTAAAAAGGAATCGTCTGTTCCAGGGAATCGATTCGAGGCGCTATCTGTTTTGTTGTTGCCCGGCTACTTCCTCGATGCTGGGTTGTGTCATGGGCTCTCTACTTCGGTGAGGTGTCCCATTGTCGATCCAAAACCGCCACCGTTAAAACATGGGACTATAAGGACTTCGACATGGAACCCGACGGCGAGGTACCCGAAACACAAGAGGTCATTCGGGAATTCCGAAGACTGCCTAAGTCCGGACCCGACGCTCTTATCCCTTTCGGATCCAAGGACCGATCCCGGCGCGCCCGATCCCCATCGAACCCCGTCGACCCCCAAGATCTTCGGAACCCTAATGTGATTCCCTACCCGAGACCCCTATTTTTATAATATATAATATCTCCTTGTTGCATTAATTGATCATGTCGCATACATATTGTAGGGTTTGTGGGTACCTTGTCGATTCACCTCATATTTAAATATGGAGTGTTCTTGCGGGATACCTTTGTCTTATTCGGGACTCCATTTAAAGTTGTGTAGCAAACCGATGCCATGTTTCGCCCTGTTAAAACAACATTTAAATTGCGGGGGTTCTAAATAACTTGAACCGTGTAATTAATTATCGGGACCCCGGTTCCGCTTAATATTGCCTAATTGCATCGCATCTGCATCATCTCATAATCATGCCGGATCTTTTGCGTAGTATTAAATATTGCATCCGGTGTTTCTTCTAGTGTTTGTTTCTTCGCGGATTAGGCCGATGAGTTGATGCGAGTTTCGACAAGTTCTCCAGATATGATCCTTCGGCAGTGTTTTCCCAGGCGAGCATTCTCCCCCTTTCTACCTATTTTGCATTTATAGTCTTTATTTCCTCCTGCTGATCTATTGCTATCCGTGTCGCGATGCTTTAGTTTCCGTGCACCAGTTATATCCCGTATAGCCTCTATATTGCCTTGGACACCTCCTATTACCTGCGTTTGGTAGATAGCTGGCCTTGCGAGTCATAGTTGCTTGCTCAGGTGCGATCTTGTGTTGTCGAGTACCACAGTTGTTGTATTGATGGCAGATGTTTATTGGTGGAGATGCTTAATGGTGGAGTTGCTCATGACTTTAAATATAACTATTAAAATGCTAGCTATAACTAATGCAGAGGCATCGGTGGGCAATAGATGTTATTTGGTTCTTCCACGCTCACTTGTGTCCCGTAGGACCCCGAGTACTTGATACCTATTCCTTGATTTTTCGCACTATCCACATCAGGGAGGCCTTATGGACCCCCCTGAGCCAGAGCTTGATTCATTTCTATTCCTTGGGGCCACAAACTAGTTTGGGGTTTTATTACTATCCTGTACTTATGCCATGTTACTGTTTTATTTACGATTGTGCGTGGAGCACCTGTACTATTTAGGATTGTGACACGTTTTTGCTGTATCGACAAGCCCAGTCACACTTTCGGGTTCCCAGCCGTTTACAGCCGTCCACACAAACCCTGGGTCCGTACCGGAGCCGGCCAACTTCGTTGCGGGTAGCTTAGTGGGGTGGCCCCCTGAAATATTTATGAACCCTGTGATCGCTTTGTCGTGAATGCCTCGTTGGGTTTTGAGTTGGTTTTTCCGAGGTCGATCGAGTGTGTGTTGCTATTTGTGCACCCCTGCAGGGTAAAACTTTCTGAAAGCCGTGTCCGCGGTTATGGACGACTTGGAGCACAGTATCTCGATCATAGACAAGGATAACTAAAGTAGTGCTATAAACTTGACTTAATATGTGACTAGTAATCAGCTCAAGTATAACGGAGTGGATATTAAAAATGCCAACCACTGGTGGATCTGGGTTGTTTTGTGACATGCTATACCTGCCTAGTAAGTATTACAATTTCAATGGAAGGTGATAGAAGTGTCAACAACGGTTGGGTTTGGGATTCCTCAGGACAATTATATCTGACTAGTAAATGCCCCAACTACAACGGAATGTTAACTAAAACTGCCCACTACTTATGCTATCAGAATTACTCATGCTATCTATATTTGATTAGTAATTGCTGCAACTATAATGGAATGAATAAAACTGCCAACTGTGTGAGTTCCTTGGTCCGACTTCCTCGTTTGGTCTCGAGGGGGAAATACCAGGATGGGTTTGTTTGGTGTTAGCTTCAGGTTGGATCCGAATAGGTCTTTCTTACCCCTCTCAAATAGCCGCCAGTGATACCGAGTCTCTATAGGTTGTTTAGTGCCGCCGCGCTGCCGCTTCAGTCCACCATACCTATGTAGGCGAGAGCCGCCGAATTCTAGCCTCGCAGTGTACTGGCCTCAGTACTGACGCTCCTCTTTTTCCTTCGCCCTTTGCCGGCACCCTTTTGTTTTAGCAGGTTTGAGATCGCCGTCATTAGCAGGGTTACCCTTCCGGCTTGGCCTGGGCAGGGTTATGGACGCCATTGGTTATTCTTCAGGGCTCTTAGCCCCATTAGCATCTTGTCCGTAGTCGGACACTCTATTGTTTTAAGGTGATTTGGATCTTTGTATTGTATATCTGTATTCTTGACTCATGGAGTCGTTGATGTATATAAATTTGTCTGTGGGTCCCATTGAGGACTGATGTGTAATGGTATTACTTCGTTTTCCACCCGCACGAAAGTGCCTGGTGGGCGTCCTTGAATCGTTTCTATGCGGGTTTGGCGGGAATCGCTAAAACTTGCATAGGGCCGAATTGAGGGTGTTACACTTAACTTCGCAACCATACACTACGGGAATGTCGTGTCTTCGGCCCTTTACCGCGTGTCAAGCGGCGAGGAACACAGCAAAGCAAGACTTTGCCCGAGTACTACTCGAAAAAACTCGGCAAAGGTAGAGTACACGATATTGAAGGGAATATGCCCGAGAGGCAGTAATAAAGTGGTTATTATCTTATTCCATGTTTATGATAAATGTTTATTTCTCGTGCTATACTTGTGTTAATTGGAACTGTTAATACATGTGTTTAATAAACAAATAAATAGTTCCTAGTTATGCCTCTCATATAAACTAGCTCATTGATTAACAAGATGATCAAGGTTTGCTGATCATGAATATTGGATGTTGTTAATAATGAGGTCACAACATTGGAGGAATGATGTGATGAACATTCATCCGAAGTATAGTACGATCAAAGTCATTATATTTACATTGCTATAACATCATACAAAGTAACTTTAGTCCTTAGACCTTGAGATCATGTCAATCACTAACACCGGAAGAGTAACTTGATAACATCAAACGTCACACTGTAACGGGGGTGACGATAAAGGTGGGTTCAGATACTCCAAAAGTGTTATGTAGAGGATCATGGATCAAGAGTGGGATTTGTCCATCCTGATGATGGAGAGATATACTCTGGACCCTCTCGGTGATATCACATTGACATAGCTTGCAAGCAAGTGATAATATAACTAGAATGTTATATCACGGGAACGAGAAAAAGTACTTGTCGGGAATGAGATGAAACTAGGTATGGGGATACCGATGATCGAATCTCGGACATGTAATATATCACAAGATAAAGAGATTTAGTTACAAGGTTAAAAAGTTCACATGATCACTAGAGTCATCATTGAAGGCGTGGGAGTTAGTATAGATCTCTAGGTCATGCTGCTGATTATTAATTGGAGAGGGGTATCGATCATGTATGCATTATTCGCGAACCGTAGGGTGACACACTTAAGGGATACCAACACCATTTGGAGTAAATATGATACTAGAGAAAGATTATGAAAGCGCTAGAATTATTTCGATGTACACCGGAATTGTTTCGGGTGAAATTGCTAAAAGTGGTTATGCATGTGATATCGAAATGTTGCAAGGGTTGTATGTGAATGTTTGTTAATTAAATTAAGTAACAAAATTCTGAATAAAGTAAATAAAGGTGTTTTATTTAAAGAGAAAATGCATTTAAACAAGTGGGTACTAAATGCAAAGTGAGTGGAGTTGAAATTGATGTGAGTGGGCTTGGTGGAAGTTCCACCCGCAGGAATGAGGGAGAGGTGGGGGCACCCACCATGGCCAGTCAGACATGGTCATGGGGCTATGTAACACTCTCGAATCGTCCCTATGCAAGTTTCAGCGATTCTCACCAAACCCTCATAGAAACGATTCAAAGATGCCCACCGGGCACTTGCGTGCGGGTGGAAAACGAAGTAATATCATTACACAATAGTCCACAATGGAACCCATAGAACATATATATACAACAATGACTCCATAAGTCAAGAATACAGATATACAGTACAAATATCCAAATCACCTTGAATACGATACAACATCCGACTACAAATAAGAAGCAAATTGGGCTAAGAGCCCTGAGGAATAACCATGGCATCCATAACCCTGCCCAGGTCAAGCTGGAAGGTTAATCCTACTAACGACGTCGAACTTATACCTGTCAAACAAAAGGGATGCCAACAAAGGGCAAAGGAAAAAGGAAGCGGCCAGTACTGAGGCCAGTACATGGCGAGTCTAGAATTCGGTGGCTCTCGCCTACATAGGTATGGTGGACTGAAGTGGCAGCGAAGCATGTACTAAACAACCTATAGAGACTCGATACAACTGTCGGCTATTGGAGAGAGATAAGAAAAACCTACGCGGAACCAACCTGATACTACCACCAAACATACCCATCCTGGTGTTTAATAAACAAAATACAAAGTTCCTAGTAATGCCTCTCATATAAACTAGCTCGTTGATTAACAAGATGATCAAGGTTTCCTGATCATGGACATTGGATGTTGTTAATAACGAGGTCACAACATTGGTGGAATGATGTGATGAACATTCATCCGAAGTATAGCATTACGATCAAAGTCATTATGTTTATATTGCTATAACATCATACGAAGTAATCTTAGTCCTTAGACCATGAGATCATGTTAATTACTAACACCGAAAGAGTATCTTGATAACATCAAACGTCACACTGTAACAGGGTGACTATAAAGGTGGGTTCAGTGCTACGAAGGTGTTATGTTGAGGCTCATGGATCAAGAGTGGGATTTGTCCATCCCGATGACGGATAGATATACTATGGGACCTCTCGGTGATATCACATTGAAATAACTTGCAAGCAAGTGATGTGATCACTAGAATGTTATATCACGGGAACGAGAAAAGAGTGCATGTCGGTAATGAGATCAAACTAGGTATTTGGATGCCAATGATCGAATCTCGGACATGTAATATATCGCGATACAAAGGGATTTAGTTACTAGCGTTAAAGGTTCTCACGATCATAGAAGTCATCGTTGAATGTGTAGGAGTCAGTATGGATCTCCATGTCCCGCTTCTGATTATTGATCTGAGAGGGGTCTCGATCATGTCTGCATTATTCGCGAACTGTAGGGTGACACACTTAAGGGATACCGACACCATTTGGAGCAAATATGTTTCAAATAAAGATTTAAGAAAGCGCTGGAATTATTTCAATAGACACCGAAACTGTTTCGGGTGAAATTGCTGAAATTGGTTCTACAGGTAATATTGAAATGTTGCAGGGGGTTTTATGTGAATGTTTGTTAATTAAAGTAATTAATGAAATTCTGAATAAAATTAATAAAAGAGTTTTATTAAATGAGAGAGCATTAAATTTGGAGAAATTTAATGCATTTAAAGTGGAGACTTTAAAGAGGAATGTTAAGGGGCAAATTCATGTGCATGGAGTTACCACCACATGAATGAGGAGGAGAAGGGTCTCCCCATGGGGCACCAGCCATGGGGAGGGGCACCCCCTCCTCCTATAAAAGGCCACCCCTCTCACCCTTCTTCCTCACACCTCCTCGTGAAGGATCTCTCTCCCCCTCTAGTATTATTCCCCCATGGTCTCGGATTAGTGAGATACATGCTCCCAGTGGCTTTATCTAGAAAGGAGTTGCTGCTTCCACTGCTTTGCTGGAGCGAGGGACAGAGGTTGTCGGGGTACCGAACGTGTGTGTGATCACGGATGCACCGCTGCTTTGCGGTGCTGGACTTGGTGGTGCTGGACTTGCTAGAGCTGGATCTGATTGACGTGCTGGAGCCGGACCTGCTGGACTTCATCATGATCTTGAGATCGGCAAGTGTACGACTACATCATGCACGAGTTCCAACTCATTAAAAAAGCTTTGTTTTCTTTGAGGGTAAGTTCTCTATGGATGTATATCCACCCGTTGCTTGTATCTAGTAGATAGATCTTGGCGTATAGTTCCCATCATAGGAAATTTTTTGTTTTCTATGTTGCGAACCCAACAGTTGTATCAGAGCCTGATCTATGCGTAGGTGCTTTGCACGGGTAGTACACATAGGTTTATATGTGGGCGATGATGATCATGTTATTGCTTCTTTCATGTATTTTAGATATTGGTGGAATAGTGGGATGAAGCGGCCTGGACCAACCTTACATGTCATCGTACATGAAACCGGTTCCACGACTGACATGCAACTAGTTTTGCATAAGTGGCTGGCGGTGTTGGAGATATGCCCAAGAGGCAATAATAAAGTGGTTATTATTATATCTTTATGTTTATGATAAATGTTTACATCCCATGCTATAATTGTATTAACCGGAAACATTAATACTTGTGTGTTTTGTAAACATAACAGAGTCCCTAGTAAGCCTCTTGTTAAACTAGCTTGTTGATTAATGGATGATCATGGTTTCCTGATCATGGACATTGGATGTCGTTAATAACAAGATCATATCATTAGGAGAATGATGTGATGGACACACACCCGTAGTAAGCATAGCATAAGATCAAGTCATTAAGTTCGTATTGCTATAAGCTTTTAAATGCATAGTAACCTAATCCTTCGACCATGAGGTTGTGTTAATCACCATCACCGGATGGGTACTTTGATGACATCAAACACCTCTTCGTAACTGGGTGGTTATAAAGGTGTCATTGGGTATTCTGAAAGTATGTGTTGAAGCGCATGGACCAAGATTGGGATTTGTCCATCCATATGACGGATAGATATGCTCTGGGCCCTCTCGGTGGAATGTCATCTAGTTAGCTTGCAAGCATGTGACTGGGTCACAAGGGATGACATATCACGAAACAAGTAAAGAGTACTTATCAGTAACGAGGTAGAACTAGGTATGGAGATACCGATGATCAAACCTCGGATAAGTATAGTATCGCGTGACAAAGGGAATTGGTTTCGTATGTTAATGGTTCTATCGATCACGAAGTCATCGTTGAGTATGTGGGAGCCGTTATGGATCTCCAGATCCCGCTGATGGTTATTGATAGGAGATGTGTCTCTGTCATGTCTGCATATTCACGAACCGTAGGGTGACACACTTAAGGTTCGAAGTTGTTTTAAGTAGATATGGAATGTGCGTTGGAGACCGAATGTTGTTCGGAGTCTCGGATTGGATCCGGGACATCACGAGGAGATCCGGAATTGTCCGGAGAATAAGATTCATATATTGGGGATCATTTTCTGAGTTAGGAAATGTTCCGGAGTATTTGTATGAGGTTTCTAGAAGGTTTCGGAATGTTCCGGAAGGTTCTGGAAGATTTCTTGGAGTTTGCTTGAAAACCAAGAAAGGATCAAGGAGTCCTTGTGGGGTAAGACAAGGATTCGTGGGGGGGGGGGAGGACTCCTCCCCCCACCTCCCAATCCGCCGGCCATAGGAGGAAGGGGAGCCCTACAAGGACTCCCCCTCCCATGGCGCCTCCCCCCTTTAAATAGAGGGGTAGGGGCGCCCCCTCCAGGCCCTCCTCAAATAACTCCCAATCTCTGCCGCCTCTCTCCTCCACTTTTCTTCTGCACAGGCATAGGCGAAGCCCTGCAGAATTCTCTACTCCAACACCACCACCACGCCGTCGTGCTGCTGGGATTCCGTGGAGAAGATCTACTACCTCCGCTGCTCGCTGGAACGGGGAGAGGAAGGTCTGCTTCGACTCCGCACGTGTGACCAACTGCGGAAGCGCTGCCGAAACACGGCGCCGGAAGGATCGTCAACTTGACCGACTGCGGGAGCGCTGCCGGAACGCGACGCCGGAAGGATCGTCCACACGATCTTGAGATCGGCAAGTGATCGACTACATCAACCACGAGATCTAATCTCGTAACGCTTTCAGATCTACGAGGGTTAGTACATATCTATCTCGTTGCACATGTCTAATAGATTAGATCTTGGCTTTTATCTAGATTAGATCTGGGTTTTGTTCGTTCTTGCGGTAGAAATTTTTTGTTTTCCATGCTACGAACCCATCAGTGGTATCAGAGTCGTGTCTATGCGTAGATCTGTTGCACGAGTAGAACACAATGGTTTTTTGGGCGTTGGTGCTCGTGCCGTCTTTTGCTTTGTGTACTTTGCATCTTGCGGCATGGTGGGATGAAGCGGCTCGGGCTAACCTTACATGTCATCGCACATGAGACTTGCTCCACGCTTGACGTGTAACTTGCTTTGCACAAGTGGCTTTGCGGGTGTCTGTCTCTCCCACCATAGTATAGATCCAATTTACACTTTGCAACTTCATAGCACTTGTATCAACGTTGTGGTTCATGTTCGTAGGTAAGATCCGTTCTTATTCGAAAGTCCCAAGCCACGTAAAACATGCAAAGAATATTAGAGGCGTCTAACTCGTTTTTGCAGGGGTTTTGTGATGTGATATGGCCATTATGTGATTGTGATTATATTTGATATATGTAATGATCCTTATTGTAATATGGCAACCGACAGGAGCCTAATGGTTGTCTTTAAATTTTGTTTAAGACCTGCGTGTCTATTCATCATGTAATAGCTTTATTCTAAGTAGTTGTAATAGTTGCTAGTGATGATGGACAACCATGAAGCGGCGCCACTGACCTTGACGCAATGCTGGTGATGATGGAGATCATGTTCGTGCTTTGGAGATGGAGATCAAAGGCGCAAGAAGAAAGGGCCATATCATATCACACATATTATGAATTGCCTGTGATGTTAATCCTTTATGCATCTTGTATTGCTTAGATCGCGACGGTAGCATTATAAGATGATCCCTCTCACTAAATATCAAGTAATAAAGTGTTCGTCCTTAGTTGGCACCGTTGCTAAGACTCGTCGTTTCGAAGCATCTCGTGATGATCGGGTGTGATAGACTCTACGTGTGCATACAACGAGTGCAAGCCAGATTTGCACATGCGGAAACTAAGGTTAACCTTGACGAGCCTAGCATGTACAGACATGGTCTCGGAACACGGAATACCGAAAGGTAAAGCATGAGTCATATGGATGATATGATGAACATGTTGATTGTTCGCCTTTAAAGCTACATCATCTCACGTGATGATCGGACTTGGTGTAGTGGATTTGGTTCGTGTAATCACTAAAACAACTCGAGGGATGTTGTTTTGAGTGGGAGTTCATTTGTAATTTGGATTAGTCGAACTCAATTTATCATAAACACAATCAAAGTGAATTTGCACAGTTTGTTGTAGTCATTGGCATTCGTTCACCACCTTACGCTTAGTTATAGTTGAGATAGTGGAACTATAGAAATTCTGGATATTTACTTTACAAACTGGTATCGTATTGTTTTGAATGTCAATTTAAAATTTATAAGTCCTATTGCAAACTTTTAGCAAACTCTATTTGCTCCATGAAGTTTAATAAGTAGTATTAAATCCAGAGTAAAAATTCCAATGTTAGTATCTAATGTATCATGTTTGCCTCCATGATTCTTGATACTCAAAAGATTGTTTTTAATATCAAGTTTATCTAAGAGCTGAAAGCAATGTTTCAGAAACCATCATATGTGAAAGGTATTGCGATATCTAAAACAGTGTGTTGGTTACAACATGATAGAGTATACGTCCTCATATTTGATGAGAATTTGTGAAGGTTGGAGACGCTAGTCGTCCTAATCCTCCAAAAGGTTTTGAAAAAGAAACATTATACTCGCAATTCACCTTTATAAGCTATAGCAGCTTGATCATGAAAGTTGTCATGATAAGGATGAATAGAAGATGTAAGTAAAATGTTTACTACACTTAAAGATTACTAAAGAATGGAATTTTGAAAGAATGCCAAACATTTGATGATGGTGATCCACCTCAAAGTGCAAGTCCAAAGGTATTAGTAGTTGACTGTATACGCTTTGTACCATGTGTCATGTTGATGACACCACTATTGATGTTGATAGATTCTTTTAAAAGAAAAGGAATTCCTGAAAGAGAATCTATAAAATATTTGGCAGAAAATAAAAGGTTGGAGATGTCCAACTTAGGCATATAGAAGATACATGTTATGGCTGTATTCCTTGGTTGTTAAACAATGTGGTTCTGCGGTATTGGATACCGAATTGGTTGGTGTGAAGTGTCATACAGGACAACACAATTCATGAACTACAATGGCCTAAGTAACTAGCAAGAGAATGAGTGATGATGTTCATCGAAAACAAATAAATATTATTGTGTTTTTGTTGACATAAAACCTAGCCTTCAAGATTTGTTTTAATAATTGTTATTTTGTTCCGGTATTACGAGAACAATGGTTGTTCAAATAATTACCGTATTCCATAAAGGATGGATGAACTTTTACAAGTCTGGTGGGAGAAATCACATCCATAAACACTATTGCTAAAATGTCGCAAGACAAATGATTGAAAGATCACTTATGAAGTGACATCGCTGTTTAAATTATATTTGAAAGAAAACATGAAGAAACTCCATGTTGATGGAATTTTGGAGTCTTTTGATTTTGATCAATTGACGCATGTGAGACTTTCCTCGAGATAATTGAAACTCCGTCCATGGGCCAGAGAGGAACGGATGACTAGCTTATTGGAAATTGAGCATGCTGATGTGCATAGTCCATTATGTGTATCCATATGCGATGGATCTTTTTGCTTCATATGCTTTCTCCGAAAATTTGAGTGAATATATCTGTATATTTACTTAATAAGGAGGAAGTATGAAAACATTTGAAAGTTGTTCAAAGACTTTCAAGATGAAGTTGAAAATCATTGTAACAAGAAAATAAAGAGTTTATGATTCGATCATAAAGAAAGATGTTTGAGTTAGAAGTTTAGCAAAACACCTAAGATTTGAGGAGTCGTTCCATGGATTTGCATTTCCCAAAACACGATAGGAGTATGGAGTGTTCAAGATATGTAATGAAACCTTGTTTGACATGGTAAGATCAAAGGTGTCATTTATCAAACTGCCATTATATATAAAAGATTAAAGCTTTAGTGACTACCGCTTTTACACTGAAAAGAGCTCCATCGTGATCCGTTGAAATGACACCGTATAAGTCATGGTTTGGGATAAAACCCGAATTGTCTTTTCTTAAATTTTGGTATGTTATGCATAAGTAAAATGTTTACAACCAAAGTCGGATAAGCACGTCTTTGTAGGTTATCCCAAAGAATTTTTTGGGAATTTCTCCATAACACTGAGGACAAAAGAGTTTGTTACTTGGAACGTCAAGTTTCTTGAGAAGGAATTTTTCGTGAAAAGTTAAGTGGGAGGACAATAGAACTTTGATAAGGTTGTTGAACCTTAGCTATATGTGCTAAGTAGCGCAGCGCCGGAAAGTGTCCCGGTGACGGCCACAATGCTCATGGCTCTCGTGATTACAAAAGTTGTGATCTCGGAGATTAGAGTTCCTATAGAACCATGTGGGTCGGTAAGAATTAAATAGTAAGATTTGATAAGCAAGTCGTTATTGTTTTGACAATGATGAACCGACTACATGCAAAGAAACGATGATGGGCCCTGACTCCATAAAATGACTAGAAGTCATGGAATCCGTGATAGCATCCATACACGAGAAATCAAGTTTCTGAACTTTGAAGACCCTCCGGAAAGGCGTGAAGCCTATCGGTCGTGTTTGGATCTATAAAGAAATAGACATGGATGTTTCAAATCTATGAAATAGTCGACATGTCAGAAAGAGTTTACGACAATGTTCAAGGAATGGACTATGATAAGATTTGATCTTTCATAGCGATATTTAGTCTGGACGGATTAATGTAGCAACCACTACATATATTTTGGTATATGATAGTTGAACAAACAAAACAAGTTCTTCTAATAGAATGGTTACCTAGGACGTGTAAATGACACGATCCAAAGGGTTTTGTTTATTCAAAGGATGCTAAAAGAGTATGCAAAACTTCAATGGTTGAAGTAAGAATAGCGGAGTTGGAATCTTCACCATGATGAAACTGTTAAAAGAGTTTAAATTCATCGGAGATGATGAAGATGCTTGCATTTGAAAGAAATTAAGTGGGAGCGCTGAGACATATTTCTAATACATTATGTATAGGACATATTGTTGATTGGAAATGATGTATCTTGTATTGACACAGGTTAAGAATTTCATTTTGATGAAAGACTTAGGCATAACCCAAGAATTAGGCATTAATGTCTATATGGATAGATTGAGGCGCTAATATGGTTTTGCCAAATGTACATAGATAAGACGTTGAAAGTTTTCAATATGGAAACAACAAGAAAGGTTCTTGACGCACGGAAAGGACTGAATCAAGATTCGAGTGTGTTGACACGAGATTCAAGTGTTTTGACACTTGGTGAAATCACAAGAATATTTTGATCAATCATTCTTTGAGATGTACACATCCAGATATGTCCAATGCTCTAAATGTTATGAGCATATACCAGAATGATTCATAAGATGATCATTGGACAATAGTAAAGATATTCTTATGAGCTTTGGAAGAACTAAGAATATACCATGTATAAGTGACAAATAGTTAAAGGTATTTCATTGTAAAGTGTTACATTGATACTAGTTTTATCACAAGATACAAATTAAATTTATCTCAATTTAGACTATGGGTGGCACAATATAATGGAAAGGATGTTCCATGATGGATTTGGATAAGTTCCAAAGTTGAGATATTGTGACGGATACTACAACAAAAAGGCTAAAGAATATAACTGCTATAATAGCAGCAAAGGAGGGCATTTGTGTTAAGTAGTTTGTTATCAAACTCGGTGTGGTTCATAGCGCGATAAAACTATGAAGATACATTGTACGACAATTGTATCAACATGATTTAATCCCAAGGAACTAAAGGTCTCACCAAAGGACCAAATTTATACAATGCCATCTCATTGGAGAATGAGTAATGCGTAGAGACGCAACGACATGCAAATACACACGGACCTGGAAGTGTCAGATCCGAAGATTATGTTTACCACTGGCAATAGTGTCTATACAACACCAGAAAGCCATAGGTGTTGAATGCACAAGTTTTTTAACTAGATTATTGACTCTAGTGCAAGTGGGAGACTGTTGGAGATATGCCCAAGAGGCAATAATAAAGTGGTTATTATTATATCTTTATGTTTATGATAAATGTTTACATCCCATGCTATAATTGTATTAACCGGAAACATTAACACTTGTGTGTTTTGTAAACATAAAAGAGTCCCTAGTAAGCATCTTGTTAAACTAGCTTGTTGATTAATGGATGATCATGGTTTCCTGATCATGGACATTGGATGTCGTTAATAACAAGATCATATCATTAGGAGAATGATGTGATGGACACACACCCGTAGTAAGCGTAGCATAAGATCAAGTAATTAAGTTCGTATTGCTATAAGCTTTTAAATGCATAGTAACCTAATCCTTCGACCATGAGGTTGTGTTAATCACCATCACCGGATGGGTACTTTGATGACATCAAACACCGTTTCGTAACTGGGTGGTTATAAAGGTGTCATTGGGTATTCTGAAAGTATGTGTTGAAGCGCATGGACCAAGATTGGGATTTGTCCATCCATATGACGGATAGATATGCTCTGGGCCCTCTCGGTGGAATGTCATCTAGTTAGCTTGCAAGCATGTGACTGGGTCACAAGGGATGACATATCACGAAACGAGTAAAGAGTACTTATCAGTAACGAGGTAGAACTAGGTATGGAGATACCGACGTTCAAACCTCGGATAAGTATAGTATCGCGTGACAAAGGGAATTGGTTTCGTATGTTAATGGTTCTATCGATCACGATGTCATCGTTGAGTATGTGGGAGCCGTTATGGATCTCCAGATCCCGCTGATGGTTATTGATAGGAGATGTGTCTCTGTCATGTCTGCATATTCACGAACCGTAGGGTGACACACTTAAGGTTCGAAGTTGTTTTAAGTAGATATGGAATGTGCGTTGGAGACCGAATGTTGTTCGGAGTCTCGGATTGGATCCGGGACATCACGAGGAGATCCGGAATTGTCCGGAGAATAAGATTCATATATTGGGGATCATTTTCTGAGTTAGGAAATGTTCCGGAGTATTTGTATGAGGTTTCTAGAAGGTTTCGGAATGTTCCGGAAGGTTCTGGAAGATTTCTTGGAGTTTGCTTGAAAACCAAGAAAGGATCAAGGAGTCCTTGTGGGGTAAGACAAGGATTCGTGGGGGGGGGGGGGGGGGGGGGGGGGGAGGACTCCTCCCCCCACCTCCCAATCCGCCGGCCATAGGAGGAAGGGGAGTCCTACAAGGACTCCCCCTCCCATGGCGCCTCCCCCCTTTAAATAGAGGGGTAGGGGCGCCCCCTCCAGGCCCTCCTCAAATAACTCCCAATCTCTGCCGCCTCTCTCCTCCACTTTTCTTCTGCACAGGCATAGGCGAAGCCCTGCAGAATTCTCTACTCCAACACCACCACCACGCCGTCGTGCTGCTGGGATTCCGTGGAGAAGATCTACTACCTCCGCTGCTCGTAGGAACGGGGAGAGGAAGGTCTGCTTCGACTCCACACGTGTGACCAACTGCGGAAGCGCTGCCGAAACGCGGCGCCGGAAGGATCGTCAACTTGACCGACTGCGGGAGCGCTGCCGGAACGCGACGCCGGAAGGATCGTCCACACGATCTTGAGATCGGCAAGTGATCGACTACATCAACCACGAGATCTAATCTCGTAACGCTTTCGGATCTACGAGGGTTAGTACATATCTATCTCGTTGCACATGTCTAATAGATTAGATCTTGGCTTTTATCTAGATTAGATCTGGGTTTTGTTCGGTCTTGCGGTAGAATTTTTTTGTTTTCCATGCTACGAACCCATCAGGCGGGTGTCTGTCTCTCCTACTATAGTCAATATCTGATTTACATCGAGTTGCTAATAACTTGGTTATCCTCGTTGTGGTTCCATGTTCGTAGGTAAGAACGGTTCTATCTCCGAAATCCCTAAGCCACGTAAAACTTGCAATGGATAAATTAGAGGCGTCTAGTTTAGATCGTTGTTGGGATAGTGTCATGATATGGTAATGTTGTAAGTAGATGTATGATAGATACTCTTACAACACACCTAACGTGTAAGTTCCATAGACCTTGGCCTTACACACAAAGGAATGATAGAGATCATACCATGATGCATATGATAGAGATCAAATGCATGGACCATATCATCTCACTTTACACATTAGATGTTAGCATCTTATATTGCTAGTTTGGCATTTTGTAGCATTGTAAGATGATCCTCATTTAGATATCAAGATAAAAAGGTGTTCTTCCTTAAGTATGCACCGTTTTGTGGATCGTGTTTCGAGACATCACGTGATGATCGGGTGTACTCGACTCTACGCTTTCATATAACGGGTGTAAGACAGTTTTACACACGTGAATACTAAGGTTCTTACTTGGCGAGCCTAGCATGTACAGACATGGCCTTGGAACACGGACCGAAAGGTTAAGCATGAGTCATATAGTTGATGTGTGATTTCTACGCACTTCTATTCTTGTAGACAGTTGTTGGGCCTCCAAGTGCAGAGGTTTGTAGAACAGCAGCAAGTTTTCCCTTAAGTGGATCACCCAAGGTTTATCGAACTCAGGGAGGAAGTGGTCAAAGGTATCCCCCTCTCAAGCAACCCTGCAATCAAGATACAAGAAGTCTCTTGTGTCCCCAACACACCCAATACACTTGTCAGGTGTATAGGTGCACTAGTTTGGCGAAGAGATAGTGAAGTACAAGTGGTATGGATATAAAACAATGGTGCTAGAAAATAGCTTGATGGCGTGGAAGATACTAAAGGCAAACTGAAATAAATATGGAAGCAAGCAAACATGTAACAGATCTAATTGCAAACGGTGTATCAATGCTTAGAAACAAGGCCTAGGGATCATACTTTCACTAGTGAACACTCTCTCATATAAATATCTTCTCTTTATGATACTACTCTTAACTACTCTCCGGTTGGACACTCTAATCGATGGTAGGGCTATAACAACACACGTCAAACTAAGCCTTTCCCATCTAGAAAACCCCACACTATCACCTTGAGTACTAGATGAGTCCAACAAACACCACAATTTCATAGAAACATCCAACTCCAAATATAACTCATAACAAGTATTTGTAATCTCTAGCCTAAGTGCCACCATGGTGAGCACGCTGTCACTTTCACACACATGGGGAGAGCAGAGATTCATTAAAGCACTTGAGTAGCAAGGTAGATCTATAGATTACAAGCTCATGATCTCGATAAGATCATGCATAGAGAGAGAGATGAACACATAGCTACCGGTAGAACCCTTAGCCTCGAGAGAGAACTACTCCCTCCTCATCATGGGAATCAGCAATGGTGATGGAGATGGTGGTGGAGATCGATGGAGATGGCTTCGGGGGCACTTCCCCGTCTCGGCAGGGTGCCAGAATAGAGACTTTCTGTCCCCTGAATCTCCCCTTCGGTGGCGGTGGCACAGCGGAACTTTTCGTGGTTGGAGGCTTTACGATCTAGGGTTTATGCCTCGGGAGGCTTCTTATAGGCCAGAGGGCAAGGTCGGTGGGCGGCTAGGGGGCCCACACCATGCCCTGGCGCGGCCTGGGGGGACCCGCGCCATGGGGTGGTGTGGCCACCCTGTGTCCCCTCTCCGACTCTCCTTCTGGCTCCGTGAGTCTTTCGGGAAAAATATCAACTTTGGCTTTTGTCCGGTCCAATTCTGAGAATATTGATTTTCTGACTTTCCTGGAACCAAAAACAGCAGAAAACAGGCAACTGGCACTGTTGCACTTGTTAATAGGTTAGTCCAAGAAATCATATGAAAAGTACTCCAAAGTGTGGACAAAACACAAGAAAGTAGATATAACCAAGCATGGAACATCAAAAATTATAGATACATTTGCAATGTATCAACATCCCCAAGCTTAAATCCTACTCGTCCTCGAGTAGGTAAGTGATAAAAAGAAAGAATAATTTTTTAGGTGACATGCACCATCATAAACTTGATCAAAGTATTTTGTAGAGCTGGGATCATAGTACATCGATCATAAAATGAAAGACAAAGTTCTAGCAATAAGACAAAGAAACTATGTTGCAACATGAAAAGGCACAAACAAAAGATTCATGAATAACAATGCTTTGCAAGACGTTTGTTTGTTTCACATAAAGAAAAAATAGCATAATGGCATTCAGCTTGTCCCTCATAGAGTAGCAAATATAAATGCATAGGACACCTTCAAAGTTCATAAGACTGACTAGATACAAATAGTTTAAAACAAGCAATATCAAGTTATGCATCAATCAACAAGTCTTGGGACAATGCACATAGAACTAAGAATGGCCACTATGCTCTCAAAGTAGGTGCATAAAGTTAGAAGGTGGAGACTCAATATAATGGTGGAAGAAAGGCCTTCATAGAAGGAAGTAGGGATTCAAGTCTCATAAAGAGCTTCCAAAAATTATGGTACTTATAGCTTTCATCTCTCATTGCTCCTATCATAAGCATCTTGAAGTGATTAAGGTTAAAGTGAACAAACTATGGAGTATATGCTTGACGAAGTATAAGTTAGAAATCTCATGTCCCTTGTATACGAGGTCCGCTCCTCATGCTACTCAAGTTTAGTCACCGGTAAGTTCTTGTCATCGTAAGTACATGTGTATCATAGAGAACCGCCAACAGGGTACCCCTTGCCCGATGATACGGAAGAATCCCCATATCAAAATGACAAGGCAAGCAGACAACGGGCATCTCAGCAATCTTCTTATTTACCATGGGAATATGGTGCTTTTTTCTCTCTTTCCTCTTTTCATAATCTCTTTTTTTCTTTTCTTTTTTTCTCAATATAGGACTCTTTTTTTATAAGAAGAATGCTTCATAGACAGCTTATTAAGGTTACGCTGCAGGTTTCCACCATGTCAGCATGGATTAGACCAGCGGCCCAGGCGTTTCTCTAACACATATACATAACTCCATGGACTTACAAGCTCCCCTTTCATTTCACACTGACGACATCCATAGACAAAAGAGCATGATATCAACTAGGTACAAAGTACCAGTACAATGTTGAAAGCGTTCCCCATGACAGCATGGTTCTGCTAATCCCCAACAAATAAGTGCAAGCATATACAACATAGACGACATAATGGTTCAAGTTTATTAAGGGCAAGAAAAGTAAAGTGTGCCATCAAGTTCGTGAGAGCTTCAATCACTAGTTTTCTCATAACAAGTTTAATTTGGAAGGTAAAAAAAACATGAATATACTTGGAATAGCATAAGATAGTAGGTAGGTATGGTGGAATCTTTGGAATAACTTGGTTTAGGGAGTTGGATGCATGAGTGGAACTCATACTTTGTTGTGGAGGCTAGCAAAAGACTGGGAGCGACAAACTAAGAGAGCAATAATGGCCATAATCATGTAGAGCGACAAAACATCGTTGATCAAGCATAAAGTGATACTACAAGTTGAAAAATAAAGGATCATAAAGGCTATGGTGACTTGAGATAGTCATAACATGGTGTGAGCATGCGCCAAGTCAACCGAAATAAAGCATCAAAGGAGAATACCACTATGCTATGCTTTAATATGCTAAAACAACGCATGATTCATCCAAGGCACATTAAGCAATCTCAATTGTTTATAACAAGTCATGCTACAGCAAATAATACTAAGCATAAAGCCAAAACAATATCAAGCATGGCATGACAAAGCATATGCCACAGTCAAAAACAAGCTCTATTTACCACTTAAGCATGAACTTTCCTACTCTTTTCCAATCCAAACCAAACTATTTGAAAACCAATGTATGAAAGAGGGGGTCCAACCAATTTATTCAGAAAACTAAGCAAACCAAAGAAAACGAAAAACGAGAATGAAAACGAAAAAGAAGACGCTCCAAGAACAACACAACTATGCATGAAACAATAAAAATGAAGCGTTTGGAAGAAACCTGGAATTTTTATTGATGAAGAAGGGGATGCCTTGGGCATTCCCAAGCTTTGACGCTTGTAATTCTTGGATATTTCTTGGGGTGACATGCGTGGCATCCCCAATCTTGAGCTTTAGTCCATCCTTCATCTCATTACTCATTCCTTCCATACACTTGGAATTTTTCCTTCATACAAAACTTCACACAATCTTTATTAGCAATATTAGTGCACTCAAGATAATAAGTCTTTGGGTTCAGTTCTAACACCAATAAAACTTCCATTAAAACGCTAGCTACTGTAGCACTTCCCTCAAAAAGCTCAATTCCCCAAAAGAACTCCAAAAGGAACCAACAAGAAGCAAATGCAAATAATGGCAGAAATCTATCAAAACAGACCAGCAGGTAAAGACGAATTTTTTCGAAGACCTTCTTTGCTCAAATCAAAAAGTGTTGAACTAACGAAAGTTAGATAACAACCTGGGGCAGAAGCATAAAAATTCACGCCTCAAAAGGACGTACATAGATTTTACGCGAATTTTTACGGTGAAGCACAGAAATCTGTTTCAGGACAGCAACTTTCCCAATCATTACTTCTCTCTCATTAGAGGTTACTCTTGGCACAAAAAGCAAAATAAAAAGTATAAGGAGCGGTTATTACTGAAGTAATAACTTCCATTACTCATCTAAAACTTTTGGGTTATCTCCCAATAAGTACTTTTCTTTAACGCCTTTAAGTTAGGCATGATAGTTTGAGAAGATGCTCACATAAGAAATATGAATTGAAGTAAAAGAGAGCATCAAGAAGAAAATTCAAAGCACATTTAAGTCTAACCCACTTCCTATGCATAGGAATATTCTAAATAAACAAGTCATGAAAGCACAAAGCAACAAGCATAGTAAAGCAAAACAAGTGCAACTTCAAGACTTTCAACATATAGAGGGGAAACCTAATATTATTGAGATGCATAAAACCATGTTTCCCTCTCTCATAATAACTTTCAGTAGCATCATGAATAAAATTAACAATATAACTATCACATAAAACATTCTTATCATGAGCCACATGCATATAATCATTATTACTCTCCACATAAGCATAGTTATTCTTATTGATTGTAGTAGGAGAAAATTCAACAAAATAGCTATCATTATTATTCTCGTCACCATAATCATCAAATATAGGAGGCATATTGTAATCATTAATTTTATCCTCAATAGTAGGTGGACTGAAAATATCATATTCATCATTGTAATCATCATATATTGGAGGTTTGGTATCATCATAAGCAATAGAATAGCTATCTTCCAAAGCTGGGGAACTAAAAAGATCATTTTCATAAAAACTAGCTTCCCCAATCTTAGACTTTTCCATAGCATTAGAAATAATGGTGTCCAAAGAATTCATACTAACAACATTGCTATTAGCATGCAAATAAAGTTCCATAGGTTTTTTAATTTTCTCTTCAAACACTTCATGTCCTAACTCAAGATAAATACTATAAAGCTCTCTAATTTTGTTGTTGTTTTCCATTAAGCCTAACTATTGAAAACAAGAAACAAAAAGACAAAATTGCAGATCTAAAGGAAATAACTTCAAGTACTCACACCAGAAAATAGGTGTTTGTCGTGGGAGGTTCTTCTTCTTTAATCCTCCAGTGTGAATACCTTTTACCTTTCCTCCCCAGCAATGGCGCCGGAAAATAGCTTGATGTCTACGCACTTCTATTCTTGTAGACAGTTGCTGGGCCTCCAAGTGCAGAGGTTTGTAGAACAGCAGCAAGTTTTCCCTTAAGTGGATCACCCAAGGTTTATCGAACTCAGGGAGGAAGTGGTCAAAGGTATCCCCCTCTCAAGCAACCCTGCAATCAAGATACAAGAAGTCTCTTGTGTCCCCAACACACCCAATACACTTGTCAGGTGTATAGGTGCACTAGTTTGGCGAAGAGATAGTGAAGTACAAGTGGTATGGATATAAAACAATGGTGCTAGAAAATAGCTTGATGGCGTGGAAGATACTAAAGGCAAACTGAAATAAAGATGGAAGCAAGCAAACATGTAACAGATCTAATTGCAAACGGTGTATCAATGCTTAGAAACAAGGCCTAGGGATCATACTTTCACTAGTGAACACTCTCTCATATAAATATCTTCTCTTTATGATACTACTCTTAACTACTCTCCGGTTGGACACTCTAATCGATGGTAGGGCTATAACAACACACGTCAAAGTAAGCCTTTCCCATCTAGAAAACCCCACACTATCACCTTGAGTACTAGATGAGTCCAACAAACACCACAATTTCATAGAAACATCTAACTCCAAATATAACTCATAACAAGTATTTGTAATCTCTAGCCTAAGTGCCACCATGGTGAGCACGCTGTCACTTTCACACACATGGGGAGAGCAGAGATTCATTAAAGCACTTGAGTAGCAAGGTAGATCTATAGATTACAAGCTCATGATCTCGATAAGATCATGCATAGAGAGAGAGATGAACACATAGCTACCGGTAGAACCCTTAGCCTCGAGAGAGAACTACTCCCTCCTCATCATGGGAATCAGCAATGGTGATGGAGATGGTGGTGGAGATCGATGGAGATGGCTTCGGGGGCACTTCCCCGTCCCGGCAGGGTGCCAGAATAGAGACTTTCTGTCCCCTGAATCTCCCCTTCGGTGGCGGCGGCACAGCGGAACTTTTCGTGGTTGGAGGCTTTACGATCTAGGGTTTATGCCTCGGGAGGCTTCTTATAGGCCAGATGGCAAGGTCGGTGGGCGGCTAGGGGGCCCACACCATGCCCTGGCGCGGCCTGGGGGGACCCGCGCCATGGGGTGGTGTGGCCACCCTGTGTCCCCTCTCCGACTCTCCTTCTGGCTCCGTGAGTCTTTCGGGAAAAATATCAACTTTGGCTTTTGTCCGGTCCAATTCTGAGAATATTGATTTTCTGACTTTCCTGGAACCAAAAACAGCAGAAAACAGGCAACTGGCACTGTTGCACTTGTTAATAGGTTAGTCCAAGAAATCATATGAAAAGTACTCCAAAGTGTGGACAAAACACAAGAAAGTAGATATAACCAAGCATGGAACATCAAAAATTATAGATACATTTGCAATGTATCAACATCCCCAAGCTTAACTCCTACTCGTCCTCGAGTAGGTAAGTGATAAAAAGAAAGAATAATTTTTTAGGTGACATGCACCATCATAAACTTGATCAAAGTATTTTGTAAAGCTGGGATCATAGTACATCGATCATAAAATGAAAGACAAAGTTCTAGCAATAAGACAAAGAAACTATGTTGCAACATGAAAAGGCACAAACAAAAGATTCATGAATAACAATGCTTTGCAAGACGTTTGTTTGTTTCACATAAAGAAAAAATAGCATAATGGCATTCAGCTTGTCCCTCATAGAGTAGCAAATATAAATGCATAGGACACCTTCAAAGTTCATAAGACTGACTAGATACAAATAGTTTAAAACAAGCAATATCAAGTTATGCATCAATCAACAAGTCTTGGGACAATGCACATAGAACTAAGAATGGCCACTATGCTCTCAAAGTAGGTGCATAAAGGTAGAAGGTGGAGACTCAATATAATGGTGGAAGAAAGGCCTTCATAGAAGGAAGTAGGGATTCAAGTCTCATAAAGAGCTTCCAAAAATTATGGTACTTATAGCTTTCATCTCTCATTGCTCCTATCATAAGCATCTTGAAGTGATTAAGGTTAAAGTGAACAAACTATGGAGTATATGCTTGACGAAGTATAAGTTAGAAATCTCATGTCCCTTGTATACGAGGTCCGCTCCTCATGCTACTCAAGTTTAGTCACCGGTAAGTTCTTGTCATCGTAAGTACATGTGTATCATAGAGAACCGCCAACAGGGTACCCCTTGCCCGATGATACGGAAGAATCCCCATATCAAAATGACAAGGCAAGCAGACAACGGGCATCTCAGCAATCTTCTTATTTACCATGGGAATATGGTGCTTTTTTCTCTCTTTCCTCTTTTCATAATCTCTTTTTTTCTTTTCTTTTTTTCTCAATATAGGACTCTTTTTTTATAAGAAGAATGCTTCATAGACAGCTTATTAAGGTTACGCTGCAGGTTTCCACCATGTCAGCATGGATTAGACCAGCGGCCCAGGCGTTTCTCTAACACATATACATAACTCCATGGACTTACAAGCTCCCCTTTCATTTCACACTGACGACATCCATAGACAAAAGAGCATGATATCAACTAGGTACAAAGTACCAGTACAATGTTGAAAGCGTTCCCCATGACAGCATGGTTCTGCTAATCCCCAACAAATAAGTGCAAGCATATACAACATAGACGACATAATGGTTCAAGTTTATTAAGGGCAAGAAAAGTAAAGTGTGCCATCAAGTTCGTGAGAGCTTCAATCACTAGTTTTCTCATAACAAGTTTAATTTGGAAGGTAAACAAAAACATGAATATACTTGGAATAGCATAAGCTAGTAGGTAGGTATGGTGGACTCTTTGGAATAACTTGGTTTAGGGAGTTGGATGCATGAGTGGAACTCATACTTTGTTGTGGAGGCTAGCAAAAGACTGGGAGCGACAAACTAAGAGAGCAATAATGGCCATAATCATGTAGAGCGACAAAACATCGTTGATCAAGCATAAAGTGATACTACAAGTTGAAAAATAAAGGATCATAAAGGCTATGGTGACTTGAGATAGTCATAACATGGTGTGAGCATGCGCCAAGTCAACCGAAATAAAGCATCAAAGGAGAATACCACTATGCTATGCTTTAATATGCTAAAACAACGCATGATTCATCCAAGGCACATTAAGCAATCTCAATTGTTTATAACAAGTCATGCTACAGCAAAGAATACTAAGCATAAAGCCAAAACAATATCAAGCATGGCATGACAAAGCATATGCCACAGTCAAAAACAAGCTCTATTTACCACTTAAGCATGAACTTTCCTACTCTTTTCCAATCCAAACCAAACTATTTGAAAACCAATGTATGAAAGAGGGGGTCCAACCAATTTATTCAGAAAACTAAGCAAACCAAAGAAAACGAAAAACGAGAATGAAAACGAAAAAGAAGACGCTCCAAGAACAACACAACTATGCATGAAACAATAAAAATGAAGCGTTTGGAAGAAACCTGGAATTTTTATTGATGAAGAAGGGGATGCCTTGGGCATTCCCAAGCTTTGACGCTTGTAATTCTTGGATATTTCTTGGGGTGACATGCGTGGCATCCCCAATCTTGAGCTTTAGTCCATCCTTCATCTCATTACTCATTCCTTCCATACACTTGGAATTTTTCCTTCATACAAAACTTCACACAATCTTTATTAGCAATATTAGTGCACTCAAGATAATAAGTCTTTGGGTTCAGTTCTAACACCAATAAAACTTCCATTAAAACGCTAGCTACTGTAGCACTTCCCTCAAAAAGCTCAATTCCCCAAAAGAACTCCAAAAGGAACCAACAAGAAGCAAATGCAAATAATGGCAGAAATCTATCAAAACAGACCAGCAGGTAAAGACGAATTTTTTCGAAGACCTTCTTTGCTCAAATCAAAAAGTGTTGAACTAACGAAAGTTAGATAACAACCTGGGGCAGAAGCATAAAAATTCACGCCTCAAAAGGACGTACATAGATTTTACGCGAATTTTTACGGTGAAGCACAGAAATCTGTTTCAGGACAGCAACTTTCCCAATCATTACTTCTCTCTCATTAGAGGTTACTCTTGGCACAAAAAGCAAAATAAAAAGTATAAGGAGCGGTTATTACTGAAGTAATAACTTCCATTACTCATCTAAAACTTTTGGGTTATCTCCCAATAAGTACTTTTCTTTAACGCCTTTAAGTTAGGCATGATAGTTTGAGAAGATGCTCACATAAGAAATATGAATTGAAGTAAAAGAGAGCATCAAGAAGAAAATTCAAAGCACATTTAAGTCTAACCCACTTCCTATGCATAGGAATCTTCTAAATAAACAAGTCATGAAAGCACAAAGCAACAAGCATAGTAAAGCAAAACAAGTGCAACTTCAAGACTTTCAACATATAGAGGGGAAACCTAATATTATTGAGATGCATAAAACCATGTTTCCCTCTCTCATAATAACTTTCAGTAGCATCATGAATAAAATTAACAATATAACTATCACATAAAACATTCTTATCATGAGCCACATGCATATAATCATTATTACTCTCCACATAAGCATAGTTATTCTTATTGATTGTAGTAGGAGCAAATTCAACAAAATAGCTATCATTATTATTCTCGTCACCATAATCATCAAATATAGGAGGCATATTGTAATCATTAATTTTATCCTCAATAGTAGGTGGACTGAAAATATCATATTCATCATTGTAATCATCATATATTGGAGGTTTGGTATCATCATAAGCAATAGAATAGCTATCTTCCAAAGCTGGGGAACTAAAAAGATCATTTTCATAAAAACTAGCTTCCCCAATCTTAGACTTTTCCATAGCATTAGAAATAATGGTGTCCAAAGAATTCATACTAACAACATTGCTATTAGCATGCAAATAAAGTTCCATAGGTTTTTTAATTTTCTCTTCAAACACTTCATGTCCTAACTCAAGATAAATACTATAAAGCTCTCTAATTTTGTTGTTGTTTTCCATTAAGCCTAACTATTGAAAACAAGAAACAAAAAGACAAAATTGCAGAATCTAAAGGAAATAACTTCAAGTACTCACACCAGAAAATAGGTGTTTGTCGTGGGAGGTTCTTCTTCTTTAATCCTCCAGTGTGAATACCTTTTACCTTTCCTCCCCAGCAATGGCGCCGGAAAATAGCTTGATGTCTACGCACTTCTATTCTTGTAGACAGTTGCTGGGCCTCCAAGTGCAGAGGTTTGTAGAACAGCAGCAAGTTTTCCCTTAAGTGGATCACCCAAGGTTTATCGAACTCAGGGAGGAAGTGGTCAAAGGTATCCCCCTCTCAAGCAACCCTGCAATCAAGATACAAGAAGTCTCTTGTGTCCCCAACACACCCAATACACTTGTCAGGTGTATAGGTGCACTAGTTTGGCGAAGAGATAGTGAAGTACAAGTGGTATGGATATAAAACAATGGTGCTAGAAAATAGCTTGATGGCGTGGAAGATACTAAAGGCAAACTGAAATAAAGATGGAAGCAAGCAAACATGTAACAGATCTAATTGCAAACGGTGTATCAATGCTTAGAAACAAGGCCTAGGGATCATACTTTCACTAGTGAACACTCTCTCATATAAATATCTTCTCTTTATGATACTACTCTTAACTACTCTCCGGTTGGACACTCTAATCGATGGTAGGGCTATAACAACACACGTCAAAGTAAGCCTTTCCCATCTAGAAAACCCCACACTATCACCTTGAGTACTAGATGAGTCCAACAAACACCACAATTTCATAGAAACATCTAACTCCAAATATAACTCATAACAAGTATTTGTAATCTCTAGCCTAAGTGCCACCATGGTGAGCACGCTGTCACTTTCACACACATGGGGAGAGCAGAGATTCATTAAAGCACTTGAGTAGCAAGGTAGATCTATAGATTACAAGCTCATGATCTCGATAAGATCATGCATAGAGAGAGAGATGAACACATAGCTACCGGTAGAACCCTTAGCCTCGAGAGAGAACTACTCCCTCCTCATCATGGGAATCAGCAATGGTGATGGAGATGGTGGTGGAGATCGATGGAGATGGCTTCGGGGGCACTTCCCCGTCCCGGCAGGGTGCCAGAATAGAGACTTTCTGTCCCCTGAATCTCCCCTTCGGTGGCGGCGGCACAGCGGAACTTTTCGTGGTTGGAGGCTTTACGATCTAGGGTTTATGCCTCGGGAGGCTTCTTATAGGCCAGATGGCAAGGTCGGTGGGCGGCTAGGGGGCCCACACCATGCCCTGGCGCGGCTTGGGGGGACCCGCGCCATGGGGTGGTGTGGCCACCCTGTGTCCCCTCTCCGACTCTCCTTCTGGCTCCGTGAGTCTTTCGGGAAAAATATCAACTTTGGCTTTTGTCCGGTCCAATTCTGAGAATATTGATTTTCTGACTTTCCTGGAACCAAAAACAGCAGAAAACAGGCAACTGGCACTGTGGCACTTGTTAATAGGTTAGTCCAAGAAATCATATGAAAAGTACTCCAAAGTGTGGACAAAACACAAGAAAGTAGATATAACCAAGCATGGAACATCAAAAATTATAGATACATTTGCAATGTATCAATGTGATGCCCATATTGATGCTCGCCTTTGAAGCTACACCGACTCACGTGATGATCGGACTTGGTGTAGTGGAGTTGGTTCGTGTAATCACTAAAACAACTCGAGGGATGTTGTTTTGAGTGGGAGTTCATTTGTAATTTGGATTAGTCGAACTCAATTTGTCATAAACTAAATCCAAGTGAATTTGCATAATTTGGTGTAGTCATTGGCGTCTATTCACTACCTTATGCTTAGTTTTAATTGAGATAATAGAACTATAGAATTCTGGATATTTACTTTACGAACTGGTATCGTATTGTTTTGAATGTCAATTTAAAGTTTATAAGTCCTATTACAAATTTCAGCAAACTCTATTTACTCCATGAAGTTTAATAAGTAGTATTAAATCAAGAGTAAGAATTCCAATGTTAGTATCTAAATTATCATGTTTGCCTCCATGATTATTGATATTCAAAAGTTGTTTTAATATCAAGATTATATAGGAGCTGAAAATTGTTTCAGAAACCATCATGTGTGAAAGATATTGTGATATCTGAAACAATGTTTTTGGTTGCATTATGATAGAGTATAATTTAGCAAAATACATGTTCTCATATTGTATGAGAATTTGTGAAGGATGGAGATGCTAAGCATCCGGATCTCCCAAAAAGGTTTTGGGAACTAACATTATACTCGCGATTCTTCCTTATAGGCTATAGTAGCTTGATCATGAAAGTTGTCATGATAAGGATTAATATAAGATGTAAGTAAAATGTTTACTACATTAATAGATTACTAAATAATGGATTTTTGAAAGAACGCCAAACATCTGATGATGGTGATCCACTTCAAAGTGCAAGTTCAAAGGTATTAGTATTTGACTATATACACTTTGTACTATGTGTCATGTGAATGACACCACTATTAATATTGATAGATTCTTTTAAAAGAAAAGGAATTGTTGAAAGAGAATCTATAAAATATTTGGCAGAAAATAAAAGGTTGGAGATGTCCAACTTAGGTATATAGAAGATATACATGTTATGGCTGCATTCCTTGCTTGTTAAACAATGTGGTTCTGAGGTATTGGATACCGAATTGGTTGGTATGAAGTTTCATACAGGACAACACAATTCATGAACTGCAATGGCCTAAGTAACTAGCAAGAGAATAAGTGATGATGTTCATCGAGAACAAATAAAGTGTTATTGTGTTTTTCATTGTCGTCAAACCTAGCCTTCAAGATTTGTTTTAATAATTGTTATTTTGTTCCGGTATTATGAGAACAATGGTTGTTCAAATAATTACCGTATTCCATAAAGGATGGATGAACTTTTACAAGTCTGGTGGGAGAAATCACATCCATAAACACTATTGCTAAAATGTCGCAAGACAAATGATTGAAACATCACTTATGAAGTGACATCGTTGTTTAAATTATATTGGAAAGAAAACATGAAGAAAATCCATGTTGATGGATTTTTGGAGTCTTTGATTTTGATCAATTGACGCTTGTGAGATTTTCCTCGAGATAATTGAAACTCCGTTCATAGGCCAAAGAGGAACGGATGACTAACTTATTGGATATATTGATGTATATAGTCCATTATATGTAGCCATATGCGATCGATCTTTTTGCTTCATATGCTTTCTCCAAAAAATTGAGTGAATATATCTATATATTTACTTAATAAGGAAGAAGTATGAAACATTTCAAAATTGTTCAAAGACTTTCAAGATGAAGTGGAAAATCATTGTAACAAGAAAATAAAGAGTTTATGATTCGATCATAAAGGAAGATATTTGAGTTACATGTTTAGCAAAAACACCTAAGACTTGAGGAATTGTTTTATGATTTGTGTTTCCCGATAAACCATAGGAGTATGGCATATTCGAGAGATAAAATCAAACCATGTTTGAGATGGTAAGATCAAGGGTGTCATTTATAAAACTGCCATTATGTTTTAAGGATTGAAGCTTTAGAGACTACCGCTTTTACACTGAAAAGAGCTCCATCGTGATCCGTTGAAATGACACCATATGAGTTATGGTTTGGGATAAAACCCGAATTGTCTTTTCTTAAATTTTGGTATGCTATGCATAAGTAAAATGTTTACAACCAAAGTCGGATAAGCACGTCTTTGTAGGTTATTCCAAAGAATTTGTTGGGAATTTCTCCATAACACCGAGGACAAAAGAGTTTGTTACTTGGAACGTCAAGTTTCTTGGGAAGGAATTTTTCGTGAAAAGTTAAGTGGGAGGACAATAGAACTTTGATAAGGTTGTTGAACCTTAGCTATATGTGCTAAGTAGCGCAGCGCCGGAAAGTGTCCCGGTGGCGGCCACAATGCTCATGGCTCCCATGATTACAAAGGTTGTAACCTCGGAGATTAGAGTTCATATTGAACCGTGTGGGTCGATAAGAATCAAATAGTGATATTTGATAAACAAGTCGTTATTGTTTTGACAATGATGAACCGACCGCATGCAAAGAAGCGATGATGGGCCCTGACTCCATAAAATTACTAGAAGTCATAGAATCCGTGATAGTATCCATACACGAGAATCAAATTTCTGAACTTGGAAGACCCTCTGAAAAGGCGTAAAGCCTATCGGTCGTGTTTGGATCTATAAAGAAATGGACATGGATGTTTAACATCTATCAAATAGTCGACATGTTGGAAAGAAGTTTACAACAATGTTCAAGGAGTTGACTATGAGAAGATTTGATCTTTCATAGCGATATTTAGTCTTGACGGATTAATGTAGCAACATATAATTTGGTATATGGTAGTTGAATAAACAAAACAAGGTTCTTCTAATAGAATGGTTACCTAGGACATGGACATGACACGGTCCGAAGGGTTTTGTTAATTCAAAGGGTGCTAAAAGGGAATGCAAACTTCAATAGTTGAAGTGAGCATATCGGAGTTGGAATCTTCACCATGATGAAAATGTTAAAGGAGTTTAATTTCATCGGAGATGATGAAGATGCTTGCATTTGCAAGAAATTAAGTGGGAGCGTTGAGACAAATTTCCAATACATTGTGCAGAGTAGATATTGTTGATTGGAAATGATGTATCTTTTATTGACACAAGTTAATAATTTCATTAAATTAAGATTTCGATGAAAGACTTGGGCAAAGCCGGAATATTTGGCATCAATATCTATATGGATAGATTGAGGCGCTAATTTGGTTGTGCCAGACATATATATATGAGATATTGAAAGGGTTCAATATGGAAACAACAAGAAAGGTTCTTGCTGCATGGAAAGGATTGTATCAAGATTCAAGTGTTTCAACACTTGGTGAGTAAAATCACATGAAGATTTTGATCGATTATACCGTGATATATATATATCCAGAATTTCCTATGCTCTAAATGTTATGAGCACATACCAGAATGATTCATAAGATGATCATTGGACGATAGTAAAGATATTCTTATGAGCTTTGGAAGAACTAAGAATATATCATGTATAAGTGACAAATAGTTAAAAGGTAGTTCATTGTAAAGTGTTACATTGATACTAGTTTTGTCACAAGATACAAATTAAATTTATCTGAAATTAGACTATGGGTGGCACAATGTAATTGAAAGGATGTTCCATGATGGATTTGGATAAGTTCCAAAGTTAAAACATTGTGATGGATACTACAACAAAAGGCTAAGTATATGACTGCTATAGTAGCAGCAAAGGAGGGCATTTGTGTTAAATAGTTTGTTATCAAACTAGGTGTGGTTCAAAGTGGGCTAATACTATGAAGATATATTGTATGACAATAATATCAACATATTTTAACCCGAACGAACTAAAGGTCTCACCAAAGGACCAAATTTATACAATGCCATCTCATTTGAGAATGAGTGATGCGTAGAGACGCAAAGACATGCAAATACACACGGACTTGAAACTGTCAAATCCAGAGATTATGTTAACCACTAGCAATCGTGTATATGCAACACCAGAAAGCCATAGGTGTTCAATACGGAAAGTTTTTCAAACTAGATTATTGACTCTAGTGCAAGTGGGAGACTGAAGGGAATATGCCTGAGAGGCAATAATAGAGTGGTTATTATCTTATTCCATGTTTATGGTAAATGTTTATTTTGCATGCTATAATTGTATTAATTGGAAACATTAATACATGTGTGTTTAATAAACAAAATACAAACTTCCTAGTAATGCCTCTCATATAAACTAGCTCGTTGATTAACAAGATGATCAAGGTTTCCTGATCATGAACATTGGATGTTGTTAATAACGAGGTCACAACATTGGTGGAATGATGTGATGAACATTCATCTAAAGTATAGCATTACGATCAAAGTCATTATGTTTATATTGCTATAACATCATACGAAGTAATCTTAGTCCTTAGACCATGAGATCATGTTAATTGCTAACACCGGAAGAGTATCTTGATAACATCAAACGTCACACCGTAATAGGTTGACTATAAAGGTGGGTTCAGTGCTACGAAGGTGTTATGTTGAGACTCATGGATCAAGAGTGGGATTTTTCCATCCCGATGACGGATAGATATACTCTGGGCCCTCTCAGTGATATCACAATGAAATAGCTTGCAAGCAAGTGATGTGATCACTAGAATGTTATATCACGTGAACGAGAAAAGAGTGCATGTCGGTAACAAGATCAAACTAGGTATTTGGATGCCAATGATCAAATCTCGGACATGTAATATATGGCGAGACAAAGGGATTTAGTTACTAGCGTTAAAGGTTCTCACGATCACATAAGTCATCGTTGAATGTGTAGGAGTCAGTATGGATCTCCAGGTCCCGCTTCTGATTAGTGATCTGAGAGGGGTCTCGATCATGTCTGCATTATTCGTGAACCGTAGGGTGACACACTTAAGGGATACCAACACCATTTGGAGCAAATATGTTTCAGATAAATATTTAAGAAAGCGCTGGAATTATTTCAATAGACACCGAAACTGTTTCGGGTGAAATTGCTGAAATTGGTTCTACAGGTAATATTGAAATGTTGCAGGGGGTTTTATGTGAATGTTTGTTAATTAAAGTAATTAACAAAATTATGAATAAAACTAATAAAAGAGTTTTATTAAATGAGAGAGCATTAAATTTGGCAAAATTTAATGCATTTAAAGTGGAGACTTTAAAGAGGAATGTTAAGGGGCAAATTTATGTGGAGGGAGTTACCACCACATGAATGAGGAGGTGAAGGGTCACCCCATGGGGCGCAGGCCATGGGGAGGGGCACCCCCTCCTCCTATAAAAGGCCACCCCTCTCACCCTTCTTCCTCACACCTCCTCGTGAAGGATCTCTCTCCCTCTCTAGTATTATTCCCCCATGGTCTCGGATTAGCGAGATACATATTCCCGGTGGCTTTATCTAGAAAGGAGTTGTTGCTTCCGCTGCTTTGCTAGAGCGAGGGACGGAGGTTGTCGGGGTACCGGACGTGTGTGAGATCACGGATGCACCGCTGCTTTGCGGTGCTGGACTTGGTGGTGCTGGACTTGCTAGAGCTGGATCTGATGGATGTGCTGGAGCCGGACCTGCTAGACTTCATCACAATCTTGAGATCGGCAAGTGTACGACTACATCATCCACGAGTTCCAACTTGTTAACAAAGCTTTGTTGTCTTCGAGAGTAAGTTCTCTATGGATTTATATCCACCCGTTGCTTGTATCAAGTAGATAGATCTTGGCATATAGTTCCCATCGTAGGAATTTTTTTGTTTTCTATGCTGCGAACCCAACAGTGTGCACTTGTCACACGAGCAGATGCCATAGACAATATATTCCCGTGACAGAGTGCCGCGAGTCTACGCAACAGTAATAAACGCTCATCGAGCAATACATAATAAACATGGCATACATGGCATAGGTACAGTAGGTAATGTATAAAGCTCGAACTAGTTTTGTGGCCCCCAACACAGTACTTTGAAATCAAGTAATAATCTATAGGGGTGCTGTGACACCCCCCATATGGTTAGAGCGCTCGGTCTCAGAACAGGTGTCAAGAACTCGGGTCCTAGGTGGACACAAGTGGGCGGTTAAAACCAAATAACAGCTATTACCCATAGTGCCTCTCCATTAGATTTATTTCCAGCATTTTTAATTGATAAGCATAATGAAAACCATGATCATCTCCACCATTAAGCATGTGTCAACCTCCCAACCATGGTAGAACAACAACGACGTAAATCAGCACCTGAGAAAGCAACTACGACTCGCAAGGATGACTGTCTATCAATCAACAGGCAATAGGATGTGTTCAAGGCAATATAGAGGCTGCAAGGAGTATAAATGGTGCATGGAAACTAAAGCATTACAACACGGATAGCAATAGACCAACAATAGGAAGTAAAGACAATAAACGCAAATTAGGTAGAAGGGGGGACAATGCTCGCCTGAGAAACATTGCTGAAGATTCAATATCCGAAGAACTTATCGAACTCACCACACCTCATCGTCCTATCCGAGAAGAAGCAGAGCACTAAAAGAAACACCGGATGCACTATTTAATACTACGGCAGAAGATCGGGCATGATGCATGTATGATGTATGATATGGCAAAGATGCGATGCGACTAGGCAATATTAAGCGGAATCAGGGTCCCAACAATTAATTAGAAGGTTCATGTTATTTTGCTACCTCACAATTTAAATATTGTCTCAACAAGGCAAAGCATGTCATCGGTTCGCTATGCAAATTTAAATGGAGGCATATAAGACCAGAAAAACCTACATGCAGTCTCCATATTTAATTATGAGGTGAATCGACAAAGTACCCCCAAACAAATGAATATGTATACGAGCATGAACAATTTAAATGCAACAAGTATGTGTCGTATATTTTAAAAGTAGGGGTCTCGGATAGGGGTCACACATGTCGGATCAATAATCTTAGGGTTCTCCGAGGGGGGTCGAGGGATCGGTCTTCGGACTTCAGGAACTGGATCTTTAGATCCAGGAAGGAGAGCTTAGGGCCTTCGGTTCCGAGATCAGGGTCTTTGGGGTCTCGGCGTCTCCAGGTCCGAGAAGGAGATCTTGGGTTCAGCGAGAGGCTCGGGTTCCGTATCGACAAACTTGTCATCCGTGAAGAACTTGGCATCGGTTATCTTCGAAGATCTTGGCGGAGCGCTTTCAGCATGGAGATCTTGGTATTTCGTGATTCTTCACAAAATCCTCGTGGGAGCCTCTCAGGTGCACAGACACGACACGCAGGTCCTGACTTGGTGATGGCCCATTTTGAGGAAAAGGTCCACCAACCGACTGTTTGTTTTACCATGAACGCTAGCTCCCTATACCATCAGGGATGAGCATCAAGCATAGCGGCGGACGGAGGCGGGATGCGCAGGAGGAGACTTGGGGTTGCGGGGTCGTGGTAGGGGAGGGGTCCCGCGAGATGGTGGCAAACTCGACAAGGTGAGGGCGGGCGAGGTAGAGGGACATGGCCAGCGATGAGCTTGCTGGCAACAGGGTTGGTGAGATGCAGTCAGGGCAAGGAGGTCGAGGGAGGGGCCTCCGATGCTCCTGGGAGGTGGAGGACGCGGTCGTGGTGGCCGGTTCAGGAGGCGACGTCTAGGCGTAGGGCGACAGCGGTCAAGGTCGCGACCGAGCAGCGCGCGAAGGGCCGCATCACCAGCGCGGGGTTGAGGACGGACGACGAGGCATTGATGGCCTGGTAGAGGAGTGGCGGAGATCGTGGCCTAGGACGGCGCCAGGGAAGCTCATGAGAAGCAGCGGCCGGCTTGTGTCCAGGCGGCAGCACCATGGGGGTAGAAGCAAGCACTAGGCTCAGGGTTGGTGGAGATGGGGTACGGGATAGGGTCTCGCTTGCCGGGGGTGGGGCCGGGCTGCAGAGCAGGGTGGGTGGTATATGACTGCAAGTGCACAAACCAATTGTAGCTAGTTTCAAAGTAAAGATATCGAACCCATAGAGAGCTATTGGTAAAGGTCTTTATGCCCCTTGTTACTCTCTACCAAAGTTTACTTATAAGTTGTCTTTCATCTCAATTAAAGGGTGTTTGAAAGGTCTATGGTTTTTTGCATAAAAGTAATTAAAACAAGTAACAAGGTTGTATGAAAGCATGGTTGAACTCAATAGGGCTAAAACATTCTCAGGGTTGTAGGATACACGACTAGCATAGTATTATTATTATATGTAATCACAATAACATACTTCTTATGTCATGATATGTGTGGAGAGAAACCCATAATAAGATGTTCATGACAAGGCTCGTAGGAAGCCACTTTGTTGAGCCAAGTGTGAGGTTACCTCTAAATAACCACTGCGATGTCTGAGAGAAATCACCCATACAATCCACGGCAAATAAGGGTTTCCCCATAGATATTGTAATTAGCTTAGGGAGTCCCTCTTTAATCCCCCTTTGACCGTGTAGGTTACGAGCCGACGCCAATCTGTCACGAGGAATTCTGGGTACGCTTCCAAGACACGTCCAAAGGATTTCTCCCTCCCTTTAGTCCCGAAGGCAAATGATATGTGGTCGACTTCACATATTATCTAAAGAGAGAGATCAAATACAAATCATAATTATATCATAGACAAGCAAGTCATATAGAAACAAGAATATATCATCTTTATTACAAGTTCATAATGGTGATACGGTTTATCCATCTCCCCAAGAACAAAGGAACTACTCACATATAAAGGCAATCAACATCATGGAAATCATATGGATAGGATATGAGAGTACAATCGAATACAAGTGAATATCCACACTAGGGTTTGGATTACAACCAAGTAGACGAAGGGGATTGGTGTTGGAGACGTTGGTGATGATGATGGTGATGTGGATCGGTGTTGAGGCCTTCAAGATCCAAGTCCCTTCTCCTATTGAACAATGGTGAAGGTGGAGATCTTGTGGAGGCGGCGGCTATGGAGTTTCCAAGGCGGCGGGGCTCTACCGTGGAGGTATGTGGAGAGGTCCCTTCTCCCTTGGCTCCTTGGCTCTTTATATAGGCCTAGGGGTGCATCCAATATCTCCCAATACGTTCCTTATGACCTAAGGAAGGTTTAGGAACAAACGGGGACAAATTCTATGAAGAAACGCGTCCAGAACAGTTATTTCCGTGTGTCCAGGCCCGTGGTACGGGCAGACGGTACGGGCGGGCTCCGCCCATCCCACTGGTCATTAACTGTGCGGTAGCTTTTGTATTTTGGTCGTCATTTCTTCATACGAACTCCGATTTGGGTGTTCTTTAGCTCATTCGATTCGTATGGACGAGGGCTACAACACCATGGCCTTGGATCATAATTTGGAGTTGATGGAAAAATCAACTTGTTCCTCGCCTCAAATGGCTAAGTCTGGTGCATGCAACTCCTCCATATTGAATCCTCTTGGCTCTATTTATCCACGATTCTCCATAGCATCTACACACAAATCAAAGACAATAAAAAGTTAATAAAATCCTAATAAAACTACTAGTTGTGCAAAGCCCATGTGAAAATGAATGAGAACTAGTAATCATACATAATAGACATAGTTATATATGGACGTAGCATGTAATGAGTGACAATATGAATAATTTGTATACTTAAATATGCATTAATTTTGGACTCATCAACTTCCCCAAGCTAGAATCTTGCTCATCCGGAGAAATGAAGCGGCTTATGGACAAGGTCATCTTGTTCATGAGGCACGAGTCGATAATATAAATGAGGCAAAATTGAAACAAAAAGTATAATACCAGATGTATAGGATCAATGCCTTATATATTTATTTTCCTTGTAGGCTCAAAGTAAGAAATAAGATATTCATACAAAGCAACACAAGCTTAGTTATGTCAATCCATAAGAGATCAATTAAAACTTCAATGCTCCATGTCAAAAAGTGAATGTAGCTTGAAAGCAAACTTGTGATCCTCTTATTGAGCCTTTTAATAAGTTTTGTATCTCCTTACTTTTGTAAAGTAAGGGCATCAATGAGAATATAAATTCACTTATGGTTGGCAGTCGTATACGTCTAGCACTTCATCTATTTGAAAGGCTCGTCAAAGTTATAGAGATGACAAGAACACTATACAAGCTTCGGTAAATCAAGGCAATCAAAGTAGAGTTTAGTATAAGTATAAATAACTAGAAGTGTAACAATCAACCCAATTCTTCTAGTTAACTCTCAGCCTGCCAAGGAACACTAGGATGTTTTAATAACAAAATTGAGTAAGAGAGTTCATGTCTTAAGTAGCATAACAGTGAAGTGTTTGACACCCACATCAGTAAATCAAGGCTATCAAAAACACTTCTAATCCAATCATTTTCTTTCAAGAAAATTCATAAAGTAGTAATGAGACCATGCCAAGGACTTGTTATGTGGATCTTCATTTTTTTATTCCTTCAAGGATCATTGAGTGTCTATTTTACAGTAGCTTGCACAACCTTTGAGAGTACCAATACTTTTGCCCATTACGGTGACATTTATGCCACCCATGTCGTCAATTCATAGCCGAAATCAGGGGTTGTACCATAGATCGTTCGGAGGCCAGCGGATTTGTTGGCATCCAAAGGTGTGCATGAGAAACATAGAACTTTTAACTAGTACCATGGTTTGATCCAAGGTTATCTTTGGCATGTATCACAATTACCGCTAGACTTTATTTCAATCAAACAACTCCTTTCAAGAGTGTCGTCAAGTCTATCAAAACATCTATGGAGTTAAGTATCTTCAAGGGTAAACTCTCAGGATAATCATTCATCAAACAAGTCATAAATTTTAGAAGTTTTATTGTTGTACTTGTTTGGCCCCGGCAACGGCGCCAGAAAATAGTCTTGATGGCCCACAAGTATAGGGGGTGTATCGCAGTATTTTTTTCGATAAGTAAGAGTGTCGAACCCAACGAGGAGCAGAAGGTGCTGACTAGTGGTATGGATCAGGAATTCTCTGCAAATACTTAGCAAACAGATTTTTAGGGGTTTTGATAAAGCAAGTAAACAAAGTACGAGTAAATAAAAGGCAGTAGGAATAAATGCAGCAAGTGGCCCAATCCTTTATGCAGCAAAGGACAAGCCAGGTGTATTACTTAAGATGACCAAACATTCTCGAGGACACATGGGAAGACCGTCAAGTGCTTTCGCTTCATATAGTTGATTTATCTTCTTTAGCTTGCTAAGTGTTGTGTGGGTGAACCTGTGCTAATGTACCGACCTTCCTAGGACTAATACATACTTGTGAGTATACCCCTTGCAAACATCCGTAAGTACAAGAAAGTAATTAAGGTAGACACCTAACCACAACTTTAAACTCTAAGACCCTTACGTCCCTTGTGCAATGGTTTCCTAACGGGGGTTCAGGTTTCTGTCACTCCGGCAACCCCTACGATTAGTAGCCAAATACACAATGCATTCCCTAGGCCCATATAGGTGAAGTGTCATGTAGTCGACGTTCACATGACACCACTAGAAGAAGTATACCACAACTTAAATATCAAACTATTGAATCTTTCTCAACACAACTCCACTACTAACAACATGACTTCTCCCATGTCCTCAAGAACAAAACGAACTACTCACAAGACATCATATGGATCATGATCAGAGATGGAATAATGATGTATAACAATCTTAACATAAACAATAATTCAATGGTTCACTCAATAGCATCAACTACAAAGAGCAATCAACACCGGGAAAGTTTCCTCTATGAACTATGCAAGATTCAACCCAATTTTTACAGCAATATGGAGATGATGATGATGGTGCTGATTGTGATGATGGTGGTGATGATGATGATCCCGATGAAGTCCAGCTTGATGGTGGTGTTGATGGCGACGATCTCCCCTCTCCGGGAAGGAATTCCCATGGCAGAAATCTGTCTGCCGGAGAGATCTTTCTCTCTCGGTGTTTTCCGCCCCGCAGAGGCGACGGGATCTTTCTGTGGTCGCCCCCCGAGTCTTAGGGTTTCGGGAGGAATATATACGCCAAAGGGGAGTGCCAGGGGTGGACCAGGATGGCCACACCACCTGGTGGTGCAGCCTAGGCTGGCCCGCGCCAGGGGGTGGTGTGGGCCCCCTATGGCCATCTCTAGCCCCCCTTCTCGCTTACTTCGTCTTCTAGAAAAATAGGATTTTCTGTATATTTTCCTGGATTTTCTGATCTTCGTGAATTTTGCCTCCAAACATCACCTTTTCCATCAGAATCCTGACTGCAGCGGTCCATGCTTCAAAAGTCATCAACAATGCAAAAACAGATGAAATAACATAAGTATCACCTCTCAATACGAAATATATCAATGAATAACAGTGAATTATGACATAGAATAGTGATGCAAATAGACGTATCAACTCCCCCTAAGCTTAGACTTCACTTGTCCCCAAGCGAAACTGAGCTCAATAAACATGGCCTCGGGTTTATGGAGTGAAGAGTCGATAAAAGAATACGTACAAGAAGCATCACATTCATCAAATACATAGATCATAATAGAAGACAACTCACTGTTATATAACTCAACTTGTAATAAGCAAAGGAAACACAATAAAGATACATAAAGTAAATCATAATTGGTAATGGCAAACTTAGCTCTTGGTCGAAGAATAGTTGATAATTTGCTGAAGTTCACAAATAACTGGTTTTCAATGATAGCTTTCAAAGTAGTAAACATCAAGATGAGAGCAATGTGCAAAACAAGGAACATAAGAAACATGATTGGATAAATCATCATATGAATGAATCAAAAACAACAACTCAAAACACTTGCTGAGATAGAAGGGAATAGGTTTACTGACTCAACTACAAAGTAAAAAGAAAGGCCCTTCACAGAGGGAAGTAGGGATTACAAGTTTCATAAAGAGCTCCCAAAAATTATGATACCTACTAGATTTCAGCTCTCATTGCCCCTATCATAGGCATCTTTAGGTGATTAAGGTTAAAGTGATCAAATACAAGGATATGCATTGACAAGTTGTAAATTGAGAATCTCATGTCCCTTGAATACGAGGGCCGGTCCTCATGCTACTCAAGTTTAGTCACCGGTAACTTCTTGTCATCTAAGCACATGTGTATCATAGAGAACCACCAACGGGGTACCCCTTGCCCGATGATACGAAAGAATCCCCATATCAAAATGACAAGGCAAGTAGACAACAAGTATCTCAGCAATCTTCTTATTTACCATGGGAATATGGTGCTTTTTTCTCTCTTTCCTCTTTTCATAGTATCTTTTTTTTTATTTTTCTCTTTTTTCTCAATCTCTATCTCTTTTTTTATAAGAAGAATGCTTCATAGTTACTCATTATGGTTACGCTGCAGGTTTCCACCATGTCAGCATGGATTAGACGAGCGGCCCAGGCGTTTCTCTAACACACATGCATAACTCCATGGACTTACAAGCTCCCCTTTCATTTCACACCGACGACATCCATAGACAAAAGAACATGATATCAACTAGGTACAAAGTACCAGTGCAATGTGGAAAGCGTTCCCCATGATAGCATGGTTCTGCTAATTCACAACTTACAAAGCACAAGCATATATGCAGCATAGGTGAGCACAATGGTTCAAGTTTATTAAGTGCAAGAAAGTAAAGTGTGACATCAAGTTCGTGAGAGCTTTAATCACTAATTTTCACATAACAAGTTTAATTTGGGAGATAGATAAAACAAGAATTTACTTGGAATAGCAATAGTGCTAAAAGGTAGGTATGGTGGACACAAATGGCATGGGTTTTGGTTTAAAGGAGTGGATGCACGAGAAGAATTCCCCCTCAGTACAGGTTTTTGGCTAGCAAGGCTGGGTAGCAAGTATAAGAGTTGAAGGAAACAAACAAACATGCAAGTGATAAAGACAAACATGCAATCTTCCTTGGAAGCACAAAAGATCTTAACTAGAGAATACTAGACTTATGAGCAAATCAAGAAAGAAAGATGATGAAATTATATTTCTTTAGAGTACTTTATCTTTTCTTTCAACTCTCAAAAATAGTGTGCTACTGACCAAGCCAGGTTTGCCAAAACCAACTAAATCAACTCAATGATCCCAAAGTGATACCAATACTAATGACAAGATCAATCATATAACCACGAATTGAAAACTAATATAAGCTATGCAAAAGAGTAAATGATAGAACTTCTCATTAATATTCCATAACGGTAACTCACACCAAGGAATACATATCTAACAAGAGAGGGGACACTTCCATAATGCAAACCACCCTACACAATATCTTCTCTATTCATGATATGACTCTACTAAAAAGGTAAAAAGATAGAAGATAGTGATGTGATACCGCGGCACTCCCCCAAGCTTTGAACAAACCAAGGGGATGCCAAACCTGATGATGAATTACTCCTTTGGTGGTGGTGGTATCCTCTCGATGAGCTTTCTGATAAGTTTCCCCAAGTCCTCAATCTCAAAGGTGAGATTACGAATCAGCTGTGAGTTTTGCTCAATGCGGCTCATGATCATGTCGGCTTGAGAATTCCAGCTCTTGCTATTCTTCCCCCACTCTTCCTCCTTGAAGTCTTCTTTTCCTGCATGGCTAGAATGAGGCGAATCCCAATTGGAGGGTAATTTCTCCTTGGGCATATTCTGGTATTGATGCTCATGGATAAGGGTATGGAACGGGTTCTTGGTGCGCGGAGGAAGTGACCGTGGAGCCAAACAGTGACGAGGAGCTTTCCCCCCAGTCTGCATCCGTGCAGTCCTTCTAACCCTGGCAGGTTTTGTCACCACTCCAATGCTTGCAATGGTAGTGCCGGTGTGCGGATGTTGGCCTTGCTCCTCTTCACCTTCACTCTTGATCTCCTTCTCCTTCCCGGGGTCTTGGAGGTCTTCCTCCATAGGCTCCTTCAGTTTATCCTTGGCGGACAACATTATGCTTCTAAGCTTCAAGAAGAGTTCCTGGCAGAAACAGATCGAAACCAAAACACGACGAAAACACGATATACGAACCTCAGGGGATCTGGGGGATTATATATTACGAAGTTTCAAAACAAAAGGAAGGTACTGGGAGAAAACGAGTCGAGGGCGGAGTCCGGGGTGGACTCACCACCTGGTGGCGTGGCCAGGGGCGGGCCCACGCCACAGGGTGGTGTGAGCCACCCTGGCTCCGTTTCTGTCCCTTTTTCGCTTCATAGCTTTCCTTATTGGCTAAAAACTGCAAAAATATAGTTGGATAGTGTTTTTGCGGAACTTTTCTTACCATAACTGTTACCTTTTCGAAAAAGGACTCTGCAGGTCTCTGAATTTAGTATCTAGTAGATTCTTCCGGAGTCACCACTTGAATAACATCAATATCTTCATCTTCATACACTCACTACTTGAGTCATGAAACCTTTCACTTTCTCATTACACCATTATCTCCACTACCTGGAAATTTCTTTCACACAAAACTTCACACAATTCTCATTAGCAACATTAGTATATATGAAGTGATAAAACCTTTTGTGTCCAACTTCAACTGAAAACCATCAAAACATAAGCTACTGTAGCAACTCCTTCCGAAATCCCAAAAAGAATTCAAAAATGAAATCGAATAAAGAAGCAAATGCAAGAGTGGCAAAATCTGTCAAAACAGAGCAGCAGGTAAAGATCTATTTTTTAGAAAATATTCTGTTGCTCAAATAAAAAAGTGCAAAACTAACTAAAGTTAAATAACAACCTGGGGCAGCAGCACAATAAATTACAGCTCAATCCGACAGACAGAGATCTCTCACGAATTTTTACGGTGAAGCACAAAAATCTGTTTCGGGACAGCAACTTCCCCAAATATTACTTCTCTCTCATTAGAGGTTGATCTTGACACAAAAACCAAACAAAACGGATAAGGAGAGGTTATTACCGAAGTAATAACTTCCAAGACTTAAAGAAACAAAAACAAACTGAAAGCAAAAACAAATTGGGTTGTCTCCCAAAAAGCTCTTTCTTTATAGACATTAAGATGGGCATGATAATTTTGCAGATGCTCACATAAGAATATGAATTGAGGTGAAAGAGAGCATTAAGAAGCAAAAATACACATTTAAGTCTAACCCACTTCCTATGCAATGGAATTTTGTAAACAAACACGTTGTTGAAACCAGAGGCTACTTGCATAGGAAGGCAAAAGAAGTGCAACATAAAAACTTTCAGCATAAAACGAGGAAACTTGATATTATTGAGATACATAAGAACACTTTTCCCTCTCTCATAGTAACTTTCAGTATCATGCATAAACTTAACAATATAGCTATCACAAGGTCCATCGTAACAATGATCACTTATTCTAACAGAAACACAGGAATACTAGCTCTCATAACACTACTATGTGAAACAATATTAGAGGTATCCTTACAAAGGATAGTGTGTCCCTCTTCTTCATATTTAGTAACAAAATCTTTCACATTTGCTATTATAGGTTCATCAATCATTTGTTTATCAGGTTCAACAACTTTACTTGTACTTTCATTAACCATACTAGCCATCATGGAATGTTCCTTTACCTTAACTGGGAAAGGCATTTTCTCAATATAAGGTTCAGGTAAGACATGATTAGTAGTATAAACTTCAGTATTTTTTGCAGGAACACTCTTAGCAACATCTTTATAAGGTTCATGATACTTATTCCACTTCTTTTTAGGCACTTCAATGTAGGAAGCAAAAGCCTTAAAATAAGAAGTAATAGCTTGAGAGTCTAGACCATAATGCATTCATAATCATAATTTATACTTGACTTTTTACCTTTTTCATTCTCCCAAGCTTCAACATTGTCTTGAATACGGTCCAGAAGATCCCATTTAGCTTCTTCTTCCATGCGAGTGAATGATCCAGCACAAGAAGCGTCCAATAAATCCTTGTCATGTAGAGGGAGCCTTGCATAAAAGTTGTTGATAATAATATTGTCGGGGAGCTCATGAATGGGACATTTGAGCATTAGTAACTTCAATCTCCCCCAAGCTTGAGTTGTACTCTCTCCATCAAGAGGCCAAAAGTTGTATATTTGATTCCGATCTTTATGAATCTCACTAGGAGGATAAAACTTTGAATAAAAGAGAGACACGATTTCCTCCCGTTCCAGAGCTTGACCATTCTTCAACAGCTTATACCATTCCTCAGCTCTTCCTTTCAGCGATAATGAGAATAACTTCTTCTTAACTTGATCGGTAGTAATACCTGCACACTTGAGCAACCCGCATAATTCGTGTATAAAGAGCAAATGATCACCGGGATGGACAGTTCCATCCCCAACATAGTAGTTATCCATAACACGATCAATAATTCTTGTAGGTATTGTGAAAGCATCAATTTCAACAGGTGGTGGCTTATCTACTACCTTAGCAGTGGTAGTAGCATTACCAAATAAGAAACTCAGTGAATTATCCATAACAAAAATAAAGCAACTTATAGAAGTAAACAATAGTCACAGTAGAAGTTTCCTTTACCAGTTCCACTCTCCAATAGCGCTTCACTCCCTGGCAACGACACCAGAAAATAGTCTTGATGAGCCACAAGTATAGGGGGTGTATCACAGTATTTTCGATAAGTAAGAGTGTCGAACCCAATGAGGAGCAGAAGGTGCTGGCTAGTGGTATGGATCAGGGATTCTCTACAAATACTGAGCAAACGGATTTTTAGGGGTTTTTGATAAAGCAAGTAAACAAAGTACGAGTAAATAAAAGGCAGTAGGAATAAATGTAGCAAGTGGCCCAATCCTTTATGCAGCAAAGGACAAGCCGGGTGTATTACTTAAGATGACCAAACGTTCTCGAGGACACATGGGAAGACTGTCAAGTGCTTTCGCTTCATATAGTTGATTAATCTTCTTTAGCTTGATAAGTGTTGTGTGGGTGAACCTGTGCTAATGTACCGACCTTCCTAGGACTAATGCATACTTGTGATTATACCCTTGCAAACATCCGTAAGTACAAGAAAGTAATTAAGGTAGAAACCTAACCACAACTTTAAACTCTAAGACCCTTACGTCCCTTGTACAATGGTTTCCTAACGGGGTTCAGATTTCTGTCACTCCGGCAACCCCTACGGTTAGTAGCCAAATACACAATGCATTCCCCTAGGCCCATATAGGTGAAGTGCCATGTAGTCGACGTTCACATGACACCACTAGAAGAAGTACACCACAACTTAAATATCAAACTATTGAATCTTTCTCAACACAACTCCACTACTAACAACATGACTTCTCCCATGTCCTCAAGAACAAAATGAACTACTCACAAGACATCATATGGATCATGATCAGAGATGGAATAATGATGTATAACAATCTAAACATAAACAATAATTTAATGGTTCACTCAATAGCATCAACTACAAAGAGCAATCAACACCGGGAAAGTTTCCCCTATGAACTATGCAAGATTCAACCCAATTGTTACAACAATATGGAGATGATGATGATGGTGCTGATGGTGATGATGGTGGTGATGATGATGATGATCCCGATAAAGTCTAGCTTGATGGTGGTGTTGATGGCGACGATCTCCCCTCTCCGGGAAGGAATTCCCGCGGCAAAAATTTGTCTGCTGGAGAGATCTTTCTCTCTCGGTGTTTTCCGCCCCACAGAGGTGGCAGAATCTTTCTGTGGTCGCCCCCCGAGTCTTAGGGTTTCGGGAGGAATATATACGCCAGAGGGGAGTGCCGGGGGTGGACCAGGGTGGACACACCACCTGGTGGCGTGGCCTAGGCTGGCCCGCTGCAGGGGGTGGTGTGGGCCCCATGTGGCCCATCTCCAGCCCCCTTCTGGCTTACTTCGTCTTCTGGAAAAATAGGATTTTCCGTATATTTTCCCGGATTTTCTGATCTTCGCGAATTTTGCCTCCAAACATCACCTTTTCCATGAGAATCTTGACTGCAGCGGTCCATGCTCCAAAAGTCATCAACCATGCAAGAACAGATGAAGTATCATAAGTATCACCTCTCAATATGAAATATATCAATGAATAACAGTGAATTATGACATAGAATAGTGATGCAAAATGGACGTATCAGGGTTCCGTCGAAATTGGTACGGCTGGGTGGTACGGGCAGGAAGCACCTGATCGGGTGGTTGTTAAAATTTTAGTGTCCTCTTCCTATTTTATTTGACTGATAATGAGGTCGGTACGGGCGGGCGGTACGGACATGTCTGACCGTACCAGTGCTCGTTAAGCTTGCGGTAGCTTTTCTGGAAAATTTTCTATTTCTTTTGATGTGTCACATGGGCGGTACGGGCGCGCAATACGGATGTGTCTACCCGTACTGCTGCTCGTTAAGCTTACAGTGAACTCCAGAACGAGTTATTTTCCTAGAATTTTTTTACTAAGGACCTAAAACATTAGTCCATTATCCAAACAAAACAAACATATATTTTTATCGAGAAGATTTAACCAAGATATGCAACACAAGATTAGAGCAACAAATAATTCTACCTGTCTAAAATAGTCCCAAGCCAACTCTAATAGGTAATCATGCATAAAATGAAGAGTAAAATGCACCGGAGGTCCTAAAAGTTTGGAGAAAACTATATGCAGGTCTTAAAAGTTTGGACTCGTGTACCGGAGGTCCTAATTATCAGATCCATGTGCACTGTAGTCGGGAATGTATCTGAGAATTAGGACATGCAGTGCACAACTAACAGATAATTAGGACCTACAGTGCACAACTATCTAAGAATTAGGACGTCCGGTATACAATTTGAAACTTTTTGGACCTGCATACGGTTTCCTCCAAACTTTTAGGACCTCTGGTGCATTTTACTCTAAAATGAATGCAACTAAACTTGAGACACAAAAATAACTATGCTACTTTATTCAAGGATGGGTTGACTCACATTGAGAATTTACTTTGAAATGGTTGATTCGACTTAACCAACCTCTATTTCTTGGGCACATACCTTGGGCTTCCCTTCATCAAGGTGTAACACCCTCAAATCGGCCCTATGCAAGTTTTAGCCCTTTCCGCCAAACCCGCATAGAAACGATTCAAGGACGCCCACCAGGCACTTTCGTGCGGGTGGAAAACGAAGTAATACCATTACACAATAGTCCTTGATGGGACCCATAGAATAGATATATACAACACGACTCCACGAGTCAAGAATACAGATATACAATACAAAGATCCAAATCACCTTGAAATCGATAGGGCATCCGACTACGGACAAGATGCAAATGGGGCTAAGAGCCCTGAAGAATAACCAATGGCGTCCATAACAGGCAGGCCGGAAGGGTAACCCTGCTAACGGCGTTGATCTCAAACCTGCTAAAACAAAAGGGGTGCCGACAAAGGGCATAGGAAAAAGAAGAGCGTCGGTACTGAGGCCAGTACACGGCGAGGCTAGAATTCGACGGCTCTCACCTACATAGGTATGGTGGACTGAAGCGGCAGCGCAGCAGCACTAATCAACCTATAGAGACTCAGTAACTGGCGGCTATTAGAGAGGGATAAGAAAGACCTATTTGAATCCAACCTGATACTAACACCAAACATACCCATCCTGGTATTTCCCCCTCGAGACCAAACGAGGAAGTCAAGCCGAGAAAACTCACACGGTTGGCAGATTTTTACTTATTCTTTCCATGGCAGTTATCCAATTTACTAGTCATCTCAGATACAAGTCAAATTATAGCAGTAAACTTTAGTTATAGTTGTCTATGATCGAGAAACTGTGCTCCAAGTCGTCCATAACCACGGACACGGCTTTTCGAAAAGATTTAACCCTGCAGGGGTGCACCAAAGTATCCACACGCACTTCGACCCTTTTTGCCAGATCAATTAACATACACCCATCGGTATGTCGGCGGGGCCTAAGTCATGACGTTTCCCAGACCCAAAGCAAGTAGATGGGGGGGCCACCCCACTAAGCTACCCACAGCGAAGTCGGCCGGCTCCGAGGCGGACCTAGGGTTTGCGACGACGGCGGTAAACGACTGGGAACCCGAAAAAGGGGGGACTGGGCTTGTCGATACCGCGAAAACGTGGCGCGATCCAAAACAGTACAGGTGCTCCACGCACAAATTAAATAAAGCAGTAACATGGCATAAGTACAGAATAGTAATAAAGCCCCAAACTACTTGTGGCCCTCGGTACAGTACTTTGAAATCAGGTAGTAAGCCGATGGGGGTGCCCACACACCCCACTTGTGGTTAGCACGCTCGATCTCGGAACATGTGTCAAGAACTCGGGTCCTAGGGGACACTAGTGAGCGGTTAAGAACCAAATAATTACTATTACCCACCGGTGCCTCTGCATTAATCTACCATCAACATTAATTAATAAGCTGTAATTAGAAACATGATCAACACCACCATTAAACATTTGCCAACCGCCCAACAACTGTGGAACATCGACGACGCGAGGCAACACCTGGGCAAGCAACTACGACTCGCAGGGCTAGCTGTCTATCAAGCAACGGGTAATAGGAGGTGGCCAAGGCAATATAACGGCTGCAAGGAATATATCTGGCACGGAACACTAAAGCATCGCGACACGGATAGCAATAGATCAATAGGAGGAAGTAAAGACTACTAATGCAAAATAGGTAGAAGGGGAGAGATGCTCGCCTGGGAAACACTGCCGACAGATCATATTCGGAGAACTTGTCGACACTCGCATCAACTCGTCGGCCTAATCCGCGAAGAAGCAAACACTAGAAGAAACACCGCATGCAATATTTAATATTACGGCAGAAGATCCGGCATGATTATGATATGATGCAGATGCGGTGCAATTAGGCAATATTAAGCGAAGCCGAGGTCCCGACAATTTAATTAAACGGTTCAAGTTATTTAGAACCCTCGCAAATTAAATGTTGTATTAACAAGCCAAAACATGGCATCGGTTCGCTACGCCAATTTAAATGGAGTCCAGAATAAGACTAGAATATCCCACATATAGACTCCATATTTACTTTAGGTGAATCAACTATAATGCCCCAAACCACAGACATGTATGCATGTATGAACAATTTATATGCAACAGTTTTATATATAGCATTTATAAAATAGGGGCTCGGGAAAAGGGGTCACACATCTGGGTTCAGAAGATCTTGGGTTCCGGGGGTTCGGGGTTTGACAGGGTCCAATGGGGAACGGTCTCGGCGGAAGTGTTCTCGGACAACGGAGTAGATCTTGTCGCATGATACGAAGAACTCGGATTCAGAAGGAGGTCTTGGTGTTCCGATGGATCGGTCCTCAGGGTTGACGTCGTTAGTCGATGGCGATCTTGGCGGTCTTCTAGTGGCACCGTGTACATCCCTCGAACCCATCGGCATTGAGCCGGTCTTGTCGGCGAGCATCCATGTACGAAGGTCTTGGTGTACCGGTTTCCTTGACGATGGCGATCTTGGTCCAACATCAGCACGGTCTTCAGTTGTTTGTCCTCGGATCCACAAGGAGTACTTGGAGTCCCGAACGGAGGTCTTGTCGAGGGTTCGTCTAGTGCTGCCATGTGGTCGATCTTGGTTTGGGGTCGGTCTTGTCGGCGGTCGATCTTGACTTGCCAGTGGAGGTCGTGGCAGCTCTTGGTGTCGGTGGGATCGGTCTTCGGATCATCGGTTTCGGATGACAGGGATCGAGCGTGGGACGCCAGCCACTCAGGTGCTACAGCTTCGGACAAACTTGTCACGGTGAACAACACAACAACAAAACAAAACAAAAAAACGTGGAGCTGCAGGGACGGGTCTTCTCGCGCCGGTACCGCAGAAGATGACGTGTGTGGTGACGCTAACCAAAGGCAAAACTCAGATGGTGGGGCACTGGGAGCAGACGGTTGCAGGCAGCGACCTGTGCGTGCTCGACGCAGAGGCGGGGCACGGCCCGAGCAGGGGAAGGGATCGCGAGGCCGAGGCGCGCAGGGGAGAGACGGCCACAGACCGCAGGGACAGGTGGTGCGGCTTGCTGGAGGTGGATGCCGCCGCCGGCTTAGAGAGGAAGAGGGGCGAGCTTGCGTGGCGGACGAGGTGGCGGGCCATGGCTCGGGTCGAGGAAGGCGGGGCCCTGGACGGAGGCGGCGGCGGTGGAGTCGACCGAGAGGTGGCCGGCGCCATGGCGGAAGGAGGACCTGGGGCGGCGGGCTCTACAGGGGAAGACGGGGCGCGGCCAAGGCGAGGACGGACGACATCACCGGCGGCAGGAGCAGCGTGACAGAAGGCCATGGCGCAGGCAGCCTAGGTGGCGGCCAGAGGAGAGGTCGTCAGGCGCGCAGCGCTCGAAGGGGCGGCGGTTGTCCTCGCGAGGCAGAAGAGGGGCAGAGGCCGGCGCCGGGGTAGGGCGAAGGCGGCCGGCGCGGGGAGCTCGCGGGAGAGGGCGGCAGGCAACGAGGAGGGGGCTCTCCGGCCAGGGCAGAGAGGGAGGAGGCCAGGGGAGGCCTGGCGGCGGCGGACAGAGGCTGCGGGGCGGGGCGGCAGAGCAGGTCGCGCATGGGGGTAGTAGGGTGAACGAGGAGGAAGCAGAGGCGGAGCCGCGCGGAGCCAGATCGAGCGCGGGGCGCGGGAGGAGGTCGCGGAGTGGTGGGGCCAGGGCGTGGGGACCGGGGTGGTCTGTCCACCGCTGGGTGGGGCCGGCTGACGACGCGGGCAGGCGGGGTGGGACTGGTGCCTGGGCGCGTGGGTGTGCGGGCAGGGAGTGCGGTGGTAGGTGGGGAGGTGGCCGACGTGGTGTGTGTTGTGTGTGTGGGGTGAAGTGGAGGGAAAAGGGAGGGGTTGGTGAGGTGGCGGCCTGGAATTGGACAGGGTGAGGTGGATGTGTGAGGTGGAGGGAGGGGATTGGTCAGGGTGAGGTGGAGGGAGGCTGGGTAGGATAGGATTGGGTAGAATTAGGATTAGAATCAGATATTTTTTAGACTAGGTTTGGAGGTGGCCGGCCGGGCTTTCGGGCCTGGCGGGCTGCCTCCTAAAAATAAACAAATAATTTTATTTAATAAAAACAAGGCTTTTGCAAACCGTATTTAGACAAACCCAAAATATTCCGGAGGCCCGGGATTTGTATTTGAATAAAGGCTAGGTATTTAGAAAACAGAAATAGGTTTTTCGAAAATAGTTTCAGACAACAGATGCATGATGATGACGATGCTCAAATGCAATGTGGCATGATGACATGAGCATGTTGTCATGATGATGCAATGCATAAAAACATAGCGATTTTTTAGTAGTGATTTTAGCGGGATGCCACACAAGGGTACTGACCATTTGAACTCGTTTAGGTGGCGGTACATATTTTCTGCCTTGTTGTTGTTTCTTTGGGAAATAACGAACAATATGATCATCATATATGTTGAAAACAGTTTTCCCACTAGATTAGTCAACGTTAGCCCCTAAGTGCTAACAAAAGGTCTCCCAATGATGATTAAAAGTTTTTGACATCTCCAGGAACATCAAGTATAATAAAAACAGTAGGTATGACATGTTGATCAATTCTAAGTAAAACATCTTTGATCTACCAATAGGTCGTTTAGTGGTTTTATCAGCCATTTGTAAGGTAATTGAAGTAGGAGAGTAATCTCCGAGATTTAGTTTCTTAAAGAGGGAATAAGGCATGACACTAATGCCCACACCTAGATCACATAGAGCATTGATAATCTTAGTTTTTTGAATAGCACAATAGATAGTTGGTATATCAGGATCCCCAAGCATAGCGGGAAGCTTGTTACCAAAGCTTATCATCACCGCTATAGTCTCAATTACCTTTTTCTTTCTATTAAGAATATCTCGCATGAACTTTCTATAAGTAGGAACTTGAATTGCATCAGCCAGAGAAAGTTCTAAACGAAGATTGCTTAGAGCCTCGGCAAAAGAGTCATAAACACTCTTGTCAGGTTCATATTGAACACGGTTGGGATAAGGAATTTTATTTTTAGTTGGTTTTAACTTTTCCTTTACCTTGGTTGCTAGCTCAGCATCCTTTTTATTCTTCTTCTTAATTGTAGGCGTTTGCTTCTCTACTCGTTTCTCATTTGATATGATAACTTGTTCTTCTTGTTCTTTACGTAGTTCAACTTCTTCTCTTGAGTCAATAGTTTCACCATCAGAGTCGTATTGTTTATTTCTGTCTTCTACCTCTTCCTCTTCTTTGTTTTCATTGGAAGCTTCAAGGTCAATATCATCTCGTGGATCAACAAGGTCCTCTTCTTCTTGACTCATTTCTTGAGTCTCTCTTGCTTTCCGAGCCTGTTCTTCTTGGTACCAAGGTGGCCCTTGAGGTTCCTGTGTTTCTGTACCACGTCTAGTAACAATATTAGTAGAAACAGTATTGCGATCATAATTTATTTGACTTAAAATCAAAGCTTGAGCTTCAACTATTTGATCACATTGAAATTTAACCATACTAATAAATTTATTGAGATGTCTAGTAGCATGTCCTAGATCATCAAAAGTTGTAGTCAATTCTTCTATCTTTTTCTTGTGAAGCATGAGGCGTTTAATATGTATATCATGGAACTGACATTGTTAATGATTAAATTTTTGCAAAACAAGATTCATTTCATCTTCTAATACAAAAGTTTGGAGAACATCAACTTGATTGTTCCATTGCAATACCTTTTTCTTCCATGGACTTCTTAACTTTAGGCATAAGTTCTAGGGGTATATGAAGCATACCTTTCTTTGGTCTAATATCTTCAATGTGATTATCCTGCTCATCATTGAAGGATCTTACCACGAAAAGATATATGCATTCAAGTAGCATCAAATTGCTTAGATCTCCTCCTGCAGTTAAATCAATCATTTGTTTTGAGTCATTAGTGAGTCCATTATAAAAGTATTGTATAATTAGATGCTCCTTAAAACCATGATTGGGGACTTACATAATCATCCCATAAAATCTTTTCCATGCTTGTGAGAGACTTTCTCCAATTCTCTGAAGGAAATTGGATATGTCATGCTTAATCTACACAATCTTAGTAAATGGGAAGAATCTTTGCATAAATTCTCGGGTGCAATCCGCCCAACATTTTATAGTGTGATTAGGCAAGGATTGTAACCAAGTAAAAGCTTTATATTTTAATGACCAGTGGAACATTTTAAGAAGTACAAACTCTTTTGATAGTCCAGCTGGTTTAAGAGTATCACAAAGGTCATGAACCTTCAAAATATGATCACTTGGATCCTCATCTTCTCTTCCTACAAAAGCAATTTCTTTCATTATATAGATTAGTTTAGGTGGTATTTCAAATTCCATGCCTCCAAAATACAGATAGAGAATAGACATTTTCCTATGATGCCTAGATGGATTCCCATAATCTTCCAATGATTTCTCAGGCTCTTCCTCCCCTTGGTTGATGGTTAAATCTGCCATCAAAGGAATCAAATTGTTCATGTCCATAGAACGTGAGTTAGAAAAAATTTCAATGAATTCAGGGCGTCTATCAATTGGTACATGTTCAAAATAAGGAGGTAGATAAGTTCTTCCAGATCGTGTAGCACCTCTGTCTTCAACAGAGATCGTTTGCATTTTCAAAACTGCCAACTAGTGTAATAATAATTTGTTTTTTGTGTTTTCAAATAAGTAAAAGAAAAAGGATAAAAAGCAATAATGGTAATAACTTGAAACTTAAACAACTTTAATAAAGCAATAACAAATTAGCAACTAAGAACCAAGACCAAAAGCGCTTAGCTCTCCGGCAACGGTGCCAGAAAATAGCTTGATGACTGCAAGTGCACATACCAATTATAGCTAGTTTCGAAGTAAAGATATCGAACAAACAAAGAGCTATTGCTAAAGGTCTTTATGCCCCTTGTTACTCTCTACCAAAGTATACTTATAAGTTGTCTTTGATCTCAAGTAAAGGGTGTTTGAAAGGTTTATGATTGTTTGCATAAAAGTAATTAAAACAAGTAAAAGAAAAGAAGTAACAAGATTGTATGAAAGTGTGGTTGAACTCAATAGAGATAAAATGTTCTCGGAGATGTAGGATACGCCACTAGCATAGTATTATTATTATATGTAATCAATATAACATACTTCTTGTGTCATGATGTGTGTGGAGAGAGCCCCATAATAAGATGTTCACGACAAGGCTCGTAGGAAGCCACTTTGTTGAGCCAAGTGTGAGGTCACCTCTAAATAACCACTGCGATGTCTGAGAGCAATCACCCATATAAACCACCACAATTAAGGGTTTCCCTATGGATATCGTAATTATCTTAGGGAGTCCCTCTTTAATCCATCTTCGACCGTGTAGGTTACGAGCCGGTGCCAATCTGTCACGGGGCATTCCGGGTACGCTTCCAAAACACGTCCAAAGTATTTCTCCCTCCCTTTAGTCCCGAAGACAAATGATATGTGGTCGACTTCACATATCATCTAAAGAGAGAGATCAAACACAAATCATAATTATATCATAGACAAGCAAGTCATATGGACACACGAATAGATTATCTTTATTACAAGTTCATAATGGTGCTATAGTTTCTCCATCTCCCCAAGAACAAAGGAACTACTCACATATAATGGCAATCAACATCATGGAAATCATATGGATGGGATATGAGAGTACAATCGAATACAAGTGAACATCCACACTAGGGTTTGGATTACAACCAAGTAGACAAAGAGGGTCGGTTTTGGAGACGTGGTGATGATGATGGTGATGTAGATCGGTGTTGAAGCCTTCAAGATCCAAGTCCCTTCTCCTCTTGAACAATGGTGATGGTGGAGATCTTGTGGAGGTGGCGGCTATGGAGTTTTCAAGGTGCTAGGGCTCTGCCGTGGAGGAATGTGGAGAAGTTCCTTCTCCCTTGGCTCATTGGCTCTTTATATAGGCCTAGTGGTGCCTCCAATATCCCCCAATACGTTCCTTATGACCTAAGGAAGGTCTAGGAACAAATGGGGATGGATTATGTGAAGAAACGCGTCCAGAACAGCTATTTCCGTGCGTCCAGGCCCGTGGTACAGGCGGACGGTACGGGCGGGCTCCGCCCGTACCACTGGTCGTTAACTATGCGGTAGCTTTTGTATTTTGGCCGACATTTCTTCATACGAACTCCAATTTAGGTGTTCTTTGGCTTGTTGGAGTTGTATGGATGAGGGCTGCAATACCATAGCTTTGGATCGTCATTTGGAGTTGATGGAAAAATCAATTTTTTCCTCCCCTCAAATGACTAAGTCTGGTGCATGCAACTCCTCCATATTGAATCCTCTTGGGTCCATTTATCCATGATTCTCCATAGCATCTACACACAAATCAAAGACAAGAAAAAGGTAATAAAATCCTAATAAAACTATTGGTTGTGCAAAGGTTATGTGAAAATGAATGAGAACTAGCAATCATAGATAATAGGCATAGTTATAGATAGATGTAGCATGTAATGAGTGATAATATGAATAATTTGTATACTTAAATATGCATCAATTTTGGACTCGTCAGTGGTGCTGCATCGAACGGGTCAATACAGGGTTGGGGGATCGTGCGGGGTGACTGGTGGTTCGATCGGGATGGGGGAGCGTGCGGCGGGGTGTCGGTCGTGTGCGACGCGCAGTGCGATGCATTGCGGGGCTGAGGCGGTAGCGCGACTGTGCGCGGGTAGGGCTGGGGGTCACGCTGGCGTGCGCGCGTGAGAGCTGCCGCACGGGGTAGCGGCAGGGTAGGGGTGTGGCGGCTGCGTGGGGTTGGTGGGGGTTAGGGTTAGGTAGAAGGAAAATAGGGTTTGTACTAGGGTTAGATTTAGTTTAGGTTAAACCGGGTAGTAGGCACTCTGGCCGGTTGGGCCTCTGGTCTGACCGGCTGGACTGCCTCCCCAGTACAAACATTATTTTTTATAAAACAAAACATTTAGAAAATAGTTTTAGACAAATAGAGATTCCGGAACACCGGGTTTTCTAATTGGAAATAAAGATGGGGGCTATTTAGAAAACAGAAATAGGCTTTAAGAAAATAGTTTTAGGCAAACCATGCATGATGTCATGATGATGCTCACATGCAACGTGGTATGATGACATGAGCATGCAGTTATGAGGCGGCCATGGGGCTTGAGGACGGAGGTGGCGGCCATGGGATTGAGCACGGTGACGACCATGGGCTTGAGGACGGAGGTGGTGGCCATGTAATTGATGATGGCGATGACCACGGGCTTAAGGATGACGGCCGCGGCTGCGAGCTATATGACGACGGTGGCGGTTGGTTGTCTAGGGTTTTCACCCTGCTCTGTGAAACGATCGACCCGGATCGGGATCCCTTCTGCCTCTATCACACGACCCCCACATGTATATGGGCCCAACAGTCATTGGCGTTTGTTTTCGGCACAAAAGTGAACCAGAAGTGGGTAAATCCGACGGTGGTTGTGAATCGCGGGAGTGGAAACTTGCACTGTTACTCGAATCGGACGGACATCGAGCGTGTGTGCATGGAGGAGCCTTGGGAGGCCGGGTAACCTGAGGGGAGTTATAGGAAGTAATTTGATATCTTTGAACACCAATGCATTATTATGTACTTAGAGTAAAACTTGAAATCACAAAACACTTGCACATGGAACATACAGTCAGTAGATTAGTAAAACTTTGGATGAATCCAGAACTTGGGAATTATTATTCTGAATGTGTCTTTGTGCTCCCATTTTCTTGTTGCTTGGAAGTGGGAACCCAAAAATTAACACAAAGGTTTTGTTGTTGTTGTTGTAGTGATTCCCACTTACCCAACTGAACTAGGCATGGTTTGGTTTTTCTCATTGATCACCTCAGATCTAAAGATTTCATTGCATGACACGACAAATGCCAACTTGCTCATCAGGACTCAATAGTGAGTTAGTCTGACTCCCTAAACACTTTAGCCAAGTCAGTGTAAGTCAGATTAGCATCATCATGCCCATGATCAGGGCTGAGCCGGCAAAATACGGGCCATGTGCGAAACTCTAAATTAGTCCCTATCTCATTAGAAAATTCAAATTATTCAACCACTACACTATATATAACCATATATGACATACTTTAATATCTTTCATAGAAGTTGGATATATTAAGAATCCCAATATCTTAGATCAAATATATCAAGCTTAAAACAATAATCATTCACAACAAGTGAAGTATTCAAGTTAATATCAAAACGATCTTTGTCTACCTCTATTTTGATCTGTCTTTCTTTTCTTTTCACTTACGCTTTTGGAAACCGTATTGATGTTTCTCCATGGTGAATCTGTTTTGATTCTTCAAAACTACTTAAAAACGATCCCTAGGCAGCGAACTACTCTAGTCCACCCCTAGGCGGCGGCGCTGCTAATCGTAATCTTGCGGACTCGGGCTCGATCTACTAGTTTTGATCGCCGAAAGTCGGCCGGAGTGTGGGGACCGCTGCATCGACATCAATAAAGGAGGTGGTCCTAAATTTTCTTTCGCGCGAAAACGAAGATCTGCTTGATGTTGCCCTCGTTGTTCTGGCCTGGAGAGGCGAGTTCTGGAAGGCTCAACCGGTGAATTCCCATGGACGTATCATGCCTGGAAATTGCTAGATCGAAAGGTATTCGGTGCGTATCCATGTTTTTTTTCTGGCCGTTTGGTTTCAGAGGAAGTGTGCCAAGTTCTGCTATCTGTTATCATCATATATCCGGTCTTAGACGATCCATTGTGAAGTCAGATGTAGAGAATGTCATGAAAAGCAGGAACATGAGGACTAGCGATGGTGATTTGAGTCTTTGTGGCGATGAGGAACTGGATGCGTGATCTGTGACTCGCAACAACGGCTGTTTGTGGAGACGAGAACGTAGGAAGAGTTCACAGTCCTACCTTGCAGAGTGAAAATCTAAGGTCTAACCTTAATTGATTGTGCTTGGCAATTGGCTTGTTGAAAGGCATTGTTTTTTGAGCGAGGATTTTCACTGGTGTGAAAACATTTGATCTTTGAAGGCTTTGTTATTATATTGTTTGGACTGCTGGTGTTGTTCTGGTGGTGTTAGTGTCGTTGCTACAAGAATCGTTCGTTGTAGCGGAATTTTTTTTCTGTAATTCTTTTTCGTCTTTTCTGGTTGTGTGCATCCGTAAGATTGTTAGGGCATATATTATTACAAAAATTGTGTGTAATTGGTATCTCCGCAATATTAACATATGCTCTTTGTTAAAAAAAACTTAAAAAACGATGAATAACATAATTAAACGGAGACCTAGGGCAGTAGAGTGGGCCGAGACGGGAGAAGAAAAGATGATCGGTAGAAGAACGAGAACGGCGACTGGCATCTCGCCAAGAAGATGAGCTAACGCGTCACCGGCTCGCGTCTCGCGGCGCTCGCCCAAGATTTGGTCACGTCGCTGATCGGTCCGGCCCTACTCCTAATCGATGGTCGCGATCGATCGACACAGTCTCGCTTCTTGCTCCGACCTAGTGGAAGGCCCAGGCAAGGCCTTTTCACTTCCTGCTCCCAGGCAGGCACGGGGGGAGATGCTATATGCCGCCTCTAGCGGCAGTAGTTCGCGTCACCACATACCTGTCGTTCACAATGGGCCTGGCCCAAGCTAGCTTGTTGAAACAGCTTCAGCGAACGCACCAACGTGACCAAGGTCACAGGTGAGAACCCTCGTGCGGGTGCAGCCAGGTGCAGTGCCAAGCTCAGCCATGAAGCGTGCACACCACACACACACATCACATGTACGTGAAAATTATTTTTCATTTTCATTATTTTTTCTATATTTTGTTTTAAAAACTAAATATTTCTAGAATGACGGTTTTAAAATAGTGATTTTTTTTTGAATATTCGTAAAGACTTTTCAAACATTATGAACACATTTTTAATAATTATGAACAAAAATTCCAAATATAATGAACAATTTTAAAAAATCATGAACCAATTTCTAAAATTCATGAACCAAATTTTAAAAACCATGAACAAAATTTCAAAAATCATGAACCAATTTTAAAAAATTATGAAGAATTTTTCAATGTCACTAACAATTTGTAAAAATCATAAACCAATTACGAAAAGTCATGCACCAAATTTTAAAAACCATGAAATTAAATTCAAAAATCGTAAAGCAATTTCGAAACATCATGAAGAAAATTTTCAATGTCATGAATACTTTTTCAAAATAATAAACCAATTTAAAAAAATGCGAACAAAATTGTAATGTCATGAAAGAAAATGTTCAAACAAATAAACTTTTTAAAAAAATTGATGACAATTGTTAAAACCACATAAAAGAATTTTTAAAATGAAACATAAACAAAAATAAAAGGAATAAGAAACAGGAAATAAGAAAAACGAAAAAAGAAAACAAACTGAAAAAATGAATAAAAGACAACAAAATAAACCAAAAACTAGTAGGAAAACCCTAAAAAACCGACAAAAGCAAAAAACGCCTAGAAACCCAAAACCGGGGCAAGCCCATTGTGATGCGTGCCTGGGCGCACCACGTCGGGCGACAAATAGCATTTCGGACAAGGGCAAGACTCGTAGCGCCAATGCTTGTCAATTTTTTCTGTTGCATACCTATACGCCCTTGTACCAAATTTGGGCCCTCAAAAATAATAGGCATGTGTGGCGGCATGGGCCACACTCCGTGGGCTCGGCCTGCTCATGATCAGTTAAACTAGATCATCAGCCGACTCCCATATTAGTCTAGGTTGTGTGTTCATCACAACGTTGTCAGCTAAGAATAATCTAGCTTGAACAATATGAATGCACAGTTGCACAACTGAATCAGATATTCGGTGGCACAATAAATGTTCATACGAGGACACTTTTAACTTATGAATTCATAAATAAAATTATATAAGTGCTCCTCTAATCCTAGTTAGGCTATATACATCTGAATCAAAATAAATCTGGGAACATTAATTAGGATCGGAGGAAGTACATGATTTCCTCTAGCGCATATTGTAACAGTCTATCGCTTACACTAGAGTCAATCACTCGGACATCACGTGTCAAGTCATCTCACGCTAGAATAAGGCTTACTAGTGACAAAACCATAATGCCCATCGGCGACGATGGGGGCTACAACACCAATACATATGCACCGGTAATTTTTCATTGGTGACGTACCTCCATACATACGTCACGGGTAACATGATGCAGTGATAGCATTACAAATCAAGACGTCATAGGTACGCATAGAGTTAGAGTGTGACGAAACACACAATCTATGTGATGGAGTTGGGGTTGAGATGGTATCTCTCGATCCCGTAGAAGCCGAGGAGGTCGCATAAGAAAGTTTTGATCGGGATACCGAGCCCACATATGTAGAAGCGATTGATGACGATCACATTGTCCTCTCCTAAATTCGGCGCTTCCAACCCATGACCCGGTCTTAGTTAAAATTTGGTCTTGGGTTGCAACCTCCTCTGTTGCATTAGCTTAAGAAGGTCCTTGTCCTCCGAGGAAGACGACATCCACACCAATCACCTACGGGAATGGCGTTCTCCTCCTTGCTAGACTCCTTGGTTTCCACTTAAGATTCTGGTGGGTTGTTCGCCCCTTCAAGGGCCTCAATGTTTGTTTACAGCTCTTCGTACTCAACCCGCATCCTTTACTCCTCCTCCCATAATATTGTGGGATAGAGGGGAGGCATGGTGCATCTCGCTGCCGCTAGTAACAATGGTGGAGAATGGATCAATGGCTCAGAAAGAACAAAGGGGGCAAAAAGACTAAAGTTGTGTGGCTATAGACGAGGTCATGGTCACGAGTAGGTGCACTGTGCATAAGGTGAAGCTCTTGGCAAGGGGCACCTCATCTCAACGACTCGGATAGTGGCTAGAGCCCGCATGCCACACTAGGTTCTGGGTGAGGATTATACGGGATATGATTTACCCAAATCAGATATAGGTCTTCTTATGGTTTTTGCTCGGTTGTAAGTTGACTCGGCATGTGTAACCTTGTCATTCCCCAACATTCTCTCATACCCCATCATACACCACCACATATGGGCTTGGTACCTTCTCGAGTTTGTCCACAAGTACACAAGATAGTAGAAACCGTCACAAAAGGGAGTAAGGTTGTTACCGGAGGTGTTTCCAGGGCCTGAACCTGTATAACTCTTCCTCCATGTGTTACCACCTGAGCATGCCGAACATGTGTCGGCTGAACACAAATTTACTTGATGGGGAAATATCACAACACTATTGTTTATGCTCGACTGGATAAAAAAAGGAAAGACAGATAGTATTTAACAACTTATAAGTAAGGACTAGTTATATGTTACTCCCTCCGTTCTACTAAAATATAAGATGTTTTAGCTTTTTTCTTAAACATATGTATCTAGCCGCCTTTTAGTATGTAGGTTTGGAACTAAATAAGTGAATATATACACTAAAAGGCATCCAAATACATGTGTTTTAGAAAATGGCTAAAACATCTTATATTTTGAAACAAAGGAGTGGTATTTTTCTACGAATGATGGACCGACAACATCCAGAAAAGGAAAACAAAAGATCTACCATATGCAATGTTACGTAAAGCCAAACCAGGCATCTACATCATTATAGATGCATGATTTACTACACCGAAGGGCCACCTTGATTAGATCTACCTACCTAGCCACCTATATATCCTTCCTGGGTCATTCGCGCGTCTTCTCAGTCTTTAGGCAAACTATTAGTGAGGCCAGGGCATGTTTATCTTGATGATAATTACTTGAAGATAAAGACTTGGTGATAGTTGATAAGCTCTCGTAGGGTCCCCGCCTATACCCACCCGGTCCTTTTTGGTGATTAGATGTCTGGATGCATGGATGCAACAATTGGGCGAGGAGCTGGATGGATTTGCATTTGCACTGCTATCCCGCCATCCCACTAACAGTTACTCCATGATCAACCCCACACATCGAACATACATTTGTCGATCGTCAGCTCATCCCTGAGAACGGGTCCTGGCCGCAGTTGCATACAGTCAAATGAGCATATATAGACGACCATATTCGTTCCTTTGCCCATCCCAGCAGATTGTGCACACGTACGTGTTCTTCCATCCGAATAGTCCCTGGTCAATGAAAGACAACACATGGCTCCGTTTAATTAGCACGCACGGTAATAACTCATCGAGCCGTACAATTTACCATCGAAAATATCCAACGGTCTGAACGATCACAAGTCGGCATCGGACACCACCCATGAACCAAAAAACCCATCCGAATAATTCACCCTCCACCACTCCACTACACCACCAGCTTTCCAAAGCGGACCAAAAACAATTGCAGCCATTCTAGCGTCGCCATCCCCAATGTGGAATCCAACTCGTCGCCGAAGAGGCAGGGGCACATCACCATCGACACCGATCACCACCACGCGTGTGTTTCTCCGTAGATTCCATTTGGCCTCGTAGATAGCTAGTGGTGGCGCCTCCCTTTCATGCCCGGCGCATGCACAGATATTATCCCCCAAATATGGTAAATAAACATGTATGCATGTATCTCCATCTATCGACATATATATGCATTGTACATTAATCCAAGATTCCGCCACTTGTGCGCGCGCGTCCGCTGCTATCTCCTTTCTGATGTGGGAGTGGCCAATGGTGGCGCGAGATCGCATCGCGCGCGCGGCTTCTCCATCTAGTGCGCCTTTACTACTGGCAAATATCGATCGCCGGCGGTCGTTAATGATTGATGCGTGGGTTGTTGCTGTATTGCTAGCAGCACTACTTGTTTTCGTGCAGTATTGGCGCGTGGTTCCGATTGTTAGGAAGAACCGGAGAGGATCATTGGTCTCCGGGGAGGTAGATCCATCCATGATTGTGCTTGATTAATTTGTGTGTCAGAGTCAGATTCAGGGCGACGCGAAGAATCCGACAGGTTTTGGCGTCCGAGGGTACGAGGTTTCTCTGGGCGCTAGTTCTCCACGTGTGTGAGTAGTATTATTTTTTGTCCTCCGATCGATCCTGGTAGGTGGAGAGGTCCAAGGAGTCCCATCCAAATGATTCATCTGCGGTCGGTCGATCGATCTTACTCCAGTAAATCTTAAAGAAAATGGTCGATCTCAACTAACGACGCACTGCAACTGCAACCTACTACTGTGCTGTCGTCTGTCGACACCTGTTTTGTTTGCAGGTGCGGGCAGGCAGCGACCGCTTCTTCAGCTATACTGTGTGCTCTGCTAGCTACCTTGAATGCGAGACCGTACACACACGAGCAATGACGACAAAGATCGTTCATGGTAAAGCAAACATTTCCGGCCGGGCGGCGATAGGTGCGACGACGGTCAACATTTGCAGCTGCGTCCGGTCGCGAACAGAGTAGCCCGCGCCCACAGTAGACGGAACAGTTGAGAGGCAGCCGCACAGGGACGAGGATTGCCTCGTCAGGGATCGGGACAGATCGTGGAGAAGGAGACAAGCGACAACGTACGAGGCCGTAGTAGTAGCACCGCCGTCACGTGAAGCCAAGCGTTGGCTGCATGTGGTTGTCCTCCGAGTAAACTTAACTCTGAAGAAAGGAAATACTACCACCACAGGCTTCGGCTTTGGTGGCTGGTAGGTGCGCTGGCTGCTGATCGACGCCGGTACTAGATTTTCTCGCGCACACGCATGGAGAGCTGAATCTTGCATTGCTCAGATATAGCTTATTTATATTCCTTCCTTGTATATAGACAAGGTGATTTACATAGATGCTTAATCGGTCGGTATATATATATATATATATATCCCCAGAAAAAGAAGGGAGAGGGGAGACAACAGAGAGACATATGGCGCTCCACAGGTTCGTCCATCGCCCTAGCCCGTACGTTTCCTTCTTCTCATGATCATCCACGTACGTACGCAGCCTTCGGCCTTGTTCGATGGGACGATCGAGCAGGGAATTAGCTAAACTAGAATTACACGTGAATCAACGGAGACAACCGGCCGGAACTGTTATTAATCTGCAGTCCCGGAAGATTCCTGTAAGTAGCAGTAGCAGCACATTTCTGCTCAGTTCATGCGGTGGCTGCCTGTCTCCGTAGCCTGAGTCTTGCCTTGGAGAGCTGCTTCCACTCGACGAGCCGGAGCAGGAACTCCATCACCTCGGCGGGCTCCTGCAGCGAGAACGAGGCGCTGGTCTCCTTGGGGTGCTTGGAGACGAGGATCCCGACGCCCTGGCCGGCCCTCTGGCGCAGCATCCGGAAGGCGTCCTCGTCGGTGCGGTCGTCGCCGATGTACACGGGGAGCACGTTGCTGCACTCCGCGAAGCCCAGCGACTCCAGCAGGAACTCCAGGGCCTTGCCCTTGTCCCACTTGATGCTGGGCCGGACCTCGAACACCATGCGGCCCTGCGACACCCGCAGCTTCGGGTACTCGCGCACCACGCCCTTCACCGTCTCCGCGAGCGACGCCCAGCTCTGCAACGCACACAATGCCGTCGTCAGTCGTCATCATCGGCATACTATTAGACAGGTGATTAGGCCTAACTAACTAACATCCCCACCACCACTAGCTAGCGGACAAAGGGAATGTTTTAGTTAGGCACTAACACAACACCAGTGGGGGGAAAAGGCTATAAATGGGAAGGAAAGCGGCAGCCATTAATTTTGCAGAGAGAGCTAGCACCCGTCGTTTAGTTTCGTACCTTCTCGTCGACGCATCTGAAGTGGACGGACACGCAGAACTTGTTGTTCTCCACCTTGGCGCCAGGGACGTGCCTCGTCTCCTCTATCAGCCGTTGAGTCACCTGAAGAAAACCATTTTTTCGTTATTATAGTTAGAATTTAATTATTGTAAGAATAATTCGATGCGAGCAAGCGAGCAGTTAGTAATAAAGCGTCGATGCGTGAGGGTGAAGGCGCGTGAAGACGTACCTGCTCGATCATGGGCAGGAACTCGCTTGCTGGTTGAAACAGGACTCCTTTGGCCTGCGCGCGGGACAAAAGGCATATCACTTTAGTGGGGATGTGTGTGATGATATCAGAATATTCGTGCGAATAAATATGGTTAAGGAGATAGATCGAGCGACCATGCTTTGCTTGATCGGTGTGATGGGGGAGAGGAGAATTTGTTCACCTTGGACTTGGCGTGCCCGGAAGAGGATTTGGCAGGGCCCTTGATGTCCATGCCGTGGCTGCCGGCGTAGTACAGCTCCGCCAGCTTCACGAACTCGAACACCTGAGGAATCCAAGTTAGCTTGAATTTCGTTGGTGGTTAACTAGCTAGTGCTCTGTAGGTGATGGCGCAAAATGAGAGTTAATTGCGGATGCATGTATGTACCTTGTCGCGGCACCGCCCGCTGACGATCGCCGTCGGGAACTGCTTGGCGACGCTGCGCACGGCCATCCGCATCTGCAAGCTCGTCATCAGAAACTAGTAAGTTACGTGTGCGCATGCATGCCGGTGAGCAGAGGTGCATGGCGAGGTAAGAAGCAGAGCGGACAGGGGACAGAGAGAGTTGGCAGGCTCACCGTCTCGCTCATGAAGGCGGCATCGGGGTCATTGACGATGGGCGACAGCGTGCCGTCGTAGTCCAGGAACATGACGATCTGCTTCCCCTTGGAAGCCGCCACGATCTCCTCGAACTTGCCCAGAGCCGACGGGTGCTTCGCCTGCACGCGCACGCAAACCGGTTCGTGTCAGCAACCAACACACGTACTCCTCGTAAAGCAAGAAAAGAAATCCTTGAAAGCGGCATATATATGCAGTGGGATGATGGAACGGACCATCCAGGCGGCGTGCTCCTCGTCGACGCCGGCGGCGAGGGCGGCGGCGGCCCTAGCGTGCGTGGGCGACGACGCCCGCATGGACTCGACGAGGCCGTTGAGCAGCCCCGCTCCAAGCTCGGCCTGCGCCGCGCGGAGGCACTTCCGGCGCACGGTCATTCCGGGCCCCGCTCGCGGCGGCGGGTACGGGACCAGCGATCCCGGGCAGGGGCACGCCGTTGCTGCTGCTGCCGCCATGCCCACCTCCGGCACCACCACGCTAGTCTGTGCCATCAGCCTCCACTATCTTACCAAAGAGCCCAAGGACAAATGGAAGCTTCGACCGAGAAAAGGAAGAAGATCGAACTCGAATCGAGGGGGATTCGACGGCAGGAGCAGGGGGAGAAGAGAGTGAAGAAATGATTGGTGTTTGTTAGAGTGGAGGCGGGAGGCGGCTATTTATAGCGGGAGGGAAGACGCGAATCAGGCGCGGGAGGGTGCGGTCTGGGCGGCCCCGCCGATGTCTCGAGCGCGTCCCGCCGTCGCGCAGCCCAACTCGGCGCCAGGTGGTGGCACGCGAGCACGTGCCGGGCCCGCCTATGGATCCCACCGGTGGACGTGTGGGGCTTCAGTGCGTGACACCTTAGCCTGCTTGTCGACGGCCAAGGCCCTTTTCCCTGTCAGCCTGTTTCTTGCTCAGATCCAGCTTTCCGGTTACAGTAAAAACTTGTGCGCATTTTTGACAAAAAAAACTCGTGCGCATTGTTCGTGCTAAGGTCGGGAATTGAGGTGAAATAAAGTGGGACAGGCTTGGAATTGCATGTATTCATTCAAATACTGCCTCCGTTTTAAAATATAAGATATTTTAGTTTTGTGAAAGGAGTGTATTTAGACCCCTTTTAGTGTGTAGGTCAAAGGAGTGTCCTATACACTAAAAGGGGTCTAGATACACTCCTTTTACAAAACTAAAATATCTTATATTTTAAAACGGAGGCAGTAATATTTAATCATTTTCAGAAGATCATCCAAATCGACGCTACAAGGACAAAACCATCCAAATCGACGCTAGCAAGGACAGTTAAAAATAAGGGGAGATGTTGAACAAAAATAGAGGTGACACGACTTGACATTATGGTGTTTAATCATAGTTGCATGTTTCTTCTACAACACGAAAATCAACTTTGGCTCATAAGTGTAGATACATCTATTGTTTAAATACATATTTTAATATATAAGAAAATGCTAAAAAAAATATCTATGTTAGGGCATTTTATGGTTGCACACAAAGTTTTCGGGGAAAGAAACATTTTTGTGTGGCTTTGGTAAAAAGACAAATTTTGATGCTTCAATATAATTACTCACAAGATACTTTTTTGTCGTTTTTGCACGAGCCACAAAAATATTCTTTTCTTGTGAACTTTGTGCGCCAACATAGAATATTCAATGCAGAATTTTTTGATATTTTGATATACGTTTTTATGCGTGTTTTATATAGGTACATTTACACCTATGAGCCAAAACACCACCTCCCAACACCTTCTACTTATATAGTAAACTTAACATAGCATCAACGCTAGGCCAAAGATAAAGATCTAGCACAAATTAAGGCATATCATAGAAATCTAGCACAAATTAAGGTATAATTACTCGACTAATTATTTTGTGGAAAAATGTTGAGATGACGTCGTTAAAATAGATCCAATTCACCCCAAAGAAGATGGTATGTCTTTTTAGAGAGAGAACGTGTGTGCTTTATTAATCATTAACCAAAAATGGAGTCAATACAAATTGTTTCTTGAATACTTATTATGAGGCACACCGCGTCACACAGACATACTAGAGAACTCACACAAACAATATACAATTCAAGTTTGATTTTCCAAAACTAACTAACCACCTTGACATTCTTGTATGCAAGCTAAGGCTCGTTGATGCGCTGATGTGCGCCATCTGTGCGACACCACCTCCTAGCCATGAAATTCCAAGCAAAACCTAACTCCAGGATCGCGGGACGACCGGGTGGCCTAAACACAATGATGAAGGTTGTCTGTAACCTCACGAGGAAGTTAGGGATGATCTCCAGGAATGAGGCACCTTCTGAAGCTGGATTGGCGGCTTACCACATGATGTACGAGTTACCGCTGACAGATGACATGATCAAAGAGGTGGCAGGGCTTTATGGATGGATGATGCATGTAAAATACATATATGAACTTTATAGTTTATTGATACATATTTTCACATATTTGTAAATTATATGATGTTATATCCAACATTGGTTTATGGGGATTAACCAATGATCACCTTTTATTTGGTTTATACTCTATAGGACAGGAAAACCCTGTTTTGTGTATTTTTTATCTTTTAGGGACCTAAACGAAGTCAAATAGCCCGGGGATTTTTCTAGGAGTATTTTTTCGTGAAGAGAAGCATGTGAAGCACAAGAATCACCAAAGGGGATGCCCGAGGACCAAAGGAGCCTAGGTGGCGTGGCCCCGTCCTAGGTCGTGCCACCCAAGCTCGTTCCCTCCTTGAGCCTCCGCAGTCGTACGCCTTCATCTCAGTCTCGAAGTATTGACCCAAAACATGTATAAAAGACCCCTGGGATGATCTCGGAGACGGCGGAACGGAAACATAGAAAAAACAAAAGAGAGACATAACCAATGAAGATTGGAGGGAGAAACGTAGCCAGAGTCGCCGCCAGTGGGATCTTTATCTTCTCCGGCATCTTTAGCTTCATCACCATGACGAAGAGGGTGTAGTCCACCTCTAGACTATGGGTTTGTGGGAGTGTCTTGATCTTATTTTCTCTTGATCTATCATCATTCTAGTAACATATGAGTTGCCGAACATGATTATGGTCATTTATGTAATTTCTATGTGATGGATCTTTATTCTATGAGTTGATATTCGAGATTGAAATTCGATTATGTGTGAGATGTATTGGTATATCCATATTATCAACCTCGTTCTTAAGTACTTGCTTTGATCCAACTTGTATCAGAGGGGATGTGTGGGGGAACATGTGTATTAGTTGGAGTAACATGGCGGTGGTGATTAGATAGTGACAGCAAATTTAAGATCCACTATGATTTTTATCTTTCTTTTGTTACCTTACTAGGGATTAAGTGAATGCATGTGTTATAATATCATATAGTGACAACCCAGATGTTCTTGTTTGTTCAAGGTAGCACATATGTTATTCAAACATCACATCAAAGTACCTAAAAGCTATGCTCTGTTCATTCTTAATTCTAGATTGCATGGAGTGTTCCCTTTCTAAAGGAGTATAAGTGAGATGTGTTGCATCATCTTTAAAGTAGGACATGATGCACATATGAATGCTTATCGTACACATAATGAAATTTCATCAAAATTGTATAACTTATGAATTGTTTTATGTCCATTACACCTTATGCGAAAATAGAGTGTTCCCTTTCTAAAGGAGTATAAGTGAGATGTTGCATCATCTTTAAAGTAGTACATGATGCACATATGAATGCTTATCATACACATAATGAACTTTCATCAAAATTGTATTGCTTATGAATTGTTTTATGTCCATTACACCTTATGAGAAAATAGAGAAGTGAATTTATGAACCCTGATCCAACTTTTATTTTATAAGAAACAACTTTCATTTATTTTCATTGTCTTTTATATTTTCTGCATTAATTCCTAAAACACAAAAATATTTTTACTATTAGCAAACACAGACAAAAACTCAAAACAACCTTTACCTTATTGTTTTTTACTTTCTTATCTAGTTATAGATTGTTTTTACTTTTATTATTTATAGTTTATTTTAGTTTAACTAGTACAAAATCTTATGCTTGACAACTACACGGCGGAGTTGGGACACAAGGAAACTACTTTGTTTGTAGGTTGCTTGAAGAAGGAAAGAGGAGAAGCCTCTAGCTAATTCCCCGAGAGTTCAATATAAACCCTCAAGTCACCCTTGTCGGAAAAATACGCTTGCTATAACACTCTGCACTTGGAGTTCCAATGAGTTAGTACACACAAAGTTGTTGCCATCAAGAATGTTTTTTGACACCGTTGCCAGGGAATTACAGGAGACATATCATAGTGGTTGCAGCGTGGTGATACTCCCACAACAACTGCTAGAACATTTTATGGCACCATCTTCATCATCTTGTGAAAAAACCTAAGCTTGTGGAGGTTACACCATTGTGAGCCTTTCTCTTTTTTTTTAGATTTACAAAGCACTTTGCTTTTCTTGTTTTTTGTCTTTTATTTTGTTTGTTTACTTTTATTCTTGTTTTTACCATTCTATTATACACACACAAAAAGATGAAAGTTAGTGTGACTTTACTTTTTCTTGCAAACATGGAAGTTTTAAACAAAGGAAATCTATAAAAAGCTAAAATAGAAACTTCTATCTTAAGTACCACCTCCACTTTTAGGATTTCGTTTGGAGAAACATTAAAAGGTTCTTGGGTAAGGATAATAATAAAAGAGATAATGAAGATTCTAACCCCTGTAGAGAAGAACTGATGCATCTCTATTTTTACTATGGATTAGAACCCTGGTACAAAAATGCTTTATATCTAGCCATATGAGGGAGTTTTGTTTTATCATCATCAACAAGTCCCCAGTTAGCAATTAAAAACATCTTTGTAACTTATATTGGGATAATAAAGGAAGTGGAAGATATTACTAGCTTACTTACATCTACAAGAAATAGAATTGAAGAGTGTAAAAATACTACCTGATAAGAGGAATATTGATCATTTATAACTCTTATCAAAAGGAATTATACCAGAACTACAAGATAAGATGACCTTTATTGTTTCAAAACTAAATATTTGTGAGGAAGAATTAAAAAAGGATGACAAGACAATTACATGGGCTGAAAAGGGGATATTTTGTCTTGGTAATTTGCTTAAAATAGCCGCTTGTTTCAAAGATATGCCTAAAGTAGTTCCTAAATGTCATGTTCCTTTCCTAAAGAGAAATAAAAGGAAGAAAAGGCAATATAGGTTGTGAAAGAAAACAAAGATAAACAAGTAGAAAAAGTTAAAATGCTTAGTGAAGTAAATGAACCTATATTAGATCTTGATAGATGTAGCTTGCATGAAGTCATAAATATATTACGAAAATTTTATACTGATCCTTCTATTAATATTCATCAAGGAGGATTTAGATCATATATAGGAAACTATATCATAAAAGAAAATTTAGCAAGATACAATAATGAAGCTATGATACCACCAAAACTTGGGATGCTTGGATCCCCAAGATATTAATGGCAAAGAATCCCACCATGTTATATTAGATCTAGGATCTAGTGTTTCAGTTTTCACTACAACACGAAGCTTGGGTGCTGGCACTTATAGATGCCGAGGCACAGCCTTAGTCACCGTGCTCGCGCTGGAGCAGCAAAAAAGCCATCATAGATAACTATGTCAGGGATTTTGCAATGTCGGCGGATTTTTTGGCACTGCACAACATGATTCGCCGAGCTAGCATTTTCGCGGCAGCAAGGCATTTATGCCACGACCCATGTAGGGAGGCACTGCGTATATGTCGTGGCAACTGTGAGATGACGACACAAAGATACTGCATGGTCTGATATAGCTCGGCATATATCTTTTCAGATAGAAATTTTAGATTCACTACACCATATTATATATGCGATTTAGAATACCAATAATAGAAGAAAGAATGACCAAATATAGTATATCACACGATACATCGTTTAAGGCCATATACATGTTACAGAACCATTACACATACATTTATATAGTGTACATTCTACTATATATATCCTATATACGGCTACATGCCTTCATGTCTTGGTCATCTCATATACTTTCAAACATGTTTGTTGCTATCAAACAATAAAAGAAATGATTAGCACAAAAATGATAGATGTAAGAATGAGCATACATACATATATATATATGATAGCATATGCTAATTACCTAGTATCATATAATTACCTAGTATCATAGTATAAGGATATATAGTGGATGTTTTGAGACAATCATAGATCTTCTTCCACTCATAGTTGTTCACATCTAATAAGTATACACCTTTTTTTATCCGTATAACCAAGATATCTCTATCTTCAAATACGCACAATATCTTGTGTTTACATTTACCATCATGTGCCAAATATGTGCCAAGGGCTAGGATATACTAATCAAATTCTCTATCAAGTGACCATACATGATCACCTGCTACTGACCTGACACTACTCCAGGTCATTAGGGTGGAACCTCTTAGAGCGGCAATGGCAATATCTCCATGTTGCCCTTTAAAGGTGTGAAGTCTTCACTAGAAAAAATCATCATGTGCCTCTTCTGGACACTCGACATACCATAGAACCTTTGTAGTGTTGTTAAATGCAAGGATATACCTGGATGTCGTTACATACTACATAACACAACCTATGAGAGTAGCCAGACTTGACTCACGAACCCATGACATGCATGCAATCCTTCATGCTTGGAGATAATAGCCTTCATTGCTAAATAATCATACAATAGAGCACCTATCGCATAATTATGATTTTTACGAGGAATCTTCTCCTTTATTTCATCTTGTCTCTTTATATTTTTTTTGATTCAGGAATTTTAAAATGGCTTGCTTACCTTTTTTATTAGCTACTATATGCTAAGGATTCAGCTCTAATTCAACATGATCACTATCGATAGAATGGATGCAACTGAATACCATCTGCGTGTCTTCGATGAGTACCTTTGTATCTCTACTTGTTTAGTGTTTGTTGTTATCCAAACAACAAAGAAATTGCCTATGTGACAATTGTGGGTAAATGTTCCAGCATGGCTGCTAGAATAGAGAATTTTTTCATTGAACTTAGTCTAGAACCCATGGCATAATGGTTCACACACAAATTCATCATTGTTCATGATTGGATCACGGACTAATAGGGTTGGGTAAGATAAAGAATGTAGTAGCACACACCCATGTCGGCATGCAAGGATATGCAGGGTTCCGTATACCCTGCCATCACTATCACTATCAATCTAACCGACAATGTCTTCAGCTCTAAGGGGCAACTTTGGCAAGATGGTTGGGTCAAGATTATGCTTAGTGATTATACAACGAGCATTGTCACTACTTCCGTAGAAAAACCCTAAAAGAGGGGTTCCACCGTTGTGTCACAGGGTTAGCTATATGAAACCGTTGCTTTTGATCAGTCCCCTCTAATCAGAACATGTGGCAGATACTGCTAGTAATCTGTGAGGACGTGGAGGACTTATGAGAAGAATCTGAGCGACTACATCAACTGGCAGTATCCCTAATGTCATTTCGCTCCGAGTAAAGCTCATAGGATTTGCCAATGCCATTGCCTAAAAGCACAAGACTATAAATGGAGAGAAATACATAGCAGATCTGGACCGGTGAAGGCCTTAGCTGGTGACATACCAAGGAGCGAGACTGCGCGATTGACAGAGGGCTGCGTGATAGAGAGGAAGAAGGTGATGCCAATATATGGTGGCACTATAGCAAAGAGGGGAACAGTCTTGTCGAGAGTATAGCCATGGTGAAGAGTGGAATGGTACGATCGAGAGCAGCAATACCGAGAAGAGAAGCATCTGCACGAGGCTGGATCTGACGCTAGAGGTGGGCGGCATAGATTCGATTTAGGGCTCAACGCTAGAGAGCTCTAGGTGAGTGGGGAATTTTGTGCGCATAAAGTTTGACAAGTTGATCAGTGGATCATTCCACCATTTTGCAAACTAATATTATGGATCCACAAGGATAACGTGCACATATGTACTCAATTTGAGAATAAGAAAAAACAAACATACTACAGAGTGCATAATAGTAAAACACTAGGAGATTGAGAATAAGAAAAAACAAACATACTACAAAGTGCATAATTAAACATAAGTAATTGCTAATAAGTAGTTCAGAAAATACTAAAATAAACTTTATTCCTTGGGATCGGCTTTGAATCCCATGATATCTAGTGATGCCCGAACTAACTATGTTACACACACTCTCAATCACACTCGGTGATTCACTGATCTCTTTCTTGCTGTAATTTTTGTGTCCTCCTCGTACACTTCTTTTTTGGCGTCCTCCAAAGCTCTAACTTCTAGCGATCGATCATCGTTTCCTTCCATGGTTAATTTCTCCAATGTATGCAAAATAGTTTGAAGTCTACACTTAGAGAAGTGGAGTTGGAGTTTCCGGCAAATCCCTTCTTCCACTGCCCCGCTAGACAGAGGACATGGAGGACATCAACGAGTCGCATGTGTGACCGAGTATGGAGGTGCCGCTGGTTGTGGGGCCTTGTGTACCCGATCTTGAGATCATCGTGTGTACACCTTCATCTTCACCAACAACGTTTGAGTGGAAATGTAATCCCACTTACGGTCTTCAAGAGTGAGTTACTCGTTTCTACCATCTCGTAGATGATCTTGGCTAGATAGTGATTTGTGCGTAGGATTTTTTTGTTTTCCATGCTATGAACCTATCAGTGGTATCAGAGCCGTGTCTATGTGTAGATATTACCCACAAGTAGAACACATGGAGATGTGGGCGTTGATGATCATGTTATTGCTTTCTTCATGTATTTTGGATCATAGTGGCATAGTGGGATGTGAAGGGTTCACAACATAGAAAACAAAAAAATTCCTACGATGTGAACTATACGCCAAGATCTATCTACTAGATACAAGCAACGGGTGGATATATATCCATGGAGAACTTACCCTCGAAGACAACAAAGTTTTGTTAACGAGTAGGAACTCGTGGATGATGTAGTCGTACGGTTGCTGATCTCAAGATCGTGTGGAAGTCCTAGCGTCGCAAAACAGCAACACATCCGCACTCACACACACGTTCAGGCCATCAAACAACCTCCGCCTCCTCGCTCCAGCGATGCAGCGGAAGCAGCAACTTCTAGACGAAATGCCACCGGGAACATGTATCTCGCTAATCCGAGACCATGGGGGAATAATTCTAGAGGGGGAGATAGATCCTTCATGAGGAGGTGTGAGGAAGAAGGGTGAGGGGGGTGGCCTTTTATAGGAGGAGGGGGTACCCCTCCCCATGGCTGGCACCCCATGGGGGGTGACTCCTCACCTCCCCATTCATGTGGCGGTCAACCCCTCCACATAAAAGTGACCCTTGACATTCCTCTTTAAAGTCTTTACTTTAAATGCATTAAATTTCTCCAAATTTAATGCTCACTTTTATTAAATTTATTCAGAATTTTGTTAATTACTTTAATTAAAAAACATTCACATAAAACCCCCTGCAACATTTCAATATTACATGCAGAACCAATTTCTGCAATTTCACCTGAAATAGTTTCGGTGTCTATTGAAATAATTCCAGCGCTTTGCAATTCATTCATCTGAAACATATTTGCTCCAAATGATGTTGGTGTCCCTTAAGTGCGTCACTCTATGGTTCGTGAATAATGTAGACATGATCGAGACCCCTCTCAGATCAATATTCAGAAGCGAGACCTGGAGATCCATACTGACTCCTACACATTCTACAATGACTTCTGGGATCGTGAGAACATTTAACGCTAGTAACTAAATCCCTTTGTCTTGCGATATATTACATGTCAGAGATTCGATCATCGGTATCTCCATACCTAGTTTGATCTCGTTACCAACATGTACTCTTTTCTCGTTCCCGTGATATAACATTCTAGTGATCTCATCACTTGCTTGGAAGCTAACGAATGTGATATCACCGAGAGGGTGTAACACCCTCGAATCGACCCTATGCAAGTTTTAGCCCTTTCCGCCAAACCCGCATAGAAACGATTCAAGGACGCCCACCAGGCACTTTCGTGCGGGTGGAAAACAAAGTAATACCATTACACAACAGTCCTCGATGGGACCCACAGAATAGATATATATACAACAGCGACTCAACGAGTCAAGAATACAGATATACAATACAAAGATCCAAATCACCTTGAAAACGTTACAGTATCCGAGTACGGACAAGATGCAAATGGGGCTAAGAGCCCTGAAGAATAACCAATGGCATCCATAACCCTGCCCAGGCCAAGCCGGAAGGGTAACCCTGCTAACGACGTCGATCTCAAACCTGCTAAAACAAAAGGGGTGCCGACAAAGGGCAAAGGAAAAAGAGGAGCGTTAGAACTGAGGCTAGTACACGGCGATGCTAGAATTCGGCGGCTCTCGCCTACATAGGTGTGGTGGACTGAAGCGGCAGCGCAGCATGCATAAACAACCTATAGAGACTCGATGCAACTAGCGGCTATTAGAGAGAGATAAGAGAGGCCTATTTGGGACCAACCTGATACTAACACCAATCATACTCATCCTTGTATTCCCCCTCGATACCAAACGAGGAAGTCAAACCGAGGAACTCACACAGTTGGCAGTTTATTCATTCCAGTATAGTTGCAGCACTTACTAGTCAGATATAGATAGCATGAGTCATCCTGATAGCATAAGTAGTGGGCAGTTTTAGTTAACCATTCAGTTGTAGTTTTAATACTTACTAGTCAGATACAATTAGCATGTGACATCCCAAACCCAACAGTTGTTGGCACTTTTATTTCATTCCATTGGAGTTGCGATACTTACTGGGTAGGTATAACATGACACGATACACCCCAGTTCCACCAGTTGTTGGCACTTTTATTATCCATTCCATTGTAGTGAAGCTGATTACTAGTCACATATTAAGTCAAATTTATAGCACTACTTTAGTTATGCTTGTCTATGATCGAGATATTGTGCTCCAAGTCGTCCATAACCGCGGACACGACTTTCAGAAAGATTTACCCTGCAGGGGTGCACAAATAGCAACACACACACGATCAACCTCGGAAAAACCAAATCAAAACCCAACGAGGCTTTCACGACAAAGCAATCACAGGATTCATAAAAGATTTCAGGGGGCCACCCCACTAAGCTACCCGCAACGAAGTTGGCCGGTTCCGAGCGGACCCAGGGTTTGTGTCAATGGTTGTAAACGACTGGGAACCCGAAAGTGTGACTGGGCTTGTCGATACCGCGAAAACATTCCACATTCCAGAACAGTACAGGTTCTCCACGCACAATCGTAAATAAAGCAGCAAAGCATGGCATAAGTACAGGATAGTAATAAAGCCCCAAACTACTTTGTGGCCCCAAGAAATAAGAAATGAATCAAGCTCTGTCTAAGGGGATTCATGGTCCCATATGCGGATAGTGCGATAGTCAAGGAACAGGTATCAAGTACTCGGGGCCAACGGGACACAAGTGGACATAAAAACCAAATAGCATATATTGCCCACCGGTGCCTCTTTCATTAGTTATCCCAACAATTTAATAATTGTATTTAAAGTCATGATCAATTCCACCGTAAAGCATGTGTCAACCTTCCAACAACGGTGGATCAACAATGACGCGAAGCAGCACCTGAGCAAGCAACTACGACTCGCAAGACCATCTATCTACCAAACAATAGGTAATAGGAGGTGGCCAAGGCAATATAAAGGCTGCATGGAATACATCTAGTACGGAACACTAAAGCATCGTGACACAGATAGCAATAGATCAACAGGAGGAAATAAAGACTATAAATGCAAAATAGGTAGAAAGGGGGAGAATGCTCGCCTGGGAAACACTACCGAAGGTTCATATCCGGAGAACTTGTTGATACTCACATCAACTCATTGGCCTAATCCGCGAAGAAGCAAACACTAGAAGAAACACCGGATGCAATATTTAGTACTATGGCAGAAGATCCATCATGCTTATGATATGATGCATGGCATGGCACAAATGCGGTGCAATTAGGCAGTATTAAGCGGAACCAGGGTTCCCGACAATTAATCAGAAGGTTCAAGTTATTTAGCTACCCCGCAATTTAAATGTTGTATTAACAAGGCAAAACATGGCATCAGTTCGCTACACAAATTTAAATGGAGTCCGGAATAAGACAAAAAAATATCCCACATAGACGCTCCATATTTAATTATGAGGTGAATCGGCATAATGCCCCCAAACCACAGACATGTATGCATGCATGAACAATTAATATGCAAGAAGTTTTATATATAGCATTTATAAAATAGGGGCTCGGGAAAAGGTTCACACATCTTGGTTCGGGATCTTGGGTTCCGGGGTTTCCGGTCCGGTCTCAGGGTTCGACGGGGATCGAGGTTCAGATACAAGATGGAGAACTTGTTGTGTCGTGATAGAGAACTTGGGTTCCAAGCAGTCGATCTTGCCGTCGATGGCGAACTTGAGTGGATCGGGTACCAGGGGTCTTCGGATCTGTGAAGTAGATCTTGTCGCACGGTGTTCGGGTAGGCGAACTTGGCGGGTTGGGACGAACTTGTTGTAGTCCTTGGGTGACGGTGTCAGTGTTGGGTCTCAGCGCTGGAAGATCTTGATATTTCAGGAAGGAGATCTCGTCGGTTCCATGTCGAAGGCCTTGGCGCTCCAGATCGGTCTTCGGGTCCATGAAGGCGTTCTCGGGTCCGGGGTTCTTCGGCTCCATGAAGAAGGTCTTGTCGATGGTTCATCAGGTGCCGCCGGGTTCGGTATGGTCTTCGCGTGGTTCCATGTTCCTTCTTTAGAAGTATCGGGGCAACGAGAAGATCTTGGCGGTGCCGACCTTGGACACACGGGATCAAACCCTCGGAACACCAATGGCTTTGCTAGCTTGCAACAACACACACGGGTAACAACAAGCCTGCAGCTGCATGCTAAACTCGGGGAACAACCTGTCCGTCTCTTGACCAGAAGCACCGCAACGAGAGGCACACGCGACGCCGGGTCGAGTGGGAACCACGTGCTGGTGGACGCACTTGTCCAGGGATGAATCACGAGGGTAGCGGTTCTATAGAGAGGGGGGGTCTCGACGCTGCAGAGCTCGGTCCAGGGTGAGCGCAACGGGTTGAGGGCGGCCTGGCAGGAGAGCTTGCTGCCGGGGACGGGGCTCCAGGTAGCGACAACGCTGGCGACGAGGAGAGGCGAGATGGCATGGGGCAGAGACCGGCAAGGGACTGCGACACGGAGTGGAGAAGGAGCGACGTAGAGCTCGCCGCGGAGGAGGACGGCGCGAGGCTTGAGGCGACGGCGGCCGACGCGGAGAGGGGCGACGGTGCTCGCAAGGAGGGGTGACGACACTTGAACAGAGGGGCGGCGTCGCGGGACGGAGAGGCGGTGATGCGCGTGACCGGCGTCGAGGACGAAGGGGCCTAGGGCGGGGTACACGGTGACGCTCATGGACGAGCGGAGCAGAGGGCGGCAACACGTAGGCCGACGTGTCTGGTAGCGGAGAGGTGCAGGTAGCACGGAATGCGCGACAACGGTGGTGCGGGTAGTCGAGGCGGAGCGCCTGGCTGCGACGCCGAAGGTCGATGTTAGGGCCGGCGGCTCGCGCGGGATTCCGAGGGAGGCGAGGAAAACTAGGGATGGCGGCGGCGGCAGCGGTAGGTGGCGATGCAGAGGTTGGGGATCGAGACGAGCGAGGGAGAAGGAATCACGAGCGAGGCGAGGCGTGCATGCATCGCGTGGGGGTGGGACCGGTGGTGGCGCTGTGGTAGGTGGCGATGCAGAGAGCGAGGGTGGACGCGAGCGTGTCGGTCACACGGGGCAGTGCGGGAGCGACACGATGCGACGCGGGGTGGCTCGCGTCTGGATGCACGGGAGGGTGGAGCGTGTCGGTCTAGAGCGAGTGTGGCCGTGGTGAGGTGTGGAGCGTGGTGGCTGGGAGAGTGTGGCCAGGTGCGGACGAGTTGACGCGTTGGTGGCGTGTGGTTGGGCAGGTGCGGTAGACTGGGGTGGGTGGGGTTCGCTGGAACGTGCAAGTGCGGCCAGCTGGGGTTGGTCAGCGCGTGGGGCAGGGTGTGGCTAGGGCGCAGGCGCGGGGTAGCGTGTGGGTGGCGGGATTTGGGCAGGTGGTAGGACCGATAGCGGAAAAATAGGGCGTGAAGGAGAGCGGGGCGGGCCAGGAACCGGGCATGGTAGGCGGGGGTAGGTGGAAGCTGGGGTAGGTAGGTTAGGGTTTGCTAGATAAGGTTAGGAAGGAGGTGGCCGGCTGGGCTTTTGGGCCTGGCTGGCTGCCTCCCAAAAATGACATAAACTTTTATTTTATTTTTAAATAGACTTTTGTAAATAGTTTTTAGACAAATAAAAGGTCCGATAAAAACTGGGGTTTTGATTTGAAATTAAGACGGGGGGTATTTAGAAAACAAAACTAGGCTTTTCGAAAATAGTTTTAGACAAACCATGCATGATGATACCGATGCTCAAATGCAAGGTGGCATGATGACATGAGCATGCGGTCATGATGATGCAATGCACAAAACACATCGATTTTCTAGTAGTGATTTTAGCGGGGTGCTACAAAGGGCCATGAGAATATTTATTTGTCATAGGGATGGACAAATCCCACTCTTGATCCATGATCTTCTACATAAAACTTTCGTAGCACTAAACCCACCTTCATAATCACGCTTTCATGGTGTGACGTTTGATGTTATCAAGATACTCTTCCAGTGTTAGTGATTAACATCATCTCATGGTCTAAGGACCAGGATTACTTTGTTAGATGTTATAACAATATAAACACAATGACTTTGATCGTAATGCTATACTTTGGATGAATGTTCATCACATCATTCCACTAATGTTGTGACCTCGTTATTAACAACATCCAATGTCCATGATCAGGAAACCTTGATCATCTTGTTAATCAATGAGCTAGTTTATAAGAGAGGCATAACTAGGAACTTTCCCTTCTTCCGCCGTAGCCGGACTTGAGTCTTACTCAATGTCTTTCCTTGCAACATAGGTAAGAACCCCTTCTTACTTTCGTCCATTTTAAACTTCTTTAAAATCTTATCAAGGTATGTACTTTGCGATAGCCCTATTAGGCGTCTCGATCTATCTCTATATATCTTTATGCCTCATATATATGAAGCTTCACCAAGGTCTTTCATAGAAAATTTGCTGTTTAGATAACTTTTAACACTGTTTAAAAGATCTATATCATTTCCAATCAATAATATGTCATCCACATATAATATCAGAAATGCCACATTGCTCCCACTCACTTTCTTGTAAATACAAGCCTCTCCATAAGTTTGGACAAATCCAAACTCTTTGATCACCTCATCAAAGCGGAGATTCCAACTCCGTGATGCTTGCTTCAATCCATAGATGGATCGTTGAAGCTAGCACACCTTGTTAGCATCCTTAGGATTGACAAAACCCTTTGGTTGTATCATATACAACTCTTCTTCAATGTTAGCATTGAGAAACGCAATTTTGACATCCATCTTCCATATTTCTTAATCGAAATATGAAGCAATTGCTAAGATAATCCTAACTGACTTTAGTATCGCTACGGTAGAGAATGTCTCATAGTAACCAACTCCTTGAATTTGTCGAAACCCTTTTGCGATAATTCGAGCTTTATAGATGGTTATATTACCATCAGCATCAGTTTTTCTTTTGAAAATCCATTTATTCTCAACGGCCTTTCGGTCGTCAGGTAAGTCCACCAAGGTCCAAACCTGGTTTCGTACATGGATTCCATCTCGGATTTCATGGCTTCTAGCCATTTGTTGGAATCCAGGCTCATCATCGCTTCTTCATACGTCGCAGGGTCATCCATTTCATCAACCATGAAATTCACAACAGGATTCCCGTACAGTTCAAGAGCTGCACGTGTCCTGCTAGACCTGCGAGGTTCGGAAGTGTCCTCTTTCAGAGTTTCATGATCATTATCATTAGTTCCTTCTTCATTTGGTGAATTCAACTCCGGAACGACTTCTGGTGCTGCCCTACTCGCCATTTCATGAAGAGAAGGTTCAATAACCTCTTCGAGTTCTACCTTTCAACAACTCACACCTTTCACGAGAAACTCTTTCTCTAGAAAGGATCCATTCTTGGCAACGAAAACCTTGCCCTCAGATCTGTGATAGAAGGAATACCCAATTATTTGTTTAGGGTATCCTATGAAGATGCATTTTTTCCGCTTTGGGTTCGAGTTTATCCGGTTGAAGTTTCTTCACAAAAACATCGCATCCCCAAACTTTAAGAAATGACCGCTTAGGTTTGTTTCCAAACCATAATTCATACGGTGTCATTTCAACGGATTTAGACGGTGCCCGATTTAAAGTGAATGTAGTGGTTTCCAGTGCATAACCCCAAAATCACAGTGGTAAGTCAGTCAGAGACATCATAGATCGAATCATATCCAATATAGTATGATTACGACGTTCCGACACACCATTACATTGTGGTGTTTCGGCAGGCGTAAGTTTTGAAACTATTCCACACTCTTTCATATGGGTGCTAAAATCGTAACTTAGATACTCACCTCCACGGTCAAACCGCAGAATTTTGATCTTTCTATTACAATGATTTTCCACTTCATTCTGAAATTCTTTGAACTTTTTAAAGGTTTCAAATTTGTGTTTCATCAAATAGATATATCCATATCTACTCAAATCATCCGTGAAAGTAACAAAATAACGATATCCACCTCGCGCCGACACATTCATTGGACCGCATATATAAGTATGTATGATTTCTAATAAATCTATCGCCCGTTCCATTGAACCGGAAAACGGCGTTCTAGTCATATTGCCCATAAGGCATGGCTCACATGTATCAAATGATTCAAAATCAAGTGATTCCAAAAGTCCATCGGAATGGAGTTTCTTCATGCGTTTAACGCCAATATGACCTAGACAACAATGCCAGATATATGTAGATATATCATCATTAAGTTTAATCCTTTTAGCATCAACATTATGGATGTGCGTATGAGTACTATCAAGATTCAACAGGAATAAACTATTCATCACGGGTGCATGACCATAAAAGATATTATCCATATAAATCGAACAACCATTGTTTTCGAATTTAAATGAATAACCACATTGCATCAAACAAGATCCAGATATAATGTTCATGCTCAGTGCAGGCACCAAATAACAATTATTTAGGTTTATAACTAATCTGGATGGTAGGTGGAGAGGTGGCGTTCCGACGGCGATCACATCAACTCTTGATCCATTGCCGAGACGCATCTTGACCCCACCCCTGCTACCGATCGCTTATTTCGCAGCCCCTGATTCGAGTTACATATGTTAGCAACCGATTCGGTATCAAATACCCAGGTGCTACCGCGAGTACTAGTCAAGTACACATCAATAACATGTATATCATATATACCTTTGTTTGCCTTGCCGGCTTTCTTGTCCGCCAAAAACTTCGGGCAGTTGCGCTTCCAATGGCCAGTCCCCTTACAATAGTAGCACCTGGTATCAGACTTAGGGCTAGCCCGAGATTTCTTTTCAGGCGCAGCAACAGATTTTACGCCCTTCTTTTTACCCTTCTTGTATTTCTTGAAACCGGTGGTTCTATTGACCATCAACACTTGATGTTCTTTCCTAATCTCCACTTCTGTAGTTTTAAGCATTGACAGAAGCTCGGGGAGAGTCTTCTTCATGCCCTGCATATTATAGTTCATCACGAAGCTCTTGTAGCTAGGTGGCAAAGATTGGAGAACACGATGTATGCCTAAGTCAAGGGGAATCTTTATTCCCAAGGACACAAGCTTATCGGCGTACCCAAACATTTTGAGTATGTGCTCACTTACGGAGCTATTCTCTTCCATCATGCAACTAAAGAACTTTTCTGAAGCGTTATAACTCTCTACGGCAGCATGTGTATCGAAAATCATTTTCAATTCACCCATGGTATCAAAGGCATTGCCATTTTCGAAACGCTTTCGAAGTTCTGGCTCTAGCCCATACAGTATGTCACAATGAACTAAGTTGTGGTCCTCCTGACGAGTCACATAGACATTTTTCCCTTGTCAGGGACATCAGGAGCTGGTAGGGGGCCTAGCGGCGCTTCTAGCACATATTGCTTTTGTGCAGCAGAGAGGAGAGTCCTCAAATTCATAGCCTAGTTGGTGAAGTTTCTACCATTCACAGCAAGTTTCTCTTTCTCCATGAACACATTAAAATTAAAAGCAAGTGGTGACATCTACAACAGAATTTGTAAAGTTTATTTAGACTAAGTTTATGATAGATTGAGTTCAACTAAACTCCCACTCAAAAACAACATCCCTCGTGTCTTCTTGGTGATTACATGAACCAAATCCACTACACCAAGTCCGATCATCACGTGAGTCGGTGTAGATTCAAAGGCGAGCATCTATATGGGCATCATATCAACTAGATGACTCATGCTTAAACTTTCGGTCCGTGTTCTTAGGCCATGTCTGTATATGCTAGGCTCGCCAAGTAAGAACCTTAGTACTCGCGTGTGTAAAACTGTCTTACACCCGAAATATGATCATGGATTCAAGTACACTTGATCATCACGTGATGTCTAGAAGCGGCGAAACATAAACGGTGCATACTTAAGGAAGAAAACATTTTTATCTTGATATTTAAATGAGGGATCATCTTATAACGCTACTAAAACGCCAAACTAGCAATATAAGATGCGAACATCATATGTGTAAAGTGAAATGATATGGTTCTTGCATTTGATCACTATCATATGCATCGTGGTATGTTCTCTATCATTCCTTTGTGTGTAAGGCCAAGGTCTATGGAACTTACACATTAAGTGTGTTGTAAGAGTATCAACTATACATCAACTTACAACATTACCATATCATGACACAAGCCCAACAATGATCTAAACTAGACGCCTCTAATTTATCAATTGCAAGTTTTACGTGGCTTAGGGCTTTCGAACATAGAACCGTTCTTACCTACGAACATGGAACCACACCGATGATAACCAAATTATTGGAAACTCGTTGTAAATCAGATATTGACTATAGTAGGAGAGACAGACACCCACCAGCCACTTATGAAAAACTAGTTGCATGTCAGTCGTGGAACCGGTCTCATGTGCGATGACATGTAAGGTTGGTCCGAGCCGCTTCATCCCACTATGCCACCAATATCCAAAGTACATATAAGAAGCAATAACGTGATCATCACCGCCCACATACTCTTATTTGTTCTACCCGTGCAAAGCACCTACGCATAGATCAGGCTCTGATACCACTGAAGGGTACGCAACATAGAAAACAAAAAAATTCCTACGATGTGAACTATACGCCAAGATCTATCTACTAGATACAAGCAGCGGGTGGATATATATCCATGGAGAACTTACCCTCGAAGACAACAAAGTTTTGTTAACGAGTAGGAACTCGTGGATGATGTAGTCGTATGCTTCCCGATCTCAAGATCGTATGGAAGTCCTAGCCCCGCAAACCAGCAGCGCATCCGCACTCGCACATACGTTCAGGCCATCGAACAACCTCCGCCTCCTCGCTCCAGCGATGCAGCGGAAGCAGAAACTCCTTCCAGACGAAATGCCACCGGGAACATGATCTTGCTAATCCGAGACCATGGGGGAATAATTCTAGAGGGGGAGAGAGATCCTTCACGAGGAGGTGTGAGGAAGAAGGGTGAGAGGGGTGGCCTTTTATAGGAGGAGGGGGTACCCCTCCCCATGGCCGGCGCCCCATGGGGGGTGACCCCTCACCTCCCCATTCATGTGGTGGTAACCCCCTCCATATAAAAGTGACCCTTAACATTCCTCTTTAAAGTCTTTACTTTAAATGCATTAAATTTCTCAAATTTAATGCTCTCTCATTTAATAAAATTATTTTATTAAATTTATTCCGAATTTTGTTAATTATTTTAATTAACAAACATTCACATAAAACCCCCTGCAACATTTCAATATTACATGTAGAACCAATTTCTGCAATTTCACTCGAAACCGTTTCGGTGTCTATTGAAATAATTCCAGTGCTTTGCAATTCATTCGTCTGAAACATATTTGCTCCAAATGGTGTTGGTGTCCCTTAAGTGTGTCACCCTACAGTTCGTGAATAATGCTTGATATCAAGCAATTATGAGCAATTGCTTATGAATGTTTGTTTGCATTGCTCTATTCATAAATTGGTATGACATTGTGGTATCCTCCTTTGAATGTTTCACTTGAATTGACTTGGCACATGCTCACGCATGCACATGACTGTAATAATTAGTTAGGCCTCGATGAATTATTTTGCCTCAAAGGTCTTGTATCACTTTCAAGCCATGATTAGTCCTATTTTGTTTCAAGCATGATTATGACAATTATTGCTCTCTCGTTTGTCGCTCCCTCTCTATTGCTAGCCTTCACTTGTGCTGAGTATAACCATTACTCATGTTTCCAACTCCCTAAAACCAAATATTGCCAAAGTGTCCACCATACCTACCTATTAGAATAATTTGCTATCTCCGTGCATATCCAATATGCCTTGTTTTCTTCCGAATAAAATGTTTGCTTGTTATGAGAAAGTTAGTTAGTAAAGCTCTCACGAACTTGATGGCACACTTTATTTTCATGCACTTAATAAACCTGAACCATTGCATCCTTCCTTGTTGCGTATATGCTTGCGCTTTATAAGTTGAAGTTAGCAGAACCATGTATCATGGGGAACGCTTTCAGCATTGCACTGGTACTTAGTACCTCGTTGATATCATGTTCTTTTGCTCATGGATCCCGGCTGAAATAAAAGTGGATCTTGTAAGATCATGGAGTTTGTATATGTGTCAGGGAAACGCCTGGGCCGCTAGCCTAAGCCATGGCTAATCATGGTGGAAACTTGCAGCATAACCATAATGAGCATTCTATGAAGCATCCTCAATAAAAATCTATGCACATAGTAAATAAAAAGATCGCTGAGATGCTCATTGTCTGCTTGCCTTATCATTTTGATTATGGGATAGCTCATGTGTCATGTGCAAGGGGTACCCCGTTGGCGGTTCTCTATGATATGTATATACTTACAATGACAAGAGCTTACTCGTGACTGAAGTTGAGTAGCATGAGGATCAGTCTTCGTAAGTAAGGGGCATGAGACTTCGATTTATAACTTGTCAAGCATATCTTCTTAGTTGTGTCACTTTAACCTTAACCATTTAAAGATGCTTATGATAGGGGCAATGAGATCTCAAAGCTAACGAGTACCATACTTTCAACATTTGGAAACCTTTCAAACTTTTCAAAACCTTTTTCATTTCCTTGTTGAGTCTCCACATATTCTTTGAGCACCTTCTTGAGAGCATAGTTGTCATTCTTAGTATAATGTGCTTGTCTCAAAACTTGAACTAATTGTGTTATGACTTTGATGCTTGTATCTTTGACATCTTTACTTCTAGTCTTCACTTGAACTATAGAGGTGCCTTGGCATTCACAATCAAAGGCAAGCGAGATACCACTCTATCATACCTTGTTATGAGCATTGCAATGCTGCTTATGTTTATGTTTCATGCTACTTATTATTTTTGAGTTGGAATCTCTTCATAGCTTGCAATAATTATTAAGTAGACTCAATAGCATACTCTTTATTATGAATTGCCTAAGTAGTTGATCACATGCTGAGAATATATACATCATATGAAGCAAATGTGTTTGTGAAAGTTCTTTTATCGCACTCAGTTTTCAACCGAATTGCTTGAGGACAAGCAATAAGCTAAGCTTGGGGGAGTTGATACGTCCAAAACGTATCTACTTTCCCGAACACTTTTGCTATTGTTTCTTCTCTAAACTTGTGTGATTTGGATGCAACTAACCCGCACTGACGCTGTTTTCAGCAGAATTGCCTTGGCGTCTAGTTTTTGTGCAGAAAATACACTATCAGAAAAATCCTAGAAAATATGCCAAAAATTCCTATTTCACCCGAAGACTCCCGGAGCCAGAATACGAGACGGAGGGGGGCTGGGCCCAGGCCACACCACCTGGCCATGCGGGCTAGCCCAGGCCGCGCCAGGGGGTGGTCTGGCCGCCCCAGACTCCTCCTCGGTCTCTCTCTTCGCCTATAAGTTGCCTCCTAACCTAAAAACTCAGGGGGGTTCGACGTTTTTCCAGAAGGAGTTCCGCTCCGCCGCCACCACCAGATTCTAGGAAACGATACCAGAAACTCCGTTCTGGCACCCTGCCGGGACGGGGAATTGGAGGAGATCATCGCCATCATCATCACCATCGCTTCTCCATCGACCATCCATGTTTCCCCCATCTATGAGTGAGTAATCCCCCGCTGTAGGCTATGGGGATGGTAGAGATTGGATGAGATCGTTCATGTAATGGCATCAGATTGTTAGGGCATGGTGCCTAGTATCTTTTATTTGTGCTTTATGACTTTGTTGCAACTTGTTATGCTTAATGCTTGTCACTAGGGCCCGAGTGCCATGATTTCAGATCTGAACATGTTATTGATTCATTATGATATTATCGTTTATGGTCTTACCTACAAGTTGTATACACACGTTGTTGTCCGGAACCAATGGCCCCGAAGTGACAGAAATCAGGATAACCGGAGGGAATGGCTTTGATGTGAGGATCACATGTGTTCACGGAGTGTTAATGCTTTGCTCCGGTGCTCTATTAAAAGGAGCACCTTAATTGCCAGTAGTTTCCTTGACGCCCCGCTGCAAACGGGCTGGCAGGACAAAAGATGTTGTGAAAGTTCTCATTGCGAGCACGTATGACTATATATGGAACACATGCCTAGGATTATCTAGTACTTGGATGCTTTATCTTACTTATCTACAATTGCCATATGTTCTGATTGCTATGTGAATTGTCTTGTCCATGCAACGCCCTTCCATCCATCCCTATGGCTACCACACTCGAATCCTACTGTTTACTGCTATTGTTACTACTGTCTTTACTTTACTACTGCTGCTACTTTACTATTCCTACTACAAAACTGTTGCTACTGATATACTGCTGTGAGCAAGGTTGTTTCTAGGTGCAGCTGAATTGACAACTCAGTTGTTAAGGCTGATAAATATTCTTTGGCTCCCCTTGTGTCGAATCAATATTGGGTTTCACTTCCCTCGAAAATACTGCGATACACCCCCTATACTTGTGGGTCATCACGGGGCTGGCTCGGGATCCCATCTTGCAATGCCAACCTGGGTAAGCTCTGGGTCTAATGCTCATGTGGAAAAGTTGTGGGTCCAATGTTGATCTGGATAAGTGGAGAGAGGTGTCCACTATGGGAACCGACTAAATGCGGCCCCACTTGTCAGCATGTAATGGCAAGGGTCCACTATCGGACCCGACAGAACGCGGCCCTGCTTGTTAGCATGTAACGGCGAGGGTCCACTACGGGGCTCGACTGAACGCATCCCCACTTGTCAGCACATAACGGCAAGACTGACGGACAACAAGTTTTTAGACCGTGTGAGAGTTTCATAGAAGGAGATGGGCAAAAGGGAGGAAAAGTTAAGCAGGTGGGGAAAACTGAGTACAACTAATGAACCGATGTAGAAGTGGACGTTGCAAGGTCCAGACAGTTTTTCCTGGATAGATGTTCTAGGTGCTTCGTCGCAGGTACGGCGTTGCCATACTTGTGTGGTCTTCTCGTTGTTGCGGTGTCCACCGCTGCGGTATCCGCTGTTGTGGTTGTCTTTGTTGCGTCTGTCGGTGTAGCCAGCTACGACCATGTCGACTTCTTCGCGGTCTTCGTAACCGTGCATCTGACGTTTTCCTCGACGGTCATGTCTAGGGCCGAGGTCCTCGTCATCGTATGAGTGGGCATGGTTGTTTTCACCGAGTCCTCTCCATCAGCCCACCTGTTCGCGATCTCCATAAGGTGGTCAATTGTTTTGGACTTCGAACAGCCCAGCTCCTTCCTGAGCTCTCTGTGGTATACGCCGCCATTGAATGTGTCGATTGCGTGATCCTTGGAGATGTCCTCTACAGAATTTTTAATGATGGACCACCTCTGAATGTATGAGCGCAACGACTCGCCGGTCTTTTGGTAGCAGCCCCTTAGTTCTCCGATTGATGCGGGCCTTTTGTAAGTGCCATTGAAGTTTCGTAGGAAGCTGTATACCAGCTCATCCTAGCTACGGATCGACCCACGGGGAGGTTGTTATGCCATGCACGGGTAGCGCCCTACAGCTGCAGCTGGAGGCATTGCATAGCCATGCTCGTGGTTCCACCGTGCAACCTGACGGAAGAGATATGATCCTCCAGCCAGATCTTCGGGTCTTGGAGGCCGTCGAATTTCGGGTTCTCTGATGGGAGTTTAAACCCTTTCGGCATTCGCTTTTGTCGTATGGCTCTGCTGATGCAGTTGGCGCCGCAAAGCTCCATACTTCATCTTCCGAGTCTGTCGAGCGGGCGCGCCTGGCATGCATCTTGTCGACCGTGCGCTACGTGATGTCATCACGTGCGTCGTAGTCATTGTCATGTCGTCGTGAGCCGCGTCACCGCGACAAGTCATGGTCGTCGTTGCTGGAGGAGGAGGGAGAGTAGTGCTTGGCTAGAGCCTTGCTTTTCCTCAGCTCCGGTGCTGGATCCTTGGTGAGCACAGCTTCGAATAGTTCTAGGCCAACAATCGTAGACCGGTGCATGGTAGATCGTGGGTCCCCAGCCGACGACTGGTTGTTAAGTAGGTACATGGTGGCTGCCATCACTGCTGCTTGCGGCGTTTTCGGGAGCACGTTTCCCCATGTGTCCATCGTCATGAACGAGAAGTCAAGCGCTCGAGTGGCCTCGTCCCACTCCTTGTCGTTGAGTTGGGCCAGTCGAGAGCGCCTTTTTGCGGCTCCATAGTCGTTACCCTTGGAGGAGGATCCTCTGATGGAAAAGAGTTGACCTCGTCGAAGGCTCGACTCGTCTGCTGCCCTTCTGCGCTCGTTGAGTTGGGGGAGCACCTGTTGTTGGTGCTTGTACTCTTGCATGAGCAGCCAATGGTTACCCATCAGCATTTGCTAGGATGAGTTTGGTGGCAGGGTTTGCCCCTTAGGGCTTCTCTACAGCGAGCCCACTCAGCGTCACTGAGCTCAATCAACTGTCACTCGCGGTCACCCACAAGGTTAGGTGGCTGCTGATCTTCTTGAACATGGCCGATGATGGAGGGCCGGTTTGTTGGCTTGTTGTTGGTAGGGGCGCCATTGGCAGGAGCGCCGTTGGGTGGGTCGCTGTTCGCGACTGGGATGCCACCATTAGTGGCGGTGTTTCCATGAGTGCCACCGCCACCCATGTTGATGATGACGCACATGTAGTGGATGGGGAAGATGTTACTCTCACAGCTTTCAGATCCGCAGTCGTATGCTTCGTCTTCTGTCGCCAGATCACCTAGATCAGACTCGCAATTGCTATTGCTATCCGTATTCTCGACTGATGCCGAGGCGTTGAGTTTGCTCAGGGTGCCAATCACCGGTGGGAACCATGATGCAGGAGCAATCGCGGGAACCTTTGGATGATCAGGGAGGCGAAGTGTGTCCAGCTGACCAACTTGGAAGCGTAGGCTTCCGATCGCCAAGCCGATCCCGTCGCCCACGGACTCGAAATCTACACATGTCGCTGGTGCATGTACAGTGAAGTCGAGGGCACCGAAAAGGAGGCAAGTCTCCGCTGTAGCAGAGTCGTAGATTGCGGTTGATGGGACCGAGGAAGCCGCAACCTCAGCACTCCCGTTTCCCACAGAGGGCGTCAATTGACGAGGGGTTAACTCATCAATGCCCATTATTGATGGACTTGGGTTCGAGGAAGTAGGAAGCACTGGAGGCATAGATCGGCTAGCAAACAAGCACACAGGTGACACGATGTTTTACCCAGGTTTAGGCCTCGTAGAGGACCCTACTCCTGCTTATCTACTCTTGGAATTATCGAGGAATTGGAAGTTACAGGGGTGCGCAGATGCAATCTGGCGATGGTGTGGAAACTAGGTTGTGAATATCCTCCTCGCTGCTCCCTCCTAGCCTTTATATAGATATGCTAGGTCTCGGGATAGCAGGACGAGTTGGTTACACATTAAGGTTTTCCCTTTAAACTTTTATCTTGTTCTTTGTCGTGTTCTCCAAGGAGTCGAGGCCTCCTAGACCATCTGAATCTCGACTAGGCCTTAGTAGCGTCGCGGGCTCCTCCTGGGCTAAACCGTATATGCTCATTACGAGTACCTATAGGGTATGCCCACATCACATAGTAAGAATAGCAATACGATCAAGTCATCAATTTTAATTGCTATATCAAACTCATACGAAGTCTTCCTAATCCTTAGACCATGAGATCATGTCAATCACTGATGCCAGAAGGGTACTTTGATGATATCAAACATCACTCCGTAACAGGGTGATTATAAAGGTTGATTTGGGTACTCTAGAAGTATTAGTTGAGGCTCATGGATCAAGAGTAGGATTTGTCCGACCTGATGATGGAAATATATACTCTGGGCCCTTTCGGTGATATTGCATTGACACCGCTTGCAAGCATGTAACTAGGTCACGAGAATGTTATATCACGGAACGAGTAAAGAGTACTTGTCGGGAACGAGATTTAACTAAGTATGGATAATACCAAATGATCGGATCTCGGACAAGTAATATATCACGAGACAAAAGGAATTGACTACACCGTTAATGGTTCACATGATCAATAGATTCATTGTTGAGTAAGTGGGAGTCATCACGGATTTTCAGATCCCACTGATGATTATTGATCGGAGAGGTGTCTCGATCATGTCCATATTATTCACGAACCATAGGGTGACACACTTAAGGTTCGCTGACGCGTTTTGAGTGGATTTGAAACTCCGACTAAATTATTGGACATCATAGGGGTTGTTTCGGAAAAGCACTGAAACTATTTTGGAATATCGAAATAACACAAGGGATAATTATTAATATTCGTTAATTGAATGAATTAAAAAATATTAAATAAACATTTTTTTATCAATTCCATAAGTGTGGTTTAATTGTTATAAAAGTCATGCAATTAAAAAGGAAAATAAGAGAAGGGGTTACCACCATGAAGAGGGAGAGGTGGCACCTCTAGGGGCCGGCGCACCCCCTAGGGGCTGCCCCCTCATCTCCTATAAAAGGTGGCAACTCCTCCTCTGTTCCTTTGGACACTAAGCCTCCTTCTCCCTCGTTGCTCCACCATTTCCATGAAGGAAATATGCCCTGAGAGGCAATAATAAAGTTGTTATTATGTATTCCTTGTATATGATCGATGTTTATTTTGCATGCTATAATTGTATTGATAGGAAACATCAATACGTGTGCGTTTAATAAACAAAAAGGGTTCCTAGTTATGCCTCTCTTATAAACTAGCTTGTTGATTAACAAGATGATCAAGGTTTCCTGATCATGGACATTGGATGTTGTTAATAACAAGGTCACAACATTTGTGAAATGATGTGATGAACATTCATCCGAAGTATAGCATTACGATCAAGTCATTATGTTTATATTACTATAACATCATACAAAGTAGTCTTAGTCCATAGACCATGAGATCATGTTAATTGCTAACACCGGAAGAGTATCTTGATAACATCAAACGTCACACCGTAACAGGGTGACCATAAAGGTGGGTTCAGTGCTATGAAGGTGTTATGTTGACGCACATGGATCAAGAGTGGAATTTGTCAATCCCGATGACGGATAGATATACTCTAGGCCCTCTCTGTGATATCACATTAAGATAGCTTGCAAGCAAGTGATGTGATCACTAGAATGTTATATCATGGGAACGAGAAAAGAGTGCATGTCGGTAACGAGATCAAACTAGGTATTTGGATACCGATGATCGAATCTCGGACATGTATTATATCATGAGACAAAGGGATTAAATTGCTGACGTTAAAGGTTCTCACGATCACAGAAGTCATCGTTGAATATACAGGAGTCAGTATGGATCTCCAGGTCCCACTTCTGATTATTGATCTGAGAGGAGTCTCAATCATGTCTGTATTATTCGCGAACCGTAGGGTGACACACTTAAGGGTTGACGGACACCATTTAGGAGCACATATGTTCCAGATAAAAGCTTTGCAAAGCGCAGGAAATGTTTCGATAGAAACAGGAATTGTTTCGATAGAAACCGGAATTGTTTCGGGTGAAATTGCAGAAAGTGGTTCTGCATGTGATATTGAAATGTTGCAAGGGGTTTATGTGAATGTTTTTTAATTAAAGTAATTAAGCAAATTCTGAATAAAATAAATAAAAGAGTTTTATTAATTGAGAGTTTCATTTAATTTGGTGGAAATTAAATACATGTGAGTGGGATTTTGGGTGGAGGCCATGTTTATGTGAGTGGAGGTTCACCACATGAATGAAGGAGGGGAGGAGTCCCCCCCCTCATGCGCCGGCTATGGACTGGGGGGGGTCTCCCTCCCTCCTATATAAATCCCCCCTCTCCCCTCTCACAAATCACACCTCCTCATGAAGGATCTCTCTCCCCCTCTAGATATTCCCCCATGGTCTCGGATTAGCAAGATACATGTTCCCAGTGGCCTTGCGTCTGGAAGGAGTTGTTGCTTCCGCTGATTCGCTGGAGCGAGGAGGTGGAGGTTGTCCGGTGGCTTGAACGTGTGTGCGAGGACAGATGCGCTGCTGATTTGCAGCGCTCAGACTTCCACACGATCTTGAGACCGGCAACCGTACGACTACATCAACCACGAGTTCCTACTCGTTAACAAAACTCGTTGTCTTCGAGGGTAAGTTCTCCATGGATGTATGTCCACCCGTTGCTCTGTATCTGGTAGATAGATCTTGGCGTATAGTTCTTATCGTAGGGTTTTTTTTTGTTTTCTATGCTGCGGACCCAACAGTTGTATCAGAGCCTGATCTATGCATAGGTGCTTTGCACGGGTAGTACACATATGTTTATATGTGGGCGATGATGATCATGTTATTGCATCTTCTATGTACTTTGGATATTGGTGGCATAATGGGATGAAGCGGCCCGGACCAACCTTACATGTCATCGTACATGAGACCGGTTCCACGACTGACATGCAACTAGTTTTGCATAAGTGGCTAGCGGGTGTCTGTCTCTCCTACTATAGTCAATATCGGATTTACAACGAGTTGCTAATAACTTGGTTATCCTCGTTGTGGTTCATGTTCGTAGGTAAGACCGGTTCTATCTCCGAAAGCCCCAAGCCATGTAAAACTTGCAATTGATAAATTAGAGGCGTCTAGTTTAGATCGTTGCTGGGCTAGTGTCTTGATATGGTATTGTTGTAAGTAGATGTATGATAGATACTCTTACAACTCACTTAACGTGTAAGTTCCATAGACCTTGGCCTTACACATAAAGGAATGATAGAGATCATACCACGATGCAAATGATAGATATCAAATGCATGGACCATATCACCTCACTTCACACATTAGATGTTAGCATCTTATATTGCTAGTTTGGCGCTTTTGGTAGCATTATAAGATGATCTCTCATTTAGATATCAAGATAAAATGTGTTCTTCCTTAAGTATGCACCGTTTTGTGGATCGTGTTTTGAGGCATCACGTGATGATCAGGTGTTCTCAACTCTACGCTTTCATACAACGGGTGTAAGACAGTTTTACACACGCGAATACTAAGGTTCTTACTTGACGAGCCTAGCATGTACAGACATGGCCTCGGAACACGGACCGAAAGGTTAAGCATGAGTCATATAGTTGATATGATGCCCATATAGATGCTCGCCTTTGAAGCTACACCGACTCACATGATGATCGGACTTGGTGTAGTGGATTTGGTTCATTTAATCACCAAAAGGACACGAGGGATGTCGTTTTTGAGTGGGAGTTCATTAGTAATTTGGATTAGGTGAACTCAATCTATCATAAACTTAGTGTAAATATATTTTACAAATTCTGTTGTAGATGGCACCACCTGCTTTTAATTTCAATATGTTCATGGAGAAAGAGAAACTTGCTGCGAATGGTAGCAACTTCACCAACTAGGCTATGAATTTGAGGATTCTCCTCACTGCTGCACAAAAGCAATATGTGCTAGAGGCTCCGCTAGGCCCCCCACCAGCTCCTGATGCCCCTGACGAGGAAAAGAACGTCTATATAACTCGTCAGGAGGACCACAACTTAGTTCATTGCGGCATACTGTATGGGCTAGAGCCAAAACTTCGAAAACGTTTCGAAAATGGCAATGCCTTTGATACCATGGGAGAATTGAAAATGATTTTTGATAACCATGCTGCCGTAGAGAGTTATAATGCTTCTGAAAAGTTCTTTAGCTACATGATGGAAGAGAACAGCTCCGTTAGTGAGCACGTACTCAAAATGTCTGGGTACGCCGATAAGCTTGTGTCCTTGGGAATAACGATTCCCAATGACTTAGGCATACATCGTGTTCTCCAATCTCTGCCACCTAGCTACAAGAGCTTCGTGATGAACTATAATATGCAGGGCATGAAGAAGTCTCTTCCCGAGCTTCTGTCAACTCTTTCTCTTTTGGTAGAGGAAGGCATTCCCAGTATAAATGATGATTCTTGCTTTCGTATTGTTATGCTTAAGACTGCAAAAGTGGAGATTAGGAAAGAACATCAAGTTTTGATGATCAATAAGACCACCGGTTTCAAGAAGGACAAGAGAGGCAAGCAGAAGGGAAAGAAGGGCGGCAAATCTGTTGCCGCGCCTAAAAAGAAACCCGGAGCTGGCCCTAAGTCTGGCACCGAGTGCTACTATTGCAAGGGGACTGGCCATTGGAAGCGCAACTGCCCCAAGTATTTGGCGGACAAGAAGGCCGGCAAGGCAAACAAAGGTATATGTGATATACATGTTATTGATGTGTACTTGACTAGTAATCGCAGTAGCACCTGGGTATTTGATACGGGATCGGTTGCTAATATATTTAACTCGGTTCAGGGGCTGCGGAACAAGCGACAACTAGCAAGGGATGAGGTCACGATGCGGGTCGGCAATGGATCAAGAGTTGATGTGATCGCCGTCGGAACGCTGCCTCTCCATATGTCGTCGGGATTAGTTATAAACCTGAATAATTGTTATTTGGTGCATGCACTGAGCATGAACATTGTATCCGGACCATGTTTGATGCAAAGTGGTTATTCGTTTAAATCTGAAAATAATGGTTGTTCGATTTATATGAATAATATATTTTATGGTCATGCACTTGTGTTGAATGGTTTATTTCTATTGGATCTCGATAGTAGTATTACGCATATTCATAATGTTGATGCTAAAAGGATTAAACTTGATAATGATATATCTGCATATATGTGGCACTGCCGTCTAGGTCATATTGGCATTAAACGCATGAAGAAACTCCATTCTGATGGACTTTTGGAATCACTTGATTTTGAATCATTTGATACATGTGAGCCATGCCTTATGGGCAAGATGACTAGAACGCCGTTTTCCGGTTCAATGGAACGGGCGACAGATTTATTGGAAATCATACATACTGATGTGTGTGGACCAATGAGTATGTCGGCGCGAGGTGGATATCGTTATTTTGTTACTTTCACGGATGATTTGAATAGATACGGGTATATCTATTTGATGAAACACAAGTCTGAAACTTTTGAAAAGTTCAAAGAATTTCAGAATGAAGTGGAAAATCATCGTAACAGAAAGATCAAATTTCTGCGGTCCGACCGTGGAGGAGAGTATCTAAGTTACGAGTTTAGCACACACATGAAAGAGTGTGGAATAGTTTCACAACTCACGCCTGCCGGAACACCACAACATAATGGTGTGTCAGAACGTCGTAATCGTACTTTATTGGATATGGTTCGATCTATGATGTCTCTGACTGACTTGCCACTGTCATTTTGGGGTTATGCACTGAAAACCGCTACATTCACTTTAAATAGGGCACCATCTAAATCCGTTGAAAAGACACCGTATGAATTATGGTTTGGAAACAAACCTAAGCTGTCATTTCTTAAAGTTTGGGGATGTGATGTTTATGTGAAGAAACTTCAACCGGATAAACTCAAACCCAAAGCGGAAAAATGCGTCTTCATAGGATACCCTAAGGAAACGATTGGGTATACCTTCTATCACAGATCCGAGGGCAAGGTCTTTGTTGCCAAGAATGGATCCTTTCTTGAGAAGGAGTTTCTCGCGAAAGGTGTGAGTAGTCAGAAGGTAGAACTCGAAGAGGTTATTGAACCTTCTCTTCATGAAATGGCGAGTAGCGCAGCACCGGAAGTTGTTTCGGAGTTGACTTCACCTAATGAAGAGAGAGCTAGTGATATTGATCATGAAACTCCGAAACAGGACACTACCGAACCTCGTAGGTCAAGCAGGACATGTGTAGCTCCTGAACTGTACGACAATCCTGTTATGAATTTCATGATTGATGAAATAGATGACCCTGCGACGTATGAAGAAGCGATGATGAGCCCTGATTCCAACAAATGGCTAGAAGCCATGAAATCCGAGATGGAATCCATGTATGAAAACCAGGTTTGGACCTTGGTGGACTTACCTCACGATTGAAAGGCCGTTGAGAATAAATGGATTTTGAAAAGAAAAACTGATGTAGATGGTAATGTAACCATCTATAAGGCTCGACTTGTCGCAAAGGGGTTTCGACAAATTCAAGGAGTTGACTACGATGAGACATTCTCTCCCGTAGCGATGCTTAAGTCAGTTAGGATTATGTTAGCAATTGCTGCATATTTTGATTATGAAATATGGCAGATGGATGTAAAAACTGCATTCCTCAATGGTAATATTGAAGAAGAGTTGTATATGATACAACCTAAGGGTTTTGTCGATCCTAAGGATGCTGATAAGGTGTGCAAACTTCAGCGATCCATCTATGGACTGAAGCAAGCATCCCAGAGTTGGAATCTCCGCTTTGATGAGGTGATCAAAGAGTTTGGATTTGTCCAAACTTATGGAGAGGCTTGTATTTACAAGAAAGTGAGTGGGAGCAATGTGGCATTTCTGATATTATATCTGGATGACATATTATTGATTGGAAATGATATAGATCTTTTAAACAGTGTTAAAAGTTATCTAAACAGCAAATTTTCGATGAAGGACCTTGGTGAAGCTTCATATATATTAGGCATTAAAATCTATAGAGATAGATCAAGATGCCTAATTGGGCTATCGCAGAGTACATACCTTGATAAGATATTAAAGAAGTTTAATATGGGCGGAAGTAAGAAGGGGTACTTACCTATGCTGCAAGGCAAGACATTGAGTAAGACTCAAAGTCCAGCTACGGCGGAAGAAAGAGAGATAATGGATAATATCCCCTATGCCTCAGCCATAGGCTCCATAATGTATGCCATGCTATGTACAAGACCGGATGTGGCACATGCTATTAGTTTGACTACTAGGTACCAATCTGATCCAGGTTCGGAACACTGGATAGCGGTCAAGAATATCCTTAAGTACTTCAGAAGAACTAAGGATATGTTTCTTGTATACGGAGGTGAAGAAGAGCTAGTCGCTAAGTGTTATGTCGATGCTAGCTTTGACACTGATCCGGATGACTCTAAGTCTCAATCCGGATACGTATTTCTCTTGAACGGAGCAGCAGTTAGTTGGAGGAGATCCAAACAACCTGTGGTGGCTGGATCAACGACGGAGGCGGAATATGTTGCTGCTTCAGAAGCGGCACAGGAAGCGGTTTGGATGAAGGAGTTCATAACTGAACTAGGTGTGGTTCCTAGTGCGTTGGACCCAATGGTGATCTATTGTGACAACAATAGAGACATAGCCAACGCTAAGGAACCAAGGTCTCACAAGAATTCCAAACATATTAAGCGCCGGTTTCACTCCATCCGCGAGCATGTCAAGGATGGAGATATAAAGATTTGTAAAGTGCAGACGGACCTGAATGTAGCAGATCCGTTGACTAAAGTACTCCCTAGGGCAAACATGATCAACACCAGAACTCTATGGGTGTTAGATTTATCACTATGTAAACTAGATTATTGTCTCTAGTGCAAGTGGGAGACTGAAGGAAATATGCCCTGAGAGGCAATAATAAAGTTGTTATTATGTATTCCTTGTATATGATAGATGTTTATTTTGCATGCTATAATTGTATTGATAGGAAACATCAATACATGTGTGTTTAATAAACAAAAAGGGTTCCTAGTTATGCCTCTCTTATGAACTAGCTTGTTGATTAACAAGATGATCAAGGTTTCCTGATCATGGACATTGGATGTTGTTAATAACAAGGTCACAACATTTGTGAAATGATGTGATGAACATTCATCCGAAGTATAGCATTACGATCAAGTCATTATGTTTATATTGCTATAACATCATACAAAGTAGTCTTAGTCCTTAGACCATGAGATCATGTTAATTGCTAACACCGGAAGAGTATCTTGATAACATCAAACGTCACACCGTAACAGGGTGACCATAAAGGTGGGTTCAGTGCTTTGAAGGTGTTATGTTGAGGCACATGGATCAAGAGTGGAATTTGTCAATCCCGATGACGGATAGATATACTCTGGGCCCTCTCGGTGATATCACATTAAGATAGCTTGCAAGCAAGTGATGTGATCACTAGAATGTTATATCACGGGAACGAGAAAAGAGTGCATGTCGGTAACGAGATCAAACTAGGTATTTGGATACCGATGATCGAATCTCGTACATGTATTATATCATGAGACAAAGGGATTAAATTGCTGACGTTCAAGGTTCTCACGATCACAGAAGTCATCGTTGAATATATAGGAGTCAGTATGGATCTCCAGGTCCCGCTTCTGATTATTGTTCTGAGAGGAGTCTCAATCATGTCTGTATTATTCGCGAACCGTAGGGTGACACACTTAAGGGTTGTCGGACACCATTTAGGAGCACATATGTTCCAGACAAAAGGTTTGCAAAGCGCAGGAAATGTTTCGATAGAAACAGGAATTGTTTCGATTGAAACCGGAATTGTTTCGGGTGAAATTGCAGAAAGTGGTTCTGCATGTAATATTGAAATGTTGCAAGGGGTTTTATGTGAATGTTTGTTAATTAAAATAATTAACAAAATTCTGAATAAAATAAATAAAAGAGTTTTATTAATTGAGAGTTGCATTTAATTTGGTGGAAATTAAATACATGTGAGTGGGATTTTGGGTGGAGGCCATGTTTATGTGAGTGAAGGTTCACCACATGAATGAAGGAGGGGAGGAGTCCCCCCCTCATGCGCCGGCTATGGGAGGGGAGGGGTCTCCCTCCCTCCTATATAAAGCCCCCCTCTCCCCTCTCAGAAATCACACCTCCTCGTGAAGGATCTCTCTCCCCCTCTAGATATTCCCCCATGGTCTCGGATTAGCGAGATACATGTTCCCGGTGGCCTTGCGTCTGGAAGGAGTTGCTGCTTCCGCTGATTCGCTGGAGCGAGGAGGTGGAGGTTGTCCGGTGGCTTGAACGTGTGTGCGAGGACGGATGTGCTGCTGATTTGCAGCGCTCGGACTTCCACACGATCTTGAGATCGGCAAGCGTACGACTACATCAACCACGAGTTCCTACTTGTTAACAAAACTCGTTGTCTTCGAGGGTAAGTTCTCCATGGATGTATGTCCACCCGTTGCTCTGTATCTGGTAGATAGATCTTGGCGTATAGTTCTCATCGTAGGAAATTTGTTTGTTTTCTATGCTGCGGACCCAACATGCCATTGCTTAGAGAAGCTCTGCCGTAAAATAGTTCGAAGTCTACACTTCGAGAAGTGAAGTTGGAGTTTTCGGCGGATCCCTTCTTCCGCTGCCCCACTGGACCGAAGACGTGGAGGACGTCAACGAGCCGCACGCGTGACCGAGTACAGAGGTGCTGCCGGTTGTGGCGCCTTGAGTACCCGATCTTGAGATCATTGTGTGTACACCTTCATCTTCACCGACAAAGTTTGAGAGGGAACATAATCCCGCTTATGGTCTTTGAGGGTGAGTTACTCGTTGCTACCATCTTGTAGATGATCTTGACTAGATAGTGCTTCACGCGTAGGATTTTTTTGTTTTCCATGCTACGAACCCATCATATAAGTGGACATTTGAAATATGGAGAAACATCTGTTGTCTCTAATTTCTGGTGGACTACCAAAAAGTTTGCAAAGGCAGAGAGAACATCTAGTTTTTGTGAAGATCTACCCTGAATGCTTGTGCATCGACTCTATATCCTAGCGTAAGGAGATATATGAGGGAATTTGTGGCCGAGACCTTGGTGGTATTTAGACTCTGTGTTCGAACCTTTCCAACAACGACTTAGAATCTAAAGATTGAGTCCACATCCTCGGTTTTGTAATTTATAACTCTTCTCCCGTAGATTAAAACATCCTTCTATTGGATTTGGATAGTTGTGATTTATCTGTAATGTGGGGGTGAAAGCATGTTTCGAGGAGATTTATGCAATCTACCTTTATGCGGTTTCATTTTCGTATAATTTCATCATATTGCGCTTCTACAAAATATTAACAAAAGAGATTGCTAAATTTTCAGATCATATTGATTAGTTTTAGTTCATTGGGATGTGATGCACCCCTTTAGCAGCTAGGGTAACTCCAACAGCCCCGCAAAAGAATGGGGACCATCAGAAATTATCCGGATAAAGGGCAAGGCCGAACGCTACCACACAAATGGACAAGACGTGCGTACGCCCGTCTCCACCCGTATATTCCCGTGACACTCTATTTAGTGAGCGGTTTTTTCATTAATTGATGAAAGTCAAATTACATTGATCTAAAGCTACATAACACCGTAGCCGCTGCCCTGGCCGTTGTTGCGACCGCACGCCTCCCTGACTGCCTTTGTCTCACGCCATCCAATTGCAGCTGGCCAGTGGATCCTAGAGAGGGTCACACGTTCCCTCTCCCTAGTAGCTCGCACGACCACCGCCGCCCGAGCCCTCGCTCCTGCCTTCGTTGCTGCGACATGTTCCCTGACCGCTTCTAGAATATGCTTCCTCGTTGTTGCCTCCACCTCCCGGGCCTTCGCTCCTGCCCCCGTGGTCTCTGCTGCCACTATCGCTGCGAGTTATCCCCTGGCGTTCGCTACGACCTGAAACACGTAAGGCTCCAGGCGGTACGGAGCGTGTGTCTCTAGGGCTGACCGAAACACGTAAGGCTCAGCCTCTAGGTCTTCTTCGGACCTTTCCTCGCGATGGTACCTAGATGGTACCTAGTTGACAGGTAGGCCACGATGCGGTAGAGCTCCTGCCTGTCGGCCTCCTCTCTGCGCAACGCATCCATGCGCTCTTCCTCCTTGTGCACTTCTTCCTTGCGCGCCGCTTCCCCACGCCTTTCTTCGTTGCGCCTCCCGGTCCGTTCTACCACGGATTTGCGGGCGGCCGCCTCTGCTAGCTCCATGATCCTTTTGGCGTGCAGTCTCGCCAGGAAGTACCGCTCGGTGGCCACCATCTGGTGGTCACTCTCCTCTTCCTTCACTGTTCCGACGGCGTCCTCGAATTCATCCAACACCCCTCCTTGTCGTAGAAATCGACATCGTACTACGGGTGGGTGGGTAGGCGTAGCGCGTGGCTTGGGTCAGCTGGGACCAGGTTGTGGGGTGAGGTAGATGCATGCCTACAATCGTATGTGCTGTGTTGTCATCCCCACCCATGATGGTGAGTGTTTTATATGCAGCGGTGGACGGGGCGCAGGAAATAGAGAGGGGAGTAGCCTCGCGGAAAGTGGGGGTGGGAAACTAGGGCATGAGCGTCTGGATTTGCCGCCCTATAAGGAGTTGCAGTTATGTCTGTGGACCCCAAATGTGTCGGCCGGTTGGGTGTGGGGACCTCGCTTGGGCGGACAAAGGCCCTATGGTTGTCTGCAGCCTCCGCAAACGGACCATTTCAGACAATTTCGGTGTCTGAAGTGCAGGGACGATTAGAGTTGCCCTTGTGGCATCGAAACGTAGAATATAAACACTATCATCTAGGGTCTCCTCAATTCATAGGAATAGGATAGGAAAAGCAAAGGAATATGAAAGAGAAAAGGAAGTAGGAAAGAGATAGGAATAGGAAAGGATGGCAGGTGTAAAACTTTCCTCGTTCCTTGTGCCTAGAATTCAAAGATTGAGGTCGGAGTGAGTTTTTGCATTTCATTTATGTTTTCCCTCGAAAGTAACATGTGAAGGAAAATTTCCTCTAGTTTTTCCTTATGACATTCCTATGAATCAAGGAGTGAACCGGAATCAAAAGAGCCCCTAGTTGGTGGAGGGAACCGGAATCCATCCTTCCTAATGCAGGAGACATTGGGACCGAATCTGTTGGAAGAGCGGCGCGCCAGTTGGTAACCGGTCCGGCCCCGGGAAAGGGATATCGCGAACCTGCTAATAGCTTCCACGACGAAGCGGAGTTGGTACCTGCGCATGGCGCACATGATTAGGTGCCGAAAAGGGTCAAGGCGACTACACATGTTACGCAGCACGGCACATGTTCCCCCCGTACGTGGTGCGCCGCATGACCCGCGCGGGCCCGACGGTGGCGACGGCGAAGCGCAGGCGGGACGAAACAGGGGCCGGCGCCGGCGCCGCGGAAACCGCGCGCGTCGGGCGAGACGGCGCCGATCAAAACCAGCCGCGCGCCGGCCGGCCGGTTGATGCTGGTATACACGTACGCTCTTGCTGGCGCGCATGTTCGCTAGCTGGTTGACGCGGTGACACATCGTTACCTTAATCTTGTCGACTCTCTTTCTGATAATGTTTTGTTTAGGCTGCTCACCACTCATATGTCATGTGGTTAATCTCGTCGACTCTTGGTCATGCGATGAGTCGTCAATCTTCCAGTTTTTTGTTGCTTTTTTGCTTCCGCTTCTGCATAGCTCATAGCTGTATGGCCTGCGTACGTAGGCGCCGAGCGGTTAGGAACCTTTGTTCACGTGCCGGCATGCTTCGGCTCGTGTGTCGTGTCCGGGTGAAGCTTGTGCCATATACCTCGCCTACGTGTGGAATATCCAACAACGGACGGCCGGGGCGAGTCGCCGAGAGGAATGGGAATCCGGCCGGGATAGACGGATGGACAGTGATGTTAGGCGTGGCCTGAAGAACATTGCACACATGCATGCGTGACGATGCGTCCTATGGCCAGTTGATCGCTCTGCATCAGTCGTTTAGTTTGTACCAGGAGAATATGTTCCCTGGCTAGGTCTCGTAGCTGACTCTTCGCCCGAGGATTGAGTTGCGATCGATGATCGTCATCGTACACGCTGAACGAGCAAAAGATCGATCTCCATCATGCATGCATGGGAAGGGCATGCAATAATTGGATGTCTTGAAATAATGGAGCTATAGCTCACAACTTGACATTTTTTTAAAGATTATTGTAGTACCACCGTCGTTTCAAAACTTAATCTTTATATAGTTTTTTCTAAAGTCAATCTACGAAAAGTTTGATCAAAATCTTAGAAAAAATTATCAAAACTATAATGTTATATAGATGCTGTTGGAATATTAGGCAATTTCCCCACGAGATTAATTACCGAAATCAATATTATGTAAGCACTAGCAGATCTAAACACATGCAGCCAAACAACCACATCTAGTAGATCTGAAAATCTAGCAAGAACTAGTGCATACAAAGAGAAGAATAGCACGTACAGGTTGACCGGAAAGGTCGTCCCCGCAGCAGCACCTTGGTCATTGTTGTTGTCGCTCATGGTGCTGATGAGGTTGTCGGTTGCTGAAGAAGAACACACGAACGGAGGCGAGCAGTCGCGCCGAGACGCTCCCCAAAAACCTTCTCGCCCGTCTCCCGGTGCAGGATCTCAATGGACGGGGTTTCGGAGGCCTGCTCTTCCGGACAGCCGTGCACGCAGCCGCCGGGATGGGGAAGCCTAGACAGCAGCGCAGCAAGAGGAACACACAGCAAGAGAGACTGAGAAAAGAACTGGTTGCCTCTAGATCTGTCTATCTCTCGCTCTATAGCCTGAGAGGTGAGCCAACCGAGTCGCCACGCTTTGAAAGACAAGGACACATGTCAAACATGCACACGAATGTTGACACGTACCCAATAGCTAGTGCACCAAGCAAAAATTTAGTCTTCCACAAAATGAGTTTCTAACTCGAACTCGATTCACGAAACGCGACGCGCGTGCGGGCGAGGTGAGGCGGGCGGCGGAGGAGGAGTGCGCGTGGACTCCTTCTCTTCTCACTCACTTAGTGGGAGTGAAACAGCTCATCTTATAAGCTGGTCAAACTCTCTCCCAACTAGCAATGTCGGACTAAACTTTGTCTCCCATAGAGCTCCCAAGCTGCCATAATAGATGGACCTTGAGATTTCAGGATTTATTAGACTAGATGGGTTGCCTACATGGGCCGCAGCCCATATAAATCTAACAATCCCCCACCAGATTTCAAAGTCACATTATATGGCATATCAGTTCCAATCACTGTTTAATATACATGCAGTTTAGTGGAGACTGTTCAGTTGAACTTCCACCTAGACAAAGAGATATGCTTACTACAACTGAACAATGGACTATGCATTGAATTGCCAGTCTTGCGCAACAAGTTTCTCTCAATGCCGGTACCGGTACTTGGCTGCCATAGGCTACCCCTCGGGTGGAGCTTATAAGTCACACTCCTCGGCCTTTCATGAGCTTTCTAGAGATTCACTCAAATCTCATACGCTGTGACCAGCAGTGTAGCTCATATAGGCGTGTTCTTTCAAGATTGCTCTGTAGGACAACGTCTTTGCTCCCAAGGTGACAGTTAGAACACATTAAGATATAATCAACCTTCCTTACAGTATACTATGAGAGTATTGCATCTGCAGTGGAGTGGGAGTGTAAAAGTTTCTCTTAACACAGTTGTTTCGGTTTGTTTTCCTAGGTCCTAATTCACGGGATCTCTGATCACATAGGTTGGGTTACCCCCTTGACATCTCACGTGGGTCTCAAAACCATCTCCCTCGTTGCATTTTCTGTCAAGTTTCTTGATAGTCCTTTCGTAAAAGGATCTGCCAGATTCTTAGCTATTTGGACATAATCCAATGCTATAACTCCGGAGTTTCTCAGCTTTCTGACAGACTTCAGTCTTCTCTTGACATGTCTTGAACTCTTCATATTGTCCTTAGAGATGTTCACTTTGACAATCACAGTTTGGTTGTCACAGTTCATAAGGATTGCCGGTATTGGTTTTTCAACCATAGACAAATATGTTAAGACTTCACGAAGCCATTCTGCTTCGACAGTCGTAGTATCTAATGCTGTGAGTTCTGCTTCCATAGTTGATCTCGTTAAGATGGTCTGCTTGCAAGACTTCCATGAAACAGCGCCACCACCAAGAGTGAATATATATCCACTTGTGGCCTTTATCTCATCAGCATCTGATATCCAGTTTGAATCACTATACCCTTCAAGTACTCTTGGATACCCGGTATAATGAATTCCAAAGCTCACGGTTTCCTTTAGATAGTGCATTACTCTCTCAAGAGCATGCCAATGATCATCTCCCGGGTTGGCCACAAACCGGCTAAGTTTGCTCACAGCAAACGAGATGTCAGGCCTCGTAGCGCAAGCTAAATACATAAGTGAGCCAATTATCTGAGAGTATCTCAATTGATCTCTAGTTGCCTTTTGATTCTTTCGAAGCAAAACACTAGGATCATAAGGTGTGGGAGAAGATTTGCAATCATCCAAATCTACTTAACACCTTCTCCACATAATGTGATTGCACAATTGTAATCCCATTATTCTCATCTCTTAGTAGCTTGATGTTTAGGATAACATCAGCTTCTCCAAGATCCTTCATCTCAAAACATTGAGACAAGAAGGTTTTGACCTCATTAATCACTTTTAGATTTGTCCCAAAAATTAACAAGTCATCAACATAGAGACATAGGACAATCCCTCACCCCACCATGGTGATAGTACACACATTTGTCGGCTTCATTTACAACAAAGCCCACAGATGTTAAAGTTCTTTCAAACTTCGCATGCCATCGCTTGGGAGCTTGTTTGATGCCATACAAAGATTTCTTCAATTTACACACCTTTCTTTCTTGACCTTCTAATACAAAACCATCAGGCTGTTCCATGTAAATTTCCTCATCCAACTCTCCATTTAGGAAAGCCGTCTTAACGTCCATTTGATGAACAAGAAGACTGTGTGAGGCACCCAATGACAGTAGTACTCGAATTGTGGTCAATCTAGCCACATGTGAGTAAGTATCAAAGAAATATTCACCTTCCTTTTGGGTATAGCCTTTAGCCACAAGCCGAGCTTTGTACTTTTCAATAGTACCATTAGCCCTAAGCTTCTTTTTAAATACCCATTTACATCCTACAGATTTACACCCATACGAACGTTCAGATATCTCCCACGTTCCATTAGCCAAGATGGAATCCATCTCGCTTTGAACCGCTTCCTTCCAGTAGTCTGCATCCGGAGATGCAAAAGCTTCTGAAATGGTTGTGGGAGTGTCATCCACTAGGTACACAATGCAATCATTACCAAAAGATCTTGTGATCCTTTGTCTCTTGCTCCTTGTGGGGGCTTCATTGTCATCCTCATCCGAATCTGAACTCTCGTTATCTGATTGTTCATCAGTCTCCATGGGATTTTCAGATTCAGAAACTGGATCATATTCCTTATTAGATATGCTAGGCATATCTCTCATAGGAAATATATACTTAAAGAATGTAGCATATCTTGATTCAAAAATGGTACTGACACTCATGTCATCCATTTCAGATTTTACCACAAGAAATCTGTAAGCAATGCTGTGAGAAGCATAGCCAGGAAAGACACAATCCACAGTTTTCGGTCCAAGCTTACGCTTCTTGTTGATTGACACGTTGACCTTTGCCAAACAACCCCAAGTGCGTAAGTAAGAGAGTGTCAACCTTTTCTTTTCACATTCTTCAAATGGAGTTATCACTTTATTCTTAGTTGGAACACGGTTTAGGACATGACATGGAGTCAATATAGCCTCCCCCACCTTTCCTTGGATAAACCGGCAGTGTCTAACATGGCGTTAACCAAATCTGTTAGAGTCCGGTTTTTCCTCTCAGCAATCCCATTGGATTGAGGGGAATTGGGAGGCGTCCTCTCATGTATAATACCATGTTCCGAACAGAATAAATTGAACTCATTAGAAAAGTACTCTCCACCCCGATCGGACCGAATCCTTTTGATCTTTCTCTCAAGTTGATTTTCAACTTCTGCTTTATAGATTTTAAAGAAATCTAAAGCCTCGTCTTTAGTTTTCAAGAGATATACATAACAGTACCTAGTAGAATCATCAATCAAAGTCATGAAATATTTCTTTGCACTAATTGTCAACACACAATTCATCTCACATAGATCTGAATGTATGAGCTCAAGAGGTGCTAAGTTTCTCTCCTCAGCAGGCTTATGAGGCTTGCGAGGCTGCTTTGCTTGCACACAAGCATGGCACTTAGAGCCTTTGACAATAGTAAATTTCGGAATTAAACTCATACCAGCAAGCGGCGACATATAACCGAAATTAATATGACAAAGTCGTGAATGCCAAACATTAGTTTCATTACTAGTAGTGCAAACTGTTGGAGATATGCCCAAGAGGCAATAATAAAAGTGATTATTATTATATCTTTGTGTTTATGATGAATGTTTACATTCCATGCTTTAATTGTATTATTAGGAAACACTAATACATGTGTGTTTTGTAAACATAAGAGAGTCCCTAGTAAGCCTCTTGTTGAACTAGCTTGTTGATTAATTGATGATCATGGTTTCCTGATCATGGACATTAGGATGTGATTAATAACAAGGTTATATCATTAGGAGAATGATGTGATGGACACACACCCATAGTAAGCGTAGCATAAGATCAAGTCATTAAGTTCGTATTGCTGTAAGCTTTTAAATGCACAGTAACCTAATCCTTCGACCATGAGGTTGTGTTAATCACCATCACCGGATGGGTACTTTGATGACATCAAACACCGCTTCGTAACTGGGTGGTTATAAAGGTGTCATTGGGTATTCTGAAAGTATGTGTTGAAGCGCATGGACCAAGATTGGGATTTGTCCATCCATATGACGGATAGATATGCTCTGGGCCCTCTCGGTGGAATGTCATCTAGCTAGCTTGCAAGCATGTGACTAGGTCACAAGGGATGACATATCATGGAACGAGTAAAGAGTACTTATCAGTAACGAGGTAGAACTAGGTATGGAGATACCGACGATCAAACCTCGGATAAGTATAGTATCGCGAGACAAAGGGAATTAGTTTCGTATGTAAGTGGTTCAATCGATCGCGAAGTCATCGTTGAGTATGTGGGAGCCATTATGGATCTCCGGGTCCCGCTGATGGTTATTGATAGGAGATGTGTCTCTGTCATGTCTGCATATTCACGAACCGTAGGGTGACACACTTAAGGTTCGAAGTTGTTTTAAGTAGATATGGAATATGCGTTGGAGACCGAATGTTGTTCGGAGTCTCGGATTGGATTCGGGACATCACGAGGAGATCCGGAATTGTCCGGAGAATAAGATTCATATATAGGGGATCATTTTCTGAGTTAGGAAATGTTCCGGAGTGTTTGTATGAGGATTCTAGAAGGTTTCGGAATGTTCTGGAAGGTTCTGGAAGGTTTCTTGGAGTTTGCTTGAAAACCAAGGAAGGGATCAAAGGAGTCCTGGTGGGTCAAGACTAGGAGTCGTGGGGGAGGAGGACTCCTCCCCCCTCCCCAATCCGCCGGCCTAGGAGGTGGGGAGTCCTACTAGGACTCCCCCTCCCCAAGGCGCCCTCCCCCCTTAAATAGAAGGGCAGGGGCGCCCCCTCCAAGCCTTGCTCCATAACTCCCAATCTCTGCTGCCTCTCTCCTCCACCTTTCTTCTGCACAGGCATAGGCGAAGCCCTGCAGAATTCTCTACTCCACCACTACCACCACGCCGTCGTGCTGCTGGGATTCCGTGGAGAAGATCTACTACCTCCGCTGCTCACTGGAACGGGGAGAGGAAGGTGTGCTTTGACTCCGCACGTGTGACCGACTGCGGAAGCGCTGCCGAAACGCGGCGCCGGAAGGATCGTCCACTTGACCGACTGCGGAAGCGCTGCCGGAACGTGACGCCGGAAGGATCGTCCACACGATCTTGAGATCAGCAAGTGATCGACTACATCAACCACGAGATCTAATCTCGTTAACGCTTTCGGATCTACGAGGGTTAGTTCCTATCTATCTCGTTGCACATGTCTAATAGATTAGATCTTGGCTTTTATCTAGATTAGATCTGGGTTTTGTTCGTTCTTGCGGTAGATTTTTTTTGTTTTCCATGCTACGAACCCATCACAAACATGGTTCACTACATCATCACAGAAGTCTACCAATGAAAAATAGAACATGCCTCCGCATTCATAGCCTTTTCCAACAAAGGTTCTATACTTAGACATTACAACTTTATTGGACTCAAATACCAACTTAAACCCATCTTTCATAACACGAGAACCACTAACGAGATTCTTCTTGATAGAAGGGACATGCTGCACATTCTTCAATTGCACGATCTTGCCCAAAGTAAACTTCAGATCTACCGTGCCAGCACCAAGAACAGTAGCATGTAACCCATTCCCTATCATGACTGGGGAATCTCAATCCTGATAAGAGGTGAACATGGAAATGTCAACACACACATGAACATTGGCACCCGTATCAACCCACCATTCCGTGGGTTGAAATACTAAAAAAACGATAGGTAATAAATTATCGTACCTAGAACCTGAAGTTCCCGCATCAGTATTGCCAATGACCACGTTGAAAGATTTAGAACTCTATCCAGCCTGACCCTTCTTGCCTTTCTTCTGTGGACAATGATGAGCCCAATGGCCAATCTCGCCACACACCCAGCAAGGTTCTTTCTTTTCCTTGTTATGCCCCTTCTTCTTAAAGTTGGTAGTCTGGCAGACTTTGTTATTTCCTTTGGACTTGTGGGTATTTTTTTGTACCATATTGGCAGCAGAGCGTTCCTCGGTTCCAACAGTGTGTTTGTCTTTTGCCCTCGCCTCCTCTTCTACATCCAGAGAACCAATAAGTTACTCAACAGAGAGCTCATGCCTCTGATGTTTCAGAGAAGTGGCAAAGTGATGACCCACAAGTATAGGGGGTGTATCGCAGTATTTTCGAGGGAAGTGAAACCCAATTTATTGATTCGACACAAGGGGAGCCAAAGAATATTTATAAGCCTTAACAACTGAGTTGTCAATTCAGCTGCACCTGGAAACAATCTTGCTCACAGCAGTTTATCAGTAGCAACAGTTTTGTAGTAGGAATAGTAAAGTAACAACAGAGTAATAGCAATAGTAAAAGTAGAACAGTAGTAACAATAGTAGTAAACAGTAGGATTCGAGCGCGGTAGGCATAGAGATGGATGGACGGGCATTGCATGGACAAGACAATTCGCGTAGCAATCAGAACATAGGGCAATTGCAGATAAATAAGATAAAGCATCCAAGTACTCAATAATCCTAGGCATGTGTTCCATATATAGTCATACGTGCTTGCAATGAGAACTTGCACAACATCTTTTGTCCTGCCAACCCATTTGCAGCGGGGCCTCAAGGGAACTACTGGCAGTTAAGGTGCTCCTTTTAATAGAGTACCGGAGCAAAGTATTAACACTCCATGAACACATGTGATCCTCACATCAAAGCCATTCCCTCCGGTTATCCTGATTTCTGTCACTTTGGGGCCATTGGTTCCAGACAACAACGTGTGTATACAACTTACAGGTAAGACCAAAAACAATACTACCATAATGAATCAATAACATGTTCAGATCTGAAATCATGGAACTTGGGCGCTAGTGAAAAGCATTAAGCATAACAAATCACAACAAAGTCATAAAACACTAATAAAAGATACTAGGCACCATGCCCTAACAATCTGATGTCATTACATGAACGATATCATCCAATCCCTACCATCCCCATAGCCTACAGCGGGGGATTACTCACTCATAGATGGGGGAAACATGGATGGTCAATGGAGAAGCGATGGTGATGATGATAGCAATGATCTCCTCTAATTTCCTGTCCCGGCAGGATGCCAGAATGGAGTTTCTGGTGCTGTTTCATGGAATCTGGTGGTGGCGGCGGAGCAGAACTCCTTCTGGAAAAACGTCGAATCCCCCTGAGATTTTGTCAGAAGGCAACTTATAGGCGAAGGGGGAGACCGAGGGGGTGCCTGGGGCGGCCAGACCACCCCATGGCGTGGCCAGGCCCAGCCCACGTGGCCAGGTGGTGTGGCCAGGCCCCAGCCCCTCTCTGTCTCGTATTCTGGATCCTGGTGTCCCTCGGTGAAAACTGATTTTGGCTTTTGTCCCATCCAATTACGAGAATATTCATTTTCTGACTTTCCTAGAACTACAAACATCAGAAAACATGCAGCTAGCACTGTGGCTCTTGTTAATAGGTTAGTCCAAGAAATCATATGAAAAGTACTCTAAAGTGTGGAAAAAACATAAGAAAGTAGATAAAACCAAGCATGAAATATCAAAAATTATGGATACGTTTGCAACGTATCACAAAGTTCCTCCATGAAGGGGGAATCTTAGCGACAATGCACCCGCGACAAACTTGTCCGGAAGCACACACTTGAGGAATTCGAGTTCCTTTGCCATGATCTGTAGCTCATGAGCATGTTCTACTACAGATCGGTTTTCAACCATCTTGTAGTCATTGAACTGCTCCATAGCATACAGTTCACCACCGGCATCGGCAACACCGAACTTAGCGTCCAACGCATTCCACAGTTCCTTGTGAAGGAAATATGCCCTGAGAGGCAATAATAAAGTTGTTATTATATATTCCTTAGATATGATAGATGTTTATTTTACATGCTAGAATTGTATTGATCGGAAACATCAATACATGTGTGTTTAATAAACAAAAAGGGTTCCTAGTTATGCCTCTCTTATAGACTAGCTTGTTGATTAACAAGATGATCAAGGTTTCCTAATCATGGACATTGGATGTTGTTAATAACAAGGTCACACCATTGGTTGAATGATGTGATGAACATTCATCCGAAGTATAGCATTACGATCAAGTCATTATGTTTATATTGCTATAACATCATACAAAGTAATCTTTATCCTTAGACCATGAGATCATGTTAATTGCTAACACCGGAATAGTATCTTGATAATATGAAACGTCACACCGTAACAGGGTGACTATAAAGATGGGTTCAGTACTACGAAGGTGTTATGTTGAGGCTCATGGATCAAGAGTGGAATTTGTCAATCCAGATGACGGATAGATATACTCTGGGGCCTCTCGATGATATCACATTAAGATAGCTTGCAAGCAAGTGATGTGATCACTAGAATGTTATATCACGGGAACGAGAAAAGACTGTATGTCGGTAACTAGATCAAACTAGGTATGGAGATACCGATGATCGAATCTCGGACATGTAATATATCAAGAGACAAAGGGATTTAGTTACAAGCGTTAAAGGTTCTCACGATCACAGAAGTCATCGTTGAATGTGTAGGAGTCAGTACGGATCTCCAGGTCCTGCTGCTGATTATTGATCGGAGAAGGGTCTCGATCATGTCTGCATTATTCACGAACCGTAGGGTGGCACACTTAAGAGTTACCGGACACCATTTTGGAGCACATATGTTTCATATGAAAGAATTGCAAAGCGCAGGAATTGTTTCAATAGAAACCGGAAATTGTTTCGGGTGAAATTGCAGAAAGTGGTTATGCATGTGATATTGAAATATTGCAAGTGGCTATATGTGAATGTTTGTTAATTAAAGTAATTAACAAAATTCTGAATAAATTTAATAAAAAGAGTTTTATTAAATGAGAGAGCATTAAATTTGGAGAAATTTAATGCATTTAAAGTGGAGACTTTAAAAGAGAATGTGAAGAGGCATTTTAATGTGGAGGGGTTACCACCACATGAATGGGGGAGGTGAGGGGTCACCCCCCCATGCGTCGGCCATGGAGAGAGAGGGCACCCCCCTCCTCCTATAAAAGGCCACCCATTCCCTCCTTCATCCTCACACCTCCTTGTGAAGGATCTCTCTCCCCCTCTAGAATTATTCCCCCATGGTCTCGAATTAGCGAGATACATGTTCCCGGTGGCATTTCATCTGGAAGGAGTTGCTGCTTTCGCTGGATCGCTGGAGCAAGGAGGTGGAGGTTGTCCGGTGGCTTGAACGTGTGTGCGAGTGCGGATGCGCTGCTGAGTTGCGGCGCTCGGACTTCCTCACGATCTTGAGATCGGCAAGTGTACGACTACATCAACCACGAGTTCGTACTCGTTAACAAAACTCGTTGTCTTTGAGGGTAAGTTCTCGTTGGATGTATGCCCACCCGTTGCTTTGTACCTAGTAGATAGATCTTTGCGTGTAGTTCACACCGTAGGAAATTTTTTGTTTTCTATGCTGTGGACCCAACAGTGGTATCAGAGCCTGATCTATGCGTAGGTGCTTTGCACGGGTAGTACACATATGTTTATATGTGGGCGATGATGATCATGTTATTGAACCTTCTCTTCATGGAATGGCGAGTGGCGCAGCATCGGAAGTTGTTTCGGAGTTGACTTCACCTGATGAAGAGAGAGCTAATGATAATGATCATGAAACTCCGAAAGAGGACACTACCGAACCTCGCAGGTCAAGCAGGACACATGCAGCTCCTGAACTGTACGGCAATCCTGTTGTGAATTTCATGGTTGATGAAATGGATGACCCTGCTGCGTATGAAGAAGCGATGATGAGTCCAGATTCCAACAAATGGCTAGAAGCCATGAAATCCGAGATGGAATCCATGTACGAGAACCAAGTTTGGAACTTGGTGGACTTACCTCACGACCGAAAGGCCGTTGAGAATAAATGGATTTTCAAAAGAAAAACTGATGCTGATGGTAATGTGACCATCTATAAGGCTCGACTTGTCGCAAAGCGGTTTCGACAAATTCAAGGAGTTGACTACGATGAGACATTCTCTCCCGTAGCGATGCTTAAGTCAGTTAGGATTATGCTAGCAATTGCTGCATATTTCGATTATGAAATATGGCAGATGGATGTCAAAACTGCGTTCGTCAATGGTAATATTGAAGAAGAGTTGTATATGATACAACCTAATGGTTTTGTCGATCCTAAGGATGCTAATAAGGTATGCAAACTTCAACGATCCATCTATGGACTGAAGCAAGCATCCCGGAGTTGGAATCTCCGCTTTGATGAGGTGATCAAAGAGTTTGGATTTGTCTAAACTTATGGAGAGGCTTGTATTTACAAGAAAGTGAGTGGGAGCAATGTGGCATTTTTGATATTATATGTGGATGACATATTATTGATTGGAAATGATATAGATCTTTTAAACAGTGTTAAAAGTTATCTAAACAGCAAATTTTCGATGAAAGACCTTGGTGAAGCATCATATATATTAGGCATTAAAATCTATAGAGATAGATCAAGGCGCCTAATTGGGCTATCGCAGAGTACATACCTTGATAAGATATTAAAGAAGTTTAATATGGACGAAAGTAAGAAGGGGTTCTTACCTATGTTGCAAGGCAAGACATTGAGTAAGACTCAAAGTCCGGCTACGGCGGAAGAAAGAGAGATGATGGATAAGATCCCCTAGGCCTCAGCCATAGGCTCTATTATGTATGCCATGCTATGTACAAGAACGGATGTGGCACATGCTATTAGTTTGACTAGTAGGTACCAATCTAATCCAGGTTCGGAACACTGGATAGCGGTAAAGAACATCCTCAAGTACTTGAGAAGAACTAAGGATATGTTTCTTATATACGGAGGTGAAGAAGAGCTAGTCGCTAAGTGTTATGTCGATGCTAGCTTTGACACCGATCCGGATAACTCTAAGTCTCAATCCGGATACGTATTTCTCTTGAACAGAGCAGCAATTAGTTGGAGGAGTTCCAAACAACCTGTGGTGGCTGGATCAACGACGGAGGCAGAATATGTTGCTGCTTTAGAAGCGGCGCAGGAGGCGGTTTGGATGAAAGAGTTCATTATGGAACTAGGTGCGGTTCCCAGTGCGTTGGACCCAATGGTGATCTATTGTGACAATAATGGAGCCATAGCCAATGCAAAGGAACCGAGGTCTCACAAGAATTCCAAGCATATTAAGCGCCGGTTTCACTCCATCCGCGAGCATGTCAAGGATGCAGATATAAAGATTTATAAAGTACACACTGACCTAAATGTAGCAGATCCGTTGACTAAAGTTCTCCCTAGGGCAAAACATGATCAACACCAGAACTCCATGGGTGTTAGATTTTTCACTATGTGAACTAGATTATTGTCTCTAGTGCAAGTGGGAGACTGAAGGAAATATGCCCTGAGAGGCAATAATAAAGTTGTTATTATATATTCCTTATATATGATAGATGTTTATTTTACATGCTAGAATTGTATTGATCGGAAACATCAATACATGTGTGTTTAATAAACAAAAAGGGTTCCTAGTTATGCCTCTCTTATAGACTAGCTTGTTGATTAACAAGATGATCAAGGTTTCCTGATCATGGACATTGGATGTTGTTAATAACACGGTCACACCATTGGTGGAATGATGTGATGAACATTCATCCGAAGTATAGTATTACGATCAAGTCATTATGTTTATATTACTATAACATCATACAAAGTAATCTTTATCCTTAGACCATGAGACCATGTTAATTGCTAACACCGGAAGAGTATCTTGATAACATCAAACGTCACACCGTAACAGGGTGACTATAAAGATGAGTTCAGTACTACGAAGGTGTTATGTTGAGGCTCATGGATCAAGAGTGGAATTTGTCAATCCATATGACGGATAGATATACTCTGGGCCCTCTCGGTGATATCACATTAAGATAGCTTGCAAGCAAGTGATGTGACCACTAGAATATTATATCACGGGAACGAGAAAAGAGTGCATGTCGGTAACGAGATCAAACTAGGTATGGAAATACCGATGATCGAATCTCGGACATGTAATATATCGAGAGACAAAGGGATTTAGTTACAAGCGTTAAAGGTTCTCACGATCACAGAAATCGTCGTTGAATGTGTAGGAGTCAGTACGGATCTCCAGGTTCTGCTGCTGATTATTGATCGGAGAAGGGTCTCGATCATGTCTGCATTATTCGCGAACTGTAGGGTGGCACACTTAAGAGTTACCGGACACCATTTTGGAGCACATATGTTTTAGATGAAAGAATTGCAAAGCGCGGGAATTGTTTCAATAGAAACCGTAAATTGTTTCTGGTGAAATTGCAGAAAGTGGTTCTGCATGTGATATTGAAATATTGCAAGGGGCTATATGTGAATGTTTGTTAATTAAAGTAATTAACAAAATTCTGAATAAATTTAATAAAAAGAGTTTTATTAAATGAGAGAGCATTAAATTTGGAGAAATTTAATGCATTTAAAGTGGAGACTTTAAAAGGGAATATGAAGAGGCATTTTAATGTGGAGGGGTTACCACCACATCAATGGGGGAGGTGAGGGGTCACCCCCCATGCGCCGGCCATGGAGAGAGGGGGCACCCCCTCCTCCTATAAAAGGCTACCCATTCCCTCCTTCATCCTCACACCTCCTTGTGAAGGATCTCTCTCCCCCTCTGGAATTATTCCCCCATGGTCTCGGATTAGCGAGATACATGTTCCCGCTGGCATTTCGTCTGGAAGGAGTTGCTGCTTCCGCTGGATCGCTGGAGCGAGGAGGTGGAGGTTGTCCGGTGGCTTGAATGTGTGTGCGAGTGCGGATGCGCTGCTGAGTTGCGGCGCTCGAACTTCCTCACGATCTTGAGATCGGCAAGTGTACGACTACATCAACCACGAGTTCCTACTCGTTAACAAAACTCGTTGTCTTCAAGGGTAAGTTCTCGCTGGATGTATGTCCACCCGTTGCTTTGTACCTAGTAGATAGATCTTGGCGTGTAGTTCACACCGTAGGAATTTTTTTGTTTTCTATGCTGTGGACCCAACACCTTGGCGTCGCGGATATGCAAATATGCATCAACCAACTTGTCTCCAAGTACAGAGCCAACAAAAAGTACAGTGGCCTCCCTGAATGCTCTCTCTTCCTCGAGAGTAAGCGGACCTCTGGGAGTGCCAGCTACAACTTTTTCTATGCCCATTGAAGTGAGCCACAAGCGGGTTTTTCCTTGCCATCTCTTAAAATTAGCACTCGTAAAAGGGCTCGGTTTCAGTGAAGTAGCAAAGGCAGATGACGAAAAATGCCTAAATAAATAAGTTTTTTGGATTGTTGGAATATTAGGCAATTTCCCCTGAGATTAATTACCGAAATCAACATTATGTAAGCACTAGCAGATCTAAACACATGCAGCTAAACAACCACATCTAGTAGATCTGAAAATCTAGCAAGAACTAGTGCATACAAAGAGAAGAATAACACGTACAGGTTGACCGGAAAGGTTGTCACTGCAGCAGCACCTTGGTCATTGTTGTTGTCGCCCATGGTGCTGATGAGGTTGTCGGTTGCTGAATAAGAACACACGAACGGAGGCAAGCAGTCGCGCCGAGACGCTCCCCCAAAACCTTATCGCCCGTCTCCCGGTGCAGGATCTCAACGGACGGGGTTTCAGAGGCCTGCTCTCCTGGACAGCCGTGCACGCAGCCGCCGGGATGGGGAAGCCTAGACAGCAGCGCAGCAAGAGGAACACACGGCAAGAGAGACTGAGAAAAGAAATTTAGACTTCCACAAAACGAGTTTCTAACTCGAACTCGATTCACGCGACGCGACGCGACGCGCGTGCGGGCGAGGCGAGGCGGACGACGGAGGAGGAGGAGTGCGCGTGGACTCCTTCTCTTTTCACTCACTTAGTGGGAGTGAAACAGCTCACCTTATAAGCTCGTCCAACTCTCTCCCAACTAGCAATGTGGGACTAAACTTTGTCTCCCAGAGAGTTCCCAAGCTGCCATAATAGATGGGCCTTGAGATTTCATGATTTATTAGACTAGATGGGCTGCCTATAAGGCGGCAGCCCATATAAATCTAACAGATACCATGTGAAAATATGTGTATCAAAGGGTATGCATTTTGAATTGTAAATATTAATATTTTAAAAAAAACTTGATCAAAATTTATGTAGTTTGACTTTTGGAAATAAATATAAATCTTAAGCTTTGAGAAGAAACTACTATTAGCGAGTAGATTTTTTTGCACACACTTCCCTATGAGCACCTCCAAAAGACTGATCCGACGAGTTTTGAGATTAACGAAGTTGGCACGGGCACATCACTACCGACGGCATCGTCCCATTGAAGAATATTCCGTCAAATCTAGGGTTTGATCCCTCGTGGGCTAGGGATACCACTAACTTCTTAACTATCCAACCACAGCTTTGTTCCGTTAGCGCGGAGATTTGATGGTTTAGCTTTGGACAGATTCAAAGCAAAGTACTTTACACAAAGTGGAACACGCGCCCTCGAACAATAGTTCGTGCTTTGGACAAATTATTCAAAGTAATATTCGACAAAGGGAATCATTGAAGTTTCGTTCCTAACGTAGTTTCTTCCGAAGAAACAAATCTAAGAAAATTAATGATTCCTCGAGCTCGAGGGCAAGCACACACACGCGCGCGCATCCATCGAGCGGTTGATCATTGTACACACGGTGACGTGACTCGGGCGGACAAGAAAATGTACGGACCACACATGTCAATTAACCATGATTAAATGGCACTGTTCGGAATAGCAGTAGTAGTACCATTCTCTGTCTGATGCAATCATTTTTGTGTGCGCCGCAGGCATAATCTGCTGTGTACCATCTAGTAGTACAACGTACAGGCTCACTCACTACGCCCCAACACGTGTTGCGCGTGCGTCGACTCGTCTAGCTGCGTGCTGCTCTGTGTGCTGTTTGCGTAGCCGACCGCGAGCTCCCTAGATGCCAGTGATCGCTGTGACTTCTTCTGCTGTTGTAACCCAGCTAACCATATGCATGGATCGATCCTGAGCATGAACAATTAACTGCTTTTGTGGAAGGCGGCCTTAAATTATCTGCAGGCGGTGGCCTCCGACGTCTAGGTTGTTCCTAGGTCGGTGGATCATATACATGTGCAGTGCAGTGTGTATTGTGGCTGTTGATACAGATCGAACTGGTCCAAGGGGTATGTAGGCGGTTAATTAGCTAGATAGGCCGATCGACAGACAGATCGGCGTGGGTAACAGGCGGACCGACACTCGAGGCAGCAGATCGTGTTGTGCAGTGTGGTAGACTGGTAGTTGCGACCATCATCTGATCGACGACGGCGCCGTGCACGACGCCGAGCTAGCAAACGACCGGCGCACATGCATGGATTCGGCGGCGGGACCAACTTCTCTGTGCACACAGGAATGGCTGGTGCTTGTTTCCTTGAGGCCCCTTGACCATGGCCAACCTTAGTCTCAAAGCTACTGATTTGATCTCTTTAGAGAATCAGATACCGCATATCTGCTGGCCTGCAAACTTTTACGCCGATATGCGGTACAGATGCCGAAAATGGCATTTCCAGATACCGCAAGTTTCCCGCATCGGTGCGCGGGGGGGGGGGGGGGGGGGCGGTTAGGGGCTGGAAACCTCATCCATTATACCCTTTTTCCCTCGCCCAGAGACCCTCGTCGCCACCCGCCCCCGTCCCCTATTTCGGTCGAGCCGCCATTGAAAAACACATAGCCGCCGCCAACCTCCGTGTCCATGCCCCATCTTTCCATGGTCGGCCAACCGAGCCCCGATTTGGACGCACGCTGAAAGAACATTTCATGGTTCCCTATGTTTTATGTGTTAGATAATAATACCCGTGCAGTTTCTAATATGCGCTAAGTGTTGTAGGAAAGAGTTTTGGGTGTTTAGGGGCCGGATTATCCGCCCCCATCAAGGGCCGGATAATCTGGCCTGGCCATCTTGGCCAGGGCTGGCCGTGTGTGAGCTTCTGTCTGGGGGCAGATTTTCCCCCGGACAGTCTGGTGCTGGGGCGGATTTTCCCCAGGACCGGATAATCCGGCATTCCACTACGGCCGGATAATCCGGCCCCATGGAAATTGCCCAAGGGAGCGTCGGCGTGAGCTTCTGTCTGGGGGCGGATTTCCCCCCAGACAATCCGTGGCTGGGGTGGATTTCCCCTAGCCGGATAATCCGACCCTAGTGGAGGGCCAGATAATCCGGCCCCCAGGAGAAGATGCCAAGGACCGCCCTGCATGAGCTTCTATTCGAGGGCGGATTATTCACCGGATAATCCGAGTCTGGGCGGAGTATTCCCTTGGGCGAATAATCCGACCCTCACTTGGACCGGATAATCCGGCCCCAAATGGCTCCAACGGCTCCGTTCGGATAGGGGGTATAAAAGCCCCATCAACCCCTCCTGTCAGATCTCTTGATTCATTCGAAAAAGAACAGACCTGTTGCAAAAGCTCTCTCTGGAGATTTCCCACTTCAACAACCCGAAGGCTTAGATCTTTGGGGGAATTGAAGGAGGAGACATCATTTGTCGTCATCACAAATCAAGCGCTTTAACTCCTCTCCATTTCACTTGGAGAATCCCTGATCTAGTATTCTCGTTGATATCTAGATCTTGTGTTTCGTTATTGATAACTATTGTTCTTGTAGCAGCTTGTTGTCAATACGGGAGCCTCCAATTCGGTTGTGGAGTTGTGCCCCGCTAGTTGTGTAAGGGCGCTGGTTCCCGCCTCGAAAAGTTCCTATAGTGGAAAGGTGGATCGGGCCTTTGGTGACGAGATCCATCGAAGAACACGGCGAGGCCTATTGTGGCGTGGTGGTCTTAGTACCGCCCACCCCTCCAATGCAGATGTACTTCCCTTAACAAGGAAGGAACTGCGGCAAAACAAATCTTGTGTCTCCACGTGCTCCACTATGGTTTCCTCGTTCCTCTATCTTAATCGCCTTTACTCGCTAATAGTTAGGTTTGCATATAGGTAAATTCTACATAGTAGTATATCTAGAGAATTTACCTTTTGTGTCAAGCCTGAAATTGAAAAAGCATTAAAATTTGAAGTAGCACCTATTCACCCCCCTCTAGGTGCCCATACGATCCATTTTAATTGGTATCAGAGCCCTGGCTCTTTATTCGGGCTTAACCGCCTAAGAGAAGTATGGGTACTAAGGAGAATGAGAGTGAGGCTGTGGATAAGGTCACAATGGATGACCTCAAGACGTTGGAAACAACCTTGTTGAAATCTTTTGAGACCAAGATGGAAGAGATGCAGCAAATGATTGCTCGTCTCACTGCATCTACAACCACACCTCCATCCTCCTCTGAGGCCACCACTCCTCTTTCTAAGGATAAGGCTCATGCCAAATCTAAGGAAGATGAGACGGTTCCAAGAAGGGAAGTGGTAAGGAGGATTATAGTGAGGTCTCTCACTTATATTCTCCCGACCCACCTATCCCTCATCCTCATATAAACAATAGGGGTGATCCACCCAAGCTTACTACATCCTCATTTAATCAATAGCAATTCTTAATGAAATCTCATGTTTGCAGTTCATCAATTGAGCTTTGGAGGATCATTGAAGAAGGACTTCATGTTGAAGACCACACTAACTTGACTAGAAGAGAAGTTATGGATAATCAGCTAAATGCAATGGCTCTTCACATGATTCAGCTCGGAGTGGGTCCCAAAAACATGCCACACATTGAGCACTTCAATACCGCCAAAGAAGCTTGGGATGCTCTCACCGATCTATTCATTGGAAATGAAAGCATGAGAAGAAATAGGTATGATGCTCTTAGCAATGAAGATGAAGGTTTTTACATGTTGGATGGTGAAGATCATGAAGACATGTATAGAAGACTCAAGGGCATTGCAACAACATTTAGAAAGCATGGAGCCACTCACATTGATGATGCTTGGATAAAAAGGAAATATGTGAGTGCTCTAATGCCATTTGAGCCAATGTACTTGAAGAGTTTGCAAGGTAGACACAACTACCATCAAATGACTTCCAATGAAGTCATGCAAGAAATGGCGACATTCAAGGTTGCAGCTAAGAACGCCGAAGATGCCCGGGCCCGGGCTATTGGAATGCAAAAAGGAGTCAATGTTGCTCTAAAGGCAAATGTTGTTGAGCAAGATGAGGATGAAAGAGGATACGATGTTGTCTCCATGGGCTGTCCCAAGGAAGTCAAGCATGATCATGGTGAGTACATGGCTTTCTATGCAAGGAATTTTTGGAAGGATCCAGCCAAGGCCAAGTCTGAACTCAAGCGCAAGAATGGGTCACTTGGAAGAAGAGAGAATGGCCCAAAACTGAGAACATGCTATAATTGTGGAGATAGGTTGCACTTTGTGGCTGAATGTCCATATCAAAGTAGAGAAGAGAATGGTGACAAACTCATCCTTAAAGAAAAGTCCAAAGCACCTCGAAAGAAGCCATTCATCAAAAAGAATGGTCCTTACAAGAAGCAACCCAAGATTGTCTTGGTGGCACAAGAAGAATAGTTCTCTACAAGTGAAGATGAAGAGGATGAAGATAGTTCTCGTGAGGTGGCTGCTATAGACACCACATCTACCCCGTCATCACTCTTCGACTCTCCAAACGAAAACATCACCAACAACAACGTCACTTGCCTTATGGCATGAGGTTCCGAGGTATCATCTTCTATTTCTTCATTTCCTAAGACTAACATAAATATGGATATGGATGGTCATACTAGTCTTATGGATGGTCATACTAGTCTTAGGGTAAAAGAAGAGGTTATTGCTTTGGACCATTTCTTTACTAACTTGCAATGTGAGCATAAACATCATTTTGAGTCTCTTATGAGTCAACTCGCTCATTCCGAAGAACTCCTTGAAGAGAAGGGGAGAATTGAAAGAGAAGATGCTTTGGAGATAGCCTCTTTGAAAAATGCTCTAGAGGAAGAAGAGGAAACTCAAGTCTCTTTGGAAGAGAAACTTGAGTCAATTGAGGAGTCCCATGAAGACATGGTTGCCCAGCTCATAAAAGAACGTGATAATGCTCTTGCTAAGGTAAAGAAACTAAAGAAGGAGAAGGTTGATTTTGGCACTACTCATGCTAGACTCTCAGAGAAGTTTGAGACACTTGACACTGCCTACAAGGCATTGGAGAGTGAACATTCTACTCTAAATGAGTCTCATGATCAGCTCCAAACTCAACTGGACAAGTATAATATGCCTAGCACTTCCACACCAACATGTGGACATGAAGGTATTATTGAAGAAAATGCAAGATTAAAGGAAGAACCTGTAAAGGGATCTCAACCTAAAGGTAAAGATGTCCTAGATGAGATCCTTAGCAAGCAAAGGATGAACAATGGAAATGAAGGTCTTGGTTATGTTCCCAAGACAAATAAAAAGAAGAAGAACAAGAAGAAGAAGAAGAACAACAACAACAAAACTGCTCAACCTAAGACAAGCACCACAACCAATGATAAGACTAAATATGTTGGTTTTTGCAGGGGTTAATAATCCTAATTATGAATTATTTTGTGACTATTATGGTGATGTATATGGTAGCTATGTAGGTCCTTTTGATAATAACATATCTTGGTCTATTTGGGTTCCCAAAACCCTTGACACTAACATGAGAGGACCCATTGAAAAATGGGTACCTAAAATCAAGAAGTAACTTTCTTGTAGGGATACGCTTTCGGTGGGTCCAAATGGGTGCTCGATAGCGGGTTCACTAGTCATATGACCGGAAGCAAGGAGATCATCTCGGAGACGCAGCCAAATCATGATCACATAACCATCTACTATGGTGACAAGTTAAAATCTGAGGTATTGGGTCTTGGCAAAGTTGTGGTTGCTCACGATATCTCTCTCGTGGACGTCATGCTTGTTGAGACCCTCGATTATGATTTACTTTCAGTTCGTGCCCTTGGTAAGATGGGATTTGCAGTTTTCATTGATGCTGATTTGGTGGTACTCTTGTGGAGCAAGTCTCTAAAGCTCGCTTTCGTGGGATATGTCGAAAATGACCTGTATGTGGTGGACTTTTCGGGGAAAACCACTACAGGCCTGATGTGTCTTTTTGGAAAGGCCGACGCGGGCTGGCTATGGCATCACCGACTAGCCCACGTCAATATGAGAACTTTGCAAAGTCTCCACAAGGGTTTCCACATCCTTGGACTAAAACAAAATGTTTCCTTTGCCAAAGATCGTGTTTGCAGGGCTTGTGTTGAAGGAAAAATGCATGACTCTCCCCATCAATGGAAGACTATAATTTCATCAATAAGGATTTTGGAGCTCCTTCATGTGGACCTCTTTGGTCCTCCATCTCATGCAAGTCTTGGTGGGAAGAAATATTGCCTCGTAATTGTTGATGATTATTCATGATATACATGGGTCTATTTCTTCAAGTTTAAGAGTGAGATACAACAAACGGTCATTGATTTCACCAACGAGGCTCAACGTCAACACAATCTCCCAATTTTGGCAATTATAAGCGATAACGGCTCCGAGTTCAAGAACTACACTTTGAATGAATTTCTAAGTGAAGAGGGGATAAGACATCAATATTCTGCTACGTACACCCCTCAACAAAATGGTGTTGCCGAGAGGAAGAACTGGACCTTAATGGATATGGCCAGATCTATGCTAGCTGAATTTAAGTCTCCTTATAACTTCTGGGCTGAAGCAATTTCTACTCCATGCCATTCATCCAACCTACTCTATCTCCGCAAAATCTTGGACAAGACTCCGTGTGAAATACTTACTGGTAACAAGCCAAACATCTCCTACTTCCGGGTATTCGGTTGTAAGTGTTTCTTTCTCATTAAAGGAGTTCGTATATCTAAATTTAAGTCTAAGGCTTTAGAAGGCATTTTTGTTGGTTATGGTGGCGAATCCCACACTTATAGAGTCTACAATAAGCTCTCTGGAACTGTTGTAGAATCTTGTAGTGTGGTGTTCGAGGAAAATGATGGCTCCCGTGCGGGGCAAGTTGATGTTTGTGATGCAGATGTTGAAATACCCCAAGATGCCATAAGAAGAATGGGCGTGGGATTTTTCCGCTCCATTGAGGAACCCCTTGTGGCAGATCGGAAAGGACAATGCTCTACCCAAGTAGAGCCCTCATCGACACAAGCTCAACATTCTCCAACCAATGGAGAAACTTCTACACCAACCCCACAAATTTCTGAAGATCAAAATGCTCCTGAAAGCTCCAGGCTGGATTATCCAATGGACACCGGATTATCTAGGGAACCCTCCTCAACCGGCAGAAGTGATCAAAATGGTGAAAATTCTGTTGCAAGCCCTAGGCCGGATTTTTCGGCTAATCCCGGATTTTCCGGCTACACTCCTGTTTGTGCTAGGACCACTCAAGACTGTGAAGGTGCATCAAGTGCTCCTAGGCCGGATTATCCGGCCCTACGCTCGGCCAGATTATCCGACCCTGAAAATCCTGAAGAACAACAACCTCCTGTTACGGCTGCTGATCAACATCAAGGGAAAGATTCATCATCTCCTATTCCTGCTAATCAAGCTGAAGATCAAGGCTAAGCCAATGATTCCAACAAAGACTCAAATTATGAAGTTATTCCCCCAAGAGACAACAAGCTGATTGAACTTTGTCGCAAAGCTCGTGCAGATAGGGACCTTGAATTAAGGGGTCACACTCTTGATAAAGTTGTAGGTGATCTCCGACGAAGGGTGTCCACAAGAAGGGAGCTAGAAAGTTTTAGTGAGCACCAAGCTCACATATCCATGGTGGAACCCAAGAAAGTGTTTGAAGCTCTTGAAGATCCAGACTGGGTTGTTGCTATGCATGAAGAGTTGAATAACTTTGAGCGCAACAAGGTCTGGAAATTAGTAGAGAAGCCCAAGGATTGCCGCAATGTTATCGGCACAAAGTGGATCTTTAAGAATGAGCAATATGGAAATGGCATTGTTTCAAGGAACAAGACAAGACTCGTGGCACAAGGCTATTCCTAAGTGGAGGGCATCGACTTCGGCGAGACTTATGCTCAAGTGGCTCGCCTTGAGTCCATCCGTATCCTTCTTGCTTATGCTGCTCATAACAATTTTAAATTACAACAAATGGACGTTAATAGTGCTTTTCTTAATGGTCCTCTACATGAGTTAGTATATGTAAAGCAACCCCTAGGATTTGAGGATCCTAACTTTCCGAACCATGTCTACAAACTCGATAAGGCACTCTATGGCCTTAAACAAGCCCCACGTGCGTGGTATGAGCACCTTAAAGAGATTTTGCTAGACCGTGGCTTCGAAGTTGGGCAAATCGATCCCACACTTTTTACTAAGAAGGTTGAGGGGGAGCTCTTCGTATGCCAACTATATGTAGACGACATTATCTTTGGCTCTACTAATAAAGCTTTTAATGATGAATTTTCAAAGCTTATGACTAACAGGTTTGAGATGTCTATGATGGGGGAGTTACGGTTCTTTCTTGGATTTGAGATCAAACAACTTAGAGAAGGAACCTTCATAAATCAAACAAAATACATCCAAGACATGCTCAAGAGATTCAAGATGACGGATCTTAATGGCGTCGCCATTCCGATGCAAACAAAATGTCACCTTGAACTTAATCCCCATTGTAAAGATGTGGACCAAAAGGTATACCGGTCCCTGATCAGCTCTCTTCTTTACCTTTGTGCATCTAGACCCGATATTGTGTTGAGTGTAGGGGTGTCTGCAAGGTATCAAGAAGCTCCTAAAGAAAGCCACTTAGTGGCGGTCAAGATAATCTTCCGATATTTGGTTCATTCCCCTAATTTCGGTCATGGTATCCCAAGGGATCCAATTTCTCTCTATATGCCTATACTGATTCAGATTGGGCTGGTGATAAGGATGATCGGAAATCAACTTCTAGAGCTTGTCAATTCTTGGGAAGGTCTCTAGTATGTTGGTCTTCTAAAGAGCAGAATTGTATATCTCTCTTCACCGCCAAAGCTAAATATGTGGCTGCTGCTAGTACATGTACTCAATTATTATGGATGAGGCAAACTTTAAAGGAACATGGTGTCAATTGTGACAAAGTGCCTCTTTTATGAGATAATGAAAGTGCAATCAAAATTGCGTACAATCCTGTACATGACACAAGGACGAAGCATATTGAGATTCGGAATCATTTTATTCGAGACCATGTAGCTCGAGGCGATATTGATCTATCTTTTGTGAGCACGAAGAACCAACTTGCTGATATTTTCACGAAGCCACTTGATGAAGCAAGGTTTTGTTACTTGAGGAATGAGATAAATATCGTTGATTCAAGGAGTTTCTCTTGATTACCCATGCACTCATCCTTACATCTCATTCTTATTTGGTCTAGGTGTGGGCATGGATATAGGGGGAGTGTGGTCCTAATTGATTGGGCTAACCTTCCCCCATAATGCCAAAAGAAAGTCAAATCATTTCTCTTAATATCATTTTGTGATATGTGAGCTTATTGATGAGTATTGGTCATGAACCCAAAATATATCTTCGTGGTGTCATACCATGCACTCCAACAAGGTGGCCTCGGCCACCGCCCTCTTCCATGAGAAGAGTTTGATTTATGTGGATCTTTTTGGTTGTTTTTTCTCATCTCATGTTCTTATGGAAATCACACTCAATTTTTCTCATCTCATCTCATGTTCGAGGATGAGGACTTGATGGCTCAAAATATATTCGAGCTCATTGGGGAACCCCAAGAGGAAGGTATGATGATCACAACAGCAAGTTTTCCCTCAATTATGAACCAAGATTATCGAACCAGTAGGAGCAAGGAAGCACCTCCAAGGTGTTGTTTCCAACTTGGAATCCTGCACAATACAACCACAGGACTTTGCCCCCAACTTACAGTGAGGTTGTCAATCTCACCGGTTTTGCTGAAAACAAAGGATTAAACGTATTGTGTGGAAGATAATAATAGCTTGCAGAAAGTAAACAGAAAACAGTAAATAGCTTTGTAGATTGATGGTAAAAGAATGGTCCGGGGTCCATAGTTCACTAGGGGTGATTCTCCTTAAGATAGATGACATGTTGAGTGAACAAATTACACCGGGGCAATTGACAAACATCGAGAAAGCATACATGCATATACTAATCATCTTGAATCCTATGAGATTTGATTGGGCATTACAACATTATACATAGACCTTAATCCAACTGCATCTATGACTAGTAATCCACCTTCAGGGTATCATCCGAACCCCCTCCAGTATTAAGTTGCAAGCAACAGATAATTGCATTAAGCAAAGTGTGTAAAGTAAACAATACGATTGTTCTATGAACAAAGGATTGTTGTTTACTCCCTAGTAGCAACAACACACCTAGTACCTTAGAGATTTTTGTCACTTCCCAAGATTACTAGAGGCATGAATCCACTATCAAGCATAAAGACTCCCTCTTGGAGTTGCTAGCATCTACTTGGCCAAGATAGCTACTAACAATGGAAAGCATGCAAGATACAAATAACAAAGACATGATAGAATCAATAATCAATCTAAAATAGCATCTCAATATCCATCGGATCCCCGCAAACACAGCATGTAGGATTACAAATAGATGATCTTGATCATGAACGGACCTCACAAGATCTAAACATGGTAGCACAAAGGAGAAGAACCAACCATCTCGCTAATACATGGACCCGTAGTCCAGGGATGAACTACTCACGCATCACACCAGAGGAAGACATGGTGATGAAGAAGGCCTCCAGGGTGAATTCTCCCCTCTGGCAGAGTGTCGGGAAGAGCTTCAGATCCCTCCTGATCTAGGGATGGAGATGTAGGCGGCTACAGACTCTTTCGTGGAATTTTTATCCGGTACTTAGGGTTTCTGTATGGGAGACTTCTTATAGGCGAAAGGGGAGGCCGAGGGGGTGCCCAAGGCGGCTGCACCCCCCAGGCGCGGGCCAGGCCTAGTCGCGCGGCCAGGCAGTGTGGCCCCATCGAGGCCCTTCTTTGTCTCATCTTTTGGCTCCGTGTTCCCCTCGGTAAAATATTGACTTTGGCTTTTGTCCCGTCCAATTCCGAGTATATTCATTTTCTGGCTTTTCTGGAACCAAAAACAATAGAAAACAGGCACATCTTGTTAATTGGTTAGTTCCAGAAAATGTGTAAAAATAGTCCAAAGTGTGGAGAAAACATAAGAAAGTAGATATAAAACAAGCATGGAACATCAAAAATTATAGATACGTTTGCAACGTATCAACATCCCCAAGCTTAACTCATGCTCGTCCTCGAGTAGGTAAGTGATAAAAAGAAAAGAATAATTTTTGAGGTGACATGCACCATCACAATCTTGATCAAGATATTTATAAAACATTGATAGCTGGGATCATAGTACTCTAACATAGCATGAAACATATAGTTCTAACAATAAGACATAACAACTATGTTGTAACATGAAAAGGTACAAACAAAAGATTCATGAATAACAATGCTTTGAAAGACGTTTATTTGTTTCACATAAACAAGATATAATGAGAATGGTATTCATCTTGTCCCTCATAGTGTAGCAAAACATAAATGCATAGGACACCTTCAAAGTTCATAAGGGTTACTATATACAAATAGTCTAAGAACAAGCAATATCAAAGTTATGAACCAATCAACAAGTTTTGGGACAATGCACATTAAACTAAGAATGGCCACTATGCTGTCTCAATAGGTGCATAAAGATAGAAGATGGAGACTCAACATAAAAGTAAAAGAAAGGCCTTCATAGAAGGAAGCAGGGATTCAAGTCTCATAAAGAGCTTCCAAAAATTATGGTACTTATTAGCTTTCAGCTCTCATTGCCCCTATCATAAGCATCTTCAAGTGATTAAGGTTAAAGTGACACAACTAAGAGGATATGATTGACAAGTTATAAGTTGAAATATCATGCCCCTTTCTTACGAGTACCGAACCTCATGCTAATCAACTTCAGTCACAAGTAAGCTCTTGTCATTGTAAGTACATATGTATCATGGAGAACCGCCAACAGGGTACCCCTTGCCCCATGACACACGAGCTATCCCATATCAAAATGACAAGGCAATAGACAATGAGCATCTCATCGATATTTCTATTTGCTATGTGCATAGGTTTTTATTGAGGATGCTTCATAGAATGCTCATTATGGTTATGCATGGCTTAGGCTAGCAGCCCAGGCGTTTGTCTAACACACATACAAGCTCCATGATCTTACAAGTTCCCCTTTTATTTCACACCGCCGGGATCCATAAGCAAAAGAATCATGATATCAACAGAATCACAAGTGCAATGTTGAAAGCGTTCCCCATGATACATGGTTCTGCCAACTTCAACTTATAAAGCGCAAGCATATACACAACAAAGATGGACACAATGGTTTAAGATTATTAAGTGCAAGAAAGTAAAGTGTGCCATCAAGTTCGTGAGAGCTTTAATCACTAGTTTTCTCATAACAAGTTTAATTCATAAGGTAGATAAAAACATGAATATACTTGGAATAGAAAATGCTAATAGGTAGGTATGGTGGACTCTTTGGAATAACTTGGTTTTATTTGGAGTTGGATGCATGAGTGGAACTCATACTTGGTATGGAGGCTAGCAAAAGACTGGGAGCGACCAACTAAGAGAGCAATAATGGCCATAATCATGCAAAGCGACAAAAGATCATTAATTAAAGCATAAAGTGATATTACAAGTCGAAAACTAAATGATCATAGAGGCTATGGTGACTTGGGATAGTATTAACATGGCGTGAGAATGCGCCAAGTCAACCCAAATAAAGCATCAACGGAGAATACCACAATACTATGCTTTAATATGCCAAAACAACGCATGATTCTTTCAAGGCACATTAAGAAATCTCAATTGTTTATAACATGTCATGATACAACAAAAATCACTAAGCATAAAGCCAAAACAATATCAAGCATGGCATGACAAAGCATAGGCCACAATCAAAAACAAGCTCATTTTTACCATTTAAGCATGAACTTTTCCTACTCTTTTCCAATCCAAACCAACTTATTTGAAAACTAATGTATGCATGAGGGGGTCCAACCAATTTATTCAAGCAAACTAAGCAAATGAAAACTAAGAACGAAACGGTGATGCTCCAAGAACAACACAGCTGTGCATGAAACAATAAAAAATGAAGTGTTTGGAAGAAACCTGGGATTTTTATTGATGAAGAAGGGGATGCCCAAGGCATCCCCAAGCTTTGACGCTTGTACTTCTTGGATATTTCTTGGGGCGAAACGGGTGAAATCCCCAAGCTTGAGCTTGTGTCCATACTTCATCTTATCACATTACTCTTCCCTACACTCAAAAATTTCCTTCATACAAAACTTCACACAATCTTCATTAGCAACATTAGTGTACTCAAGATAATAAGTCTTTTGGTTCAGTTTCAACACAAGTAAAACTTACATTAAAACAAAATCTACTGTAACACTTCCTTTAAAAAAGTTCAAATGATCAAAGAGAACTCAAAGAGAAAGAGATTAAGAGGCAAATGCAAATAATGGCAGAAATCTGTCAAAACAGACCAGCAGGTTTTTTTTCGAAGACCTTCTGTTGCTTAAATCAAAAAGTGTTGAACTAACGAAAGTTAGATAACAACCTGTGGCAGAAGCAAACAAAATTACAGCTCAAACCGACGTATAGAATTTTTTCACAAATTTTTAAAGCGAAGCACAAAAATCTGTTCCGAGACAACAACTTTTCCAAGCATTACTTGTATCTCGTTAGAGGTTACTCTTGGCTTAAAAACCACACAAAAATGATAAGGAGCGGTTATTACAGAGGTAATAACTTCCAAGACTCAACAAAAGATTCCTAACAAAATTTTGGTTATCTCCCAATAAGTGATTTTCTTTAACGCCTTTGAGCTAGGCATGATAATTTCGATGATGCTCACATAAGAAATATGAATTGAAGGAAGAGAGCGTCAAGAAGAAAATTCAAAACATATTTAAGTCTAACCCACTTCCTATGCAAAGGAATCTTATACGCAAATAAATTCACAAAGAACAAAGTGACAGGCATAGGAAGATAAAACGACAGTAACTTCAAAACTTTCAGCACACAGAGAGGTGTTTCAGTACCATGAAAACTTTTACAACCATATTTTCCTCTCTCATAATAATTTTCAGTAGCCTCATGAATAAACTCAACAATATAACTATCATATAAAGAATGCTTTTCATTACCTACAAACACATAATTTTTATCAAGCTCAAAAATAATGGGATTAAAACCTTCATACCCACTTTTAACAATTTTATAACAAGATGACTGATCAATCTCATTTTCAATAGTAGTACAATTAATATTATCAACCAATATAGGACCATCATCTAGAGCTTTATTATAAACATTTTCAAAAGAATCCACGGGAACATAACATTCATCCTCCTTTGGTAAGCATGGATGACAATCAAATAATGTAAGGGGTAAAGAGTTACTCTCATTAGAAGGTAGGCATGGGTAGATCCATTCTTCCTCTTCTAGATCATCACTCTCCTCCTCTTTTTCATCCAATAAGCTTCTAGATTCAGCAATTTCTTCTTCCATAGGCTCCTGCAAGACATTAGTCTCTTCCGTTAGTGGAGAGCATATATTAAGATATTCAAGAATATATCCATTCTCTACCTTGTAATTATCAAAGCAAAATTTAAGTATATCATAAACCTCATATTTATATGGTGCATCATCAGTATTTTCAAGCAAATAAGCAAGTTCGAATGCACCCTTCCAAGCAATAAATTCTTCAATTTGTTCCTCATCATAAAAATCATAATTTCCCTTAACATAAGAAGATATGCTAACATCATCATTATACTCACATTGAAAAGGGAGGTGTTTATACCTCCTACAGCAACAAGATTTATCAAAGCAATAAGTAACATTATAAGTAGAGCACACGTTTCTAGCAATGGGATACAATTTATTAATTTGTTCCCATAAGTGTTTCCCTTTTTGTGATAGGCGGTGTTCCTTATAATAATATTTTTGTTCTTCCGTGAACCCACCTTGCCAATAAGATTCAGTTTCAAAGAAACCAATCATTGATAGAAAGCATGATAAAGCAAGACAATAACAGACCAACGAAAATAACCACTATAGTAGGAACTATTTTTTTTTGTATTTTTGCTAAAAGAAACAAGCAAGCAAAGCAGAAATAAACTAAGCAAAACAAATAAAACAAAGTAAAGAGATTGGTTATGAGAAACTCCCCTTATGAAGATGTCCTTGACTCCCCTGTAACGGCGCTAGAAAAAGAGCTTGATGGCTCAAAATATATTCGAGCTCATTGGGGAACCCCAAGAGGAAGGTATGATGAGCACAACAACACGTTTTACCTTAGTTATGAAACCAAGGTTATCGAACCAGTAGGAGCAAGCAAACACCTCCAAGGTGTTGTTTCCAACTTGGGATCCTGCACAACACAACCACAAAACTTTGCCCCCAACTTATAGTGAGGTTGTCAATCTCACCGGTTTTGCTGAAAACAAACGATTAAATGTATTGTGCGGAAGATAGTAATGGCTTGCAGAAAGTAAACAGAAAACAGTAAATAGCTTTGTAGATTGATGGTAAAAGAATGGACCAGGGTCCATAGTTCACTAGGGGTGATTCTCCTTAAGATAGATGACATGTTGGGTGAACAAATTATAGCTGGGCAATTGACAAATATCGAGAAAGCATACATGCATATACTAATCATCTTGACTCCTATGAGATTTGGTTGGGCATTACAACATTATAGATAGACTATAATCCAACTGCATCTATGACTAATAATCCACCTTCAGGTTATCATCCGAACCCCCTCCAGTATTAAGTTGCAAGCTATAGATAATTTCATTAAGCAAAGTGTGTAAAGTAAACAATACGATTGTTCTATGAACAAAGGATTGTTGTTTTCTCCCTAGTAGCAACAGCATATCTAGTACCTTAGAGATTTCTGTCACTTCCCCAGATTCCTAGAGGTATGCACCCACTGTCGAGCATAAATACTCCCTCTTGGAGTTGCTAGCATCTACTTGGCCAAGATAGCTACTAACAACGGAAAGCATGCAAGATCACAAATAACAAAGAAATGATAGAATCAACAATCAATCTAAAATAGCATCTCAATATCCATCGGATACCCGCAAACACAACATGTAGGATTACAAATAGATGATCTTGATCATGAACGGAGCTCACAAGATCTAAACATGGTAGAACAAAGGAGAAGAATCAACCATCTAGCTACTACATGGACCCGTAGTCCAAGGATGAACTACTCACGCATCACACCGGAGGAAGACATGGTGATATAGAAGGCCTCTAGGGTGAATTCTCCCCTCCGGCAGGGTGCCGAGAAGAGCTTCAGATCCCTCCTGATCTAGGGATGGAGATGATGGCGGCTACAGACTCTTTCGTGGAATTTTTATCGGGTACTTAAGGTTTATGTATCGGAGACTTCTTATAGGCGAAAGGGGAGGCCGAGGGGGTGCCCAAGGAGGCTGCACCCCCCAGGCGCAGGCCTGGCCTGGCTGCACGGCCAGGGGGTGTGGCCCCCTTGAGGCCCTTCTCCGTCTAGTCTTCTGGATCCATGTTCCCCTCGGTAAAATATTGACTGTGGATTTTGTCCTGTCCAATTCCGAGTATATTCATTTTCTGGATTTTCTAGAACCAATAAACAGTAGAAAATAGGCAACTAGCACTGTGGCATCTTGTTAATAGGTTAGTTCCAGAAAATGTGTAAAAATACTCCAAAGTGTGGACAAAACATAAGAAAGTAGATATAAAAAAAGTATGGAACATCAAAAATTATAGATACGTTTGCCACGTATCAGGACTACGAGTGATCCCTTGGGGCATTAGCATAGCTCTTCTTCCTTTTTGGCATCTCAATGCCAAAGGGGGAGAAGTAGTTCTATTAGGTCTCCATGGATTTGCATGGGTCGGGCGCAAGCATTTGCACTTTATCTTTTCGGTCGTTTTCTCGCTTGTGCCCATTTAGCATTGAACCTTCATTTGTGGTTTGCTTTGTATGAGACTATGTGGTTGTGTGGCTCAGGATGTATCTCATGGATTACTCCTATGGATTCATATATCATATTCTATCATATTGGCGATATTGGATATCTATCTCGAGGAAGGCATTTATAATGGTTATCACATTGGGTATTCTTTCTATGTTGAGGACGCCTCTCTCTCTCTCGGTGGTATGATTATGTTGTTCACATTCCAATGAAATAGACTTGTACCTGTTTGTGTGCATTTGTATTCAAATGGAAATATTTAGTTTGCACACATTGAGGGGGGGTCTCTTTCATGTGTTTAACGATGTTGTTTATGTGAGCTATCTTGCAAATTCTATTATTGTCATCTAACACCAAAAAGGGGGAGATTGAAAGAACATTTCATGGTTCCCTGTGTTTTGTGTGTTAGATAACAATACCGTGGAGTTTCGGGTGTTGCAGGAAAGAGTTTTGGGTGTTTGGGGCCCGGATTATCTGCCCCCATCGAGGGCCGGATAATCCGGCCTGACAATCTTGGCCAGGGCTGGCCGTGTGTTAGCTTCTCTCTAGGGGCGGATTTCCCCCTGGATAGTCCGGCGCTGGGGCAGATTTCCCCCGGACCGGATAATCCGGCCGTAGGGAAATTGCCCAAGGGAGCGTTGGCGTGAGCTTCTGTCTAGGGGCGGATTTCCCCCCAAACAATCCGTGGTTGGGGCGGATTTTCCCCCAGCCGGATAATCTGGCCCTCCTCTAGGGCTGGATAATTCAGGCCCTAGGAGAAGATGCCAAGGACCGCCCTGTGTGAGCTTCTGTTTGAGGGCGGATTATTCACCTAATAATCCGAGTCTAGGGCGGAGTATTCCCTAGGCCAGATAATCCGGCCCTCACTTGGGCCGGATAATCTAGCCCCAAATGGCTCCAGGGGCTCCATTTGGACAGGGGTATAAAATCCCCATCAACCACTCCTGTCAGATCTCTTGATTCATTCGAAAAGGAACAGAGCTGTTGCAAAAGCTCTCTCTGGAAATCTCCCACTTCAACCACCCGAAGGCTTAGATCTTTTGGGGGAATTGAAGGAGGATACATCATTCGTCGTCATCACGAATCAAGCGCTTCAACTCCTCTCCATTCACTTGGAGAATCCCCGATCTAGTATTCTCGTTGATATCTAGATCTTGTGTTTTGATATTGATAACTATTGTTCTTGTGGCAGCTTGTTGTCAATACAGGGGCCTCCAATTCGGTTATGGAGTTGTGCCCTGCTAGTTGTGTAAAGGTGCCGGTTCCCGCCTCGAAGGGTTCCTATAGTGGAAAGGTCGATCAGGTCTTTGGTGGCGAGATCCATTGGAGAACAGGGTGAGGCCTATTGTGGCGTGGTGGTCTTAGTACCGCCCACCCCTCCAACGCAGATGTACTTCCCTTAACAAGGAAGGAACTGCGGTAAAACAAATCCTCTGTCTCTACATGCTCCACTATAGTTTCCTCGTTCCTCTATCTTAATCGCCTTTACTCGCTAGTAGTTAGGTTTGCATATAGGGAAATTCTACATAGTAGTATATCTAGAGAATTTACCTTTTGTGTCAAGCCTAAAATTGAAAAAGCATTAAAATTTGAAGTACCACCTACTCACCCCCCTCTAGGTGCCCATACGATCCATTTCACATGCATAGTCACTTCTCCTGGCCACGGCGGAAGCTCTGGCGTGCGAGCTTGCCCGGCGCCACCGCCTGAGGAGGAGGGGCGCGTGCTCCTTCCCGTGCAGGGACACGGCCGCGGTGCCCGTGGCGCACCAGCGTGACCCCACTGCTTCCGCCCGACGATGCCGCGGACGGTGCCACGGACAAAGCAGAGGAGTTGTTGTTGGCTGAAATGTGCGCCCTCCCGCCGGTCATTCGCGAGCTTGCTGTCAATGATGAGTAGGAGGAGGTATTGGGCACCGAGGCTAAAGTGACTCAACATACCACTGCATGATGTAGGACACTATAGTCATGGACATAACACCAATAAAACACCGTTCACTAGTATTACATCCTCGGAGTGGTACAACAGAAACACAGCAGGTCCAAGACATGACTATAGATTACAACTCGACTCTTTACAAAAGATCCAGAGAAACTCTAGGTTAAAGAGGAGGAAAATCACTTCTTACAAAGAAGAACCAAAAAGAATAACTCTGTACTATTTATAGACGAAGACTAGTATCTAAATTATACGTCGTAATCGTATCTATAATTTTTTATGTTCCATGCTTATTTCATATCTACTTTCTTATGTTTTGTCCACACTTTGGGGTATTTTTATACATTTTTTGGAACTAACCTATTAACAAGATGCCATAGTGCCAGTTGCCTATTTTCTGTTGTTTTTGGTTTCAGAAAAGCTAGTAAGGAAATATTCTTGGAATTGGACAGGACAAAAGCCAAAGTCAATATTTTACCAGGAGGAACATGGAGTCCGGAGAGTAGCCGAAGGAGGGCCAGGGCCTGGCCACACCCTGTGGTGGCGCGGGTACCCCTGGCTACGCCACCAGGTGGTGTGGGCCCCTCGGGCCTCCACCAACCTTGCCCTTTTTCCTATAAAAGCCTCCTAGGACGAAAACCCTAGACACGAGATCAGAATTCTACGCAGCGCCGCCGCCACTGAAGAGGAGATTCGGGGGACAGAAGTCTCTGTTCCGGGACCCTGCCGGGACGGGGAAGTGCCCCCGGATCCATCTCCATCAACTCCACCACCATGTCCATCGCCGTTGCTGACTCCCAGGATGAGGAGGGAGTAGTTCTCTCTCGAGGCTAAGGGCTCTACAAGTAGCTATGTGTTCATCTATCTGTATGCATGATCTTATTGAGATCATGAGATTTGTAATCTATAGATCTATTCTGCTACTCAAGTGCTTTAATTAATCTCTGCTTATCCCCACGTGTGTGAAGTTGATAGTGTGCACACCGTGTGGCACTTTGGCTAAGGTTACATAAATACTTATCATGAGTATAGTTTGAGTTGGATGTCTCTACGAGATTTTGGTGTTTGTTGGAACCATCTAGCGCTCAAGGTGATAGTGAGGGGTTATCTAGATGGGGAATGCGAACTTTAAGGTGTGCTGTTATAGCCCTACATCGTCCAACCGGAGAGTAGTTCAGGGTAGCATAATGAAGAGAAGATATTTATATGAGAGTGTCCACTAGTGAAAGTATGATCCCTAGGCCTTGTTTCTAAGCATTGAAATACCATTTACAATCAGTCATGTTACATGTTTGCTTGCTGCCACTCTTATTTTAGATTGCAATTACCAGTTATAATCATCCATATTACTTGTATTACACTATCTCTTCGCCGAACTAGTGCACCTATACATCTGAAAAGTGTATTGGGTGTGTTGGGGACACAAGAGACTTCATGTATCTTGATTGCAGGGTTGCTTTAGAGGGATACCTTTTACCACTTACTCCCTAAGTTCGATAAACCTTGGGTAGTCCACTTAAGGGAAACTTGCTGCTGTTCTACAAACCTCTACACTTGGAGGCCCAACATTGTGTACAAGAATAGAAATGTGCGTAGACATCAAGCTATTTTTTGGCACCATTGCCGAGGATTGAAGAAGAAGCTCCCACGTCAACCACGCGCCATCAAAGCTATTTTCTCGCGCCGTTGCCGGGGAGGTAAGGTAAAAGATACTCACATCCTCTGGCTACTAAGCTATCTTCTAGTACTTTTGCTAGTGTGTGAGTGCTCGAAGTTATTTCCTTTAGATTATGCAATTATATCTTTTTGTTTCTTGTTTTTATTTTCACTAGTTAGGCTTAATGGAAAACAACAACAAAATTAGAGAGCTTTATAGTATTTATCTCGAGTTAGGATATGAAGTGTTTGAAGAGAAAATTAAAAAACCTATGGAACTTTATTTGCGTGCTAATAACAGTGTTATTAGTATGAATTATTTGAACACCATTATTTCCAATGCTATGGAAAAGTCTAAGCTTGGGGAAGCTGGTTTTGATGAGCATGATATTTTTAGTCCCCTAAGCACGCAGGAGAAAATTTACTTTGATGATACTATACCTCCAATATATGATGATTACAATGATGAATATGATATTTTCAGTCCACCTACTATTGAGGAGAAAATTAATTATGATTACAATATGCCTCCTATATTTGATGATTATGGTGATGAGAATAATAATGATTGCTATTTTGTTGAATTTGCTCCCACTACGATTAATAAGAATGACTATGCTTATATGGAGAGTAATAATTATTTTATGCATGTGGCTCATGATAAGAATGTTTTATGTGATAGTTATATTGTTAATTTTATTCATGATGCTACTGAAAGTTATTATGAGAGAGGGAAACATGGTTTTATGCAACTCAATAATATTAAGTTTCCCCTCTTTATGTTGAAAATTTTGAAGTTGCACTTGTGTTGCTTTCCTATGCTTGTTGCTTTGTGCTTTCATGACTTGTTTCTTTACAAGATTATTTTTCATAGGAAGTGGGCTAGACTTAAATTTGTTCCATATTTGCTTCTTGATGCTCTCTTTTACTTCAATTCATATTTCTTATGTGAGCATGATCGAAATTATCATGCCTATCTTAATGGCGATAAAGAAAGAGCTTTTGGGAGACAACCCATTATTTTTTTACTTTTAGCTTTTTTTTGTTGAGTCTTGCAAGTTATTGCATCTATAATAACCTCTCCTTATCCTTTTTGTTGGTTTTTGTGCCAAGAATAACCTCTAATGAGAGGGATGTAAGATATGGGGAAGTTGTTGTGCCGAAATAGATTTTTGTGCTTCACTATAAAACAAATCGTGAAAAATCTATGTATGTCGGATTGAGCTGTAATGTTTTGTGCTTCTGCCCCAGGTTGTTATCTAACTTTCTTTAGTTTAACACTTTTCGATTTGAGCAACACAAGGTCTTTGGAAAAATCGGTTTTTACCTGCTGGTCTGTTTTGACAGATTTCTGCCATTACTTGCATTTTCCTCTTAATCTCTTTCTCTTTGAGTTCTCTTTGATCACTTGAACTTTTAAAAGGAATTTCTAGAGTAGCTTGTGTTTTCATGGAAGTTTTACTTATGTAGAAACTGAACCTAAAGACTTATTATCTTAAGTACACTAATGTTGCTAATGAAGATTGTGTGAAGTTTTGTATGAAGGAAATTCTAAAGTGTAGGAAGGAATAATGTGATGAGATGAAGAATGGAAAAAAGCTCAAGCTTGGGGATGCCACCCGTGTCACCCCAAGAAATATTCAAGAAGTACAAGTGTCAAAGCTTGGGGATTCCCAAGGCATCCCCTTCTTCATCAATAAAAATCTCAGTTTTCTTCCTAACACTTCATTTTTATTGTTTCATGCACAATTGTGTTGTTCTTGGAGTGTCTTCGTTTTTTTAGTTTTCTTTTTTTTTGGTCTGCTTAAATAAGTTGGTTTTATCCCAACACACTTCTTTTGGAGAGAGACACACACCATTATTCATTGCCTAGAACACTCTAGTTTTCACGCTTATTGTTCTGTGAGTGTTCTCCTTTGCTAGCGCTGTGTTTAGCTTTAGTTTTCGTTTGGATTGGAAAAGAGTAGGAAAGTTCATGCTTATAAGTGGTACAAAAGTATTTGTGTGTTGACTATGGCCTAGACTTTATCATGTCATGTTTGATATTGCTTTGACTTTATGCTTAGTAACTATTACTATAGCATGACTTGTTCCAAACAATTGAGATTGCTTAATGTGCCTTGAAAGAATCATGCGTTGTTTTAGCATATAAAAGCATAATATTGTGGTATTGTCCTTTGATGCTTTATCTGGGTTGACTTGGCGCATGCTACACCATGTTAATATTATACCAAGTCACCATGCCTCTATGATCATTTAGTTTTTGACTTGTAATATCACTTTATGCATTAATTAATAATGTTTTGTCGCTTTGCATGATTATGGCGATTATTGCTCTCTTAGTTGGTCACTCCCAGTCTTTTACTAGCCTCCACATGTACCAAGTATGAGTTCCACTCATGCATCTAGCTCCAAATAAAACCAAGTTATTCCAAATAGTCCACCATACCTACCTATTAGCAGTATTGCTATTCCAAGTATATTAATGTTTTTATCTACCTTCCAAATTAAACTAGTTATGTGATTAAAGCTCTCACGAACTTGATGGCACACTTTACTTTCTTGCACTTAATAAACTTGAACCATTGTGCCCATCTATGTTGCGTATAGGCTTGCATTTTGTAAGTTGTGAATTACCAGAACCATGTTACCATGGGGAATGCTTTCAACATTGCACTTTATTTAGTTGATATCGTGTTCTTTTGCTTATGGATCCCGACAGTGTGAAATGAAAGGGGAGCTTGTAAGGCTCATGGAGTTCGTATATGTGTTAGAGAAACGTCTGGGCGGCTAGTTTAAGCCATGCCTAATCATGGTGGAAACTTGCAGCATAACCATAGTGAGAAATCTGTGAAGCATCCTGATGAGGGTTTAACTCATTAATTCCCATAGTTATGGACTTGGGTTTTGGAGAAGGAGGGAGCTCTGGAGGCATCAGTTGGCTAGCAAATAAGCACACAGGGACGCAAGGTTTACCCAGGTTCAGGCCTCGTAGAGGTCCCTACTCCTACTTGTCTGCTCTTGGAATTAATGGAGGAATCGAGGATTACAGGGGTGCGCAGATGCAATCTGGCGAGAGTTGTGGAAACTAGGGTTGCGTGTGGTCCTCCTCGCCGCCCCTCCTAGCCTTTATATAGATAGGCTAGGTATTGGGTAGCAGGTCGAGTCGGTTACAGATTAGGGTTTTCCCTTTAAACTTTATATCTTTAAGCTTCTTCTTGCCTCGCAAGTAATCGAGAGTCCGTGGGCCACTCGAAGTCTTTATCGGGTCATGGCAACGCCGTGGGCTTCCACCGTATCTGGACCGTATATACCAAGCTCGAGTACCTGCAGGGTGTACCCATGTCAGTAGCCCCCGAGTATCCAGTGGAATCGCAGATTCGACTGGGGACTTTATGAAGCGTTTCAAGTGCATGACTGAGTATTTTTTCGAGTGTTCTATTTAGGTCATAGGGATTGTTGATATGCGTTCCTGATTTAACTGATGTATTGGTATCAGTTAACTGCCTTAGGGCAAAACAACTCAATCTACTCAAACTCGAGTCCCCGGACCCGAATTCGGAAAAGTGATGGTGTAATTTGACTCAAGCCGCGGAGGTCTTACAAGAGTCGAATTCCAGTATATGGGTGTGAGCACTTGACGCGTCTGTCAAGGCATGTTCATCGTGCCTGTAGGCACGGATATATTTCTGGTAGTGCGCAGCAAATGCGTTGCTAGGCCTTATTCAGGTCTTATCTTCACGCTGCAAGCGCGACATTCGATTTTTTTGTCATCGCAGAGATGATTCGGGTGGCCCAGGAGACACAGTCTCTTTGTAGAAAAAATATGAGGCGGTGTCGCCATAGACTTCGAGTGTCGATCTTATCAACACACAATACGACGTGCAAATAATCATATGGTGCGCGACCAGTGCTCCCTATAGGAGTAGTCCCCGCGTGCCCAGTTGAGTCGAAGACTCAGGCAGGGACTAAAAACTTTTCGTGACAGTTGTCGTCTTTTGTTTGCTTGTTTCAGTCGAATTTGCTTCCGGCGCTCTATGGGAGTAACCCATGATCCATAGTCAAATCGTGGATTTGAGTGGTTGGGTATGATTTGAATGTCCATATTCCTGCATAAAAAGAAAATCGTAGGGTGCGCGACCAGCGCTCCCTATGGGAGTAGCCCTCGAGTGCTTGGTGGAGTCGAAGACTCGAGCAAGGACTAAAGTAGTCAAAGTCTTGTAGTGCTCATCTTGATGACATCAGTGCTGGCGATGTGATGACCTCAGTTGCCCGCGTGAGCGGCTTTGACGGGACATGACGAGCGGTGGGTCCCACTTTTTGACCTTGATTTGACCGGGCGTGCGTAATCTTTCGTTTTAACTATGTCTCCTCGATTACCGCACGTAATGGAGATAGTGGGGGACGGTTCGTGTTTTGGCCTCTCCATGTGTCGACCGCGATGTGCGCCACACGTCCAATAGGGTTTCTGCTGGCCGTTGGATTGCATCCGCAAGGGGGTTAAGTAGCAGGGCAGTTGCGGTAATTTTCCCATCTGCTCTTCTCTCTGCTTCTGGTTCCATCGCCATTGCCGCTACTCTCTGCTTCCTAGAGCTCGCCCTCTTCGTGGCGCTGGACCAACTCCGCGTGTTCCCGAGCTACTTCCTCCGCTCGCACCGCCACCGCAAGATGGGGAAAAAGAAGGGAGGCGCCGCCACTGGGTCAGCTGCCGCCACCACCATCGCCAAGAACAAAGGTGGCTCCGCCATCGTGGGCACCAGTGCCGCCAACGCCGGCAAGAAGAAGGGTGCGGGCACTCGTGTCACCAATGGTGTGTGGCGCGCATCCGCCATCAAGGCCTTTGAGCTCCATCTTCTGTGCCAAGATGGAGTTCTTCCGCGCGCCGAAGACGATTCACGAGTGCCTAGTGACAAGGTAACCCCCCTTCCACCATCCCTCGCATTCATCATCCGCAGTCTGTCTCTGCCCCTTCATCCTTTTGTCAGGGGCCTTCTTTGTTTCTACGGGCTCCAGCTGCACCAGGTGTCCCCGAACTCTCTCCTTCACATTGCGTGCTATATCACGCTTTGCGAGTGCTGGCTCGGAGTCGAGCCACACTTTGGTCTCTTCAAGAGGCTTTTCAAGCTAAAGCGTCAGTCAACTTCTGGCTCGTTAGTCTACGATGTAGGCGGCTGCGGGATTCATGTTGACTCCTCCGGCACCTACTTCGACATCAAGCTCACGGTGTTCGTCCAAGGGTGGAGGGACAAGTGGTTCTACGTCCGCGACCAGAAGGCCGACGGAGAGCACTACGGACTCACGCCCTTCGATCCCACGACGCCGTGCAAGAGGAGGCGCTCCTGGAAGAACAAAGTGATGCCCAGCGAGTCCAAGGAGACGGAAGTGTTGTACAAGCGCGTCTGCGACCTCGATAGTTGCATGGGTAAAGAAGAGGGAGGCGCTGCCCTCATTCGCACATGGTTGTGCTGCCGCATCCAACCTATGTAGGCTAGAGTCCACCCCATGTTCCAATGGACTGGTGCAGACGATGTCACTCGCGTATCTGCCGATGGCATTTACGCGGGTGAAGTAGACAAGAGGTTGCGACTAGTGACAAATTACACCGCCAAGGAGGTTCTCCCAGGCGAGCCAGTCATGCCTCCCTTCGACGCCTCTAACCCTCCTCCTAAGGTAGACTTGTGCTACAAAGTAGCTTTATTTGTCGATTGCTTCTGATTTCTTGACGTGTACCGAATTGTCTTCTGTATGCAGGATTGGAAGGTGTCTCCCAGTTTGCCCCCTCTTCCTGAGGGGGTTATTCCTCGCGAAGTAGAGGAAGAGGACGAGTCGGAATCGATCGTCCCACTTGAATAAGAGGAGGAAGCCCCCGAGTCTAGCGGGCTAGACACTCGTAAGCGTTCTTGCAACGAGGATTCAGACGCTTCGTCTCCTTCGACTCCAAAAGGTCCATCCCTTGGTGCAGAGGAGTCAATTCCTGCTGTTCCTGTGAGCTCCATGGCGCCCTCTGCTGGCAAGAAGATGCGGTTGCCAAAGGAGTCGTCGGAGTTGGAGGAGCAAACCTTCAATTTTGATAAGTTTGACTGGTAAGTATATATCTCTCATTTTGGTTCCTTTTGGAGTTGCGTTTCCTGATGCTGGATTTTGTTTCGTAGTCAAGAGGCGTCGTCGTCTGGCGACGTCTAATTTTTGAAGGAAACTGGAGTTGCGGACTCCAAGGCCAAAGAAGTGGCTGAGCGATCTTCCTCTCCTCCATTGGCGGCCCACTCCGGGCACAACTCATCGAGTTCTCCACACGCTGGGGAGCACCAGATGGTTGCCCGGACGACTACGCGGCAATCGACTTCGGAGTCTCTGGAGGAGCACGTAAGTGTGATTTTGCTTTTTGCAGTCAAATTTGTGGTCCATGCTATCTGCTGATCCTTTATTTTTTCCTGAGGCAGCTCATTGTGAAGGAAGCTACTCGTTTCGCGGAGCAGGTACTTGCGATGGGTCGTTAGCACGCAATGCTGGACAATCGCCATCACGTCGTGGAAGGTTAGTATTTTTGCTTCTTCTTCTTTTGCTCTTGTGGGATTTTATATATTCGGCTGATGGTCAATCCTTTATTTTTTTGCAGCCGAGCACAACGAACTTCTTCGTGATGCTGCTTCTCTTGAAAAGACGCTTTCCGCGGCGGTGAAGAGTCGCGACGAGGTAGTCACTACGCTGGATGAATCACGGAAACGCGAAGAGGATTTGCGCACCTCCATCACTGCGAGGGAAAAGTTGTTCGAAGAACAGCTCTTCTCGATTGCCATGTCCCTTTCAGGTATTTTTTCTTCTAGATTTTGATTGTTTCTTTCTTTCATGTCTCGCTATTGTGTTAACGCTTTCCTCTGTGTAGATGCGGGTGGTCTGAGCTTCGACGCCCAGGCGCTTCATCGCGATGATGCTTTGGTAGGTGCCGTCGCAATAGTCAAGGACCGCAGCGCTTCCATTCAGGGGACGCTGACTAAGGCCAAGGTTATGCTCAGTCACATCCGCGAGTAGCTGACGCCCACAGCTGAGCTGATAAAGAACTTGGAGGACCTGGTGGAGTCCCTTGCTGGAGATATCCCCGTGGACTTCAGGAAATCACAGCGTGCGGTTGGCGCTTCCATGGCACTCGCAATGGTGCAAGCCCATGGCGTGGAGGTGGATCCTGCTGCGGTCTCCAAGGCGATCCCCGTCGGCGCAGATGGTCATCAGGTAGTTTTTGCTCCTTTTGCAACTGTCTTCGGCAAGTAAAGGCACAACTTATCAACACAGTCTCCAAGTATTCCGAGGAGCTACAACGAGCCAAGAAAGCGGCAAAGGCAGGAGCGTCAGGGGCTGGCGGGAAGTCTGTGGCGTCTTACACAGCCACAGACTCGATGAGGCCCCCGAAGCCGAAGTCTAAGTCGAAGAAGCAAGTGATACATTGCAAATGTATCTTTAATTGTTGATGTTCCATGCTTGGTTTTATCCACTTTCTTGTGTTTTGTCCACACTTTGGAGTACTTTTCATATGATTTCTTGGACTGACCTATTAACAAGAGCCACAGTGCCAGCTGCCTATTTTCTGCTGTTTTTGGTTCCATGAAAGTCAGAAAATGAATATTCTCGGAATTGGATGGGACAAAAGCCAAAGTGCCTATTTTTCCGGAAGTCATCAGATGCCACAATACGAGACGGAGAAGGACTGGGGGCTGGCCACACCATTCGATGATGCCTCGACCGATGATTCCTTCCTCTTACCCTTCAATGATGCCTCCCCCTTACCCTTTGAGAATGCCTTCTTCTTGGCCAGCCTTTTGTCCCATTCAGCTCTCTGCTTAGTCCCAACGGAAGGCGGCATGAATATATCATCTTCATCTTCACTCTCTTCTATCTTGTCATTGCTCTTCTTGGCATGTGCCTTGTCACGCTCTGCTCTATCCCTGGTAGCACCGACCGGCGGAATGAAGAGATCGTCGGAGTCTTCACTCTCTTGTACCCACAGCTGATACATTGCAAATGTATCTATAATTTTTGATGTTCCATGCTTAGTTTTATCCACTTTCTTTTGTTTTGTTCCAACTTTGGAGTACTTTTCTTATGATTTCTTGGACTAACCTATTAACAAGAGCCACAGTGCCAGCTGCCTGTTTTCTGCTGTTTTTGGTTCTAGGAAGTCAGAAAATGAATATTCTCGGAATTGGACGGGACAAAAGCCAAAGTGCCTATTTTTCCGGAAGTCATCAGATGCCAGAATACGAGACGGAGAAGGGCTAGGGGCCGGCCACACCACCTGGTGGTCTCGCCAACCCCAGCACCCCCTCGGCCTCTCCTTCCGCCTATAAGATGCCCTCGGGACGAAAACCCTAAGTACCCGATCAAAAATCCACGAAAGAGTCTATAGTCGCCATCATCTCCATCCCTAGATCGGGAGGGATCTAAAGCTCTTCCCGGCACCCTGCCGGAGAGGGGATTTCACTCTGGAGGCCTTCTTCATCACCATGCAAGCCTCCGGTGTGATGCGTGAGTAGTTCATCCTTGGACTACGGATCCATGTAGTAGCTAGATGGCTGGTTCTCCTCCTTTGTGCTTTCATGTCTAGATCTTGTGAGCTCCGTTCATGATCAAGATCATCTATTTGTAATTCTGCATGTTGTGTTTGCGGGGATCCGATGGATATTGAGATGTTATTTCAGATTGATTATTGATTCTATCATGTCTTTGTTATTTGTGATCTTGCATGCTTTCCGTTGTTAGTAGCTATCTTGGCCAAGTAGATGCTAGCAACTCAAGAGTTAGTATTTATGCTCGATAGTGGGTTCATGCCTCTGGTAATCTGGGGAAGTGTCAGAAATCTCTAAGGTACTAGATGTGCTGTTGCTAGTAGGGAGAAAACAACAATCCTTTGTTCATAGAACAATCATATTGTTTCCATTACATGCAATTCATAAAGCAATAATCTGTTGCTTGCAACTTAATACTGGAGGGGGTTCACATGATAATCTGAAGGTGGATTATTAGTCATAGATGCAGTTGGATGGCGGTCTATGTATGATGTTGTAATGCCCAATCAAGTTCGAAAGGAGTCAAGAAGATTAGTATATGCATGTATTGCTTTCTCGGTGTTTGTCAATTGCCCGCTGTAATTTGTTCACCCAGCATCTTATCTATCTTAAGGAGAGCCACCTCTAGTGAACTATGTATCCCGGTCCTTTTCTTTTACATGCGATCTATAAACTGTTTACTACTTTGTGTTTACTTTCTACAAACTATTACTTCCTTCCATTTGATACGTTTAATCCTTTGTTTTCAGCAAAACCGGCGAGATTGACAACCTCATCGCAAGGTGGGGACAGAGTTCTGTGGTTGTGTTGTGCAGGTCTCCACATTGCTGCCTGCACCGGTAGTGTGCCAGGCCATCGTTCAGCTAGCTACACCTTTGGGGTGTTTCCTTGGTCCTACTGGATTGATAACCTTGGTTTCGTACTAAGGGAAAACTTGCTGATGTGCTCATCATACCTTCCTCTTGGGGTTCTCCAACGAGCTCGATATATTTTGGGCCATCAAGCATATTTTCTGGTGCCGTTGCCGGGGAGTCAAGGACATCTTCACAAGGGGAGTCCCTCATAACCAATCTCTATACTTTGTTATTTTTGTTTTGCTTTGTTTCTATTTTTCTTTGTTTGCTTGTTTCTTTATCAAAAACACAAAAAAAATAGTTCTACTAGTTTGCTTTCTTATTTGAAAAACACAAAAAAATGACTACTCTTGAAAATACTAAGTTATGTGACTTCACTAGCACAACAACAATGATTTTATGAGCATACCTTTTGCTCCACCTGTGCCTGAAGATACTTTCTTTGAGATAAAACCTGCTTTGCTCAATCTTATTATGAGAGAACAATTTTCTGGTATTGGTAATGAAGATGCTGTTGCCCATCTAAATAACTTTGTTGAACTTTGTGAGATGCAAAAGCATAGGCATGTAGATGGTGATATTATTAAGCTTAAGTTGTTTCCTTTCTCTTTGAGAGGAAAATCTAAAGAATGGTTGAATTCCTTAACTAGGAATAGTATTGATTCTTGGACTAAGTGCAAAGATGCTTTCATTGGAAAATACTATCCTCCTGCTAAGATTATATCTATGAGAAGTGAAATAATGAAGTTTAAACAATCTGATATGAGCATGTTGCTCAAGCTTGGGAAAGAATGAAATCTTTGGTAAAGAATTATCCCACTCATGGACTGACTGCTTGGATGATCATCCAAACTTTTTATGCAGGATTGAACTATTCTTCAAGGAACCTATTGGACTCTGCTGCTGGAGGTACCTTTATGACCATTACTTTGGGTGCTGCAACGAAACTTCTGGACAATATGATGGTTAATTATTCTGAATGGCATACTGAGAGAGTGATGTCTACGCACTTCTATTCTTGTAGACAGTTGTTGGGCCTCCAAGTGTAGAGGTTTGTAGAACAGCAGCAAGTTTCCCTTAAGTGGATCACCCAAGGTTTATCGAACTCAGGGAGGAAGTGGTCAAAGGTATTCCCTCTCAAGCAACCCTGCAATCAAGATACAAGAAGTCTCTTGTGTCCCCAACACACCTAATACACTTGTCAGGTGTATAGGTGCAGTAGTTCGGCGAAGAGATAGTGAAATACAAGTGGTATGGATAATTATAAGTGGTAATGGTGATAGAGAATAGCTTGGTGGCGTGGAAAAGACTAAAGTAAAACTGAAATAACGATGAAGCAAGCAAACATGTAACAGATCTAAGGGCAAACGGTGTTTCAATGCTTAGAAACAAGGCCTAGGGATCATACTTTCACTAGTGAACACTGTCATATAAATATATCATCTTCATGATACTACTCTTAACTACTCTCCGGTTGAACACTCTAATCGATGGTAGGGCTATAACAACACTCCTCAAAGTAAGTCTTTCCCATCTAGAAAACCCCACATTGTCACCTTGAGTACTAGATGAGTCCAACAAACAGCACAATTTCATAAAGACATCCAACTCCAAATATAACTCATAACAAGTATTTGTAATCTCCAGCCTAAGTGCCACCATGGTGCGCACGCTATCACTTTCACACACATGGGGAGTGTAGAGATTCATTAAAGCACTTGAGTAGCAGAATAGATCTATAGATTACAAGCTCATGATCTCAATAAGATCATGCATAGAGAGAGAGATGAACACATAGATACCGGTAGAACCCTTAGCCTTGAGAGAACTACTCCCTCCTCATCATGGGAATCAGCAATGGCGATGGAGATGGTGGTGGAGATCGATGGAGATGGCTCCGGGGGCACTTCCCTGTCCCAGCAGGGTGCCGGAACAGAGACTTTCTGTCCCGGCAGGCTTTTGTCCCGTCCAATTCCAAGAATATTCATTTTCTGACTTCCTGGAACCAAAAACAGCAGAAAACAGGCAGCTGGCACTGTGGCTCTTGTTAATAGGTTAGTCCAAGAAATCATATGAACAACACTCCAAAGTTGGAACAAAACACAAGAAAGTAGATAAAACCAAGCATGGAACATCAAAAATTATAGGTGAGTGATAAAAAGAAAGAATAATTTTTGAGGTGACATGCACCATCAAAGACTTGATCAAACTATTTGCAAAACATTCAAAGCTGGGATCATAGTACTTCAATCATAACATGAAAGACAAAGTTCTAGCAATAAGCAAAGAAACTATGATGCAACATGAAAAGGCACAAACAAAATATTCATGAATAACAATGCTTTGCAAGACGTTTGTTTGTTTCACATAAAGAAAACATAGCATACTAGTATTCAGCTTGTCCCTCAATAGAGTAGCAAATATAAATGCATAGGACACGTTCAAAGTTCATAAGAGTGACTAGATACAATAGTTTCAAACAAGCAATAACAAGTTATGCATCAATCAACTAGTCTTGGGACAATGCACATAGAACTAAGAATGGCCACTATGCTCTCAAAGTAAGTGCATAAAGATAGAAGGTGGAGACTCAATATAATGGTGGAAGAAAAGCCTTTTGTAAAAGGAAGTAGGGATTCAAGTCTCATAAAGAGCTTCCAAAAATTATGGTACTTATAGCTTTCAACTCTCATTGCCCCTATCATAAGCATCTTGAAGTGATTAAGGTTAAAGTGAACAAACTATGGTGTACATGCTTGACGAAGTATAAGTCAGAAATCTCATGTCCCTTGTACGAGGGCCGCTCCTCATGCTACTCAAGTTTAGTCACCGGTAAGTTCTTTTCATCGTAAGTACATGTGTATCATAGAGAACCGCCAACGGGGTACCCCTTGCCCGATGATACGGAAGAATCCCCATATCAAAATGACAAGGCAAGCAGACAACGAGCATCTCAGCATTCTTCTTATTTACCATGGGAATATGGTGCTTTTTTCTCTCTTTCCTCTTTTCATAGAATCTATTTTTTTCTTTTCTCTTTTTTTCTCAATATAGGACTCTTTTTTTATAAGAAGAATGCTTCATAGACAGCTCATTATGGTTACGATGCAGGTTTCCACCATGTCAGCATGGATTAGACTAGTGGCCCAGGCGTTTCTCTAACACATATACATAACTCCATGGACTTACAAGCTCCCCTTTCATTTCACACCGATGACATCCATATACAAAAGAGCATGATATCAACTAGGTACAAGAACCAAGTGCAATGTTGAAAGTGTTCCCCATGAAAGCATGGTTCTGCTAATTCCCAACAAATAAGTGCAAGCATATACAACATAGAAGACACAATGGTTCAAGTTTATTAGATGCAAAAAGTAAAGTGTGCCATCAAGTTCGTGAGAGCTTTAATCACTAGTTTTCTCATAACAAGTTTAATTTGGAAGGTAAACAAAAGCATGAATATACTTGGAATAGCATAAGCTAGTAGGTAGGTATGGTGGACTCTTTGAAATAACTTGGTTTAGGGAGTTGGATGCATGAGTGGAACTCATACTTGGTTGCGGAGGCTAGCAAAAGACTGGGAGCGACAAACTAAGAGAGCAATAATGGCCATAATCATGTAGAGAGACAAAAAATCATTGATCATAGCATAAAGTGATACTACAAGTTGAAGACTAAAGGATCATAAAGGCTATGGTGACTTTGGATAGTCATAACATGGTGTGAGCATGCGCCAAGTCAACCCAAATAAAGCATCAAAGGAGGATACCACTATACTATGCTTTAATATGCTAAAACAACGCATGATTCATCCAAGGCACATTAAGAAATATCAATTGTTTATAAAAATTTATGCTACAGCAAAGAATACTAAGCATAAAGCCAAAATAATATCAAGCATGGCATGATAAAGCATAGGCCACAGTCAAAAACGAGCTCTTTTTACCACATAAGCATGAACTTTCCTACTCTTTTCCAAACCAAGCCAAATTATTTGCAAACCAATGTACGAAAGAGGGGGTCTAACCAATTTATTCAGGAAACTAAGCAAACCAAGCAAACGAAAAACCAAAACAAAAACAAAAAAGAAGACGCTCCAAGAAGAACACAACTGTGCATGAAACAATAAAAATGAAGCCTTTGGAAGAAACCTGGGATTTTTATTGATGAAGAAGGGGGATGCCTTGGGCATCCCCAAGCTTTGACGCTTGTACTTCTTGGATATTTATTGGGGTGACACCTGTGGCATCCCCAAGTTTGAGCTTTAGTCCATCCTTCATCTCATTACTCATTCCTTCCATACACCTGAAATTTTTCTTTCATACAAAACTTCACACACTCTTTATTAGCAACATTGGTGCACTCAAGATAAATAAGTCTTAAGATTCAGTTCTAGCACCAAATAAACTTCAATTAGAACACTAGATACTGTAGCATTTCCCTCAAAAATCTAAATTCCCCAAAAGAACTCAAAAAGGAACCAACAAGAAGCAAATGCAGAAAATGGCAGAAATCTGTCAAAACAGACCAGCAGGTAAAGACGAATTTTTTTGAAGACCTTCTATTCCACAAATCAAAAAGTATTGAACGAACGAAAGTTATATAACAACCTGGGTCAGAACCACAAAAAATTACAGCTCAAGACGACATACAGAGATCTCTCACGAATATTTACGGTGAAGCACAAAAATCTGTTTCGGGACAACAACTTTCCCAATCATTACTTCACTCTCATTAGAGGTTACTCTTGGCGCAAAAAGCAAATAAAAAAGGATTAGGAGAAGTTATTACAGAAGTAATAACTTCCAAGACTCATCTAAAACTTTTGGGTTATCTCCCAATAAGTACTTTTCTTTAACGCCTTTAAGTTAGGCATGATAATTTGAGAGGATGCTCACATAAGACATATGAATTGAAGTAAAAGAGAGCATCAAGAAGCAAATTGAAAACAAATTTAAGTCTAACCCACTTCCTATGCATAGGAATCTTGTAAAGAAACAAGTCATGAAAGCACAAATCAACAAGCATAGGGAAGCAAAACAAGTGCAACTTCAAGACTTTCAACATAAAGAGGGGAAACTTAATATTATTGAGATGCATAAAACCATGTTTCCCTCTCTCATAATAACTTTTAGTAGCATCATGAATAAAATTAACAATATAACTATCACGTAAAACATTCTTATCATGAGCCACGTGCATATAATAATTATTACTCTCCACATAAGCATAGTCATTCTTATTAATTATAGTGGGAGCAAATTCAACAAAATAGCTATCATTATTATTCTCATCACCATAATCATCAAATATAGGAGGCATATTGTAGTCATTAATTTTCTCCTCAATAGTAGGTGGACTGAAAATATCATACTCATCATTGTAATCATCATATATTGGAGGTTTTGTATCATCATAAGCAATAGAATAGCTATCTTCCAAAGATGGAGAACTAAAAAGATCATTTTCATAAAGACTAGCTTCCCCAAGCTTAGACTTTTCCATAGCATTAGCAATAATGGTGTCCAAAGAATTCATACTAACAACATTGCTATTAGCATGCAAATAAAGTTCCATTGGTTTTTTAGTTTTCTCTTCAAACACTTCATGTCCTAGCTCAAGATAAATACTATAAAGCTCTCTAATTTTTTTGTTGTTTTCCATTAAGCCTAACTAGTGAAAACAAGAAACAAAAAGACAAAATTGCAAAATCTAAAGGAAATAACTTCGAGCACTCACACCGGAGAATAGGCGTTTGCCGTGGGAGGTTCTTCTTCTTTAATCCTCCTGTGTGAATACCTTTTACCTTTCCTCCCCGGCAACGGTGCCAGAAAATAGCTTGATGTCTACGCACATCTATTCTTGTAGACAGTTGTTGGGCCTCCAAGTGCAGAGGTTTGTAGAACAACAGCAAGTTTCCCTTAAGTGGATCACCCAAGGTTTATCGAACTCAGGGAGGAAGTGGTCAAAGGTATTCCCTCTCAAGCAACCCTGCAGTCAAGATACAAGAAGTCTCTTGTGTCCCCAACACACCTAATACACTTGTTAGGTGTATAGGTGCACTAGTTCGGCGAAGAGATAGTGAAATACAAGTGGTATGGATAATTATAAGTGGTAACGGTGATAGAGAATAGCTTGGTGGCATGGAAAAGACTAAAGTAAAACTGAAATAAAGATGGAAGCAAGCAAACATGTAACAGATCTAAGGGCAAACGGTGTTTCAATGCTTAGAAACAAGGCCTAGGGATCATACTTTCACTAGTGAACACTCTCATATAAATATATCATCTTCATGGTACTACTCTTAACTACTCTCCGGTTGAACACTCTAATCGATGGTAGGGCTATAACAACACCTTAAAGTAAGTCTTTCCCATCTAGAAAACCCCACACTGTCACCTTGAGTACTAGATGAGTCCAACAAACACCACAATTTCATAAAGACATCCAACTCCAAATATAACTCATAACAAGTTTTTTTAATCTCTAGCCTAAGTGCCACCATGGTGCGCACGCTGTCACTTTCACACACATGGGGAGATCAGAGATTCATTAAAGCACTTGAGTAGCAGAATAGATCTATAGATTACAAGCTCATGATCTCAATAAGATCATGCATAGAGAGAGAGATGAACACATAGGTACCGGTAGAACCCTTATCCTCGAGAGAGAACTACTCCCTCCTCATCATGGGAATCAGCAATGTCGATGGAGATGGTGGTGGAGATCGATGGAGATGGCTCCGAGGGCACTTCCCTGTCCCGGCAGGGTGCCGAAACAGAGACTTTCTGTCCCCCAAATCTCCTTTTTGGTGGCGGCGGTGCTGCGGAACTTTTCGTGGATGGAGGCTTGACGATCTAGGGTTTATGTCTCGGGAGGCTTCTTATAGGCCAGAGGGCAAGGTCGGTGGGCGGCCAGGGGGCCCACACCATGCCCTGGCGCGACCTAGGTGGACCCGCGCCTAGGGGTGGTGTGGCCACCCTATGGCCCCTCTCCGACTCTCCTTCTGGCTCCGTGAGTCTTCCGGGAAAATAGTAACTTTGGCTTTTGTCCCATCCAATTCCGAGAATATTCATTTTCTGACTTCCTAGAACCAAAAACAGCAGAAAACAGGCAGCTGGCACTATGCCTCTTGTTAATAGGTTAGTCCAAGAAATCATATGAAAATCACTCCAAAGTTGGAAAAAAACACAAGAAAGTAGATAAAACCAAGCATGGAACATCAAAAATTATAGATACATTTGCGATGTATTAGAGAGCTCCACAAGGTAGGAAGGTAAATTCTGTTGAGGAAGCCTCCTTCTTGAGTGATAAAATTGATATTATTATGTCTATGCTTGTGAATGGGAAAGCCCATATTGATCCAAATAATGTTCCTTTAGCCTCTTTGGTTGCTCAAGAAGAGCAAGTTGATGTGAACTTCATAAGAAATAATAATTTTGGCAACAATGCTTATGGTAATAACAATTATAGGACCTACCCTCCTAATAATACTTATGGTTATAATTGTAAACCTGGATTACCTAGTGAAGGAAGAATTTTAGAAGTTGAGAGAGCCACTAAAAACTTTATGCAAATGCAATATGAGCAAAATAAACTATTTACTAAAACTATGGAGGAACAATCTACCATTTTGAAGAGCATTAGCCATCAACTTGAGAATCTAAATAGGGAAATTCCTACTTTACAATTAAAACTCTCTAATGCTGAAAGGAACATATCATCTCTGTCTGAAGCTCAATCTTCATTGATTAATAAAATGGCTGCTAAACCTGAAACTAATGAGAATCCCTTTGCAGCTACTAATGCTATGCAAGTAAGAATTGATGAAAATGTTAGACTATTAGCTGAATTACATGCTAAGTGGGAAAGAGAAGATGAAATTGCTAGAAACATTAGTGTTTCTACTATTACCACCACTAGTGTTGAGGCTAATAATAGTTCTACTACTTTAGATGATAAATTTGATTTTGATCTTGATGGTTGTAATATCTCTGAAGTTATTAAGTTCCTACAAAAGCTTGCTAAAAGTCCTAATGCTAGTGCTATGAACATGGCCTTTATAAAACACATTACTGATGCTCTCATAAAAATTAAAGAAGAAAAGATGAAACATAAATCTTCTATTCCTATAAAACAAGAAGATGGTTGGGAACCCATCATTAATATGAAAGTGAATGATTTTGATTTCAAAGCTTTATGTGATCTTGATAGTAGTGTTTCTATTATGCCTAGAAGGATTTATGATATGCTTGATTTGCCGCCACTTGAAGATTGTTATTTGAATGTCCCACTTGATGATAATGCTAAAAAGAAACTCATGGGGAGTCTTAATGATGTTCTTATTATGGTTAACAATGCCTATGTCCCCGTTGATTTCTATGTTTTGGATGTTGAATGCAATGCTTCTTGTCCCATTATTTTGGGAAGACCTTTTCTTAGAACTATTGGTGCCATTATTGATATGAAAGAAGGCACCATTAAATATCAACTCCCACTCAAGAAAGGTATAGAACACTTCCCTAAGAAGAGAGAGAAGATTTCTTTTGCTCCTCCTATGAAAACAAAATTTGGTCTTAATGCTTCTTCATTTGAGAACACTTGATTCTTCTTTGCTTCTTAGGCCTAACTTATAGGCGTTAAAGAAAAGTACTTATTGGGAGATAACCCAAAAGTTTTAGATGAGTCTTGGAAGTTATTACTCCAGTAATAACTGCTCCTTATCCTTTTTATTTGCCTTTTCTGCCAAGAGTAACCTCTAATGAGAGAGAAGTAATGATTGAGAGAGAAGTAAAATCTCTTTTTGAGGTGTGAATTTTTGTGCTTCTGCGCCAGGTTGTTATCTAACTTTCGTTAGTTCAACACTTTTTGATTTGAGCAACAGAAGGTCTTCCAAAAAATTCGTCTTTACCTGCTGGTCTGTTTTGACAGATTTCTGCCATTTTCTGCATTTGCTTATTGTTGGTTCCTTTTTGAGTTCTTTTGGGGAATTGAGCTTTTTGAGGGAAGTGCTACATTAGCTAGTGTTCTAATGGAAGTTTATTTGGTGTTAGAACTGAACCTTAATACTTATTTATCTTGAGTGCACTAATGTTGCTAATAAAGCTTGTGTGAAGTTTTGTATGAAGGAAAAATTTCAGGTGTATGGAAGGAATGAGTAATGAGATGAAGGATGGACTAAAGCTCAAGCTTGGGGATTCCACGCGTGTCACCCCAAGAAATATCCAAGAAGTACAAGCGTCAAAGCTTGGGGATGCCCAAGGCATCCCCTTCTTCATCAATAAAAAACCCAGGTTTCTTCCAAACGCATCATTTTTATTGTTTCATGCCCAGTTGTGTTGTTCTTGGAGCGTCTTCTTTTTCGTTGTCATTTTGGTTTTTCGTTTGCTTTTATTTTGCTTAGTTTGCTGAATAAATTGGTTGGACCCCCTCTTTCTTACATTGGTTTGCAAATAGTTTAGTTTGGATTGGAAAAGAGTAGGAAAGTTCATACTTATGTGGTAAAAAGAGCTTGTTTTTGACTGTGGCCTATGCTTTGTCATGCCATGCTTGATATTGTTTTGGCTTTATGCTTGGTATTCTTTGCTGTAGCATGACTTGTTATAAACAATTGAGATTGTTTAATGTTCCTTGGATGAATCTTGCGTTGTTTTAGCATATTAAAGCTTAGTATAGTGGTATTCTCCTTTGATGCTTTATTTGGGTTGACTTGGCACATGCTCACACCATGTTATGACTATCTCAAGTCACCATAGCCTTTATGATCCTTTAGTTTTCAACTTGTAGTATCACTTTATGCTTTGATCAATGATGTATTGTAGCTCTGCATGATTATGGCCATTATTGCTCTCTTAGTTTGTCGCTCCCAGTTGTTTGCTAGCCTCCACAACCAAGTATGAGTTCCACTCATGCATCCAACTCCTTAAACCAAGTTATTCCAAAGAGTCCACCATACCTACCTACTTGCTTATGCTATTCCAAGTATATTCATGCTTTTGTTTACCTTCCAAATTAAACTTGTTATGAGAAAACTAGTGATTAAAGCTCTCACGAACTTGATGGAACACTTTACTTTTCTTGACCTTAATAAACTTGAACCATTGTGTCGTCTATGTTGTATGTGCTTGCACTTATTTGTTGGGGATTAGCAGAACCATGCTGTCATGGCGAACGCTTTCAACATTGCACTTGGTACTTGTACCTAGTTGATATCATGCTCTTTTGTATTTGGATGTAGTTGGTGTGAAATGAAGGGGGAGCTTGTAAGTCCATGGAGTTATGTATATGTGTTAGAGAAACGCCTAGGCCGCCGGTCTAATCCATGCTAACATGGTGGAAACCTGCAACGTAACCATAATGAGCTGTCTATGAAGCATTCTTCTTCTAAAAAAAGAGTCCTACTGAGAAAAAAAGAGATTATGAAAAGAGGAAAGAGAGAAAAAAGCACCATATTCCCATGGAAAATAAGAAGATTGCTGAGATGCTCGTTGTTTGCTTGCCTTGTCATTTTGATATGGGGATTCTTCCGTATCATCGGACAAGGGGTACCCCGTTGGTGGTTCTCTATGATACACATGTACTTACGATGACAAGAACTTACCGGTGACTAAACTTGAGTAGAATGAGGAGCGGCCTTCGTATACAAGGGACATGACATTTCTAAATTATACTTCGTCAAGCATGTACACCATAGTTTGTTCACTTTAACCTTAATCACTTCAAGATGCTTATGATAGGGGCAATGAGAGCTGAAAGCTATAAGTACCATAATTTTTGGAAGCTCTTTATGAGACTTGAATCCCTACTTCCTTTTACAAAAGGCTTTTCTTCCACCATTATATTGAGTCTCCACCTTCTATCTTTATGCACTTACTTTGAGCGCATAGTGGTCATTCTTAGTTCTATGTGCATTGTCCCAAGACTAGTTGATTGATGCATAACTTGTTATTGCTTGTTTGAAACTATTGTGTCTAGTCACTCTTATGAACTTTGAACGTGTCCTATGCATTTATATTTGCTACTCTATTGAGGGACAAGCTGAATACTATTATGCTATGTTTTCTTTATGTGAAACAAACAAACGTCTTGCAAAGCATTGTTATTCATGAAACTTTGGTTTGTGAATTTTCACGTTGCAACATAGTTTCTTTGTCTTATTTCTAGAACTTTGTCTTTCATGTTATGATTGAAGTACTATGATCCCAGCTCTGAATGTTTTACAAATACTTTGATCAAGTCTTTGATGGTGCATGTCACCTCAAAAATTATTCTTTCTTTTTATCACTTACCTACTCGAGGACGAGCAGGAGTTAAGCTTGGGGATGTTGATACATTGCAAATGTATCTATAACTTTTGATGTTCCATGCTTGGTTTTATCCACTTTCTTATGTTTTGTCCACACTTTGGCGTACTTTTCATATGATTTCTTGGAATAACCTATTAACAAGAGCCACAGTGCCAGCTGCCTATTTTCTGTTGTTTTTGGTTCTAGGAAAGTCAGAAAATGAATATTCTCGGAATTGGATGGGACAAAAGCCAAAGTGCCTATTTTTCCGGAAGTCATCAGATGCCACAATACGAGACGGAGAAGGACTGGGGGCCGGCCACACCACCTGGCCACGCGGCCAGGCCTGGCCCACGCCACGGGGTGGTCTGGCCGACCCCAGCACCCCCTCGACCCCTCCTTCCGCCTATAAGATACCCTCGGTACGAAAAACCTAAGTACCCGATCAAAAATCCATGAACGAGTCTGTAGCCGTCGTCATCTCCATCCCTAGATCGAGAGGGATCTGAAGCTCTTCCCGGCACCCTGCCAGAGAGGGGATTTCACTCTGGAGGCCTTCTTCATCACCATGCAAGCCTCCGGTGTGATGCGTGAGTAGTTCATCCTTGGACTATGGATCCATGTAGTAGCTAGATGGCTGGTTCTCCTCCTTTGTGCTTTCATGGCTAGATGTGAGCTCCGTTCATGATCAAGATCATCTATTTGTAATTCTGGATGTTGTGTTTGCAGGGATCCGATGGATATTGAGATGCTATTTCAGATTGATTATTGATTCTATCATGTCTTTGTTATTAGTGATCTTGCATGCTTTCCGTTGTTAGTAGCTATCTTGGCCAAGTAGATGCTAGCAACTCCAAGAGTTAGTATTTATGCTCGATAGTGGGTTCATGCCTCTGGTAATCTGGGGAAGTGACAGAAATCTCTAAGGTACTAGATGTGCTGTTTCTACTAGGGAGAAAACAACAATCCTTTGTTCATAGAACAGTCGTATGGTTTACATTACACGCAATTCGTAAAGCAATAATCTGTTGCTTGCAACTTAATATTGGAGGGGGTTCGGATGATAACCTGAAGGTGGATTATTAGTCATAGATGCAGTTGGATGGCGGTCTATGTATAATGTTGTAATGCCCAATCAAGTTCCAAAGGAGTCAAGATGATTAATATATGCATGTATTGTTTTCTCGGTGTTTGTCAATTGCCCCGCTGTAATTTGTTCACCCAGCATGTTATCTATCTTAAGGAGAGCCACCTCTAGTGAACTACGGATTCCGGTCCTTTTCTTTTACATACAATCTATAAACGGTTTACTGCTTTGTGTTTACTTTCTGCAAACTATTACTTCCTTCCATTCGATATGTTTAATCCTTTGTTTTCAGCAAAACCGGTGAGATTGACAATCTCATCGCAAGTTGGGGACAGCGTTCTATGGTTGTGTTGTGCAGGTCTCCACGTTGCTGCTGGCACCAGTAGTGTGCCCTATCATCGTTCAACTAGCTACACCTTTCGGGTGTTTCCTTGCTCCTACTGGATTGATAACCTTGGTTTCGTACTGAGGGAAAACTTGCTGCTGTGCTCATCATACCTTCCTCTTGGGGTTCCCCAACAACCTCGATATATTTTGGGCCATCAGCAGGCTGCTCCTCAGTAGTTATATTGTGATAGTTTAATAGTTCGACTCCTTTTGTTGGAAACATGCCGTTGGCCGAGTGTCTTTGTTGATTCTTTTGTCATGTTTGAATGCACTTGAGCTTTTGTCCATGTATTGCTTGGTCCCTTATTCGCTCTTGCTTGGCTTATGATAGTGTACATCGAGTGGTCCTTTGAGTGAGCCTCGGATCTGCCATCCGCTGGTGAAACCTTAGCGCGGTCGCGTTCAAGGGTGGACGAGTTGTCCCTGCTCTCGCAACTGCGCGATTGCGTTAAGCAGCTCGAACGTGAGTTGCCCATCCTCCACGGTAACGCGGATGTGTGGAAGTCGAGGACGGAGAAAGCTACTGCCCGAGAACAGTATCTATTGGAGGAAGTGACGCAGCTGGGCGATCAGTTCAAGTGTTAGCCTCCTGCCCTCTTATCTTTTCTAGTAGTCAATCGCAGTAGTTCCTTGTCCTCATACTTTGCCTTTTTTGGTTGGTGTAGTTGTCAGTGCTCGTCATCCGCAGGATGAGAAGGACAGGATGGCCATTCGACTGAACGACTTGACCTAGGAACAGCTTCAGGCAAGTGGGTATTTTTGGGTGGACCATGATCGTGCCATCGCACTTGCGACCCTGCATGATCGTGCCTCTCGAGTACTCCACTTCCTCAAGAAGGCACAATCGTGTCTGAGGAATATCTATTAGACGATGTTTCTGCTGGACACCTATCAACACCCGAATTTTTAATCCCAGATGCCTATTAAGTCATACATCGCAATCCCAGGATTACCATTTTTGCAAGACATAACATATTGGATATCAAAGTATATCATCCATTACAAACCATAATAAGGTCTTACACGAATAAAGGATCTCATGATCCAGTCTTAATACAACACGCAGCGGAATAAAGTAATAAGCGTAGCGGTGGGGTCCTTCTTCAGGGGTACAGGCAATGCTGACGATGGAAGATAGTCCTAGTTATCATAGCCGTCCTGCTGTCCTTCATCTTGGTAATCTCCTTCATAGTCTGGCCATAGGAATAGCCAGGGCCAGAAGCCATGAGTACTCTTTAAGTAACCGCAAACTATCACTAACAAGTAAGGTAGTTCTAGTAGGATAATGCTAACTCTAGGTTTATTTATAAAACTAAGTTTGAAACCTAAGCCGAGTTCAGAAACAAAGAAAGATAAAGTAAAGTCTGAAACACTTAAGTGGGAACTTAATTTTCATAGTCGCAACTCTGTTGTGGTCAAGTCAGTTCACAATTCATTTCATAAGTTGTTTTGTAAACATCTGACAACGAAACAGTATGGCCACTCCAACTTTCCATAACCGCGGACGTGGCTATTCGAATAGTTTGACATTCTGCAGAGGTGGTACATTTTCACCACAAGATTCGATACATCTGTCAGGGATAACCCTGAATCATCATACTTAGTATGCAAATAATCAAACATAACCTTTCCTTTACACATCCTAGTATAAGCACCTCTCCTATGATTATGGCCTCCCAACCATGATCATCTATCATCTTGGGCACTGCATAGGTGGACAACATTGAGAGGTAGCCTCAGCTCAATCCTCTCCCGCGAGGGAACTAATACTAATGCATATAAACTTCCGGCTAAGGCTTACCCAATTCAGGTATTGTGGTTGTACGGTAAAATTGGAATGGTATCGCATCCGAACCCAACAATTAGTTTTGAAAAAGGGCTAAGGCTCATGCCTCAACATTTTCGTCATCATAAACCATTTGTGTTTCTCAACACATGTCAAAACATCTCAATAGAATGACTCATCATTCCAAGGTTTTCACAAGTCATTTTCACCAAGTATTCCCATCTAAAGTGAATCAAGTTTTGGTTTAGCTCTAAACTACTAAGTTAAGAGTGTTCACTAAGGTGGGATGCTAATCTCAATCTCATGCCATATAATGACATCTAAGGTTATCTAGATAGGTCAAGTTTTATACTTTTTATGCTACCTTCAAACAAGTAAGGACTTTAATAAAGTAAAGAAAGTAAAAGCTTGGGAAATAAAACTTGGGGTAGGTAATAGTCAAAGTGGTATAACCAAAGCATGCCTAATGCATCTTGCTTAGGTTATCTAGCTTAATTCTAGCTTGCTAACAATAGCTTTCTCAGTTTTCTTGAAGTGCTAGGCTTGCAAGTAAAACTTGCAAGGGTTAACTTGTATAGTGCTAGCTTTCCTTGTGTAGTGAAGTGGTTGAAGTTTTCTTCCTCCTCCTCTTGGTAGAACTCGTCCTCCTCGAAATCTTGGTCGGTACTATCGTCTATAGTACATACGGGATACACAATCACCAAACAAAGCTTAATTAGTCTACTTAGCACACTAAGGCACACATTTGATGATCTATTATCATCACAAGCATCACAAGGTTTAATGAATTAGTTCATTCTTTTTATTTGAGAAAAGTAATTTCTACTCATTAAAAAATAACTAAGATTTAATATTCTCCAATTAAAATATGGGATCATGTGGACACATGTTATCACCACATATTCTAACATATGGGAATGTGATTTAAGGGCTGGATCATATTTTAATAAGTTTAAGTTTAATAATTAATGATTTAAAGTGAATAGAAATGCCTATATAGCATTATTTTGGTACTAGTCCAAAGTCACTGCATGTAAACCTTAATATTATTGCATATTCAGATAAGTATGGTTAAATGTGATTTTTGAGAGTTGTAAACAAGTCAAAATCTATTATGGTTGATTTTGGAAAAATGTTTGAATGTGCAAAAGCTTCTGTCTTATTATTTTTACTAGGAGAGATCTCTAACTCTTAATGATTTAAATCCAGTGGGCTTGGATAGCGATTTTCAGTAGCTTTCCAACAAAATTGGAATTACTCAATTTGGATTTATAAAACTCTCTAAATTGATTTTAAACTAAAGGACGGAATTGGTTCTAAATCTAAATAGAAAAATCTAATTTGAATTAACTGGGTCGCGCGGGAAAGTAAATGGGCCGGCCTAGTGGCGCTCAACGGCGCAGAGGGCGGCTGACAGGTTGGTCCCGCTTGTCGGTGACACATAAAACCCGAAACGGTATGGGACGATCTGGGCGCTAAGATTAGAACCTAGATCAACGGTACATAGTCATCGTCGACGACGGATTCGTCGTCGGCGAGACCGAACCCTAAACAGCCGGTGGGGGTCTACTGGGGATGTACCAGGGCTCCAGCTAGTGCGGTGAGGCGGGCAATCGAACTGGACGGCAATGGCGGGCTTAGGCGAAGTCGCGGCAGGGGCTGAGGTGGACGGAATCGATGACAACTTCTCCTCCTCTGCAGCGGCTACCTCCGGTGCAATTCCGGCGAACGGCGGCTCGAGCGGCTCCGGCGAGAGAGGGGAAATGGTCAGTGGAGAGAGGGGAGTGGAATGGTGTGAAGAGATGGTGCTGGGGTGGCCTCCTTATATAGGCTCGATGGTGAGACCGAGAGTTGTGGGCAGAGCTCGTCGGTGACGACGGCACAGGGGGCTATCGGCGTGAGCGAGGTAGGTGGACGGTGGGCGGTTCCCTGGCGGTCCTCTACGGCTTTATGGCGAGGCTAGGGGCGGTGGCATTTGGTCGGGAGCATCGCGTGCTCTGGGAGACAGAGGCGGTGCTCGACGGCGATCATGGCGACATTGGTTCAGGCGGCGGTGCACGGCCATGTCTGGTGGGGTGTGGGTGTCGAGGCGGAGCGGCGTGCGCGATATGGTGTCGAGGCACGGTCTGCTGTGTGCTGGCGGCGATCACGCTCTGGTGTGTGCTACGCACGGCATAGAGAGAAAGGGCGGCGCGATGCTGAGGTGGTCTAGGGGTTGGGGTTGAACGAGGGGTGGACAGGGGAGTGCGGTAGGGTTGGGCGGAGCTAGTGGTGGTGCTGGATCAGCGCGGCATGGTCTGTGGAGCGTTGCCCACGTTCGGCCGACGGTGACCAAAAACGGGCGGCACGCCACTGCTGCTCCAAGCTAAGGGGTAGGCCAGTGAGGACTTGGTTGGGTCTGGGGGAGACAGGGGAACCAAATGGGGGTCAAAAAGTCGACAAAGCATTGATCGTCAAATAGCAAAAGTTAGGCAGAAAAATCTGGCCTGTCACATGTTCGATCAAATGGCCGCAAGAACAAAATGTTTGAATTTTGAGCTGATTTTTGGTGGAGTGATGTAACTTATGCTTAAGCTTATAGGTATGCTTGGGTTTTTGAAATGGAGTACATTTGAGTGGTTTTTGAATAAGTGTGATCTATACATATGAACTACATTCAATTTTCAAATGTCATTTAAATTTAGTGTTTGAAAGTTTTTGGGATGAAACAAAGTGGGCCTTGGTACGTCACCACTTGTACTAGCAAGGGGTGCAAAGATCCACAATTGTTTCTGTTAAGATTTGAGTTCCAGGAATAGCCAAAGTAGGCTAGGTGATTAAAATGACAAAAGTGACCATTTTCTAATTTTATTATTTTTTATTTCTTTTTCTTTGGGATTTGTTTGGGAATGATCTAGATGATGTTTAATTCTCCTTGAATCACTTTACAACCAATGGATCACTCAAACATGGCAATTCAAAACAACTCCTAATTTAAATGCACACACATATGAATGCTTAGTTATTTTAAATGGAAAAGTTTTTCTTAACCCTAAATTGGGTAGATTTGATCTTGATTAACTTTGGTTTAAGTTTTGGGATGTTACAACACCGTCCCTTCAAGCCTGTTGGCTCTTCTGGCTAAGTCTCAGGATTTGAGTGCAGTTCGCGAGTGCGTGTGGCAACAGTTAGTGGCTGGTGCCAAGGCTACTCTGTTGCTGGTGTGACTGCATAGGCCTGAAGTAGACATTGCAGCTGTTGCTGCTAGACCGCCGACGCCGCCGACAGGTTCGACCTGGAATATGTTTCGACATTACCAGGAGGTGGATCATCCAGTAGAGGAAATTGTCGACTTCTTTGAGGAACAGACAAATGTTCTTCTATTGCAGCAGTAGTTTAACTTGTATCCTGCACATAAGTATACCAGTGTTGTAAAAGTTTGTATGGATATATTGGATGTAATTAATTTGTATTTGATATGTAAAGAGCTTGCTAGCTTATATGTTTTGTGAGTGTATGTGTACTCTGCAGTTCCTTTTCGTTAGCCTGACTTGTTTTATCTCACCACCTTGCCAACCTGTTAGGTGCGTTGCAACTGGGTTGGTGTTTTATCAAGGGTTTGATTGATGTTGAGCCAGCTACTCAGGATACTGCGACGTGTTTGTAGAATGGGGATGTAAAGGGTGGCGCAGCCCCCGAGTGATAAGATTGCCAGAAAATGAGTAAAAACACAGAGTTTCGGGGAACTTAGCTTTATTTATTCGTAGAACAGTACGAGGTACAACGTGTGGCTAAGTAGCCTAGCTTGATAGCCATATTTGTAATGTAAGAAAAAAGAAGACTAGGGGTAGAAGCGTCGTACCTGCGCGATGTTCCAGGGGTTGGAGTATGCGACTCCTGTCTCGAAATCTTTAAGGCGATAGGCGCCACCTAGGATTACTTCTGTAATCACGTACGGTCCCTCCCAAGGGGACTCGAGCTTGAGGTGCCCTTGCCGCTTTAGTCGCAGGACCAGGTCTCCTTCAACGAAGGATCTGGGGCGTAGCCTTCTGCTGTGGTAGTTGCGCAGGTTCTGCTGGTAGATCATTGATATTTCCGCTGTGATGTCCCATGCTTCGTCAAGGAGATCGACAGAGTCTTCGAGTGCGAGCGTGGATTCCTTCTCGCTATACGCGACTACCCGTGGGGCTTTAAAGCGTACTTCTGCGGGTAGTACTGCTTCAGCACCGTGCACCATGAAGAACGGGGTATATCCTGTGGTGCTGTTTGGGTTTGTGCGCAGGCTCCAAAGTACAGACTGTAGCTCGTCTGGCCAACATCTGGCAGCTTCCTTGAGTGGCCGGAAGAGTCGTTTCTTGATTCCACCGCAGACGAGGCCATTGGCCTTTTCGACTTGACCAATGGTTTGTGGATGATCTACGGAGGCGTAGCTTATGTTGATTCCCAGGTTTTCGCAGAAACCCTGGAACTCCTTGGAGGTGAAGTTCGTCCCGTTGTATGTGATGATGCTATGCGGCACACCGAAGCGGTAGACAATAGATTCAAAAAACTTGACGGTGCTATCTTCTGACTGGTTTATCACCGGCATGGCTTCTATCCACTTAGTGAATTTGTCGACTGCGACCAGGAGGTAGACGTATCCTCATCGCGGGGACTTTGGGAGCTTGCCGACCATGTCGAGTCCCCATTGCGCAAAGGGCCAAGCCAATGGTATTGGCCGGAGTCTCACGCCAGGTGCGTGCGGTTTGTCCGCAAATCGCTGGCAAGCGTTGCATCGCTAGACGATGTCCTTGGCGTCGCGCATGGCCTTGGGCCAGTAGAATCCAGCTCGTAGAGCTTTGGCGAAGAGGGCACGACTGCCAGCATAGTGCCCGCAGGTCCCTTCATGGATGTCGAGGAGGACGACCCTTCCGTCCATGTTGGAGACGCACTGTTGGAGTACTCCTGTGATGTTGCGCTTGTATAGTTTGCCGTTGATGACGGCGAATGCCCTGGATCGCTGCGCAATGTGTCGCGCGTTAGTCGGGTCGTCCTGCAGGCTCTTGCTGAGAAGATATGTGATGTAGGGTTGAGTCCAAGACGGCTCGATCATCATGACACCCATTGGTTCCACGAGTCCTGCGTCAAGTTCCAGGTCATCGAGTGCCATTGGCTCATTGATTGGCATTGGCCTCGAGTCCGTTGTTGCGCTTGTTTTCTTCTCTGCGGCCTTTGGCTTGATGGAGCATTCGCAGATACGCTCGAGAAATACCCTAGGTGGTATGGGGGCGCAGGTGGAGCCAATGTTGGCGAGTGCATCCGCCTCTTCATTGCTTTCGCCGCCTACATGTCGTAGTTCGCAGCCGTCGAAGTCCCATTCGAGTGTGTCGTAGAGGTCGCGGTAGGCGATCATGTTATCGTTCAGCACATCGCACTGGTGCATTTTTTGGTTCACCACCAGTTTGGAGTCATCGTAGATGATGAGCCTCTTAGCGCCGCAAGATTTCTCCATCCGCATCCCGTGCAGCAGGGCCTTGTATTCAGCTTCATTGTTGGAGGCAGTGAACTGCATTCGCAGAATGTATTTCAACTTGTCTCCCTAGGGCGATGTCAGTATGACACCGGCGTCGGCTCCGTCTTTTCGTTTGGACCCATCGAAGTGCATTGTCCAGAGATAGGACATATCTGGCTTTTTGGGAAGCTGGTTCTCCATCCAGTGTACGACGAAATCAGGGAGGACTTGCGACTTGATCGCGTCGCGTTTCTCGTATGTAATGTCTCGTGGAGACAGCTCGATTCCTCAAAGCGCGACTCGTCCGGTGGCGTCGGGGTTGTGAGAATATGTCCAAGCATGGCATCGTTGACCACCACGGTTGGGTGTTCCTGGAAGTAGTGGCGTAGTCGCCTGGCTGTCATGAAGACTCCATATGCCAGCTTCTGGTAGTGCGGGTACTGCTGCTTTGTTGGCGTGAGCACCTAGCTGAGGTATTAGATTGGGCGCTGCACCCCGTGGACTTTGCTTTCTTCGGCACGTTCCACCACGAGCACCATGCTGACCACCTGATTGGTGGTGGAGATGTAGAGCAGCAGTGGTTCCTTTTCGCGTGGAGTCACCAGTACTGGTGAGGTGGATAGTAGACGCTTGAGGTCTTTGAATGCTTCTTGCGCCTCGTCAGTCCACTCAAACTTGTCAGCTTTGCGGAGAAGTTGGTAGAAGGGCAGTGCTTTTTCGCCCATTCGACTGATGAATCGACTGAGCGCCGTGATTCGCCCAGCTAGTTGTTGGACACCTCTTACATTCTTCGGCTTCTCCATGGACAGTATGGCTTTTATTTTCTTCGGGTTCGCCTCAATTCCTTGTGCTGAGATGAGATACCCTAGCAGCTGCCCAGATGGTACGCCAAAGGCGCATTTGTCCGGATTGATCTTGATCCGGTAGTAGTCGAGGTTGGTGAAGGTCTCATGTAAATCGTCGATTAGCGAGGCATCCTCTATCGTCTTGATGACGATGTCGTCAACATAGACTTGGATGTTGCGACCAAGTTGATTCTTGAGGCAAGCCTGCATGCACCGCTGATAGGTGGCTCCTGCATTTTTAAGCCCGAAGGGCATTGTGTTGTAGCAGAACACACCGAAAGGCGTTGTAAACGCCGTTTTCTCTTGATCTTTATCCTTCATTCGAATCTGATTATAGCCTGAGTAGGCGTCGAGGAAGCAGAGGCGCTCAGATCCCGCGGTGGAGTCGATAATTTGGTCGATTCGCGGTAGCAGGAAGTGGTCCTTTTGGCAGTGCTTATTCAGGGAGGTGAAGTCCACGCACATCCACAGGATATCCGTGTGTTTTTTAGGCACCAGCACCATGTTAGCGAGCCAAGTGCTTTCCTTGATTTTGCGTATGAAATTGGTGTCGAGGAGTCTATTGATCTCTATTCCAACCGCCTTTGATCTTGGTTCACACAGTCGCCGAATTGTCTGCTTAACTGACCTTGCGTCTGGGTTGACGTTGAGTGCGTTCTCGGTGAATTCCCTAGGAACCCCTGGCATGTCCGCTGGACACCAGGCGAAGATTTCCCAGTGCTCACGTAGGAATATGACAAGCGCGAGTTCCTATGCGGAACTCAAGTTGTTTGCGATGAGGGTCGTCTTGGTCGGGTCCGATGGATGGACCTGGACTTTCTTCGTGTGCACCGACGAGTCGAAGGACAGGTCGGGTGAACTGGGCCAGCTCACCGGAGGCAGACTGTTGTCTATCGACTCCTTCAATCTTGCAAGCTCCTCCTGCATGCCGAAGGATTGGGAGATTCTATTGAATTCCCTGTCGTAGTTGTCGGACCTCTCGACGCTCCCGTTGATTGTGATGACACCATTTGGATCTGGAATTTTCATCTGTAGGTAGGCATAGTGCAGCACCGCCATGAACCTAGCGAACACGACGTGTCCGAGGATGCAGTGGTACTGTGAGGGCCAGTCGACAATTTCGAAGTCGATACGTTCGCGTTGAAAGTTTTTCAGCTTGCCGAAGATGACATCGAGGTTGATTTTGCTCAGGGGATATATGCCCTTGCCTGGGACGATGCTGTGGAATGTCGTGTCCGAGACCTCCAGACATGTCAGAGGGATCCTCATCGCGCGCAAGTTACTCGCGAACATGAGGTTGATGCCGCTCCCGCCATCCATGAAGACGTGACTCATGTCGAAGCCTCCGATCTGCGCCTCGAGTACGAGAGGATAGTGTCATGGACGAGGGACTTGACGCGGGTGGTCGCCCTGGTCGAAGGTGATGTAGGAGTCGCTTCCGCTGAGGTACTCAGTGGTGGAAGGCGGGGAGTTTGCCGCCAAGTTGACTTGGCAAGTGATTTGAGGGGCCTTTTGCACCCGATTTGGGGGGCGTCCCTTTTGGATCATCATATTGCCTACGCCCATGGGTAGGGCTCGCCTCTGTGATGCTGGTCTAGCGCAGCCGCAGGCGGTGGTGGTTTGGGGGGTGGTGGAGGAGCTCCATGTGCCACGGCGCCTGCGGAGGTTCTGTAGGCCCTGTTGATCACATCGCGATTCATCTGAGCCAGGCCCTTATGGAGTTTGAGGAACTCGCGGCAGTCTTTGAGGATGTGGCTAGAGTTTTTCTTGCCGTCGTGCTTGTCAATGTAGAAGTGCATGTTGCACGGCCTAGATAGTTTGTCTTCAATTGTTGTTGCGGGTGCCCCTTTGTGAGTGCGGTGCTTTCTCGGAGTCGCGGTATCCACCGCTGCGATATCCGTTGTTGCAGTTGTCGTCGTGTTTGTCGGTATAGCCAGCCGTGACCATGTTGACGTCGTCGCGATCATCGTAGATGCGCATTCGATGCTTGCTTCGGCGATCGCGTCTACGCTCGAGTTCCGCTTCATCGTCAGAGTGAACGCGGTTTTTCACCAAGTCTTCTCCATCTGCCCACCGATGCGTGATTTCCATCAGGTGGTCAATTGTTTTGGGCTTTGAGCGGCCTAGCTCCTCCTTGAGCTCTATGCAGCGAACGTCGCCGTTGAATGCGTTGATTGCGCGATCCTCCAAGATATTTTCTGCGGAGTTCTTGATGATGGACCACCTCTAGATGTACAAGCGTAGCGATTCACCCGACCTTTGCTGGCAGCTCCTCAGTTCTTCGATTGATGCGGGCCTTTTGTAAGTTCCCTTGAAGATGTGCACAAAGCTGTAGACCAGCTCTTCCCAGCTGCGAATGGATCCACATGGGAGATTGTTGAGCCATGCTCGGGCAGCGCCCTGCAGCTGTAGCTGTAGGCATTGCATGGCCGTGCTTCGACTCCCGCCATGGAGCCTGACGGAGGAGATGTGGTCCTCCAACTAGATTTTCGGGTCCTGTAGATCGTCAAACTTTGGGTTCTCCGATGGGAGCTTGAACCCCTTGGGCATTCGCTTCTGCCTAATAGCTCTGTTGAAGCATCTGGCGCCACGGAGCTCCACGTCTTCGTCCTCTGAGTCAGTCGAACGGGCAAATTTTGCCCTTGATTTGTCAATTTTGCACTACGTAAGGTCATCGCGCGCATCGTAATCATGATCGTGCCGCCGTGAGCGGCGACGTCGAGACAGATCGTGACTGTCGTCGCTGGACGAGGGTGAGGAATAGTGTTTTTCCAGAGCCTTGCCTTTCTTTGGGTCCGGCGTCGGCTCTTTGTCGAGAGAGGCCTTGATTAACCCCAAGCCCGCGATCGTAGATCGGTGCATGGCGGCTCGGGGATCTCCGGCGGTGGCTGGTTGTTGAGGAGGTACATGGTGGCCTTTGTTACCACAGCTTGCGGTGTCTTTGGGACCACGTTGCCCCGTGTGTCGACTGTCATAGAGCTGAAGTCGAGGACTTTCGCAGCTTCTATACGCTCCTGCTCGGTGAGGTGGGCCATCTGAGATCGCCTCTTGTTGGCCACATACTCGTTGCCCTTGGAGGAGGATCCTCCGTGGGAGGAGAGCCCAGCCCGTCGAAGACTTGACTCATCTGCCGCCTTTTTGCGCGTTTCAAGTTGTGCGACTGCATGCATCTGGCGTCTGAATTCTTCATTCAGGTGCCAATGGTAACCCATCAGCATGTTCTACGGGGAGTCGAAAGGCAGAGGATTCCCTCGTAGGGCCTCTCCGCAGCGGGCCCACTCGTTGTCATTGAGCCTGATCACCACGCGTTCCCCAGTGTTTTCGTTCACAATGGTTGGCGGTTCGACTGCCCCTCCATTGTTGACTGCACGCCATTGCCACCGTTAGTGGGGCCACCGTTGGACGGTCCGCCATTAGGTGTGCTATCGTTGGGCGGATCGGACCCGTTGCCACCGTTTTCATGGCTGGCGCTGGTGTCACCGGTGTTGATGACAGCGCACATGAAGTGGTTGGGGAAACTGTTGCTTCCGCAATTTTCGGATCCGGAGCCGTAGACTCCAGCTTCCGTTAGTAGGTCACCAAGATCGGATCCGCGACTATTGTCGTTGTCCGTGCTCTCAGCTGCTGCTGGGGTATTGAGCTCGCTGAGGGTGCCGATTGGTGGCAGGAACCAGGATGCTGGAGCAATCACGGGTTCTATTGGCTAGTCAGGTATGCGGAGCATTCCCACCTGACCAACTTGGAAGCGGAAGCTCCCGATCGCCAGGCTGATTCCATCGCCTACGGACTCGAAAGCCGGGCAAGTGGCTAGCGTGTGGACGGTGAAGTCGAACGCGCCGAAGAGCTGGTGAATCTCCGCTGTTGCAGAGTTGTAGATTGTGATTGATGGGGCCAAAGAAGCCGCACCATCAGCACTCCAATTCCCACAGACGGCGCCAATTGACGAGGGTTTAACTCATCAATGCCCATTGTTATGGACTTGGGTTTTGGAGAAGGAGGGAGCGCTGGAGGCATCAGTCGGCTAGCAAACAAGCACACAGGGACGCAAGGTTTACCCAGGTTCAGACCTCGTAGAGGTCCCTACTCCTGCTTGTCTGCTCTTGGAATGAATGGAGGAACCGAGGATTACAGGGGGTGCGCAGATGCAATCTGGCGAGAGTTGTGGAAACTAGGGTTGCGTGTGTCCTCCTCGCCGCCCCCTCCTAGCGTTTATATTGAGAGGCTAGGTATCGTTAGCAGGTCGAGTTGGTTACAAATTAGGGTTTTCCCTTTAAACTTTCTATCTTTAAGCTTCTTCTTGTATCGCAAGTAATCGAGAGCCTTTGGGCCACTCGAAGTCTTTATCGGGCCGTGGCAACGCCGTGGGCTTCCACCGTATCTGGACCGTATATACCAAGCTCGAGTACCTGCAGGGTATACCCATGTCACATCCTAAAAAAGAAAAAGGGAAAACCTTATGCAAATAGCATATAAAAAGATCGCTGAGATGCTCATTGTCTGCTTGCCTTGTCATTTTGATACGGGATAGCTTCTGTATCATCGGGCAAGGGGTACCTGATACGTTCCTAATGTATCCATAATTTTTGATGTTCCATGCTTGGTTTTATCTACTTTCTTATGTTTTGTCCACACTTTGGAGTACTTTCTATACACTTTCTTGGACTAACCTATTAACAAGATGCCATACTGCCAGCTGCCTGTTTTCTGCTGTTTTTGGTTCTAGGAAGTCAGAAAATGAATATTCTCGGAATTGGACGGGACAAAAGCCAAAGTCAGTTTTTCACAAAAGGGGACACGGAGCCAGAATATGAGACAGAGAGGGTCCAGAGGGCCGCCACACCACCTTCCCGCGCGGGCCAAGCCTGGCAGCACCAGGGGTGGTGTGGCCGCCTGATACGTCCATAACGTATCTATAATATTTGATGGTTTGATGCTAATAATATGCTTTTGATACTCCTTTTTATATAAAGTTTATGATTTATCTGTACTAACCTACTAATAGTTGCAAAAGTGCACAATGTTCTTGTTTTACACTTTGATGTGTAGGAATTACCAAGAATACAAGTGGAAACCTTGTTTGAGTCAAATAGGAATTACCAAGAAATCTGTCTCAGAACTCTTTTTGAAGATGTTCATGTTTCGGCTCGAAGACGGCGTCAAACAGAAAACTCTTCAACTACAAAGTTTTTGGACATTTCGCGAAAAACGTTCTAGACATAAAATTTAGCTTATTCTGAGTCCGGACGGCCCGATACGCCCGATTTACTGCAACCCGAGATGGGGTGACGGGAATCCAAAAAGCTATATAAAAGGAGGAAACCTAATTCGTGGGAGACACCTCCACCCACAAATTTCCAGCCACCAAAGCCACGTTTTTGCCTCCCCCATGGATCCCATCTCCATGGGGAAGGGCTCCCAAGAAGCCATGAAGGAAGGGTGCTAAGGGGCGGTGCTCCCCTGTGATACCGGCGGCGGGGAAGAAGTCCTCGGCGCCGCCGCCACCTCTTCACCATCTTCACCGCCATCTCCATCGATCTCCACCACCATCTCCATCGTCATTGCTGATTCCCATGATGAGGAGGGAGTAGTTCTTCCTCGAGGCTAAGGGTTCTACTGGTAGCTATGTGTTCATCTCTCTCTATGCATGATCATATTGTGATCATGAGCTTTCTAATCTATAGATCTACTTTGCAACTCAAGTGCTTTAATAGATCTCTGCTCTCCCCATGTGTGTGAAAGGGACAGCGTGCACACCAAGGTGGCACTTAGGCTAAGGATTACAAATACTTGTTATGAGTTATATTTGGAGTTGGATATCTCTATGAAATTGTGGTGTTTATTGGAACCATCTAGTGCTCAAGATGACAGTGTGGGGTTTTCTAGATGGGAAAGGCTTGCTTTGAGGTGTGCTGTTATAGCCCTACCAATGATTAGAGTGTCCAACCGGAGAGTAGTTAAGAGTAGTATCATAAAGAGAAGATATTTATATGAGAGTGTTCACTAGTGAAAGTATGATCCCTAGGCCTTGTTTATAAGCATTGAAACACCGTTTGTAACTATATTTGTTACATGTTTGCTTGCTTCCATCTTTATTTCAGATTGCCTTTAGTCTCTTCCTACCCGTCAACCACGCGCCATCAAAGCTATTTTCTAGCACCGTTACCACTTATAATTATCCATACCACGTGTATTTTACTATCTCTTCGCCGAACTAGTGCACCTATACACCTGACAAGTGTATTGGGTGTGTTGGGGACACAAGAGACTTCTTGTATCTTGATTGCAGGGTTGCTTGAGAGGGATACCTTTGACCTTCCTCCCTGAGTTCAATAAACCTTGGGTGATCCACTTAAGGGAAACTTGTTGTTGTTCTACAAACCTCTGTACTTGGAGGCCCAACAATTGTCTACAAGAATAGAAGTTTATAGACATCACCGCCTCGGGCACCCCCTCGGCCTCCCCTTTCACCTATAAGATGCCTCCGATACCGAAACCCTAAGTACCCGATCAAAATTCTATGAAAGAGTCTGTAGCCACCGTCATCTCCATCCCTAGATCGGGAGGGATCTGAAGCTCTTCCTGGCAGCCTGCCAGAGGGGAGAATTCACCCTGGAGGCCTTCTTCATCACCATGCAAACCTCCGGTGTGATGCGTGAGTAGTTCATCTCTGGACTATGGGTCCATGTAGTAGCTAGATGGCTGGTTTTTCTCCTTTGTGCTATCATGTCTAGATCTTGTGAGCTCCGTTCATGATCAAGGTCATCTATTTATAGTTCCTACATGTTGTGTTTGCAGGGATCCGATGGATATTGAGATGCTATTTCAGATTGATTATTGATTCTATCATGTCTTTGTTATTTGTGATCTTGCATGCTTTCCATTGTTAGTAGCTATCTTGGCCAAGTAGATGCGAGCAACTCTAAGAGTTAGTATTTATGCTCGATAGTGGGTTCATGCCTTTAGTAATCTGGGGAAGTGACAGAAATATCTAAGGTAATAGATGTGATGTTGCTACTAGGGAGAAAACAACAATCTTTTGTTCATAGAACAATCGTATTGTTTACTTTACATGCAATGCGTAATGCAATTATCTGTTGCTTGCAACTTAATACTGGAGGGGGTCGGATGATAACCTGAAGGTGGATTATTAGTCATAGATGTAGTTGGATTACGGTCTATGTATAATGTTGTAATGCCCAATCAAATATCAAAGGAGTCAAGATGTTTAGTATATTCATGACTGCTTTCTCGATGTTTGTCAATTGCCCCGCTGTAATTTGTTCACCCAACATGTCATCTATCTTAAGGAGAGCCACCACTAGTGAACTATGGACCCCGGTCCTTTCTTTTATCATCAATCTACAATCAACTATTTACTGCTTTCTATTTTCTTTCTGCAAACTATTACATTCTTCCACATAATACATTTAATCCTTTGTTTTCAGCAAAACCGGTGAGATTGACAACCTCATTGTAAGTTGGGGGCAAAGTTATATGGTTGTGTTGTGCAGGTTTCCACGTTGCTGCTGGCGCCGGTAGTGTGCCCTGCCAAAGTCCAGCTAGCAACACCTTTGAGGTGTTTCCTTGCTCCTACTGGATTGATAACCTTGGTTTCATAACTAAGGGAAAACGTACTATTGTGCTCATCTTACCTTTCTCTTGGGGTTCCCCAATGAGCTCGTTAATACACGAGTCAGCAAGTATATTTTCTGGCGCCGTTGGCGGGGAGTCAAGGACATCTTCACAAGGGGATTCCCTCATAACCAATCTCTTTACTTTGTTGTTTTTGCTTTGCTTAGTTTATTTCTGCTTTGTTTCCTTGTTTCATTATCAAAAACACACACAAAAAATCCTACTTCAAGTTGTTTTTATGTCTAGTTCTTCTCCAATCACTATTTTATTATGGATAGCCCACTAGGTTTCCTATTTGGGGAAACTACTATCACTGCTAAGGTAGTAGATGAACCACCGCCTGCTAAAACCTCCATGGAAGATTTTATAAGGTATAGAGAATCTTATAAGGGTAAAGTCATGAGAGTCGTATTAAAAAGGTTGGATCTAATTGCTAAAATTTTGCTTTAACGCCATGATATAAATTGTTGCTCTAAATAGGATACTAAACATCTTAAATTCCAATGTGGCCTTAGTAAAGAATTTATAATTATGAACTATCATTGGAATAACTATATTCATCTTGGATTTGAAGAAGTAGAACAATTCGTTTTGTTTATGGGAGCTTCTGAAATAGAATCCTTTATGTCTAAAAACTATGAAACCTGTGTTGCTTGTAAAGACCTTAAAGATATGTTCTCTTCTATCCTTGATCATTGCATAGAAAATTTCAGCAATAATTGTTATATCATTGATTATAAAGAGAGACTCAGTCATGCACAAGAATGTGTCCACAATTTACAGGAGCCTATGGAAGAAGAAATTGTTGAACCTGAAAGCTCATTATATGAAGAAGAGGAGGAGAGTGATGGACAAAAGGAGGAAGAATGGATTAGCTACCCATGCCTACCTTCTAATGAGAGTAACTCTTTATCCCTTAAAACTTGTGATAATAATGATGATACTGTTATCTATGATAATCCTTTATTAGTGCCTAACTTCGAAATGCATGGTACTAAAGAGCATTGCTTAGAAAATGTTTACGACAAAGCTCTAGATGATGGTCCTATATTGGTTGATAATATTAAATGTACTACTATTACAAATGAGATTGGAGGGGTCTTGACCTTATCTTGGAACCCCATACCTCTTGAGAATGATCAGTCACCTTATTATAAAATTGTTCAAAGTGTGTTTGAAGGTCTTAATCCCATTATTTTTGAGCTTGATAAAAGTTATGTGTTTGTAGATCATGAAAAGCATGCCTTATGTGATAGTTATATTGTTGAGTTTATTCATGAGGCTACTGAAAATTATTATGAGAGAGGAAAATATGGTTGTAGAAGTTTTCATGGTATTACAACACCTCTCTATGTGCTGAAAGTTTTGAAGTTACTCTTGTTTTATCTTCCTATGCCTGTCACTTTGTTCTTTGTGAATTTATTTGCATACAATATTCCTATGCATAGGACGTGGGTTAGACTTAAATGTGTTTTGAATTTGCTTCTTGATGCTGTCTTTTACTTCAATTCATATTTCTTATATGAGCATCATCGAAATTCTTATGCTTAACTTAAAGGCGTTAAAGAAAAGTATTTGTTGGGATATAACCCAAAAGTTTTAGATGAGTCTTGGAAGTTATTACTTCTGTAATAACCGCTCCTTATCCTTTTTATTTACTTTTTGTGCCAAGAGTAACCTCTAATAAGAGAGAAGTAACGATTGGGAAAGTTGCTATCCCGAAACACATTTCTGTGCTTCACCGTAAAAATTCGTGTAAAATCTCTATACATCCTTTTGAGGCATGAATTTTTGTGAATCTGCCCCAGGTTGTTATATAACTTTAGTTAGTTCAACACTTTTTAATTTGACCAACAGAAGGTTTTCTAAAAAATCGTCTTTACCTGCTGGTATGTTTTGACAGATTTCTGCCATTATTTGCATTTGCTTCTTGTTTGTTCCTTTTTGAATTCTTTTGGGGGAATTGAGCTTTTTGAAGGAAGTTCTACAGTAGCTTGTGTTTTAATGGAAGTTTTATTCGTGTTGAAGCTGAACCTAAAGACTTATTATCTTGAGTGCACTAATGTTGCTAATAAAGATTGTGTGAAGTTTTGTATGAAGAAAAATTTCAGGTGTATGGAAGGAATGAGTAATGAGATGAAGAATGGACTAAAGCTCAAGCTTGGGGATGCCACACGTGTCACCCCAAGAAATATCCAAGAATTACAAGCGTCAAAGCTTCGGGATGCCCAAGGCATTCCCTTCTTCATCAATAAAAATCTCAGGTTTCTTCTGAACACTTCATTTTTATTGTTTCATGCACAGTTGTGTTGTTCTTGGAGCGTCTTCTTTTTCGTTTTCGTTTTGGTATTTCATTTTCTTGGTTTTCTGAATAAATTGGTTGGACCCCCTCTTTCATGCATTGGTTTTCAAATAGTTTGGTTTGGATTGGAAAAGAGTAGGAAAGTTCATGCTTAAGTGGTAAAGAGAGCTTGTTTTTGACTGTGGCCTATGCTTTGTCATGCCATGCTTGATATTGTTTTGGCTTAATGGTTAGTGATCTTTGCTGTAGCATGACATGATATAGACAATTGAGATTTCTTAATGTGCCTTTGAAGAATCATGCGTTGTTTTAGCATATTAAAGCATAGTATTGTGGTATTCTCCTTTGATGCTTTATTTGGTTGACTTGGCGCATGCTCACACCATGTTATGACTATACCTAGTCACCATAGCCTTTATGATCCTTTAGTTTTCGACTTGTAGTATCACTTTATGCTTTGATTAATGATGTTTTGTCGCTCTGCATGATTATGGCCACTATTGTTCTCTTAGTTGGTCGCTCCCGGTCTTTTGCTAGCCTCCATAACCAAGTATGAGTTCCACTCATGCATCCAACTCCTTAAACCAAGTTATTCCAAATTGTCTACCATACCTACCTATTAGCATTTTCTATTCCAAGTATATTCATGTTTTTATCTACCTTCTGAATTAAACTTGTTATGAGAAAACTAGTGATTAAATCTCTCACGAACTTGATGGCACACTTTACTTTTCTTGCCCTTAATAAACTTGAACCATTGTGTCGTCTATGTTGTATATCCTTGCACTTATATGTTGGGGATTAGCAGAACCATGCTGTCATGGGGAACGCTTTCAACATTGCACTTGTAGTTTGTACCTAGTTGATATCATGCTCTTTTGTCCATGGATTTTGTCGGTGTGAAATTAAAGGGGAGATTGTAAGTCCATGGAGTTATGTATGTGTGTTAGAGAAATGCCTGGGCCGCTAGTCTAATCCATGCTAACATGGTGGAAACCTGCAGCGTAACCATAATGAGCTCTCTATGAAGCATTCTTCTTATAAAAAAAGAGTCAGATATTGAGAAAAAAGAGAAAAGAAAAAAAGAGATATGAGAAAACAGGAAAGAGTGAAAAAAACACCATTTTCCCATGGTAAATAAGAAGATTGCTGAGATGCTCGTTGTCTGCTTGCCTTGCCATTTTGATATGGGGATTCTTCCGTATCATCGGGCAAGGTGTACCTCGTTGGCGGTTCTCTATGATACACATGTACTTTCTATGACAATAACTTACCGGTAACTAAACTTGAGTAGCATGAGGAGTGGCCCTCATATTCAAGGGACATGAGATTTCCAACTTATACTTCGTCAAGCATATACTCCATAGTTTGTTCACTTTAACCTTAATCACTTCAAGATGCTTATGATAGGGGCAATGAGAGCTGAAAGCTAACTAGTACCATAATTTTTGGAAGCTCTTTATGAAACTTGAATCTCTGCTTCCTTCTATGAAGGCCTTTCTTCCACTTTTATATTGAGTCTCCACCTTCTATCTTTATGCACCTACTTTGAGAGCATAGTGGCCATTCTTAGTTCTATGTGCATTGTCCCAAGACTAATTGATTGATGCATAACTTTGATATTGCTTGTTTTAAACTATTTGTATCTAGTCACTCTTATGAACTTTGAAGGTGTCCTATGCATTTATGTTTGCTACTCTATGAGGGACAAGCTGAATGCCACTATGCTATGTTTTCTTTATGTGAAACAAACAAACGTCTTGCAAAGCATTGTTATTCATGAATATTTTGTTTGTGCCTTTTCATGTTGCACAAAATTTGCTTTGTCTTGTAGTTAGAACTTTGTCTTTCATGTTATGATTGAAGTACTATGATCCTAGCTATCAATGTTTTACAAATACTTTGATCAAGTTTTTGATGGTGCATGTCACCTCAAAAATTATTCTTTCTTTTTATCACTTACCTACTTGAGGACGAGCAGGATTCAAGCTTGGGGATGTTGATACGTTGCTAATGTATCCATAATTTTTGATGTTCCATGCTTAGTTTTATCTACTTTCTTGTGTTTTGTCCACACTTTGGAATAATTTCTATACACTTTGTTGGAATAACCTATTAACAAGATGCCACAGTACCAGCTGCATGTTTTCTAGCTGTTTTTGGTTCTAGGAAGTCAAAAAATGAATATTCTCGGAATTGGGCCGGACAAAATCCAAAGTCAGTTTTTCACCGAGGGGGACACGGAGCTAGAATACGAGACGGAGAGGGGCTAGAGGGCCACCACACCACCTGGCCGCGCGGGCCAGGCCTGGCCACGCCAGGGGGTGGTGTGTCCGCCTCGGGCACCCCCTCGGCCTCTCCTTTCGCCTATAAATGCCTCTGATACAGAAACCCTATGTACCAGATCAAAATTCCACGAAAGAGTACGTAGCCTCTGTCATCTCCATCCCTAGATCGGGAGGGATCTGAAGCTCTTCCCGGCACCCTGCCGGAGGGGAGAATTCACCCTAGAGAGCTTCTTCATCACCATGCAAGCCTCCAGTGTGATGTGTGAGTAGTTCATCTCTAGACTACGGGTCCATGTAGTATCTAGATGGCTGGTTCTTCTCCTTTGTGCTATCATGTCTAGATCTTGTGAGCTCCGTTCATGATCAAGATCATCTATTTGTAATTCCTACATGTTGTGTTTGTAGGGATCCGATGGATATTGAGATGCTATTTCATATTGATTATTGATTCTATCATGTCTTTGTTATTTGTGATCTTGCATTCTTTCCGTTGTTAGTAGCTATCTTGGCCAAGTAGATGCTAGAAACTCCAAGAGTTAATATTTATGCTCGATAGTGGGTTCATGCCTCTAGTAATCAGAGGAAGTGACAGAAATCTCTAAGGTACTAGAAGTGTTGTTGCTACTAGGGAGAAAACAACAATCCTTTGTTCATAGAACAATTGTATTGTTTACTTTACACGCAATGTGTAATCCAATTATCTGTTGCTTGCAACTTAATACTGGATGGGGTTCAGATGATAACCTAAAGGTGGATTATTAGTCATAGATGCAGTTGGATTACGGTCTATGTATAATGTTGTAATGCCCAATCAAATCTCAAAGGAGTCAAGATGTTTAGTATATGCATGATTGCTTTCTCGATGTTTGTCAATTGCCCCGCTGTAATTTGTTCACCCAACATGTCATCTATCTTAAAGAGAGCCACCACTAGTGAACTATGGACCCAGGTCCTTTCTTTTATGATCAATCTACAATCAACTGTTTACTGCTTTCTTTTTACTTTCTGCAAACTATTACATTCTTCCACACAATATGTTTAATCCTTTGTTTACAGCAAAACCGGTGAGATTGACAACCTCACTGTAAGTTGGGGGCAAAGTTCTGTGGTTGTGTTGTGCAGGTTTCCACGTTGCTGCTGGCGCCGGTAGTGCGCCCTGCCAAAGTCCAGCTAGCAACACCTTTGAGGTGTTTCCTTGCTCCTACTGGATTGATAACCTTGGTTTCATAACTGAGGGAAAACTTACTGCTGTGCTCATCTTACCTTCCTCTTGGGGTTCCCCAATGAGCTCGTTAATACACGAGTCAGCAGTAACCCGTTGGCGGCTCTCTATGATACACATTTACTTAGAATGACAATAACTTACTCATGACTAAAGTTGAGTAGCATGAGGTTCGGTACTCGTAAGCAAGGGGCATGAGATTTTCAACCTATAACCTGTCAAGCATATCCTCATATTTGTTCACTTTAAGCTTAACCACCTAAAGATGCTTATGATAGGGGCAATGAGAGCTGAAAGCTAATCAGTGCCATAATTTTTGGAAGCTCTTTATGAAACTTGAATCCCTGCTTCCTTCTATGAAGGGCCTTTCTTTTTTACTTTTATGTTGAGTCTCAATCTTCTATATTTATGCACATTTTGAGAGAGCATAGTGGTCATTCTTAGTTTAATGTGCATTTTCCCAAAACTTGTTGATTGATTCATAACTTTGATATTGCTTGTTCTTAAATTATTTGTATCTAGTCACCCTTATGAACTTTGAAGGTGTCATATGCATTTATGTTTTGCTATACCATGAGGGACAAGCTGAATACCATTCTCATTATGTTTTATATATGTGAAACAAACAAACGTCTTTCAAAGCATTGTTATTCATGAGTCTTTTGTTTGTACCTTTTCATGTTACAACATAGTTTCTATGTATTATTGTTAGAACTATATCTTTCACGTCTATGTTAAAGTACTATGATCCCAGCTATCAATGTTTTACAAATACGTTGACAAGATTATGATGGTTCATGTCACCTCAAAAATTATTCTTTTTATCACTTAACTACTCGAGGACGAGCAGGCGTTAAGCTTGAGGATGTTGATACGTCATAAATGTATCTATAATTTTTGATGTTCCATGATTGTTTTATATCTACTTTCTTATATTTTGTCCACACTTTGGGTATTTTTATACATTTTCTGGAACTAACCCATTGACAAGATGCCACAGTGCTAGTTGCCTATTTTCTGCTGTTTTTGGTTTCAGAAAAGCTAGCAAGGAAATATTCTCGGAATTAAACAGGACAAAAGCCAAAGTCAATATTTTATCAAAAGGAACACGGAGTCCGGAGGGCAGCCGAAGGAGGGCCAAGGGATGGCCACATCCTATGGTGGCACGGGTACCCCCTAGTTGCGCCACCAGGTGGTGTGGGCCCCTCGGGCCTCCACCGACCTTGCCCTTTCGCCTATAAAAGCCTCCCGGGACGAAAACCCTAGACACGAGATCAGAATTCTATGAAAAGTTCCGCAACACTGCCGCCACCAAAGAGGAGATTCGGGGGATAGAAGTCTCTGCTCTGGCACCCTTTCCGAGATGGGGAAGTGCCCCCGGATCCATCTCCATCGACTCCACCGCCATCTCCATCATCGTTGCTGACTCCCATGATGAGGAGGGAGTAGTTCTCTCTCGAGCCTAAGGGCTCTACAAGTAACTTTGTGTTCATCTATCTCTCTCTCTCTGCGTGATCTTATCAAGATCATGAGCTGTGTAATCTATAGATCTATTCTGCTACTCAAGTGCTTTAATTAATCTCTGCTTATCCCCACGTGTGTGAAGTTGACAGTGTGCACACCGTGTGGCAATTTTCCTAAGGTACATAAATACTTATTGTGAGTATAGTTTGAGTTGGATGTCTCTATGAGATTGTGGTGTTTGTTGGAACCAGCTAGCGCTCAAGGTGATAGTGAGGGGTTATCTAGATGGGGAATGCAAACTTTAAGGTGTGCTTTTATAGCCCTACATCGTCCAACTGGAGAGTAGTTCAGGGTAGCATAATGAAGAGAAGATATTTATATGAGAGTGTCCACTAGTGAAAGTATGATCCCTAGGCCTTGTTTCTAAGCATTGAAATATTGTTTACAATCAGTCCTGATACATGTTTGCTTGCTGCCACTCTTATTTCAGATTGCAATTACCACTTGTAATCATCCATATTACTTGTATTTCACTATCTCTTCACCGAACTAGTGTACCTATACACTTGACAAGTGTATTGGGTGTGTTGGGGACACAAGAGACTTCTGTAGCTTGATTGCAAGGTTGCTTGAGAGGGATACCTTTGACCACTTCCCCCCCGAGTTCAATAAAACTTGGGTGATCCACTTAAGGGAAACTTGCTGTTGTTCTACAAACCTCTGCACTTGGAGGCCCAACACTGTCTACAAGAATAGAAGCGTGCATAGACATCACTAAACTATTGGCTTGCCATTGCTGCAATTGCAAGGTTCTATAGAAATAGGTTGATGGCTAGAGAATCTACTCCTATTTACTCGGGAACTTTGTGTTCCCTTTGGTTGAGGTATATGCTGACTTTGTTGACTTTATTGAAGGACTTGAGCTATCAACGATGGCTTCTTGAGCAGAAACTGATGTTGAAATTGTCTTCAACAACTTAGAATCTAGCAAGGGTTAAGAAGGTACGGGTGAGTACGAGCGTACTCAGCAAGTTCACTAAAAAGGAGTGTATGATGCACTATCTCCACAGCCATAGACCAAAGGTCGTAGGCAATGCAGGTTTTCGTAAACATTTCTTCAAAGTTTGCTTTTATTCTAAAAACTATGTCCGACAACCTTCACAGGTTGACCAGAACTTTCGTGGAGTTCCTTTCCTGCCGCGTTCGTAGATCCTTTCCGGAATAGGGAGTAACATATCACAGTTCTTACACTCTGTAGAGGTGTGTTACTTTACCCATGAGAGACCTTAGCCTCATTGCACATCCAAGGCTAGAGCTTGTCCATACTTCCTTGGTATGGGGCCCAGTCTAAGATCCAAGCCAATCACTGCCCCTCTCCGTGACCCCGCATGAAGACACAACCCTTCAGGACATTCCCCACCTCTATCAAGCCCCATATAGGACCGACTATAACTCTGGTAGGCACCTGAAGACTCTATGAGACGGTTATGCCCTAGCAAGCTCCCTTAAAGGTCCAGCTAATCCACTGGCAGCCTCTCAAGATAATCTAGACACCAAAATCATGGAAAACTAAGGGGTTCCACCCATGTGCTAGGTTCTCCACAAGAATTCCCCAGCCTCATAATCAGGTCATCCGTCCATACGAAAGGAAGAAGATCCAGCTGACTTCTTTGTCCCATTCCAAATCTCATAGTTTATGCGTATAATACGGCGCTAGAATCACTAGCGACATTGATTGATTAAGTCATAGATGATATATTCCTCGACAATGGTGTTTCCATTGCCAGTTATGATAGATTAGTTGATCACCCTGGATCAGTAACCGATACTTCAAGTTAATTATAAAAATAGTGTTTTTGACCTTCTTGAAATGTAGGTGATGACAACAGTTGAGTTACAAGCATATAAAATAATCAAAGTACATGAGCAAGTGTGAACTTTTCTTTTGTGATTGCAAGATAATGTATTCACGGTCTTCAATACAATAGAAGATCCAAAATCTGAAATTAGCATCATTGGTCTGGTAACTACAAATGTTTAAAGAAACAAGATGCAATTATGCATAATTAATGTAATGCAATTTTAGTATCACAATCTTTTAGAACTAATGATTGGACTTTATAAACAGGGAAAAGGCTTTACTTTAACTACTTAAAAACTTGGTTTAGATTTTTCAGTGAATTCTAAACTTGTAAAGGAATTGGTAAATATTATCTTTGTGACTTTATAAATGCAAAGAATCCTTTTGATAAACCATATACTATTTTAGATGATTTTATATTTGATAAGATATTTTTAGGAAAGTTAAGATACACTTAATTTTAAATGGTAGTTTTAGCAAATACATCTAAAAATGGTTGGACCTGTTTTTACTTCTCTTAAACAACAATTGAACTTTTTATTACATTTTTAGACTTTCAAATTATAAAGGTAAAGGCATTAGTGAAGATTAATATATTTTTAATTTATTAAAATAAAAGAAAATAGTTTTAGAAAGTCTTAATAAATATTTTCATTTATTTTACTTCAAATGCGAAGATTTATATTTTTAATGTGTATATTTTATTTTTTGTGATCATTTTGGTATATTATATTTATTTTTTTGATCATTTTGGTATATTATATTTATTTTTGTGATTTTTTAAATAACAAGATATGATTTTTATAAGTTTTATCACCTTATAAATACTTTATAAATAATAATATTTAGTTAAGTGACACAAAAATATATGTAACAAGTTTATAAATGTATATTTTGTCTTTCTAAGAATTTTGATATATTATACTTATTTTTTCTAAATTTTAAATAATAGAATATATTTATTTAAGATTTATCTCTAATAGGGTATTTACTAATTAATACTAATTATTTTATTTAGATGGAAAATAAAATATGATAATCGGTTTAGATTATAGAATTTATTTTTCTGAACACTTTGATATATAATATATATTTTTCTAAAGTATAAAACAAAATATATTCAATTTCTAAGATTTAATCATTTTTTTTAAATTCCTGGAAATTATTTAATTTGAATTTATATTGTTTTATCTATTTACTAAATAGGGAATACTTTTTATACCGGGTCCTAATCTACCCAGGGTCATTGACCCGTGGGGTCAGGTCCACGTCATATGCCACGCGGACGAAGACCTAGTCAAACGCGTTTGGCGGGACCCGGATGACGTGAGCGCGGCGTCCGCGTGACATCAGCACGACCACCACTACCAGTTGGTGGTCACCGGCGGTGAACTATGGTGTATTTGCTAGCGCGGTTTAGTGTGGTGGAAAGAGAAGCTTACGACGAGCCTAGTGGTACTAGCTACGCTCGTTTTTGGTCACCGGAACCTCGTCCACGACGATATCCCGCGGCTGTGCGGTCGGGACTCCCACGGACCGGTGGCTACGATGAGCGGGCGATGAATCAGTGAGCACTAATCGGATGAGAAACTCATCGGGAGTATGACGATCTTGATGGCGAGGCGAGGCACGGCTGAAATCAATGGCATTGAAGGCGACCGATGTTGGACTCGGTGGTGTCGATTGCGGCATCTGGGTCCTCCCTGGCTTGTGGTATTGGGGGAAAGAGAATAAGAAGAACACGAGGAACACGGTGGTGGTCTCAAACGAGCAAGGGGAGCTCGAGAACAACAGGCTCCGGCGAGACCTGGGGCTAGGGTTTCGGTTGTAGAGAGGAAGAGAGAGCTGTAGAGAGGGAAAATGGATGAGGATGAGCAGTGCATCATGGTGGCCTTATTATTCCCTCCAGGCATCAGTGGTGAGTATCATGGCGTGCGGCTGACGTCCATGACGGCATCAGGCAGTGTAGTGTCCTCCAACGAGCTGGTTGTGACGTCGGGAGGTAGATGACAATGCCGTTTTTGCGGAAAACCCCCTAGCAAAACTTCGGTCTCAACCCATGATCCTCCTTCTGGTCCCACTTGTCAGTCAGAGAGAGAAGCTGGGCTGATGTTGTTTGGCTTCTGCTGGGTCACAGGAAAGTAAGCGGTTTTTTCCAACTGCTGCTCGCGAGCGACAAATAGTGAGGAAGAAATGGGATGTGGGCTGGGCTGCTGGCTGACTCCTTTTCTTTTTCCAATTCTATTTTCTGTGTGCTATTTTTGTAAAAACTTTTCAAATATGAATTTCTTCAAGGATTTAAATATCCAGAGAATTTGTAGGTCAAGAATATTATGGTATAAAGCAAGTATGACCCTCTTCTCCACCTTTCTTATTGTGCGTTAAAAATATTCATAATTATATGAAAGGTCCTTTTCTTTTGGAAATATTAATAGGAATTAGGGTTTTAGGGATTACTTCTTATTTAACGATCCTTTAAAGATGTTTTTGTTTTCACTTGATAATTTTAACGTTAATGATTTAATGTTGTACATAGAATTTATTCATACTTAACCTCATAAACGAATTATGTAAATATATTACAAGGTATTAAACCTTGGGGTTTATAATATAGTGATTCAAATTTTCAGGTTCTCTAAAGTTGGTGATTTCTCCTATTCAAACTCTACTTAGTTTGTGGGGTTTAAAACTAACATAGAACAATCATGGTTGAGTCTTTATGCACAAATAACAATCACTGGTGGAGAAATGAAAATGTTCATTTCGAAATCATTACCATGAGTTTTGGGAAGGTTTAATATATTCATATTCTATTATGAATATGGATAAAGATTAAGAGCGAAGAGATATTGCCTTCTTGTTTTGTGACCATGGGTAATATCTTACTTAGAATGAGATATTGAGTTTGCTTTACTAAGGGAATTTTTTATAGTTTATGAGACTAGGTTTCTATTAGATCTAAGAGAGCAAAATGGGAAAGGCTCTTATGAATACACTCTCTCAACTGGCAATCTAATTATCTCTTAGACATTTTATTTCACTAAGAGATACTATTCATTGGCTGCCTAGAAAAGGAATTGGTTTTACTACCATCATAATCCTAGGGTTTTGGATAATGAAGTAAACATGGCTATGTTCATGGCTTGATAAGACCTTGGTTAACGGTTTCTCAAGAATTCATATCCTCACACTTCACTAAGCTTGGGTCATAGTTCATGAATTCCTTTCCTAAATATAATCTGTTTAAATCTCTCATCTGCTTCACTAAGATCTCTTCTATCTAACTGATCTAGTCATCTGGCTCTACCATATCTATCATAATATGATGACATGGTCATGTCACTTCAATAATTCGCATTCTCCATTCTTCTACATATAACTTCCATTTCTTAGCTACCCTTTATGAATCCATCAATGTAGCTACTTCTAACTCTGTCCATTAACTCCTTTAAATCTATCTTGCAACTACTCCAAGGCTTGCAAGCCTACAATCCTCTCTATATCACATGTGATATCAATCCTCTAGGATGGGTATGGTACTACTCCCATAATACAAGTTTGTTCTTGTATTATCTTGGTTAAACTACTATGTCTCCAACTACTCCATACCACTCATATTATATACTTCATCTTACTCTAGCTTGACTTATCATGTTCAAGCTAGATGATTCATCTTACTAGGGTTTTGCCTAATTTGGTATACTCACAACTCTACTTCAACACCTAGTCATCTATCCTCAAGTGACTTGAGAATAATGACCACCATTCTTTGATCATGCTAAACTTAGGCTTATATTTGTTTGATCAATATCTATCCTCAACTAAGTAGTAGACTTTTACTAGTCTCTTCATAGTATCTATCTTGTTAAGGAATCTTACTTTAAGTTTATACCCACTTGGCTTAACAACATTATCACTTGATACTCTAACACTACTAGCTTTCTTATAACTTCTCAAGTATTAGTTAATTCTTAGTTTTAGATACTTCTTCTAGTTAACTCATCACCACTAAGGATCTTATTCCATTGATGATGGCACACTCTACCATATAAAGTTCCTTCTTCTTATTAGTTTACTTAAGGTCTTTGGAAGGTTAATATAATAGGTCAAAGGCTAAGAGTCAATAAGTTCTAGGTCAAGAATTGATCACTCAATATTTATGATCAATTTACACTAGGACTTAGCTATTCAGGAATGTCATATGTTAATATGACAATAAAGGCATGTGATGAATGGTCTTGGCTTGACTTCTATCTTCTCTCTATTTATGATAAGAGTTAATATTTAAGAACTGCCATGAGACCCATGGTAGGAATAACTATGTCAAACAAGTGTTTCAAGATTTAGTTATTAAGTTTCTTTGCTTAAGTTATAAAATTAATTGAGTATTCAAGAGGTGTTATAATGAATACCCTGATGTGATCTCTATAAGATCCTTCATAAATGTGTGGTGGTTTTAGCTTGGTTCTACTTGATCTATCCATAGATCAAATTATATTACCAAAAGAAAAGGTTTTAGCAAAGGTCATATTGAAACTTATCGCAATCAACTTGATGATCTACTTCAGTTCCACCAAGTTAAGAGAAGTTTCAATCACTTTGACAAGTTTTATTTAAAAGCGCGAAAATTATCTAGATTTTCTATGCATGAATGCAATGCAAAGACCTCATCTCAGCTTATTTCTAAGCTCTAATGATGGGATGTTACAGAAGCCAAGTTCAACTCCCTGTGCACCGCGGTCATGTAGGTCGTGCAGCGCCGAAAGATCCGCCACGACACACGCAGGACGGAGAAGCGCGACCTTCTCTGTGCCAGTCGCCTCTCCCTCCGCAAGCACCTGGGGCGGCTTGAGGTCCTGGAAGCCGACTCACCCGACGAGTTCTTCACCACCGAAGACTATGGCAACAACAACACCGCCGATGAGTAAGCGCGCGTCGTTGCCGCCGTTGATGATCTGGTGAGTAGGTACCGCCAGTGGAACTACGTAGATGCTAGGTGTAGTCTGGATGCTGGCGTGGCATCAATTTCTGCTAAACTTTATATGTAGATCTAGATGATCAAAACCTCCTCTATGTAATCTGGCGCAAATGTGTGATGATTTTAAAATATGCAGTTTTGACTAGTGTATATGTTCCATCCCATGGTTTTCCATACCGCAAACCAGGTTTCCGGTGTACCGCATCCGCATTTTGCAGTATCGCGAGATGCGGTATCTGCTTGAGATCCTCTTACTAAAGCATTTCCTCCGTCCCAAAATATAAGGTACCTAAGGATTAGTCAAAAGTCAAATTTTAAAAACATCTACAATATTAAAAAAAACTTTGATTAATCAAAAAACTTTGATCACTTTTTAAAAAAAACTTTGATCATTTTTTATAAAAAATAAAAACATCTATAATATTAAATAGACATATTAGTAAAATATACTTTATGGTGAATCTATTTATATTAATTCGGTATTGTGAATATTCATATTTTGTGTATAAACTTGGTTAAACAGTAAAAACATTGACTTTTGACTAATCCTTGGGCACCTTATATTTTAGGACAGAGGGAGTACTGAATAAGAGGATCATTTCAATGGCTGATGAAGTAATTTCCAATGTTCAATTTACCTTTATCAAAGGCAAAATTATTCTAGATGGTATAGTTCTTCTTCATAAAATTGTTCATTGCATTCATAAAAAAAGATATCTGGATCCTCATGAAAATTGATTTTTAAATTTTTTATGAGAAGCTTAATTAGAGTTTATATTTTTTGTCTTGGAGATGAAAGTTTTCGTGAAATTTTTGTTAAATGGATTACACAAGTGGTGATAGGTGGAAATTTAAATATTATGGTCAATGATTTGGTTGGTGCTCACTTTAAGACTAGGAAGGGGTAAGGCAAGGTGATCCGTTATTGCTAACTATTTTAAGTAGCTGCAGATGTTCTAGATACTCTAATCATGAGAGCTACTAAAAATGGGTTTATTAAAGGTCTAATTCTAGAGATATATGAGAAGGGGGGTGTCGATGTTGTAGTATTGGGCCGACGCGATTTTTAAGTTTAAGGATGATTTAGAGAGCGCCTGAAATCTTAAAATCATTCTTTCTCCTTTTGAGCACTTGACTGGTTTGAAGATCAATTTTCTTAAGAATGAGATTTATTGCTTTGGTAGATAAAAAAGAAAAGCTGCAAAAATATGAGTATAATTATTTGGGAGATTGAAGGGAATATGTCCTGAGAGGCAATAATAAAATGGTTATTATGTATATTCCAAGTATATGATAGATGTTTATTTTGCATGCTATAATTGTATTAATATAGAAACGTTAATACATGTATGTTTAATAAACAAATGGAAAGTTTCTAGTTATGCCTCTCTTTAAATTAGCTCGTTGATTAAAAAGATGATCAAAGTTTCCTGATCATGGACATTGGATGTCGTTAATAACAAGGTCACAACATTGCGGAAATAATGTGATGAACATTCATCCGAAGTATAGAATTACGATCAAAGACATTGAGTTTATATTGCTATAACATCATACAAAGTAATCCTAGTCCTTAGACCATGATATCATGTTAATCACTAACACCAGAGGAGTATCTTGATAACATCAAACGTCACACCATAAAAGGGTGACTATAAAGATGGGTTCAGTGCTACGAAGGTGTTATGAGGCTCATGGATCAAGAGTGGGATTTGTCCATCCCGATGACGGGTAGATATACTCTAGGCCCTCTCGGTCATATCACATTGAGAATAGCTTGCAAGCAACTGATGTGATCACTAGAATGTTATATCACAGGAACGAGAAAAGAGTGCATGTCGGTAACGAGATCAAACTAGGTATTTGGATACCGATTATCGAATCTCGGACATATAATATATCATGAGACGAAGGGATTAAGTTACTAGCGTTAAAGGTTCTCACGATCACCGAAGTCATCGTTGAATGTGTAGGAGTCAGAATGGATCTCCAGGTCCCGCTTCTGATTATTGATCTGAGAAGAGTCTCAATCATGTCTGCATTATTCGCGAACCGTAGGGTGACACACTTAAGGGTTGCCAAACACCATTTGGAGCATATATGTTTCAGACGAAAGAATTGCAAAGTACTGGAATCATTTCGATGTAAACCGGAATTATTTCGGGTGAAATTGCAGAAACTTGTTCTGCATATGATATTGAAATGTTGCAAGGGGTTTTATGTGAATGTTCGTTAATTAAAGTAATTAAAAAAATTATGAATAAAATCAATAAAAGAGTTTTATTAAATGAGAATTTCATTAAATTTGGTGAAAATTTAATGCATGTGAGAGGAATTTTGAGTGGAGGCTAGATTTATGTGAGTGGAGCTTCACCACATGAATGAGGGAAGAGGTGGGGGCACCTCCCCATGGCACCGGCCATGGGAGGGCTGCCCCCTCTCCCTATAAAAGGCCCCCTCTCCTCCTCACAACACATCTTCTTGTGAAGGATCTCTCTCCCCCTCTAGATATATTCCCATGGTTTCGGATTAGCGAGATACATGTTCCCGGTAGATTTTTTCTGGAAGGAGTTGCTGCTTCCGCTGATTCGCTGGAGCGATGAGGTGGAGGTTGTTCGGTGGCCTGGACATGTGTGCGAGGACGGATGCGCTGCTGATTTGCGGCGCTAGGACTTCCACACGATCTTGAGATCGACAAGCGTTTGACTACATCATCTACGAGTTCCAACTCGTTAACAAAGCTTTGTTGTCTTCGACGGTAAGTTCTCTATGGATGTATATCCACCATTTTCTTGTATCTAGTAGATAGATCTTAGCGTTTAGTTTCCATCGTAAGAAATCTTTTGTTTTCTATGCTGTGAACCCAACACCCTGAATATAAAAGCTAGACCTGAAAACTTCTTTGATTTGTGCCAGAACTAGATTCCATAGTTTTCTGGAAAACATAGAATGGTTGCTATGGTAGGAGTTGTTGGTCTTTTATGGAATTTATGGAAAACAAAGAATAATGCTTGTTTTCAAAGAATTCATCCTAGGGATCCTAGTAATGTTATCTACTCTTTATGTTGGTTACTTGACGATTAGAAAACTCTGCAGAGAGAAAAGGTGCAAAAGGCGGTACAACTAGTCTCTGATAGACTTCGCGTGGTGGCAAGAGAAGTTTTTAGTCGACTACATGGTTGGGCATCTGGACCGAAGAGGATGTGCAATAATTGATTCCAATAGTGAAGGATATTGGAAATATGAGAAATTTACCATATAATTTAATCCATAAAAATAGTAGATAAAACATGACTAATAGTACTGAAATAAAACTTGTCATGCGATCTAACAGATATAGAGTAAACAACAATTCTAGATAGATTGCTACAGATAGCATATGAGGCATAATTTGTAGACAAGAGATCTAAACTAGATGAAGGGAATTAGCATATGGTACAGACGATGAACGGCTCGCGTTGACGTTGGCGTTGGGATCAGTCATGTTGTTGAAGAGGTTGTCAGTGGGGGGTAGAAGTCGTCATTGGGAAAGATGTCGCCGTTGTCCGTGAAGAAGTCCGTGAGGAAGCCAGTTTCCTAAAAACTTTATCGCCCTTCTCCCGTACAGGACTCGAAGCAGCGGGATTCCAGAGGCCTACTGTCCTGACTCGCCGTGCACATCGCAACGCGGGATGGGGAAGACTGGAGACTACACAATGCATTGAAACTGGAGGTGCTAGGTTGTGGTGTATTATTCTGGAGAGGAGCGACTTCTTCTTATATAGCCATAGGAGGTAGAGGCGAACAACCAGCGCGAGGAGACGAAACAAAGAGACATGAGGCAAAATAAATAGGTAGTGTTCAAGCCGAACAACCTCCACTGAGCTCGCATTCATTCTTTATTGTCCACTTAAAAATCGACTCGCTCAAATTGTATAGATTTTAGTCAGCATGGCAAAATAAAGCTCGGCTCGATAAGATTTTCAAGCTTGTACAGGTGGTGGAAGAGCTCACCTTATAAGCTGGTCCAACTTTCACTCAACTAGCAATGCGGTAACTTTTGACTCACATCATATAAGTGGGTTGCGCCTATTCTAGGCAAAATTCCAACAAAGACAATTTAGTTGGTGGAGCGATCTTCTACATGTGTTCTCAGGCCATGTTGTGCCAAAAACTGATAAAAACTAGCTGAGCTAGTAGTTGCTTTGTAGTTGTTTATTGATTTTAGGCGTCTCGCGCTTTGGTACTTTTAGTTTGCAGTTTATGTAATAAGGCTCAAGCCTCTACGTAATATTACCTCCATACCAAGTTTTAAGGCTTACAAAGTAATATAAACTAATATTTATAATATGAAGTACATATTTTTTAGATACATCATAAAACATATATTTACATGATATCTATATAATATCCTAGTTCTTGATAGTTTTTTCTAAAAGTTTGGTCAAATTTTTAATAGTTTGACTTTAAAAAAAATGTAAGCCTTAAACTTTGGAATGGATGGAGTAGTAAGGCTCAAGCCTCTAATACCTGAAAACTCCATTTTCTTCAATGAAACTGGGGACCAAAAATCTAAAACGCTTATAATTTGGAACTGAGGAAGTATGTCGTAAGTGTTGACAAGTTCTACTACATTACTAGGGAATGATCCGTGGCGGCACGCCGCACTTGGCGCCATCAAGTAGTTGGTCAGAAATACCGTTGAGATCACCCGGTATGGAATTTAGTATAAATTGTTGTCTCACGTTACTGTACAATTTTGGTACACTATCTTTCCTGATAAAGGAGCCGAATGGCTATGAAATTATTGTCGAAGAATTAAAAAACTCAAAAGAATCTAAATTACCGATGGCGAATTGCAGCCTAGAAATTACTCGCAGTCATATTATGGCTGGAAGAGTGTGCCGGAATATATTGTTATACTCCATCCGTGCAGAAATAAATGTCTCAGTTTTTTAAAATTTAGATGAATCTAGACATGTTTAGTATATAGTTTTATCAATTTTTTCACAAATGCTTGACATCTATTTTGGGACGGGACGGAGGAAGTATTATATTAGGAATAGTATATGTGCGACTGTGCACACGTCACGAACGACGTTGAGAATGGAGTAGCGGCTGCTGATGAAAGCAAGTACAATATAACCACGTCAGCTGGTTATAAGAAGTAAAATATATTATTTGTGCTGAGTTGGAAAAGAGATAAGAGGAGAGAGAAGATGAGCCGGCTGTAAGTTAAGAGCCAGCTCTAGCACGTTCTCCTAGGTGCTTTGTGAGAGTGAAATGTGGGCCACATTTTAATAAAGTAGAACATCCTTCTGTTCAACTATTGTACATGTTAGCTATATAATTAACTATAGATGATGTGACAACATCTTATAGCTAACAACCGGCAACACTATTAAACTTGTTCGACATATTGGCATCGGCAGTTGCGCTGGCACCTGCTCTCGGCGTTGGTGCGAAGCAGCGGCGCGCGGCCGGGAACGACAGTGGCCAGCCATGCACGATGTTTGCTCGTGCGACTGCGCGGTCGTACGTCACCCTTCCCGTGTCACGCACGATTTAGTTTTTTTTTTACGAAGGAAAGCCCCAAAGGGCCTACATGCTGCCATTTTTCAGAAGGCGGGTACAAACTTCCATGGAGGCCCTTAACATCTCTAGTACCGATAAACCTAGAATTTAAAGTTAAGGCCTCTATCTTTACAAAAAGATCCTAGCAGAAAGATTAAAAAGCAATCTAGTGCTTGGCATCCATCTCCGCCGCTCTCCGGTGACCCCGAGGCGCAGGTGTCAGCGCAACTGGTGACACAAACGTCGAGATCAGAGAAGCTAGCCCAAAACGCTCAAGATCAGCTCCCCTCCAATGAAGAATTGTTGCCGCCGGCCACCACTCCATCTCCGGGGATGAACCACTTGGTGATGTAGCGATGTCGAGCTTCGGCGCCAGGTTCCGATGAGGGCCTCCAAACTGGAGGTCGAGGAAAGGCCGAGGCCGCCCTTTCGGCCAGAAACACGACGGCAATCATGACCACCATGTGATTTGCTCGAGATTTAAACAACAACAAACAACTTCTAGCACCGGCGTCGAGGACAAGACGACATCCCGCAAGCACAACCCTCCTCGCCCCCACGGCTGGCCAGAGTGCGCCACAAAGTCCATCTCAACCACTGCCGACGACATACCAACACAACAAGTTTATTTGTAGAGACAGTGACTCTTCTCAACGCGACGAGCTCCTTCCTCCCCTCGCCTCCACGACAGGATAGAGAGCAGAGCAGCGCGCCTAAACAACAACGAATCAAGCCACGTAGATTCATTGCCTAGCTCCAAACTATCGGCACGAAGCCAACCCTAATCCTAAAGCTACGACGAGCACCTCCTCTTCCTTCTCCACGAGCGGCGCCAATGCCCGGAAATGCTCGGAAGCCATGGCAACTCTCAAAGCAGCGGAGAGGAGGGGTGGGACAGAGGAGAGGCGGATCACGCACGATGATTTGCTAGCTACATGCAACAAAATGAATTGTGGCTGGGCGAACCAAATTTGTCACGGCGCCGCCGCTCCCGTGTACTACCTACGAAAGCAGCCGCACTTCTACGAGAGACGACGATTACCAGCTCTAAAAATCTTCCTACTTCGTTGTAGAGTAGAAAGTTTCAACGACAACGGCGGGCTAAAATTAGACGTACGGCACGCTAGCGCACGTCCAAGTCTCGCAGCCAGTGACAGTTTTTGGTGGAGCCCTGACGAGGACCTGAAGAGAATCCCCTCGCTTTGCTAGCGACCGGGCCGTCATTCGGTCTCACCTACCGCCTCGTCCGACGCAGCCGGGCCTCTCCCCCCCCCCCCCCCCCCCCCCCCTCCCCCCTCCCCCCTGAGGCCCTGACGCATCGCCGACCTGGCATCCTAGTCAGGTCCCAACTTTAACAGATCGATTAGCATAAACAACGACGTGCGATTTTTGTAATTTTGCATCCGATAATCGTTGCCGAGGCTTTGCTCGTTAATCAAAGTACAACAATCCCAGCGATATCCTGGCCCAAATCATTGCTGCCTTTGTGCTACTGCTAGCTACCTAGTTCGTGGTTTAGCAATGGATCTTCAGATTTTATTTTTGTCCCTTCACTTGATGTTGAGACATTCGTCAAGATTCTCGGCCTTAAACAACGAGACACAGGGAGAAAAGCAGCCGTGCAACTTGCGTGCGCACATTACAATTACTCGAGCAACTGATATGATCATCTTGCACAGTTGCAACAGTCTAATGATGATTTGGCTACCTATGATCTTGTTGCATCGGATACATGCAAGGTACTACTCCACCCTAACAGTCTAGTCTCTACTTCAACTCCCAATATTCGTTCCACCGCGACGGAGATATCCTCTAAAATTAAAGAGAACCATATCTTACCTACTGTTAAAGTTCCCTACGAAACATTCATATGCATAAATATATAAACCATCTTCCTAATAAGCGCATGTGTCCATGGAACTATTCTCGTACGGCAGGCGCATCGCCTCCCTGGGCCAAAGAACCAATGAAATCATTTTGCGATTCGAATAGAATAAATTATCTCTTAAACCATTGGTCCGATTGATGTTCTGTTTTTATCTATGTGTTCGCCTCGACAAGGACTTTAAAACAAGATTACATCCCAATATGTACTGACAAAAAAACCATCCCAGTTGCCAGGTTAAAAAATGTAACTACAATGTTAGTTGTTAACAGTTACCAGATAAATTTCACATGTGATTTTTTTTAATAAAAATGATATGTATATTCACAGAGTGAGTATTAGATCAATCTAATTTTTGTCAAGAATATTTAAACCTGGTAGCATACTTTAAAAAAAAATGTTCCACCAATCTATTAATAATCATCAACAGTAGCACAAAGAGACCCAAAAGTAATAAAAATTACAAATAGGTCATTGGACCACCTAGTGATGAAAACAAATACTAGCGCGAGCCGAAGGCGTGCCGTCGTCCTCGCCCTTGCATCAGCGGAGCCGGGCAAAGCTTGTCGTCGTAGAGCTTGTTGTAGTAGACAGACGGAAAGTCGTCATGCTAAGGCCACTAAGGACCAGCGCACTAGAGCATCAACCATCGTCAAAGATGACATTCGTAGATCGGAGAAGACTGACCTGAGAACAAACCGATTGTAACATCCCAAAAATATTAATCAAGCTTATCAAGCTCTAATCACCCAAGTTTAGGGTTAACAAAAACTTTTATTATTAAAATAGATATGAGTGCATGTGTAGTTTGCATTAGTGTTTGAATGATTGGAATTGCCATGATTGATTGTTGCTAATGATAAGGATTGGTTTAAAGATGAATACTACATCATCTAGGTCAATTATAAATAGAATCAAATAAAAAGAAAATCAAATATAAAGACATATAAGCAAATGGTCATTTTGACAAAGCGTATCCACTAGACCACTTTGAGTGTTTCTAGTAAATGATTTCTAACAGAAATATTTCCAAATCTTTTCACCCCTCGCTAGACCAAGTAAAAGTGAATAAAAGCAAACTTTACAAAGTGGCAGAAACTATTTTTAAATCTATTTAAGAGGCAGTGTAAAATTGAATCAAGTTCTTATGTATAGATCACACTTTTTCAAAAACTACTCAAATCAATTTACCTTGACAATTCCCAGCAACCACAGACTGCTAAACAAGCAACATGATCACTCACCAAAATTCATTCAAAAATTTGAAAGTTGAATTCATGCTGCCATTGTGTCGAGCACCTGACAGGCACAGTACAACCTCACCAACTATTCACTATTTGGAACTATCAATTGCTCAGCCTATGTACTGCAATCAACACATTGAATTGTCCTAGATCATCCCTGGTACTTGGCTGTGCAAAGGAGAGGCATCACTAGCCACATTGACCGGTGCCACGCCCGTACCGAGCTGGCCATGCCGGTCGAGCAGAAACCACTCGCAGCACGCCGCACCGCCCTCGCCCACGATGTCCAGCAAGTCACTGTGACCTCACCGCCACCCCATGTCCACCCCTTGACCCAAGGAGAGAAGTGGAGATGCTGAAAACCGCGTGCCCATTTAAGCCGTGGCCATGCCGAGCACACGACGGAGCGCCGCAACCGCCTCGGTCGTACACGCCGCGCCTCGCTCTGTTCGCCCGCACCCACGATCGCTGTAGCACCAGTGAGCACCCAGACATGACCGTTCGCCACCGCTCGCCCTGCGACCACCGTACCACGTGACGAACGCCTGCGTACCCGCCCAGAGCACCGACGTATCCCGGCCAATGGAGACCGCCCCTTGTCATGCCATCACTTCCATGACGATCGACATAGTACACTGCATCGACCCATACCTTCCACCATGACGAATGCGACCTGTAGCAACGTCGCCGGAGATGCCAACCCATGCCGCACTGCCGCCAGGTGTATAAATAAAGGCCACCCCAGACCTTTATCTCCACACCATTCCACCCCTCTCTCTCTCTCAGCAACACTCCAGACCTTTCCCCGGAGTAAGGCGAGCCCTAGTCCGCCGGAATTTTATTGGAGTCCGCCGTAGTAGTAGAGGAGGGGAGCCGTTGAATGCGACCACCCCAGGAGCTGTCGTGACCGCCCCTAGAACCGCCGTCGATGACAACCCCATTCGCCCCCATCGTCGACCTTAGCTGGAGCCCAGGTGAGCCTCACGCGACCTCCATCGCTGTGTTAGGGTTTAATTCTCGCGCGGAGCTGTTCGGCGTAGACGATGCACCTCAGCCGTTAGATCCTAGTATAATCATTGGGCTAAGATTGAAACATATTGTTTCGGCTTAGATAAGTTGCTGACGAGTAGGACCCGCTTGTCAGCAGCCCGCTGCGCCAGCACAGTGCAGTTGGGCCGGCCCGTTTAGTTTTCCACGCAAAGCCCGTTGATTCAAATAGACATTTTCCATTTTAGTTAAAACCAGATTCTATCAGTAGATTCAAAAATCAATTCAAAGAGATTCACTGAACCAAAATGCATGATTACAATTTTGTTGGAAAGGTATTGAAATTATCTAATCAGTCCCGGTGGATTCAAACCAATTGGAATTATAGATCACCTATACAAAAAATAACAAGACAGAGACTTTTGGCACTTCAAACATTTTTCTAAAATAAACTATAAATGCTTTTGAGATGATTCCACCTCTCAAAAATCACATTTTCCATGCTCTACATGAATATGAAAAACATTTGGTTTTACAGAAAATAAACTTGGACTAGTATTAAAAGAAGGCTATATATGATTTTCTAGTCATTTAAAATATTATTAAATAACAATATTAAATCTTGTAATGCTTGACCATCATTTTAAATCACATTCCCAAGCTAGAGAATATAAGGTGAGGACATGGTCCATATGAACCTATATTCTTGTTGGAGAATATTAAATCTTAAACAATTTCAATGAGTAGAAATTATTTTTCTCAAATAAGAGAAATAAGAATGTATTGAAATTCCATATGATGATTGAGATGATGCTAGATCATCTAGTATGAGCCCTTGTGTGCTAAATAGAAGTAGTGAAAGGTTGTTTGGTGATTGTGTACATTGAATGTGTTTATAGACGCTAGTACCGACCCGGAATTCAACGAAGAGGAGTACTTCGAGGAGGAAGAGGAAAACTTCAACGACTGCAACCAACAAGGCAAGCTATCAGTGCAAGCTAGAACTAGGCATGTTATATATGCAAGCCCCTATACCAGATGCACTAGGCATGCTGTCTTATGTCACTTTACCTACACCATTCCTAGTTTTTTCTCCAAGTTTTACTTTCCCCTTTACTACAGTTCTTATTTAGTTAATGAATTATGATTAGTGGAAAATAGAATGGATCCTATCAAGATCATAGGATTAGTCTTGGATACTTGCACCAGATTAGCACCCTCAATTAGTGAATACCCTCAACATTAGTGGCTAGTTGATACGTCCATCACACACCTCTTTACCGTCTTCACCGCCATCTCCATCACCTAATCCTCCTAGTATGTAGTGGTTCATCCTCCCACACACCTCTGTACCGTCCTATGTAAACATGGTGTTTGATGATATAAGTTATAATCCTATGATCTATGTCATGTTTGCATAATTTGTTTGTTCTTAGATTGAATGGTTGAACGTCTTTGGTTCATTAGAGTTGTATGTTGATATGGTACAGTCCTTTGGTGTCCATTATGTTTGTGCGCGCATGGATTAAACATCATAGGGTTTGTAGTATGTGTAAAAGGAAGGGGTGTTCTGTCGGAGTGACAGAAACCTGAGGACGTGAACCGGAACGTTGCACGTATGGGAGTAAGAGGACCATTAAACTTAAGGCTATGGTTGAGGAAACATTAATGCATTGATTAGTACTTACGGATGTTTGCTAACAATCCAATCATATAGTACATATAATTCCAAGTAGTGAAGCGCATATATATTTAGCCTCTCCCACATAGAAAACTGCATCGAAGAGAATGAACCAGATCTATTCGCTATTTAAACTTGGACAAAGCCACCACAATTACCACCACTATTCCAAACTCATGATTCTATTAGTTTAGTGTATTTTATTGCTGCAGCAACTAGCTTTACTTTCTTGTTATTTATTATCATGCAAAGCTATCTCTATTACTCGTATTGTTGCTCTAGTTTTATTTCCTAGATGCGTTGAGTTGTATGAGTGGTTGATAGAACTTGAGAGAATATTTATCCTACCTTTAGCTCCTCATTGGGTTTGACACTCTTACTTATCGAAAAGGCTACACACGATCCCCTATACTTGTGGGTTATCAAGACCTTTTCTGGCGCCGTTGCCGGGGAGGAATAGCGTGTGGGTGAATATTTTTGCGTGCACTTGTTTGCTTTATCTCTAAGTAGATTTTACTTTTAGTTTTAAGTTGTTCTCTATCTTAGTATGGATAGGGAATGCGAATTACAAAAAAAATATTTGTACTTGTTACCAAAAAACATTTTCAAAAAGGAAAGTGATTGGAAAGATGAGTAATGGTTAAGTGGGGGTCGACCTTGAACACTTGTGTTCATGCCTATGAAACCAAAACAAATCTCTCCATGGAAGATTTTTAGTTAAAAACTTGTAGGAATGCATGAAGCCTTGAAAAAGAAAGATATTTCTGGTATTGATCTTAATGCTTATTCATTCAAAAATACTTGAATCTTACTCCTATGCCTAACTTAAAGGCGTTAAAGAAAATTACTTATTGGGAGATAACCCAAAAGTTTTAGATGAGTCTTGGAAATTATTACCTCTATAATAACCGCTCCTTATCCTTTTTATTTGCTTTTTGTGCCAAGAGTAACCTCTAATGAGAGAGCAGTAATGCTTGGGAAAGTTGCTGTCCCGAAATAGATTTTTGTGCTTCGCTATAATAATTCGTGTAAAATATCTGTACGTCAGTTTGAGCTATGATTTTTTTTGCTTATGCCCCAGGTTGTTATCTAACTTTCGTTAGTTCAACACTTTTGGATTTGAGCAACAGAAGGTCTTCGAAAAAATTGGTCTTTACCTGCTGGTCTGTTTTGACAGATTTCTGCCATTATTTGCATTTGCTTCTTGTTGATTCCTTTTTGGGGAATTGAGCTTTCTGAGGGAAGTGCTACAGTAGCTTGTATTTTAATGGAAGTTTTATTGGTGTTGGAACTGAACCCAAAGACTTATTATCTTGAGTGCACTAATGTTGGTAATAAAGATTGTGCGAAGTTTTGTATGAAGTAAATTTTCAGGTGTATGAAAAGAGTGATGTAATGAGATGAAGAATGGACTAAAGCTCAAGCTTGGGGATACCATGTGTGTCACCCCAATAAATATACAAGAAGTAAAAGTGTCAAAGCTTGGGGATGCCCAAGGCATCCCCTTCTTCATCAATAAAAATCTCAGGTTTCTTCCAAACACTTCATTTTTATTGTTTCATGCACGGTTGTGTTGATCTTGGAGCGTCTTCTTTTTCGTTTTTATTTTCGTTTTTGTTTGCTTGGTTTTATTAGTTTGCTTGAATAAATTTGTTGAACCCCCTTTTTCATACATTAGTTTTCAAATAAGTGTGGTTTGGATTGGAAAAGAGTAGGAAAAGTTCAAGCTTAAGTGGTAAGAGCTCGTTTTTTAGGGTGGCCTATGCCTTGTCATGTCATGCTTGATATTGTTTTGGCTTTATGCTTAGTGATTTTTGCGGTAGCATGAAATGTTATAAACAATTGAGATTTCTTAATGTGCCTTGAAAGAATTATGCGTTGTTTTAGCATATTAAAGCATATTATTGTGGTATTCTCCTTTGATGCTTTATTTGGGTTGACTTGGCCCATGCTCACACCATGTTATGACTATGCCAAGTCACCATAGCCTTTATAATCCTTTATTTTTCGACTTGTAATATCACTTTATGCTTTAATTAATGATGTTTTGTCGCTTTGCATGATTATAGCCATTATTGCTGTTTTAGTTGGTTGCTCCCAGTCGTTTGCTACCCTCCATAACCAAGTATGAGTTCCACTAATGCATCCAACTCCAAATAAAACCAAGTTATCCCAAAGAGTCCACCATACCTGCCTATTAGCATTTGCTATTCCAAGTATATTCATGCTTTTATCTACCTTACGAATTAAACTTGTTATGTGAAAATTAGTGATTAAAGCTCTCACAAACTTGATGGCACACTTTATTTTCTTGCACTTAATAAACTTGAACCACTATGTCCATCTTTGTTGCGTATATGCGTGCTCTTGATAAGTTGAAGTTAGCAGAACCATGTATCATGGGGAACGCTTTCAACATTGCACTTATATTCCGTTGATATCACGATTCTTTTGCTTATGGATCCCGGCGGTGTGAAATAAAAGGGGAACTTGTAAGATCATGGAGTTTGTATGTGTGTTAGAGAAACGCCTGGGCCGCTATCCTAAGTCATGCCTAATCATGGTGGAAACTTGCAGCATAACCATAGTGAGCACTCTATGAAGCATCCTCAATAAAAACCTATGCAAATAGCAAATAAAAAGATCATTGAGATGCTCATTGTCTGCTTGCCTTGTCATTTTAATTATGGGATAGCTCCTGTATCATATGCAAGGGGTACCCCGTTGGCGGTTCTCTATGATACATATTACTTACAATGACAAGAGCTTACTTGTGACTGAAGTTGAGTAGGATGAGGTTCGGTACTTGTAAGTAATGGGCATGAGATTTCAACTTATAACTTGTCAAGCATATCCTCTTAGTTGTGCCACTTTAACCTTAATCACCTAAAGATGCTTATAATAGGGGCAATGAGAGCTGAAAGCTAATAATAAGTACCATAATTTTTGGAAGCTCTTTATGAGACTTGAATCCCTGCTTCCTTCTAAGAAGGACTTTATTTTACTTTTATGTTGAGTCTCCATCTTCTATCTTTATACACCTATTAAGAGAGCATAGTGGCCATTCCTAGTTTAATGTGCATTGTCCCAAGACTTGTTGATTGATGTATAACTTTGATATTGCTTGTTCTTAAACTATTTGTATCTAGTCACCCTTATGAACTTTGAAGGTGTCCTATGCATTTATATTTTGCTACTCTATGAGGGACAAGCTGAATATCATTCTCATTATGTTTTCTTTATGTGAAACAAACAAACATCTTGCAAAACATTGTTATTCACGAATCTTTTGTTTGTGGATTTTCATGTTAAAACATAGTTGCTATGTCTTATTGTTAGCACTTTATCTTTCATGATTCATGTTTAGAGTACCTTAATCCCAGCTATCAATGCTTTTACAATAATGATGATCAAGATTGTGTTGTCTACATGTCACCTCAAAAATTATATTGTTTTGATCGTTTACCTACTCGAGGACGAGCAGGAACTAAGCTTGGGGATGTTGATACGTCCATAACGTATCTATAATTTTTGATGGTTTTATGCTAATAATATGCTTTTGACACTCCTTTTTGTATAAAGTTTATGATTTATTTGGACTAACCTACTAATAGTTTCAAAAGTTCACAATATTCTTATTTTACACTTTGATGTGTATGAATTACCAAGAATATAAGTGGAAACCTTGTTGGAATCAAATTGGGATTTTTCCAGAAATCTGTCTCAGAACTCTTTTTGAAGATGGTCACGTTTCAGGTTGAAGACAACGTCAAATGGAAAACTCTTCCACTACAAAGTTGTTGGCCATTTTGTGAAAAACGTTTTGGATATAAAATTTAGTTGATTCTGAGTCCGGACGGGCCTTTTAGGCACGATTTACTACAGCCCAAGATGGGGTGTAACACCCTCGAATCGGCCTTATGCAAGTTTCAGCCCTTTCCGCCAAACCCGCATAGAAACGATTCAAGGACGCCCACCAGGCACTTTCGTGCGGGTGGAAAACGAACTAATACCATTACACAACAGTCCTCGATGGGACCCACAGAACAGATATATATATACAGCACGACTCAAAGAGTCAAGAATACAGATATACACTATAAAGATCCGAATCACCTTGAAAACGATACAGCGTCCGAGTACGGACAAAATGCAAATGGGGCTAAGAGCCTTGAAGAATAACCAATGGAGTCCATAACCCTGCCCAGGCCAAGCCGGAAGGGTAACCCTGCTAACGACGTCGATCTCGAATCTGCTAAAACAAAAGGGGTGCCGACAAAGGGCAAAGGAAAAAGAGGAGCGTCATTACTGAGGCCAGTACACGGCAAGGCTAGAATTCGGCGGTCCTCGCCTACATAGGTATGGTGGACTGAAGTGGCAGCGCAGCAGCACTAAACAACCTATAGAGACTTAGTAAAACTGGCGGCTATTAGAGAGGGATAAGAAAAACCTATTCGGAACCAACCTTATACTAACACCAATCATACCCATCCTGGTATTCCCCCTCGAGACCAAACGAGGAAGTCAGACCGAGGAACTCACACAGTTGGCAGTTTTATTCATTCCATTATAGTTGAAGCTCTTACTAATCAGATATAGATAGCATGAGTCATCCTGAAGCATAAGTAGTGGGCAGTTTTAGTTAACATTCTGTTGTAGTTGGAACATTTACTAGTCAGATATTATTGTCCTGAGGAATCCCAAAACCCAGCAGTTGTTGGCACTTTTATCACATTCCGTTGGAGTTGCAATACTTACTAGGCAGGTACAGCATGTCACCAAACAACCCCAGATCCACCAGTTGTTGGCATTTTAATATCCATTCCGTGATAGTTGAATCTGATTACTAGTCATATATTAAGTCATGTTTATAGCTCTACTTTAGTTATGCTTGTCTATGATCGAGATACTGTGCTCCAAGTCGCCCATAACCGCGGACACGGCTTTCAGAAAGGTTTACCCTGTAGGGGTGCACAAATAGCAACACACACACGATCAACCTCGAAAAAAGCAAATCAAAACCCAACGAGGCTTTCACGACAAAGCAATCACATGATTCATAAAATATTTCAGGGGGCCACCCCATTAAGCTACCCGCAACGAAGTTGGCCGGCTCCGAGACGGACCCAAGGTTTGTGTGGACGGATGTAAACGACTGGGAACCCGAAAGTGTGACTGGGCTTGTCGATACAACGAAAACGTGTCACGATCCAAAATAGTACAGGTGCTCCACGCACAATCGTAAATAAGATAGTAAAGCATGGCATAGTTACATGATAGTAATAAAGCCCCAAACTACTTTGTGGCCCCAAGAAATAAGAAATGAATAAATCTCTGGCTAAGGGGGATTCATAGACTCTCCCGTATGTGGATAGTGCGAATAGTCAAGGAACAGGTATCAAGTACTCGGGGCCTACGGGACACAAGTGAGCGTGGAAGAACCAAATAACATCTATTGCCCACCGATGCCCTCTACATTAGTTATATCTAACAATTTAATTTCAAGTTGTAATTAAAGCCATGATCAACTCCACCATAAACATCTGCCAGCATTCCAACAACTGTGGCACTTGACAACACGAGATCGCACCTGAGCAAGCAACTACGACTCGCAAGGCCAGCTATCTACCAAACATAGGGAATAGGAGGTGTCCAAGGCAATATAGAGGCTGCACGGGATATAACTGGTGTACGGAAACTAAAGCACCGCGACACGGATAGCAATAGATCAACAGGAGGAAATAAAGACTATAAATGCAAAATAGGTAGAAGGGGAAGAGATGCTCGCTTGGGAAAACACTGCCGAAGAGACATTATCCGAAGAACTTGTCGATACTCGCATCAACTCACCGGCCTAATCCGCGAAGAAGCAAACACTAGAAGAAACACCGGATGCAATATTTAATACTACGGCAGAAGATCCGGCATGATTATGATATGATGCAGATGCGGTGCAATTAGACAATATTAAGCGGAACCGGGGTCCCGACAATTATTTAGACGGTTCAAGTTATTTAGAAACACCGCAATTTAAATGTTGGATTAACAAGGCGAAACAGGGCAACGGTTCGCTACACAAATTTAAATGGAGCCAATATAAGACTAGAAAAGCCCTCATATAGACTCCATATTTAATTATGATGTGATTCGACTATACAACCCAGACCCGCGAAATATGTATGCAAGCATGTATAATTGATATGCAACAATTTATATAGATGTCAATTTATAAAATAGGGCTCGGAAAAGGGGTCACACGTGGGGTTCGAGGATCTTGGGTTCGGATCAGAAGTGAGAGCGCCAGGGTTCGGTCTTCAGACTCCGAGATCGGTCTTCGGGCAACAGCCTTTGGATGTTGTGAAGGAGATCTTGGTGTGCCGAGGGTTCGGGTTCGGCTTCGGCGGGAACGGTCTTCGAACTTCGGGATCGGGGTCTCGGAACCGTGTAGAAGTTCTTGTCGATGGTGCTTTAAGTGTCTTCGGTTAGATAGGATCTCTGTGTAGTACCATGTTCACCCTTTCGAGGTACCAGGTCCATGAGAAGATCTTGTTGTATCTTCACCTCAGGGATACATAGCTTCAATGTAGATCTTGTCGCTTGGCCTTGGACGGCGGGGATCCTTCGCGGTACTCCAAGCACGCTCCGATGGCTAGCAACAATACGAACACACCGGCATAAACACATGGACGCACATGGCCTCTGTCTCCAACTCCACCGGCAGGAAGGGGCAGACGCGAGGGTGCCAACACCGAGAGGAGGTCGAGGTCGCGGACGGTGTCAGGGCCTGGAGCTAGAACAAGAGCGGTGCCATGGGTGCCAATGCGCGGCCAGAGGTGGACGACCGGGTCGCAGGGAAGAGCGCCGAGGAGGCGAAGCGGAGCCGCTGGGGTCATACGTGGCCGGTAGGAGAGCACCGGGCGGCGGAGCACGGAGGAGGCTCGGCCTGGCCGGAACACAGGCCCGAGGGCGACCACGGACAAGCTTGCAGGGCAGAGGAGGGTCGCGCGGCGGCGACCGCTTCCGCGAGGGATCGACGGAAGGCAGCGGGGTGGCGCCAGGAAGGTGAGGAAGGGCGGCCGTGGCGACGATGGCCCACAGAGGAGAGAGGCAGCGGCGAACGGAGGTGCTCGGGGGCACCAGCGCATGGACAGGTGAGAGCCATGGTGGCGGGGCCGCCGGGGAGACAAGCTTGGCGATGATGCGGTCCCGCAGTGGCGGCGCGCGAAGCAGCGCCGAGGAGGAAGGGCGCCGGGGAGGACGGCGAGCAATGCAGCGGCCGGGTGCCCGGTGGTGCCGCGGTGGCGGCCGAGGAAGGAGGCACCGTGGGCGAGGGGAGCCGAGGAGGAGGGAGACCGTGGGGTTCGCGGTAGGTGGGAAGGGATGAGGGAGAGGGACGCGTGGTGGGGCCGGTCTTGTCGGGGAGCGGGGTGGTTGACCGTGGGGCGATGCTGTGCGTGGGGATGGGGCCAGGGAGAGTGACGCATGAGTGCGTGGTGTGCGTGTGTTTGCGTGTGTGCCTGTGGGGGTTGGTGTGGGGATGTGGGCAGGAGTGTGTGGTGTGGGTGGGCCAGCGGGGTGATGTGGCAAGCTGGGAGTGGGCGGGGTGAGGTGGAGGGGTGCCAGGGTGGCGACGGATGGGGTAGGCGGCTGGGTTGGTGGGGCTGGCTAGATTAGGTGGGGTTGTAGGCTGGTTGGCTGGGCCTTTGGCCTGGTCGGCTGCCTCCCCCTAAAAAAATACTTTTATTTTTATTTCACTTTTAAAATATTTTTATAAATAGTTTTAGACAAATAAAATATCCAGGAAGACCTGGTTTTATGATTTTAAATTAAAGGAGGGCTAATTAGAAAACAAAATAGGGTTTTTGCAAAGTACTTTTATGATCAAACATGCATGATGATGTCATGATGATGCACAAAGTAGAAACAACGAGCGATTTTCTGGTAGTGGTTTTAGCGGGATGCCACATGCGGTGACGGGAATCCGAGAAGCTATATAAACGGAGGAAAGCTAATTCACCCACGACATCTCCACCCACGAATTTGTAGCCACCAAATCCACGTTTTGCCTCCCCATGGATCCCATCTCCATGGTGGAGGACTCCCAAGAAGCCATGAAGGAAGGGGGCGGTGCTCCCCCATGATACCGGCGGTGGGGAAGGAGTCCCCCGTGCCGCCATCGGCGCCACCGCCGCCCTCTTCACCATCTTCACCGTCATCTCCATCATCTAATCCTCCTAGTATGCATTGGTTCATCCTCCCACACACCTCTGTACCGTCCTATGTAAACATGGTGTTTGATGCTATAAGTTATAATCCTATGATCTATGTCATGTTTGCATAGTTTCTTTGTTCTTAGATTGAATGGTTGAACGTCTTTGGTTCATTAGAGTTGTATGTTGATATGGTATAGTCCTTTGGTGTACATTATATTTGTGTGCGCATGGATTAAACATCATAGGGTTTGTAGTATGTGTAAAAGGAGGGGGAGTTCTGCCGGAGTGACAGAAACCAGAGGACGCGAACCGGAACATTGCACGTATGGGAGTAAGAGGACCATTAAACTTAAGGCTATGGTTGGGGAAACCTTAATGCATTGATTAGTACTTACGGATGTTTACTAACAATCCAATCATATAGTACATATAATTCCAAGTAGTGAAACACATGTATATTTAGCCTCTCCCACATAGAAAACTGCATCGAAGACAATGAACCGGATCTATTCGCTATTTAAGCTTGGACAAAGCCACCACTGTTACCACCACTATTCCACACTCATGATTCTGTTAGTTTAGTGTATTTTATTGCTGCAGCAACTAGCTTTACTTTCTTGTTATTTATTATGATGCACAACTATCTCTATTATTCGTATTGTTTCTCTAGTTTTATTTCCTAGATAATGCAAACGTTTAGTGTGCGTAGAGTTGTATCAGTGGTTGATAGAACTTGAGAGAATATTTATCCTACCTTTAGCTCCTCGTTGGGTTCGACACTCTTACTTATCGAAAAGGCTACACATGATCCCCTATACTTGTGGGTTATCACTAGTGCTAAGCATAAAACTTGATAACTCTAGATGGGAATACTTGGTGAAAATGATTATGAAAACCTTGGAATGATGATTCATTCTATTGAAATGTTTTGACATGTGTTGTGGAACACAATGGTTTGAGGATGAAAATGATTAAGGCATGAGCCTTGACTTTTACAAAACTGATGGTTGGGTTCGGATGCGATACCATTCCAATTTTACTGTACAACCACAATACCTGAGTTGGGTAGGACTTGGCTGGAAGTTTATATGTCTTAGTATAGGTTTCCTTGCGGAAGAGGTTGAGCTGAGGCTACCTCGTGATGAATGTCCACCTATGCAGTACCCAAGATGACAGATGGTCATGGTTGGGAGGCCAAACTCATAGGGGAGGTGCCTATACTAGGGTGTGTAATTGAAAGGTTAGGATTGATTATCCGCATACCAAGTATGATGATTCAGGGTTATTCCTGACGGATGTATCGAATTTTGTGGTGAAAGTGTACAATCTCTGCAGAGTGTCAAACTATTTGAATAGCTATGTCCGCGGTTATGGACAGTTGGAGTGGCCATACTATTCTGTTGTCAGATGTTTTCAAAATGATTTGTGACTTGAAAGATGACTTTGACTTGACCACAACAGAGTTGTGGACATGAAATATGAGTTCCCCCTTAAGTGATGTAGAGAACTAAATTAGGTCTTTACTCTTGAGTTCTTATGAAATAAACCTGGCTTTTTGCAAACAAACCTAGAGCTTAAGATTCCTACTAATTTTTACTTACTTATGATAGTGTTAGTTTGCGAGTACTTAAAGAGTACTCATGGCTTTGTCCCTGGCTATTCCCATGGCCAGACTATGAGGAGGATTACTTGGAAGATGGACAGCAGGAGGTCTATGACAACTAGGATCATCTCCCATCATCAGCATTGCCTATGATCATGAAGATGAAGCCCCACTACGTTTACTTTCCACTGCTTTCATTGTATTAAAGACTGGATCATGAGATCCTTTGTTTGTAAGAACCTTATTATGGTTTGTAATGGATGATGTACTGTGGTACCACTTATGTTATGTCTCGCAAAAATGGTAATCCTGGTGACATGGGTATACCCTATAGGTACTCGAGTTTGGTATATACGGCCTGGATACAGCGGAAGCCCACGGCGTTGCTAAGGCCCAAATGGAGAACTCGAGTGGCTCGCGAACTCTCGATTGCTTGCGAGACAAGAAGAAGCTAAAGATAGAATGTTTAAAGGGAAAAGCCTAATCTGTAACCGACTCGACTTGCTACCCAAGACCTAGCCTATCTATATAAAAGCTAGGAGGGGCGGCGAGAAGGACACACGCAACCCTAGTTTCCACAACTCTCGCCAGATTGCATCTGCGCACCCCTATAATCTTCGATTCCTCCATTAGTTCCGAGAGTAGACAAGCAGGAGTAGGGACCTCTACGAGGCCTGAACCTAGGTAAATCTTGCGTCCATTTGTGCTTGTTTGCTAGCCGACTGATGCCCCCAGCGCTCCTTCCTTCTCCAAAACCCAAGTCCATAACAATGGGCATTGATGAGTTAAACCGTCAACAATTGGCGCCGTCTGTGGGAATTGGGAGTGTTGATGTTGCGGCTTCTTTTGCCCCATCAACCGCGATCTACAACTCCACAACAGCCATTCGACTTCACCGTCCATACGCCAACTCTTTGACGCATTCGACTTCACCGTCCATACGCCAGCCACTCGCCCGGCTTTCGAGGCCATGGGCGATGGAATCAGCCTGGCGATCGGGAGCTTCCGCTTCCAAGTTGGTCAGATGGGCATGCTTTGCATGCCTAACCAGCCAACAGCATCCGAGATTCCTCCAACATCGTGGTTCCCGCAACCAATTGGCACCCTCAGCGAGCTCAACACCTCAGCAACAGCTGAGACCACGGACAGTGACAGCAGTCGCGGATCCGATCTGGGTGACCTAGCAACGGAAGATGGAGTCTATGGCTCCGGATCCGAAAGTTGCGGAAGCAACAGCTTCCCTAACCACTTCATGTGCACCGTCATCAACGCCGGCCAAACCAGCGCCAATCGCGAAAATGGTGGCAACAGTTCTGATCCACCCAACGGTGGCATACCTAACGCCGTACCACCCAACGGTGGCAATGGCACGCCCGTCAACAACGGAGGGGCAGTCGAACCTCCAACTATGGTGAACAAGCACACTGGTGAACGTGTCGTGATTACACTCAACGACAACGAGTGGGCCCGCTGCTGAGAAGCTCTGCAAGGCAATCCTCTGCTCCCCGGCACGCCGTAGAACATGCTGATGGGCTACCATTGGCTACTCAAGGAGGAGTACACATGCCAGCTACACACGATCGCGCAACTCGAAGCGCGTAAAAAGGCGGCAGATGAGTCGAGTCTTTGTCGAGCTGGGCTCTCCTCCCACGGAGGATCCTCCTCCAAAGGCAACGAGTACGTGGCCAACAAGAGGCGATCTTGGATGGCCCATCTCACCGAGCAGGAGCGCATAGAAGCTGCGAAAGTTCTTGACTTCAGCTCTATGACAGTCGACACACGAGGCAACGTGGTCCCAAAGACACCGCAAGCCACGGTAACAGCGGCCACCATATACCTCCTCAACAACCAGCCGCCAGCTGGAGATCCCCGATCCGCCATGCACCGATCTACGATTGTGAGCTTGGGGCTAGTCGAGGCCGCTCTCGACAAAGAGCCAACACCGGAGCCGAAGAAAGGCAAGGTTCTGGCAAAACGCTATTCCTCACCCTCGTCCAGCAACGACAATCACGATCTGTCTCGATGTCGCCGCTCACGGCGACACGACCACGACTACGACGCGTGCGATGACCTCACGCGGTGCAAAATTGACAAATCAAGGGCACGACGTGCCCGTTCTACTGACTCAGAGGACGAAGATGTGGAGCTCTGCGGCGCCAGATGCTTCAGCAGAGCTATCAGGCAGAAGCGAATGCCCAAGGGGTTCAAGCTCCCATCGGAGAACCCAAAGTTTGATGGTTTGCAGGACCTGAAAATCTGGTTGGAGGACCACATCTCCTCCGTCAGGCTCCACGGCGGGAGTCGAAGCACGACCATGTAATGCCTGCAGCTACAGCTGCAGGGCGCCGCCCGTGCATGGCTCAACAATCTCCCGCGCGGATCCATTAGCTGCTGTGAAGAGCTGGTCTACAGCTTTGTATGCAACTTCAGGGGCACTTACAAAAGGCCCACATCAATCGAAGAGCTGAGGATCTACTAGCAAAGGGTCGGGCGAATCACTACGCTTGTACATCCAAAGGTGGTCCATCATCAAGAACTCCGCAGAAAACATCTCGGAGGATCGTGCAATCGACGCGTTCAACGGCGGTGTTCGCCGCATAGAGCTCAGGGAGGAGCTGGGCCGCTCGAAGCCCAAAACGATTGACTACCTGATGGAAATCGTGAATCGGTGGGTAGATCGAGAAGACTCGATGAAAACCGTGTTCACTCCGACGACGAAGCAGAGTAGCATTATTGAAGCCTTTACAACATCTTCCATCCATGAGGCACCGAGAGAAGAGTCACCACGTCAAGGTGACACTCTACCGCTGAGTTATACCCCTTCCCTGTCCCATCGAAAGAGAATTAATGAATCCTAAGACAAATGGGCGAGAAACTCAAGGCCCCTCTTCCTCTGGGCTTTCTTTCTGCACTATTATGGATAGTCAAATAATGGGAAAAAGAACTCGAACACAGATGCGACCGCAAAAGCAAGCGTCGAATGCGCATCTACGATGACCTCGACGATGTCAATATAGTCGCAGCAGGCTACGCCGACAAACGCAACGACAACCGCAACAACGTCTATCGCAGCGGCGTATACCGTGACCCCAGGAAAACCACGCAAGTATGGCAACGCCACACTCGTGAAGAGGCACCCGCAACATCAATCGAGGACAAACTGTCCGGGCCGTGCAACGTGCACTTCTACATCGACAAGCACGACGGCAAGAAGAAATCCAGCCACCTCCTCAAGGACTGTCGCGAGTTCCTCAAACTCCATGAGGGCCTGGCTCGGATGAATCGTGACGCGATCAACAGGGGCTATGGAACCGCCCCAGGTGTCGTGGCACATGGAGCTCCTCCACCATCGCCCGGACCACCACCGCCCGCGGCTGCGCCAGTCCAGCATCACGGAGGCAAGCCATACCCACGGGCAGTAGGCAACATGATGATCCAAAAGGGACGCCCCTCAAATCGGGTGAAGAAGGCCATCACTCGCCAAGTCAACTTGGCGACAAATTCCCCGCCCTCCACCACTGAGTACCTCAGTGGAAGCGACTCCTGCATCACCTTCTACAAGCACGATCATCCGCGCCAAGTCCCTCGTCCAGGACACTGTCCCCTCGTACTCGAGGCACAGATCGGAGGCTTCGGCATGAGTCGCGTCTTCATGGATGGCGGAAGCGGCATTAACCTCATGTTCGTCAGTACCTTACGTGCAATGCGGATACCTCTGACCTGTCTGGAGGTCTCACACACGATGTTCCACGGCATTGTCCTAGGGAAGGGCATATATCCCCTGGGAAAAATCAACCTCGACGTCATCTTCGGGATGCCAAAAAACTTTCGACGTGAACGCATTGACTTCAAATTCGTCGACTGGCCTTCACAGTACCACTTCATCCTCGGGTGCATCGCGTTCGCTTGGTTATGGCAGTGCCGCACTATGCCTACCTGCAGATGGAAATGCTAGGTCCAAACGACATCATCACAATCAACGGGAGCTTCGAGAGGTCAGATAGTTGCGTCAGGGAATTCACCAGAATCTCCCAGTCCTTCGGCATGCAGGAGGAGCTCGCAAGATTGAAGGAGTCGACAGACAACAATCTGCCTCCCCTGAGTCAGCCAAGTTCACCCGACCTGTCCTTCGACTCGTCGGTGTACACGATGAAAGTCCAGGGCCACCCATCAGACCCGACCAAGACGGCCCTCATCGCCAAAACCTGAGTTCCACATAGGAACTCGCGCTCGTCGAATTCCTCCGTGAGCACTGGGAAATCTTCGCCTTGTGTCCAGCGGACATGCCAGGGGTTCCCAGGGAATTCGCCGAGCACGCACTCAATGTCAACCCAGACGCAAGGCCAGTCAAGAAGACAATTCGGCGACTGTTTGAACCAAGAGCAAAGGCGGTCGGAATCGAGATCAACAGACTCCTCGACGCCAACTTCATACGCGAGATCAAGGAAATCACTTGGCTCGCTAACATGGTGCTGGTGCCTAAAAAATACACGGATATCCTGCAGATGTGCGTGGACTTCACCTCCCTGAATAAGCACTACCCAAAGGACCACTTCCCGCTACCGCGAATTGACCAAATTATCGACTCCACCGCAGGATGTGAGCGCCTATGCTTCCTCGACACCTACTCAGGCTATAATTAGATTCGAATGAAGGAGGAAGATCAAGAGAAAATGGCGTTTACAACGCCTTTTGGTGTGTTCTGCTACAACACAATGCCCTTTGGGCTCAAAAACGCAGGAGCCACCTATCAGCGGTGCATGCAGGCTTGCCTCAAGAGTCAACTTGGTCGCAATATCCAAGTATATGTTGATGAAATCGTCATCAAAACAAAAGAGGAAGCCTCCGTAATCGACGATTTACGCAAGACCTTTGCCAACCTCGACCGCTACCGGATCAAGCTCAATCTAGACAAATGCGCCTTCGGCGTACCATCTGGGCAACTTCTCGGGTACCTCATCTCCGCGAGGGGGATTGAAGCGAACCCGAAGAAAATAAAAGCCATACTGGCCATGGAGAAGCCGAAAAATGTAAGAGGCGTCCAGCAACTGGCTGGGCGAATTGCGGCGCTCAGCCGGTTCATCAGTCGAATGGGCGAAAAAGCACTGCCTTTCTACCAACTTCTCCGCAAAACCAACAAGTTCGAGTGGACCAACGAGGCGCAAGAAGCATTTGAAGACCTCAAGCGTCTACTATCCACCTCGCCAGTACTGGTGACTCCACGCGAAAAAGAACCACTGCTGCTCTACATCTCCGCCACCAACCAGGTGGTCAGCACGGTGCTCGTGGCGGAACGTGCCAAGGAAAACAAGGTCCATGTAGTCCAGCGCCCAGTCTACTACCTCAGCGAGCTCCTCACGCCAACAAAGCAGCGGTACCCGCACTACCAGAAGCTGGCATACAGCGTCTTCATGACAGCTAGGCGACTTCGCCACTACTTCTAGGAGCACCCAATCGTGGTGGTCAACGACGCCCTACTTGGACATATCCTTAACAACCCCAACGCCACCGGACGAGTCGCACTTTGGGGAATCGAGCTGTCTCCATGAGACATTACATACAAGAAGCGCGACGCGATCAAGTCGCAAGTCCTCCCTGATTTCCTCGTGCACTAGATGGAGAACCAGTTCCCCGAAAAGCCAGATATGTCTTACCTCTGGACAATGCACTTCGATGGATCCAAACAAAAGCACGGGGCTGGCGCAGGTGTCATACTGACATCGACCCAGGGAGACAAGCTGAAATACATTCTGCGAATGCAGTTCACTGCCTCCAATGAAGCTGAATGTGAGGCTCTGCTGCACGGGATGCGAATGGCGAAAGCCTGCGGCGCCAAGAGGCTCATCATCTACGGCGACTCCAAACTGGTGGTCAACCAAACGATGCACGAGTGCAACGCACTGAACGACCACATGATCGCCTACCGTGACCTCTACGACACACTCGAAGGGACTTCGACGGCTATGAACTGCGGCACGTAAGCCGCGAAAGCAATGAAGAGGCGAATGCACTCGCCAACATTGGCTCCACCTGCCCCCCATACCACCTGTGGTATTTCTCAAGCGCATCTGCGAACGCTCCATCAAGCCAAAGGCCGCAGAGAAGAAACCATGCGCAACAACGGACTCGGGGGCTCTGCCACCCAATGAGCCAATGGCACTCGGCGACCTGGAGCTTGACACAGGACTCGAGGGACCAATGGGTGTCATGATGATCGAGCCATCTTGGACTCAACCCTACATCACATATCTCCTCAGCAAGAGGCTGCCAGACGACCCGACTGACGCGCGACACATCGCGCGGTGATCCAAGGCATTCGCCGTCATCAATGACGAACTATACAAGCGCATCATCACAGGAGTACTCCAACGGTGCATCTCCAACGCAGACGGAAGGGCCGTCCTCCTAGACATCCATGAAGGGACTTGTAGGCACCATGCCGGCAGTTGCGCCCTCGTCGCCAAAGCTCTACGAGCTGGATTCTACTTGCCCACGGCCATGCGTGACGCCAAGGACATCGTCCAGCGATGCAACGCTTGCTAGCAATTCACGGACAAACCGCACGAACCTGGCGCGAAACTTCGGCCAATACCATTGGCTTGGCCCTTTGCACAATGGGGACTCGACATGGTCGGCAAGCTCCCAAGGTCCTCGCGAGGGGGATACGTCTACCTCCTAGTCGCAGTCGACAAATTCACCAAGTGGATAGAGGCCATGTTGGTGACAAACCAATCAGGAGCCAGTGTCATCAAGTTCTTCGAGTCCATTGTTTACCGCTTCGGAGTGCCAGATAGCATCATCACGGACAATGGGTTGAATTTCACCTCCAAGGAGTTCCAGACTTTCTGCGAAAACCTAGAATCAACATAAGCTATGCCTCCGTAGCCCATCCACAGACCAATGGTCAAGTCGAAAAGGCCAATGGCCTCGTCTGTGGTGGAATCAAGAAGCAACTCCTCTGGCCACTCGAGCAAGCCACCGGATGTTGGCCAGACAAGCTGCAGTCTGTACTTTGGAGCCTGCGCACAACCCCATACAGCGCCACGGGATACACCCCGTTCTTCATGGTGCACGGTGCTGAAGCAGTGCTACCCGCAGAAGTACGCTTTAAAGCCCCACGGGTGGTCGCGTACAGCGAGGAAGAGTCCACACCCGCACTCGAAGATTCCGTCGATCTCCTTGACGAGGCACGGGACATCGTAGCAGAAAGATCGACGATCTACTAGCAGAACCTGCGCAACTACCATAGCAGAAGGCTACGCCCAGATCCTTCGTCGAAGGAGACCTGGTCCTGCGACTGAAGCAGCAAGGGCACCTCAAGCTCGAATCCCCTTGGGAAGGACCATACGTGATTACAGAAGTAATCCCAGGTGGCGCCTATCGCCTTAAAGATTTCGAGACAAGAGTCACATACTCCAACCCCTGGAATGTCGCGTAGCTGCAGCGCTTCTACCCCTAGTTGTTTTTCTCTTTCTTTACAAATAAGGCTATTCAGCCAGGCTACTTAGCCACACATTGTACCTCGTACTGATTCTGCAAATAAATAAAGCTAAGTACCCCGAAACTCTGTGTTTTCCTCATTTTTCTAGCAATTTTATCACTCGGGGGGCTACGCCACCCTTTACACCCCCGTTCTACGAACAAGACGTAGTATCCCGAGTAGCTGGCACAACAACAATCGAACCCTTGATACAACACCAACCCAGTTGCAATGCACCTGACAGGTTGGCAAGGTGCTGAGATAAAATAAGTCAGGCTAACGAAAAGGAATTGCAGAGTACAAATACACTCGCAAAACATACAAGCTAGCAAGCTCTTTACATATCAATATAAATCAATTACATCCAGCATATACATACGCACTTTACAACACTGGTACACTTATGTGCAGGATACAGGTTAAACTACTACCACAGCAAAAGAATGTTTGTCTGTTCCTCAAAGAAGTCGACAATTTCCTCTACTGGACGATCCATCGCCTGATAGTGTGGAACCATATTCCAGGTCGAACCTGCCAGCGGAGTGGGCGGCCCAGCAGCAACAGCTGCAACGTCCACATCAGGCCTATGTAGTTGCACCAGCAACAAAGCAGCCTTGGCACCAACCACTAACTGCTGCCGCACACACTCGCGAACTGCACTCAAATCCTTGAACTTAGCCAGGAGAGACAACAAGCTCGAAGGGATGGCGTCCAGCGGAAACATCGTCTCGTAGATACTGCTAAGGCATGAATGTGCTTTCTTCATAAAGTGGACTACTTGAGAAGCATGGTCCTGTAGGGTCGCAAGTGCGACTGCGCAATCATGATCCACCCAGAAATACCGACTTGCTTGAAGCTGTTCCTAGGTCAGGTCATTCATGCGAATGGCGATCCTGTCTTTCTCATCCTGCGGATGACGCGCACTGACAACTATACCAATCAAAAGGCAAATTATGAAGACAAGGAACTACCGCGATTGACTACAAGAAAAGATAAGAGGGCAGGAAGCTAACAGTTGAACTGATCGCCCAGCTGCGTCACCTCCTCCAATAGATATTTCTCTCGGCCAGTGGCCTTCTCCGCCCTCGACTTCCATACATCCGTGTTACTGCGGAGGACGGGAAACTCATGTTCCAGCTACTTAACGTGATCGCACAGTCGCGAAAGAAGGGACAACTCATCCAGCCTTGAACACGACTGCGCCAAGGTCTCACCAGCGGATGGCGGCTCCCACGGATCACCCGAAGGACCACTCGATGTATCCTATCACAAGCAAAGCAAGAGCGAATAAGGGACCAAAAATACATGGACAAAAAGCTCAAGTGCATTGAAACATGACAAAAGTATCAATAGAGATACTTGGCCAATGACATGTTTTCAACAAAAGGAGTCAAACTATTAACTATTACAATATAACTACTGAGGAGTAGCCTGCTTCTTCGACATGGACTTCGGCTTCGGGGGCCTCCTCAAGTTCGTGGTAGTCCCAAACGCCACATACTTCCCGCCAGCCCCTAACGCCATAGCCTTCGCCGCCTTCTTGGCTCGCTACAGCTCCTCGGAATATTTGGCGACTATGTTGATGAGTTCTGGCCCGTACGTGTCGTGGACAGTTGCAAAGGGAGCAAAAACTACCTGTTGACCATCTGCGCCGACGGGCATCGCCTTGGAGACTGCAGTAGGATCCATCTCCATGCCATGGGCTTGCACCATTGCGAGTTCCATGGAAGCGCCAACCGCACGCTGCGATTTCCTGAAGTCCGCGGGGATACCTCCAGTGAGGGACTCCACCAGGTCCTCCAAGTTCTCAATCACCTCAGCCTTGGGCGTCAGCTCCTCGCGGATGCGACTGAGCACAACCTTGGCCTTACTCAGCATCCTCTGAAGGGAAGCGATGCGGTCCTTCACTGCCGCAACAGCGTGTAGCATCCCAATTGTCTAACAATTGTAATGCTACTTGGTCTAGTAATATAATGGCTAGTTCCTACATATAATAGTTGCATCATAATTATATCATGCTCATGTCATCATGCCACCTTGCATTTGAGCATCATATAAAACCCTTTTCTTTTGGTTCTTCTCTCATATGCATTATTAATTGTATTTGCCTCTTGATATTGTATTTGGTTATTGATATATTGTTTAACTGCCCAAGTTGAGTTGGGGCATATCTTTTATTCAACTCCATCACTTTTCTTTTCACCACCTTATAATTCCACCATCCCATTAAACCATGAGCTTGTATTTCTTTTCTTTTGAATTTATTCTTAGCTCATGTGAATGGGGTGGATCTAATTCTAACATTTCTTTTGCTTGGCCTTTACTCCACTTCTTGTGAATGCATAAGAATAATGCCATATCATTACTTTTATTTTCACAAAATAAAACATGGCATTTATTATTTGTGCATGGGCCATGCAAGAGTACCATCACCATTAGCCCATTTATTTCTCTTGGTTTTATTGGTCCTTTCTTTGTGGAATCATCTACATCATATCTCCACCATTCCCATGATCTCATTAACATCATTTTCTTTCCTTCATGTATGATTCCAATAAGGCCTTTACCCCATGAACCTTTGTCTTCCTCTTTTACTTGGAATCTCCTTCACCTTAGCTTATGCTAAAACAAGCCCTCACTTTTCTCTTGGTATGATCTCATAAACAAGTCTTCTTTAAACCTAAACCCCTAATCAAAAATAACCTAGCTCTCTCTCTCTATTTTTCCCTAAACCTAGTTGTACCTCAAGCCCTAACCTCTACCACACCTCTCTCATCTCTCCTCTCTCTACCATGCTGATCTCCATGCCCTAGTCTCTCTCTCTCCCTGGCCCACACCCCAGCTACTCACCTACCCATCCCCAAACCCTAGCCCATGCCGAGCCGGCCCTAGCTACGCCCTAGCTCACCCGAGCCCCCTCTCCTCTCTCTTCCTCTCTACCTGTCGTGCCAGCCCCACCCAGCTGCTCCACCACGCTGACCCCACCTAGCAGCACCACCCCACCTGCCCCTGCCTGCCATGCCCGAGCATGTGCAAGGAGGAGATGGAAAAGGTGGCTGAAGCCACCTTTATCCCTGCCCCATGCCCACACACTACCCCTTCCTCCCCCTCGCTTTTCCCTCCTTCCACACGTCTCTCTGCATCGTCCAGATCCAACCCCAAGCCTTGCCTCTCCTCCCCTTCTTCTTCACCGTCGCCAGATGCCGCCGGTCGCCGCCAGTACCGCGTCGTCCCCTCGTTCCAGCCGGCCAGCACGACATGGAGGTGGTCAAGAAGAACGAGGAGGCTCCCCTACTTCGCCTCGTACGCGCCGACGAGGACAAGGAGCACCAGCACCGCCGGAACCAGCGCCACCCGATGCAAACCCTAGATCTCCGGCCGCCAGCCTCGTTGATGATCCGCCGCGCCTCTCCCCGATCTGACACCACCGACCACCCCGCGGTGAGCCCTTCTACCGCCCAGACATGCTCCGCCTCACCGGGAATCCCTAGCCCCGTCAGTCGTTCCGATGAACGCCCTCGGGGCGCTGTCGATCGTTGTGTCTGCACGTGCCCGCGCCGCCTAGAGCCTCACTTAGCCGCGCAGCGGCTCCCGGACAACAACCCCCTCCCTAGCCCAGCGGTAGCCGCCGCCGCCCGCGCACGCCAGGTCCCTAGTTCGATTCCCCGCCTCACCGCGCCGCGCTATCCGTCAGTTTCGTCAGACGAACGATGGAAGAAAAACAGTACCGTGGGTCGCTTTGCAATCCCCCCCGCCCACGTTTTTACCGGCTCAACCCGCGGTACTCGCTAGCCCCACCAGTCAGCCTCCCTGTACGCTTTACAAAAACGCCCCGCAATTTTTGAACACCCAACCCGCGGTCCAACCCGTTCCCCACCTGTCAGCCTCTGCGAGTTAGCCCACTGGCACATGGGCCCTAGCTCGCTGGCCCCGCCTGTCACCCGCAGCAGCTAGCTAAGCCGCTGTAGCAAAAGTTTCCCCACGCGCGTATGCCCCGCCAGCGGCTGGCCCACCCGTCAGTGTCTATGGCTGGGTCGAGCTGGGTGACAAAAGTTTTTCCTGTTGCCTGTTTCATTTAAACCTTTTTTTCAAAATTGATTTAAATTCAAATTCAAGTCAGATTTAAATAATTTTTAAAATACAAATCCAAATAATACAAATGATATATGTTTTTGAATCAGAAAAATGTGAGGAATTCAAATATGCCATTCAAAATAATGTTTGAAAACTTTAAATTTTCGAGATGATTAAAATTACAATAAAATGCCCTTTTCTTAATAAATTAATAACTTTAATTCTACAACTCCAAATTTGACAAATAATATGTCTAAATCGATCAGTGCGACAAGCCTGTTCTATCTATGCAGTCCTTGTTCTGATTTGAGGCATGCATCATGTTATTATTTAAAATCTGAACTGTTTATGACAATAAAAGTTGGTTAAATAAATAATAAAATGCTTTATTTCTTGTATCCACACCTCACCTTTGCCATGCTACTTTAATGCCATGTAAATTGTGCATCATTCATCATGGCATGCTTGTTTGCTTGTCGCATTTTAATTCATATGCTTGTGCACTTTATTTATGTTGGCCCTTGTTTGTTTGGTTCTTCTTTGAATAGACGCCCAGCAGGAGAATTACCAGGAATCACAGGAGTACTACCTAGATCCATCTCTCGCTTCAACTGAGCTGCTAGGCAAGCACTACCACATGCTTGCATACAAATAGTACCTATTGCCTCTATCTTATTCTTGCATCATTGAGTCGCGATTGCAATAAATTGAATCCCAAGTACTGCATAGCCTTTACTTTTAAACCCCACCGAAGCTTGTTCCTCCCTCCCATGAGCCATTACTACAGGAGTTGTTTAAGCCATGCGGGTCGTAGAAAAGCATGTGTAGGGTATGTGAGTGTCTGATGAATAACGAGGTACCTAAACAACATAACCTGAGTAGTAATGGGATAAGTAATGAAAGAGGCACCGGTGAGCAATATCTGCTATTTGGTTTTTCATGCTCACTTGTGTCCCGTAGGACCCCGAGTACTTGATTCCTGTTCCTTGACTATTCACACTATCCACATCCGGGAGGCCTTATGGACCCCCTTGAGCCAGAGCTTGATTCATTCTTATTTCTTGGGGCCACAATTAGTTTGGGGATTTATTACTATCTTGTACTTATGCCATGTTACTGCTTTCTTTAAGATTGTGCGAGGAGCACCTGTACTGTTTTGGATCGTGACACGTTTTCGCTGTATCAACAAGCCCAGTCACATTTTCGGGTTCCCAGTCGTTTACCGCCGTCCACACAAACCTTGGGTCCGTCTCGGAGCCGGCCAACTTCGTCGCGGGTAGCTTAATGGGGTGGCCCCCTGAAATTGTTGTTCTTAATTCATGGACATCCGTCTATCATTGGTTAGGCGATGGTTAGCGAGTATCTATAGAATTGTTAGGTATTATCTTTTGCGGCAATTGCGTCACCCTAGGTTGTGTCCCCTTTAGTGGCATAAAGACTTGCTGAGTACCCCTAGGGTCTCACACGATAAATTGTTTGATTCAGATGAACAGGTATATTCGCAAGATGGATATTGGGTGGAGGAGACAGATGATGTTGGCAACGATCATTCGGTGTAGAGATTCCGGGAACGGGGATCCGTGAGATCTGTGGGCGGGATGTGTTTATTTATAGGGCATCTTATGCCAATTTGCTTCTTATCCGTACTCGGATCTTGTTTTCCGCTTCCGCCTGATACTCTGATGTTTGTTGTATGAGGAGCTATCCTAAATTATTATCTCTATCTAGGATATTTGAATCTTGCCGTATGGCGTTGCAATATTTCTATTTCTTTTAGATGGAATGGCTCTGAGGACTGTTGTATGTGGCTTGCGTACATACTCATTTGTGTATGTAGTTGATCCCTTCGTCTGCCGATTACGCTGCTCGTTCTTGTCCCGATGTTCTAAAAGTGGTTAGGACGGCCGAAAGGTCTACCGTGAGTGTCCTTGGGCCCCACCGTACTATTTTAACCACTTTCGTTCATCCAGGCATGTCACTAAGAGCGTAATTCACCGAGGTAGTTACAATTGGTATCAGAGCCATCCCGCCCTTTAGGGTCTCAGCCAAAATGGTCGCTGTCAGTCTAGCAAATATTTTTGGTAGTTATGTATACTAGGGAAAAACAAAACGTGAGAGTAGGAATGCTTCCATTTTTCTTCTTACCCACCCACCCACCCTTCTTCTGGTAAGGAAGTGTAACGTTTTCAATCCTCTTCTAAAAATTCAAATTAGGATTCACGTGTTCTGGGTTCCGTAGTACCATAGGTTGTGTGTTTGTGTGTGTGTGTGTGAATTCCTTGTCTATCTGTTGCATCCAAATGTTATCACTATCTGCCTTTTGGTTCTCAACTGTTGGTACATTCCATACCGACAGGCCTTTGTAAACCGACGCGATCTATTCTGATTCGTTGTATACCGATGCGATCTATCTTACTCTTTGTTATCCGACGTTATCTTGTTGGGGTGTTCTTTTCGTAGTTACCAATCTTTAGGTTCATCTTAAGAAGAAGGTGTTGGGATATGTGTTTTACTGATTCATGTGCGGAGTAATGATTTCAGTGTGGGATGGAGTCGCGACCATACCACTACTTTTATCATTTGCTTTTGTATATTGAACTAATAGAGTTACTAATCTTGATTCGTTAAGTGGTTTTGCGCATATAGTGGTATTTTAATGCCGAAATTTGCGGAAAAAATTTCTTTGTTAGTTTGTATACCACACTCCTTGTTCAGTCATGTGCGTTATGCTTAATATCTTCTAGTTGCCTTGAACTTTGTTGATATTTTAATATCATCTCAGTGAATTGCATCCTTTAATCTTGGTTAATTCCATTTTGGTACTATTTTGGATTATTATCATTCTCCATTATAGTACTGACTTGTGTTTTATATCAATCACAAGATGGCACCACCACGCCGTTCTGAGGAGGACATACCACCTGAACTTGGGGCTGTTTTGGCAAGTATTTCAAATGTTTTGGGCACTATGCAGCAGAACCAGCAACGCTTCGAGGAAAGTGTCAGGAGGAATGAGTTTGTTCCGCTACCTCCACCTCCCAAGCGAGGTGACATCAAGAGTTTTCTCAAGTTCAACCCACGTCAATTTCAAGTGTCTGATCAGCCACTTGATGCGGATGATTGGCTTCGTGAAGTGTCAAGGTTGCTGATGACTGCGGATGTTCCCGACCAGGAATGGGTCAAATGTGCCACTCACCTTCTGAAGGGAGATGCAGCTCTCTGGTGGGAAAATTACCTCAAGGCAGATCTCTCTGGTTTTCAGCCTACTTGGGAGCAATTCACTGCTGCTTTCAAAGAGCAATATCTGTCAGAAATTGTCATGGAAAGGATGAAGGAAGTGTTTCTCAACCTCAAGCAAGGCACTGACAATGTCAATACCTACATCAGAAACTTCATGAACCTTTCTCGTTATTGTGGTGATGAGATCTCTGATGACAAGAAAAAGAAAAAGAGGTTTAGGCAAGGCCTCAATGCTTCCATCAAATATGCTATCACTCATGCAAGGCCGGCGTCTTTTCTAGAACACCAACACACAGCTCTGCGGGAAGAAGCAAGTAGGCAAGTGTTTGAGGAGTCAAAGAAACACAGCTGTGATACAGCAAGCTCTTCTGCTATGATAGCTCCTTCTAAGCGTCGTGTCTGGGTTCCTAACACCCCACCGTCGCTCACTGCTCCACCAAGACCGTCAAGCTACGCACCAAGGCCACCAAACTCCTTCACTGCAGCTCCCAGGGGCTACAACCACAACTACCCTGGAGTGCCTGGCGGAGTCCCTGGCTACGTTGCTCCACGTCCACCTGGTGCTTGCTATACTTGTGGAAACACTGGGCATCGCACTGGAATTCTCCATTGAACAACAAAGCTCTTCCACCACCACCTCCAAGACCTGCGGCAAGTGCTCCTATGATTCGTGCACCTCCACCTCGGGCTCTCAACATCAACACCAAGCCTGGGTCTACGGTTGCTCGTGCCAACTGTGTCAACGCCGCTCAAGCTGAGCATGCTCCTGGAGTTGTGATGGGTATGCTTCCTGTTAACTCAGTTCCTGCACGAGTTTTGTTTGATTCTGGTGCTTCGCATTCTTTTGTTTCTCACAAGTTTGCGCATGAGCAAGATCTGGCTATGTTTCCTTTATTACATCATCTCATGGTACAATCTCCTGGGTCAAACATGAGGGCTGCTCATATCAGCCATGGCAATCAAATTGAGATTGGTGGCTCTTCGTTTCCGGCTTCCTTAATTATTCTGGGCAATTCTGATATTGATGTTATCTTGGGCATGGATTGGTTAACAGCAAATGCAGCTGTGATTGATTGTGCTGAACGTTCGGTTTCTCTGAAAATTCCTGAAGGCCATATAGTCTATTCTCCAAGTCTGACTCCTACAATTCAGCTTTATTCTTTGGCGGCTCTGAATGATGATGCTATGGAAGGTATTCAGAGTGTTCCTATAGTCTGTGAGTTTCTAGATGTCTTTCCTGAAGAGTTGCCAGGTATGCCTCCGGATCGTGAGGTTGAGTTTGTCATTGAACTTGAACCTGGTACCGCTCCTATCTCCAAGCAGCCTTATAAAATCGGTCCTGCTGAGTTGGCTGAACTCAAACGTTAGTTGGATGAACAAGAGAAGTTGGGTTTCATTCAGCACAGTACTTCTTCTTGGGGTAGCCCAACCATCTTTGTGAAGAAGTGAGACAAGACTGATAGACTTTGTGTTGACTATCGGGCACTCAATGTTAAAACCATCAAGAATAAATATCCCCTTCCGCGGATTAATGATCTCTTCGATCAGCTAGCTGGAGCTGTGGTCTTCTCTAAACTTGATTTAAGAAGTGGCTATCATCAAATCAAGATTCGCAAGGAAGATGTTCCCAAAACGGCTTTCACCACCCGCTATGGCCTGTATGAGTACACGGTCATGTCTTTCGGTCTCACCAATGCACCTGCCACCTTCTCGAGGCTTATGAACTCGGTTTTCATGGAGTATCTTGATAAGTTTGTTGTGGTCTATCTGGATGGCATTCTAGTCTATTCTAAGTCAAAAGAAGAACATGAAGAACACCTTCGGTGTGTCCTAAACAAGCTTCGTGAGAACCGCCTGTATGCAAAGTTCTCCAAGTGTGAGTTTTGGCTGCCTCGAGTCACCTATCTTGGTCACGTCATCTCTGCCAAGGGCATTGCCGTCAACCCAGAAACTATTAAGACAATCATGGACTTGCTTCCACCCATAAATGTCAAAGAAGTCCGGAGTTTCCTTGGTTTGGCCAGTTACTATGGTCGATTCGTTCAAAACTTCTCAAAGATTGTGAAGCCTCTTACCGATCTCCTCAAGAAAGGCAAGAAATACCTTTGGACTCCTGCATGTCAAGCAAGCTTTGAAACACTCAAAGAGAAGCTCACTTCCACACCAGTCTTAGTTCCTCCAGATACATCAAAGCCTTTCCAGATATTCTGTGATGCCTCATTGCAAGGATTGGGTGCGGTCCTTATGCAAGAAAAACAAGTAGTTGCTTATGCATCTCGGCAGTTGAAGACGCATGAGATCAACTACCCTACACATGACCTCGAACTCGCAGCAGTTGTCTTTGCTTTGAAATTATGGAGGCATTACTTGCTTGGCAACCGTTGTGAGATCTTTTCTGATCACAAGAGTCTGAAGTATATATTCACACAGCCTGATCTCAACCTTTGTCAGAGGAGGTGGATCGAAACAATCAATGATTTCGATTTGACCATCAACTACACTCCGGGCAAGGCCAATGTCATGGCCGATGCTCTCAGCTGAAAAGCTTATGTCAACAACCTCATGGTGGAAGAACAACAACCTCTCTTGTGCGAGGAATTCCGCAAGCTCAACCTTGAAATTGTGGATCAAGGGTATCTTTTGAACCTTCTAGCAACACCTCTCTTGGAAGAAAAGGTCCGTTCCATTCAGCTTGGTGATCCTTACACTAAAAATATTATCTCCAACATTCAGCTTCCGAAGTATGAGTCTTTCCACGTAGATGACCAAGGCACTCTTTTCTTTGAACACCGGATGTTTGTTCCGAACTACCCGGGTTTAAGAGAGCAAGTTCTCAAGGAGGCGCATGATTCTGTTCTTTCTATCCATCCTGGCAGCACTAAGATGTACATGGACTTGAAAACACAATATTGGTGGCCTGGTTTGAAACGATATTGTGCCAAGTATGTCTCGGAGTGTGATGTTTGTCGCAGAGTTAAAGCTGTCCATCAGAAACCTTCTGGTCTTCTACAGCCATTGAAGCCTCCGAAATGGAAATGGGAGAAAGTAGAGATGGACTTCATCACTGGTTTTCCAAGGTCGCAGAAGGGCAACAATGCAATCTTTGTTGTCATTGACAGTCTTTCCAAAGTAGCTCACTTCTTTCTAGTCAAGGAAACAATTTCTGCAATTCAGTTGGCTGAGCTCTATATCAACAGAATTGTCTCTCTGTATGGAGTTCCTCTTGAGATCAGTTCAGACCGTGGAAGCATCTTCACTTCCAAGTTCCGAGGAAGTTTCCAAAATGCCTTGGGAACAAAATTAAACTTCAGCACAGCTTACCACCCTCAGTCGCAAGGACAAGTCGAAAGGATCAATCAGATTCTAGAAGATATGCTCCGTGCTTGCGTTATCTCTTTCGGCATGAAGTGGGAAGAATGTCTTCCTTATGCTGAATTCTCTTACAACAACAGTTTCCAGAAAAGTCTAAAGATGGCACCATTTGAGGCTCTCTGTGGTCGCAAGTGCAGAACTCCGATTGGTTGGTCGGGCGCAGGTGAAAGAATATTGTTTGGCCCCGACATTGTAACTCAAGAGGAGGAGAAAGTTCACATCATTCTTGAAAATCTGAAGATTGCTCAAAGTCGCCAGAAGAGCAATTATGACAGAAAACACACGGACATGGAATATGTCCCTGGTGATCTCGTGTACCTTCGTGTCACTCCCATGAGAGGCACGCACCGCTTTGGTATCAAAGGAAAGCTGGCTCCTAGATACATCGGTCCTTTCAAAATTCGTGGAAGAAGAAGAGGAGAAGTTGCTTATGCTCTTGAGTGTCAACCTCAAAATTCGTGACATGATCCAAGTTCTCAATCACCTCAGCCTTGGGCGTCAGCTCCTCGCGGATGCGACTGAGCACAACCTTGGCCTTAGTCAGCATCCTCTGAAGGGAAGCGATGCGGTCCTTGACTGCCGCAACAGCGTGTAGCATCCCAATTGTCTAACAATTGTAATGCTACTTGGTCTAGTAATATAATGGCTAGTTCCTACATATAATGGTTGCATCATAATTATATCATGCTCATGTCATCATGCCACCTTGCATTTGAGCATCATATAAAACCCTTTTCTTTTGGTTCTTCTCTCATATGCATTATTAATTGTATTTGCCTCTTGATATTGTATTTGGTTATTGATATATTGTTTAAATGCCCAAGTTGAGTTGGGGGCATATCTTTTATTCAACTCCATCACTTTTCTTTTCACCACCTTATAATTCCACCATCCCATTAAACCATGAGCTTGTATTTCTTTTCTTTTGAATTTATTCTTAGCTCATGTGAATGGGGTGGATCTAATTCTAACATTTCTTTTGCTTGGCCTTTACTCCACTTCTTGTGAATGCATAAGAATAATGCCATATCATTAATTTTATTTTCACAAAATAAAACATGGCATTTATTATTTGTGCATGGGCCATGCAAGAGTACCATCACCATTAGTCCATTTATTTCTCTTGGTTTTATTGGTCCTTTCTTTGTGGAATCATCTACATCATATCTCCACCATTCCCATGATCTCATCAACATCATTTTCTTTCCTTCATGTATGATTCCAATAAGGCCTTTACCCCATGAACCTTTGTCTTCCTCTTTTACTTGGAATCTCCTTCACCTTAGCTTATGCTAAAACAAGCCCTCACTTTTCTCTTGGTATGATCTCATAAACAAGTCTTCTATAAACCTAAACCCCTAATCAAAAATAACCTAGCTCTCTCTCTCTATTTTTCCCTAATCCTAGTTGTACCTCAAGCCCTAACCTCTACCACACCTCTCTCATCTCTCCTCTCTCTACCATGCTGATCTCCATGCCCTAGTCTCTCTCTCTCCCTGGCCCACACCCCAGCTACTCACCTACCCACCCCCAAACCCTAGCCCATGGCGAGCCGGCCCTAGCTACACCCTAGCTCACCCGAGCCCCCTCTCCTCTCTCTTCCTCTCTACCTGTCGTGCCAGCCCCACCCAGCTGCTCCACCACGCCGACCCCACCTGCCCCTGCCTGCCCAGCCCGAGCATGTGCGAGGAGGATATGGAAAAGGTGGCCGAAGCCACCTTTATCCCTGCCCCGTGCCCACACGCTACCCCTTCCTCCCCCTCGCTTTTCCCTCCTTCCACACGTCTCTCTGCATCGTCCAGATCCAACCCCAAGCCCTGCCTCTCCTCCCCTTCTTCTTCACCGTCGCCAGAACCTGCCGCCGGTGGCCACCAGTACCGCGTCGTCCCCTCGTTCCAGCCGGCCAGCACGACGTGGAGGTGGTCAAGAAGAATGAGGAGGCTCCCCTACTTCGCCTCGTACGTGCCGACCAGGGCAAGGAGCACCAGCACCGCCGGAACCAGCGCCGCCCGACGCAAACCCTAGATCTCCGGCCGCCAGCCTCGTCGATGATCCGCCGCGCCTCTCCCCGATCTGACACCATCGACCACCCCGCGGTGAGCCCGTCTACCGCCCAGACATGCTCCGCCTCACCGGGAAGCCCTAGCCCCGTCAGTCGTTCTGATGAACGCCCTCGGGGCGCTGTCGATCGTTGTGTCTGCACGTGCCCGCGCCGCCTAGAGCCTCACTTAGCCGCGCAGCGGCTCCCGGACAACAACCCCCTCCCTAGCCCAGCGGTAGCCGCCGCCGCCCGCGCACGCCAGGTCCCTAGTTCGATTCCCCGCCTCACCGAGCCGCGCTATCCGTCAGTTTCGTCAGACGAACGATGGAAGAAAAACAGTACCGTGGGTCGCTTTGCAATCCCCCCCGCCCACGTTTTTACCGGCTCAACCCGCGGTACTCGCTAGCCCCACCAGTCAGCCTCCCTGTACGCTTTACAAAAACGCCCCGCAATTTTTGAACACCCAACCCGCGGTCCAACCCGTTCCCCACCTGTCAGCCTCTGCGAGTTAGCCCACTGGCACATGGGCCCTAGCTCGCTGGCCCCGCCTGTCACCCGCAGCAGCTAGCTAAGCCGCTGTAGCAAAAGTTTCCCCACGCGCGTATGCCCCGCCAGCGGCTGGCCCACCCGTCAGTGTCTATGGCTGGGTCGAGCTGGGTGACAAAAGTTTTTCCTGTTGCCTGTTTCATTTAAACCTTTTTTCAAAATTGATTTAAATTCAAATTCAAGTCAGATTTAAATAATTTTTAAAATACAAATCCAAATAATACAAATGATATATGTTTTTGAATCAGAAAAATGTGAGGAATTCAAATATGCCATTCAAAATAATGTTTGAAAACTTTAAATTTTCGAGATGATTAAAATTACAATAAAATGCCCTTTTCTTAATAAATTAATAACTTTAATTCTACAACTCCAAATTTGACAAATAATATGTCTAAATCGATCAGTGCGACAAGCCTGTTCTATCTATGCAGTCCTTGTTCTGATTTGAGGCATGCATCATGTTATTATTTAAAATCTGAACTGTTTATGACAATAAAAGTTGGTTAAATAAATAATAAAATGCTTTATTTCTTGTATCCACACCTCACCTTTGCCATGCTACTTTAATGCCATGTAAATTGTGCATCATTCATCATGGCATGCTTGTTTGCTTGTCGCATTTTAATTCATATGCTTGTGCACTTTATTTATGTTGGCCCTTGTTTGTTTGGTTCTTCTTCGAATAGACGCCCAGCAGGAGAATTACCAGGAATCACAGGAGTACTACCTAGATCCATCTCTCGCTTCAACTGAGCTGCTAGGCAAGCACTACCACATGCTTGCATACATATAGTACCTATTGCCTCTATCTTATTCTTGCATCATTGAGTCGCGATTGCAATAAATTGAATCCCAAGTACTGCATAGCCTTTACTTTTAAACCCCACCGAAGCTTGTTCCTCCCTCCCATGAGCCATTACTACAGGAGTTGTTTGAGCCATGCGGGTCGTAGAAAATCATGTGTAGGGTATGTGAGTGTCTGATGAATAACGAGGTACCTAAACAACATAACCTGAGTAGTAATGGGATAAGTAATGAAAGAGGCACCGGTGAGCAATATCTGCTATTTGGTTTTTCATGCTCACTTGTGTCCCGTAGGACCCCGAGTACTTGATTCCTGTTCCTTGACTATTCACACTATCCACATCCAGGAGGCCTTATGGACCCCCTTGAGCCAGAGCTTGATTCATTCTTATTTCTTGGGGCCACAATTAGTTTGGGGCTTTATTACTATCTTGTACTTATGACATGTTACTGCTTTCTTTAAGATTGTGCGAGGAGCACCTGTACTGTTTTCGATCGTGACACGTTTTCGCTGTATCAACAAGCCCAGTCACATTTTGGGTTCCCAGTCGTTTACCGCCGTCCACACAAACCTTGGGTCCGTCCTGTAGCTTAATGGGGTGGCCCCCTGAAATATTTCTGAATCCTGTGATTGATTTGTCGTGAATGCCTCGTTGGGTTTTGTTTTGGTTTTTCCGAGGTTGATCGAGTGTGTGTTGCTATTCGTGCACCCCTACAGGGTAAATCTTTCTGAAAGCCGTGTCTGCGGTTATGGACGACTTGGAGCTCAGTTTCTCGATCATAGACAAGTATAACTAAAGTACCGCTTTTAATTTGACTAAGTACTTGACTAGTAAATAGTGCAATGCTCATGGAATGGTTAATAAAACTGCCAACGGATGATGGGGGTTGTTCGTCCGCTTCCTCGTTGATAAGCGAGGAGGAGGATGGATCTAATAATTATACTGTTATAACTGTTATTCTTAATTCACGGACATCCGTCTATCATTGGTTAGGCGATGGTTAGCGAGTATCTATAGAATTGTTAGGTATTATCTTTTGCGGCAATTGCGTCACCCCAGGTTGTGTCCCCTTTAGTGGCATAAAGACTTGCTGAGTACCCCTAGGGTCTCACACGATAAATTGTTTGATTCGGATGAACAGGTATATTCGCAAGATGGATACTGGGTGGAGGAGACAGATGATGTTGGCAACGATCATTCGGTGTAGAGATTCCGGGAACGGGGATCCATGAGATCTGTGGGCGGGATGTGTTTATTTATGGGGCATCTTATGCCGATTTGCTTCTTATCCGTACTCATATCTTGTTTTCCGCTTCCGCCTGATACTCTGATGTTTGTTGTATGAGGAGCTATCCTAAATTATTATCTCTATCTAGGATATTTGAATCTTGCCGTATGGCGTTGCAATATTTCTATTTCTTTTAGATGGAATGGCTCTAAGGACTGTTGTATGTGGCTTGCGTACATACTCATTTGTATATGTAGTTGATCCCTTCGCCCGCCGATTACGCCGCTCGTTCTTGTCCCGATGTTCTGAAAGTGGTTAGGACGGCCGAAAGGTCTACCGTGAGTGGCCCTGGGCCCCACCGTACTATTTTAACCACTTTCGTTCATCCAGGCATGTAACTAAGAGCGTAATTCACCGAGGTAGTTACACAGCGCCTGCCAAAGCATCATCACGATGAAGTGCCTGGGCGTTGAAGCTTAGACCGCCAGCATCTACATAGAGCAAAGCGCCAGCACAATAACAAGATATCAAAGAAAGAAACAATCAAAATCCAGACAAAAGAATACCTGAAAGAGACTTGGCAATCGAGAAGAGCTGTACTTCGAACAACTTTTCCCTTGCAGCGATGGAGGTGCGCAAATCCTCGTCGCGTTTCTATGATTCATCCAGTGTAGCGACTGCCTCGTCGTGACTCTTCACCGCCACGGCAAGCGTCTTTTCAAGAGAAGCAGCATCACGAAGAAGTTTGTTATGCTCAGCTGCAAAAATACAAGATGGACCATCAGTCGAATGTATAAATCTCACAAGAACAAAGAAGAAGAAGCAAATACTAACCTTCGACGACGTGATGGCGATTGTCTAGCATTGTGTGCTGACGACCCATCGCAAGTACCTGCTCCGCCAAACGAGCAGCTTCCTTCACAATGAGCTGCCTCAGAAGAAAAATAAAAGATCAGCATATAGCATGGACCACAAATTCGACTGCAAAACAAAATCACACTTACATGCTCCTCCAGAGACTCCGAAGACGATTGCCGCGTAGTCATCCGGGCAACCATCTGGTGATCTCCAGCGTGTGGTGAACTCAATGAGTTGTGCCCGGAGTGGGCCGCCAATGGAGGAGAGGAAGATCGTTCAGCCACTTCCTCGGCCTTGGAGTCTGCGACTCCGAACTCCTTCACAAATTGGACATCACCAGAAGATGATGACACCTCTTGACTACGAAAAAAAATCCAACATCAGGAAATGCAACTCCAAAAGGAACCAAGATGAGAGTTATAGACTTACCAGTCAAATTTATCAAAGTCAAAAGTTTGCTCCTCCGACTCCGACGACTCCTTCGGCAGCCGCATCTTCTTGCAAGAAGATGGCGCCATGGAGCTTACAGGAACATCAGGAATCGGCTCCTCTGCACCAATAGATGGGCCTTCTCGAGTCAATGGAGACGAAGCATTCGAATCCTCGCTGCGAGAACGCTTGCGAGTGTCCGGACCGCTGGACTCGGGGGCTTCCTCCTCCTCTTCAAGTGGGACGGTCGATTTTGACTCATCCTCTTCATCTACTTCGCGAGGAATAATCCCCTCAGGAAGAGGGGGCAAACTGGGAGACACCTTCCAATCCTGCATACAGAAAAAAATTCAGTATACGTCAAGAAATCAGAAGCAATCGACAAATAAAGCTACTTCGTAGCACAAGTCTACCTCAGGAGGAGGGTTAGAGGCGTCGAAGGGAGCCACGACTGCCTCGCCTAGGAGAACCTCCTTGGCGGTATACTTTGTCACCAGTCGCAAACTCTTGTTTACTTCACCCGCGGAAATGCCATCGGCAGATACGCAAGTGACATCGTCCACACCAGCCCATTAGAATATGGGGTGGACTCTGGCCTACAGAGGCTGGATGCGACAGTGCAACCATGTGCGAATGAGGGCGGCACCTCCCTCTTCTTTACCGATGCGACTCTCGAGGTCGCAGACGCACTTGTACATCACTTCCGTCTCCTCGGACTCACCAGGCATCAACACATTCTTCCAAGAATGCCTCCTCTTGCACGGTGTCGTGGGGTCGAAGGGTGCAAGTCCGTAGTGCTCTTCGTTGACCTTCTGGTCGCGGATGTAGAACCACTTGTCCCTCCACCTTTGGACAGATGCCACGAGCTTGATATAAAAATATGTGGCGGAGGAGTCGACATGGATTCCGCAGCCTCCTACGTCGTAGACTACAGAACCAGATGCTGACTGGTGCTTCAGCCTGAAAATTCTCTTAAAGAGGCCAAAGTGTGGCTCCATTCCGAGCTAGCACTCACAAAGTGTAATATAGTAGGCAATGTGGAGAATAGAGTTTGGGGACAAATGATGCAGCTGGAGCCCGTAGAAGCAAAGGAGGCCCCTGAAGAAAGGATGCAGGGGCAGGGAAAGACCGCGGATGATGAACGCTAGGAACATCACCCGAAAACCAGAAGGAGGACAAGGAGTTACCTCGCCACCTGGCACTCACGAGTTATCCACCACGGATGACAAAACTCCATCTTGACGAAGAAGACGGAGTTCAGATGATTTGATGATGGATGCGCGCCACGCACCATTGGTGACACGGGTACCTGCGCCCTTCTTCTTCCCAGCGTCGGCAGCACTGGTGCCCACGGTGGTGGAGCCACTCGTCTTCTTGGCAGCAGCAATGGCGGTGGCAGACTCAGAGGCGGCACCTCCCTTCTTTTTCCCCATCTTGTGATGGCGGTGCGAGCGGAGGAAATAGCTCGGGAACACGCGAAGTTGGTCTAGCGCCACGAAGAGGACAAGCTCTAGGAAGCAGAGAGCAGCGGCAATTGCGATGGAAGCACAAGTAGAGAAAGGGTAGATGGAAAAATTATCGCAGTTGCGCTGCTACTTAACCCCCTTGCAGATGCAATCCAACGGCTAGCAGAAACCCTACTGGACGCTGATACATTGCAAATGCATCTATAATTTTTGATGTTCCATGCTTGGTTTTATCTACTTTCTTGTGTTTTGTCCACACTTTGGAGTACTTTTCATATGATTTCTTGGACTAACCTATTAACAGGAGCCACAGTGCCAGCTGCCAATTTTCTGTTGTTTTGGTTCCAGGAAAGTCAGAAAATGAATATTCTAGGAATTAGATGGGACAAAAGCCAAAGTCAGTATTTCACCGAGGGACACCTGGAGCCAGAATACGAGACGGAGAGGGGCTGGGGCCTAGCCACACCACCTGGCCGCACGGCCAGGCTTGGCCCGTGCCAGGGGGTGATCTGGCCGCCCCAGGCACCCCCTCGGCCTCTCCTTTTGCCTATATATTGCCTCTGATACGGAAACCCTAAGTACCCGATCAAAAATTCCACAAAACAGTCTGTAGCCGCCGTCATCTCCATCCCTAGATCGGGAGGGATCTGAAGCTCTTCCCGGCACCCTGTCGGAGAGAGGAATTCACCCTGGAGGCTTTCTTCATCATCATGCAAGCTTCCGGTGTGATGCATGAGTAGTTCATCTCTGGACTACGGGTCCATGTAGTAGCTAGATGGCTGGTTCTCCTCCTTTGTGCTATCATGTTTAGATCTTGCGAGCTCCGTTCATGATCAAGATCATCTATTTGTAATTTTGCATGTTGTGTTTGCGGGGATCCGATGGATATTGAGATGCTATTTCAGATTGATTATTGATTATATCATGTCTTTGTTATTTGTGATCTTGCATGCTTTCCGTTGTTAGTAGCTATCTTGGCCAAGTAGATGCTAGCAACTCCAAGAGTTAGTATTTATGCTCGATAGCGGGTTCATACCTCTGGTAATCTGGGGAAGTGATAGAAATCTCTAAGGTACTAGATGTGATGTTGCTACTAGGGAGAAAACAACAATCCTTTGTTCATAGAATGATCGTATTGTTTACTTTACACGCAATTCGTAATGCAATTATCTGTTGCTTGCAACTTAATACTAGAGGGGGTTCGGATGATAACCTGAAGGTGGATTATCAGTCATAGATGCAGTTGGATGGCGGTCTATGTATAATGTTGTAATGCCCAATCGAATCTTAAAGGAGTCAAGATGAGTAGTATATGCTTGTATCCTTTCTCGATGTTTGTTAATTGCCCCGCTGTAATTTGTTCACCCAGCATGTTATCTATCTTAAGGAGAGCCACCTCTAGTGAACTATGGACCCAGGTCCTTTCTTTTACCATCAATATACAACTGTTTGCTGCTTTCTGTTTACTTTATGCAAGCTATTACTTTCTTGCACACAATACGTTTAATCCTTTGTTTTCAGCAAAACTGGTGATATTGACAACCTCACTGTAAGTTGGGGGCAAAGTTCTGTGGTTCTGTTGTGCAGGTTTCCACGTCGTTGTTGGCACCGGTAGTGCACCCTGCCAAAGTCTAGCTAGCAACACCTTGGAGGTGTTTCCTTGCTCCTACTGGTTTGATAAACCAAGCATAAGAAAGTAGATAAAAACCAAGCATGGAACATCAAAAATGGTTCTTGCAACGTATCAGTCCCATTGTATTGTAGCTTCACAGAATGGTTCTTAAAACCATCTGCTTCTTTGTTGTGGTGTGTGTTTGTATTGTGTGCTTGAATGAATGAATGAAAAGAAGTTGCTAGTTTTCAAAACCTGAGTTATACTCCAAGCTTAAAGATTTTGAAACAAACCCATGAACCTTAGAAATTTCCCTCTTGTCTCACTATCTATCTCAATCTTCAGATGACTTGTGGAAATCCCGGAGGAAGCAGTTCATCTCAGGACCTAATGTTGCATATTTTGCAAATGTTCGTTTCTGACCATGAAGCTGGTAGAGCTGAACGTCAAGCCAACTTAGCCACTCTTCAACAGATAGCCCACAATAATCAAGGCCATGGAAACCAAGATCACCATGGATCCAAACTTAAGAACATCCATAATACCAACCCACCAATGTTTAGTAAGTCTGAGGAGCCTCTAGATGCTGATGACTGACTGCAGACCATGGAAAACAATCTAGAAGTTGCAGGAGTGGATGCAAATGAGAAGGTGTTGTTTGTCACCCACTATTTGTCCGGCTATGCCAGATCATGGTGGAACAGTACCCGTACGATGAATGGAGGTCAGATGATGACTTGGGAGGAGTTCAAACTCATGTTCAGCAGGACCCATGTACCCCCGGGTTTGATCAAGAGGATGAGAGATGGATTCAGAGATCTGAAGCAAGGAAGGATGACTGTAGTTGAGTACCGTGACAAATTTCTGTCACTAGCTAGGTATGAACCTGATGAGATTGACAACAAAGCCAAGAAGAAGGAGAGATTCTTATGGTCTGCATGATGATATGCAGACAGTGCTAGTCAACACTCCCTTTGATGACCTCGAAGCCTTAGTGGATTCTGCAATCCAGATGGAAGGCAAGATCAACTAGGCCAGTGAGAATCGCAAGCGTTGAATGATGCATCAACCAGGACCCACCAAACCCCAAAGTATCGCCACAACCCGTCTGCAGGATATGCACCCAGAAACAACAACAGACCCCCAATGAACCGCCCGAACTATCCCAACCGTAGAGGAGGAAGCTCAAGGCCCGGAGGAAGAAAAAACAACAACCCCGGCAACTCCCATAACTTCAACCGTGCACCGTCAAAGTCCAACAACAACCACAATAATACTGCCCCAAGGACTGGAAGCAATGTTATGCCTGTCGCAGGGAAAGATAAGTCAATGATCACTTGCTTTGAATGAGGAGTCACGGGTCACTACTCCAACGAGTGTCCCAAGAAGCTTGCCATAGCAACCAATGTGAATGCACCTACCCAGCAGCAACGTTGTGTCCACCCTGGAAAGAGATTCGCCCCAGGAAACCCGCACAACCGTAATGGCCGTCTGTTCCATATGAATGCTGAGGAAGCCCAAGAAGTGCCAGATGTCGTGCTGGGTATGATTTATGTTAACTCGGTATTAGCAAGAGTGTTGTTTGATTCTGGAGCATCGCACTCGTTTGTTACAGAAGAATTTGCATGCACTAGTAAGATTCAACCAACCAATCTGAAGGATGTTATGATAGTTCAAATCCCTGGTTCAACCACCAAAGCTAGAAAAGTTTGCAAGGCCGTACCTATCTGAATCCATGGGATAGATTTTTATGCCAATCTAATAGTACTTGGAACCAAAGGTTTGGAAGTAATGCTAGGTATGGATTGGATGTCGAAACATCAAGGATTAATCGACTATGCTAAGAAAGCCATAACCATGACCAGTAGCACCGGAGTATTAGTTGAACATGTATCTGAGACTTTGCCCTGTCAATTCAAGTGCAACAAGAGCCTAGCCAAGACCACCATTGACCAAGTCAGAGTAGTCTGTGAATACCTCGACGTATTTCCAGATGAATTTCCTGGTATTCCCCCAGATCAGGATATCGAGTTTAGCATTGAACTAATCCCTGGAACCGGACCCATAGCTCAGAGACCCTATAGTATGAACCCATCTGAACTAGTGGAACTGAAGAAGCAACTTGATGATATGCTGGGAAAAGGACTGATTCAACCAAGTGCATCGCCATGGAGATCACCTATTTTGTTTGTTGATAAGAAGGATGGTGCCAACCGTCTTTGTACGGATTATCGGAAGCTGAACGACATCACCATCAAGAACAAATACCCTTTGACAAGGATAGAAGATTTGTTCGATCAACTGACTGGTGCCAGTGTGTTTTCTAATATTGATCTTAGAACTGATTATCATCAATTGAAGATTCGGGCAACAGATATCCCAAAGACTGCCTTTACCACCAGATATGGATTGTATGAGTACAATGTGATGTCTTTTGTATTAACCAATGCCCCCGCTTATTTGATGAATTTCATGAATAAGATTTTTATGAATTTTCTGGATAAGTTTGTCGTTGTTTTTATCGACGACATTCTAATCTACTTCAAATCGGAAGAGGACCATGAGCAACATCTTAGATCTATTCTTGAAACCCTTAGGGAACATCAGTTATATGCCAAGTTAAGCAAGTGTGAATTTTGGTTAAAAGAAGTAGGATGCCTAGGCCATATCCTCTCAGCAGGTGGACTCGTTGTTGATCCTGCTAAGATCAAAGATGTTGAAGAATGGAAAGCCCCAACCACCCAAACAGAAGTCAACGCATTTCTTGGATTAGCCGGATACTACCGCAAGTTTGTTGAAAGATTTTCGAGCATCGCAAGACCAATGACCTAGTTGTTGAAGAAAGATAAGAAGTTTGAATGGACTGACAAATGTGAAGCAAGTTTTAAAGACCTCAAGAAGAGATTAGTTTTAGTCCCAATTTTGATCATGCCGGATATCAAGAAGCCTTTTGATGTGTATTGTGACACATCCAAGATTGGCCTCGGATGTGTATTGATGCAAGAAGTCAAAGTCATATCCTACCTGTCTAGACAACTGAAGCAGCATGAGTAGAACTATCCAAGCCATGACCTCAAGCTAGCAGCCGTAGTTTTAGCTTTGAAAACATGGAGTTATTACCTTATGGGTAACCGTTGTGATATTTATTCGGATCACAAGAGTCTGAAGTATATCTTCACCCAGAAGGAGTTGAACATGAGGCAAAGGAGATGGATTGAGTTAATTAAGTATTATGACCTTGACATTCACTATCACCCCGACAAAGCCAATGTGGTAGCGGATGCTCTTAGCAGATTGCCGTGTAGATTAAACACCATGATTAAGGAAGCCCAACCAAGCCTGCATCAGGAGATGGAAAATTTTAGAGTGGAGCTAGTTAGCAAAGGATTCTTAGCTAGCATAGAACTCCAACCCACTTTGATTAGTCAGATAAAATAAGCCCAGAAAGGAAACACAAGTATCGATGGAATCAACCGCCGTATCGGAACAGGAAAGGTACCTGGATTCATCGAAGATGAAGAAGGAGTTTTGTGGTAAAAAGGACGTATCTGTGTTCCAGCAGATTCGGAGTTGAAAAAAGTCATTATGCAGGAAGCTCATGACACTCTTTATTCTATCCACCCGGGAGGAACGAAGATGAATCAGGATTTGAAGGAGCAATTTTGGTGGCACAAAATGAAGAGAGGAGTCGGAAGCTACATAGCCAAGTGTGATATCTGTCAGAGAGTCAAAGCGGAACATCAGAGACCCACATGACTTTTGCAACCATTGCAGATTCCAGAATGGAAATGGGATTCTGTTGGAACGGACTTTATTGCAGGTTTGCCTGTGTCTAGTAGGGGAAATGACTCTATTTGGGTCATAGTAGATAGACTATCCAAGGTAGCCCATTTCATACCCGTCAAGACAACCTACCAAAGTTCGAAGCTAGCGGAGTTGTATATCTCTAGAATAGTCAGTTTGCATGGAACCCCCAAGACCATAGTATCGGATCGAAGAACCCAGTTTACCTCAAGATTTTGGCAGAAAGTCCAGGAAGGATTAGGAACCAAACTGAATTTCAGCACAGCTTATCACCCGCAAACCAATGAACAAATTGAAAGAGTCAACCAGATCTTAGAAGATATGTTGAGAGCTTGTGTGTTAGAATATGGATCTAAGTGGGAAGATTGTCTGCCTTTCGCGGAATTTTCTTATAACAAGAGTTATCAACCAGTTTGCAAATGGACCCATTTGAATTTCTGTATGGAAGGAAGTATCATACCCCGTTGAATTGGTCACAAGTAGGAGAGAGTTAGATCTTCGTACCCAACATTCTCCGAGAAGCTGAAGAGAAGGTTCACAAAGTCTGTGAGCACCTCAAGACCGCTCAATCAAGACAGAACAGTTATGCTAACAAAAGACATCGAGACGTGACCTTCAATGTCGGAGATTTTGTGTATCTTAAAGTATCACCCTTGAAGGGAATGCAGTGTTTTCGTCTGAAAGGAAAGCTAGCCCCTAGATATATTAGACCCTTCAAGATTTTGAATCACCGAGGAGAAGTATCTTACCAAGTGGAACTGCCTGAAGAGATGCCAGCCGTGCATAATGTGATCCATATCTCGTTACTGCGCAAATGCTTAGAAGTTCCGGAGAAGACCGAAGTGTTCAAGAACATCGATCACCGAGCCATAGATGTCAACAAGGATCTAACTTATCGTGAAGTGCCCATCCGTATCTTGGAAGAAGTATTTAGAACCACCCGGACCAGAAGTATCAAGTTTCTCAAGATCCAGTGGAGTAACCATACCGAAGAAGAAGCCACCTGGGAACGAGAACATTACATTAGGACTGAGTATCCCAATCTCTTTAGTTCCTAGTTTTTCATGAATCTCGAGACAAGATTCTTTTTAAGGAGGGAAGGTTTGTAACATCCCAAAAATATTAATCAAGCTTATCAATATCTAATCACCCAAGTTTAGGGTTAACAAAAACTTTTATTGTTTAAATGGATATGAGTGCATATGTAGTTTGCATTAGTGTTTGAATGATTGAAATTGCCATGATTGATTGTTGCTAATGATAAGGAATGGTTTAAAGGTGAATACTACATCATCTAGGTCAATTACAAACAGAATCAAATAAAAAGAAAATCAAATATAAAGACATATAATCAAATTGTCATTTTGACAAAACTTATCCACTAGACCACTTTGCGTGTTTCTAGTAAAGGATTTCTAACAGAAATATTTCCAAATCTTCTCACCCCTTGCTAGACCAAGTAAAAGTGAATATAGGCAAACTTTACAAAGTGGCAGAAACTATTTTCAAATCTATTTAAGAGGCAGTGCAAAATTGAAACAAGTTCTTATGTATAGATCACACTTTTTCAAAAACCACTCAAATCAATTCACCTTGACAATTCCCAGGAACCACAGACTGCTAAGCAAGCAACAAGTGAAGGAGATATGCCCAAGAGGAAAATAATAAATAGGTTTTTATTGTCATATCTCAACTAGTTTATAATAGTTTCATATTGTGCTATAATTGTGCCAAGTAGAAACATTGGTACAAGTGTGCTATGAAGCAACAAAGTCCCTAGTAGCCTCTATTCATACTAGTTCGTTGGTCACGAAGATGATCTGGGTTTCAAGATCATGGGCATTTATGCCGACTGACAACGGGATCATATCATTGGAGAATGATGTGATTGGAGATTCCTCAAAGGATTGCAACACGATCGAGTCATATAGTGCATCGTTGCAACAGCTATACCTAGACTCCTTCTCCTTAGACCGTGATCTCATATTACTCACTATTTCCCGAGGCTACTTTGACTGCATCAACCGTCATCTGGTAATACGGTGGCCATAAAGGTGTATGTTGGGTATTCCAAAGGAACAGTTGATGACATGTGACTGCAAGACCGGGATTTGTTCACCCACATGATGGGTAAAGATACATACGGCCGGCTTGGTGAGATTACATCCACAAATGTTGCAACATGTGACTCGGTCATGGGGATGTAATATCACGGTAACAAGAAAACAGAACTTGTTGTGAACGAGATTGAACAAGGTATGGGATACCAATGATCGGATCTCGGACAAGTCGTATCGAGAAACAAAAGGAAGAGGATGCTAAATTTAGCGGTTCAAACGACATTGTCATTAGGAATGCATAGGGGTCACATGGATATCCCTGGTCCCTTTGTTGATCATTGATACAGATCATGTCTAGAGCATTCCCAAGCCGTGAGAGCATACACTTAAGGGTACGATGAGAGTGATCATTCATAAGACGGAATCACAGTAGAGAAAGAGAAAGCCAGAATTGTTCCGCAGAGAGATCCAAAGTTCTTCGGAGAAAGAATAAAGGACCGGAATCAGTCTAGGAAAGATCTGAAGTGATTCGGAGGAAATCGAAAGGGAACCGACAGGTGTTTCGGGTTGAATCAGGTTTTCTAATATGTATTTACATATTAATTAATGTAATTAATATTAAATATAATATTAAAATCTAATTTGAAGGGGTATTCCACTAATGGGCCAAACTTCCTAGGGAAAAAGGCCCATGAGGGAAAACCGAAGGAGGGAAGGGCCAAGGGCCAAATGGCCAAGGCCCAGGCGCCTCAAGGGGGCCCACCCGGCCAGCCTAGGGTTGTCCGCAGGGTGGGGCCCACTCCTAGCCGGCTAGCCCATGAGGCCCATGCGCCTCCCCCCTCTCCCTTGAATAGTTCCACATGGGAAACCCAAAGGGGAGGGCACACCCCCTCCCCCTATATAAAGGGGTGCCCATGGATGGGATTAAACACACCAATATTTGGAGAAGTCCTTTGGTTGACTTGCTCCTACCCTCTCTCTCTCTATACCTTGTGACCATGGCCCCAAGTCTAGGCTGTGCGATCAAGGCACACCTGCAGTACGCCGTTGCGCTGCAGGGATTCCTAGACGGATATCAACTTCCGCACTCCTGGCGGGATCGGGGAGCCGGAGGTCTCATCGTGCACCCGATGTGTACGAAGAAACGAGGCGCAACACTTGGGGTGCTTAAATGTCGTGAGCCGGAGTTGTTGCATGATGAAGATGAAGAAGGAGCAAGGGGTGACCTACGAGGAGCTTCGCGACCTTAAGGTCGGCTATGAGTATGACTACTTCAACCACGTTCCCCGCGGAATGTTAACCGCGTACGGTCTACAAGGGTATGTATTCTATATGCATTGGCCGTTACTGCATTACTACATAGATAGATCCTAGGCAGTTTTTGGGGTTCCATCGTAGGAAATTTTTTGTTTTCCGCTGCCGATCCCCAACAGTGGTATCAGAGCCAATCTAGGCATAGCAGTGATGTACGGCCAGTACGCACAAGTATTGTGCGTTCATTGATCCCTTAGTTGTTACCCTCTAACGTGTACTTGTTTATATCACGGTATTGTTTGATGAAGCGGCTCGGACCGACCTTATGCTTATTCGTACGCGAGACTGGTTCCACGCTCAACATACGGCTTGTACCGTATAAGTGGCTAGCGGGTTTCTGTCTCTCATTCGATAGTTGATATAGCATTTACAACGGAGGGCCCCAAAAGGGGTGTAATAGAGACAACTGGCGGATCCATGTTGTGGTTGGAAAGTTCGTAGTCTAGAAACAGTTCTATTGCGAAATCCCTAACAACCACGTAAAACTTGCAATATATAAAGTAGAGGCGTCTAACTTTATTTTGCAGGGGGCATGTGATTATGATATGGCATTGGTCGTTGCGAAGGTAAATTAGTTTACTTTTCTATTACTCAGTAGTATAGTAATATTCATCGTTCCGATGGACGACCTGGTGGCGGTGTCGTGGACTTGGCGTCAAACCAAGGGCAAGATGGAGATCATGCCGGAGCGCTCGATGGAGATCAAGGCGCAAGAGAGACCATATCATATCACATTATACATATGATGTTGATACCTGTTTTACATCTTATCGTGTGCTAGTATTTAGATACTCAACGGTAGCAAATAAGATAATCACTATTGAATTCCAATGTTCCGTGTTCCCCTTGTGTGTGCACCACCAAGAAAGTTCTTCGGTATGAGGCGCCCTACAGTGAGTAGGGGTCAGACATATCTACGTTCACATACAGTGGGTGTAAGCCATGTTGCACAACAAATACACACAAGTTATATTTGGCGAGCCTCGGAACACAAGAGATCGAAAGATCGAGCATGAGTCACATGGATGATGTGATTGGCATTAGTGAATGTCTACCTTTGATAATGCACTGATGGCCATGTAACACGGGGAGGTGCAGAGGATAGGGATCATGCGATCACTAAAATCGTCCAGGGGATGACAATTTTAGTGGAGACCAATTATAAATTGACCTCTTATTATAAACTTAGTCTAGATGTCTGTTTGCAAATATCTTAGTAGATCTTATCCTATCCCATTGAGGTCCTTTGCGACCATGGGAATATATTTCTTAATTTGGAACTTAGCAAAAGGGTCCAACTTCATAGATTAATACCCACGCCTGAGGGATATCCTCGTAAAAGGTGATCTTCTCTTCTTGATACAATAACCATTAGGAGATACTTCGATGACTCCGGAATGTCTGGAAAAACACTCAGCAATCTTGCATTAGAGTTAAGAACTCTTAGAAGGGCTTGATTGCAAAAGGAGGTCATGGATGAAAAGGTATATGTAAGATATACAAATTATAAATGTGGTTCTTGCAAAACTCGTTGCAGTTTGCTAAGTATTTGATACTTGTCCCGTTTTGTGAAAATAGGATGGTCTGCTTGATAATTGCTAGAGTTGAGGCAATAAAGCTTGATGACAGCAAGCAAAATAGTTGATGGCCGACATCACCTCTTCCCTCAAAGTTTGTCATTTCAATTAGTGGACTTGAATATAATTTTGTAATCCTAGTTTGTGTGTCTTGCTTTTGGCGAGACGATTATTCATATGAACAAGTTACAAGCCAGTTTGTACTATTCTTATGAACAATACCATTATGGTCACATTATGATTACAAACAAGTTATTGTCATCACTATGTTAATGATAATAGTTTAACCATTTATAAAGGATTAGAATGCTAAAAGATATCCAAAGTTTAATAATGAAATGACAATACCGTTTAAGTCATTTTGGTTATTGCATGTTCTTTATGAAAGATCGGGGTCCTAGATGCTTAATCTAGAGACTTTGCAAAACCATGCCTCTTGGTGACATGGGTATACCTTACAGGTACCCAAGCTTGGTATATACGGTCTAAATACGTACAGGCCCACGGTGTCGCCAAAGCCCAGACGAAAGGTCTCGACTAACCTGCGGACGCTCGATTGCTTGAGAGACAAGAAGAAGCTAAAGATAGAAAGTTTGAAGGGAGAACCCTTACTTCTAACCGACTCGACCTGCTACCTGAGACCTAGCCTATCTATATAAAGGCTAGGAGGGGGCGGCGAGAAGCACACAGACACAACCCTAGTTTTCACGACTCTCGCCAGATTGCATCTGCACACCATTGTAACTTTCGACTCCCTCGATAATTCCACGAGCAGACAAGAAGGAGTAGGGACCTCTACGAGGCTTGAACCTGGGTAAATCCTTTGTCCCCTGTGTGCTTGTTTGCTAGCCGATAGATGTCTCCAGCACTCCCTCCTTCTCCAAAACCCAAGTCCATAACAATGGGCATTGATGAGTTAAACCCTCGTCAATTGGCGCCGTCTGTGGGAACTGGGAGTGCTGATGTTGCGGCTTCTTCGGCCCCATCAACTGCGATCTACAACTCCGCAACCGTGGAGATTCGCCAGCTCTTCGGCGCCTTCGACTTCACCGTCCACACACCGGCCACCCGCCCGGCTTTCGAGTCCGTGGGAGACGGAATCAGCTTGGCGATTGGGAGCTTCCGCTTCCAAGTTGGTCAGATGGGCACACTTCGCATGCCTGATCAACTGACAACACCGGCGATTGCCCCGGCATCATGGTTCCCTCTATCGATCGGCACCCTCAGCGAGCTCAATACTCCGGTGGCAGTCGGGAACACGATCAGCGACAGCAGTCGCGACTCCGATCTGAGCGATCTGGCCACAGAAGATGGAACCTGCGGTTCCGAATCTGAAAGTTGCGGAAGCAACAACTTCCCCAATCACTTCATGTGCGCCGTCATCAATGCAGGCGACACCTCCGCCAATCGCGGAATCGTCAACACCGGCAGCGGCACCGATCCACCCAACGTTAACAACGGTGGCAACGGCGGTAACGGCGCCAACGGTGGAGCAGTCAAACCTCCCAGCATAATCAATGAGCAAACTGGCCAACGCGTCGTAATCAGGCTCAACGAGCAAGAATGGGAGCGTTGCCGTGAAGCCCTACGAGGTGCACCTCTGCCCTTTGGGTCCCCACAGGAATTACTAATGGGCTACCACTGGCTCCTGAAAGAGGAATTCAAGCGCCAAAAAGAAGCAATCGCGTAGCTGGAGGCGCGTAAAAGGGCGGCGGACGAATCGAGCCTCCGTCGTGCTGGGCTCTCCTCCTATGGAGGATCCTCCTCACGAGGAAACGAGTACGTCGCCAAGGAGGCAGTCGCGAATGGCTCACCTCACCGAATAAGAGCGCATAGACGCCGCGAAAGTCCTCGGCTTCAGCTCTATGACAGTCGACACGAGAGGCAACGTGGTCCCCAGAACGCCGCAGGCCGCGGTCACGGCAGCCACCATGTACCTCCTCAACAACCTGCCACCGGCTGGAGATCCCCGAACCGCCATGCACCGATCTACGATCGCGGGTTTGGGGCTAATCGAGGCCGCCCTCGACAAGCAGCCAGTACCAGACCCCAAAAAGGGCAAAACGTTACTCCTCGCCCTCGTCTAGCGATGACAGTCACGGCCTGTCTCGACGCCGTCGTTCGCAGCGACACGATCGCGACTACGACGCACGCAACAACCTCACACAATGTAAGATCGACAAATCAAGAGCACGACATGCCCGGTCGACTGACTCAGAGGAGGAAGACGGGGAGCTCTGTGGCGCCAGATGCTTAAGCAGATCCATTAGGCAGAAGCGAATACCTAAGGGGTTTAAACTTCCGTCGGAAAACCCGAAGTTCGACGGCCTATAAGACCCTAAAATCTGGCTAGAGGACCACATCTCCTCCGTCAGACTCCACGGAGGCAGTCGAAGTACTGCCATGCAATGTTTGCAGCTACAGCTGCAGGGCGCCGCCCGAGAATGGCTCAATAGCCTCCCACGCGGATCCATTCGCAGCTGGGATGAGCTGGTCTATAGCTTCGTGCGCAAATTTAAGGGCACGTACAAACGGCCCGCATCAATCGAAGAACTGAGATGCTGCCAGCAAAAATCTGGCGAATCACTGCGCTCATACATCCGAAGGTGGTCCAACATCAAGAATTCCGCGGAAAACATCTCAGAGGACCGCGCGATTGATGCATTCAACGGTGGCGTTCGCTGTTTAGAGCTCAGGGAGGAGCTGGGCCGCTCAAAGCCCCAGACTATCGACCACCTAATGGAGATCGCGAATCGATGGGCTGATGGAGAAGATTCAGTGAAGAACCGCGCTCACTCTGACGAGAAGGCAGAGCTCGAACGTAGACGCGACCGCCGAGGCAAACGCCGCATGTGCATCTACGACGACCGTGACGACGTTAATATGGTCGCAGCCGGCTACGCCGAGAGACGCGACGACAACCGCAACAGCGGATACCGCAGCAGCGGATACCGCGACTCTGGGAAGTCCATGCAAGTGTGGCAACGCCGCACTCGTGACGAGGCAACCGCGACCTCCATCGAGGAGAAACTGTCCGGACCATGCACGGTACACTTCTACATCGACAAGCATGACGGCAAGAGAAAGTCCAGCCACCTCCTCAAAGACTGCCGTGAGTTCCTCAAGCTACACGAGGGATTGGTTCGGATGAACCGCAACGCAGTCGAAAGAGGCTACGGGGCCGCTCCAGGCGCCGTGGCACATGGCTCACCGCCACCACCACCAAGGCCACCCCCGAACGGAGCTGCACCAGACTAGCACCACGGAGGAGAACCGTACCCACGGGCCATGGGTACCATGATGATCCAAAAGGGGCGCCCCTCCAATAGGGTGCAGAAAGCTATCACTCGCCAAGTCAACCTAGCCATGCACTCACCACCATCCACCACTGAGTACCTCAGTGGCAGTGAGTCCTGCATCACCTTCGATAAACGTGACCACCCGCCTCAAGTACCTTGCCCAGGTCATTGCCCCCTCGTACTCGAGGCGCAAATTGGAGGTTTCGACATGAGTCGCGTCTTCATGGATGGCGGAAGCGGCATCAACCTCATATTCGCGAGTACCCTGCGAGCAATGAGGATTCCTCTAACTTGCTTGGAGGCATCGGACACAACGTTCCATGGCATCGTCCCAGGGAAAGGCGTATACCCCCTGGGCAAAATCAACCTCGACGTCATATTCGGCACGCCGAAGAACTTTAGGCGCGAGCGCATTGACTTTGAGGTCGTCGACTAGCCCTCACAATACCACTGCATCCTTGGACGCGTCGCGTTCGCTAGGTTCATGGCAGTACCCCACTATGCCTACCTGCAGATGAAAATGCCAGGTCCCAATGGCGTCATCACGATCAACGGAAGCTTTGAGCGATCCGACAGTTGCGACAGGGAATTCAACAGAATCTCCTAGTCCTTTGGCATGCAGGAGGAGCTCGCGCGATTGAAGGAAACGACAAACAATAGTATGTCTCCCCTGAGCAGGCCAAGCTCACATGATCTCTCCTTCGACTCATCCGTGCACACAAAGAAGGGTGCAGGTCCATCCGACAGATCCCGCCAAAACGGCCCTCATCGCCAACAACTTGACTCCCGCATAGGAACTCGTGCTCGTCGAATTCCTCCGTGAGCACTGGGAAATTTTCGCCTGGTGTCCTGCGGACATGCCAGGAGTTCCCAGGGAATTCGCCGAGCACGCACTCAACGTCAACCCCGACGCAAGGCCAGTCAAACAAACAATCAGGCGACTATCTGAGCCACGAGCGTAGGCAGTTGGCATGGAGATCAACAGACTCCGCGAGGCCAAATTCATACGCGAGATCAAGGAAAGCACTTGGCTCGCCAATATGGTGCTGGTGCCAAAAAAGGACACGGATATCCTACGGATGTGCGTGGACTTCACTTCTTTAAACACGCACTACCCAAAGGATCACTTCCCGCTACCACGGATCGATCAAATCATCGACTCCACCGCTGGATGCGAGCGCCTCTGCTTTCTCGATGCCTACTCAGGCTATAACCAAATTCGAATGAACGAGGAACACCAAGAGAAGACCGCATTTACAACGCCCTTCGGTGTGTTCTGCTACAACACAATGCCCTTCGGGCTAAAAAACGCGGGAGCCACCTACCAGCGGTGCATGCAGGCTTGCCTCAAGGAGCAATTGGGTCGCAACATCCAAGTCTATGTCGACGACATAGTAATCAAAACCAAGGAGGAAGCCTCTCTAATCAACGACTTGCGCGAAACATTCGCCAACCTCGATCGTTACCGGATTAAGCTCAATCCGGACAAATGCGCCTTCGGCGTACCATCTGGGCAGCTGCTCGGGTATCTCATCTCCGCGAGAGGGATTGAGGCAAACCCGAAAAAGATAAAGGCCATACTGGCCATGGAGAAGCCAAAAAACATAAGAGGCGTCCAGCAACTAGCCGGACGAATCGCGGCCCTCAGCCGATTTATCAGTCGAATGGGGGAAAAGGCCCTGCCCTTCTATCAGCTCCTCCGCAAAGCTGACAAATTCGAGTGGACCAAAGAAGCGCAAGAAGCATTCGAAGATCTCAAGCGCCTGTTATCCACCTCGCCGGTACTGGTGACTCCACGAGAAAGGGAACCACTGCTGCTGTACATCTCCGCCACTAACCAAGTAGTTAGTGCAGTGCTCGTCATCGAACGGGCCGAGGAAAACAAGGTCCATGGCGTACAACGCCCGGTATACTACCTCAGTGAGGTCCTCACGCCAACAAAACAGCGATACCCGCACTACCAGAAGCTGGCGTACGGCGTCTTCATGACCGCCCGGCGACTGCGCCATTACTTCCAGGAACACCCAATCGTGGTAGTTAGCGACACCCCATTGGGACATATCCTAAATAACCCCGACGCCACGGGACGAGTCGCGCTCTGGGAAATCGAACTGTCTCCATGAGACATCACATACGAAAAACGCGACGCAATCAAGTCGCAAGTTCTCCCTGACTTTCTCGTGCATTGGATGGAAAACCAACTCCCGGACAAGCCAGATATGTCCTACCTTTGGACCATGCACTTCGACGGATCCAAGCGGAAAGACAGAGCAGGAGCAGGCGTCATTCTGACGTCACCTCAAGGAGACAAGCTGAAATACATCCTGCGAATGCAGTTCACAGCCTCAAACAACGAGGCTGAATATGAGGCCCTGTTGCATGGGATGAGGATGGCAAAAGCCTGTGGCGCAAAGAGGCTCATCATATATGGCGACTCCAAGCTGGTCGTCAACCAAACAATGCACGAGTGCGACTCACTCAATGACAACATGATCGCATACCGCGACCTCTACGATACACTCGAGGGAGACTTCGATGGTTGCGAGTTGCGACATGTAGGTCGCGAAAGCAACGAGGAGGCGGACGCACTCGCCAACATAGGCTCTACCTGCGCCCCCATACCACCTGGGGTATTTCTCGCTCCATCAAGCCAATGGCCGCAGAGAAGAAAACAAGCGCAGCAATGGACTCGGGGGCCACGCCACCCAATGAGCCAATGGCACTCGATGACTTGGAGCTAGACATAGGACTCGAAGGGCCAATGAGCGTCATGATGATAGAACAATCCTGGACGCAGCCGTACATTACATATCTCCTTAGCAAGCGCTTACCGGACGACCTGACAGATGCAAGGCACATCGCACGACGCTCCAAGGCATTCGCTATTATCAACGGCGAACTGTATAAACGCAGTATCACAGGCGTGTTACAACGATGCGTCTCCCCGGCCGATGGAAAAGCAGTCCTCCTCGACATACATGAAGGAACCTGCGGACACCACGCCGGCAGTCGCGCCCTTGTTGCCAAAGCTCTACGAGCTGGATTTTACTGACCCACGGCCATGCGCGACGGCAAGGACATAGTTCAAAAGTGCAACGCTTGTCAGCGATTCGCGGATAAACCACACGCACCAGGCGTAGAATTACGGCATATTCCATTGGCCTGGCCCTTTGCACAATGGGGGCTTGACATGGTAGGCAAGCTTCCAAGGTCCTCGCAAGGAGGCTACGTCTATCTTTTGGTTGCAGTCGACAAATTCACCAAGTGGATCGAAGCCATGCCGGTGACCAGGCAATCGGGTCACAGCGTGGTCAAGTTCTTCAAGTCCATCGTCTACCGCTTCGGCGTGCCGCATAGCATCATCACTGACAACGGGACGAACTTCACATCCAAGGAGTTCCAAGAATTCTGCGAAAACCTGGGGATAAACATCAGTTATGCCTCAGTCGCGCATCCACAGACCAACGGTCAGGTGGAAAAAGCAAACGGGCTCGTCTGCAGCGGCATCAAGAAGCGACTCCTTCGACCACTCGAACAAGCCGCGGGTTGCTGGCCAGATGAGCTCCAATCCGTACTCTGGAGCCTACGTACAACTCCAAACAGCGCCACAGGCTACACGCCATTCTTTATGGTGCACGGGGCAGAAGCATTACTACCCGCCGAAGTAAGGTACAAGGCGCCGCGCATAGTCGCTTACAGCAAACAAGAGTCATCTCTTGCACTCGAAGACTCTGTCGACCTCCTCGACGAGGCGAGAGAAATCGCCGCAGAAAGATCCACGATCTACCAGCAGAACCTGCGCAACTACCACAGTAGAAGGCTTCGCCCCAGATCCTTCGTCGAAGGTGACCTGGTCCTGCGACTGAAGCAGCAGGGGCATCTCAAGCTCGAGTCCCCCTAGGAAGGACCATACTTGGTTACAGAAGTAATCCCAGGTAGCGCCTATCGCCTTCAAGACCTAGAAACAGGAGTCGCATACTCCAACCCTTGGAACGTCGCACAACTGCGATGCTTCTACCCCTAGCTGTTTTTACTTTTACATCGCAAATAAGGCTACTCAGCCAAGGCTACTTAGCCACACAATGTACCTCGTACTGTTCTCCAAATAAATAAAAGCTAAGTGCCCCAAAACTCTGTGTTTTTCTTTTCACTTCTGTTACTATTGTACTCGGGGGCTGCGCCACCCTACACACATCTGTTCTTCGAACTAATAAACACGATATCCTGAGTAGCTGGCACATCAATCGAACCCCTTAACGCAAACTCAACCCAGCTGCAACGCATCTGGCAGGTTGATAAAGTGGATGGCTAGGCTAACGAAAAGGACTAGCATAATGCAACGCACCTTACGCTTACAAAAAGCTATTTGTACGCGTTCAACAATAAATTACATACAAATATATAAATGAACTTTACAACACACATACACTTATGTGCAGGATACAAATCCATTTATTGCTGCAACAGAAGAACATTGGTTTGCTCCTCGAAGAAGTCGACAATCTCCTCTGCTGGACGGTCCACCGCTTGATAGTGCGGCACCATATTCCAAGAAGATCCGGCTGGCGGCGCTGGCAGACCGGAAGCTACGACGGCGACATTCACGTCAGGCTTGTGCAATCGCACCATCGAGAGGGCAGCCTTGGCACCAGCCACCAACTGCTGCCTCACGCACTCGCGAACCGCGGACATATCTTGAAATTTGGCCAGGAGAGCCAACAGGCTTGACGGCGTGTCATCCAACGGGAACATCGCCCGGTAGATATTCTTCAAACATGACGGCGACTTCTTCAGGAAGAGCAGCACTCGCGAAGCGCGATCCTGCAGGGTCGCCAATGCAGTCGCACGATCATGATCCACCCAGAAGTATCCACTCTCTTGGAGTTGCTCCTGGGTGAGACCATGAAGGCAGATAGCAATCCTATCACTCTCCTCCTGCGGACGGTGTGCGCTAACAACTACACGAAGCAGCATCAACAGCATGAGTACAACATACCACTGCGACTATCTACAAAGGAAAAGATAAGGACGAGCAAACTAACACTTAAACTGGTCGCCCACCTGCGTCACCTCGCCAAGCAGATACTGCTCGCGGGCGGCGGCCTTTTCCGCCTTTGATTTCCACACATCTGTGTTACCGCGGATTAGGGGCAACTCACGCTCCAGCTGCTTCACGCGGTCACGAAGTCGCGACAGCAAAGACAGCTCCTCTACCTTGGAGTGCGGCGGTGCCACTGTCTCATCAAGAGATGATGGATCCTGGTCTCCCCCTACGGGACCACTCGATGTGCCCTACCACAGATCAAGACAGAAGCAAATAAGGCGACCAAACTAATACAAAGGCAGGGATAGCAGATGCATTCAGGATAAAGCATAAAAAATATTCACAAGCACACTCGCCAGCAGGCATGTTCTTAGAGCAAAAGGACAATTCGTTATCTACTACACAAAGCTAACTACGGAGCAGCTGGCTTCTTCGACTTCGACGCCTTTGGGGGCTTCATCAAATCCGTGGCAGTATTAGACGCCACTGATTTTCCACCTACCCTTGAAGCCGAAGCTTTCGCCGCCTTCTTAGCGCGTTGGAGCTCCTCCGAATACTTGGCAACGGTATTAATCAAAGAATGACCGTATTTGGCACAGGCAGTCACAAAGGGGGCGAAAACTACCTGCTGACCATCCGCGCCAATAGGCATTGTCTTCGACACCGCAGAGGGATCTATCTCGACTCCGTGGGCCAGCACCATGGCGAGTGACATCGTTGCACCAGCCGCCCGGAGGGAGTTCTTATAGGTAGAAGGCACACCCCCGGCGAGTGACTCCACCAGCTCGTCCATTTTATCGACCTGCTCCGCCTTTGGCATCAACTCCTCTCGGAGGCGACTAAGGGCGACCTTGGCCTTGGACAATGTATCCTGGACTACGGCGCTTCGGTCTTCGACCGCGGATACCGCGCCAGCCAGAGCGTCATCACGACGAAGGGCCTACGGGTCAAAACTCAAGTCGCCAGCATCTACACCAAAAAACATGGATTAGATTTCTAGTGCCAACGGCAAAACTACAGAAGCAGAGAAAAGCATCAAGCAAAAATCCACCAGTAAAGGTACCTGAGAGGGCCTTGGCGACTGAGAATAGCTGCTCCTCGAACAACTTCTCCCTGGCCGCAAAAGAGGCCCGTAGATCCTCTTCTCGCTTTCGGCCTTCATCACGAGCCGCGATTGCCTCATCGCGCCCCTTGACAGCTGCGGCCAGTGTCTTCTCCAAGGATGCGACATTGCGTAGTAGGGCGTTATGCTTAGCTACATGGCAGTCAAAATAATTGGCTATCAGTCCAACACACCAGAACAGGAAAAAGACGAAACAAACAAGCGTGGAAGCAGTCACTTTTGACCACGCGGTGACGCGTCTCTAGCATCGCATGCTGACGACCCATCGCCATCACCTGCTCCGCCACTCCCGCGGCATCTTTTACAAGGAGTTGTTGCACCAATCAAGGAATCAGATAAGGGCAACAGAAGGCGTTAACTACCAAAATACAAAAGAAGGAAAGATATACTCACATGGTCCTCTAGCGACTCCGAAGAAGTCTGTTGAGCTGTCATCCGAGCAACTATTTGATGCTCCCCTCCGTGAGGAGAACTCGAAGAATTGTGCCCGGAGTGGGCCGCCGCCGGAGGAGAAGGAGCGTGCTCGACCTCTACCTTGGCCCTTGAGGTCGCGACTCCTGATTCCTTCAAAAATTCAATGTCGCCAGAAGATGACGACGCCTCTTGACTACAAGACCAAATTCACATTGAGAAAGGGCAAAACTCCAGGGCAAAGCCAACATAAAGAAAACAGAGAAGAAAGAACGAACTCATAAACTTACCAGTCAAACTTGTCAAGATCAAATGTGGCCTCCGCTGACTCTGACGAAGACTCCTTGGGCAATCGCATCTTCTTGCGAGAAGCTGGTGCTACAGCCCTCACAGGAACGGCGGGAATTGGTGGCTCCGCGCCAGCAATTGTGCCCTCTGGAGTTGAAGGAGTCGACGCATCAGAGTCCTCGCTGCGTGGACGCTTGCGAGTATCTGGGCTCTCCGACTCGGGGGCTTCCTCTTCCACGTCAGAAGGGACAGTCGACTCAAACTCGTCCTCTTCAAAAGCTTCGCGAGGAATAATGCCCTCAGGTAGAGGAGGCATGCAAGGCGAGACCGCCCAATCCTGCATACAAAAAGCAAAAAGGAGCAGGTAAGCAACAGAAAAGCAATCGTGAATATAAGCTACTGCGTAGTACGACTGTACCTCGGGAGGAGGATTCGAAGCATCGAAGGGAGGAACGACTGGCTCATTCGGAAGCACATCCTTGAAGGTGTACTTCGTGACCAGTCGCACCCTCTTATCTACCTCACTCGCGGACATGCCATCGGAAGACACGCGAGTGGCATCATCAGCACCACCCCATTGAAACATGGGATGGACTCTAGCTTGGAGAGGCTGGACGTGACGACGCAGCCAAGTCCTGATAAGGGCGCAGCCTCCCTCTTCTGCGCCCATGCGACTCTCGAGGTCACAGACCCGTTGATATAGCACGTCTGTCTCCGCGAGTTCGGACGGCATGATCACGTTCTTCCAAGAACGCATCTTCTTGCAGGGAGTCGCGGGATCAAAAGGAGCGAGTCCAAAGTGCTCGTCCTTGGCCTTCAGGTCGCGAACATAAAACCATTTGTCCCTCCATCCCTGGACAGACTTGGCGAGCTTGATGTCGAAGTAGGTGGCGGATGGGTCGACGTGGATTCCACAACCACCTACGTCATAAACTAAAGAGCCAGATGCGGACTGACGCTTTAGCTTGAACAAACGCTTGAAAAGGCCAAAGTGTGGCTCGATTTCGAGCCAGCACTCGCAGAGAGTGATAAAGCAAGAGATGTGAAGAATCGAATTCGGGGACAGCTGATGGAGCTGGAGCCCGTAAAAACAGAGGAGACCGCTAAGAAAGGGGTGGATAGGCAAAGAAAGGCCGCGAATGATGAAAGCAAAAAACATCACTCGAAAACCAGTGGGAGGCACAGGAATGGTCTCACCACTAGGGACGCGCGCGTCGGCGACTGCGGCGGAAATAACTCCGTCTTGGCGAAGAAGACGAAGATCGGACGCCTTGATGATTGAGGGGCGCCAGGCACCATTGGTCACGCGGGTGCCCGCGACCTTCTTCTTCCCGCCGGCGGCGGCACTGGTGCCCACAGCAGTGGCGCCACCCTTCTTTGCCGCAACAGCGGTGGCGGCGGATTCAGCGGCAGCGCCTCCTTTCTTCTTTCCCATTGCGCGGCGGCGATGAGAACACAGAAAGTAACTTGGGAATGAGCGGAGATGGTCCAGAATTGAGGAAAAGGTGAGTGTAGGAGAAAAGCAGAGGAGCAGCGGCAATGGCGATGGCAGCAAGGAAGAAAAGGGCGCAGATGGAAATTTACCGTCATAGCATCACTACTTAACCCCTAAGAGATGCAATCCAACGGCTCACAAAAACCCTATTGGACGCGTGGCACACGTCGCGCTCGACACGTGGAGAAGAGGAAGCGTGAACCGTCCCTCCACTGCACGGAAATCGAGGAGGCATAGTTAATAATAAGATTACACACGCCCAGTCAACTCAAAGTCAAAAAGTGGGACCCACTGCTCGTCACGTCCCGTCAAAGCCGCTCATGCGGGTAACTGAGGTCATCCAAGCGTCAGCACTGACGTCATCAAAGGCTACTTGGCGGAAAACTTCGACTACTTTAGTCCTTGCTGGAGTTTTCGACTCCACCAAGCACTCGGGGGCTACTCCCATAGGGAGCGCTGGCCCCGCACCCTATGATTTTCTTTTCTTATTGCAGGGATAAAGGCAATCATAATCAAACCCAACCACTCGAAAAAACGATTCGACTATGGACGTGGGTTACTCCCATAGGGAGCGCTGGAAACAAATTCGACTGAAACAAGCAAGCAAAAGACGACAGCAGTCGCAATCCAAGTTTTCGACTCAAACAAACAAAAAGGATAGCAGTCGCAAAATTTCTTTAGTCCCTGCCTGAGTCTTCGACTCAACCAGGCACTCGGGGGCTACTCCCATAGGGAGCACTGGTCGCGCACCCTATGATTATCTGCACGAAAGCTGTGGTTGATTACATCAGCACTCGCAGATCATGGCGACACCACCTCCTAATTTTCCCTACAAAGAGATTACATCTCCTGGGTTGCCTGAATCATCTCCGCGATGATGAAATTTGGATGCCGCCCTTACAGCGTGAAGGTAAGACCTGAATAAAGGCCTGGCAACGCATTTAACTGCGCACTACCAGAAACATACCCGTGCCTATAGGCACGATGAACATGCCTTGACAGACGCGTCAAGTGCTCACACTCATATAACTGGAATTTGACTCCTGTAAGACCTCCGCGGCTTGAGTCGAATTATGCCAGCACTTTTCCGGACTTGAGTCCGGGGACTCGAATTCGAGTAGATTCCGTTGTTTCAACCTAAGGTGGTTAACTGGTACCGATACTTCGGTTATATCAGGCACGTATATCAACAATCCCTATGACACAAATAAAAGCAGTCGAAATGTACTCATTCAGGCACTCGAAACTTCAAAAAGTACCCAGTCGAATCTGCGATTCCACTGGATACTCGGGGGCTACTGACATGGGTATACCTTACAGGTACCCAAGCTTGGTATATACGGTCTAAATACGTACAGGCCCACGGTGTCGCCAAAGCCCAGACGAAAGGACTCGACTAACCTGCGGACTCTCGATTGCTTGAGAGACAAGAAGAAGCTAAAGATAGAAAGTTTGAAGGGAAGACCCTTGCTTGTAACTGACTCGACCTGCTACCCGAGACCTAGCCTATCTATATAAAGGCTAGGAGGGGGCGGCGAGAAGCACACAGACACAACCCTAGTTTTCATGACTCTCGCCAGATTGCATCTGCGCACCATTGTAAATTTTGACTCCCTCGATAATTCCACGAGCAGACAAGCAGGAGTAGGGACCTCTACGAGGCCTAAACCTGGGTAAAACCTTTGTCCCCTGTGTGCTTGTTTGCTAGCCGATAGATGTCTCCAACACTCCCTCCTTCTCCAAAACCCAAGTCCATAACAATGGGCATTGATAAGTTAAACCCTCGTCACTTGGGCAGAATGACAAAAACTCCGCATTCGAGTAAAACAGTGATATGCGAAGAAATGTTGAATCTTATACATAGTGATGTATTGTATTTTCAACAAATAGTGGAAATCATTAGTTAAATGTGGACTTAAGTGAATAAGCGTATTTACTTAATGAAACATAAGTTTGAAATGATTTTAATTGTTCAAATGAGTTCACAACAAATGGAGGATATTGAAATTAACAAGAATACGAAGTCTCTTCGATTTGATCGACATGACTAAAGTATTCAAGTTAAGTTTAGCATAAAAGGGACTTGTGAAAGATGTTTCACAAATTATGATAATTGAATGAATTCAAACTGTGTTGAAATATCTAAACATCATAATCATTATGTATTAAGATACATATGGTATAATATCATCTCTTATAGGGATTATAGTTATCGTTTAGAGTTAGAGACCAAAATAAGAAAACACTCATTTGAAATACAAAGGAACATCTAAAAGATTCGTGGAAACAACACCATAAGTGTTATGGCATGTTCGAGTTTCTGGAGATTTCGATAAATCAAAGTCGTGGCGAATAAACAAGTCTTTGTAGAGCATTCTTAGAAAGCTATGAATGCATCGTCCACAAGGGACAAACCTGCTGTTGTCCTAAGTTGATGTGTCTTGATGAAGATACAGGTGGAAGAAAGTAAAGGATCAAAACAAGGTATTTGACCTTACCTCCGAATTGTTGAGTGGCACAGCGGAATTTGTTTCGTGAATCCAAACTCTGAAAATAGAGGAGAAACCAATGATAATGATCATAAAGTTTCAGTGAATACTTTTACTAAAGAAAGTAGGATTCAACTATATATTCTACAAGTTTGTGGAATTATATTATTGATTCACTTGTCATGTTTTGAACAAGACATACCTCCAAATTACAAAGAAGCGTGATGGACTTGAGTGCGAGAAATGACTAGGAGTCATAAAATCCTATATTAAGTTACATTTAAGATTGTGAAGTAACATGTTACTTGATCTTATTAAAGTAAAGCAGTTTACTTGATATTTCTGAATGACTATAAAGTCATAAGAAAGAAATGAAACTTAATGAATGACAAAAATCTCGATTTGTCACAAGTTTGGACAAATTCAAGGAGTTGACTATAACAGTAGTGATGCTTAAGTCTTTTGTATTTACACTAGAAATATATGGATATTGAAGTCTCGTAATTGGAATTCTCAAATTGATAATGATCAAAGAATTTTGGAATGTCCAAGATTATCGAGAGGACCTGGCTTTGAGTGGGAGCAAATCAGCTTGGCTAATTCATAATATGTAGCTGACATATTTTAAGTGGGAGCTAAGTGAAATCCCTGGATCTCATACATGAATGTCATATTTGAGTGGGAGCTAAGTGAAATCCCTGGATCTCAAACACGAATGTCATATTTGAGTGGGAGCGTGAAACCATTCTATGATATGTGGATGACATATGTGAATTAAGTGATTGGTGTTAATGATATTTAAGTTAGATAAATAAGGATGAAGTCGAACTTATTAAACAATAAGATCTATCGAGATAGATTGGTGAGTTTAATAAAGACTGAATGTCGAATGCTTCCTGGACTTGATTCTGAAAGATGTTGAGAATGTCCTAAGCAGATTCTGAAGAAGCTCAGAATAGAACAAGGTAAGAAAAAGTTCTTACTGTATGAAGCATTGAGTTAGTATTGCAACTATGGTTGAAAGAAAGAGATGTGTTGCATCTCCTATGCTCAGTCATAGGTTCTTCCACATAACCATGTTGTATACTCAACGTAATGTGACCTAGAGTTCTGGTTGGTAGGACAAAATCTTAACTATAAGAACATGTCTTTAAGTGATTCCTGAGTTGATCACTGAACCAGAATTAAGTTTGTATTTAAATGGCAAGAAGCAATATGAGTGGCATAGATGCATTTCATGCACTAGGATCTACATAGATATAGAAGTATAAAAGGTCCATCTGATGTGATGTATAATGTTATGGCGGGGCTAGTTCACTTTTAACATAGAATGATGTGTCCCAGGGCCCAGTGCCCATGAGAAAGCCCTCGAGGTTGATCTAAAGTCACTTTAAGCTCCTGGAATCCGGCCTCGTTCTGCTGCCATGACTATAGTATATACACAAAGGATAGCAAAGTGTGTTTCAAAGTTTAGATGACAACGGTGAAAACGACCGTCATCATAAACACTAGAAACAAAGTCTCACCTTGTCGCCATACAAATGCTTCGACCCATTATATGATAATGGAGTGAATGTCAAAATTAGGAAGACATTAACGATTTGCAAAAGACATAATGATCTGGTAAAACAGAATATGTACATGACGTTTCCCATGAGCATGCATGATCTGTAAACGCATATGGTATATGGTTTATATGAGTAAAATGCAAGCTGGATTATTTGTACTCTAGTGCAAGTGGGAGACTAAAGGAGATATGCCCTAGAGGCAAATAATAAATAGGTTTTTATTGTCATATCTCAATTAGTTTATAATAGTTTCATATTGTGCTATAACTGTGCCAAGTAGAAACATTGGTACAGGTGTGGTATAAAACAACAAAGTCCCTAGTAGCCTCTATTCATACTAGTTCGTTGGTCACAAAGATGATCTGGGTTTCAAGGTCATGGGCATTTATGCCGACTGACAACGGGATCATATCATTGGAGAATGATGTGATCGGACATTCCTCGAAGGATTGCAACATGATCAAGTCATATAGTTCATTTTTGCAACAGCTATACCTAGACTCCTTCTCCTTAGACCGTGAGCTCATATTACTCACTGTTTCCTGAGGCTGCTTTGACTGCATCAATCGTCATCTGGTAATACGGTGGCCATAAAGGTGTATGTTGGGTATTCCAAAGGAACAGTTGATGACATGTGACTACAAGACCGGGATTTGTTCACCCACATGACGGGTAAAGATACATACGGTCGGCTTGGTGAGATTACATCCATAAATGTTGCAACATGTGACTCGGTCACGGGGATGTAATATCACGGTAACAAGAAAACAGAACTTGTTGTGAACGAGATTGAACATGGTATGGGATACCAATGATTGGATCTCGGACAAGTCATATCGAGAAACAAAAGGAAGAGGATGTTACATTTAGCGGTTCAAACGACATTGTCGTCAGGAATGCATAGGGGTCACATGGATATTCCTGGTCCCTCTGTTGATCATTGATACAGATCATGTCTAGAGCATTCCCGAGCCGTGAGAGGATACACTTAAGGGTACGATGAGAGTGATCATTCGTAAGACGGAATCACAGTAGAGAAAGACAAAGCCGGAATTGTTCCGCAGAGAGATCTGAAGTTGTTCAGAGAAAGAATAAAGGCCCGGAATCAGTCCGGGAAAGATCCGAAGTCATTTGGAGGAAATCGAAAGGGAACCGAAAGGTGTTTCGGGTAGAATCAGGTTTTGTAATATGTATTTACATATTAATTAATGTAATTAATACTAAATATAATATTAAAATCTAATTTGAAGGGGTATTCCACTAATGGGCCAAACTTCCTAGGGGAAAAGGCCCATGAGGAAAAACCGAAGGTGGGAAGGCCCAAGGGCCAAAGGGACAAGGCCCAGGCACCTCAAGGGGGCCCACCCGGCCAGCCTAGGGCTGTGCACGGGGTGGGGCCCACTCCTGGCCGGCTGGCCCATGAGGCCCATGCGCCTCCCCCCTCTCCCTTGAATAGTCCCACATGGGAAACCCAAAGGGGAGGGCACACCCCCTCCCCCTATATAAAGGGGTGCCCATGGGTGGGATTAAACACACCAATATTTGGAGAAGTCCTTTGGTTGACTTCCTCCTACCCTCTCTCACTATACCTTGTGACCATGGCCCCAAGTCTGGACTATGCGATCAAGGCACACCTGCAGTACGTCGTTGTGCTGCAGGGATTCCTAGCCTGATATCAACTTCCGCACTCCCGGCGGGATCGGGGAGCCGGAGGTCTCATCGTGCACCGGATGTGTACGAAGACACGAGGCGCAACACATGGGGAACTTAAATGTCATGAGCCGGAGCTGCTGCACGATGAAGATGAAGAAGGAGCAAGGGGTGACCTGCGAGGAGCTTCGCGACCTTGAGGTCGGCTACGAGTACGACTACTTCAACCACGTTCCCCGCGGAACGTTAACTGTGTACGGTCTACAAGGGTATGTATTCTATACGCATTGGTCGTTACTGCATTCCTACATAGATAGATCCTAGGCAATTTTTGGGGTTCCATCGTAGGAAATTTTTTGTTTTCTGCTGCCGATCCCCAACAACAAGATCACTCACCAAAATTCATTCAAAAATTTGAAAGTTGAATTCATGTGGCCATTGTGTCGAGCACCTGGCAGGCATAGTACAACTTCACCAACTATTCTCTATGTTGAACTATCAATTTCTCAGCCTATGTACTGCTATCAACACATTGAATTGTCCTAGATCATCCCTCGTACTTGGCCGTGCAAAGGAGAGGCATCACTGGCCATATTGACTAGTGCCATGCCCGTACCAAGCCGGCCATGCCAGTCGAGCACGAACCACTCGCAGCATGCTGCACCGCCCTCGCCCACGATGTCCAGCAAGTCACCGTGCCATCACCGCCACCCCTGTCCACCCCTTGACCCAAGGCGAGAAGTGGAGATGCTGAAAACCGCGTGCCCATTTAAGCCATGGCCATGCCGAGCGCACGACAGACCACCGCAACCGCCTCCCTCGTACACACCACGCCTCGCTCTCTCCGCCCGTACCCACGATCGCCGCAACATCAGTGAGCGCCCAGACATGACCGTTCACCGCCGCTCGCCCCGTGACCACCGTACCACGTGACGAACGCCTGTGTACCCGCCTAGAGCACCGACGTATCCCAGCCAATGGAGACCGCCCCTTGTCGTGCCATCACTTCCATGACGATCGCCATAGTCCACTGCATCGACCCATGCCTTCCGCCGTGATGAATGCGACCTGTAGCGACATCGCCGGAGAAGCCAACCCATGCCACACTGCCGCCACCCTAGGTGTATAAATAGAGGCCACCCCAGACCTCTATCTCCACACCATTCCACTCCTCTCTCTCTCTCAGCAACACCCCAGACCTTTCCCCAGAGCAAGGAGAGATCCAGTCCGCCAGAATTTGATCGGAGTCCGCCGCAGCAATAGAGGAGGGGAGCCGTTGATTGCGACCACCCTAGGAGCTGCCATGACCGCCCCTCGAACCGCCGTCGATGACAACCCCATTCGCCCCCATCGTCGACCTTAGCTGGAGCCCAGGTGAGCCTCACGCGACCCCCATCGCTGTGTTAGGGTTTAATTCTCGCCGGAGCTGTTCGACATAGACGATGCACCTCAACCGTTAGATCCTAGTCTAATCGTAGGGCTAAGATTGAAACATATTGTTTCGGCTTAGTTAAGTCGCTGACGAGTAGGACCCACTTGTCAGCTGCCCGCTGCGCTAGCGCAGTGCAGTTGGGTTTGCCCGTTTAGTTTCCCACGCAGAGCCCGTTGATTCAAATAGACTTTTTCCATTTTAGTTAAAACCAGATTCTATCAGTAGATTCAAAAATCAATTCAAATAGATTCACTGAACCAAAATGCATGATTACAATTTTGTTGGAAAGGTATTGAAATTATCTAATCAGTCCCGGTGGATTCAAACCAATTGGAATTATAGATCACCTATACAAAAAATAACAAGACATAGACTTTTGGCACTTCAAACATTTTTCTAAAATAAACTATAAATGCTTTTGAGATGATTCCACCTCTCAAAAATCACATTTTCCATGCTCTACATGAATATGAAAAACATTTGGTTTTACAGATATTAAACTTGGACTAGTATTAAAAGAAGGCTATATATGACTTCTAGTCATATAAAATACTATTAAACAACAATATTAAATCTTGTAATGCTTGACCATCATTTTAAATCACATTCCCAAGCTAGAGAATATAAGGTGAGGACATGGTCCACATGAACCTATATTCTAGTTGGAGAATATTAAATCTTAAACAATTTCAATGACTAGAAATTACTTTTCTCAAATAAGAGAAATAAGAATGTATTGAAATTCCATATGATGATTGAGATGATGCTAGATCATCTAGTATGAGCCCTTGTGTGCTAAATAGAAGTAGTGAAAGGTTGTTTGGTGATTGTGTACATTGAATGTGTTTATAGATGCTAGTACCGACCTGGGATTCAACGAAGAGGATGTTGGAAATATGCCCTAGAGACAAATAGTAGTAAGGACTATTATCATATTTCATATAGTTTATGATTAAGTTTTATATCATGCTATAACTGTGTTGAGTGGAAACATCAATACACGTGTGATATACAAACATCCTTGGGTTCCTAGTGAAACTCTAGTCACTGGTTCATTGGTCAACAGATGATCAAGTTTCCTGATCATGTGGCATTTATGCTAGTTGGAAATGAGATCATCTCATTCTGAGAATGAGATGATGAACCAATACCCAACCTAAACATCGTGACCCAATCATGTCACGAAGTTCAAATTACGATGATTAGAAATGGATCCTCGTAGACTATTCCTTAGACCGTGAGGTTATATCAATCACTATCTCTATGTCGATCATTGGTGCGGGAGTGTCCCGACCATGTCTGGAGTGTTCCCGAACCGTGGGGTATCACGCTTAAGGGATTGATTATTCTTAGAGAGTGTTTATAGGATCGGTGGAATCACCGAAGAGTTATGGAGAGAAAACCGGAAGGGTTTCGGTAAGTCCGGAGGATGTCCGAAGTGGAGGTGGAAGGTGTTCCATAGCCATGGAGGTTGAATAATATGTGAATGAATGTTAAATATTGATTTAATCATTTATTCATAATTATTTAATAAAGAGAAAAATCATTTAAAATGGTCAAAGGCTTAATGGGCCAATTTCCGGAGGAAGAGGGCCCATTAGGGAAAGGAGAGAGGGAGAAGGGGCCAAGGGGGTGGCCGGACCCCTAGTGGGACAGCCCCCCGCGCGGGGCCTATGGGGGTGGCCAGCGGTGCCACCCCTCCCCCCTCCTCTACTTTAGTCCCACCCCGGGACTTTGAGGGAGGTAGTACCTCCCCTCCCCCTATATATAGTGGGGGTATTTGGCCAAATTAAACACACCAATAATCAACAAAGGTCTCCCCACTTTTGGGAGGACCTCTAATTGATATTTTCTCTCTCCCCCTCTCTTTCTCGTGATCGTGGTCCCAAGTCTGGACTGCGCGAGCGAGAGACATCTTCACCGTGGAGCGCTGTCGCGCTATGGGATTCGGATCCAGGAGCTCTACTTCCGCAACTGCTGCTGGATCAGGGAAGCGAGAGTCATCGTCACGCACCGGACGTGTTTAACTCCCCGTGAGGTGTCGCACTTGAGGCACTCAAGTCGTTGGAGCCAAGGAGCGCAAGGACTTCATCACGACCTTGAGGTCGGCTTCGGCTCGTCTACATCAACCACGCTCTCCTGAGCGTTGACAACGCTTTTCGGTCTTCAAGGGTAAGTTCGTGAAAAGCCCCTCCTGTTACTGTATTACTAATAGATAGGTCCTGGCAGCTTCAGGGGTCCATGGGTGTACAGTAAAATTTATTGTTTTCATACGCGGAACCCCAGCAGTGGTATCAGAGCTAGATCTATGCATAGTAATTCTCGTACGGGTAGAACACACAAGATGTAGCGTGTGGGCGTTGATCTTTTAGTTGTTACCCTCCCACGTGTACTTGTGCATACCGCAGTAATGCTTGATGAAGCAGCCCCCAACCGACTTTACGTGTTCATTCGCGAGACTGGTCCACGCTTGACATACGGCTTGTACCGTATAAAGTGGCTTAGGGGGGTGTGATGGCTCAATGCACGGCGCCCAGAAAAATGCTTGATGGCGGTGTTGATGTAGAGCTCGTTGGGAACCCCAAGAGGAAGGTATGATGAGCACAGCAACAAGTTTCCCTCAGTTATGAAACCAAGGTTTAATCGAACCAGTAGGAGCAAGGAAACACCCCAAAGGTGTTACTAGCTGAGCTTTGGGAGGGCGCACTACCGGTGCTAGTAGCAACGTGGAGACCTGTACAACACAACCACAGAACTTTGTCCCCAACTTGCGATGAGGTTTCAATCTCACCGTGTTTTGTGGAAAACAAAGGATTAAACGTATCGAATGGAAAGAAGTAAAATTTTGCAGCAAGTAAACACAAAGCAGTAAAAGATTGTAGATTGTATGTAAAAGACAAGGACCGGGATCCATAGTTCACTAGAGGTGGATCTCCTTAAGATAGATAACATGTTGGGTGAACAAATTACAGCGGGGCAATTGACAAACACCGAGAAAGCAATACATGCATATACTAATCATCTTGACTCCTCTAAGACTTGATTGGGCATTACAACATAATACATAGACCGCCATCCAACTGCATCTATGACTAATAATCCACCTTCAGGTTATCATCCGAACCCCCTCCAGTATTAAGTTGCAAGCAACAGCTTATTGCTTTACGAACTACGTGTAAAGTAAACAATACGATTGTTCTATGAACAAAGGATTGTTGTTTTCTCCCTAGTAGCAACAGCACATCTAGTACCTTAGAGATTTCTATCACTTCCCTAGATTACCAGAGGCATGAACCCCCTATCGAGCATAAATACTAACTCTTGGAGTTGCTAGCATCTACTTGGCCAAGATAGCTACTAACAACGGAAAGCATGCAAGATCTCAAATAAAAAAGACATCATAGAATCAATAATAAATCTGAAATAGCATCTCAATATCCATCGGATCCCCGCAAACACAACATGTATGAATTACAAATAGATGATCTTGATCATGAACGGAGCTCACAAGATCTAAACATGAAAGCACAAAGGAGGAGAAACCAGCCATCTAGCTACTACATGGATCTGTAGTCCAAGGATGAACTACTCACGCATCACACCGGAGGCTTGCATGGTGATGAAGAAGGCCTGCAGGGTGAATTCCCCTCTCCGGCAGGGTGCCGAGAAGAGCTTCAGATCCCTCCCGATCTAGGGATGGAGATGACGGAGGCTACAGACTCTTTCGTGGATTTTTGATCGGGTACTTAGGGTTTTCGTCCCGAGGGCAACTTCTAGGCGGAAGGAGAGGCCGAGGGGGTGCCGGGAGCGGCCACACCACCCCCTGGCACGGGCCAGGCCTGGCCGCGCGGCCAGGTGGTGTGGTGGCTCCCTGGCCCTTCTCCGTCTCGTATTCTGGCACTTGATCACTTCTGGAAAAATAGGCACTTTGGCTTTTGTCCCGTCCAATTCCGAGAATATTCATTTTCTGACTTTCCTGGAACCAAAAATAGCAGAAAACGGGCAACTGGCACTGTGGCTCTTGTTAATAGGTTAGTCCAAGAAATCATATGAAAAGTACTCCAAAGTTGGAACAAAACACAAGAAAGTGGATAAAACTAAGCATGGAACATCAAAAATTATAGATACATTTGCAATGTATCAGGGTGGCTGTCTCTCTCGCATTAGTTGGTATGCAATTTGCAACGGAGGGCCCCGAAAGGGGTGTAGTAGAGATAACTACTTGATCAGCGTTGTGCTAAAAGTTCGTAGGTAAGAACGGTTCTTGTGTGAAAGCACATTCAGCCACGTAAAACATGCAAAGATAAAGTAGAGGCGTCTAACTTTGTTTTGCAGGGGGGCGTTGCTTTGTGAGATGGTTGTGGCAAAGGTAAAGTTATTACCTTTTGTTACATAGTAGTAGATAGTCACGAAGGTGACGAACTACCACACCGAAATGACACCGGTACCCTGGTGTCTACGGTGCCGGAACCCTAGCACCAGAACCCGGTGACGGCGGATGGAGATCACCACATGAAGGACCATATCACATAGCATTTACATTCAATGTTATTGTCTGTATGTCTTATTGTGTGCTAGTATTAGATACTCGATGGTAGCCTAATAAGATGATCCCTGTTAAAATTACCAACAATTGTGTTCCCCCTAAGTGTGCACCACCAAGAAAGTTCTTCGGTATGAGGCGATCCAGGGTTACAGGCCTGGGCGTCAGACATATCTACGTTCGCATACAGTGGGTGTAAGGCATGTTGCACAGTGAATACACTAAGGTTGAGTTGGCAAGCCTAGCACGCCATAGAAGCGTGGCCTCGAAACACGGATGGTCGAAAGATCGAGCATGAGTCACATGAATGATGTGACCGACGTTTAGCGTCCACCTTTGAACCCACATCGATGGCCGTGTTCAATCGGGGGAGATGTGGCTGATAGGGGTCATGTTATCACTAGGAACCCTTTTTGGGGATAGGTGTTTATGAGTGGAGTTATTATTAACTCATTTCATTATAAACTTAGTCTAAATTCCTTTTGCAATTATAAATGTAGATGGCTCACCGTGAAGCTTACTTTGTCATTGAGGATTGGGTAAAGGGTGAGAAACTTAGACTTGATGGATCCAACTTCCCTAGTTGGCTTGTGATGTCCCACAAGTATAGGGGGTGTATCGCAGTATTTTCGAGGGAAGTGAAACCCAATTTATTGATTCGACACAAGGGGAGCCAAAGAATATTTATCAGCCTTAACAACTGAGTTGTCAATTCAGCTGCACCTGGAAACAATCTTGCTCACAGCAGTTTATCAGTAGCAACAGTTTTGTAGTAGGAATAGTAAAGTAACAGCAGTAGCAAAGCAAAGACAGTAGTAACAAAAGCAGTAACAGTGGGATTCGAGTGCGGTAGGCATAGGGATGGATGGACGAGCATTGCATGGACAAGACAATTCACATAGCAATCAGAACATAGGGCAATTGCACATAAATAAGATAAAGCATCCAAGTACTAGACAATCCTAGGCATGTGTTCCATATATAGTCATACATGCTCGCAATGAGAACTTGCACAACATGTTTTGTCCTGCCAGCCCGTTTGCAGCGGGGCCTCTAGGGAACTACTGGCAATTAAGGTGCTCCTTTTAATAGAGCACCGGAGCAAAGCATTAACACTCCGTGAACACATGTGATCCTCACATCAAAGCCTTTCCCTTCCGGTTATCCCGATTTATGTCACTTCGGGGCCATAGGTTCCGAACAACGACATGTGTATACAACTTATAGATAAGACAAAGAACAATACTATCATAATGAATCAAAAATAAGTTCAGATCTGAAATCATGGCACTCGGGTCCTAGTGACAAGCATTAAGCACAACAAGTCGCAACAAAGTCATAAAGCACTAATAAAAGATACTAGGCACCATGCCCTAACAATCTGATGCCATTACATGAATGATCTCATCCAATCCCTACCATCCCCATAGCCTACAGTGGGGGATTACTCACTCATAGATGGGGGAAACATGGATGTTCGATGGAGATGATAGTGGAGATCGATGGAGATGGCTCCGGGGGCACTTCCCCGTCCCGGTAGGGTGCCGGAACAGAGACTTTCTGCCCCCTGAATCTCCCCTTCGGTGGCGGCGGCGCAGCGGAACTTTTCGTGGAAAAACGTCGAACCCCCCGAAGATTTAGGTCAGAAGGCTTCTTATACGCGAAGAGGGAGACCGAGGGGGTGCCTAGGGCCACCACACCATGCCCTGGCGCGGCCAGGCCCAGCCCGCGCCTGGGGGTGGTGTGGCCAGCCCCTGGCCCTCCTCCGTCTCGTATTCTGGCTCCTGGAGTCTTCTGGAAAAATAGGCACTTTGGCTTTTGTCACGTCCAATTCCGAGAATATTCATTTTCTAACTTTCCTGGAACCAAAAACAGCAGAAAACAGGCAGCTGGCACTGTGGCTCTTGTTAATAGGTTAGTCCAAGAAATCATATGAAAAGTACTCCAAAGTGTGGACAAAACACAAGAAAGTGGATAAAACCAAGCATGGAGCATCAAAAATTATAGATACATTTGCAATGTATCAACATCCCCAAGCTTAACTCCTGCTCGTCCTCGAGTAGGTAAGTGATAAAAAGAAATAATTTTTGAGGTGACATGCACCATCAAAGACTTGATCAAAGTATTTGCAAAACTCAAAGCTGGGATCATAGTACTTCAATCATAACATGAAAGACAAAGTTCTAGCAATAAGCAAAGAAACTATGATGCAACATGAAAAGGTACAAACAAAAGATTCATGAATAACAATGCTTTGCAATATGTTTGTTTGTTTCACATAAAGAAAACATAGCATAATAGTATTCAGCTTGTCCCTCAATAGAGTAGCAAATATAAATGCATAGGACACATTCAAAGTTCATAAGAGTGACTAGATACAAATAGTTTAAAACAAGCAATATCAAGGTATGCATCAATCAACAAGTCTTGGGACAATGCACATAGAACTAAGAATGGCCACTATTCTCTCAAGAAAGTGCTCATAGAATGTGTGGAGACTCAACAAGGAAATGAAAAGTTTTTGAATAGTTTGAAAGGCTTCCAAATGCTGAAAGTATGGTACTTGTTATCTTTGAGCTCTCATTGCCCCTATCATAAGCATCTTTAATGTGGTTAAGGCGTGAAAGTGAGGTCCAATCTGAGTTATATGCTTGACAGACTATAAACTGAAAATCCCAAGTCCCTTGAGTACGACGGCCGCTCCTCATGCTACTCAACTATAGTTACCGGTAAGTTCTTGTCATCGTAAGTATGTGCATATCATTGAGAACCGCCAACGGGGTACCCCTTGCTCGATGATACGGAAGAATCCCCATATCAAAATGACAAGGCAAGAAGACAATGAGTATCTCAGCAATCTTCTTATTTACCATGGGAAAATGGTGCTTTTTTCTCTCTTTCCTCTTTTCATAAATATCCTTTTTTTTCTTTTTCTCAATAGCTATCTCTCTCTTTTTTTATAAGAAGAATGCTTCATAGATATCATTATGGTTACGCTGCAGGTTTCCACCATGTCAGCATGGATTAGACCAGCGGCACAGGCGTTTCTCTAACACACATACATAACTCCATGGACTTACAAGCTCCCCTTTTATTTCACACTAACGACATCCGCAAACAAAAGAGCAAGGTATCAACTGGGTATATATTTACAAGTGTTGAAAGCGTTTCCCGTGACAGCACGGTTCTGCTAATCCCCAGCCTATAATTTGCAAGCATATAACTTTCATGGGGAGTTCACAATGGTTCAGGTTTATTAAGTGCAAGAAAATAAAGTGTGCCATCAAGTTCGTGAGATCTTTACTAACTAACTTTCTCATAACAAGCAAACATTTTATTCGGAAGAAAACAAAGCATATTGAATATGCGCGGAAGTAGCAAATGATGCTAATAGGTAGGTATGGTGGACACTTTGGAAATATTTGGTTTTAGGGAGTTGGAAACATGAGTAAAACATACTCAGTGAAAGTGAAGGCTAGCAACCGTAAGGGAGCGACAAATGAGAGAGAAGTAATAGCCATAACCATGCAGAGCGACAAAACATCATTGATCAAAGCATAAAGTGATTCTACAACTTGAAAACTAAAGGATCATAAAGGCTTATGGTGACTTGGGATAGTCATAACATGGTGTGAGCATGTGCCAAGTCAACGCAAATAAAGCATCAAAGGAGAATACCACTATACTATGCTTTAATATGCTAAAACAACGCATGATTCATCCAAGGCACATTAAGCAATCTCAATTGTTTATAACAAGTCATGCTAGAGCAAAGAATACTAAGCATAAAGCCAAAACAATATCAAGCATGGCATGACAACGCATAGGCCACAATCAAAAACAAGCTCTCTTTACCACTTAAGCATGAACTTCCTACTCTTTTCCAAGCCAAACCAATCTATTTGAAAGCCAATGTATGAAAGAGGGGGTCCAACCAATTTATTCAGCAAACTAAGCAAACCACGCAAACTAAAAACCAAAACGAAAACGAAAAAGAAGACGCTCCAAGAACAACACAACTGTGCATGAAACAATAAAAATAAAGTGTTTGGAAGAAACCAGGGATTTTTATTGATGAAGAAGGGGATGCCTTGGGCATCCCCAAGCTTTGACGCTTGTACTCCTTGGATATTTCTTGGGGTGACACGCGTGGCATCCCTAAGCTTGAGCTTTAGTCTATTCTTCATCTCATTACTCATTCTTTCCATACACCTGAAATTTTTCCTTCATACAAAACTTCACACAATCTCATTAGCAACATTAGTGCACTTAAGATAAATAAGTCTCAAGGTTCAGTTATAACACCAAATAAACTTCCATTAGAACACTAGATACTGTAGCACTTCCCTCAGAAAGCTCAATTCCCCAAAAGAACTCAAGAAGGAACCAACAAGAAGCAAATGCAGAAAATGGCAGAAATCTGTCAAAACAGACCAGCAGGTAAAGACGAATTTTTTTGAAGACCTTCTGTTGCTCAAATCAAAAAGTGATGAACTAACGAAAGTTAGATAACAACCTGGGGCAGAAGAACAAAACATTACAGCTCAATCCGACATACAGAGCTCTCTCAGGAATTTTTACGGTGAAGCACAGAAATCTGTTTCAGGACAGCTACTTTCCCAATCATTACTTCTCTCTCATTAGAGGTTACTCTTGGCACAAAAAGCAAATAAAAAGGATAAGGAGCGGTTATTACAGAGGTAATAACTTCCAAGACTCATCTAAAACTCTTGGGTTATCTCCCAACAAGTACTTTTCTCTAACGCCTTTAAGTTAGGCATAAGAAGCAAAAACTAAAATGGATAGAATAGAAGTAAGCGGAGATAATCATGGTGAAACATTGTTTTGTTCAATGAAATCATTTTGTTAACAAGGTTGATCAGGTCTTGTTACCAAAACAATTCCATATGAGACAAAACTTTGTATCCCACTAATGATTATGTTACCTCAACCTTGATAGCAATGGTCCCAATCATAATAGTTTCAAATTTTTCTCTTCGTATGGGACAATATATTTCTCCAACTTAAATGCCCTCAACATGTTCAATTGAATTCAAACCATAAGTCCTTTAAATATTCTTGAGGAAATAGACAATGTGTTTCTTGTCATTAACATTGAAGGTCACCTTCCCTTGATTATAATTAATAACAGCTCCTGCAGTATTCAAGAAAAGGTCTCCCAAGAATAATAGACATAATATCATCTTTAGGCATAAAAGTTTGAGAGGATGCTGTCATAAGAAATATGAGTTGAAGTAAAAGAGAGCATCAAGAAGCAAATCCAAAACACATTTAAGTCTAACCCACTTCCTATGCATAGGAATCGTGTAAGCAAATAACAAAGTGACAGGCATAGGAAGATAAAATAAGAGTAACTCCAAAACTTTCAGCACATAGAGAGGTGTTTCAATACCATGAAAACTTCCACAACCATATTTTCCTCTCTCATAATAATTTGCAGTAGCCTCATGAAGAAACTCAACAATATAACTATCACATAAAGCATGCTCTTCATGATCTACAAGCACTAGAGCTTTATTATAAACATTTTCAAGAGAAACCTCAGGAACATAACATTCATTCTCCTTTAGTAAGCAAGGGGGACAATCAAATAATGTAAGGCTAAAGAGTTACTCTCATTAGAAGGTAGGCATGGGTAGCTAATCCATTCTTCCTCCTTTTGTTCATCACTCTCCTCCTCTTTTTCATCTAATGGGATTTCAGGTTCATCAATTTCTTCTTCCATAGGATCCTGCAAGGCATTAGTCTCTTCCATTTGTGGAAAGCATCTATTAAAATATTCAAGAATATAGCAATTTTCATCCTTGTAATTATCAAAGCAAAATTTAAGTATACCATACACCTCATATTTGTAAGGTGAATCATCAATATTTTCAAGCAAACTAGCAAGTTCAAATGCACCCTTCCAAGCAATAAATTCCTCAATTTGTTCCACATCATAAAGGTCATAATTTCCCTTAACATAGGAAGATATGGTAACATTATCATTATACTCACATTGAAAAGGGAGGTGTTTGTACCTCCTACAGCAACAAGATTTATCAAAGCAATAAGTAACATTATAAGTAGAGCACACGTTTCTAGCAATGGTATACAATCTATCAATTTGTTCCCATAAGTGTTTCCCTTTTTGTGACAAGCAGTGTTCCTTATAATAATATTTTTGATCTTCCATGAACCCACCTTGCCAATAAGATTCCGTTTCAAAGAAACCAACCATTGACAACAAGCATGATAAAGCAAGACAATAACAGACCAACAAAAACAACAACTAGAGTAGGAACTAATTTTTTTTGTATTTTTGATAAAGAAACAAGCAAACAAGGAGAAAGATAAACTTCGCTTGAACAATAGTGATTCCAAGTGAAGTTGATAAATAAAGCTATGATCCCCGGCAACGGCGCCAGAAAATAGTCTTGATGTCCCACAAGTATAGGGGGTGTATCGCGGTATTTTCGAGGGAAGTGAAACCCAATTTATTGATTCGACACAAGGGGAGCCAAAGAATATTTATCAGCCTTAACAACTGAGTTGTCAATTCAGCTGCACCTGGAAACAATCTTGCTCACAGCAGTTTATCAGTAGCAACAATTTTGTAGTAGGAATAGTAAAGTAACAGCAGTAGCAAAGCAAAGACAGTAGTAACAAAAGCAGTAACAGTGGGATTCGAGTGCGGTAGGCATAGGGATGGATGGACGGGCATTGCATGGACAAGACAATTCACATAGAAATCATAACATAGGGCAATTGCAGATAAATAAGATAAAGCATCCAAGTACTAGACACTCCTAGGCATGTGTTCTATATATAGTCATACGTGCTCGCAATGAGAACTTGCACAACATGTTTTGTCCTGCTAGTCCGTTTGCAGCAGGGCCTCTAGGGAACTACTGGCAATTAAGGTGCTCCTTTTAATAGAGCACCGGAGCAAAGCATTAACACTCCGTGAACACATGTGATCCTCACATCAAAGCCTTTCCCTTCCGGTTATCCCGATTTCTGTCACTTCGGGGCCATAGGTTCCGGACAGCGATGTGTGTATACAACTTCAGATAAGACCAAGAGCAATACTATCATAATGAATCAACAATAAGTTCAGATCTGAAATCATGGCACTCGGGCCCTAGTGACAAGCATTAAGCACAACAAGTCGCATCAAAGTCATAAAGCACTAATAAAAGATACTAGGCACCATGCCCTAACAATATGATGCCATTACATGAATGATCTCATCCAATCCCTACCATCCCCATAGCCTACAGCGGGGGATTACTCACTCATAGATGGGGGAAACATGGATGGTCGATGGAGATGATGGTGGAGATCGATGGAGATGGCTCCGGGGGCACTTCCCCGTCCCGGCAGGGTGCCGGAACAGAGACTTTCTGTCCCCCAAATCTCCCCTTCGGTGGCGGCGGCGCAGCGGAACTTTTTAGGTCAGAAGGCTTCTTATATGCGAAGAGGGAGACCGAGGGGGTGCCTGGGGCCACCACACCATGCCCTGGCGCGGCCAGGCCCAGCCCGCGCCTGGGGGTGGTGTGGCCAGCCCCTGGCCCTCCTCCGTCTCATATTCTGGCTCCTGGAGTCTTCTGGAAAAATAGGCACTTTGGCTTTTGTCCCGTCCAATTCCGAGAATATTCATTTTGTGACTTTCCTGGAACCAAAAACAGCAGAAAACAGGCAGCTAGCACAGTGGCTCTTGTTAATAGGTTAGTCCAAGAAATCATATGAAAAGTACTCCAAAGTGTGGACAAAACACAAGAAAGTGGATAAAACCAAGCATGGAGCATCAAAAATTATAGATACATTTGCAATGTATCAGCTTGTGCGCCTGAATGATCTCCTTACTAGGAATCATGTGGTAGACTACATACGCCGCACGATGGATTTGACTGAGCCAGACTACTATGAGACCCCACAAGAGCTGGCAAACCGCTACTATTGTCAAGAGATGTCCACCTACATTCAGATAATAATGCGTTACGGGATGGTGGATGAACTACATCCGCTCATGGGTGATCTTGATTCATATTCGATGGTGGATCAGCTGAGAGCAGAGTTCATAGGCCATGTGCGCATGTGGAAGCACGAGCTGTTTGGAGAGTTCCTTTCCATACAGATGGAGGAGCATACATGTCTGAAGAGTCACTTGGAGCGCATGCTTGATGCACACACAAGACTAGTTCACTTCGTGGATTACTGGATGGTTGATCCATTTGCGATAGATGTACTGCTTCGATCGTTGCCTCCCAGCTATGAAGGACATGTCCGGAGTAGCATCATTTGTGCTGATACGGAAACAATGGATTTCCAAGGGTTCATATTATGTTTCAGGAACGTAAAGGTTGAACCAATCACCAGAGAGGTCATCGATGACAAAGGTATATATTTGATATATAGTTTTATAAATGTTATAATCTTGCAAACCCATTGCAGTGTTAAGTATATCTGATACTTGTTCTGTTTTCCTGAAAACAGGTCATTCTGCTTGAGAGGTGCTTGCTGGAGAGGAGGTGACGTTGTGTGTTGATGGCGAGCATAATGATGATGGTCGATGACACTCTCCCTCGACATTTATCATTTAGTTTGTGTTTAGGATGATTATTGTAATCAAGAGATTGTGAACTTCTTTAGTGTGTCTCACACTTCGTGATAGTATTATTCATATGAGTTTGTAACAAACAGTTGTTCCACTTTTATGAATGATTTCTACGCATTCATATCTTGTTTAGTTACTTTTGAATTATCCTTGTCATTTGAAACTAATTGATAATACATGAACATTTGTAAAATATTAAAATGCCTTGAAAATACCCAACTTAATGATAATTCATTATTGAATGAAAACCATTGTTTAAATTCAAAGTTATAAATATAATATGTGAAAGTCATTCGATTTCTTGTCACATATAAATCATGCCTAAGTTCGGCAAATTAACTTGAACACCGTGTATTACTTGAATACAAATTGTTTAATGAATTGTTAAAAAGTAACTACATATTCGATGTATTGTGTTTAACGAAAATGGTAATTATCATTATATGATTGTTTAAATGTGTAAAGTAGTTTCCCAAAGGAAACATGAATATGAAATTATTTGATATGATCAAAATGTTTCATCAACAAAGGGTATAAATATAAAAGAGAATCTAATTACTATGATTTGATCAATAGTAATGAAATTCAACTTTATAAGAATGGCATAAAAGAAATTGTGGAATGCAAAGCGTTTTTGAAACATCAAAATGCAAAGCATCACAGTGTGATATTAGATATCAAAGGGGTTGAATAGAAGGCACCAAATAAATCGTTGTAGTGTAGATTTAAAGACCATTAGTTAGGAATAGTTAGCACTCAATTAGAATGTAGTGAACCATTTGAATTCGTGAAAGTTTTGGGTTATTAGATATAACCAAAACAATAGTGAATAAGTCCTTGTAGAGTATTCATTGGAAACTTTGAATATGAAATCCATAGCTGAAACCAAAAGCAAAGCAAAACTTGTATTGCTTGGATTTTGGTAAATTCTTGAGAAAGCTCACTTTTAGTGATGGTTCTCAATTATGAAGCAAATGGAAAATAGTGAAGAACACGGTGAGGAATCATATCCCAGCATTAGAGTGTTGAGAAGTGCAACGGACAACGTTCCTGAATGATTCTCTTCACAGAAGCAAAGAATCAATGATATTGATCATTGTGTCCGCAGTGTCTAGTAGAGAACTGTAGACATGTTTTCCAAATCCACAAAGGATGACATATCTTAAAACATAAAGGGTTATGTTATAAAAGAATATGTTGGAAACTCCTGTAAATACCGGTTAAAGTCAAGTAGGAAGCGAGGTGAACTAAAACATCGAAAGTTGCACAGAGTGCACTAGTGTTTTGATGAATACATTTATAATAATAGATAAGCGTACCATCTAAAGTATTGTATAATGTTATGGCAGGGCTAGTTCTCTTTTAACGTAGAATGATGTGTCCTAGGGCACAGTGCCCATGAGAAAGCCCTCGAGGTTGATCTAACGTCACTGTAGGCTCCTAGAATCAGGCCTCGTTCTGCTGCCATAGCGACAACGCATACACACGGATGCTATCATGTGATGATAAAGTATTAATGTCAATCAAGGTGACATTAGTAAGTTGCAAAGGATTTGGGACTGTAAAGTACAGACCCAAGTCTCAACCTCTTCCATGAGCAAGCATGTTCAGGGTGCCGGATATATGGTGCCAATGATTGAGAACAAATGCAGCTAGTGTATTTGTACTCTAGTGCAAGTGGGAGACTGTTGGAAATATGCCCTAGAGATAAATAGTAGTAAGGACTATTATCATATTTCATATAGTTTATGATTAAGTTTTATATCATGCTATAACTGTGTTGAGTGGAAACATCAATACACGTGTGATATACAAACAACCAGGGGTTCCTAGTGAAACTCTAGTCAATGGTTCATTGGTCAACAGATGATCAAGTTTCCTGATCATGTGGCATTTATGCCAGTTGGAAATGAGGTCATCTCATTCTGAGAATGAGATGATGAACCAATACCCAACCTAAACATCGTGACCCGATCATGTCACGAAGTTCAAGTTATGATGATTAGAAATGGATCCTCGTAGACTATTCCTTAGACCGTGAGGCTATATCAATCACTGTCTCTCGAGAGTTCTTAGATAGCATCAAACGCCATCTGGTAATACGGTGGTTATAAAGGTGTGTTCAGGTACTCGGAGGAAACCATAGAGGCAATATATGTCAAGAGCAGGATTTGTCCGTCCATGTGACGGGAAGATACTCAAGGGCCCACTCGGAGAAGTTATATCCAATAGTTGCACAGCGTGTGATTTGATCACGGGGATATCACGTGTCGGAACGAGTCAAGTAGCGTTGTTCAGTAACGAGATTGAACACGACATGGTGATGTCATTGATCATATCTCGCGCAATGCATGTATCGAGTGACAAAGGGAATAAGACATGACTGTCTCGGTTCAAACGACGAAAGATCTTCGTGGAACGCACAGGGGTCACATGGCCATCCAGGTCCCTCTGTCGATCATTGGTGCGGGAGTGTCCCGACCATGTCTGGAGTGTTCCTGAACCATGGGGTATCATGCTTAAGGGCTTGATGATGCTTAGAGAGTGTTTATAGGATCGGTGGAATCACCGAAGAGTTCTAGAGAGAAAACCGGAAGGGTTTTGGTAAGTCCGGAGGATGTCCGAAGTGGAGGTGGAAGGTGTTCCATAGCCACGGAGGTTGAATAATATGTGAATGAATGTTAAATATTGATTTAATCATTTATTCATAATTATTTAATAAAGAGAAAAATCAATTAAAATGGTCAAAGGCTTAATGGGCCAATTTCCGGAGGAAGAGGGCCCATTAGGGAAAGGAGAGAGGGAGAAGGGGCCAAGGGGGTGGCCGGCCCCTAGCGGGCCAGCCCCCCGCGCGGGGACCAAGGGGGTGGTCGGTGGTGCCACCCCTCCCCCCCCCCCCCCCCTCTCCTTTAGTCCCACCCCGGGACTTTGAAGGAGGTCCCCTATATATAGTGGGGATATTTGGCCAAATTAAACACACCAATAATCAATAAAGGTCTCCCCACTTTTGGGAGGACCTCTAATTGATATTTTCTCTCTCCCCCTCTCTCTCTCTCGTGACCGTGGTCCCAAGTCTGGACTGCACGAGCGAGAGACATTTCCGCCACGGAGCGTGGTCGTGCTGCGGGATTCGGATCCGGGAGCTCTACTTCCGCAATTGCTGGTGGATCGGGGAAGCGGGAGCCATCGTCAGGCACCAGACGTGTGTAACTCCCCGCGAGGTGTCGCACTTGAGGCACTCAAGTCGTTGGAGCCAAGGAGCGCAAGGACTTCATCATGACCTCGAGGTCGGCTTCGGCTCGTCTACATCAACCACGCTCTCCTGAGCGTTGACAACGCTTTTTGGTCTTCAAGGGTAAGTTCGCGAAAATCCCCTCCCGTTACTGTATTACTAATAGATAGGTCCTGGCAACTTCAGGGGTTCTGGGGTGTAGAGTAAAATTTATTGTTTTCATACGCGGAACCCCAACAGAGGAGTACTTCGAGGAGGAAGAGGAAAACTTCAACTACTGCAACCAACAAGGCAAGCTATTAGTGCAAGCTAGAACTAGGCATGCTATATATGCAAGCCCCTATACCAGATGCACTTGGCATGCTGTGTTATGTCACTTTACTTACACCATTCCAGTTTTTTCTCCAAGTTTTACTTTCCCCTTTACTATAGTTCTTACTTAGTTAATGAATTATGATTAGTGGAAAATAGAATGGATCCTATCAAGATTATAGGATTATTCTTGGATACTTGTACCAGATTAGCACCCTCAGTTAGTGAATACCCTCAACATTAGTGGCTAGTGCTAAGCATCAAACTTGATAACTTTAGATGGGAATACTTGGTGAAAATAATTATGAAAACCTTGGAATGATGATTCATTCTATTGAAATGTTTTGACATGTGTTGTGAAACACAATGGTTTGAGGATGAAAATGATTAAGACACGAGCTTGACTTTTACAAAACTGATGGTTAGGTTCGGATGCGATACCATTCCAATTTTACCGTACAACCACAATACCTGAGTTGGGTAGGGCTTGACTAGAAGTTTATATATCTTAGTATGGGTTCCCTTGCGGAAGAGGTTGAGCTGAGGCTACCTCGTGATGAATGTCCACCTATGCAGTACCCAAGATGACAGATGGTCATGGTTGGGAGGCCAAGCTCATAGGGGAGGTGTCTATACTAGGGTGTGTAATTGAAAGGTTAGGATTGATTATCTGCATACCAAGTATGATGATTCAGGGTTATTCCTGACGGATGTATCAAATTTTGTGGTGAAAGTGTACAATCGATGTAGAGTGTCAAACTATTTGAAAAGCTGCGTCCGCGGTTATGGACAGTTGGAGTGGCCATACTGTTCCGTTGTCAGATGTTTTCAAAATGATTTGTGACTTGAAAGGTGACTTTGACTTGACCACAACAGAGTTGTGGACATGAAATCTGAGTTCCCCCTTAAGTGATGTAGAGAACTAAATTAGGTCTTTACTCTTGAATTCTTATGAAATAAACCTGGCTTTTTGCAAACAAACCTAGACATTAAGATTCCTACTAGTTTTTACTTATGATAGTGTTAGTTCGCGAGTACTTAAAGAGTACTCATGGCTTTGTCCCTGGCTATTCCCATGGCCAGACTATGAGGAGGATTACCCGGAAGATGGACAGCAGGAGGTCTATGACAACTAGGATCATCTCCCATCGTCAGTATTGCATGTGATCATGAAGGTGAAGCCCCGCTACGTTTACTTTCCGTTGCTTTAATTGTATTAAAGACTGGATCATGAGATCCTTTGTTTGTAAGAACCTTATTATGGTTTGTAATAGACGATGTACTGTGGTACCACTTCTGTTATGTCTCGCACAAATGGTAATCCTGGGATTGCGATGTACGGCATAACAGGCATCTGGACTTAAAAATCCGGGTGTTGACACCGATGAACACGAAAACAGACATCTTCTGAAAACGACTCCACACGCCCTCCATCATTGCTAGCTGCACCACCGGAGCAAGGATAGAGCGGGGAGAATCTTATTCTGACTTTAGAACGTAGCCATCGCCTCAACATTCCGAAGAAGACAAAAAAAATAGACGAACCAAAGAACGAAAACCTCCCACCGGCGAGACACCATGGTCCGCCACACCTCCAAGGCCCTAGGGCCACCGGAGGCGGAGCGAACCGACGATGTCGTCGGCGAGGGGTGTAGAACCCTAGATGGGTTTTCTCTACTTCGCCACCTCTCCCTAGCAGTAGTACGTACGTACGTACCGGTTCAATACGCAAATCTAGATAACCTAGTAGCCTACTTGACTTTACCTGGCGACCAAGTAACCGTAATATGATAACTCGGCTTAAAAAACAATTGTCAAAACATATCAATATGGGGTCTAGTTGAAAAGATCTTGTCGTAATAAAATAAGCTATAAAATGGACTTAAATTTGGACTTACCATTTAAGAGATAAAACATTTCTAAATTTGAAAAGCAAAAAAAGTCCACGTGGTGTGCATGCATGCAGCATTTTTAATTCAGAACACTATTAATTATACTCTTTCCTTTTTTATTAATTCACGTTTTATGATTTTTCAGAGTCAAACTTTATCAATTTTTACCAAAAATATAGGAAAACATCTCAACATTCATTATTCCTAATGCATATATTATGAAAATATATCTTATAACGATTCTAATACTATAAGTTTTACACTGTAGATACTTTTATTTTTGCTAGATATTTGGTCAAACTTTAAAATGTTTGACTTTGACTAAACCCATAATATAATCTATTTGTGCATGGAGGCAGTAACTTAATAACCAAGTTGATTTTACCTGATGACCAAGTGATATTAATCTGGTAACTAGGATTAAAAAAACTGCCAGAACATATTAACATGAGATCTAGTTTGAAAGATCTCGTCACGACAAAGACAACCGTAAAAGCTAATCTGAATTTTGATTTATGATTGAACAAATAGAATATTTTAATGTTTTCAAAAGAAAAAAGAGTCCACGTAGATGCATTCATGCAAAGTGAATTTGTGGGTTGAGTTACCAATTTTGAGGCACTGCATTAAACTCTAGTTTGGGACACGTTCCCTAGTTCGTATAAAGTTTAAAAGTCTCGTGATGTTATGTGTTCTAAACTATGTTTTTGGACTTCAGAACATAAAGTCGAATGCAAGTATTTCCCTCTAGGAAAAGACATTGAACATGTAGCCATCAAAGTTAATGACACTGGTTGATACTTCTAAACAAAAGAAGAACTGAGACAAGTTGACAAATTATGGTCTAATACTATACTATATAGTGGTAATACTTCTAAATGGAAGAAGGACTACCCATTATTGCTATACTATTCAATATAATGACTAATACTTCTAAACGAAAGAAGGACCGAGACAAGGTGACACATTATCATCTATAATATTTAATATAGTGGCTGACATATTAGCTATCATGATTGAGGGTGCAAAACTTGATTGCCAAATCAACGGGATAGTTCCTCATCTAGTGTATGGTGGACTTTCTATCCTTCTATACTAACGATATGATTATCTTTATGAAACATGACGTTGAGAAAGTAAGAAATTTAGAATTAATTTTGTCAGCTTTTGAAAAATTCTTGGGTCTTAAAGTAAACTTCCATACGAGTGGATTGTTTTATTTTGGCGAGTCTCAGGATGAGGTCCACCAGTATGCTGAACTTTTCGGTTGCGAAAAGACCAATTTCCAGTTAGCTACTTGGAGATTCCAATATGTTATCAGAGATTTATAAACGTTGAATGTAAACACATCAAGGAGATACTACAAAAAGTTTAAGCAATTAGAAAGGGAAACTTCTATCATTAGGCGAAAGATTAGTTCTCATAAACTCGGTACTAAGTAATATGATATTATATGTGATTTCCTTCTTCCAACTTTCTAAAGGAGTCTTACAAAGATTGGATTACTCTCGATCGAGATTCTTTTGGCAAGGGATAGAGGAAAAAAGAGATACCGATTGGCTAAATGGAGTATGATATGCCGTCTCAAAGACCAAGGTGGGCTAGGAATTGATCACCTTACAGTTAAAAACTCCTCGTAAATGGATTTTTAAGCTACTTATAGAAGATGGTGTATATCAAACCCTTCTAAATATATATATACGCGTAGGCTCAAATTCTTTGTCCCAAGTTTAATGAAAGCCTGGGGCCTCACACTTTTGGGTTATTGTAATGCCTACACTGAAATATTTTTTCCGCTTTGGATCATTTTCTATTGAGGATGCTTCAAAATATATAGGCTCAAATTCTTTGTCCAGCATTATAAAATGTTGTGCATCACAAGGGTAATACTATCACTACGGTGTTGAAATTCTTTCCACCAAATGTGATGTTCATAAGAGACTTAATTGGCCCAAGACTTGCATCATTGAATGCTTTGTTACAATGTTTGACAACGGTGCAGTTTTTAAAATGAGTCGATGAGCTTCATTGGAGCCTTCATGGGAATAGTAAATTCTCTATGGATTCTATGCATAGAGATTTGGCCCAACCAGACATGCCATTTGATAATAATAAGTATAACTGGAAGATGAAGATATATCTGAACATTAAAATCTTTGTGTGATATCTTCGTTGAGGAGTAATTCTTAGAGGAATTGGCATGAAAGTACAAGATGTGTTTTTTGTCACCGAGATAAGACAATTAAATATTTGTTCTTCCAAAGAAAATTTTGTCATTCTATATGGTCAGTCATCCAAGTGGTTTCTAGCTTGTATCCTCCATATAGTGTTGCTAATGAATTTGGTAATTAGCTACACGGGATTTAACACTGGTTTAGAATTTTTAATAGGGTGGGAAGGTTTTTGCTATTATTTGATCCTTTTGGCTATATAGAAATGATAATATATTTAATGATAAAAATTAATATCTTATGTTGGTTATCTACCGGTGCATCAGTACTTTCTGTTTATGATCGTCACTACAACGTGTGGAGAATCGTGATTGTTTATGGAGATATATACACATTTGGATGATACGGTGAAGGATATTTGTATGCAACATTGATTGTAGCGTGATCTACAGGTTGAACCTCCATATGCGTCGTTTTGCAGTTTCATCAAGATTACTTGTATTTTGCCTTCTATTTTGTTATTAGTTTTGGACTAGTTACGGAAGTATACATCCTAGTTATACAAATGCCAGATGTAGTGTTTAGACCTTTAAAGTAATAAATTTTACTTATCAAAAAATAGGAGGAACCACAAAACGTAAGTCCTTCTCTCTAGGAAAAACAGTGAACTCCTCTAGTGTTTTAAATTATACCCACTGTTCTAGGTTTTGTCGAAGTTAGTCTTCATAAAATGTGATCAAGTATATAAGAAAATTATCAACATCTATATTATAAATACATATGCTACAAAATATTAGTTGATGATAATTCTAATAATATGGATCTTGGGATAAGAACGAAAAAATGGCTACCGAACTCCAGGGAGCTCATATTGTCAGAAAAATAGAAAATGGCATATGAAAGTGTTTTCTTGAAATCTTAGATATATTAATGATGAAATCTACTAGTGTGAAAAAAAAATCCAATATTCATTATATTTAGGCTGGGAAAATCTGGATTTGGATGCGATGAATAGTTCACATTTTCAAAAGTTGAAGATTTGCTAGACCTATCATTTTTTGTATGGCATAAGACAACGAGTTCTGAATAGAAATTTGCATGTAGGTAGAGTTCAACATTATCTGCACCTTAGGATTTTTGTTCTAAATTTTTTGAAACTTATAAATTTCTATTTAACTTTTTTTTAGAAAATGGCCACCATGGAGCTTTGTGCGGTAGTTGAATCTCAAGGTGAAGAACAGTTCTTCCTACCCTCGCCCTTTTTATAACTGACATCGCATAATTTTTTATCTTGAGTCGTAAGTTGAGAACAAGGCAAGAAAATGTAGACATGACGCGTGATGTACAAAAAATAGACGTAAAATATGCAATTGTTGTGATTATTATGCTATTATGACTCATATATTGTGTTTCTTGTGTGAATTTTTGGTTTTGAGTCAATAAGTGTAATTATTTATATTGCAAACATAAATTCTCAATATAACAACATAAAAAATACATGGGTGCAAAATAACGTACTATGCACCGTGGGTGTTGAATAGCATTTCTATATGAATCTCATATTGTGGATGTTGATATCTCTTCATATATATTTGATCTAACACTGCAAAATTTTATTTTTACTAACCCAAAAAAATAGAAACAAAAGCCAAAGAGAGTACAAGTGAAGGAACATAGAGCATAGTGCTGCAACAAAATGGTACTTAGCGTTAGTTTTTCAAAATATTTAGTTATCTAGATTCAATTCTAAAAATTCACTACTATGAAAATAGCTATCCATGGGTTGCACACCGGTGACGCACCCGAAGGTGATGCGCCATAGGTAAGTACTCGTGGCGCGCCACAAACCTATGCACCACTTTAGTGCGGTTACATGTGGCGCATCATGTTGGAGATATGCCCAAGAGGCAATAATAAAAGTGGTTATTATTATATCTTTATGTTTATGATAAATGTTTACATCTCATGCTATAATTGTATTAACCGGAAACATTAATACTTGTGTGTTTTGTAAACATAAAAGAGTCCCTAGTAAGCCTCTTGTTAAACTAGCTTGTTGATTAATTGATGATCATGGTTTCCTGATCATGGACATTGGATGTGATTAATAACAAGGTTATATCATTAGGAGAATGATGTAATGGACACACACCCATAGTAAGCGTAGCATAAGATCAAGTCATTAAGTTCGTATTGCTGTAAGCTTTCAAATACATAGTAACCTAATCCTTCGACCATGAGGTTATGTTAATCACCATCACCAGATGGATACTTTGATGACATCAAACGCCGCTTCATAACTGGATGGTTATAAAGGTGTCATTGGGTATTCTGAAAGTATGTGTTGAAGCGCATGAACCAAGATTGGGATTTGTCCATCAATATGACGGATAGATATGCTCTGGGCCCTCTCGGTGGAATGTCATCTAGTTAGCTTGCAAGCATGTGACTAGGTCACAAGGGATGACATATCACGGAGCGAGTAAAGAGTACTTATCAGTAACGAGGTAGAACTAGGTATGGAGATGCTAATGATCAAACCTCGGATAAGTATAGTATCACGTGACAAAGGGAATTGGTTTCGTATGTAAGTGGTTCAATCGATCGTGAAGTCATCTTTGAGTATGTGGGAGCCATTATGGATCTCCAGGTCCCGCTGATGGTTTTTGATAGGAGATGTGTCTCTGTCATGTCTGCATATTCACGAACCGTAGGGTGACACACTTAAGGTTCGAAGTTGCTTTAAGTAGATATGGAATATGCGTTGGAGACCGAATGTTGTTCGGAGTCTCGGATTGGATTCGGGACATCACGAGGAAATCCGGAATGGTCTGGAGAATAAGATTCATATATTGGGGATCATTTTCTAAGTTAGGAAATGTTCCGGAGTGTTTGTATGGAGATTCTAGAAGGTTTCGGAATGTTCTAGAAGGTTCTAGAGGATTTCTTGGAGTTTGCTTGAAAACCAAGAAAGGGTCAAAGGAAACCTAGTGGGGCAAGACACGGATTCGTGGGGGAGGAGGACTCCTTCCCCCTTCCCACCGCCGGCCATAGGAGGGGAGTCCTACTAGGACTCCCCCTCCCCAGGCGCGCCTCCCTCCTTTAAATAGAAGGGAGGGGGCGCCCCCTCCTAGCCCTCTCCCATAACTCTCAATCTCCGCCGCCTCTCTCCTCCTCCTTTCTGCTGCACAGGCATAGGCGAAGCCCTGCAGAATTCTCTACTCCACCACCACCACCACGCCGTCGTGCTGCTGTGATTCCGTGGAGAAGATCTACTACCTCCGCTGCTCGCTGGAACGAGGAGAGGAAGGTCTGCTTCGACTCTGCACGTGTGACCGACTGCGGAAGCGCTGCCGAAACGCGGTGCTGGAAGGATCGTCCACTTGACCGACTGCGGAAGCGCTGCCGAAACGCGACGCCGGAAGGATCGTCCACACGATCTTGAGATCGGCAAGTGATCGACTACATCAACCACGAGATCTAATCTCGTTAACGCTTTCGGATCTACGAGGGTTAGTTCATATCTATCTCGTTGCACATGTCTAATAGATTAGATCTTGACTTTTATCTAGATTAGATCTGGGTTTTGTTCGTTCTTGCGGTAGAAATTTTTTGTTTTCCATGCTACGAACCCATCACATCACCCCTACCGTGCACCATGGATAACATGGCACAAGTATAGAGATGACGAAATGGTACGTGGTGTATAAAGGTTGGGTTCCAGTAGTCTACGACGAGTGAGATAACTTTCTGAAACAAGTGAACGGATTCAGCAGCAATATCTACAAAGGATAAAAGACTAGAGAACATGCGGAAGCTAGGTGGATAAACCACCTCCTAGAGGAAGAGGGGAAGAAGAACCAGATGAAGACCTTGACCGTGGTCCATGTCTTTCTCACCGTGATTGCAGTTCTACTCTATTTGATCGTAGTTTAGGTGACCACTTCATTTGTGATGTGATGATCAACTTACTACTCAATCAGTTTTGGGACCTACACTTGTCGCTATATCAGGTTCTAATAAATATGATGAAGTATGATTGCGTTTGGTCTGATTGTTGGTTCGATCAACATTGTCATATCTATTATAATACTGTGTGATTTACATGGACGCAAGGTTGCGTTCAACGAACGCAAACTTTTTGATCCTTATTTCAATATGATTTATATGGACCACGGCGAGAAGGCCATGACCACCCATTGGGGCCTCATTCAACAAGCTTGTATCAAATGGCATGGCCTACAAGAGGAGATGCAAAATCTCCCGGAGAGCGGCGCCGACTTCAAATGCAAGGTAAGTCAGCTCTTCGCCTCTCTGTTTGCAGATCATGACCGAAGTTCGCCATTCTATTTGCAGATGTTGCGCGCGCTCGGCCTCTACTGTGAAGACAACAATGGCACCGAATTCAAGTTCCTCCATGTCTACACTAGGATCACGACGTGCAAGAAGCGGAGGGAAGTGCGCATGTCACTCGGCAAAGGGAAGGACATTGTCTATAACCCGGACGCTCAGGCGCCACCAGCGGCCGAGGGTCGGCCGGAGTGCGACCAGAAGAAGGCCAAGCTGAACAAAGTGATGGGGCCGCCCGACGAAAGGATACAAGCTTCGATCGAGAAGTGCATAGCTGATGCGATGACCCATGCCGCATAGAGCGACGAAAAGTCCAACGAGAGGTGGAGGGTGCTGCTGCAGAACTAAGGCGCCAAGATCAACCTGCTCAAGACCAATGTCGCGGCGAAGAAGAAGAACACTGATCTGGCGTTCTTGATGGGGGCGAACATGGTGCTGATAGACAACCATGTCAAGGCGTGATACATGGCGGAGCGCAACAGGATTCTGACTGGGATGCATGGCACCGACGGCTACCGCTACTGCACCCACGCCAACATCGACGCCAAGCTCTGCCCCGGCAGCCTCGCCGAGCTCTACACTTGCAGCGTCGTCTACTGCATCACCGAGTTCTACATCCAACATCGATGATGACGAGCCGCCGTCTACCATAGCGCAGGATCCCGCCGTTTGATCCCCGTGATTTCTATGTAGCGTGATCACCGAACTGTTTGATCGCCGAGATGTTGGCTATTTTTGTGTCGCCAAACTATTGTACACTTGGGCATGTTTTTGCTGGCGGGAAGAACATATTTCAAAAAATGTTGCTGTTGTGGGCCGGGCCTTGGGGTGGGGGTGGGGGGCTCCAGGCCAATGTTCGCCCAATCTGGCAAAAACTTTATCCGGATTTTGGCCTGGGGTTACCAACAAGTGCAGATGCTTTTAGACTCATCCCACTACTTGCATGGATGTTCCATTGTAGCTGCAACTTGTAAGCTGGGAAAACAAAGATAGTTTCTCGCACAGGTCCATGGTGGTCTGGACAAGGCAGTAATCCAGACAATTTCCACTTCTAGGAGCAACAGATAAAATACAAAAATCCCATGAAAAAAAAGATAGCTTCTTGGTGTGGAAGTAGCTGGCTTCAGATAAGATACATTATCCCTAGATGAACGGGGCCATAAAACTACAAAACCTAGAGTTAAATCCTTTTTCGTTTGGACAATAGATAATAAAAACAATAGATATGGATTTGCATGCCAAATGCACTTCTGCTACGAATCTAAGTAGCTAGTAAGCTAGATCTTGGCAACTGCAAAAGGAACATTTTTAGTGCCCTCTTAAACAAATGAAAAGATAATGGATTGAACATGCAAACCAAGGCTCAAACTACTTATCAAGATTAACCGCACAAACAGAATGGTATGGGCAGGAAACCTTTTTTTAGGGTTTATGGGCAAGATACCTGGCTGAAGCCCAAGCCAAGCCTACAAGTGGGCTCTCTTGAACAAAAAATAATAAGTCGTGTGGGCTATCTGAATTTTAAGTTAGTTGCACCGACTCTATTTAATAATACATTTTTATAGTACATTTCTGTTTTTTTTTGCGAATCAATAATATATATCTCTATTGCTAATTAAGAAGTTGTGTCGGCCATAGAGGTGATGTGTATGGATCACGGATTCACGGTTGATGGCGCACGGCCTTGCTTCTTAATTAGTGGTGATCGAGGCTTACTAACAAAGGCTACCTGATCTAGCTAAAAACACACCCATTTCTATCTTGTTTCTACAATCTTCTCACGAGCTTAGCTAATCGTAAGTGGATGATGAGGCTAATGAAATATTTTTTCATTAAGTGGAGATCAAATAAATTTATCGGGGGAGGTGTTGCTAATGTGTGTCTGTGCTGGTGCGAGGTCTGGCGCAACATGGTCTAGCGCCAAAACACTTGGCGCCGAACTGTTGGAGCAATTTTGTGCTGAATTTTCACAAGGACCGGAGCACGTGCATGGATCCGGCGACGGGACCAACTTGTATGTGCACCACAGGCATGGCTGAAGCCTGTTTCCTTGAGCGCTTGGCCATGGCCGACTTTGGTCAAACCGTCAAAGCTTCTTCTGTTGGGCTTTGTCGTCGATCGTCCCCATATTGTGCTGTCGACAAGTTCTATGCCCAGCGTCTCGCAGATAGTGGCTCAAGTAGCTAATTAACGTGCATCCAGAGGCAGTGACAGTTGGGTGGAGCCCTGCCCGAGGAGGACTGGAAGAGAATCCTTCAGTTTGCTAGCGACCTCCGTTTCGGGGAAAAACAAGTTCGCCATGGACCGGCCGGCGGCCGCCATTCGATCTCACCTACCGGTCTCCCCTGACGCCTAATCGAGCTGCCATCCTAGTCACATCTCTCCTTTAACAGATCGATTAGCAACATAAGCTTACTCCAGATTATTCCTGTTTTGCATCCCTCCATCGATGCCGTGACACGGCTTCATATATTTAAACAAAGCACTCCGTACAATAAATCAGCAAGCCCAGGGATACTCTAACACAAATGATTGCTGGTCTAGCTAGCTAGTTCATGATCTGGCAATGGATCTTCTTCTTCGTCTTCACATTCACTTGATCTCGAATTTTTCAAGAATCGCCCGAGAAAAGGGAGTGAGATAAAAAGCAGCCGTGCAACTTGCCTACATGATGAGCATTACTTCAGCAACTGATACACTTGCAAAGTGGCGGTACGTGGTCCAATGTCCAATGATGATGACTTGGCTACCTAGTAATATCCTTTCCACCACGATAGAGGTATACCCTAGCTAAAACTAACTAAAGACAGAACCATATCGCTAAAGCGTAACAACATCCACATCTCCGCATCATGCATGTGCGCGAGCGAATATAGAACATTGTCATGCCGTGCAATGTTGTTCTCAACTATGTATACACAACACCAGACGTAACCCATCCCCTCTAAAAACATGTTCCCTCCATTCCAAATTATGAGATATTTCCCGTACACTGTAATTGCTTACCTAAATGTCTTATAATCTGGGACAGAGGTAGAACGACATGGGAAGGAATATAGCTTAGGTTAGTGCTGCTTTAAAATGGCAATGGGCAGTGGCGGAGCTAGAAGCGCAGGAAGAGGGGTGCTAATTTACACCACACGAAAGAGAGAGCAGACCACATGAAGGAGGGTAGACGGTGCTGGTACTAGTTCTGCCCCAACTGGGTTCAAAATTTCCCCTTGTGCTAGCAGCTGGACCGGTGCTACAGCGCCGGTAGCACCGGCCGCAGCTCCGCCCCTGGCAATTGGCGACCTTTTCACAATGTATAGTTGACTAGATTTAATCTTACAAACTCTGCCCGGAATGAATCTACACCGTGCGTTTTTTTGGAAAAATTCAACTGATCTACTGATAATCATACATCCATAGTAGCACAAATAGCCCAAAAGATATACTCCCTCTGTTTTAAAATATAAAATGTTTTAGCTTTATAAAAAAATGTATCTAGTTTTCTTTTAGTGTGTAGATTCGGAGTGAACCTACATACTAAAAAGGTCTAGATACACTCCTTTCACAAACTAAAATATCTTACTCTCTTCGATCCAAATTAATTGACTTAAATTCGGATGTATCTAGCACTAAAACGTCTAGATACATTCGAATTTAGACCAATCCAAGTCAATTAATTTGGGTCGGAGGGAGTATATTTTAAAACAGAGGGAGTAAAAATTAGGGATAGACACTAGAGCGAACCGAAGGCGTGCCGCCATCTTCGTCTCTTCATCACCAGAGTAAGGTAAAGTTTGTCGCTGTAGAGCTTGTTGTAGTAGGTAAACGGGAAATTATCATATTAAACCTCTAAAGGACCAACGCATCTGAGCACCAACCATCACCAAAGATGAGACCAGTATATCGAAAGGGATAGACATAAAACCACACCAACGTACACAAAAAACGATTGGATCTCTAGAGATCCACGGAATATGCAACTCCCACTAGCAGGAAAAAACTTATAGAGAGAACAATACCACTGGTGCACCAAAATATACGTATGTCACCCTTAAAATAAGTGGCGTACATGAGAACATGAGGTGCCACTAGTACAACCTTACTGATGGCGCACCACTATATTTGTAGGCCACCATTATGGTGGGTTTGGTTGCATGGGGATGCGGCAATCTACTGGTGGCGTACCGCTACCTATGTACGCCACGAGTAATATCCTTACCGACGTACCACTAGTACTACCTTACTGATGGTGTACCACTATATTTGTAGGCTATGGTGGGGCTGGTTGCATGGGGACGCGACAATCCACTGGTGGCATACCGCTACCTATGTACGCCACGAGTAATATCCTTACTGGTTGCGTACCACGCTTTACATACGCCACCGGTACGTCTACCTACCACCAAGCGGTACGCCACCAGTAACATCCTTATTAGTGGCATACCATGCTTTATGTACGCCACCGGTACGTCTACCTACCACCGTCTATATCCACTCCACACCAACAGCCCCATTCACTCTGACCACCCCTCTTCTATCCTCATCTTGTGCGCCCCCTCCTCTCCTCGTCCCCCAGCGCCGCCTTCCCCTTGCGCCACGCCCCTCCTCTCCCTTCCCCCTCCTGCACGCCTCCTCCCCTAGCCCCGCCACCTCCTCTCCTCCCCCTAGCGCCGCCTAGGTGTGGGGTCACATCAACAAGGTTTGCTAGCGACCGGGCCGCCATTCGATCTCACCTACCGCATCTCGGCTGACTCGACCGTGTCTCCACTGACGCCTCGCCGAGCTGGCATCGTAGCTAGTCATATCTCTCCTTTAACAGATCAATTAGCAACATAAGCTTACCCGAGATCTTTCGTGTTTTGCATCCGATCGATGCCGTGAGCCCGTGACATATTTAAACAAACTACTCCGATACTCTAGCCCAAACGAGTACTGCTCTTTTGTTAAGCTAGTTCATGATCTAGCATTGGATCTTCTTCGTCTTCGCATTCACTTTGTCTGGAATTTTTCAAGAATCTCATCTTAAAAACGTGAGCGCCCGAGAAAAGGGAGCGGGATAAAAAGCAGCCATGCAACTTGCCTACACGATTACTCCAGCAACTGATCCACTTGCAAGTCGCGGTATGTAGTCGAATGATGATGACTTGGTTACCTAGCTTGTTGCATATATCAGTACGTGGTACCACATCCTAACGGTCTAGTCTCTAGTTCAAGTTCAACTCCTAATATCCTTTCCACCGCGACAGAGATATACCCTAAGAATTAAAGAGAGAACCATATCGTTAAAGCATAGCATCCACATTTCCGCATCATGTGCGCTAGCGAATGTATAACATTGTCATGCCGTGTTATGTTGTTCTCGACTATGTATACACAATGCCAGACGTAACTTCTTCCCTCCAAAAACAGAATAGGAGAACATCGACTACGTATACACACCGCACGCCCGGCCGGATCAGGCAGACCCATGCAGCGCCGCTAACGCGCTACATGCCCAGCAGCCATATGCCGATATCACCATCTTCGGCATACCAGGCACCATTTTACGACACCTTCTCAAAGTTTAAGGCCCAGAAAATTTGGATTGCGCATGCTGAGCTAAAGTGCAAGCTCTGCGTCTGGCTTGCCATGCATGGCGAACTTCTCACGGCCGACAACCTTGCTACTAGGGGGTGGAATCATGATCCAATCTGTGCGTTTTGTCGACAAGCCCCCGAGACGACAGTACACCTGTGCAAAGACTGCTCGTTCACCGCCGCAATCTAGAACCTCACTCAACAAAATGATACTACCACGTATGAGAGCCTCGGTCATGAGTACACGTCAATCTCGGAATGGTGGGACAACATAATTGTGGGAAGGCCGGCAAAAGAAAAACAGAGAATTAGTGACGGCCAACTTTATGTCATTTGGAACGGTGGAAACAAAGGAATTGGTGGATCTTCACTAATCTGCGACTAACTTATGTCAAAGTGGCTGACATTGCCAGGGAGGACATCCGGCAACGTGCTCGTGTGTTCACGGCCTTTGTGCATGCCGTCCCGCCTGAGCCAGATTAGGCAATGTAATGTATATTTGAGTGATTTCGGCATGTTTACACTTAACTATAACATGCCATTATGTACGTGTGGACATGTTTGTTTTCTCCCCTATCTTTAATGAAAAGGCAGAGCTCCTGCCGGTTGCTCCAAAAAAATATCACCATCTTCTATCGTCTAGGTGTGTAGTCATCACGGCGCTCGGCCGATCAGCGCGGCATGACGAAACAATAGCAAGGTCATCATGCGCCTCCACACAATTTAATCTTCCGAACCACCTTCGTGAGGCCAGATCGGTGACCTCCTTGCCAACACGAGGATGGTACGTGTGGAGCGGACTAGCAGGCACGACAGATGGACAGAGAGCTCTAGTCCACCGCCCGAACACTGGAGTTATCACCTGGAAGAGGCCTGCCACCCCTTTACCATGCCTTGAAGCTTGGGTGCGGTAACATGATGTGCAAAGCTCACATAGTTCCTAGATGACAAACCACACAAACAATTTGCACTTCCATATTAGGAAGATCAATAGAATCTTTGATCTTTTTATGCAACACAGTAGTTAAAAGTCTTTGATCTAATATTTCGACTCAATTGCATTGGCCACTTTTTGGTTGCAGCTTATGTGTGGTTGTCTTCATGTGAATTCTCGTTACTAAAGGGGGGTTTTGTAACTACCCCGTTACCTGCCTTACAGGTAATAAGCGGGAAATTGTCGTATCTGAGAAAAAAACAGATTAATTAAATTCTACGAAACTTGAAAGGTTTTGGTCAATTTTCTCGACTGTACGAGCCTTGCTCTTCTCTCCTTTTATTGTGGTCTCTTAGGATAGGGTGTTCTATTGTAGTAGTACTTGCAACTCATCATAAGATGGAAAACAAATATCAATTTCTCTGCAGGCATAGGTCCGCCGTGGTCTGCTCTATGGAGTAATTAATCCAGACGATTTCCACTTCTAGTAGAAACGGAGACAATGTGTGAACACCCAATAAGAAAAGCTTCTTAGTGGAAAGTAGCTTGCTTCGGATAAGATACATTATCCCTGGATGAACGAGGCCATAAAACTAAAACCCCTAGAGTTATATCTAGGATGGCAAGCGGCACCCGCATAACGATCCACCAAGCAAAATATAAGCAAAAACATGTCTTAAAAGTTAGTAAAATTAGAGAAGAATTAGTGAAAAAGTTGTGCGGCAACCCGCCCTGCTTGACACCCTAGTGTATCCTTTTTCATTTGAGACAATAGATAATAAAAAATATGGATTTGCATGCCAAGTGCACTTCAGCTACTAACCTGTGCATCTAGGAAGCTAGATCTTGGCATCTGCAAAAGGAGCAATCTTAGTGGTCTCTTAAACAAATGAACAGATACTGAATTGAGCATGCAAACCAAAGCTCAAACTACTTATCAGGATTGACCGCACAAACGGAAATGATATGGGCAAGATATACCTGAGGCTGCAGCCCAAGTGTACAAGCGAGCTTTCTTGAGCAACAAAAGTACGGTAGGGGGCTTCGTGATCCTATTAATAATACGTTGGGATTGTCTGACTGGTAGAAAAAGGGCCTTTAGTTCAGGTCATTAGTCTCGGCCGTGGCTAGGGTCGGGACTAATGGTCCGAACCCGACGGCCCGAAACGCCGAAATCATTAGTTCCGGTCCGTAAGAGCCATTTGTACCGGTTTGATATACAAACCGGGATTAATGTGTATGGGCCCTGCTGCGCGGTCCTGACACATCCATTAGTCCCGATTTGTATCTCAAATCAGGACAAATGGTCTGGCCATATATATATGGCACAGCTCTCCTCTATTTTTTATGGGGGGAAGATGTGGCATAGTTTGTGCTAGGTTTTTTCTCTTATACACTAGAGGTGCTTGATGAAATGCCTGTGAGAGCAATACTATTTGAGTTCACACAAGACAAACATGATTGAGGTGTCCGAGACACACTTAAGCTTTCTCCTCTTTGTTTCCAAGTGTCCTAAAAGGTTAGCAACTATTTTCTCGTTTAGACCGCGCGGTTCTAATTTTAGCATCGTGATTGCGTTTGATATATATGGTTGTATGATGTAGATGAGCCATCCATGGATGTACGATGACCGACGCTCTGACGCTTATAGAGAAGGCGTGCGTTCTTTTCGTCTTATGGCCGAGGCGAACAAGTGGCGGGATGGTTTTATGTGTTGTCCATGTGTTGAATGTCAGAATGAGCAAGCTCACACCTCCTCAAGAGTCATTCAGAGCCACCTGCTTCGGTCCGATTTTATGTCCGGCTATAATGTTTGGACCAAGCACGAAGAAAGAGGGGTTATGATGGAAGACGGCGATGAAGAAGAGAACGATGATGACAACTACCGGTCTATGTTCCCTGAATATGATGATGCCGCAGTGGAGGACAATAAAGAAGAAGGAGGTGAAGAACGGGCACCAGATGAGCCCGATGATGATCTTGGTCGGGTCATTTTTGATGCAAAGCAAGGCTGCAACATAGAAAAGGAGAGGTTGCAGTTCGAGCAGATGTTACTAGACCACAAAAAATTATTGTACACAACTTGTGAAGATGATCAGAATAAGCTGGGTAGCACACTGGAATTGCTGAAGTGGAAGGCAGAGACCGGTGTAACTGACTCATGATTTCAAAAGTTGCTGGTACTAATGAAGAAGATGCTTCTAAGAAACAACGAATTGCCCGCCAATACGTACGAAGCAAAGAAGCTTTTCTGCCATGTAGGATTAGATGGACAGAGAGCTCTAGTCCACCGCCCGAACACTGGAGTTATCACCTGGAAGAGGCCTGCCACCCCTTTACCATGCCTTGAAGCTTGGGTGCGGTAACATGATGTGCAAAGCTCACATAGTTCCTAGATGACAAACCACACAAACAATTTGCACTTCCATATTAGGAAGATCAATAGAATCTTTGATCTTTTTATGCAACACAGTAGTTAAAAGTCTTTGATCTAATATTTCGACTCAATTGCATTGATCACTTTTTGGTTGTAGCTTATGTGTGGTTGTCTTCATGCCAATGCTCATTACTACAGGGGGATTTGTAAACCTAGTTACCGGCCTTAGGGCTAGTTTGGTTGTTGGGGGTGGATACCCCTGGGCAGTAAACCCCCCACCGGGGATTCCCCTGAGCTCGCGGGATCCCTCACCCACCGTGGAGAACTACGGTTGCCATTTGGACACCAAAATGGAGGAAATGGAGGGGAAGCGGGGAACGGAAGGGAACATGCAAATTCGAAAATAGATCGTTATTCACTAAAAATAATTACGTTCTTCTCATACAATTTCATGAGATTAAATAGTATTCCTTCCGTCTAAAAATAGATGTCGAAAATTTATCTAAATTTAGATGTATGTAGACACTTTTTTGACATCTATTTCAAAACGGAGGGAGCACAATTTTTGAGAAAATATCAAGAAATTCAAGGCTACACAAATAGTTAGCAACACACTGGCATATTCAACGACAGCAACATATGCATACATCAATCTTATATCTTGAGCATGGCAAGTAATGCGATTTCAGACATAAATATAATTGTAGGCAACCACCATGCCATTATAGTAAGAGCAACAACAAGCAAATTTTGGCACTGAAGCATGCAGCTCAGAAGGCACACACATATTACTAGTCCATGTCTCAAAGGCCAATCATTGAAGCCAAATGCTTGTGTTTACAGGATTTGAGAGGAGAGCATAAAGGCACACCAGGACAACAAGAGATTGTATTCTTCCTGAATATGTTTACAAGAGAAAAGAAAATTAGGGCATCAAGAAAGAAGCTACTTGGAAATGTCATTATCTAACAACTTCAGAAGCTAATCATGTTTAGACATTCATATTGACAGTAAACCCAATCTGATTTCTAGCTGAGCATGGCATGGCAATCAGATTGACCATGAACCCAATCTGAGTTGTACAAAATCATATTTAGTCAGGATCTTAATTTTTTTGCATTATTCACACATTCAGCAAACCAAGAAGAAAAGGGAGCGTGCCGCACGTAGCTAAAAAGATGCTGCTGGATGTTGGGTGCTCATGGATATAAGAGTGGCAGCACATATGTTTGTATTCTGGCGGAATATTATCAAACTGATTAACTAAGCCAATATGACACTCTAGTTGACAGCATAATAACAAAAGCTGTGAAATATTCAAGAGGATAATATATGAAGGAGAACAATAAATGGGCAGTGCAATATAGTAATGGTATCCCCTCAAATAATTACCAAAATACTATTGTATTGAACAACAACAACATATGCATACACAATCGATCTTATATCTCAAGTCAGGCAAGTAATGGGACATCAAACATAAATATAATTGCATATAGACTAGACCAAGTATAACCCACTACAGATCATTTGGTTGTCCAGTAAAATTAAACTAAGGACAGGAGATCATGAAAAGTGACAACATGAAGGCACCATTATAAACTCAGATGATTTATAAGGTGTATCTCAAAGGAGAATATGCATCTCCTAGACTACAAACATGCAATGGCCATGATGTTGCATTAACGAAATAGGTATAGTTGAACAACTTGGTAATTACCTAAAAATACCATGCAAAATTCAGACTATAAGTGTAGCATTACACACCTTATGTTCTCTCCGTGGAGGCAATTTCTTCTTTCAACCAAAAGATTCGAAGTACTGGGCCCTTGGTGTTGAGGAAAATTTCTCGATTCAGCTGGCATTTGAAAAGCCGTAGTGCCTTTGATTTCTCCGCAACGGTAAGATCTTCCATGGGTTCTAGTGCAGCCACACACTTGGCAATAGAGAACTGGTCCACTTGCTTTGGTTCCTTCATCTCCTCGACAAATTGCTGAGTTTGCTTCTTCCGGAAGTCCACGTAGTCTTCAAGCACTAGAGCAATCTGACTTTGTTTCCTTTTTTTCACAGGTTCTTCTACTTTCTGGTCAGAGGTAGCACTTGTTGTAGGCTCAACATCCTGACGGCCTTGGCCATGCAGATTTGGAGAGGACTGACCACCATCATGAGCGGTAGAAAAGGGGTTACCATATTGATTTTTGGAGGAGTCTGTGGGAGAAATGGGTCCACTTGTAAGGTCCGCTTGAGGTATTGATAGAAAATTGAGATCTCCCGTAGCAATACTTCCTGCAAAACATGAGAAATGGAACAACATATTACTTAGAAATGGAACAACATATATGGGTGCGTTTGGAAAGTAGATGTGTGTATACTGGTTCACCTGGAAATAAGGCCAAAAGAGAGGGTTTGAAACGATCTTTGGGTGGGGCTGGAGAGAACTTGGAACCTTTACGAATCTCTGGACTAGAGTTGGGATTAAGTTGAAAATCTCATTCATCTTCCTATGAACTGTTTCGGCGCTATGTTGGAATTTTTTTGTAGATCTTGATTGGTAGCATTATGTGAAATCATATACATGAACATGCCTAGCTGTTCTTCAACACTCACCCTCGGCGTGCCTTCTAGTAGATGCTCTCTTTTAAGATAATTTGAGATGGACCTAAAAATCTCAGGCTCCATCCGAAATTCGACCCTACACCAACTCTCATGTCCTTCTAGTATCTCTTTAACCAATTTAGCACCAGGTAAAGACGATGTGTGGACTAGTCGTTTTTCCTCGTAAAGAGATGAGTATATAGCAGGCACCAAAGCAAAGAAGAGTTCATCGTCTTCCTCTTGTTCTTGCAACATAAACTTCCTGATTTTTTCCCTTCTATAGAACGCATCACTATTATTTCAACAAGAAATAAATTAACGAAATATTAAAAGAAGATACTGATCAGAATCCGAAACGCATTTCAGCTGCTGAAAATAAATACATGCTAGCAAGCTCTAACTTTAGTAAAAGATGAGGTCAAATAAGCCATGTTATGTCGACGCCAATAGACTGTCTCCCATACTCAAAAATTTCCAGGTTATATGATAAAAGGTTGATTCATACTCATATTTATACGGGTTATATGATTGCACCAGGTCTGAATCCATGCTCATTATTTGCAATGTGAGAAGAAATAGATAAAAATGCAACAAACCCCACCATGGTCCTTATTCAGGTAAAAGGTAACATGGGACAAGGATAGAACAAGCATACCTGCCACTTCGGATCAATTAACTCTTCTTCCTCCAAGATTATTGTCGAGATTACTCATGAAACAATTAATCCAGGGTAATGTATGACCTGCATCAAATACACGTAAATTACATAAGAAAGAGGGCAAATGAAAACAAAACGCATAGAGCACGGCAAAGCATCTAGTGAGAAACAAGGTTATACACTCTACTAATAAATCCAGTGAGTATATGTACTACTAAATATATATGAACTCCTAGGACGTGCGAGATGTGTTCTGTAAACCTCAAGATCTGTAAACCTCAAGATCTGTAAAGCATGCAGTTCATAGGGATGTATAATAAGCAGTTCATAGGCCTATAATTTTGCATTGGATGGCCCAATCAGCCGTGCGCAGAATATGCCAAAGCGTCTATAGCTTAATCAACAACCTATTTGCATCCAGATTAAAGAAGAAAGTGTTAGTTACACTAAGCGTGTGTGCCTAATCTCATGCATGCTTGTCACATTCAACCGGGTGATGCATGTCTATTTACCCAAAATAAAATACATTTTGCTCGGGACGATTGTGCCACAAGACCACAGTTGTTCAAAACGTGTATTTATCGAAAACATAATTGAGAAGGCGACAAAGTAGTGTATCCAATACAAGTTACAGAATACCACGGAACACGCACGTGGCTCATGCAACTGATTTGACAGGGGAATGGCTGATTTGACAGGGGAATGGCGACGCTGACACTGAAATTTCATCTCGCGGCCGCCAGCAGTATTATTTTCTGCGGGTTAAGGCACAAACACACCAGGCTCACGCAACTGATATGAAAGGAAAATGGCGAAGCTGACACTAAAATTTCCACAAAGTTAAGTCTGCATCATGTTTGTCAAAAACCAACTCTGTAATAACACAGTTAATTGCACCAGGCAGCTGCTAACATTATTTTCTGCCAGCCATGCATGTGCAAGCACACCCGATTATCGCTTCCCCCCAGATCTAAAAAAAAGATTATCCCTTCCCAGGACAATTCACACTCTTCTATGTCTGAAAGCGAAAAATTCGAGTTGGTCAAAGAAACGATTCCTAGCAGTTAAAACAGACAGATAGAAACACTACACAATCTTTTTGATTCGTGGTTATACTTGGAGTAGGATAGCTAGGTGCAGCAGTAAACTGTGTGGGAGGGGTAGGGGACTAACCTTCTTTTGATTTTCTTCAAGAATCTTTCAAGATATGATGACCATCCGCAGCCTACAAGATCTAAGAGAAGCAACTCATCAGCTCGGGGATGAACAAGTCATGAACTAGAGAAAAAACAAGGTGGGAAGAAGTACTAGGGGCTAACCTTCCGAGAAGGAAGATGGGCGCCACCGTCGGCCATCGGCGTCGCCGGAGGGGAGCGGAGATCGAGCGGAGGGGAGCAGAGATCCGGCGGAGGGGACCGGAGATCGAGCGGAGCGGATTCTCGAGAACGTCGAGGGAGAGGCCGGAGAGCGAGAGAGGAAGGAGTAGGAAGCCCGACGGAGAGAGAGAGACGGTCGCGGAGATCGGTAGGCCGGAGACGTCGACCCAGCGCCTCCGGCTCCCTGTCGCACGAGACGAGAGCGGGGCGAGGGTTCCACTAGTCCCGACTGGTGGGAGTTCTTCCCGGGGAAAGGCCGGGGAAAGGCCGGGTTGCGTCGTCCCGTCTGCAACCAAATGGCGCGGTGGGCTGCCCCAGGCCAATTTCAGCCCGTGGTTTCCTCGGCTCGAGAAAACGCGTGGATCCGCTGGGAGAGTCTGCAACCAAACGAGCCCTTACAGGTAACAAGCGGGAAATTGTCGTATCTGAGGAAAAAAACAGATTGATTAAATTCTACGCAACGTGAAAGGTTTTGGTCAATTTTCTCGATTGTACGAGCCTTGCTGCTTCTCTCCTTTTATTGTGTTCTCTTAGGATAGGATGTTCTATTGTAGTACTTGCAACTCATCATAAGTTGGAAAACAAATACTACTTCGAGTAGCAATGGAGTACTATCAATTTCTCTCCTTTCTCGATTGGAGTACTATCAATTTCTCGGCAGGCATAGGTCCGCCTTGGTCTGGTCTCTGGAGTAATCTGGATGATTTCCACTTCCAGTAGCAATGGATATAATGTACTCCCTCCGTTTTAAAATATAAGATGTTTTTAGTTTTGTGAAAGAATCTACACACTAAAAAGAGTCTAGATACACTTTATTCACAAGGCTAAAACATTTTATATTTTAAAACGGAGAGAGTAGTAGTATAAAATCCTAATAAAAAAAGCTTCTTAGTGGAAAGTAGCTTGCTTCAGATAAGATACATTATCCCTGGATGAACGAGGACATAAAACTACAACTCCTAGAGTTAAATCCTTTTTCGTTTGGAACAATAGATAATAAAAAATATGAATTTGCATGCCAAGTGCACTTCTGCTACTAACCTATGCATCTAGGAAGCTAGATCTTGGCATCTGCGAAAGGAGCAATCTTAGTGGCCTCTTAAACAAATGAACAGATAATGAATTGAGCATGCAAACCAAAGCTCAAACTGCTTATGAGGATTGACCGCACAAACGGAAATGATATGGGCAACATACCTGGCTCCAGCCCAAGTGTACAAGCGAGCTTTTAAAGTACGGTAGGGAGCTTCCTGATCCTACTAAACTCCATAGGATGCACGTACGGGTGGGCGAAACTATATGAATTTCAAGTGAGTGCACAAGTCTTATCCCTCACATAAACAAAATAGTAATGCGGCATATCCGTTGCTAATTAAAAAAATTTGTATACCAATAGTTGTGATTTGTATGGATTACTATTGATCGAAGTCGAAGCCTACTAAGAAATATATGTACTTGTGTTTTTGTGTGTGTACATTCCGACCATATGTGTATATTTCCCTTGTTTAACCATCGACACCACATGAGCCGGCGTAGTTAGCATCACATACTACCAAATGTGCGCTTTACCGAATAGGCTCCTACTTATGTCTTCCGCTCAAGATCTATATAAAGATAGTAATGCACCAAAGGCGGCTTGAACCGGCATAATCGGTAGCTCGCACGGAAACATAATAAACCAATAAAAAGAAAAGCGGGGAAAGACAAATTAAAATAGAGAAAACTGAGAAAATGGAAATCAAATTTAGAATAGATAAATAATGGAAAATTGGAAAGGCAGAACACCCGATAGAGAACAGCTCCGTGGGAACACTGCTAGATCCACCCACGTCGCTGGGAGAGTGCCCCTCGTGTTGCTCTTCCGAAAGGATGGCCATTTCCTAGTCCTTCCGTCTTTCTTTCGTTGGAACATTCATGAGATGGCACAAGGGGGTGGATTAGAGAAGTGAGACAAGCAAGGGTGGGACAGCCAGTGCACCGCCTTAGCTACACTTGCATCCGCCTCTGGACACAAGGCCTTAGATTTGGAAGCTCATGTCTCTGAACGATTTCCTCACGGGCCGCATTTGGCATGGTCATTAAGCGTTACTGTTAGTTTCTTTATTTTTATAAAATGCTTCGAATTTTATTTCTATAAAATTTATAATTGAATTTTAAAATATAAAGAAGTATTTATGTGTTGCAAAAGAAATGTCCGCTTAGACAAGAACAGCATTCGTGTACTTGAAAATCAAGTCTCATGTATATTCAAAGCAGCACAACAACCTGCCGGCCATGGAGGCGAGGGGGAGGGTCTTCGTACAGTGTCGCCCTCTGCTACCTGGGGATGGTTCTGCAGGCTTTGGATTCGCTATTGCTGCATCTTATATGGCTTTCCCTCCTCATCTCTGGCAGGAGTTCTGAGGAGGGAGCCAGGTTTCTTCGAGCGGCGGGGGCGGATCCTGGCTGCTCATCGATGCTGCTCCAAGATCTGTCTGTTCCGCCTGGGCGCTGCGGCTGCGTCAAGATGCAGTGGACCTTCAAGGAGCGGCGTTGGCGATCTGCTGCGGAGAAGTGAAGTCAATTTTTTCTGTTGTTCGCCAGCCGATTATCCTGGCCATGTCAAGGCCATCAAGCTTCTCGGCAAGATCTGGCGTTCCATCAACCTCCAGAGTGAGGCCCAGGGATTACAGAGGCGGTGAGGAAGAAGGACCTGATTGCTTTCTTCTAATCATTTGCAGGGTTCTTTTCGTAAAGCCATGGACTTGGTTGTATTTCTTTTTCCTTTAGGGTCCTGCGTGGAAATTTGTAACTCCCCTGTTTTATTATAATGGATGGCTTCCAGCCCCTTCGGGGCTCTCCCGTTCAAAAAAAAACTACAAAAAAAAGGAAGATGATTTTTTTTTTTGAGTGTTAGAAAGGAAGAAAAAACAACACACCATACCAGGCCAGCCCACCCGGCAGCGCTCCCCACATTTGCTGCATTGGACGGTAAATGCCATTCTATAGATCAACAGTGACTCCTGACATTTTTGGGCTATGCCAGGCCGTCCAGGTAGGGTTAGGACAGGCCCATATGATCAGGCAGATCAGCGTAGCACCGTCTTCTTCAAAACCCTCTGAAGAAAAGTGTGGTTTAAAACCGGCCCGAAGGAGGTTGAGCAGTCCACAAATCAGATTAGTCCAGTAGGCAACATCAGGAGAGAAAAAAACTGCATCAGTACTGGAAAGTTTTTTTTGGTGTACACTGCTACGTCCCTTCGCATTGTAACAGGAGAAAAAGGTGCAACCACCTAAGATAACAGGTGATGTGGAGGAGGGGAAAAAAGACCACCTTCTCTTAGTTAAGAGATGATTTCTTATCAACAATCTCTTTTACCATATTTTAGGATGTCTAGTTATTAGAGCTTAGAAAGCTAAAAAATAACTGTACATCATATTTTATTGTTATATACAAAATTAAAATAAAACCGTCTTATCAACCAAGGTTTACACTTAACACTTGCAATGTCGCAAAATGCATGAAAACGGTTCACACCGCTAGATAAATGAGTTAATAGCATAAAATCACTATATTTGTAGCGAAATTTACTGGTTGATACCACTTTACATTTTGCATACTAAAACTTACCAGTTAATTTTGAAGTTGTCTCAAAAAACGCCAATTCGTGTCTAAACTCGAATTGATTATAAATTGACGGCGATACTGACAGATGGGACCCACCTATAAGGCTGACGTGGCGAACTGACACTGAAACTGATAGGTAGGACCCATTTGTCAGCGCTAAGTTGGCAAAAAATGCATCGTGAGTTAGGCTAGGAAAAGGCTAAAAAAACTAAATATCTAAAAAATAAAATAAAATGGGAAAAAGCTCGTCTCCCACCTACACCCCCTACCGCCAGCGCGCCACTGGCCGCCCCTCGACCGCGCTACCATTGGCCCAACCCCCGTGCTGCCGGCTGCCCCTCCCTAGCGAGGCTGGCTGTTCCACCATCGCTCCGTCAGTAAGGCCCCATGCTCCGCCCGCCGGACGTCAAGAGGACGGTGATGATGGCATCGACCGGGGCCCTCCTAGGTCGATTCCGTGGGTGAGGGGAACCAGGGCGACGAGGTGACCACTTCTGCTGCCCCATGCTCCACCTCACCGCCCCAAGCTCCACCCCAGTTCCACAACGCCGGAGTCAACCACCGCCACGCCATGGCTCAGGGCGTCCTCGCCTCCTCCCTATGTCCTAGCTTCCTGTCCCTCCTCCCCACCCCCATTATCATCATCGTCCGGTGACTTTCCCCCGAGGTCCCGCCATGGTTCTACCCGTGGAGCTCGGAGGCGAGACGCTGAGGAGATCCTAGAGCTCGAGGGCAACGCGCCGGAGGTGTCCCCGCCGTCGGTTCCGCCCCTCCGTGATGCGGTCCTGCACCACGAGTCCGTCGTGCCCTCACCCTCCCAGTGGTCGGCGCCGACAAGGTCAGCCTCTGCGGTGCGTGGCGGGAGTCGGGTCGTTTGGTGGACGTCGTGCCCGTGTGTTTTTGTTTTATTTTTATTTTTTCTGATATTGTGTATATCTGTTTTTTAATGGGGTTGACATGTGGGACCAGTCCACGTCAGCAAATAGGCCCATTTATATAGGAAATTGCTCAGGCTTCTCCCACGTCAACCTTACAGTGGGCCCCCATGTCAGAATGCGTATCAATTCGTGATTAGAGACAAATTGGTTTTATTTGAGACAACAGAAAAAGCTAGTTTTTTGTACACAAAGAGTAAAGTGGTACCAATCGATAAATTGGCTATAATAGTGCTGGTTTTATGCTATTAAGTCCCTGATAAATAAATAAAAGTCCAGCTCGGTTAGTTGAACGGATCACTCTACCCGACGGCGTATTCTCTACTATCAAGGTGCGCTGCCTTGTTGGTTGGCCACACGGTCCATGAACTGGCAGCGGTGCGCGCTGCACACGCTATAGCCTGTGAAGTGGGGCGGCGGCCGGGCAGCCTCCCCGTTCAGGCTCCTTCACCCGTTCCGCGTTTTCTATGCCGTCTCTCGTCCTTCCTCCTGTGCTAACTCATGGCCCTGGTGTCACGCAGCCTGCTGCTCTTATCGTAACCCAACCACTAATTCGGTCACACAGACGGAGTACGTGCACACGGTTCCTGAGCAGCGAGGCCGCGGGAGGAGACACCAGAACGAGCCACAGTGGTCGTGATAGGCCGGGCCCACCGACAGGGAGGGGCAGCAGCGGCGCTTTTGTCCAGTGGGTTGGTGTGCCTGCCCTTTTGCATTTACAACAAGGAGATCGGATAGGATCATACTACCGCTACAGCTACACTAGGAGGAGCGTGTCTCTGCCATTCAAGACTGCCAGTTACCACATGCCAAAGCAATGCAAAGATATCCAGGGGATCGGACTCGGTGCCGTGGTGTGCTACTCATCCGTCCCTCGTCCACTGCTACTCCCTCCCTCCGCGCCGTATATGGGCTTCCCGTTTCCTCTTTTGACCGGGGAGATGAGGCAGGCGTGCACACACAGGCAGACGACGCTGGGCAGAGCAAACACTGGCACTGGCCCCGCCTCTCCATCCATCCACACGATTCTTTCCTCCGAAAATGGCCTCGGGTGGGACCCGCGACGCCTTTGCGTTCACGCGGACGCGGAGCCTACGCGGAGTCGCCCATCTATTGCAGTAGGCAGAGGAAAGAGCGTGCGGCGATCTCCGGTTCCGGCGGGAAAAATACTGCTTTCGCGCCATCGTTTCAACTTCCGTACGATTCTCCGGTGATCTTGGTCTCCCGCCCGCCGTTTTCAAAACCGGACTGCTCCACAGCATTTGCCTGTACGTGCAGATGCACTCATGCACCGCCGGCAACTACACAAGTTCAGTGCTTACTCTTTGTGACACAATTTTCTTTTCTCTCCTATCCTTCGTGTCATGCAAAAGCTAGCACCTCCAACCTAAGAATTTTTACGATAAAAGGATTATATTAATATCACGAATATATCAATTATAACCAGCATATGTAACAGCCGAAAAAAGAAGAAGCTAAAAAAAATAAAAGTCCCACTATAGAGTTCGAGTCCTTACAGCAACAACACAAACACCACCATGACAACAGCTGAAGTTCAAGTTCTCTAAAAGCGACGCCTATAAGCAATAAACAGTGCGCAATGGCCGCAGTTGCCCGATCATAGATCTTAGTTTTTCACCTAAAGAACGTCTCTGTTCTCAAAACAATGTCTTCATCACGACCATTGCCACACACAACCAGTTAAAACCATATTGGATTCTCGCGCTGAAAGGTAGGACGATGAGCGCATGGGTTGGAGAACCTAACGACGTACCGCTTCGCGTCGCCCCTCCCGTGGGCGACGGAAACGCCCCCAATCCTGTCCCCAGCCCAGCCTCTCTTCCCCAGCTCACCCGCCGCCGGCGTGCGGGGTCGGCGGAGGCAGGTTTTCCTTTCACCCGCGCGAGGTGGTTCGGGTCTGGCCCCTGCTCCGCGGGGCGGCGCTGCTTGGCAACGGAGATCACTGGCGACGGGTTGCCGTAGGTTTCGACCGGCCCAGATCTAGGCTCTTTGGGCCTGATATCGGTCCAGACGGGTCAGGCGGTCCGTCTGCTGGGTGTTCTTCCTAGAGGGCGGCATGGAGACGACCTCGTCTGGGTGGTGGTGTTGGAGTTGTGGTGCTACAACATGGCAGCGGAAGCTTTACGAATCCAGCCTAGGCCTGACCGAATCAATGGCACCGAAGTGGAGTGTAGCGGCGATGGTCTGCATGCAGCAGCGTTGCGGAAGGGACTTTATGGACCCGTCCTAGGTCCAGCTGCACCAGCCAGGCCTGGTTTGTCCCTGCTTTCACGTCAGGCCGGCACCCGCCTTTGGTGGTGGAGGACGCCCTCCAGGTGGCTGTGATGGTGTTGTCTCCCGCTTCCAATGGTCGTTTGGTGTGCCCCTGCCGCCGTGTCTGGTCGGCTACCGCGCTCGCGGTGGGGGAAGTTCCCTCCCGTGCAGCTGCGACACTACCGACCCTCGACCGGTTGATTCCGTGTTTTGTCCTCTAGGACTCGTTTCGGTTCATAGTAAGACGACATAGGTGGCGTCAAGACCATGGTGGCGCGTGTCAGTGGGCAGTGTCAATAGGGAGGAAGTCTACGGAGCATACGAGGTAGTGGTTTTTTAGGGGTCGGGAGAAATCTTTGTCGGTCTTCCGACACCGATGGGTGACACCTGCGGGTGCCGCCATTCCTTCTTGAAGGGTGTCGGCTGTACCCCTTTCCCACTTACCTCCACGTACGGGGGAAACCCTAGGTCAGTCTGGGCGGCAACATAGACATCGTTGCTTTCCTTCTTGAAGGTGTTGCTTGGTACGCAATGGCCGTAGTTCTAGGTGTGTGGTGGGTCTTCTTCGAAGGGCACAGCGGTTGCGAGCCATCTTCATTTAGTCGAGCTACCACTTTTGGCATTACTTTCTCTTTTGTTTCTCTTTCTTTTCGTTTGTGATTGCTTGTGCTGAGGCCCCAGCAGATGTACCATTGTATCAGGTGTGGTTGCTATATTAATATAGCGGGACGTCTGTTTCGAGGAGGAAAGGTAGGACGGTGAACTTCTTTTGTGCTGACGCTCCAACTCGCGTACTGTTGTTATGAAGCGCAAAACACCAAGCAAGTTCACCATCGACGCAAAACCTCGAACCACTAGCACTAGTTCTCAAAACTTAGCTTCCATGTCATTCTCCGCCTCTAACTTCACTATGGAACCAACAAGACGTGTTCCATGATGGAAATAGATAACAGAGATTCGCACCGCTGTCTCTAGAAACCAAACGGTCGGGAATAAAACCCTAGGACCACCACCTTTATTCTTTCATGCGAACAAACATGCCCCCACGTCGGCATGCGCCACCCAGCTACGAAGGAGGTTCAGATAACCTCCACCATAGTAGGAAACGATAGGCCGACCATCGACATATGAGCAACACGGTACCCACTGTCGCAGCACAACCAACCATCTTGCCTAGGGCTGATGAGGTACGTGAAGCAGCCACGGCCCCAGTAAACCAGATTGGGCCAGCGCACTGCCCAGATCAGGCCTGGCCAGCCGGTCGACAACGATCGCCGCGTGTCCGCAGTCCAAGCTGCCGCATCCCATCGCCAGCGTTTGTCAGTGAGTGCACCACCGCCGCGCACCTAGTGGAGCTTCACCTCCGCGCCAAGAGGATCCACCCAATACGCCTCCTAGCCCTCCACCTTTGGGGGTCGGGCATCGGCGCCAGCGATGGTAGCGGTCAGGGAAGCCACGGAAAGGAGATCTTGCGCTGGGTTTGTTGCCCTCCGGAGCCACCGCCGCGTGGCAACCCGGGAGAAGGGAGGGGGGGAGGTGGTGGCGGTGGAGATGGCGATTGCGCTAGATCGCCTCTCTAGGAAAATAGGATCAGGTTGTTGCTCTCTCGGCTATTTTTTGTCTCTCAGCTAAGAGCGGATCTAACAGCTACCCCGAAAAAGGGCTTTCTCTATAAAACTGTCAAATGGGGCAGTTTGGGCCAAAAAAGTGCTCCAACAGCTGCCCTATTAGTGGTCCTAGCCCCATTCTTTGGGGGGGGGGAGTGCCGACTCTTACTGCATATTTTCGACAGAGAGGCGGCTGCCCCATTTCACGAATCGGTCTTCCCGATGCGCATGCGTGGCCAAACTGCTAAGCTAAAACCTCCCGCCTGCGCATCGTCATGCCTTCCTGCCGCTCTGCATACCGTCCACCGGAACGCCATGGACGATGCCGACGACGAACTCTCTTCCCCTTTCGCCCCTCTGGCATGCGATGGAGCGGCTCCTACCTCCTCCGATGCATCTGCAGCGGCCTCGCTAAACCCTATGCCACCGCCGGGCCATCGAGACAACTTTTAAGTCCTCCTCTTGGTTGCCGTGGTGGTGGCATGGGACATGGTGATGCCAATGTGCAAGAAGATCATGGTGTTCCAAGCAACACTAACATTGGCAATGAGGAGTGGTCAAATTATTTGGTCAAATTTGCATATACTTTTGTGCTTTGAACTATGAAACCTTCGTTTTAAGCGATGTGGAACTATGCTATGCTATCGTATTTAACTGATCTTTTTGATGTCTACTGTTTGTTTACCATGTGTGTTTATTTTTTTAAAGTTTTGAATCATTCTAAAGAAAAAAATTATGAAAATGTATACAAAATTGCAAGCGGTGGTGCAGCAGCCGTGCCCCATTTTAGAGCAGCCGGTGTTGCAAAAATGGGGCATCAGGTGAAGTCACGGCCATTTTGCTTTCAGCACAGGGTCGAGGCATTTCTCACTAGGGTTGTGTCTAGCCCCAGAGGCTGACATGTGGGGTCAGGGCCACGTCACTGACAAGCTGGCGGTTTGCGGGTCCACAGCCGCGTCAGGGTCGTGTCAGCGTGACGTCATGTCACAGCCACCGTCAGGTGGTCGCCGGCGCCGGCGTAGCGTGGCCAGCCGGAGCACGGTGTTCTACTCGAGGAGTCGTGGGCTACCTAAACGAGGCGGCGACGCTACCTATTGGCAACCGAGGGGCTCCGGCGAACATGTCTGCGGCCAGGGGCGGAGCCAAGGGGGGGCGAGCAGGGGCTATACCCCCCCCTAACCATCGGCCCCCCTCAATACGTATGTGCATATTTCAGTACTAAACTAATGGCCTTATAGGCTTAAATACTTAGCACTAAGCTCAAATTTAATTGTTTAGTCGTGCTGCTTGATTTCTGTGTAACTAGACCTAGTAGGTAGCACCATATGATCAATTGACTAGACGATTGCCACTGTCGCTCACTCCTACTCGGTCTCCAGATGTCTTGGTCGCAGCGTCGTGCTAGCCAGCCCTGTTGTTTGCCGGTTTCTACCTTTGTTAATCATGTCACAATGCCGGTAACAGACGTGCTATGCCATCGAGTATACAAATCAATCTTCTCACCCAGATGGAAGGTACCAAGTCGTTAGTTTTTTATTCATAGATTGCATAACCTATAGTCTAATTGATTAATTTATAGCAAAATGTTTCTTTTGTTTGATGTTTGCTTGGTGGCGATGACGATTTATTGCATAATAATTTGTAAACTGTGAAAAAAATACTAGGAAGGTTACCTGCAATGGGAATTATCAAGCTTATACTCGTAGGGATAAAATTGATCCAATATAAACTTATCTTATGCTTTGTATTGTCCAAGATTTAGTGGTACATATTAATATCAGTTTTATGCTGAGACTTTAATATATTGTTATGATTTTTGTCTAAACAATTCTTCCAACACAAAATGGCACGTAGTTGTAGCCTTTGCGAGAGAGAAAGTTCTTATGTATGATCATCAATATCTTCGCTCCCTCAATGTCAAAACCTCGCTCCGCCCCTGATGGAAGGTAGCAAGTCATTAGTTTTTTATTGATAGATTGCATAACATGTAGTCTAATTGATTAATTTACAAAAAAATGTGTCTTTTGTTTGATGTTTACTTGGTGACAACGACTTATTGAATAATAATTTCTATACTGAAAAAAATATTAGAAAGGTCACCTGCAATGGAATTGTCAACCTTATACTTGTGGAGACAAAGTTGATCCAATATAACTTATCGTCTGTTTTGTATTGTCCAAGATTTAGTGCTACATATTAATATCAGTTCTATACCGAGACTTTGATATATTGTTATGGTTTTTGTCTAAACAGTTCTTCCAACATGAAATGATATGTAGTTGTAGCCTTCACGGGAAAAAAAATTCTTATGTATGATCATCAATATCTTCGCCCCCTCAATATCAAATCCTGGCTCCGCCCCTCTCTGCGGCGGCGGACGACGACGCATGATGGCAGCACGGTGCGGGCTACGCCAGCAAGCACGCTTGGGACAGGGAGGTTCCGGAGCTCACCCTGGAGCTGACGGATAGGATGGAGAGGCCGGAGAAGGATTGCAGCGACGTCATGGTCACGGCGGAGCACGATCGGAGGCGGGGAAGACGCGGTCGAGGCGGCCGATTGCGAGCGCTCGGGCTCGATTCCTTCGGTGAGGAGGAAGAAGGCGAAGCGGGGAAGCTCAACGTGAGGCCAGCAGATCTTGGGGCGGCCGGAGATGACGGCAATTCGAGCCGGCGGTGGAATTTCCGTAAAACTGCTACCCCATCTGCCGATTTTGCTGCCCCAAAATGGGAGATGCGGTTACAGATGTTCTAAGAATGGTCAATATGTATTATTGTATTATTATTACTGGGAGCATATTAGTTGAAACATATTTTCTACTCCCTCCCTCTCAGAACGAGATATCGAAGATTCGTCTAGATTCGATTGGCATGTATTTGGACGTGTATAAATACATACAAATAATTGCATCTAATTCTAGAGGATAGTGTTTTGCACAGCTCATTGTTTGTATCGATATCGTCAGGGCCAAATTTAGGCGCTGCAGATATCCGTGGCCATTTCTGGAACGCGCGGGCGATCCTCACGAAAACGACGTGGATGCAGCAGCAGTTCAGAACGGCAACTCTGCAACGGCGCTCCGGTAGGTGACAACAAAAGGGAGATCACGTCGTCGTCTCACCCGTCTGCATCGAGGAGCGTCTTCTTGAAATCGCAAGAAAATAAATGATTAGAAAAATCGCCTGAGGAAGCTTCGTGCCATACAGCTCATGTCCAGCCCGGCGTGATCTGTTCGACCTACTCCCCTACGTTGTCAAAAAAATATTATTTCGCAGCCGATGTGGTGAGAGAGATGTGTCCCTTTTTCTCATCCTTTTTGGCTTTTTTTGGATTAATAACTTGGAAATGAAGCGAGATGATCTCTCACGCTTCCGATGAGCGTGCACAAAAGTCGTGACTCCAGAATCAAAGATTGTTCGATCTGTACCTCCTATGAAGTTTCACTAACTGCAAAGAGAAACACGTAGTGCGTGTAGCTCATAATAGTACTCAAGGATGTGGTGAAAGGGATATGTTCCCTTTTTTCCTTAACTGGAAATGAAGCAAGACGATCTCTCGAGGAACAAGCACACAAGTCGTGAATCCGAAATCAAGATCGGTCAACCTGCACCTCTACTACCTAAATTTACCAAGCAGAACTGCAGAGAAACACCTCTTGCGTGTACCTCACAACAGTTCAACCATCCCATACACACAGTTCCATTCAAGAACTAATCTTCAACCACGAGTACGAATTAACATGGACTTTGGCAAATTGTAAAAGACAGAAACTGATACAACACTAACAACAAAATAATATGATCCATATTACAGAGAGCTAATTTTACAGACATTCGACCACTGTTTACAATCTGCAGAGCAGTGGAGGGAACAGCACCTAGCTAGAACAATGGACACAGACTTCACCGGCCGGAGTCACTGACCAGTGACCGACCACCGGAGGGCACCGGGCACAAAAACGCCGGCTTACATCCCTCCGGGACTAACCAAACCCTAGCACGACAAAACGAATCCGAGCGATCTACACAAATGAACCAAAGGATTAGAGGCTTAGAGCTAATCCAGCTAAAAGCCGGCGCAGAGTGTCTAAAATGCCATCTGCATCGCGGCTGACCATTAACCTAGCATCATCATGACACGCTAAAGACAGGTACTAGTAGTAGTAGTAGCTGAAGATGGAACGCTGGGTGTTAATTGGTGGCGAGAAGCGAATCCCAGTCGATCTCGTACGAGGGGTACTTGGTGAGGGCGAAGCCTGCGGCCTCGTCCCATGGCGCCTCGCTGAAGTCGAGCTGCTGCATCTCCAGAACCTCTGCTGCGGCGGTGGTGGTGGGCGACGGTGACGACTCGGCGGACTCCAGAGAGGACGAAGCGTCGTCGGAGGAGGGCGAGGAGCAGTTGCTGGTGGGGGTGGACGAGGTGGCAGCTGCGGTGGACGCGGAGACGGAGGCGGTCTTCTTGGCGTTCTTGGAGGCGGTGATGTTCTGGCAGAGGGTCTGGAGCTTGGCGTCGACGGAGGCGTGGAGCGGGCCGCGGGAGGCGGCGTTGTCGGGGAAGTTGAGCCGCGCGCTGTCGCCACGGAGGCGGTAGGCGGCCTGGTCGTAGGCGAGTGCCGCCTCCTCGGCGGTGTCGAAGGTGCCGAGCCAGAGGCGGGTGCGGTTGCGGGGGAGGCGGATCTCCGCCACCCACTTGCCCCAGTGGCGCTGCCGCACGCCACGGTAGAGCTTCTGCGGCCGCGGCGGGGTGGCCGCCGCCACGGAAGCGGGCTTCATGGGCTGGGCCCGCGGGCCAAGGTGGCCCGGCTGGCCGTTCTGGCGCTGGAGGTGAAGGCGTGCCTGGATGTAGTGCATCTGGGCCGGGCTGAGCTCGGCCTGGGCCTGAGCCTGCACCCCGTACGGGTACCCACTGTAGGCGGCGTGGGGGAAGCAGAAGGGCGAGGTGGGACTGAGATGGGAGTGGAGCGGAGGGGAAGCAGAGTCGTCTCGGATAAAAGGCTCGAGTGCCCTCAGCAGATCCTCCCCGGACAGATCTATAGCTGCAGCCATCTACTCTAGCTTCAAAGATCTAGGACAAACTTTTTTTTGGATTTTTTTCTTGGAAAAAAGATGAACAAGGAAGAAAGAAAGCTGCCTGGTTTCCAAACCAAAACGTAGAACAGGCAGAGGAAAACAAGGTAGATCGACAGCCACAGCAAAAAGAGATGGCTTTGGTGGTAGATCTAGACACGAGCAGCAAGGAGGTGTGGAAAAAGAACCTCTCTTGGCAGGCAACTAAAAACTAGAACAGAAGAGAAAACAAGAACAGATCTGAAGCCCGGGATCTAAAAGGCCCTGGAACCGACTGCTCTGTGACCGACAAGGAAGACGACGAGATCAACAAGGGGGAGGGGGGAGAGAGGGTTTGAGATTCAGAGAAACTTACCTTGGCGACGCAAGAACTCGCTCGGATCTATGGCTTACCTCGCTCGAACTCACGGGGGTGTGCGTTGCTGGGTTTGTGGGCTTTTTGGTGGGTTGTTGGCTGTGGAGTGTGGATGAAGGCGGCGTCGGAGTGGGCGAAATGGAAGGCGGGGAGGAGGACTGGAGGGCCAAGCAGCTCCTTTATAGCCGGCCCCTGCGAAACCCACGACTTCTTGACCCGTAGTTTATCCTCCTACGAATAATATTTTTGCCCTTTTCCGTCCTCTCCCGGTTGTTTAGAAATTAGACCTGTGGTTCGTGGTTCCTTCGCTCTTACTCCTCCCCCCTGATCACTTTCAGTGACGACCATGCAAGAGCTGCGACACTGTCGTGCGGGACCCTAGGTTTGCTGCGCGGGTATTAAATACGATCTTCGATGCGATGTTCGTGATGGCGCAGCGTGTAGCCCGTTCCACCACTGGGAGAAGGCCAGGTGTCCGGCTGACCGACACGTGTGAGGTGATGGAACCGGGTGTCGCCGGTGTAGCTGCGGTGGCGGGAACTTACTGGAGGTTCTCGGCTGTTTGCTGCTCGACAACGATCAGCTCCGCGCCCGCCGCGAATATTCGGCAAGCATCGCTGCCTCAGCCGCTGCAAGTGGCGAACGGCCTGTTTCCGTCAATCACTCGCAACTTGCACATATAGTACTGTACTAACCGCCAGCGGTTATTTCTAGTTACCCGGAATATTTCCTTAATTCATGTTCTTTTTACTCAATTTTAGCCTGTGAGAGCATCTATAGTATGCACATATATAGGGTTCTCATGAAAATCTTTCCTTTGTAACACCCTCTAGCTAAAATTCAGGAAAATCTTAATAACCAGCTGCAAAGTAATGCAAGGGTTTTCAACAGACCTTCAATGCCTCCGGTTCTCATTCAAAAAACAAATAGCAAGAGCAAGAATTGGATTTTGGCTCGTGCTAAGCATCCAGGAGAGATTTCGTCTTAGATTTTCTTTAGGTGTTTTCTTTTTAGATTGGGCCGCTCATGTTTATTTTCTACTCTGTCAATATAAAAATAATAAGTAATTCGTGCGGTTTATTCATGTTCTTCACATCTTTACACTTCTCAAATATAATCAAGATCAAAAAATCTAATGGTACAAATCCCAAATCATTATGGTTAAGCTCAATTGCAGCACATGCAGGGAAGGAGGCATTGTCGAACCCACATGTGGTGGTACATGCCCGGTCCATGTGGGATGTGAGCATCACCACACCAAGTTGGGAAATGTGTGCATCACATCACACAGATACTAGAGAGGGATGGTAATTACATTGCGTTTGCCAGCATATATGACAAAATAGTTAGTTTACACTTTTATTTTTTAGGAAAGAGCATTTTAGCTAGCTACGGAAATTGGAAGGGGGCGGAAGGGTGATGAAGTGGAAATAAGGAATTTAAAAATCTAGGCCTAACTCAATTGATGGGAGGTGTGGCGTACATCCCAACCACTTAGGTTCTGCTCGAATTTAGGTGCCTATTTATCAACAAAAGCTTCTTTGATCAAATTGTTTTCATATAAATTTTGTAGTATTCTAATCCTTAGCATTTTTCCTACGGTGGTAGTTTGATTTAAAGGGTTATACACCCTAGAAGGTGTACTACTCATAAAAAAGAGGGCAAGACAACTAGTACAACCAAAAAAGGCAAACGATAAAAAGATGCCACACGATTACAACATAGCCCACAACAAACCATCATCAAGGACTCGCCTTGCACCATCACCCGTCAGGGAGGCAGTGCATAAGCTTCTTTGCGGCGACATGACCAAAGGAGAGAACTTCGGGCGACTGACTCCCACTCTAAGATGACCCAAGCCAACACACCGTCCGCCCATAAGAGCCTAAGAGAAGGCCAGAGAACGGCAGATCTGAATCAAAAATAATGTGGCGATGAGCAAGAAGTGCCAAAAACAGTGTACATAGTGCCTCGGAAACCCACGCTCAAGGCGGCGGTCAACACGGATTCAAACGGCACACCAAGAACTCCACCAACCACCTAGGTGACGCCTCTAATGAGGGGAACAGCATATAGGCGCGTCGCCGCTGCCCGATCAGATGACCGAATCTAGGGTTTCCACTGGTGGTCGAGGCGGGGAAGCACGAGCAGCGCCATGACGATGTCTCGAAGGAGGTGGCGGTGTCCTCGGGTGTCACCGTCATCCACTTCACGCAAGGATTTCTCTCGGCCCTCCCATCGACCCTAACACCCTCGAACACACGCAGAAAGGAGTCGCCTTGACCTCCCGCTGATGAGAGGTCGGCCATGTTTGTTAGCTGAGCAGGAGGCGCCAGCAATCGTCACGCCACCACTAGAAACGGGGTTGGATGGTGGGGATCTAGCCCACCGCTACCTAGTTGGTCGCTGGCACCACGACGGTGCCCAGTAGTTGGCATCGCCAAGCGCCACCGCGTTGACCTGTCATGAGCAAGCCCTGACCAAACATGTATGGGCCAAGCAAGGAGGAAGCTCACGACCGTAGCAGGAGCGCCTTCGCCGTAGGGAGGCCACGCCTAATCCGCGATCATCGAGCCATGCTCTCCACCAGGCCCTACAATGCCTTGCCGACAATTCACCGCTGGTCTATACGTTGCTGCCACGAGAGAAAGCATCACCACCGTGGAAGGGATAGAGTCCTGCCACCGTCTTCGCCACCCGGGCTTTGCTCGATGGGTTCTCCAACATCGGCGAGGGGGAGAAGATGCGTTGGAAGGGTGGCACGAGGCCGGCGATGGAGTCCCCGCTCTTGGTCGCCTAAGGTTAGGCAACGCGAGGGTGCAAAAGGAAATTGTCTTCCTTGATGTGTAGGATTGAATCCCATAAAAAATCCATACGAAATTCTTTGCACTATATTTTATAAGAAATCTAACATCCACTTAAACCTAATTGAAAGAATCCATTTAGTTTTCATGTGATGGAATTACACAAACTTTTGTTTATATGAAATCATGTAGGAGTGCAATGGGCATGACATTGAAGTCTTGTGACCTTTTTATTCCTGCATTTTTTTATCTTGTAAATCAAACATGCCCTTGGTGAAGATGATGGGCGATTGATGCAAATAGAACTGGGTGGAGAACTCGTGATGAGTGGCTAGCCTCACTAAACGGATGCACCTAAAGAAGTATTTGCATAGTAAGAACCTTCGATACATGTCGAACTCATGCCCGTTAAAATGGGTCAAAACATCGAGGATGCCCTCGTGTTGTGTTGTCCCAACAAGAAATATATGAATCAGGAAGGGGTAGTTGTGGGTTGTCACCGCACTATATTGTCCTCACAAGTTAAGGTTGTAAACTTGCCCATTGCTGATGTTAGCACGTGACCACTTTGTTTGTTTCGTGTCATTGTTGTGGCATTATCGCTACATGAACACTACGTGACCAATTGGCGATGCCACTAGTTTTTTACGTGTACAAACGTATTGTTGTTTTAAATTACCTTGCAAAGTTGTGGTCCCCAAAAAAATAAACATTGATGTGCACAGGTGGTGTCACTCGGGATGAAGAAGACATGTTCTATATATGCTCTATTATACTGTATATGCACATCAACACACAAGAAGTGTTGCTTTTGCTACCCGCAAAAAAAGAAGTGTTGCTTTTGCTTGGAGATGGGGCTAATAGTGAGTTCAATTTGAAGTAGGCTGTGAACAAATCATCTTCAAGTGGAGGCAAAAAAGGATAAATCTCCTACCTTATAAAGGACATTAGGATTTGTATTATTCCTTTGGTAGTTTTGGTTGTGGTTTTTCCAAGAAACTGAAATAGTGTGGCTCCCTGACGTGTTATGCCTGAATGTAGCTTTTGTGATTGCTTGACTGGATCGATCTGAGGCCAAACTCTCGAAACAGGGTTTCGCCCCGCTTTATAAATAAAGCAAAAATCCAAATTCATACAAGCATCCAACCAAGGTAACCGGCCGAGGCCAAAAAAGGAAAAAGGTGCATAAACGTTGGGGCCACAGCACATCAAAGCCCAAAGCTAAAAGAGAGATGGAGAGCCACAACCACACTCCGGCCGCCGCCTGGGGACATCATCACAGGGAACCTGGTGCCGAGAAAGGTAGCGCCGCCGTCCTTAGGTCCCGAAGAGTGTCGTCGAAAGCCTCCCGGCCACGATGTCGCACTAGCGGAGACCACTGCTGCAGGAAGGCGATAAGAGAAAAAAAATTGAGTCAGACACACGGGAGGGGTAAATATTCTCAACCACCATCTTGTTCCTCACGTTCCATAAGGTCCGGCCTAGGGCTGGGAACACAAGCCAGAAGAGGCGGCGTCTCCTTCTAGCACGGTTCGCCTCGGCCTGTAGGAACTTACCGAGCTCCTGGGCCTGCCAAGAAGGCCTCGACGCCTCCCTGACGAAACTCCAAAGGAACTGAGCAGCGGAGCAGGAAAACATAATATGGGCACATTTTTTCGGAGTCCCACATAGGGGACACAAACCTTTGCCCGGGCCACTGCACTTATCCACCTCCACCCCAGACGGCAGGCGATCACGAAGAAGCTGCCAGATGAAAATGCAAATACTAAGGGGAATAGGGGCCTTCCATAGTGGCGAGGTCCACCGCAATTCCGGGCCCTAGAAGAGGGCCCTGTAGGCCGAGCTCACCGAGAACTCCCCACCCATGGTCAACCGCTAGGAGGCCGCGTCCTTCTCCCCGGATAAGGAGGCAGGAAGGGCAGCCGTCAGGCGCTGGTATTCCTCCGCCTCGGCCATGCTAAAGGTCCGCCGGAACAAGATGTTCCAGTGGCCCTCTCGGAAGGCCTCGACAACAAGGATCGTAGGGGAGTCGGTGATGGCGTATAGCGCAGGGAACAACTCGCACATCGGGGACGTAAGGAACCATGGATCGAGCCACAAGCACACCTCTCGCCCGTCGCCAACGGGAAAGGAGATTCCCGGCTCTATGAAGTGTTTAATATCCTAAATGGCCTGCCAGAACTGGGAACCCTCCCGACGCTCGCAAGCTAAAAGGGGTCGGCCACGAAGGGACTTGTCCTTGATGAGCTGAAGCCAGAGGCCCCCATCATCCCTAAGGATGCACCAGACCCATTTTAGGATCAAGGCCACATTCAAGCAGCGTGAGTCAAGAATCCCTATGCCCCCAAGGCATTTGGGGGCGCATACATCTGCCCATTTAACCATATGGTAACACTGGTGGCCATCCCTCGCTACCCAGAAGAACCTACACAGCTCCTTGGCGAAGTCTGCATGAGTCCCCTCCGGTAGCAGGTACAACCTCATTTGGTACATGTGCAGGCTCGAAAGACAAGAATTGATCAGGATCGTCTTGCTCCCCTTGGTCGTGAGCCTAGCTCTCCAGGGTTCGGCTTTAGACCGGACTCTCATGACCAGGGGTGTAAGGTCCTTGATCAGGACTCGAGTCTCTCGGATGGGCATCCCTAGGTTGGTGATAGGGAAGCCCGCCAACTTATAGTTCAAATTATCAGCAATGCGTTGCCGCTCCTCCTCTGCATACCCTAGAATCATGACCTCGCTCTTGTCAAAGTTAATCTTTAGCCCTGACATGGATTCGAAGCAGAGAAGTAGGAACTTGAGGTTAATAATGTCGAGATCCAAGCCCTGCACCATGATCATAGTATCGTCCGCATATTGGAGGTGGGAGATACCACCTCTTAGAATAAGATGCCCCACCACACCCGAGATGTGGCCAGTGATTTTGGCTCTATCCAAAATCTTGGGTTGGGCATCAACCGCGGCGTTAAACAATAAGGGGGAAATAGGGTCCCCTGTCTAACCCCACAAGACGGACTGAAGTACGGGCCAATATCCCCATTAACATTGATCGTCGTCCTACCACTCATAACAAACTGCATAATCCAGCAGATCATCCTGTCATCGATACCCCTCCTCTCTAGTACTAGTCTCAAGAAGGCCCAGTCTAGGCGGTCATAGGCCTTCTGAAAGTACAACTTAAGGAACACTCCCTTCTGGCGGCATGCCTTCACTTCATGAATAATTTCATGAAGAGCAAGAGCACCGTCATGGATCAAGTGTCCCTTAAGAAAGGCGAAATGGAGAGGATGCGTGAGTGATACGTCCAAAACATATCTACTTTCCCAAACACTTTTGCTACTATTTTTCATCTAAACTTGTGTGATTTGGATACAACTAACACGGACTGATGTTGTTTTTAGCAGAATTACCTTGGTGTCTAGTTTTGTGCAGAAAATCAACTATCAGGAAAAATCCCAGAAAATATGTCAAAAATCCTATTTCACCAGAAGACTCACGAAGCCAGAAGACGAGACGGAGTAGGGCCACGAGGGGCCCACACCACCTGGCCACGCGGGTGATACGTCCATAACGTATCTATAATTTTTGATGGTTTTATGCTAATAATATGCTTTTGACATTCCTTTTTGTATAAAGTTTATGATTTATTTGGATAAACCTACTAATAGTTGCAAAAGTGCACAATGTTCTTATTTTACACTTTGATGTGTAGTATTTACCAAGAATACAAGTGCAAACCTTGTTGGAGTCAAATTGGGATTTTTCCAGAAATTTGTCACAGAACTCTTTTTGAAGATGGTCATGTTTCGAGTCGAAGACGGCGTCAAACGGAAACCTCTTCAACTACAAAGTTGTTGGAAATTTCGCGACAAACATTCCAGAAATAAAATTAAGATGATTTCGAATCCAGACGGACCTTTTAGGCCCAATTTACTGCAGCCTAAGATGGGGTGATGAGAATCCGAGAAGCTATATAAAGGGAGGAAACCTAATTCGTCCAGGGCATCTCCACCCACAAATTTGCAGCCACCAAAGCCATGCTTTTTCCTCCCCCATAGATCCCATCTCCATTGGAGAGGGCTCCCAGGAAGCAATGAAGGACGGGGGGCTAAGGGGCGGTGCTCCCCCATGATACCGGCGGCAGGAAAGGAGTCCCCCACGCCGCCACCGGCGGCGCCGCCGCCCTCTTCATCATCTTCATCGCTATCTCCATCACCTAATTCTCCTAATATGCAGTCGTTCATCCTCCCACACACCTCTGTACCGTCCTATATAAACATGGTGTTTGATTCTATAAGTTATAATCCTATGATCTATGTCATATTTGCGTAGTTTCTTTGTTCTTAGATTGAATGGTTGAACGTCTTTGGTTCATTAGAGTTGTATGTTGATATGGTACAGTATTTTGGTGTCCATTATATTTGTGCACGCATGAATTAAACATCATAGGGTTTGTAGTATGTGTAGAAGGAATAGGGGAGTTCTGCCGGAGTGACAGAAACCCGAGGACGTGAACCAGAACGTTGCACGTATCGGAGTAAGAGGACCATTAAACTTAAGGCTATGGTTGGGGAAACCTTAATGCATTGATTAGTACTTACGGATGTTTGCTAACAATCCAATCATATAGTACATGTAATTCCAAGTAGTGAAGCACATGTATATTTAGCCTCTTCCACATAGAAAACTGCATCGAAGACAATGAACCTGATCTATTCGCTATTTAAACTTGGACAAAGCCACCAGAATTACCACCACTATTCCATACTCATGGTTCTATTAGTTTAGTGTATTTTATTGGTGCAGCAACTAGCTTTACTTTCTTGTTATTTATTATCATGCAAAGCTATCTCTATTACTCATATTGTTGCTCTAGTTTATTTCCTAGATAACACAAACGTTTAGTGTGCGTAGAGTTGTATGAGTGGTTCATAGAACTTGAGAGAATATTTATCCTACCTTTATCTCCTCATTGGGTTCGACACTCTTAATTATCGAAAAGGCTACACACGACCCCCTATACTTGTGGGTTATCAAGACCTTTTCTGGCGCTGTTGCCGGGGAGCAATAGCATGTGGGTGAATATTCTTGTGTGCACTTGTTTTCTTTATCTCTAAGTAGGTTTTACTTTCAGTTTTAAGTTTTTCTCTATCTTAGTATGGATAGGGAATGTGAATTACAAAAAAAATAGTTGTACTTGTTACCTAAAAACGTTTTCAAAAAGGAAAGTGATTGGAAAGATGAGTAATGGTTAAGTGGGGGTCGACCTTGAACACTTGTGTTCATGCCTATGAAACCAAAACAAATCTTTCCATGGAAACTTTTTAGTGAAAAACTTGTAGGAATGCATGAAGCCTTGAAAAAGAAAGACATTTCTGGTATTGATCTTAATGCTTATTCATTCGAAAATAATTGAAACTTGATCCTATGCCTAACTTAAAGGCGTTAAAGAAAAGTACTTATTGGAAGATAATCAAAAAGTTTTAGATGGGTCTTGGAAGTTATTACCTCTGTAATAACCGCTCCTTATCCTTTTTGTTTGATTTTTGTGCCAAGAGTAACCTCTAATGAGAGAGCAGTAATGCTTGGGAAAGTTGTTCTGCCGAAACAGATTTTGGTGCTTCTCTATAAAAATTCATGTAAAATCTCTGTAAGTCGGTTTGAGCTGTGAATTTTTCTGCTTCTGACCCAGGTTGTTATCTAACTTTCGTTAGTTCAATACTTTTCGATTCGAGCAACAGAAGGTTTTCAAAAAAATTGGTCTTTACCTGCTGGTCTGCTTTGACAGATTTCTTCCATTATTTTCATTTGCTTATTGTTGATTTCTTTTTGAGTTCTTTTTGGGGAATTGGGCTTTTTGAGGGAAGTGCTACAGTATCTTGTGTTTTAATGGAAGTTTTATTGGTGTTGGAACTAAACCCAAAGACTTATTATGTCGAATGTACTAATGTTGCTAATAAAGATTGTGTGAAGTTTTATATGAAGGAAAAATTTCAGGTGTATGGAACGAGTGATGTAATGAGATGAAGAATGGATTAAAGCTCAAGCTTGGGGATGCCACGCGTGTAAACCCAAGAAATATCCAAGAAGTACAAGCGTCAAAGCTTGGGGATGCCCAAGGCATCCCCCTCTTCATCAATAAAAATCCCAGGTTTCTTCCAAACACTTCATTTTTATTGTTTCATGCACAGTTGTGTTGTTCTTAGAGCGTCTTCTTTTTTGTTTTCGTTTTCGTTTGCTTGGTTTCTTAGTTTGCTTGAATAAATTGGTTGGACCCCCTCTTTCATACATTAGTTTTCAAATAAGTGTGGTTTGGATTAGAAAAGAGTAGAAAAAGTTCATGCTTAAGTGGTAAAAGGAGATCGTTTTTTACGGTCGCCTATGCTTTGTCATGTCATACTTGATATTATTTAGGCTTTATGCTTAGTGATTTTTGCTGTAGCATGACATGTTATAAACAATTAAGATTGCTTAATGTGCCTTGAAAGAATCATGCGTTGTTTTAGCATATTAAAACATAGTATTGTGGTATTCTCCTTTGATGTTTTATTTGGGTTGACTTGGCGCATGCTCACACCATGTTATGACTATCTCAAGTCAACATAGCCTTTATGATCCTTTAGTTTTCGAGTTGTAATATCATTTTATGCTTTAATTAATGATGCTGTTATGACCGGTTTGGCCTATAGCAGGAGGAAGCCCATTAGTGGGCCTAAATTAGGGGCTTAGCCCATTTATCCTTTTCATTAGCTTATCTATACTGCTGTAAACGTATGTGAGAAGGCAAGCAATAAACAGACCGTACAGATTGTTATTGCCGACTCCTTGAGGAGTCGTTCTTCCCTGCCCTAGCCGCCACTCCTTCCCTTGCGCCGCCTTCCTTCAACCTCGCAACGGCGGCCAGCCGCCAACACCGCCTTCCTCTCCCTCGTCCAGCACACTTCCACCCCTACAATCTACGTAATCGGCCTGGTAGTATCATAGATCCTATAAATTTGGTATCAGATTGCTCGGGATCGACTATGTCTTTAGGCCAACCCACCGCCTCCGTCGCCGCCACCACAGGGACGCCGCCCATCTCCATGGCAGCGCCACCGGGAACCACCGCCGCGCCCGCCGCTAGTCACTCGGCGCCGGTCACCGACCCGGCCCCCGTCCTCTCTCCGGCGGAGATGTCGACGGCTATCTGTGATCTCTCCCTGGCGGTCGCAAACCTTTGGACGTACCTCCAGGGGCCCTACGTGCTGCCCCACTGAGCCAGGCGGCCACCGTGCTGCCACCACCGCCGCCGCCCGCGGCCCCTGCGCCCTCGCCGTCGACTACCGCCTCCCACCAAGGGGTCTCGATCACTCAGATCAGGTTCCCACCCTCGCCGTCCCAACTCCCGACCTGGCTCACCGCGCTAGTCTATACGACCGCGCCCGCCCAGCCGACCGTGCTCCATCCGGTTGCGTCGCCCTCGGCCACGACCTTCGGGGGTTGCACCGGGTACGCCGACCCCTACACCGGCGCTGGCGGCCACCAGTTCCAGGGGGACCCATGGTGCCCAACTACTCGCCCCCCGCCACGATGAGTCGTCACGAGGGAGTCGCCGCCGTTGCACCGCACGGCCAGCAGCCGCCCCGCTTAACCAAGCTGGAGTTCGCCACCTACGACGACACCGTCGACCCCCTGAACTAGCTCAACCAGTGCGTCCAGTTTTTCAGGGGGCAGCGGACACTAGCGTCCGACCGCACGTGGATTGCCTCCTACCACCTCCACGGCGCCGCCCAGACGTGGTACTACGCCCTCGAGCAGGACGAGGGCGGGATGCCTCCGTGGGAGCATTTCTGCGACCTTTGCCTCCTCCGGTTCGGGCCCCCGATACGCGGGAGCCGGCTGGCCGAGCTCGGCCACCTTCCCTTCACCTCCTCGGTCGAGGACTTCGCCGACCGCTTCGAGACGTTGGCATGCCATGCGCCTGGTGTGACGGCTCGCCAGCGTGCCGAGCTCTTCATTGGCGGACTACCGGACCACATTCGCGTCGACGTGGAGTTGCGGGATCCCCAGGACCTGCAGTCGGCCATGTACTACGCCCGTGCCTTTGAGAAGCACACGCGGGCCATGCAGCAGGCCTTCCCGGCCAGCGACATTTGGCTGGTCGCCCATCCTCCACCGACACCACCAGGGCAGGCGCTCACGGCCGTGACTCATGCGGGGCACTCCGATCCAGCCACAACACGGCCTTTCCGTCGGCTGAACACGGCCGAACAGCTCGAGCGCCGTTGTAAAGGGTTGTGCTTCAACTGCGACGAGTTCTATGTACCGGGCCATGTTTGTCCACGCCTGTTCTACTTGGAGACCGTAGACGACGTTGCGGCTGATGTCGTTGTAGCTGGGCTGGTTGACACGGCCGTCTCCAAGGCCGACGCTGTTCTAGGCTGAGTTCCGCCAGCAGTTTCCAGCTATCCAGCTCGAGGACGAGCTGTTTGAGAAGGCAGGGAGAGATGTTATGATCGGTTTGGCCTATAGCAGGAGGAAGCCCATTAGTGGGCCTAAATTAGGGGCTTAGCCCATTTATCCTTTTCATTAGCTTATTTATACTGTTGTAAACGTACGTGAGAAGGCAAGCAATAAACATATCGTACATATCGTTATTGCCGACTCCTTGAGGAGTCGGTCTTTCCTGCTCTAGCCACCGCTCCTTCCCTTGCGCCGCCTTCCTCCAACCTCGCGACGGCGGCCAGCCGCCGGTGCCGCCTTCCTCTCCCTCGTCCAGCACACTTCCACCCCTACAATCTATGTAACCAGCCTAATAGTATCACAGATCCTATTAGATGTTTTGTCGCTTTGCATGATTATGGTTATTATTGCTCTTTTAGTTGGTCGCTCACAGTCTTTTGCTACCCTCCATAACCAAGTTTGAGTTCCACTCATGCATCCAACTCCAAATAAAACTAAGTTATCCCAAAGTGTCCATCATACCTACCTATTAGCATTTTCTATTCCAAGTATATTCATGCTTTTATCTACCTTCCGAATTAAACTTGTTATGTGAAAATTAGTAATTAAAGCTCTCACGAATTTGATGGCACACTTTATTTTCTTGCACTTAATAAACTTCAACCATTGTGTCCATCTTTGTTGCGTATATGCTTGCGCTTTATAAGTTGAAGTTAGCAGAACCATGTATCATGGGGAACGCTTTCAACATTGCACTTATATTCCGTTGATATCATGATTCTTTTGCTTATGGATCCCGGCGGTGTGAAATAAAATAGGAACTTGTAAGATCATGGAGTTTGTATGTGTGTTAGAGAAACGCCTGAGCCGCTAGCCTAAGCCATGCACAATCATGGTGGAAACTTGCAACATAACCATAATGAGCACTCTATGAAGCATCCTCAATAAAAACATATGAAAATAGCAAATAAAAAGATCGCTGAGATGCTCATTGTCTGCTTGCCTTGTCTTTTTTATTATGGGGTGGCTCCTGTATCATGTGCAAGGGGTACCCCGATGGCGGTTCTCTATGATACATATGTACTTACAATGACAAGAGCTTACTTGTGAATGAAGTTGAGTAGCATGAGGTTCGGTACTCGTAAGTAAGGGGCATGAGATTTCAACTTATAATTTGTCAAGCATATCCTCTTAGTTGTGTCAATTTAACCTTAATCACCTAAAGATGCTTATGATAGAGGAAATGAGAGCTGAAAGCTAATAAGTACCATAATTTTTTGAAGTGCTTTATGAGACTTGAATCCCTGCTTCCTTCTAAGAAGGACTTTCTTTTACTTTTATGTTGAGTCTCCATCTTCTATCTATATGTACCTATTAAGAGAGCATAGTGGCCATTCTTAGTTTTATGCGCATTGTCCCTAGACTTGTTGAATGATGCATAACTTTGATATTGCTTGTTCTTAAACTATTTGTATCTTGTTACCCTTATGAACTTTGAAGGTGTCCTATGCATTTATGTTTTGCTACTCTATGAGGGACAAGCTGAATACCATTCTCATTATGATTTCTTTTTATGAAACAAACAAACGTCTTGCAAAGCATTGTTATTCATGAATCTTTTGTTTGTGCCTTTTCATGTTACAACATAGTTGCTATGTCTTATTGTTACGAATCTATCTTTCATGATTCATGTTTAGAGTACCTTAATCCCAGCTATCAATTCTTTTACAATAATGATGATCAAGATTGTGATGTCTGCATGTCACCTCAAAAATTATATTATTTTGATTGTTTACCTACTCGAGGACGAGCAGGAACTAAGCTTGGGGATGTTGATACGTCCATAACGTATCTATAAGTTTTGATGGTTTTATGCTAATAATATGCTTTTGACACTTCTTTTTGTATAAAGTTTATGATTTATTTGGACTAACCTACTAATATTTGCAAAAGTGCACAATGTTCTTGTTTTACACTTTGATGTGTAGGAATTACCAAGAATACAAGTGTAAACCTTGTTGGAGTCAAATTGGGATTTTTCCAGAAATTTGTCTCAGAACTCTTTTTGAAGATGGTCACGTTTCGAGTTGCAGACGGTGTCAACTGAAAACTCTTCAACTACAAAGTTGTTAGAAATTTCGCGAGAAACGTTCTGGACATAAAATTTAGATGATCCTGAATCCGGACGGGCCTTTTAGGCCCGATTTACTGCAGCCCAAGATGGGGTGACGGGAATCTGAGAAGCTATATAAAGGGAGGAAACCTAATTCGCCCAGGGCATCTCCACCCACGAATTTGCAGCCACTAAAGCCACATTTTTTCCTCCCCATAGATCCCATCTCCATGGGTGAGGGCTCCCAAGAAGCCATGAAGGAAGGGGGGCTAAGAGGCGGTGCTCCCCCATGATACCGGCGGCAGGAAAGGAGTCCCCCGCACCGCCGCCGCCCTCTTCACCATCTTCACCGCCATCTCCATCACCTAATTCTCCTAGTATGCAGTGGTTAATCCTCCCACACACCTCTGTACTGTCCTATGTAAACATGGTGTTTGATTTTATAAGTTATAATCCTATGATCTATGTCATATTTGCGTAGTTTCTTTGTTCTTAGATTGAATGGTCGAACGTCTTTGGTTCATTAGAGTTGTATGTTGATATGGTACAGTCCTTTGGTGTCCATTATATAATGTGCGCGCATGGATTAAACATCATAGGGTTTGTAGTATGTGTAAAAGGAATGGGGGAGTTCTGCCGGAGTGACAAAAACCCGAGGACGCGAACCGGAACGTTGCACGTATGGGAGTAAGAGGACCATTAAACTTAAGGCTGTGGTTGGGGAAACCTTAATGCATTGATTAGTACTTACGAATGTTTTCTAACAATCCAATCATATAGTACATGTAATTCCAAGTAGTGAAGCGCATGTATATTTAGCCTCTCCCAAATAGAAAACTGCATCGAAGATAATGAACATGATCTATTCGCTATTTAAACTTGGACAAAGCCACCACAATTGCCACCACTATTCCACACTCATGGTTCTATTAGTTTAGTGTATTTTATTGGTGCAGCAACTAGCTTTACTTTCTTGTTATTTATTATCATGCAAAGCTATCTCTATTACTCGTATTGTTGCTCTAGTTTTATTTCCTAGACAATGCAAACGTTTAGTGTGCGTAGAGTTGTATCAGTGGTTGATAGAACTTGAGAGAATATTTATCCTACCTTTAGCTCCTCGTTGGGTTCGACACTCTTACTTATCGAAAAGGCTACACACGACCCCCTATACTTGTGGGTTATCAGCGGGACAGGCCTAGCCGCGCCAGGGGGTGGTGTGGCCGCCTCGGCTACCCCCTCGGCCTCCCTCTTCACCTATAAGATGCCTCTTAACCTAAAAACCAAGGGGGGTCAACGTTTTTTCAGAAAGAGTTCCGCTACGCTGCCACCACCAGTTTCCGCAATTCGGAACCAGAAACTCCGTTCTGGCACCTTGCTGGGACGGGGAATTGGAGGAGATCATCGCCATCATCATCACCATCGCTTCTTCATCGACCATCCATGATTGCCCCATCTATGAGTGAGTAATCCCCCGTTGTAGGCTATGGGGATGGTAGGGATTGGATGAGATCATTCATGTAATGGCATCAGATTGTTAGGGCATGGTGCCTAGTATCTATTATTAGTGATTTTTGACTTTGTTGCAACTTGTTATGCTTAATGCTTGTCACTAGGGCCCGAGTGCCATGATTTCAGATCTGAACATGTTATTGATTCATTATGATAGTATTGTTTATGGTCTTACCTGCAAGTTGTATACACACATTGTTGTCCGGAACCAAAGGCCCCAAAGTGACAATAATCGGGATAACCGGAGGGAATGCCTTTGAAGTGAGGATCACATGTGTTCATGGAGTGTTAATTATTTGCTCCAGTGCTCTATTAAAAGGAGCACCTTAATTGCCAGTAGTTCCCTTGAGGCCCCACTGCAAACGGGCTGGCATGCCAAAAGATGTTGTGCAAGTTCTCATTGCGAGCACGTATGACTATATATGGAACACATGCCTATGATTATTTAGTACTTGGATGCTTTATCTTATTTATCTGCAAATGCCCTATGTCTTGATTGTTATATAAATTGTCTTGTCCATGCAACACCCGTCCATCCATCCCTATGCCTACCGTGCTTTAATCCTAATGTTTACTACTATTGTTACTACTGTCTTTACTTTTACTATTGCTGTTACTTTGCTATTGCTATTACAAAATTGTTGCTACTGACAAACTGCTATGAGCATGATTGTTTCTAGGTGCAGCTGAATTGACAACTCAGTTGTTAAGGCTTATAAATATGCTTTGGCTCCCCTTGTGTCGAATCAATAAATTGGGTTTCATTTCCCTCGAAAATACTGCGATACACCCCCTATACTTGTGGATCATGAAGACTATTTTCTAGCGCCGTTGCCGGGGAGCATAGCTCTATTTATTAAGTTCACTTGGAATCACTATTGTTCGCTGCCATCTATCCATCATGGGTAAGTCTCGTGATGGCAAGGTCCCTATTTTACCATCCACTACGAGAGGTACGGTTCTGAACACCTTTGTTGCTCTTGATTCACCATCGGTGATGAGTAAGCTCCTTACACCACCACATATGCATGCTACACATACTGCTACTTCTGCTGAATCTGAAACTTCTGATACTTATGATGTTGCTTCTACTGTGCTTGATAAGAGTGGTTCATTAGGTCCTTTCCTAGATGCTACGATTGCTAGGACTATAGCTAGGAATACTGAAACTCCTAATGAAGACACTACTACACCTGTTAGTTCACCTGAGTCTATAGAGAGATATGATATTGAAGACGGATATATAGAAATGAATGATGAATTTATTAAAGAATGTCAAAATACTCATGGTAAAAGTGCTATTAAGAGTCTCCTTGAGAGGCGTACTATAAAACTTAAATTGTCTCCTGATGCTAAGTTTGCTACATCTCCCATAAACATTAAAGATAAGGATTATCATTTATATCTTGATTTATCTTACATATCTATTTTTGAGAAAGAACTTTTTTGTGGAACTAAGAATGAAAGTGATGTAGCACATATGACTGAACTTTCTACCATGAGTGGCCTATTTTCTGATGATATTAAGATGTGCACCTACTTTGTTGCTAAATTTTTCCCTTTTCACTGAAAGGAGAAGCTAAAACTTGTCTTAATAATTTACCTCCTGGATCTATTGATAGCCCTGATTGCTTGATTAGTACTTCCCTTCAGAAATATTTTCCTCCTAGTGCTAGACATGCCATTTTACAGGAACCTTTTGATTTTAAACAGGGAGAAAAAGAGGTATTGCCTAAATCATGAGCAAGGTTCTGTGCTTTGGTTCATGCACAAGCTGGATTTCGATTACCTAAGAATGAGCTTCTTGATATATATTATAATAGACTAACTGAAGAATCTAGGACATACCTAGATAGTTGTGCTGATTGTGTTTTCAGGAATAGAACTCCCGAAGAAGCTGAGAAATTAATGGCTAAAATAAGCAAGAATTATGATGACTGGACTTCGCGTGAGCCAACTACGACTAAGACAACTACACCTGAGTTAATTGTGCCTGCGCCGACTCCAACATCAAAGAAGAGGGGAGTTATTAAACTAAATGACGAAGTGATGAAGGAAGCTAAGAAATGTCTTAAGGAGAAAGGTATTAAAGTTGAACACGTGAATATCTACCTCCTATAGAAGAATTATGTAAGCCAATCTCCCACTCATCCACTATTGAGGTACACTCTCTCCAACATTTTGATGAAGGTGATATTCCTTATTCTAAACCTCATGATCAATGCTTAGAAGAATTTGATATTTTTATTGTTAAGCAAGATAATTTTAATAAAAGAGTGCAGAATCATCTAATGGAAAACTCTAGAGCTATTATTGAGTTAAAAGATATTGTGGAAAGAACCTCTAATGATGTTAAAATGCTTTTTAAACATTTCCAAATGGTTTAAACTCAAATTGATCAGCTTATTAAAGTACAAAAAGACTTGCTAGTTAATGCTGCTAAAGAAAAACATGCTTATGAAATTAGAACTAGAAGTGGTGCTGCCACTCAGGATCCTCTATATCCCGAGGGGCATCCTAAAAGAATTGAGCAGGATTCTCAACAAATTGAAAATAGTGGCACTTCTCCTAAGAAAAGGAAGAAACGTAAAACTATTGTAGAATCTCCTGAACCTGCTATAGATCCTAATAGTATATCTATCTCTGATGCTGAAACTGAGAGTGGTAATGAGGAAAATGATGCTCCAGATAAAGAAAAGGTTGTAGAAGAACCTGAAGAGCACTAAGAATACTAAATACACTAAAGAAGATTTTGTTGCTAAGAAACATGGTAGTGAAAGAGAGCCTTGGGTCCAAAAACCTATGCCTTTCCCTGATAAGAAACACAAGTCAAAGGAAGATGAACACTACAACAAGTTTTGTGAGTGGATGAAACCTTTATTCTTGCAAATTCCTTTGACTGATGCTATTAAATTGCCTCCTTATTCAAAGTATATGAAGGATATTGTCTCTAATAAAAGGAAGATCCCTAATGAGGAAATTTCTACTTTGCTTGCTAATTATTCCTTTAATGGAAAAGTTCCAAAGAAACTTGGAGACCCTGGGATTCCAACTATTCCAAGTTCTATTAAAAACAATTATGTTAGAACTGCCTTGTGTGATTTAGGAGCAGGAGTTAGTGTTATGCCTTTCTCTCTCTACAAAAGACTTCAATTGGAAAAACTAATACCAACTGATATATCTTTGCAAATGGCTGATAAATCTACTACTATTCATGTTGGTATATGTGAGGATGTACCTGTTCAAGTGGCTCATAATTGCTTGATATTAACTGACTTTGTTATGCTTGAAATGCCTGAAGATGACAATATGTCTATTATTCTTGGGAGACCTTTTCTTAACACTTCAGGAGCTGTTATTAATTGTAATCAAGGAAAGGTAACTTTTAATGTTAATGACAAGGAGCATACTGTCTATTTACCTAAGAAGATTGATAGGAATTATGGCCTAAATTCAATTGAAAATGTTGAGGGCATTCAAGTTGGAGAAATATATTGTCCTACCAAGAGAAAAATATGAAATTATTATGATTGGGACCATTGCTATCAATGTTGAGGTAACATAATCATTGAGTGGAATACGAAGTTTTGTTTCATATTTTTTTGGCAATAAGACCTGATCAACCTTGTTAACAAAAGGATTTTAATGAACAAAACAATGTTTTCACCATGATTATCTTCGCTTACTTTTACTTTTTCCATTTTAGTTTTTGCTTTCTCTTAGTTTACTTTTCTATCGCTAGTTGCTTGCATATTAGAGTGTCTTAGAACTTATGAAGTTTAGGTTTCGTTTTGTTATTGCATCATTTCAAAATCATCCTTCTGCAGAAAAGTCATTCATCAATACCTAAAAATTGCTCAAAAATAAAGTGTCTCGAAAATTCTAGAAAATTCATATTAAATTTTTACGTGAAAAAAGGGGCAGAGAAGTGCCTAGAGAGTACCAGGGGGGTCCACCAGGTAGGCACACCACCTGGTGGCGCGGTGATACATTGCAAATGTATCTATAATTTTTGATGTTCCATGCTTGGTTTTATCTACTTTCTTATGTTTTGTTCTAACTTTGGAGTACTTTTCATACACTTTCTTGGACTAACCTATTAACAAGATGCCACAGTGCCAGTTGCCTGTTTTCTGCTGTTTTTGGTTCCTGAAAGTCAGAAAATGAATATTCACGGAATTGGACGGGACAAAAGCAAAAGTTGATATTTTACCGAAAGACTCACGGAGCCAGAAGACGAGACGGAGGGGGGCCATAGGGTGGCCACACCACCCCATGGCGCGAGTCCCCCTAGGCCGCGCCAGGGCATGGTGTGGACCCCCTGGCCAGCCACCGACCTTGCCCCTTCGCCTATATATTCCTCCCGGGACAAAAACCCTAAGTCGGCAATCAGAAATCCACGAAACGTTCCGCTGCGCCGCCGCCACCGAAGGGGAGATTCAAGGGACAGCAAGTCTCTATTCCGGCACCCTGCCGGGATGGGGAAGTGCTCCCGGAGCCATCTCCATCGATCTCCACCGCCATCTCCATCACCGTTGCTGATTCCCATGATGAGGAGGGAGTTGATCTTCCTCGAGGTTAAGGGTTCTACCGGTAGCTATGTGTTCATCTCTCTCTCTATGCATGATCATATTGTGATCATGAGCTTTGTAATCAAGTAGATCTACCTTGCTACTCAAGTGCTTTAATAGATCTCTGCTCTCCCCATGTGTGTGAAAGTGACAGCGTGCACACCATGGTGGCACTTAGGCTAGAGATTACAAATACTTGTTATGAGTTATATTTGGAATTTGATGTCTCTATGAAATTGTGGTGTTTGTTGGAACCATATAGTGCTCAGGGTGACAGTGTGTGGTTATCTAGATGGGAAAGGCTTACTTTGAGGTGTGTTGTTATAGCCCTACCATGGATTAGAGTGTCCAACCGGAGAGTAGTATCATGAAGATAATATATTTATATGAGAGTGTTCACTAGCGAAAGTATGATCCCCCGGCCTTGTTTCTAAGCATTGAAACATTGTTCGCAACTAGATCTGTTACATGTTTGCTTGCTTCCATCTTTATTTTAGTTTGCCTTTAGTCTCTTCCACGCCATCAAGCTATTTTCTAGCACCGTTACCACTTATAATTATCTATACCACTTGTACTTTACTATCTCTTCGCCGAACTAGTGCACCTATACACCTGATAAGTGTATTGGGTGTGTTGTGGACACAAGAGACTTCTTGTATCTTGATTGCAGGATTGCTTGAGAGGGAATACCTTTGACCACTTCCTCCCTGAGTTCGATAAACCTTGGGTGATCCACTTAAGGGAAAACTTGCTGCTGTTCTACAAACCTCTACACTTGGAGGCCCAAAAACTGTCTACAAGAATAGAAGTACAGAGACATCAAGCTATTTTCTGGCGCCGTTGCCGGGGATTGAAGAATATGAAGCTCCCACGTCAATCACGGGTGAGCAAGTATTTTCTGGCGTCGTTGCCGGGGAGGTAAGGTAAAAGATACTCACATCCTCCGGTGTGAGTGCTCGAAGTTATTTCCTTTAGATTCTGCAATTTTGTCTTTTTGTTTCTTGTTTTCACTAGTTAGGCTTAATGGAAAACAACAACAAAATTAGAGAGCTTTATAGTATTTATCTTGAGTTAGGACATGAAGTGTTTGAAGAGAAAATTAAAAAACCTATGGAACTTTATTTGCATGCTAATAGCAATGTTGTTAGTATGAATTCTTTGGACACCATTATTGCGAATGCTATAGAAAAGTCTAAGCTTGGGGAAGCTGGTTTTGATAAGCATGATATTTTTAGTTCCCTAGCTTTCGAAAATAGCTATTCTATTGCTTATGATGATACCAAACCTCCAATATATGATGATTACAATGATGAATATGATATTTTCAGTCCACCTACTATTGAGGAGGCAATTAATTATGACTACAATATGCCTCCTAAATTTGATGATTATGGTGATGAGAATAATAATGATAGCTATTTTGTTGAATTTACTCCCACTACAATTAATAAGAATGACTATGCTTATGTGGAGAGTATTAACTCTTTTATGCATGTGGCTCATGATAAGAATGTTTCATGTGATTGTTATATTGTTAATTTTATTCATGATGCTACTGAAAGTTATTATGAGATAGGGAAACATGGTTTTATGTATCTCAACAATATTAAGTTTCCCCTCTTTATGTTGAAAGTCTTGAAGTTGCACTTGTTTTGCTTTCCTATGCTTGTTGCTTTGTGCTTTCATGACTTGTTTCTTTACAAGATTCGAATGCATAGAAAGTGGGTTAGACTTAAATGTGCTTTGAATTTGCTTCTTGATGCTCTCTTTTACTTTAATTCATATTTCCTATGTGAGCATCTTCTTAAACTATCATGCCTAACTTAAAAGCGTTAAAGAAAAGTACTTATTGGGAGATAACCCAAAAGTTTTAGATGAGTCTTGGAAGTTATTTCCTCTGTAATAACTGCTCCTTATCCTTTTTATTTGCTTTTTGTGCCAAGAGTAACCTCTAATGAGAGAGAAGTAATAATTGGGAAAGTTGCTGTCCCGAAACAGATTTCTCTGCTTCACCGTAAACATTCGTGTAAAATCTCTGTACGTCCTTTTGAGGCGTGCATTTTTGTGCATCTGCCCCAGGTTGTTATCTAACTTTCGTTAGTTCAACACTTTTTGATGTGAGCAACAGAAGGTCTTCAAAAAAATTCGCCTTTACCTGCTGGTTTGTTTTGACAGATTTCTGCCATTATTTGCATTTGCTTCTTGTTGGTTCCTTTTTGAGTTCTTTTAGGGAATTGAGATTTTTAAGGAAGTGCTACAGTAGCTTGTGTTTTATTGGAAGTTTCGTTGGTGTTGAAACTGAACCCAAATACTTATTATCTTGAGTGCACTAATGTTGTTAATAAAGATTGTGTGAATTTTTGTATGAAGGAAAATTTAAGGTGTATGGATGGAATGAGTAATGAGATGAAGAATGGACTAAAGCTCAAGCTTGGGAATGCCACACGTGTCACCCCAAGAAATATCTAAGAAGTACAAGCGTCAAAGCTTGAGGATGCCCAAGACATCCCCTTCTTCATCAATAAAATTCCCAGGTTTCTTTCAAACACTTCATTTTTATTGTTTCTTGCACGGTTGTGTTGTTCTTGGAGCGTCTTCTTTTTTGTTTTCGTTTTGGTTTTTCGTTTGCTTGGTTTTCTTAGTTTTTGGAATAAATTGGTTGGACCCCCTCTTTCATGCATTGGTTTCAAATAGTTTGGTTTGGATTGGAAAATAGTAGAAAAGTTCATGCTTAAGTGGTAAAGAGAGCTTGTTTTTTACTGTGGCTTATGCTTTGTCATGCCATGCTTGATATCGTTTTGGCTTTAGGCTTAGTATTCTTTGATGTAGCATGACATGTTATAAACAATCGAGATTGCTTAATGTGCTTTGGATGAATCATGCGTTGTTTTAGCATATTAAAGCATAGTATTGTGGTATTCTCCTTTGATGCTTTATTTGGGTTGACTTGGCACATGCTCACACCATGTTATGACTATCCCAAGTCACCATAGCCTTGATGATCCTTTAGTTTTTAACTTGTAGTATCACTTTATGCTTTGATCAATGATGTTTGGTCGCTCTGCATGATTATGGCCACTATTGCTCTCTTAGTTTGTCGCTCCCAGTCTTTTCCTATCCTCCATAACCAAGTATGAGTTCCACTCATGCATCCAGCTCCTTAAACCAAATAATTCCAAAGAGTCCACCATACCTACCTACTAGCTTATGCTATTCCAAGTATATTCTTGTTTTTATCTACCTTCCAAATTAAACTTGTTATGAGAAAATTAGTGATTAAAGCTCTCACGAACTTGATAGCACACTTTACTTTTCTTGCATTTAATAAACTTGAACCATTGGGTTCTTCTTTGTTGCGTATATGCTTGCGCTTTATAAGTTGAAATTAGCAGAACCATGTATCATGGGGAACGCTTTCAACATTACACTTGTACTTTGTACCCCGTTGATATTATATTCTTTTGCTTATGGATCCTGGCGGTGTGAAATAAAAGTGGAACTTGTAAGATCATGGAGTTTTTATGTGTGTTAGAGAAATGCCTAGGCCGCTAGCCTAAGCCATGCCTAATCATGGTGGAAACTTGCAGCATCACCATAATGAGCACTCTATGAAGCATCCTCAATAAAAACCTATGCAAATAGCAAATAAAAAGATCGCTGAGATGCTCATTGTCTGCTTGCCTTGTCATTTTGATTATGGGATAACTCCTGTATCATGTGCAAGGGGTACCTTGTTGGCGGTTCTTTATAATACATATGTACTTACAATGACAAGAGCTTACTCGTGACTAAAGTTGAGTAGCATGAGGTTCGGTCTTCGTAAGTATGGGGCATAAGATTTCGACTTATAACTTGTTAAGCATATCCTCTTAGTTGTGTCACTTTAACCTTAATCACTTCAAGATGCTTATGATAGGGGCAATGAGAGCTGAAAGCTAGTAAGTACCATAATTTTTGGAAGCTCTTTATGAAACTTGAATCCCTACTTCCTTCTATGAAGGCCTGACGCACTCGACGATCAACATAGAGCTCGTTGGGAACCCCAAGAGGAAGGTATGATGAGCACAGCAGAAAGTTTTCCCTCAATTATGAGACCAAGGTTTAATCGAACCAGTAGGTGCAAGGAAACACCCCAAAGGTGTTACTAACTGAGCTTTGGCAGGGCGCACTACCGGTGCTAGTAGCAACGTGGAGACCTGCACAACACAACCACAGAACTTTGTCCCCAACTTGCGATGAGGTTGTCAATCTCACCGTGTTTTGCGGAAAACAAAGGATTAAACGTATCAAATGGAAAGAAGTAAAAGTTTGCAGAAAGTAAACACAAAAAAGTAAACAGTTGTAGATTGTATGTAAAGTAAAAGGACTGGGATCCATAGTTCACTAGAGGTGGCTCTCCTTAGACAGATAACATGTTGGGTGAACAAATTAAAGCGGGGCAATTGACAAACACCGAGAAAGCAATATATGCATATACTAATCATCTTGACTCCTCTAAGACTTGATTGGGCATTACAACATGATACATAGACCGCCATCCAACTACATCTATGACTAATAATCCACCTTCAGGTTATCATCCGAACCCCCTCCAGTATTAAGTTGCAAGCAACAGATTATTGCTTTACTAACTGCGTGTAAAGTAAACAATACAATTGTTCTATGAACAAATGATCGTTGTTTTCTCCCTAGTAGCAACAACACATCTAGTACCTTAGAGATTTCTGTCACTTCCCCAGATTACCAGAGGCATGAACCCACTATAGAGCATAAATACTAACTCTTGGAGTTGCTAGCATCTACTTGGCCAAGATAGCTACTAACAACGGAAAGCATGCAAGATCTCAAATAACAAAGACATGATAGAATCAATAATCAATCTGAAATAGCATCTCAATATCCATCGGATCCTCGCAAACACAACATGTATGAATTACAAATAGATGATCATGATCATGAACGGAGCTCACAAGATCTAAACATGAAAGCACAAAGGAGGAGAAACCAGCCATCTAGCTACTACATGGATCCGTAGTCCAAGGATGAACTACTCACGCATCACACCGGAGGCTTGCATGGTGATGAAGAAGGCCTCCGGGGTGAATTCCCCTCTCTGGCTGGGTGCCGGGAAGAGCTTCCGATCCCCCCGATCTAGGGACAGAGACGACGGCGGCTACAGACTCTTTCGTGAATTTTTGATCGGGTACTTAGGGTTTTCGTCCCGAGGGAAACTTATAGGCGGAAGGAGAGGCCGAGGGGGTGCTGGGGTCGGCCAGACCACCCCCTGGCGCTGGCCAAGCTTGGCCGCGCAGCCAGGTGGTGTGGCCGGCCCTTGGCCCCTCTCCGTCTCGTATTCTGGCACTTGATCCCTTCTGGAAAAATAGGCACTTTGGCTTTTGTCCCGTCCGATTCCGAGAATATTCATTTTCTGACTTTCCTGGAACCAAAAACAGCAGAAAACAGGCAGCTGGCACTGTGGCTCTTGTTAATAGGTTAGTCCAAGAAATCATATGAAAAGTACTCCAAAGTTGGAACAAAACACAAGAAAGTGGATAAAACTAAGCATGGAACATCAAAAATTATAGATACATTTGCAATGTATCAACATCCCCAAGCTTAACTCCTTCTCATCCTCGAGTAGGTAAGTGATAAAAAGAAAGAATTTTTGAGGTGACATGCACCATCAAAGACTTGATCAAAGTATTTGAAAAACATTCAAAGCTGGGATCATAGTACTTCAATCATAACATGAGAGACAAAGTTCTAGCAATAAGCAAAGAGACTATGATGCAACATGAAAAGGTACAAACAAAAGATTCATGAATAACATGCTTCGCAAGACGTTTGTTTGTTTCACATAAAGAAAACATAGCATAAAAGTATTCAGCTTGTCCCTCAATAGAGTAGCAAATATAAATGCATAGGACACCTTCAAAGTTCATAAGAGTGACTAGATAAAATAGTTTAAAACAAGCAATAACAAGTTATGCATCAATCAACTAGTCTTGGGACAATGCACATAGAACTAAGAATGGCCACTATGCTCTCAAAGTAGTGCATAAAGATAGAAGGTGGAGACTCAATATAATGGTGGAAGAAAGGCCTTTTGTAAAAGGAAGTAGGGATTCAAGTCTCATAAAGAGCTTCCAAAAATTATGTTACTTATAGCTTTCATCTCTCATTGCCCCTATCATAAGCATCTTTAAGGTGATTAAGGTTAAAGTGACACAACTAAGAGGATATGCTTGACAAGTTATAAACCGAAATCTCATGCCCCTTACTTACGAAGACCGATCCTCATGCTACTCAACTTTAGTCACGAGTAAGCTCTTGTCATTGTAAGTATATGTGTATCATTAAGAACCGCCAACGGGGTACCCCTTGCACATGATACGGGAGCTTTCCCATAATCAAAATGACAAGGCAAGCAGACAATGAGCATCTCAGCGATCTTTTTATTTGCTATTTGCATAGGTTTTTATTGAGGATGCTTCATAGAGTGCTCATTATGGTGATGCTACAAGTTTCCACCATGATTAGGCATGGCTTAGGCTAGCGGCCCAGACGTTTCTCTAACACACATACAAACTCCATGATCTTACAAGTTCCACTTTTATGTTACACCGTCGGGATCCGTAAGCAAAAGATCATAATATCAACGGGGTACAAAGTACAAGTGCAATGTTGAAAGCGTTCCCCATGAAACATGGTTCTGCTAATTTCAACTTATAAAGCGCAAGCATATACGCAACAAAGAAGGACCCGATGGTTCAAGTTTATTAGAGGCAATAAAGTAAAGTGTGCCATCAAGTTCATGAAAGCTTTAATCACTAGTTTTCTCATAACAAGTGGAAGGTAAACAAAAGCATGAATATACTTGGAATAGCATAAGCTAGTAGGTAGGTATGGTGGACTCTTTGGAAAAACTTGGTTTAGGGATTTGGATGCATGAGTGGAACTCATACTTTGTTGTGGAGGCTAGCGAAAGACTGGAGCGACAAACTAAAAGAGCAATAATGGCCATAATCATGCAGAGCGACAAAACATCATTGATCAAAGCATAAAGTGATACTACAAGTTGAAAACTAAAGGATCATAAAGGCTATGGTGACTTTGGATAGTTATAACATGGTGTGAGCATGCGCGAAGTCAACCCAAATAAAGCATCAAAGGAGAATACCACTATACTATGCTTTAATATGTTAAAACAACGCATGATTCATCCAAGGCACATTAAGCAATCTCAATTGTTTATAACAAGTCATGCTACAGCAAAGAATACTAAGCATAAAGCCAAAACAATATCAAGCATGTCATGACAAAGCATGGCCACAGTCAAAAACGAGCTCTTTTTACCACATAAGCATGAACTTTCCTACTCTTTTCCAAACCAAACCAAACTATTTGCAAACCAAAGTGTGAAAGAGGGGGTACAACCAATTTATTCAGAAAACTAAGCAAACAAAAGCAAACTAAAACCAAAATGAAAACGAAAAAGAAGACGCTCCACGAAAAACACAACTGTGCATGAAACAATAACAATGAAGCGTTTGGAAGAAACCTGGATTTTTATTAATGAAGAAGGGGATGCCTAGGGCATCCCCAAGCTTTGACGCTTGTACTTCTTGGATATTTATTGGGGTGACACACGTGGCATCTCCAATCTTGAGCTTTAGTCCATCCTTCATCTCATTACTCATTCCTTCCATACACCTGAAATTTTTCCTTCATACAAAACTTCACACAATCTCATTAGCAACATTAGTGCACTTAAGATAAATAAGTCTCAAGGTTCCGTTATAACACCAAATAAACTTCCATTAGAACACTAGATACTGTAGCCCTTCTCTCAAAAATCTCAATTCCCCAAAGGAACTCAAGAAGGAACTAACAAGAAGCAAATGCAGAAAATGGCAGAAATCTGTCAAAACAGACCAGCAGGTAAAGACGAATTTTTTCTAAGACCTTCTGTTGCTCAAATCAAAAAGTGTTGAACTAACAGAAGTTAGATAACAACCTGGGGCAGAAGCACAAAAAATACAGCTCAATCCGACCTACAGAGCTCTCTCACGAATTTTTATGGTGAATCAGAGAAATCTGTTTCGGGACAACAACTTTCCCAATCATTACTTCACTCTTATTAGAGGTTACTCTTGGCACAAAAGGCAAATACAAAGGATAAGGAGAGGTTATTATAGAGGTAATAACTTCCAAGACTCATCTAAAACTCTTGGGTTATCTCCCAACAAGTACTTTTCTTTAACGCCTTTAAGTTAGGCATAAGAACCAAAGAAAGAATCAAGTGTTCTCAAATGAAGAAGCATTAAGATCAATACCAAAAATATTTTCAACAAGGCAAGGTATATCATCCAAATAAGTTCGAGAGGATCCTCTCTCAATGCTCTTGGGTTCACTATTCTCATCAAAAGTGTTTGCAGGAACAATCCAATCAAGATTCTTTTCTATGGCATCATGTATTGCTACTACTTTAAAGGGTATTGGTATCTTAGGTTCCTCCCCATTAGGTTCGGTTTTGTTCATCTTTTCTCGTGTACCAACAACATCTACACATGAGCCTAGCATATTGAAACGTTCAAAAACTTTTCTAGCTTCCTTGCCAAGATCATAGAACTCCTTAAACAAAGTTTTTAGAATAAAATCCCTCTTTTCAGGTCCTCAATTTCTTTAAGCTTAAGAAACATTACTTGCATTAAGGGGTTGAGGTTAACAAACCTAGCTTCTAACATGTGAACTAAAGAAGCTGCAGCAATCTCATAGTTTGGAGCAAGTTCTACGAGGGACCTATCCTCAGTATCCTCATGCTTACTAACATGATTAAAGAATTCATCAATGTTATCTTTCCCAATTATAGAACCACTACCAATTGGAAGGTCTTTCAGGGTGAATGTAGGGATCCACATGGTGAGCTAAGGGAGAAGTGACAACTAAGGGAGACTTAATTTTTTTGTGTTTTTGATAAAGAAAGCAAACAAGTAAAACTAATTTTTTTTGTGTTTTTGAAGAACAAAACAAGCAAACAAAGCAAAAAATAAAACTAAGCAAAACAAAAACAACAAAGTAAAGAGATTGGTTATGAGAGACTCCCCTTGTGAAGATGTCCTTGACTCCCCGGTAACGGCGCCAGAAAAGATCTTGATGCACTCGGCGATCGACGTAGAGCACGTTGGGAACCCCAAGAGGAAGGTATGATGAGCACAAAAGAAAGTTTTCCCTCAATTATGAAACCAAGGTTTAATCGAACCAGTAGGAGCAAGGAAACACCCCAAAGGTGTTACTAACTGAGCTTTGGGAGGGCGCACTACCGGTGCTAGTAGCAACGTGGAGACCTGCACAACACAACCACATAACTTTGTCGCCAACTTGCGATGAGGTTGTCAATCTCACCGTGTTTTGTGGAAAACAAAGGATTAAATGTATCGAATGGAAAGAAGTAAAAGTTTGCAGAAAGTAAACACAAAGAAGTAAACAGTTGTAGATTGTATGTAAAGTAAAAGGACCGGGATCCATAGTTCACTAGAGGTGGCTCTCCTTAGATAGATAACATGTTGGGTGAACAAATTAAAGCGGGGCAATTGACAAACACCGAGAAAGCAATATATGCATATAATAATCATCTTGACTCCTCTGAGACTTGATTGGGAATTACAACATAATACATAGACCGCCATCCAACTGCATCTATGACTAATAATCCACCTTCAGGTTATCATCCGAACCCCCTCCAGTATTAAGTTGCAAGCAACAGATTATTGCTTTACGAACTGCGTGTAAAGTAAACAATACAATTGTTCTATGAACAAAGGATCGTTGTTTTCTCCCTAGTAGCAACAACACATCTAGTACCTTAGAGATTTCTGTCACTTCCCTAGATTACTAGAGGCATGAACCCATCGAGCATAAATACTAACTCTTGGAGTTGCTAGCATCTACTTGGCCAAGATAGCTACTAACAACGGAAAGCATGCAAGATCTCAAATAACAAAGACATGATAGAATCAATAATCAATCTGAAATAGCATCTCAATATCCATCGGATCCCCGCAAACACAACATGTATGAATTACAAATAGATGATCTTGATCATGAACGGAGCTCACAAGATCTAAACATGAAAGCACAAAGGAGGAGCAACCAGCCATCTAGCTACTACATGGATCCGTAGTCCAAGGATGAACTACTCACGCATCACACCGGAGGCTTGCATGGTGATGAAGAAGGCCTCCAGGGTGAATTCCCCTCTCCGGAAGGGTGCTGGGAAGAGCTTCAGATCCCCCCTGATCTAGGGACAGAGACGACGGTGGCTACAGACTCTTTCGTGGATTTTTGATCGGGTACTTAGGGTTTTCGTCCCGAGGGCAACTTATAGGCGGAAGGAGAGGCCGAGGGGGTGCTGGGGTCGGCTAGACCACCCCCTGGCGCGGGCCAAGCCTGGCCACGCGGCCAGGTGGTGTGGCCGGCCCCTGGCCCCTCTCCGTCTCGTATTCTGGCACTTGATCCCTTCCCGAAAAATAGGCACTTTGGCTTTTGTCCCGTCCAATTCCGAGAATATTCATTTTCTGACTTTCCTGGAACCAAAAACAGCAGAAAACAGGCAGCTGGCACCGTGGCTCTTGTTAATAGGTTAGTCCAAGAAATCATATGAAAATTACTCCAAAGTTGGAACAAAACACAAGAAAGTTGATAAAACTAAGCATGGAACATCAAATATTATAGATACATTTGCAATGTATCAAGGCCTTTCTTCCACTTTTATATTGAGTCTCCACCTTCTATCTTTAAGCACCTACTTTGAGAGCATAGTGGCCATTCTTAGTTGTTGTGCATTGTCCCAAGACTTGTTGATTGATGCATAACTTGATATTACTTGTTTTAAACTATTTGTATCTAGTCACTCTTATGAACTTTGAAGGTGTCATATGCATCTATATTTGCTACTCTATGAGGGATAAGCTGAATGCCATTATGCTATGTTTTCTTTATGTGAAACAAACAAACGTCTTGCAAAGCATTGTTATTCATGAATCTTTTGTTTGTACTTTTCATGTTGCAACATAGTTGCTTTGTCTTATTGCCAGAACTTTGTCTTTCATGTTATGATTGAAGTACTATGATCCCAACTTTGAATGTTTTACAAATACTTTGATCAAGTTTATGATGGTGCATGTCACCTCAAAAATTCTTTCTTTTTATCACTTACCTACTCGAGGACGAGAAGGAGTTAAGCTTGGGGATGTTGATACATTGCAAATGTATCTATAATTTTTGATGTTCCATGCTTAGTTTTATCCACTTTCTTGTGTTTTGTTCCAACTTTGGAGTACTTTTCATATGATTTCTTGGACTAACCTATTAACAAGAGCCACAGTGCCAGTTGCCTGTTTTCTGCTGTTTTTGGTTCTAGAAAGTCAGAAAATGAATATTCTTAGAATTGGATGGGACAAAAGCAAAAGTTGATATTTTACCGGAAGACTCACGGAGCCAGAAGACGAAACGGAGGGGGGCCACAGGGTGGCCACACCACCCCATGGCGCGAGTCCCCTAGGCCGCGCCAGGGCATGGTGTGGGCCCCCTGGCCAGCCACCGACCTTGCCGCTTCGCCTATATATTCCTCCCGGGACAAAAACCCTAAGTCGTCAATCAGAAATCCACGAAAAGTTCCGCTGCACCGCCTCCACCGAAGGGGAGATTCGGAGGACAGAAAGTCTCTGTTCCGGCACCCTACCGGGACGGGGAGGTGCCCCTAGAGCCATCTCCATCGATCTCCACCGCCATCTCCATCACCGTTGCTGATTCCCATGATGAGGAGGGAGTAGATCTTCCCCGAGGTTAAGGGTTCTACCGGTAGCTATATGTTCATCTCTCTCTATGCATGATCATATTGTGATCATGAGCTTTGTAATCAAGTAGATCTACCTTGCTACTCAAGTGCTTTAATAGATCTCTGCTCTCCCCATGTGTGTGAAAGTGACAGCGTGCACACCATGGTGGCACTTAGGCTAGATATTACAAATACTTGTTATGAGTTATATTTGGAGTTGGATGTCTCTATGAAATTGTGGTGTTTGTTGGAACCATCTAGTGCTAAAGGTGATAATGTGGGGTTATCTAGATGGGAAAGGCTTACTTTGAGGTGTGCTATTATAACCGTATCATGGATTAGAGTGTCCAACCAGAGAGTAGTTCAGAGTAGTATCATGAAGATAATATATTTATATGAGAGTGTTCACTAGCGAAAGTATGATCGCTAGGCCTTGTTTCTAAGCATTGAAACACCGTTCGCAACTAGATCTGTTACATGTTTGCTTGCTTCCATCTTTATTTTAGTTTGTCTTTAGTCTCGTCCACGCCATCACTACTAGGAAAACACACGTCTGTGGCGCACCTATTTTTCCCTTCCGTGGCGCACTAGGGGTGCACCATGACTTCTGCGCTACGGCTAAAAAGTGCCCGTAGCGCACTGCCAGGTGCGCTACAGGTATCTCGAGTTAGTGGTAGCGCACTGCCTTGTGCGCCACTACTGTTTTTCCTGTGGCGCATGACATAGTGCGCTACTAGTATTTGACAACGTGCGCCACTAACCAAGTATTTGTGCGCCACGGCTGAGCTTTTCAAAAAAAAGAAATACTCAATACAAATGATATTCAATACAGATTATATACAATACAACTGATATATACATATATACAGTACAAAAATAAATACACAGATATACAATACAGAAATAAATACACAGACAAGATAGAAACAAATACATATAGATAAGTCACATACATAAATACACAGTATAAGTTACATTATTTCGATCAAGTTACAAAGTAGCTAGTGATGATATGAATACATGTCTCAACCAAGTTAGAGCTCGCGGAAGCTCGCCTAGACATCTAAAGTAGGAACATGCAGGACAGGCAACCAATGACGATAACCATCACCGCGATAGAGGTGTAGGTCTTCGTCCGGTTCCTCGTCCTAACTCCCGCTAGATAGCGCCCGTATCTAGCTTCCGCCTCCGCCAAAGTGTTGTACCCTTTGTAGCTATTGCCGCTGAAATGGTGCAACTGTCTCCGGCAGTCTTCCCAATCATCGTAGACTCCGGGAACCCGTCCCTTGTACACGACGTACCACGTCATCTAAAAGTTGGCAATAATAATTAAATGGTGGGTGAAAAAAAGTAAAAGTCGTATATAAAGATATACTTATCAAATAAGGTAACAAAGTAAGCAAAAAATACCAAGTAGTAGCATGTACATGTCGACACACACAAGTACTTGTGGGGATAAAGAACTACAACTAGACCAACACATCAAGACTTCTGGCTCGGCTCAGGGAACAGGAGGACGCCTTGTTTCGTCATGAACGCCCTATAGTCACCCTGCATCTTTAGGCGATCTACTATGTCACGGTTATTCGGGGGATTGCCTCCGTAGAAGACCCCCCCTGAAGTCATGACATCACGGCTGATGATTGCCCCAAACTGTTGCTGGATGCGATACATCTCTTGTCTAATATCTGAATTATTGATCCTGGCCTTGGCTTCGGCCCACCGTTTGAGATGATCTGGCAGCATAGAATTCTGTTGCTCTAGTAGGAACGCCCTCATGTAATGGAGTGTATAGTAGGCTTCCTTCTGACTACCTGCCGGCTGCTTCACGCAGGGGAATTCCGTCACATGGGTGAAGACATGCCTACCAAACTTGAGCTTCTTACGCACGAAGGTGGCGCCTTCCGCCGAGGCATAGCCGGTGAGAGCATCATCTAGAACTTCCTTGATCTTGTCGTAGTTTTTCTTCTTTTCTTGACTCCCTGAGTCGAAATACGTGGCTTGCGAATGTTTCGGCGACAAGCAGATGAGTGTGCAGTGTTGATCTCTGCGCAAAACAATTCAAACGGAATGTGTTGGAAAAAGAATGATGAAAATCTAATAAAGCATGTTATGGCGGCGAGTGAATAATGACTTACTCGGGAAAGAAAGGCACGAGAATGTATTCCTTTGTCTTGTTCACCACCAAGATGCCTTGGAGGTACGAGGCCACGAATCGCCATTCAATGGCGCTTCCCAAGCAGCCATCACACATGTAGTAGGGGTCCACTATAGCGATGCCTGAGGTGTTCTCTCTAATGATCTGAATGACCAGGCTAAGAGAAAACAGGCGTACCATGGTATAGTGCAGCGGATACAGGTGGAACATATTGAAGATGTCGTCAAACCATAGGAAGAACAGATCCGCGGGGACATTATCGACGAAGCCCAAGCCTCGTGGCACCTTAACCACGAATACCGGGTGCGAGGGATCTTTCTCCGCAAGAAGGCATCTCTCTATCGTCAGCACACCGTCATGCACACTCCTCATTTCTGAAGTGGCAAGCCTGAGCAATTTCTTAGTTAGCATGGGCTCACCTGCCACATGCATCCTCCACATAATACCCTTGGGTCTTGGTGGCCCGTCCTGAAATCTGATCGGATTTGCAGTTGACGCCACCAGTTGGCTCGAGCCGTGAGATTTTCTTTTCCCGGTCTTCTTGCCTTTTGGGAAGTGGGTAGGCACCGCAATCTGAGCATCGATCGCCCTATGTAGTGTGTCTGGGCTTAGAACAAAGGGACGGTTGGATGTATCTGCTGGCTCGGTGAAGGTGCAAGCTGGAGGCATCTCCTGAGAACCAAAGAGACGTTTGTTGCAGGTGGCTTTCTCTGCGGGGCCACCAGCTGGGTCTTTGTTTAGGTCGCTGGGGAAAATATTAGTGTTGATGAAATCATCGAAGTAATCTTCGTCATCCTCGTTCAGATCCTGCGCCATGGTCATGTCAATATGACCAGCCGAACAATCATGTGGAGGTGACGACGGTAGCGGTGTGGGGGTATTGCCATGGCTTGGCACTGGCACGACAGACGGTGTTGTTGTCTGTGGGGTGATGGCCCCGGCCGTCCCCAAACGAATCATGCTCTTTGGCCATAGCAGGAATAAGCTGAAGCAACTTCTGAGGACAGCTGGCTCTTCTTCATCCGCTCCTGGGGGTTGAATGGGAGGTTCCAGGTCGTCGCAGCCCTTAGCACCCGGATAATTTTAACCCTATGCACGCTATCTGGCATTGGCTTTGAGTGGAACATGCGGTGCAAGGGTTGAATGATGGTACCCTTGGCAACATCCCTCAACTCGTTGTTCATGAAGCTTAAGAGAGTGCATGGAACATCCGTCTGCGAAAAACATGTATGGCATTAAAAATATGCCATAAGAGTAATAAATGGCAAGGCGGTAAAGTATTTGGTTTACCGTGATGGCGTTGAGCTCGACTAATGTCGAGGCACCGCATACGACGACGGGTGTGCAAGAGACGGAGGGGCTGCTTGATGGCACGGTGCCGGCTGACGGTGTATTCTCCCTATCAGTTGCATTAAGCTCCAGCGCCGCGGTGATGGCAGGGGGAGTCACCAATGCTTCCGGCGCCGCCGTGCTAGCGGGCGGAGTCACCAATGCTTCCGGCACCGCCGTGCTAGCGGGCGGAGTCACGAACACATAATTCACCGAGTTCGCCAGCGCCGCATTGTTTGAGTGGCTACTGACCATGCTTGGAATCGAGCATGGCCCTTGTCGACCACCCGCACTCTAGTTGGCTATTGACTCCACCAAGGTAGGCAGTATGGAGGTGAGGGTGATTGCCAGGTTGTCTTGGACGATCTACGGGATCCGCGCGACTTGTTCCTTAAGTTCCTGAACCTCGCGGTTTTCCTCGTTGCTCCTTCCCTCCACACACGTCCTCAGGGGTGGACCAAAATGATCCACCCAATTCTTAGCCCCGAAGCCAGCCAGCCGGCCAGCCGACGATGGCTTCTTTGTAATCGGCGTGATTTTCTTGGCCCGGTTCATCGCCTTATTAAAAGGGTTATCCCACCGGGTGGCCGCCATCGACCCCTGGGATGAGGAACCATGGGATCCCTGACTAGCAATTTCCTGCTCCTGCAGAAGAAGTAACGTGAACCGTTTAGAAATTCGACTTGATCGATTAGAATGTAATCGACTTGATCCGTGGTAATTAAATTACTTACCACAAGAACCTCGAAGTCCTTCACCTTAGTTTTCGCGGTGAGTTCTTTGGTTTTGGGGTCCACATGGTAACGATCCCTGATAAAGTTTCGAAGCTGCTTGTTTTCGAATTTCGAAAAGGGGTTAGGTATCCCCTTAGCTCTATACTTGTCGTCCTCCTTATCCCATCTGGGCTCCGCAGCTCTGTAACCACCAGATCCGAGATGGTGGTGACCTATATTCATCGCCTGCAATTCCTTTCCCCGCCTACTCGAGGCCTTGGCTGCTTCGGATTTGCACTTGGCCTTGAACTCCTGGAATTGATCTTCGGTGATCTGCGGGTCAATCTTCTGGATCTCCTCGAGACTTTTCCCTTCTTTAAATATCTTCTTCTTTATCCGGGTTATCCAGCTGGCCAGGGCGGTGCTCATCCTCGTGAGGGCGGATTTATTTACTTCATTCCCATGATAATCTGTGTTCCGATACTGAAGGGGGAACTTGTATCTTGCGTGCAACTTCTCAAAGAGGAGTGTGCGCAAATGGCCATTACCTTTATGCCAGAGATTCTCGGTGTTGATCGAGATGGCGGTCCTGGTGATAGCTGCCACTTTCCCACCGTACCCTTTGACGACATGGTCGGGCGCCAAAGGAACCCCTGTTGGGCTCACTTCGGTAATTTCCTCTCTGGCAGTGCCGACCGTGTTCGGGTGCCTTTCCTTCTTCTTTTTAGGCGGATTACTACCACTTGTTGTGCCCTCGCCACCATCAGTGGTTTCATCATCCACTGTTCCTTCGGCCGCTTCTTCTTCCTCTGCGTCTTCCATCTCATCGTTGTCGCTCTCGGAAGGGTTGTATTCTTCATCGCCCTTTGTCATTCTTTCTAGCCGCTCGACCTCCTCCCAGAATGACAAGGCTCTGTTTGAGGTCTCACTTCTCCTTCAGCATTGATACGCTGAGAAGAGCCAGCCTCGTTGTTATCACACACATTTGCACTAATAAAATGCAAATAATGGTTAGTAAAGTGCGTGGAAAAATCTGGCATGACCTTTGCTCATTTTTGTTAAACTAGGAGTGCCCGATTTCGCCGAAACAGAAGTTAATCAACATTTCAGCGAAAATCGGGACTCATTTCATACAAGCACCTGCATACGAATACAACTAGGCAGGGTAATATAGCTATGAATACAACAAAGCATAGCAACCACTCTAACTGGTATTTAACACAATGAGCTGAGTGTCTCTCATGTTACAGTTATAGGTTATAACAACTTAAGATAAGAGACTATATATGAGTAATACGCAACAAAAAGTATATCACTGGATTCACATTTAAAAGAATTTTCCATTAGTGAAATTTTTGTGGCATGTAAGTCATATTTTCTTAATCAAATAGATGGTCAAACGGAGAGAGTACACAGGATCAGTACACTAATTTGTTACCAGCATGCCCATACAACAGTTTGTTTTTCCTAAAATGACAAAATGAATCATCTGTCTAGTTATAAGACCGATGTTTGCGAGTATCCAGATGACTGTGTGGCTAATAGTAAACAAGGAATTCTCAAAAAAAATATGCCAATGCAGTACTTGGCAATTTAAAAAAAGGTTAAGACACCCCAGAACATAGAAATGTCCTACAAATGGAAGTTATATCAGGTGGTGCACATAGCAGCAATATAACATGCAATAAAAACTTGTCCAAGTATTTTGCGACCCTCAAACAAATGTTTTTATTAGAATCAAATTAAACAGTAACATGATCACTAAAACAATCATGAGTGCATGATCACTAAAAAGGTGAAACCCATTATGTTGACCCTTTTATTTTTATAATCACTCACCCATCGTATAGGAGCATGTATGTCCCCGTGTCTAACAACACGACAAGAATTTTGGAGAATTGGTTGAAGCACCCGTGCTATTTGAAAACACTCTTTAGCATAATTTATCTATTTTTTCCCTCGATCAACCAATATCTCTGGTTTGGCAGCCTGACAGATACAGAAGGTAATTGTAACAATTATATGATACAGTAATACTGCCTCAAATATCGATTTATTTGGTACATTCTGTATCAGGAATGGATTGCACAAAAACAAAATTGAACCCCCAAGAGAAAAGATCTAGATATGAAACATGCACGGACTTGTACTCGTTGACCCGACTACTCAAGCAAATGAACTTGTCTTCCAAAGAACGTTGGATTACTACCATGACTTGCTTGGAATATATATGTACTCCCTACATCATAAATCATATTTCAGTAGCTACCATGACTTGCTTGGAATATTTTAAAGTGTAGTACATTAGCATGTGCATGCAAATTAGAGGAAAAGTACACATGTCATGTAGTATCATCCAGATGGTGCTACCGATTAAATGTGTGCCATAAGGCACGAGCCATGTCTTCAGTCCCGACCCTCATGCATTCATGGATCACTGAAGCTGCACCTACTACCGAGCTTCAGTGTCACACTGCTAATCCATGCCATGCCCTGCTTGCAGAAACTAATTAAGTATGACTCTTAGATGCATCAGTAACTACTACTTCGAACAATAGCTAGTAAGTACACTGGAAGGCTATACATGCTGGTTTGGCACCAAGAAATTACATGGCTTGTCTTGCAAATTTGGAAAGCTGGCTGTTACCTTGAAAGAACACAAGAACCCTCCACATGATCACCTGCTCTGCAAATTGGTCTAAAAATCTAGGGTACATGTCAACATTCATCTTCAATCATCCCCTTCTTAGACTACTAGAAAAGAATCTTATGCTTAAATCCTAGACAAAGTAGCAACCCGATTAAGAATGCTGTTTGTTCATGAATCTAGCACAGGAAGACCCCCTCACAAAATTTGGTGCAAAGATTACTGGTGGAGGTTCTCTAGTGGTTCAGTGAGGGGAGTGGTGCTTGTGGGAGAGTGGCTTAGGGAGGCCGGTAGGCAACGATGTTCTAGGTCAGAGAGGGGAGAGAGGGAGAGAGGGGAGAGGGGACACTCTCCTCAAAGACGACGACGACGAAGAGAGCACGGACGATGACGAAGAGCGCGGACGGATCTCCTCCACGGACGCGCGGTAGCCTCCTCTCCTCCTCCTCGGACGTGGCGGCCTCCTATCCTCCTCCACGGACGCGGCGGCCTCCTCTCCTCCTCCACGGACGTAGGCAGCGGGCGAGCGGAGGCGGCAGATCGAGCGGCGGCGGCGCGTCGGTAGCAGCTTATCGAGCTGTTTGAGATAGATGGCAGAGGACCGTGCGCAGCAGTTGACTTGTCTCAACACTTAGCTGTAGCGCACCCTTACCTAGTGCGCTACGGTTGCCCATAGCGCACTAGGTAATGGTGCGCTACGGCTAAGTGTCGTGTCAAGTCAAACAAGAGGGCCGCCGCCCCGTTTGTTGACACTAGCACTTCCATATCCCACTGGTTCCGCCCTAGCTATGTATGATCACTAAACCTGGAGCACCCAAGTTCGAACCCTGGTGCTCCCATTTTTTGTTTTTATTTTAAAACTACTTTAAAATGTTAAAAAATATCCCAAAAATTATGTAAACTATATAAAATATCTGCTATATGTTTTATATGACAAAAGCAGTACATATATGTCATCAAAAGTGGTACGAAAGTGATTCAAAGTAGAAAGAAATTAAATAATAATGTGTCCATTAATAATATGCCATCCATATGCATCAATACAATCTTTTTTGAGCATGCGTTTTATAATATTTTTTGAGCTAGCGTTTTACAATCTTTTTCCCTTCTTTGTCGCGGTTGAATAATTTAGCCCCGACACTTTTATGTTTCTTCGCTCGAACGGGCTACATTTTTTGGGTAAGGTTGTCCTTTTTCTTCTTGTGATGTATGTTTCTTCATCGTAGTCGTCGTCATCTTCAATCTTTGGATCGCTGTATTGGTCGAAGTCTTGCTCGTTGGTGACTCCATTGATTCCGATGATGTTTCTTTTTCCTCTCCTTACGACAACACGAGTAGGCTTTGTCGGGTCGGTAATAAAAAACATTGGTCCACATTGCTAGCCAGTACCCACGGTTCAGTTTTTGCGGAGACGTGCGCACCGGCGACCTTGGATTTGGCTGCTTCGGGTATTAACATGGTTGTGAAATACCGGTCTTCTCTTTCGACGCTCTTGGACCATCTGACATGGAACATCGGCACCTTTTCTCCACAGTAGTCGAGCTCCCAGATCTCGTCGATCCTTCCATAAAATCTTTCCTTCATGTTGTCATCGGTGTAGAATTCCGATGTTACGCCGGAGTTCTGATAGTCACACTTGTTGTCCTTTTCCTCCGTGTAGAATGCGTAGCCGTTGATATGATACGCCTGATAGGTCACCAGGTTGTGCATGGGTCCCTGCGACAAGGTGAATATGATGTTTTCCTCCGTAGAATGTGATTGCGGGGGATTATCTAGGAGCGTCTGCCTAAACCAACACGTGAAATCTGAGTTGTGCTCTTTGATTATTTCTCCCTGCGTCCTCTGTATTCCCCGGTCACTGTACTTCTTCTTGATTGACCTTTTGTGCTTTTGTACCCAAGGACCGACCAGTTCTAAATATTGTAGCATGACCAGGTTTGGTCTATCAAAGTCTGCGTGTCGACAATCGTAGGCTGCATGCAGTACGCGACGGCCCTCTCGGTGACCCGATCCGTCGAGCTTGCCAAGGTGCCTATTGACGGGAAGACCAACAGGGTTCTTGATGCCTAGATAATTCGTGCAGAAAGAGATGCACTCTTCGGCCAGAAAGCCCTTGGCTATGCTTCCATCTGGACGAGACCTGTTGCGAACGTATCCTTTGATGTGTCCGTTCATCCTTTCAAACGGCATCATGATGTGGAGGAACGTCGGCCCGAGTTGGATGATATCCTCCACGATATGGACAAGCAGATGCACCATAATGTCAAAGAATGCGGGTGGGAAGTATATCTCGAGCTCTCATAGTATCACCACGATCTCTTCTTGTAGCCTCCCGAGCTGTTTCATGCCAATTGACTTTCGAGAGATGACGTCGAAAAACTTGCAGAGCCCAAACAATGTTTCTCGGACATGCTCGTCCACTATACCTCGTAGTGCAACCGGAAGTATCTGCGTCATTAGCATGGCACAGTCATGAGACTTCATCCCACTAAACCTCTGCTTAGCCTCATCTAGGTACCTGCTTATATTGCCCGCGTAGCCATAAGGAAATTTGACTCCTAGAAGGCACTTGAAAAACTGTTTGATCTCATCCTAGCTTAGTGTGAAGCACGAAGGGGGCAGTAATATTCATTCTTCTTGACCTTTTTACCCTTTCGATGACCTTGTGTCGCCTCCGACTGATGATCATCGTCAGCTTCCTGATCATCAAGAGTAGGGCGTCCTCCATGAAGATCCTTCCAGATACCCATGAATATCAAGTTGTTCCTTGCTTTAGGACCATCTTTCGTCCTATCTGGCATGTTGATTAGGGTGGCGACCAGACTCTCGCACACGTTATTCATGATATGCATGATCTCAAGGCTATGAGGCGTGCGGAGAAACTTCCAGTATGGCAACTCCTAGAAAACACACCTTGTTTTCCATACCTTCATCAACGGCTTGTCTTGCTGCCTCTTTCGCTTCTTTCCCGGTTTAGGACACTCTTTCCAGTTTTTCAGCAATTCATCCACTTCTTCGCTGCTCCTCCGTGTTGGAGATATGCCCGAGAGGCAATAATAAAGTGGTTATTATTATATCTTTATGTTTATGATAAATGTTTACATCCCATGCTATAATTGTATTAACCGGAAACATTAATACTTGTGTGTTTTGTAAACATAAAAGAGTCCCTAGTAAGCCTCTTGTTAAACTAGCTTGTTGATTAATTGATGCTCATGGTTTCCTGATCATGGACATTGGATGTGATTAATAACAAGGTTATATCATTAGGAGAATGATGTGATGGACACACACCCATAGTAAGCGTAGCATAAGATCAAGTCATTAAGTTCGTATTGCTATAAGCTTTTAAAATACATAGTAACCTAATCCTTCGACCATGAGGTTGTGTTAATCAACATCACCGGATGGGTACTTTGATGGCATCAAACACCACTTCATAACTAGGTGGTCATAAAGGTGTCATTGGGTATTCTGAAAGTATGTGTTGAAGCGCATGGACCAAGATTGGGATTTGTCCATCCATATGACGGATAGATATGCTCTAGGCCCTCTCGGTGGAATGTCATCTGATTAGCTTGCAAGCATGTGACTGGGTCATAAGGTATGACATATCATGGAACGAGTAAAGAGTACTTATGAGTAACGAGGTAGAACTAGGTATGGAGATACCGACGATCAAACCTCAGATAAGTATAGTATCACGTGACAAAGGGAATTGGTTTCGTATGTTAATGGTTCTATCGATCACGAAGTCATCGTTGAGTATGTGGGAGCCGTTATGGATCTCCAGATCCCGCTGATGGTTATTGATCGGAGAGGTGTCTTCATCATGTCTGCATATTCACAAACCGTAGGGTGACACACTTAAGGTTCGAAGTTGTTTTAAGTAGATATGGAATGTGCGTTGGAGACCGAATGTTGTTCGGAGTCTCGGATTGGATCCGGGACATCACGAGGAGATCCGGAATTGTCCGGAGAATAAGATTCATATATTGGGGATCATTTTCTAAGTTAGGAAATGTTTCGGAGTATTTGTATGAGGATTCTAGAAGGTTTCGGAATGTTCCGGAAGGTTCTGGAAGATTTCTTGGAGTTTGCTTGAAAACCAAGAAAGGATCAAGGAGTCCTTGTGGGGCAAGACAAGGAGTCGTGGGGGAGGAGGACTCCTCCCCCTTCCCAATCCGCCGGCCAAGGAAGGGAGGGGAGTCCTACTAGGACTCCCCCTCCCATGGCGCCTCCCTCCTTTAAATAGAGGGGTGGAGGCGCCACCCCCTGGCCACCTCCACTACTCCAAACCTCAGCCGCCTCTCTCCTCCTCCTTTCTTCTGCTCAGGCTTAGGCGAAGCCCTGCAGAATTCTCTACTCCACCACCACCACCACGTCGTCGTGCTGCTGGGATTCCGTGGAGAAGATCTACTACCTCCGCTGCTCGCTGGAACGAGGAGAGGAAGGTCTGCTTCAACTCCGCATGTGTGACCGACTGCGGAAGCGCTGCCGGAATGCGGCGCCGGAAGGATCGTCCACACGATCTTGAGATCGGCAAGTGATCGACTACATCAACCACGAGATTCAATCTCGTAACGCTTTCGGATCTACAAGGGTTAGTACAGATCTATCTCGTTGCACATGTCTAATAGATTAGATCTTGGCTTTTATCTAGATTAGATCTAGGTTTTGTTCGTTCTTGCGGTAGAATTTTTTTGTTTTCCATGCTATGAACCCATCAGTGGTATCAGAGCCAGGTTTATGCGTAGATCTATTGCACGAGTAGAACACAATGTTTTTGTGGGCGTTGATGCTTTTGTTGTCGGTGTCTTAGCGTGTACTTTGCATCTTGCGGCATGGTGGGATGAAGCGGCTCGGGCTAACATTACATGTCGTCGCACATGAGACTTGCTCCACGCTTGACGTGCAACTTGCTTTGCACAAGTGGCTTTGCGGGTGTTTGTCTCTCCCACCATAGTTAAGATTCAATTTACAATGAGCATCTGACAACACTTGTATCAACGTTGTGGTTCTTGTTCCTGGCTTCTTTGTTTCCGCATGCCAGCGCATGAGATTTGCTTCCTTAGGGTCTGCGAAATAGCGCTGCAGACGAGGAGTGATAGGAAAGTACCATACCACTTTTCGAGGAGCTTTCTTCCCTTTCTTGTATCGACTAACGCCGCACACTGGGCATGTGCTTTTCTCCGTGTCCTCGCCCCGATAAATTATGCAATCGTTGACGCAGACATGGTATCTAATGTGCGGTGACACACGATTTTCTTGGCGTCCTTGATTCTAGTTGGACACGTGTTCCCCTCCAGGAGATGATCGTGCCAGAATGCCATCATATCGTCGAAGCTTGCGTTGGTCCATTTATGGTTTGCCTTCATATCCATAGCCTTGAGCGTTACAATCAACCGGGTATCATCGGGCTTGCATCCTTCATACAATGGAGTAACCGCGTCTTTCTCAAGTTGCGCAAGCTTGGCTTTCTCTCTAGCGGCAGCCCTGGCATTACTCGTCTGCTTGAGAAGCAGTTCTTGAACATAAGGGTCCCGCACCTAGCCTGACGTTGTTCCATCGTCTGCTCCGGCATCTAGATCATCTTCATCCTGGTCTGCTTTCGCACCTTCACCATCTCCAGGAGACTCTTCTTCATCTCGCCCATCCTCGCCGTGATCATGATCATGTTGCCCGCCTTCCTCATTTTCTGCCGCCCCATTTACGGCCTCATCGTCTTCGTCATCACTTATCCACCGAGTGTAGCCATCCATGAAATCATGGCGGAGAAGGTGCGCCTGAAGATTTCCGGAATCTGGGTCGATCAACCAATTGAGTTTGCATCTTCTGCACGGACATCTTATCTCTGTCATGTTATTTCGTATCATGTCGGCCGTCGCGCATTTCCAAAATCTAGCCACAATGCCTTTGCTCATTATGCGGACCATGGTTGCCTGCGCGGTGTACAAGGTAGAATTAGAAGTTTATTACAACCACAGAACCAATGCATGCATGCAATGGTTGATGGAAAATTTTGGCATGACCTATCCTAAAATTAGGACCTTTGCGAAATGCCAAAGTCTTGCCAAAATGGAAATGAGTCAACATTTTGGCAAAACAATGCCAATATATGAGAGAGCATGCAATGTATGCTCTCCAAACGCATGAGAGCATCGATCCTCTCCATAGATATGTGACCATATCATCCATACACATAAACACATCCTCTTACATAGACAACTTACCGAGATGAGAGACCAAGAAGATCTCAAAGGAGAGGTAAGAGACCGAGAGGATGGTGGCCGGAAGGAGAGGTTTCCTCTATTATGTATGTAGCATCCAAGGTAAGTTTTACATGCTACAAATGGTGAAAGAGTAGAGAAATTGAGGTGGAAGGAGGAGGGGGCGAGATCCAAGGAGGAAGGAGGGGAAAGTGTAGTGGGAGATGGTGAGATCTAGTCAAATGTGCAAAGGTATCTGCCAAAAAGTATAGTAGCAGAACGCACATCCGTGGCGCACATGGAGCGGTGCGCCACATGAATAAGAACATCTGTGGCGCACATACCAGCTGTGCGCAGCAGACGTGTTTTCACAGTTACACAGCAGGGTGGCCCGGTCTTGCCTGTAGCGCATGGTGGCCATGTGCGCCACGACTACCGGCCACACCCGTAGCGCACTTCAAACGGGTGCGCTACGGCTATGTGGTCTACGGCCGTTAGTGCTTTGGCCCACACACAGCCGTGGTGCACCATCCGCATGTGCGCCACGATTACGGTAGATAGCCGTAGGGCACCTATGGCCAGTGCGCCACACCTATTTTAGCCGTGGGGCACCACTAGCACGTGCGCCACGGATGTGCGGATTACCTATAGCCATTTTCCTGGTAGTGCATCAAGCTATTTTCTAGAACCGTTACCACTTATAATTATCTATACCACATGTACTTTACTATCTCTTCGCCGAACTAGTGCACCTATACACCTGACAAGTGTATTGGGTGTGTTGGGGACACAAGAGACTTCTTGTATCTTGATTGCAGGATTGCTTGAGAGGGAATATCTTTGACCACTTCCTCCCTGAGTTCAATAAACCTTGGGTGATCCACTTAAGGGAACACCTGCTGCTGTTCTACAAACCTCTGCACTTGGAGGCCCAACAACTGTCTACAAGAATAGAAGTGCGTAGACATCACGCGGCCACAACAGGGGCACGCCTCGCCATGGTGTGGGCCACCCCTAGCTGTCCACTCACTCTCTCACTTGCCACTGCTCTCTCTCTCTCCCAAGAAAACACCAGTTCATTGCTCAAAACTCGCGTTTTTGCTGTTATTGTTCGTGATTTTTCGATCTCCTTGCTCAACCCATCTTTGTTGCGGAAATTTGGAGCATTTGTTCTCTGGTATGTGACTCCTCCGCTTGTCCAAGTAGATTTGTGTTTAGTGGATTATATCTTGAGTATTTTGCTACTGTAGGTGACAAGTTATGTGAGCTTGTAAGCTTGTTTAATGCTTAGAAAAATTGTTTTGATGCATGTTTAGGCCTCTTACAAGTCCCTATTAGTAGTTCCTTTCATTATGTAATCACTTTGCAATCACTTGTATGATGGTTGTCTAAAATTTCAAAAAAGAGGATGGATGAACACCAACTCAACCAGCATGAATTAAGGGTGCCTGCGGTAATGAAGGTCCACCATGAGGAGGAGGTTTTTCCTTCTATCTATCCATGCCCCGAATTCATGGGGGTTGCGGGGATCTCTCAAGATTTCCATACTTTAATCACTAATGCGGGATTGGAGCACTTTGTGGGAGATGAACCTTACCAATTTGTGAAGCTAACCATGTCTGTGGTGCAGGACTTTTGATTTAGCTGCTCTTTTCCTAACCCCATGGTTCACTACAAAATTTACAATATAGCTGTCGACCTTCCTTTTGATGATTTTTGTGCAGATATTAGAGTACCTTAGTGGGGATCATGTGAAAAGATTAGGGAGCGACCTACACCACTCATGGACTTGTATGCGGAGATTTGCCAAGGGGGCAGCTTCTCAAAGGAGAGTGGTAAAATTCGTAATATTCATCTCCCGTCTATTCGCTACTTTGACTGCTTTATTTCCAAGTGTGGTCTCGCTAGGAAAACTATTAATAAATTATCCTCGTATGATCTAGCATTCATCTCAACTGCTTTAAAACGAGATAGGACTTATAATTTGGGTGCCTTGATAGCTTTCCATCTAGATGCAAACCGCGAGAAAGGTGGAATTTTTGGAGGCCTCGTCGCCTCTTGTTTATTAGCTCTGCATGGTTTAGTGCCTCATCATTTAGACCTACAGTTTCCCATAGAGAGACTTGACCTTAATTCAATGATACAACATAAGTATGTTTCCTCTTGGTCTAATTTGAGTGATTTGTCTTATGAAATAACCTTTCTCAAGGCCGGTTGGAGAAAGAGTAAGTCAGAGCGTGTTGTTCTTCTTTTGGCGCCTGTTTTGTTTAATCTTGATACCAGGGTAGGATGGTCACTCACTGAGGAAGAACTCGATGCGTATCTAGGGGAGCTCTACCAGCAGGAGCAAGATACTGGAAGGGAGGCTACGAATGATTCGATCCAGCCCTCGAATGAGGGGGAGTCCTTGTACCAGCAGCCTACATATGATTGGGGAGCTTCTTCTTCTTCCCAAGGGCCTAACTACGATCATTCTTATGATGACTCGCTGGCTTGGAATCCTTACACGTGTTGGGGTTGATACCCACTTAGGCCAAAAGCCTAAGCTTGGGGGGAGGTACACCGACATCACACTCATCTACATATCATGTTTGGTCGGCACTTTGTATATCCATGTTTCATTTTCTTTTTACTTTTTGTTCTTGCTTTGTTTCTGCTTTTCAAAACACAAAAAGACCAAAAGTATTTTCGTTGCTTCTCTTTGTTTGCTTCTTTTTCTTTTTGCCTTGGTTTGCCTTTTTCCTTTTAGCTTTGCTTTGATTATTAGAAAAAACCAAAAAGATTTTTCCTTGCTCATTCTTCCTTTTGGTTCTTGCCTTTAAAAATCGAAAACCCAAAAATAGTTGTTGTTCTTCTTTAGTTTTGTGAAGTTCGTTGCAGGGTTCAGCAGTCCTCAGTGGAGTTTGGTTTCACGTTATTATTCAAGCCACACAAGTGAAGGGCAATAATAAAGACTAATGACAACTTGAGGTGTGGTAAGAGGCTGGTAACGAACTCTATTTGTTTTCATTTTTGTACATATACTCATCATTGTGGGCATTCTTAGTCCGTTCATGTAAGGTGTATGTTATTATGGATGCTTAGTAGTTCTTGCTTTCTTATGATTAGCTCCAGCTTGCTAATAGTTTGTAGCATGTCATATGAATGTTTGCTTGCATTGTTCTATCCATAACTTGGTATGACATTGTGGTATCCTCCTCTGAATGTTTCACTTGAATTGACTTGGCACATGCTCATGCATGCATATGACTGGAACAATCAGTTAAGCCTCGATGAATTATTTTGCCTCAGGGCTCTTGAATCACTTTCATGCCATGATTAGTCCTGTTTTGTTGCAAGCATGATTATGATAGTTATTTCTCTCTCGTTTGTTGCTCCCTTACTAATGCTAGCCTTCCCTTGTGCGGAGTATAAGCTTTACTCGTGCATCCAACTCCCCAAAGCCAATATTGCCAAAAGTGTCCACCATACCTACCTATTAGCATCATTTGCTATTCCGTGCATATTAAGTATGCCTTGTTTTCTTCCGAATAAAATGTTTGCTTGTTATGAGAAAGTTAGTTAGTAAAGCTCTCACGAATTTGATGGCACACTTTACTTTTCATGCACTTAATAATCTTGAAGCATTGTGTCCATCTTTGTTGCGTATATGCATGCGCTTTATAAGTTGAAGTTAACAGAACCATGTATCATGGGGAACGCTTTCAACATTGCACTTATTATTCCGTTGATATCATGATTCTTTTGCTTATGGATCCCGGCGGTGTAAAATAAAAGGGGAACTTGTAAGATCATGGAGTTTGTATGTGTGTTAGAGAAATGCTTAGGCAGCTAGCCTAAGCCATGCCTAATCATGGTGGAAACTTGCAGCATAACCATAATGAGCATTCTATGAAGCATCCTCAATAAAAACCTATGCAAATAGCAAATAAAAAGATCGCTGAGATGCTCATTGTCTGCTTGCCTTGTCATTTTGATTATGGGATAGCTCTTGTATCATGTGCAAGGGGTACCCTGTTGGCGGTTCTCTATGATACATATGTACTTACAATGTCAAGAGCTTACTTGTGACTGAAGTTGAGTAGCATGAGGTTCGGTCTTCGTAAGTAAGGGGCATGAGACTTCGACTTATAACCTGTGAAGCATATCCTCTTAGTTGTGTCACTTTAACCTTAATCACCAAAAAGATGCTTATGATAGGGGCAATGAGAGCTCAAAGCTAATGGGTACCATACTTTCAGCATTTGGAAGCCTTTCAAACTTTTTAAAACCTTTTCACTTCCTTGTTGACTCACCAGTTATTCTACGAGCACTTTCTTGAGAGCATAGTTGTCATTCTTAGTATAATATGCTTGTTGCAAAACTTGATTAATTGTGTCATGACTTTGATGCTTGTATCTCTGATATCTTTATTTCTAGTCTTCACTTAAACTTTAGAGGTGCCTTGGCATTTAGGTTTGCCCCACAATCAAAGGCAAGCGAGATACCACTCTATCATAACTTTTTATGAGCATTACAATGTTGCTTATGTTTATGTTCCATGCTACTTATTATTTTTGAGTTGGAATCTCTTCATAGCTTGCAATGGCTATTGAGTGACCTTATTTTGCATACTCCTTATTTTGATTTGTCTAAGTACTTGATCATATGATGAGAATATATACATCATATGAAGCAAATGTGTTCGTGAAAGTTTCTTTTATCGCACTCAGTTTTCAACTGAATTGCTTGAGGACAAGCAATAAGCTAAGCTTGGGGGAGTTGATACGTCCAAAACATATCTACTTTCCCGAACACTTTTGCTATTGTTTTTCCTCTAAACTTGTGTGATTTGGATACAACTAACTTGTACTGACACTGTTTTCAGCAGAATTACTTTGGTGTCTAGTTTTTGTGCAGAAAATCAACTATCAGGAAAAATCCCGGAAAGTATGCCAAAAATCCTATTTCACCAGAAGACTCACGGAGCCAGAAGACGTGATGGAGTAGGGCCACGAGGGGCCCACACCACCTGGCCACGCGGGCCAGGCCTGGCCACGCCAGGGGGTGGTGTGGCCAGCTAGGCTACCCCCTCAGCCTCCCTCTTCGCCTATAAGATGCGTCTTGACCTAAAAACCAAGGGGGTACGACGTTTTTCCAGAAAGAGCTCCGCTACGGAACCAGAAACTCCGTTCTGGCACCCTACCGGGACGGGGAATTGGAGGAGATCATCGCCATCATCGTCACCATCGCTTCTTCATCGACCATCCATGATTCCCCCATCTATGAGTGAGTAATCCCCGCTGTAGGCTATGGGGATGGTAGAAATTGGATGAGATCGTTCATGTAATGGCATCAGATTGTTAGGGCATGGTGCCTAGTATCTATTATTAGTGCTTTTTGACTTTGTTGCAACTTGTTATGCATAATGCTTGTCATTAGGGCCTGAGTGCCATGATTTCAGATCTGAACAAGTTATTGATTCATTATGATAGTATTGTTTATGGTCTTACCTACAAGTTGTATACACACATTATTGTCCGGAACCAAAGGCCCCGAAGTGACAATAATCAGGATAACCAGAGGGAATGGCTTTGATGTGAGGATCACATGTGTTGACGGAGTGTTAATTCTTTGCTCTCGTGCTCTATTAAAAGGAGCACCTTAATTGCCAGTAGTTCCCTTGAGGCCCCACTGCAAACGGGCTGGCAGGACAAAAGATGTTGTGCAAGTTCTCATTGCGAGCACGTATGACTATATATGGAACACATGCCTATGATAATTTAGTACTTGGATGTTTTATCTTATTTATCTGCAAATGAACTATGTCTCGATTGCTATATGAATTGTCTTGTCCATGCAACGCCCGTCCATCCATCCCTATGCCTACCGCGCTTTAATCCTACTGTTTACTACTATTGTTACTACTGTCTTTACTTTTACTACTGCTGTTACTTTGCTATTGCTATTACAAAACTGTTGCTACTGATAAACTGCTATGAGCAAGATTGTTTCCAGGTGCAGCTGAATTGACAACTCAGTTGTTAAGGCTTATAAATTCTTTGGCTCCCCTTGTGTCGAATCAATAAATTGGGTTTCACTTCCCTCGAAAATACTGTGATACACCCCCTATACTTGTGGGTCATCAGTGAGACGCTCCAGGACTGGAGCAAGATGCAGGGCACAGACCTTCGCGAAGATCCTCCGTATGACATTGATCACAGTGATTGGTCTAAATTGGCGGATATCCATGCCCCCCACTGATACATTGATAATGTATCTATAATTTTTTATGTTCCATACTTGGTTTTATCCACTTTCTTGTGTTTTGTCCACACTTTGGAGTACTTTTCATATGATTTCTCGGACTAACCTATTAACAAGAGCCATAGTGTCAGCTGCCTGTTTTCTGCTGTTTTTGGTACTAGGAAAGTCAGAAAATGAATTTTCTCGGAATTGGACGGGACAAAAGCCAAAGTGCCTATTTTTCCGGAAGTCATCAGATGCCGGAATACGAGACGGAGAGGGGCTAGAGGCCGGCCACACCACCTGGCCGTGCGGCCAGGCTGGGCCCGCGCCAGGGGGTGGTGTGGTGGCCCCTGGCACCCCCTCGGCCTCCCCTTCCGACTATAAGATGCCCTCGGGACGTAAACCCTAAGGGCCCGATCAAAAATCCACGAAAGAGTCTGTAGCCGCCGTCATCTCCATCCCTAGATCGGGAGGGATCTGAAGCTCTTCCCGGCACCCTGCCGGAGAGGGGAATTCACCCTAGAGGCCTTCTTCATCACCAGCAAGCCTCTGGTGTGATGCGTGAGTAGTTCATCCTTGGACTACGGATCCATGTAGTAGCTAGATGGATGGTTCTCCTCCTTTGTGCTTTCATGTCTAGATCTTGTGAGCTCCGTTCATGATCAAGATCATCTATTTGTAATTCTGCATGTTGTGTTTGCGGGGATCCGATGGATATTGAGATGTTATTTCAGATTGATTAATGATTCTATCATGTCTTTGTTATTTGTGATCTTGCATGCTTTCCGTTGTTAGTAGCTATCTTGGCCAAGTAGATGCTAGCAACTCCAAGAGTTAGTATTTATGCTCGATAGTGGGTTTATGCCTCTGGTAATCTGGGGAAGTGATAGAAATCTCTAAGGTACTAGATGTGTTGTTGCTACTAGGGAGAAAACAACAATCATTTGTTCATAGAACAATCATATTGTTTACTTTACACGCAGTTCGTAAAGGAATAATCTATTGCTTGCAACTTAATACTAGAGGGGGTTCGGATGATAACCTGAAGGTGGATTATTAGTCATAGATGTAGTTGGATGGCGGTCTATGTATAATGTTGTAATGCCCAATCAAGTCTCAAAGGAGTCAAGATGATTAGTATATGCATGTATTGCTTTCTCGATGTTTGTCAATTGCCCCGCTATAATTTGTTCACCCAGCATGTTATCTATCTTAAGGAGAGCCACCTCTAGTGAACTATTGATCCCGGTCCTTGTCTTTTACACACAATCTACAATCTTTTACTGCTTTGTGTTTACTTTCTGCAAACTTTTACTTCTTTCCATTCGATACGTTTAATCCTTTGTTTTCCGCAAAACACCGTGAGATTGACAACCTTATCGCAAGTTGGGCACAAAGTTCTGTGGTTGTGTTGTGTAGGTCTCCACGTTGCTACTAGCACCGGTAGTGCGCCCTGCCAAAGCTCAGCTAGTAACACCTTTGGGGTGTTTCCTTGCTCCTACTGGTTCGATTAAACCTTGGTTTCATAACTGAGGGAAACTTGCTGCTGTGCTCATCATACCTTCCTCTTGGGGTTCCCAACGAGATCTACATCAACCGCGCACCAACACTTTTCTGGGCGACGTGCATTGAGCCATCACCCACTACCTTGGGGACCAAGGTGATAAGGCCAAAGTTCAGACGAGATATCACAAGGGTCCCGGTATAGAACTCCTGAAACATCTGCATGATCACTATCTATAGCTAGGACCAGAAGGTCAGGAAGATAGACACTGGAAGACCATCGGGGCTAGTCACCAACCCGGACTTCATGGACTTTAGGGTCGCGACCACCTCCTCCGAGAGAAACGGGAGAGTAAGTTCCACATTCTCCGCTGGGGTGGCCGTGGCGTCCCCCGTCTAGAAGCCTAGGGTCAGGGAGAGCCCCGACCGAGGCGACCGCGAGAGAAACTCTTTGCAGATGGCATAAATATGGGAGGCGAGATCCTGATGGGATTCCAACAGAATGTCCCCCTCCCAGAGGCAGGGGATCAAACACTTCCTTCTCCTGCCATTGGCAATAGCATGGAAGTAAGCCGTGTTCGACTCCCCTTGGAGAGTCTAGTTCTGATGACTCCGTTGTCGCCAGAACGCCTCTTCCTCTTTGTAAACCTCCATAATGGAGGTCTCAAGGGAGTACCTATGGGACCATGCCTCCTCCGAGAGGACGACCAGGTCAGCCTCCCAATCGAGGGCCTAGATCTCCCGCAGAAGGGACTCCTTCTGGTCTCTAAGGGATGCCGCTAGGTTTGCCCCCATCCTTTCATAAACTGCCGTGCGAGCTTGGCACAGTGGTGCCAAGTGTAGACCATACAATAAAATCGATAAGAAGAGGCGGCGGCTTCTAGCCACTTAGAATGAACTACTTCCACGAAGCCGAGTTTCTAGAGCCAGAAGGATTCGAAGTGGAAGCGGTTCAGTCTTGGGGGTGAACCCTCCCCTCCCCCCCCCGAGGAAAAGAGGAGGGGGGTGTGGTCGGACCCAATCCTGTTGACTACCCTTAGGGAGAAAAGCGGGAAAGCAACCTCCCAATCCACTAACACGAAAACATGATCGAGCACACAACGGACCAGGTCCAGCTGTTTGTTGGTCCATGTATATCTAGCGCCCACCCGCACAATCTCGCGCAAGGCAAGATCAGCGATGCAGTCATTAAACATACGCATCCTAGGGTGGTCCACATGTGCAGAGCTCTTGTCGTCAGCAGAACGCATAAGGTTGAAGTCCTCGGCTATCACCACGGGGATATCAGATCGTTCCACTTTCAACTTGAGCTCCTCTAGGAAATCAGCAGACCTCCTATGGTCCGCGGGGCCATAGACAATGATCATCTCCCACCTGAAGCGAGATTGTCTATGGGAGAGCGACATGCTCATGAAGAACTCCCCGCGGTCCATATCAACTACCTCGAAGGTATCCTCCTTTACCCCTAGGAGGATCCCTCCCGAGTGAATGAGGCCAAACTTCTTGATATATTTCCTTACGAAAATTTTGTTGCATGTCTGATGGAAGCTTGAGCTTCCTTAAGAAAATGGATCATAATATCTATGCAGAAAGAATAGTACTGCAACTTATGATCATACTCTACTAATTGTTAGGATGACACATGTTATCCAAGAACCTACCTCGATAAGATGAACATATTTCCCATTGCGAAGTTCCTATTCATATTGATGTGAAAATGCAAAATCCACTATTTTCAGTGTTTTCTGAATTTTATTTCAACCAAAGTTGCCTTGATGGTAGTCCATACGAATTTTGAACCACATAAACCCTACATTAGAACATATGTTGGGGATATACTTTCTAGGTATACCCACTGTGACTCGCTAACCAGGGTGACCCACTCCAGGGTTAGAGCTATGCTTCATGGGTGGCCCAGTCAGAGGGAGAAGATGGAAACCCATCCGGCTACAGGAAAGCCTAGAAGACTTACTGACTTAGGCCTACAGGAATACTTGTAGTCCAAGATATACTCTATACCAACTCTGTATCATAGCCGGATAGGACTCTCCTGTACCCGTAGGACCGGGTGACTATATGAGTCGTCCTAGAGACAAGCCTTTAGGGCACGCACTACAACCACAACTCGCACAAGTGAAACCTCTCTTGTAATATGTTGTACTTACGGCTCTGCCGACATACTAGATTCCTAGCAGGAGTAGGATCCATCCATCGTCGTCGGATCTAAACCTGGGTAAGCTTGCGCTCACCGTCTCGAAGAACCATACGTCTCACACCCCAACTTTTCCCATGCCTCGAGGACCCCTTCATGGCGTACTTGTCTTCAATCCGAGGACAGTTGGCGCCCATCGTGGGGCCGGTGACCTTCGGATCTATGTTCCTGGTGGAATCTACACATATCGGAATCGGCAAAACAATCGCCATCGGTCGCGTCCTCTACGCCAGCGATGTCCCTCTCGTCCTTCTCAACGATACCTAGATTATGGCTAGGGAGGCCGTGACTAGCTACACCATCATGTCAATCAGCGAGATTGATATTGACCTTGGTTTCATTGAACCTGTCCAACCCACCCTAGCGGTGATGATAGAGGCGAAAGAAACTTCTCAACCTACTTTGTCCGCGGAGGCGGCAGAGTTCCGGATCTCAGAAAACCCTAATCCCACCCAACCCGCACCTAAATCGGAGATTGTGGAGAAATAGAAGATCCCCCTCAGGAGGTCGAATCTCAGGAAGATCAAAGCTGGAACAACTCTGGATCTGGCTCTGCCAATGCTGGAGAAGGAAAGTCGCTTATGAGGCACATAGTGAGGTGGATGATGCTGCATGGCAATGCCAACATGGACGATGTTCTCGAGACCATCAAAAGTTTTGAGGAAGCATAGGAAGAAGGCGTCGCCCACCTCAGAGCGCGTGGATCTCACTTCATCGGCTACGTCGGGTCTGGATCCGACTCGGCCGATGCTGGAGATGACAACGGCTCGGTTTTGGACACAATCGGAACAAATGACGACACATCGGTTTCCCTAGGGGAATCTATGACATCGGCAGAACTCCAGGTGTATGAAGAATAATTCGGAGAAGAATTGAACTCTAGGGCTATGGAGGAAGGAGATGGGTCGGATCCAAGTTCCTACAATAGTATGGATGAAAGATACGACAAAAACTTTCCCGAGTCGCAAGATGATATGGATCTTGGAGAAAATCCTGATGTCCCAATGTTCGAAAGTACTGACATAAGGTTATCTCTAGGAAATGGACCCAAAGTCATTTTTGTCACCGGTACCTAAAGGGCCAACAAGGCAAAAGAAGAACAAGAAAAATAAGACTCCAACGCAGGATTGATGACCCACAAGTATAGGGGGTGTATCATAGTATTTTCGAGGGAAGTGAAACCCAATTTATTGATTTGACACAAGGGGAGCCAACGAATATTTATAAGTCTTAACAACTGAGTTGTCAATTCAGCTGCACCTGGAAACAATCTTGCTCACAGCAGTTTATCAGTAGCAGCAGTTTTATGGTAGCAATAGTAAAGTAACAACAGAGTAATAGCAGTAGTAAAAGTAAAGCAGTAGTGACAGTAGCAGCAAACAGTAGGATTAGAGCGCGGTAGGCATAGGGATGGATGGACGAGTGTTGCATGGACAAGTCAATTCACATGGCAAACAGACATAGGGCAATTGCAGATAAATAAAATAAAGCATCCAAGTACTAGATAATCATAGACATGTGTTTCATATATAGTCATACGTGCTCGCAATGAGAACTTACACAACATCTTTTGTCCTGCCAGCCCGTTTGCAGCGGGGCCTCAAGGGAACTACTGGCAATTAAGGTTCTCCTTTTAATAGAGCACCGGAGCAAAGCATTAACACTCCGTGAACACATGTGATGCTCACATCAAAGCCATTCCCTCCGGTTATCCCGATTTCTATCACTTCGGGTCCATTAGTTCCGGACAACAATGTGTGTATACAACTTGCAGGTAAGACCAAAAACAATACTACCATTATGAATCAATAACATGTTCAGATCTGAAATCATGGCACTCGGGCCCTAGTGACAAGCATTAAGCATAACAAGTTGCAACAAAGTCAAATAGTACTAATAAAAGATACTAGGCACCATGTCCTAACAATCTGATGCCATTACATGAACGATCTCATCCAATCCCTACCATCCCCATAGCCTACAGCGGGGGATTACTCACTCATAGATGGGGGAAACATGGATGGTCGATGGAGAAGCGATGGTGGCGATGATGGCGATGATCTCCTCCAATTCCCCGTCCCGACAGGGTGCGAGAACGGAGTTTGTGGTGCTGTTTCGCGAAATCTGGTGGTGGCGATGGAGCGGAACTCCTTCTGGAAATACGTCGACCCCCTGAGTTTTTAGGTCAGAAGGCATCTTATAGGCGAAGAGGGAGACCAAGGGGGTGTCTAGGGTGGCCAGACCACCCCCTGGCGTGGCCAGGCCCAGCCCGCGTGGCCAGGTGGTGTGGCTGGGCCCCAGCCCCACTCCGTCTCGTATTCTGGCTCCGTGAGTCTTCTGGTGAAATAGGATTTTTGGCATATTTTCCGGGATTTTTCCTGATAGTTGATTTTTTGCACAAAAACTAGACACCAAGGCAATTCTGCAGAAAAAAGTGTCAGTCCGTGTTAGTTGCATCCAAATCACAAAAGTTTAGAGGAGAAACAATAGCAAAAGTGTTCGGGAAAGTAGATACATTTTGGACATATCAAGGATCCCCTGACTAAGGGAAAGTTGATGAAGAGCTCCATATGCAGGATTTGAACGGAGCTCTGGTTCCCCAGGATCCGAATTTTTTTCGATGGATGGACACATGATCATTCCCGGTGCTTGTGAACTCCGCGGAGAAGCACTAGCAACACCAATCCCAGCCGCCTTAGAGCTTACACCACATGAGCTGGAGGAAAGGGCTCAAGCTTTAGAAGCATACCGTTAGTGACTCTTGGACGAAACAACTCACCTCGTCAAATAGAAGCAGCGCATTAACATCAACATTGCAGATGTAGAATAGTCAACACCTTGTAGCATCAGAAGACACTAAACAACCTTGTACTGGCCAACAGAAATCCGGATGTTCACAAGACCCTTTTTCGAGGGAAAGAAAACAAATGTAGTCATGAGACAACCTCGGCTTGATAGCTAGGGGAACCTAGTGTATTACACGCCGGTAGAAAACACTATCACGGCCTGAGAGATCCTGGCAAATAATCCAACTCTAGAGTAGGTTTGGTAGTGTGTAATAGAGCTCAACAAGGGCATTGAATAGCAGAAATCTGCCAAGTCTTTCAACGGGAAACTGGTTTCGAAATCTGACTAATGTCGCACTGACGTGGATCGGCAGCATGAATCAAGAGCCCGTCGGGAACCGGATCGGCATCCCCATTCTAACCCTCGGGATGATACCTACTCAAGAACCGGCTCTTCGAGACAACAACACAGAACCGCGCTGATTGGAGCAACACTGCTCCAGCCGCAGCACCAGATGCTACCACAGAACTGGTTCCACAACAACCATCCTGACGACAATCTAATAACTGCAGGGAAGAAGATGAAGCACGACATAGGGAGCGCGATCAGTAGCAAATTCCACCTCGTAGACTCAAAATTCGACCGACTGAGCCTTGCCACAATGATGGTAAGGCCGGATAAAGAAATGACAAAAACCAAGCTGGCAAAGGCCGGCAGAGTGGTCGATGTCATGAAGACCCACCCTGAAGCCGGGGATCAGCCGGAAATAACCCACCTGAGCCTCCATCCCTACTAGGCAGCGACCATAACGGCTCCCACGGGAGCCAGGGGCGCCGAGGCGGAGGAGGTGGTAGAATAAGCAGAGATCTGACTCCACGGCGCCACAGCCATAACAAACATCCGAGAAGGCGCTCTCTATCACGAAGTGACACAGGAACCTGATCAACTCAAACATAGAGGCGCGACACTATGAGTCGAATTATATATACGTGGGCACAAAGTGCTTTGGACCAAAGGTCTGCCAAACCAACTTTCTAGAGTGGTTCGCTATCTCAAGGCACATTTAACCCTATGACGGTGTAGCTCGGCCAGATACTTGGCTGTAGGATTTTTGCTAGGCTTGTTGCATTGTAGTCTGGTATCTCCCACTCATGTTGCGGAAGACGGTCTAATCATGGCTCAATGAACTACTGGAAAACACAATTCATAACTGGTATGATATGCAAAGTGCATTCTTTCGGAATTTTGAAGGTACCTACTTGAGGCCCTGCATAGTCGGAGACTAGCAGCGTTGCATCCAGAAACCGGAGAAACTTGATGGGACTATCTCATACGACGGATCGACACAAAAACTCCTATGAGGGAGTTAATGACCAGATCATGATTGATGCTTTCATCGCAGGGATCCCAATCAGATTACTACATCACCAGTGGAAGCGTGACAAAGTTACCGACTTGAGGGAGATGATAGAAATGGCAAGCAAGTATGCAGATGCCGACAATGGTTAAGAGGGATTACTGAATGGCATGGATGTGCCAAACTCGGCAAAACAGCCAAAACAGCAGTAAACCTAGAAGCGCAAGAACACGCCAAAAGATAAACCCAACCCAAAAAATGCTACTACCAATGCAACTTTCAGATCTGGAGGCCGAGGAGGGCGTGGAGGCGGCTGGGGACGAGGCCGTGGAACTTCCCGGGTCCAAGGCAGAGGAGACCAACAACCTGGTAAAACCTACTCTTGGGTCAACATCGCCAACAACCTGTGTGTACATCACCCAGATGGTAACGGGGATTCTTCCCACACAGATGTTGAGTGTTGTTTTAACGATGACATCAAGAAAGATGAAACTGCTGGCTACAGGGTGAAGCGAAGGAAAGAAAATTTCGATAAAGATAAGGAGTCCAAGGAAGATTCCGACATGGAGGAAGTGGATACTACAAATCCCAAGTCGGATGGTAAGAAGGCTTACCCAACCAAGAAAGACACTTACGTCTGCTTCCTCAGGTCCTAGCCCGCCAAGGTCAAGAAAGAAGTAATGCATGAGCTCAACACAACTGATCCGGCTATTCCCCAATATCTGGACTGGTCGGAAGTGAAGATCACCTTTGACCGAAGAGATCATCCGCCTAAGCCTCATAGGCGAGGAAATCATGCTCTAGTAATAAATCCGCTTATTGACAGCTATGGGTTCTCAAAAACTCTTGTGGGCGGTGGCAGTAGCATCAACATCCTTTACGTCGAAACACTGCACCGCATGAGGATATCGGAAACCCAGCTGAATCACAGCAACGTGGTGTTCCATGGAATCGTCCCCAAAGGGCAAGAAAACTCTCTGGTCGAAATCACTCTAGACGTTACCTTCAAAATGCCGGAGAATTATTGGACTGAACCACTATCTTTTGAAGTTGTGTCGTTCAAGAGTGCATACCATGCTATCTTTGGGCACCCAGCCTATTGGAAATTCATGGGTCGCCCTTTATACATCTACAACTTGATAAAACTTCTTGGTCCCAAAGGTGTTATCACAGTGCAGGGAAACCCGAAGAAAGCACGAGAATGTGAGGACAGAGTTGCCGCGTTCGCCGAAGCCGTGCTACACACCGAAGAGTACTAGGAGATCAAGAAGAACACCGATTTGTCCAAGATGCCCATTACAAAGAAGGATGTGTTGAAGATGACTCCAGAATTCAAGGCATCGGAAGATGCAAAGACAACACCGCCAAAGGATGATGACCTCTCCAAGGTGACGCGGATAGGCGTAAGCTTAGATCACGCATAGGAAAGCACGCTTGTCGAGTTCCTCAAAGCTAATAAAGATATCTTTGCATGGAAACCTTCTAACATGACCAGAGTACTTAGGAAACTCGCCGAGCACTCTCTCAATGTTTATCCTGATGCTTACCTACTGACGCTATACCCGTCAAATAGTCCTTACGATGTTTCGACGATGAAAAGCGCAAATCTATAGCTAAGGAATTAGCTTGGTTACAACTAGCTGGATTTATTGAAGAAGTCATCCACAGTTAGTGGGCGGCTAATCTTGTAATGGTCCCTAAAAAGGACACCACTAATTTAAGATTGTGTGTTGATTATACTGCCTTGAACAAGGCTTGTCCCAAAGATCCGTTCACTCTGCCTAGAATCGATCAAGTCATCGACTCAACAGCAGGCTTGGAACTCCTATATTTCCTCGACTCATATTTTGGCTATCACCAAATAGGATTGAAGGAGTCAGATAAATTAAAGACTTCGTTTATCACCCCCTTTGAAACCTTCTGCTACGTAATAATTCCTTTCTGGCTCAAAAATGTAGGAGTTACTTATCAACACATGTTGGGGATATGATATATGGGTATCCTCATAGAATGTCACCAATCTGCCTAACCCGGGTGGCCCATAGTTGGTAGCAAGGCCTATGGCCTGCTGAGCAGCCCAGTTAGATGGATCCAGAAGGGAGGCCCATGCCGAGTAAAGGAAGGCTACGCAGGAGTCACCGACATGCTCGGAGCCTTGGAGTACAAGACACAGAAGACTAGTTCGTATTAGTGTAGGACTCTTTACCTTGTCCGGCAAGGACCTTTCCCTGTAAACCCTAGGTCTTGGCGCCTTTATAAGCTAGTTTAGGGCAGACAACCTCTTAGATTGCTGCGTACAACGCGTAACACCTCGAACATCGAACCTATCTCTATAACTCGGCGTATTGCCATTATAGTGATTTATAGCAGGAGTAGAGTTCCACCACCATTGTGGGACTTGAACCTGGGTAAGCTGTGTTACCTGATACGTTGCTAACGTATCTATAATTTTTTATGTTCCATGCTTGGTTTTTATCTACTTTCTTATGTTTTCTTCCAACTTTGGAGTATTTTTATACACTTTCTTGGACTAACCTATTAACAAGATGCCACATTGCCAGTTGCCTATTTTCTGCTGTTTTTGGTTCCAGGAAAGTTAGAAAATGAATATTCTCGGAATTGGACCGGACAAAAGCCAAAGTCGTTATTTTCTCGGCAGACTCACGGAGCCAGAAGGAGAGACGGAGGGGGGCCTGATACGTCCAAAACGTATCTACTTTCCCGAACACTTTTGCTATTGTTTCTCCTCTATACTTTTGTGATTTGGATACAACTAATGCGGACTGACGCTGTTTTCAGCAGAATTGCCCTGGTGTCTACCTTTTGTGTAGAAAATCAACTATCAGGAAAAATCCCGGAAAATATGCCAAAAATCCTATTTCACCCGAAGAGTCCAAGAGCCAGAATACGAGACGGAGAAGAGCCATGGGGTGGCCACACCACCTGGTGGCGTGGGCCAAGCCAGGCCACGCCAGAGGGTGGTGTGGGCCCCCCAGGCACCCCCTCGGCCTCTCTCTTCGCCTATAAGGAGCCTTCTGACCTAAAAACTTTAGGGGGTTTGACGTTTTTCAAGAAGGAGTTCCGCTCCGCCGCCACCACCAGATTCCGCGAAACAGCACAGAAACTCCATTCTGGCACCCTGCCGGGACGGGGAATTGGAGGAGATCATCGCCATCATCATCACCATCGCTTCTCCATCGACCATCCATGTTTCCCCCATCTATGAGTGAGTAATCCCCCGCTGTAGGCTATGGGGATGGTAGGGATTGGATGAGATCGTTCATGTAATGGCATCAGATTGTTAGGGCATGGTGCCTAGTATCTTTTATTAGTGCTTTATGACTTTGTTGTGACTTGTTGTGCTTAATGCTTGTCACTAGGGCCCGAGTGCCATGATTTCAAATCTGAACATGTTATTGATTCATTATGATAGTATTATTTTCGGTCTTATCTGCAAGTTGTATACACACGTTGATGTCCGGAACCTATGGCCCTGAAGTGACAGAAATCGGGATAACCGGAAGGGAATGGCTTTGATGTGAGGATCGCATGTGTTCACGGAGTGTTAATGCTTTGCTCCGGTGCTCTATTAAAAGGAGCACCTTAATTGCCAGTAGTTCCCTAAAGGCCCCGCTGCAAACAGGCTGGCAGGACAAAATATGTTGTGCAAGTTCTCATTGCAAGCACGTATGACTATATATGGAACACATGCCTAGGATTGTCTAGTACTTGGATGCTTTATCTTATTTATCTGCAATTGCCCTATGTTCTGATTGCTATGTGGATTATCTTGTCCATGCAACGCCCGTCCATCCATCCCTATGCCTACCGCACTCGAATCCCACTGTTTACTGCTTTTGTTACTACTGTCTTTGCTTTACTACTGCTGTTACTTTACTATTCCTACTAAAAAACTGTTGCTACTGATAAACTGCTGTGAGCAAGATTGTTTCCAGGTGCAGCTGAATTGACAACTCAGTTATTAAGGCTTATAAATATTCTTTGGCTCCCCTTGTGTCGAATCAATAAATTGGGTTTCACTTCCCTCGAAAATACTGCGATACACCCCCTATACTTGTGGGTCATCAGGGCCACAGGGTGGCCACACCACCCCTTTACGCAGGCCCCCCTGGCCGGCCACCGACCTTGCCCCTTCGCCTATAAAATCTTCCTGATGCAAAAACCGTTAGTCGTCAATCAGAAATCCACGAAAAGTTCTGCAGCACCACCGCCACCAAAGGGGAGATTCAGGGGACAGAAAGTCTCTGTTCCGGCACCCTGCCGGGACGAGGAAGTTCCCTCACAGCCATCTCCATCTATCTCCACCACCATCTCCATTACCATTGCTGATTCCCATGATGATGAGGGAGTAGTTCTTCCTCGAGGCTAAGGGTTCTACCGATAGCTATGTGTTCATCTCTCTCTATGCATGATCATGTTGTGATCATGAGCTTTGTAATCAAGTAGATCCACCTTGCTACGCAAGTGCTTTAATAGATCTCGGCTCTCCCCATGTGTGTGAAAGTGACAGCGTGCACACCATGGTGGCACTTAGGCTAGAGATTACAAATACTTGTTATGAGTTATATTTGGAGTTGGATGTCTTTATAAAATTGTTTTGTTTGTTGGAACCATCTAGTGCTCAAGGTGATAGTGTGGGGTTATCTAGATGGGAAAGGCTTACTTTGAGGTGTGCTATTATAGCCCTACGATGGATTAGAGTGTCCAACCGGAGAGTAGTTCAGAGTAGTATCATGAAGATAATATATTTATATGAGAGTGTTCACTAGTGAAAGTATGATCTCTAGGCCTTGTTTCTAAGCATTGAAACACCATTTGCAACTAGATCTGTTACATGTTTGCTTGCTTCCATCTTTATTTCAATTTGCCTTTAGTCTCTTCCACGCCATCAAACTATTTTCTAGCACTGTTGTCTTATATCCATACCACTTGTATTTCACTATCACTTCGCCGAACTAGTGCACCTATACACCTGACAAGTGTATTGGGTGTGTTGGGGACACACGAGACTTCTTGTATCTTGATTGCAGGGTTGCTTGAGAGGGATACCTTTGACCACTTTCTCCCTGAGTTCGATAAACCTTGGGTGATCCACTTAAGCAAAACTTGCTGTTGTTCTACAAACCTCTCCACTTGGAGGCTCAACAACTATCTACAAGGATAGAAGTGCGTAGACATCAAGCTATTTTCTGGCGCTGTTACCGGGGAGGTAAGGTAAAAGGCACTCACATCTCCTAGCTACTAAGCTATCTTATAGTAGTGTTGCTGGTGTGTGAGTGCTCGAAGGTATTTCCTTTAGATTCTACAATTATATCGTTTTGTTTCTTGTTTTTATTTTTCACTTGTTAGGCTTAATGGAAAAGAACAACAAAATTAGAGAGCTTTATAGTATTTTCCTTGAGTTAGGACATGAAGTGTTTGAAGAGAAAATTAAAAAGCCTATGGAACTTCATTTGCATGCTAATACTAATGTTATTAGTATGAATTCTTTGAACACCATTATTGCTAATGCTATGAAAAAGTCTAAGCTTGGGGAAGCTGGTTTTGATGAGAATGATCTTTCTAGTCCCCCAAGCACGGAGGAGAAAATTTACTTTGACGATAGCATGCCTGCAATATATGATGATTACAATGATAAATATGATACTTTCGGTCTACCTACTATTGAGGATAAAATAAATTATGATTACAATATGCCTCCTATATTTGATGATTATGGTGATGAGAATAATAATGATAGCTATTTTGTTGAATTTGCTCCCACTACGATTAATAAGAATGACTATGCTTATGTGGAGAGTAATAATGATTATATGCATGTGGCTCATGATAAGAATGATTTATGTGATAGTTATATTGTTAGTTTTATTCATGATGCTACTGAAAGTTATTATGAGAGAGGGAAACATGGTCTTATGTATCTTAACAATATTAAGTTTCCCCTCTTTATGTTGAAAATTTTGAAGTTGCACTTGTTTTGTTTTTCTATGCTTGTTGCTTTGTGCTTTAATGACTTGTTTCTTTACAATATTCCTATGCATAGGAAGTGGGTTAGACTTAAATGTTCTTTGAATTTGCTTTTTGTTGCTCTCTTTTACTTCAATTCATATTTCTTATGTGAGCATCTTCTCAAACTATCATGCCTAACTTAAAGGCGTTAAAGAAAAGTACTTATTGGGAGATAACCCAAAAGTTTTAGTTGAGTCTTGAAAGTTATTACCACTGTAATAACCTCTCCTTATCATTATTTTGTGGTTTTTGTGCCAAGAGTAGCCTCTAATGAGAGAGAAGTAATACTTGGGAAAGTTGCGGTCACGAAACAGATTTTTGTGCTTCACTGTAAAAATTCCTGTAAAATCTCTGTACGTCTGTTTGAGACGTAAATTTTTGTGCTTCTGCCCCAGGTTGTTATCTAACTTTCGTTAGCTCAACACTTTTCAATTTGAGCAAGATAAAGTCTTCGAAAAAATTTGTTGTCACCTGCTGGTCTGTTTTGATAGATTTCTGCCATTATTTGCATGTGCATCTTAATCTCTTTCTCTTTGAGTTCTCTTTGATCATTTGAACTTTTTAAAGGAAATGCTACAGTAGCTTGTGTTTTAATGGAAGTTTTATTGATGTTGAAACTGAACCCAAGGACTTATTATCTTGAGTGCACTAATGTTGCTAATAAAGATTGTGTGAAGTTTTGTATGAAGGAAAATTTTCAGGTGTATGGTGAGAATGATGTAATGAGATGAAGAATGGACTAAATCTCAAGCTTGGGTATTCCACCCCGTGTCACCCCAAGAAATATCCAAGAAGTACAAGCGTCAAAGCTTGGGGATGCCCAAGGCATCCCCTTCTTCATCAATAAAAATCCCAGGTTTATTCCAAACACTTCATTTTTATTGTTTCATGCATAATTGTGTTGTTCTTGGAGCGTCTTTGTTTTCGTTTTTGGTTTTCATTTGCTTAGTTTGCTTGAATAAGTTGGTTGGATCCCAACACACTTGTTTTGGAGAGAGACAAACCCTGCTCTTATTGTTTAGAACACTCTAGTTTTCATTCTTATTGTTTTGTGAGTGTTCTCTTTTGCTAGCACTGAATTTAGCCTTAGTTTTCTTTTGCTTTCAGCTTAGAACTTTTTAGTTCTTCTTTGTGGATTTGTGAGACAAGCTCACTGATCTTTATTTATTATTATCTTTCTGAGTTCTTTCAAATAAGTCGATTGGTGTTGGAAAAGAGTAGGAAAAGTTCATGCTTAAGTGGTAAAAGGAGCCTGTTTTTGACTGTGGCCTATGCTTTGTCATGTCATGCTTGTTGGGGGGATACCCCCTGGTAGGGTCACGCCGGGGTATAAAAGGCCGAGTTAGCCGAGGTTCGGAAAGGCCAAAGCGGACGCTGGCCGGGTCACCTCAAGACAGGCCGAGTCTCGGAGTAACCCGGACCAGGGGATGTCCACCTAACGGAGCCTCGACCGACTTAAGCAGTAAGTCGGATAGGAGAATTTAACTTGTATGCAGGAACGGGTGTGGCCGGGTCAACTATTATCCGGGTCATATCTAGCTTCTAGGAGAAGGAAGGAATCTCGATGGTCAAAAGTAACCCCGTTTACGCACTGCATGAGCGAAGCGAACAGGGGCAGGACCACCGAGGCGTGGCTGACAAGAGGTGACGACGCTCGTGTCGGCTGACGCAGGCGCCGTAGAGGCTCACGTAGCCTCTGCATGGGTGACGCAGGGTAAAAGCAACCCGGTCGGCTTACTATTTTGGGAGGAGGCATATTCCCTAGAATATGCCTCCACGTATGCCCTAAGTGGAGACCTAGCCACCCCTATATAAAGAGGGCTAGGGCCTCTGTAGAAGGGGTTCCGCTATTCTGCTTGGTTTAGGTTCTAAGGGTTGATCTCCGGTAGGTCTTGTACGGGTCTACTGTGGGTGAGAGTAAGAGAGTTCCTTCTTCCTCCTCTCACCAATACAGCTCTAGCAGCACTTGTAACCTTGGAAGTAAATCATATATAAATCTTCTGTGTGAGGAATCACCTCATTATCCATCCCTGGATTCCCCTAGTGCATTTAGTCCCCACCTTTAGCCTATCCATGGCATCTGCTGTGACACCACCACGACAGTTGGCGCCCACCGTGGGGCTAGCGGCACTAGCAGGGGTGAAGATCTGGACAGGAAACCTCATCGGCACCGGCGAACGCATCGTCTCCGGGCTCGTCCAGCCCTTTGGAGCGCTGGATTTCGTTAGCGACAATGCTGGCTGCTTCGGCACACATCCTCTTCCGCGCAATGGCCTCTTCGTCAAGCTCCGTGCGCACAAGGTCTACGTCGCTGTGGATGTATCTTGTGTTCATCCGCGACACGTCGTTGAGGCGGGCGAGCCTCCCCTTAGCGTGGCTCACGGGGCGCGTATCACTCGCTCCCCGGACTGTGCTGAGGTGATGATGACTGCGCCTGGCGCTGGCACAAGCAAGGATCCGACACCAGATCCGGAGGTAACACCCAAGGCACCAAGGAAAGGTAGAGGTCCTGCGCTAGAGAGGCCAGAGAATGTGTTGCAGGAAGCGATGGATAGCTTGGCAAACCATGTAGCAGCAGTAGTAGATCCGGCTCAGGAACAGGCCGAGCTAGAGGAGACTAGGCAAAAAATTCTAGAAAGTGCGAAAAAGATAACTGCGGCTCAGCAGTCGTTGAACATGACGCTGCGTGAGTACGCAAAGGCAAACAAAGTTGATGCTGTAAAAGTAAAAGGAAGAAATCTCATGAGTGAAATGAACAAAGAGGGTGATAAAAGGATTGAGGAGTCAGAAAACTGTTTGTCCGTGGGGCTGCCGAGGTACAGTACCCCAGCTAAAAACCTTAGAGCAGCAGATGCAGCTGCATCCGAGCTAGAGGGCCTTACAGGTGAAGCCCGTCAGAGGCAGCAAGAAAGGGTCAATGAGTTGGTTTGGATCGCGAACAGACAAAATGAGGAACTGCTCAGGGCAAACCCAGAGAGAGATGGGGCCTCCAAGATTGTTCATTCGGCGGTGGGTAACCCGAAGAAATCCGCTGGAGCCGCATCGTCTCCTCATGGCGGCCCTAGGAGAGAAGAGGTAGTAACCTCGGCCAGAAGAAACAAACAGATCGTCCCGTATGACCCGACGAGGGCAGGGAAAGGAAAAGAAGTACAGAGAAATGATGATCGACGAAGTGTGAGCCGAGGTGAAGCTGGCCGAGGTAATCGCGACCAAGGCAATGCCGGTCAATGAAACACTATAAATGGCAATGTCGGACAACGTAACTCGGCAGGACAACCGCAATAGCAGAATATACCAAGGCAAGAGCAAAGTGCCGGCTAGGGTATGCAATAGAGAGGCGCTCCAAGAGAGCAGGACCGGTATAATGATGGAGATTCGGAAATGGTGAATGCGGGATACCCAAGGCCGGACTATCATGTGATAGGGTCGAGATTGGGAAGCAGAGATTTGATGCCGGATGATGCCAGGCTAAAACTGGATCGACTGTGTAGGTCGGAACAGATTGAGTGTCAAGGTCCTCCGGGTCCTGCGTGTTTTGGGCCCTGGATCATGAAGGAGCCTCCGGTGCCTAACTTCCAATTACCCAAAGGTACTAAGACATATGACGGTAGTACAAAGCCAGAGGATTGGTTGATAAACTATGCTATAGCAGTGAAAATTGCTACAGGCAACTTGAGATGGGCTGTGAGATATGTACCCCAGATGTTGGAGGGGCCAGCGAGGGTGTGGTCGAACAATTTGCCACCTGGAAGTATTAACTGCTGGATAGATTTTGAGGAGATGTTCATCAACAATTTCTCAAGTACATATCAGAGGCCAAATAGGCCACAGACCCTAGCTATGTGTAAGCAAAGACCGAATGAGACGGGCCGAGAGTTCTTAACCCGATGGTGCACCGTGAGAAACTCATGTGAGGGCATGATAGAATCACAGGCCATAGCGTGGTTTGCGCAAGGGTGCAGATATGCAAGCGAGCTGTGGCAAAAGTTGCAAAGGAAAATGCCAACTACGTTGGCAGAGATGATCCGGATCGCTGATTCGTATGTTCTGGGTGATCCGACTCAACCTAGGCTCGTATCAAACGATTCAAATGATGAGTACTACCAGAGAGATGGAGCCGGATCATCCCGGAGAAATGACTACAGAGGTAAAACAAGAGATGACATACCGGATCACCGGTACAGTTCGCAACAAGTTGCAGCTGTGAATCAAGATCAGCCCGGAGCAGGGGCAATCAACGTCAAAAAACTGGAGGGCAATGGACTTCGAGAAATTATGGCAAGAAAACTTGGACGCCAGAGCAAAAGAAACAGTGGCAAGAAAAGAAGGACCGTCCGTGGTATACTTATGAGTCAATGTTGGATCAGCCATGTAAATTTCATACGCCAAATCCGAATAACCCAGCGGGTCATACAACAAGGCAATGTGAGTGGATGCGCAAAATAGAGCAAGGTGGTTAGGGGAATGCTCAGGCACCCCGGAATGATCAACCTCGGCAGGAGTTACCTCGGCAGCAATTGCTCTCCGGAGCGAACACGCAACAACTAATGTTGCCTCCCCCTCCGCCGAGGTATGATAACCATGAGAGAAGGGATGCAGTGCATCAAGTGGAAAACCAGCATCAACCGGATCAGAGGTACCCCGGAAATGAAGGGAGGAATGAGTACCGAGAGCATCATCAAAGTTACTGTGTGTTCACCACTGAGGAAACAGATAGAAAAATCTTGCAACGTCGACATATGGAGGTGAATGCGGTAATGCCCGCAGTGATGAGGTATATGCCTTGGTCAGATCAGGAAATTACCTGGAATATCAAAGATCATCCCAGGCTTATGCCAAGTCCTGGTTCGTATGCGTTGGTTCTGGATCCGATATTCATTGGGCCGAACATCAATGTAAGGTTCTCCAAGGTACTGATTGACAACGGCAGTAGCATTAACATCATGTATGCGGATACAATGCGCAAGTTAGGTATCTCGGAGAACATGCTCCAAGCTACAAGGACAACTTTCCATGGTATTGTGCCCGACGTTTCTTGTGAGCCCATAGGCAAGGTCCGGGTTGACGTATTGTTTGGCACGAGAGAGAACTACCGAACTGAAAATTTAGAATTCAAAGTGGTGAACTTGGAAAGTGCGTATCACGCGTTACTCGGAGGGCTAGCACTGAACAAGTTCATGGCAAGTTATCACATCAGTTACTTGAAGATGAAGTTGCCCGGGCCAAACGGAGTGATTACCATTGATGGGGATTTCCGATGTTCCATTGAGTGTGCGTCGGCCGGGTCTAACCTGGCCGAGTCACTCGTGATTGCGCAAGAGAAGAGGAAAATCCAAGAGGTGGCGGCATTGGCTCAGTCCGCGCAGCAGTATATGCCGGCGCTGAGTAACCCGCATGGAAGTGTCTCATTCCAAGCCACAAAAGATACCAAGAAAGTTCCTGTTGATGATATGTTCCCAGAGCGCACCGTAACAATTGGTGTCGGGTTAAGTGAAAAATAGGAAAGCGCGCTTGTCAACTTCCTCCATGAGAATCGGGATATTTTTGCTTGGTCCACACAGGACTTGCAAGGTGTTCCGAGGGAGTTGGCCGAGCACTCTTTAAACGTGAGACCCGGAGCAAAGCCGGTGAAGCAACCTCTCCGCCACTTCGCCGAGGATAGGATAAAGGTCATTGGAGATGAGATAGCTCGGTTACTAGCTGCAGGATTTATCATGGAAGTTCTTTACCCGGATTGGTTGTCTAATCTGGTGCTGGTGGAGAAGAAGAAGGACGATCCGAATGTGGCAGTAGTTTGGCATATGTGTATCGATTACACGAACCTGAACAAGGCATGTCCAAAAGATCCATTTCCATTGCCAAGGATAGATCAGGTCATAGACTCAACTGCTGGATGTGAATTGTTGTCATTCATTGATGCATATTTTGGTTTCCACCAGATACCTCTGAATCCAGATGATCAAATAAAGACTGCATTTATCACCCCGTATGGGGCTTATTGCTATCGCACCATGCCGTTTGGCTTACGTAATGCAGGGGCAACATACCAAAGATGTATGCAAAAATGTTTGCATGACCAAATTGGTCAAAATGTACAAGTGTATGTGGATGATGTGGTTATCAAGACCAAGGAAAGCAAAACGCTCTTTGACGATATCAGGAAGACATTCGCGAACCTAAGAAGGTTCCGGATGAAGCTTAACCCGGAAAAATGTACCTTCGGTGTCCCGGCTGGAAAGTTGATTTCTTGTCTCCAGCCGAGGTATCGAAGTTAATCCAACTAAAATCCGGGCCATTGAACGAATGGAACTGCCAAAGTGTCTTAACGATGTCTAGAAGTTCACGGGTTACCTGGCATCGTTAAGTCAGTTTGTATGTCGGTTGGGAGAAAAGGCATTGCCTCTTTACCAACTCATGAAAAAGTCGGATAAGTTCGTTTGGACGCCGGAGGCCAATGAAGCCTTTGCCCACTTGAAGAAGATGTTAGCCACTGCACCAGTGTTAGCCTCTCCACTATCAAAGGAGCCAATGTTGTTCTATATAGCCGCAACCAACCGAGTTGTAAGTGCAGTGATAGTGGTGGAGCGCGACGAGGAAGGTAAGTCGGTGCAAAGGCCAGTGTATTACCCGAGCGAGGTATTATCTGCCTCAAAGCAGAACTATCCGCACTATCAAAAGGTGGCATATGGCGTGTACATGGCAGCTAAGAAGCTGAAGCATTACTTTGAGGAGCATCCCATCAGGGTAATATGTGAGGCTCCTATATCCGAGATAATGAGTAACAAGGATGCGAGTGGCAGAATTGCAAAATGGGCAATTGAACTAGCTCCTTATGCACCACAATATGACAGAAGAGAGGCAATCAAGTCTCAAGCTGTGGCGGACTTTTTTGTGGACTGGGCCGAGGTGCAATACGAACCGCCGCTACCAGATCCGAACTATTGGCGAATGCACTTTGACGGGTCAAAAACAAAAACCAGGCTAGGCGCCGGAGTCGTACTTACCTCGCCAAAGAAGGACCAACTGAAATACGTGCTGCAGATCCATTTCGCAGCATCAAACAATGTTGCTGAATATGAAGCACTCGTGCATGGGCTCAAAGTGGCAAAAGAGATTGGGATACGTCGGATCCTGTGCTTTGGCGATTCGGATTTGGTAGTACAGCAAGTGTCGGGACTGTGGGACGCCCTTGATCCAAACATGGCTCTGTACAGATTTCATGTGCAGAAGATATCTGGTTACTTTGAGGGATGCGAATTTCATCATGTACCCCAGGTGGAAAATGAGCCTGCCGACATGTTGTCGAAGCTCGGGTCAACTCGACAAGCAATTCCACCGGGTGTAGCATTAGAGCACCTCAGAAAACCATCTATTAGGCCGTCCCCAGAAACCGACTCAATTTACGTCCTGGAAGATATAGAATCCGGAGCTGTGCCCATGGACATTGACATGGGAGGTGGTGCGCGAAACCCGGGGACTGCCTCGGCAAACCCGGGGACTGCCTCAGTGAACCTGGGGACTGCTTCGCAAGACTCGGGGACTGCTCAGCATGATTCAGTTGAAGTTATGCCAGTGGATCAGATGGAAATTGATGAGGATGTGTTCCCCGTGCGAGCAATACCAGTTTGGGTACTACCTATATTTCAATTCCTGAAAGATGGAACTTTGCCCACTGAGGAGGTGCTATCCAGGCAAACTCAGAGGAGAGCTAAGGCATACACGATCATCAATTCGGAGCTATACAAAAGGAGTGTGACCAATGTCCTCCAGCGATGCGTTGACCCGGAAGAAGGGCTTGACATCCTCCGAGATATACATCAAGGGGAGTGCGGGCACCATGCCTCGTCCCGAGCCTTGGTGGCAAAAGCTTTCCGACATGGATTCTACTGGCCAAGTGCCTTAGAACAAGCAAAAGATCTGGTGAGAAAATGCAATGGTTACCAGAGGTATGCTACCAAGACACATATGCCAATGTCGGAGCTCAAGACCATACCAATTACATGGCCATTTGCCGTATGGTGCTTGGATATGGTTGGCCCATTTAAAGTAGCAAGGGGGAATATGACTCACATTTTGGTCATGGTGGACAAATTTACAAAATGGATTGAAGTGAAGCCTATAAGAAAATGTGATGGAGCTATGGCCGTAACATTTCTCAAAGACATCATCTTGAGATACGGTTACCCTCACAGTATTATAACTGATAATGGCACAAATTTTGCTGAAGGAGCGTTTGCGCGTTTCTGCCGGGATAAGAAGATCCGGCTAGACATAGCCTCGGTAGCCCACCTCGCATCGAACGGACAAGTGGAAAGATCCAACGGATTAGTATTATCTGGGATAAAACCCCGGCTCATTGAGCCGCTGCAAAGATCAGCGGGGTGCTGGATAGAAGAACCACAACGGTACTGTGGAGTTTAAGAACAACTCCGAATCGATCAACAGGCTATACGCCGTTTTTTCTGGTATATGGGGCAGAAGTGGTATTACCAGCTGACATAGAGCATGATTCGCCTAGGGTCACCCAATACACAGAAGCCGAAGTGCGAGAAGCCCGGCAAAATGATGTTGATCTGCTGGAAGAAGCGAGAGAACTGGCATTGTCTAGATCCGCCATATATCAGCAAAATCTCCAACGCTATCATAGCCGGAAAGTAAGCCCCCGAGTCTTTCGGGAAGGCGATCTGGTGCTCCGGTTGGTACAACGTACTGCTGGCATGCATAAATTATTCCCCCCATGGGAAGGGCCATTCATTGTGAGCAAAGCATTGCACAATGATTCTTATTATCTTATAGATGCAAAGCCACAGGAAAAGAACAAGGCGGACATGTCCGGTGAGGAATCTAAGCGTCCATGGAATGTAGATCTACTTCGTCCTTTCTACACTTAACTAAGAAGTGTATGTATCCGAGTCTTCTCAGATGTCGGTATGTATGCCGGCAATGAGCCTATCAATGAAATGTTGGCACCTCGAGCAGTAACTCGGGGACTGCCTTAATAATATTTGTTATCTTTTATTATTTATATGTCAGTTGGAGTAAGTTGTTCAACTTAACTCGGTTTAGTAGTGTGTGGGCAGCAAAAACCCAACTCTTCGACTTGCTGCTGTCCAACAAGAATTGGCTTCATGGCAAGCAAGAGAACAAGTTTGGAACTGCCTGTCACATGAAAAACAACTAAGGAAAAGAACTTAATCGAGCCGACGTTTGTTTTCTAGACTAACCTTGTATTTACATTCAAATTACTATGTTGAATTATTTTGAGCTAAGCCTAAAGTTTCCAAGTATTGTTAAAACAATTTTTGAAGCTCGGATTTGTAAGTTGTAAAACCAAATCAAGGTAGACACGAACCGAGCCAAAATATTGGACGAACAAGAAAATGAAACTCGGGGACTACACCCAAGCTAATCCGGCATAAGAAACTTAGTAGCAAAATATCACATGCGTACTGGATACAATTCCACCTGGCATACCGGGGATCTGATAAGTTTTCAAGTGTTTTCACTCAAGGAGCAGCAGGAGGAGGAAGTTCGGCATCATCTTCACCGTCTTCGATATCCGAGGCATCGTCCTCTCCATCCTCGTCTGAGCCATCTTCAACGTTCTCAACCTCTTCGTCACCAGTGGCTTCTAGGAAGCTCGGTCCCTCGGTCCATTCATGAATGGGAGCATATTCAATGAGGCTATGGGCGCAAGCCTGGCACCGAGCTACCCACTCCGGGTCGTTGGTCCATTTGGACCCGGTGCGTAGGCGCGTCAGGAGGTTGAGATCGATCTTCTCGTACCACGTGAGTATGTGGTGAAGAACAGTATCAGCTGCAGCACGTCCAGCAGACTCCCTCCAGAGGTCGAGCTGGGTCTCGATTTCCATTAACTTCTCAACAAGAATTCTGGTAGTCTCCGGAGTGTCTTCTCCAGGCCAGAACATGTTGAAGATTCGGACTGCAACGTCGAGGATATCCTTGCCATAGTTCTTGATGAGTTCCACGCGAGATGATAGGCTGACCAACAGGTCCTCCATGTCATAAGAAATCTCCTCACCACCAGGAGCAGCGGGAGTACCCCTCTCTCGGTGGAAATCTGCAACTGCAGCGCTCGCGATGGCAGTGCCCTCAGGAAATTTGCCTGAAAACGAGACAAGAGAAACAAGTAAGAGAAAAGACATGTGAAGTAACCCAGAGAAATATGTCGGATAAGGGAAAGGAGCTTACGTGATATATGGCTGAGGATCCGGGTCAACTCCCTGGTACAGTCATCACATCTTTTGCGAAGCTGCACAAGTTCAGCATTCGCCGACTTAAGCTCAGTGTCGGCCTCCTTGAGTAGATCCTGGTCCTTGGCAATCTGGAGATTGAGGCGCTCCCGCTCTTCAGTGTAGTCCTGGCCAAACTTTTGGAGCTCGGACTGGTGATGTGCTTTCATTTTCTCCATATCAGCCTTGAGCCTGGCGATCTCATCATCCTTGGTCCAGAGGAGGGCGAGCTCATCGTTTTTCTTTTTGAGCTCGGATTGATGCTTTCCTGCTTGTTCGAGAAAATGCAGCATCATATCAGGCATGGGCACACTATCTTCAAGAGATGCTGAAATAGTGTATTGACTCGGCAGAGCCGAGGTATTAATGTTCGTCGAGCCAAGGAGAAAAGGAGATGGAAAGCATAGCAAGGTCGGACAAAAGTAACTTACCCTTGATCTGATCCAAGTTCTTCCTCATAAGCTTGTTCTCAGCCTCCACCCCAGCTGCCGAAACCGAATGATAGGTTAGTTCGGGGAAAATGAAGAAAAACGGAGAAGTGCCAAGGAAGAAACTTACCCCTTTTCTCGTGTTCAGCAAAAAGTGCATTATGCGTGGCGCGCAACGTCTTATGGGTGTCAAGGAGACGCTGAAACTCAGCGCTACGGCGGTTGGTGGTCACCTGCAAAGAGTACAAAGATATAACTTAGCCTTGTGCATATTCGAAGTGTACTAAATCCGGGCCAAGTGGAACTTAACCCGGCTCTAGGTGTGTGCATATTCGAAGTGTACTAAATCCGGGCCAAGTGGAACTTAACCCGGCTCTAGGTGTGTGCATATTCAAAGTGTACTAAATCCAGGCCAAGTGGAACTTAACCTGGCTCTAGGTGTGTGCATATTCGAAGTGTACTAAATCCGGGCCAAGTGGAACTTAACCCGGCTCTAGGTGTGTGCATATTCGAAGTGTACTAAATCCGGGCCAAGTGGAACTTAACCCAGATCTAGGTGTGTGCATATTCGAAGTGTACTAAATCCGGGCCAAGTGGAACTTAACCCGGATCTAGGTGTGTGCATATTTGAAGTTATCAAGGAGCTACGTTAGCTTTCTAAGGAGCATCCGGCCGAGTAACAAGTTACTCCCCCGGAGGCTCGGGGACTAATGGTTATATTACTAAATACCTACAACTGGCTAAGGAAAACGAGTAACATACCTCCATCATCCGACCCGCGATGTTGAGCGCCCTAAAGGCGGTGTTCATTTGAGCAGAGAATTCGGCGGGACCGAACTTCTCCGGGAGATCAGCGTCTTGGACTACCTCTGCCTTGTTCCTTCATGACGAATTCAATCAGGCTCGAAGGGTATCGCTCGCCGGTGGGCATATGGGGTGCCACCAAGCCCTTCGCATGTGCTTCTTTCCTCTCAACCAGGGCAAGGGCCGGGCTGGTGTGTAGAACAAGTTGCTGCGCATCAGCTGGCTCAGCAGGGACGTCCTTCGGGGCTGGAGGTTTCTTGGGAAGCATGGATGCGAGGGTACGTTGTCCAGCCTCGACGGATGCTGTCCTAGTGGCGTCAGGGGCCTTTTTGCCATTGGGATGTTGGGAGGAAGAAGTGGTCGCAGCAGATTTCCCCTTAGGAGCTGCCTGGGTACTTCCTCGCCGAGACTGAGAAGACTCGGACGAGGCGGAGGAGCTTGGAGTTGGTGCTCTTGTTGCTGAACTTGGTGGTGCTGCTGATGTTCTTGTTGCCGGAGTTGGTGCTGGTACCGGAGTTGGTGCTGGTGCTGGAGTGGTTGATGGTGCTGGAGCTGGTGCTGGTGCTGAGGTAGCCTCGGCTGGGCCGGTCTCCCCCGCTCCAAGGTTACCCCCCTCTTGACGAGGTGGAATAGAACCCGGAGCAGCAGCATAACCCTCTGGAATAGGGCTCAGCGGGCGTGACTCATCGTCACGAGGGGGAGAAGGGCTAAGTCGGAGCGGCGAAGAGATGCTAGATCCACTCTGGGGGACCTCCACCGCAGCCCTGCCGAATCAAATAATGTCAAAAGAGAAACTAAAACAATGCAAGGAAGAGTAAGTTGCAGAGGGAAAAGAGGCTTACGCATCCGAGGTCAGGGGCTCCTTGGGTTTCCGAGCCCTTCATGCTGGGGCCTTGCCTGCTGGCTTGGAGGCGGTTTTGTCTCCGGACTTCTTTCACCTTTTGGCGGGCTGAGAAGGTCCGGAGGAGGAACTTGATGCAGCTCCACGCTTCTTCTTCGGCGCTACCGGAACAGGTTCACCCGTAGCAAGGGGAGGGTCCTCGTGGATCTGCCCGCTGGGGTTAGCTAATGCCAGAAAAGCATAAGAAAGGGGGACAGCGTCAACAGCTTCCGTCACCTCCACATCTGAGTCATCTTCATCATCAGGCCAATGTCTAATAGAAGAGAGTTTACCGGTGGGTCGCTTCGTAGTTTCGGGCATCAGGAGGAACATCTCCTGATCCGGCTCTTCCTCGTCCGAGGTCTCCCGGTCAGGCGCCCACTTAAGGGTTGGATCGGTGCCATCCTCGAGGGTTTGCTGAAGGAATAGCCGAGGAAAAGAACAGACAACAGAGTTAAAAATACAACAATAACCAACATATGATTTAATCCGGAGAAAGTTTGCGCCATGAGGCTTACCACGGGAGGAAGCCTATCGCGGCAAAAGTGCTCAATTCCCCACGTCCATTCAGAGGATAAGTCTTTGTGGGTGGTGAAGAGGGCCTTGACCCGGCGATCGATCTCCGTGTTGCTCAACTCGAAGGACGAGGTCCGGTTGGGGTCGCGGCCCCAGCTCATGTGGCACACCTTGTGAGTGCGCTTCTGGAGGGGGGAGATCTGGTTGCGGACGAACGTGATCATGGCATCCTCGTTGCGCAACCCGAGCTCCTTCAGCTCCGCGAACCTTTTGTTGACCAAGTTAGCCAAGGCCGTGGGCTTCTTGGGGACAACGTCCCACAACTCCGGGTTAGGAGGACCCGGAGCATAGGGGAGCAGCCGGATCAAGTCTTTAGTGCCCTTGTTCCGGACATAAAAGAAAGTCCGGGCCTATCCTTTGCAGGAGTCTAGCCCGGTGACTCGGGGGAAGACGGATAGCCTCCGGGGTGAGATGGACGCAGCTCCGAATTTGCGTGAGCTGCTTGTCCTCCGGATCAAGTTGAATGTTCAGAATAACATTACGACGAAGACCGAAAAACCGGATCCATAGCTCCTTCGTGGGCCATAGTCCGGCATAGCCTTCGATCGTGGAGGCGAAGGCAGAAAGAGAAGTAATTGTGTTGGCAGGAAGGTAGTGCGGCTCGAGTTCGTAGGTGCTTAACCAGTCATGGAAGAAGTCGCTGACCGGCAAACCGAAGCCCCACTGGAAGTGGGACAAGAACACGACGAACTCACCCGGAATGGATGAGGGGGCGAGTTCGGCGAAGGCGAGGCGCGCGGTGACGCCGGCGGAGATGCGTCTGGTGTGGTAGAGCTAGTCCAGGTCGTCTTGGCAGACCCGGGACCCATCCCACGCACCACGGTCCGCCACGGCGGTGTCTTCCTCCATCTCTTGCTCGGCGACGGCGAGCTCCTCCTCTGTCATCATGTGTTCAATGCCCTCACTAGCGCTAGCGGCGGTGGGGGGCAACGGCCTAGATTGACAACGACCTATGGCAGAGGAGGCGCGTAGCGGTGGCGGCGATGCAGAGGCATGGGGAAGCAGTGCGGCGGCGGCGCTGCTACTTAGAAGCAGTGGCGGCGGCACTGTCGCGGGGAAGACGAAGGAGAAGAAGAGCTAGAGGCAGAGGGGCGCGGAAGGAGGAAAAGACCTAAGGGGTGCGCCCCTCCCCTATTTAACCACTCCCTCGAGGGGGAAGTGGGATCGTGTCATGCGGGTACGCCACACGGTGTGGCCGTGTATGTCCCGCGTCAACCAATCAGCAGCGAGCCACACGGAAGGCCACATGGTGTAGCTGATCCCATGACGTGACGCATTGATGCGATAAACGAGGAGGCAGGCGTGACGTGACCCGCGCGCAGTGATAACTGACAATTACTGCGGCGGTTACTGTGGCTGGCCCTTAAAATGAGGCAACCTAATGATTAGCCTCCACGTGGGTTAGCGTACGAGAGAAGGAAAGAAGACCCGGATGAGACCGTGGTAACCCGGCCAGCAAGTGAAAACTTGGAATGAGCAAAGGGAAAGTAAAACCATGAGGTCCGAAACAAGGTGGTAACCCGGTCAGCAAGTGAAAACTTGGAATGTGCCAAGGGAATGTAAATCCATACGATCCGAGATAAGGAGGTAACTCGGAGATAACGTCCAAAGCTCAGTGAAATTGAACCTGATGTGGCCTTAGCGGCCAAGGCAGCTAAGACCACACCAGTTTCGGGGACTAATGTTGGGGGATACCCCCGGGTAGGGTCACACCGGGGTATAAAAGGCCGAGTTAGCCGAGGTTCGGCAAGGCCAAAGCGGACGCTGGCCGGGTCACCTCAAGGCAGGCCGAGTCTCGGAGTAACCCGGACCAGGGGATGTCCACCTAACGGAGCCTCGACCGACTTAAGAAGTAAGTCGGATAGGAGAATTTAACTTGTATTCAGGAACGGGTGTGGCCGGGTCAACTATGATCCGGGTCATATCTAGCTTCTAGGAGAAGGAAGGAATCTCGCTGGTCAAAAGTAACCCTGGTACGCACTGCATTAGCGAAGCGAACAGGGGAAGGACCACCGAGGCGTGGCTGACAAGACGTGACGACGCTCGTGTCGGCTGACGCAGGCACCGCAGAGGCTCACGTAACCTCTGCATGGGTGACGCAGGGGAAAAGCAACCCGGTCGGCTTACTATTTTGGGAGGAGGCATATTCCAGGAGGAGGCATATTCCCTGGAATATGCCTCCACGTATGCCCTAAGTGGAGACCTAGCCACCCCTATATAAGGAGGGCTAGGGCCTCTGTAGAAGGGGTTCCGCTATTCTGCTTGGTTTAGGTTCTAAGGGTTGATCTCCGGTAGGTCTTGTACGGGTCTACTGTGGGTGAGAGTAAGAGAGTTCCTTCTTCCTCCTCTCGCCAATACAGCTCTAGGAGCACTTGTAACCTTGGAAGTAAATCATATATAAATCTTCTGTGTGAGAAATCACCTTATTATCCCTCCCTGGATTCCCCTAGTGCATTTAGTCCCCACCTTTAGCCTATCCAAGGCATCTGCCGTGACACCACCACGACAATGCTTGATATTGTTTTGGCTTTATGCTTAGTGATCTTTGCCGTAGCATGACTTGTTATAAACTATTGAGATTGCTTAATGTGCCTTCGAAGGATCATGCGTTGTTTTAGCATATTAAAGCATAGTATTATGGTATTCTCCTTTGATGCTTTATTTGGGTTGACTTGGCACATGCTCACACCATGTCAGGACTATCCAAAGTCACCATAGCCTTGATGATCCTTTAGTTTTTGACTTCTAATATCACTTTATGCTTTAATCAATGATGTTTTGTCGCTCTGCATGATTATGGCCATTATTGCTCTCTTAGTTTGTCGCTCCCAGTCTTTTGCTAGCCTCCGTAACCAAGTATGAGTTCCACTCATGCATCCAACTCGTAAAACCAAGTTATTCCAAAGAGTACACCATACCTACCTATTAGCAATTGCTATTCCAAGTATATTCATGTTTTTATCTACCTTCCGAATTAAATTTGTTATCTGAAAATTAGTGATTAAAGCTCTCACAAACTTTATGGCACACTTTACTTTTCTTGCACTTAATAAACTTGAACCATTGTGTCCATCTTTGTTGCGTATATGCTTGTGCTTTATAAGTTGAAATTAGCAGAACCATGTATCATGGGGAACGCTTTCAACATTGCACTTGTACTTTGTACCCCGTTGATATCATGTTCTTTTGCTTATGGATCCCGGCGGTGTGAAATAAAAGTAGAACTTGTAAGATCGTGGAGTTTGTATGTGTATTAGAGAAACGCCTGGGTCGCTAGCCTAAGCCATGCCTAATCATGGTGGAAACTTGTAGCATCACCATAATGAGCACTCTATGAAGCATCCTCAATAAAAACCTATGCAAATAGCAAATAAAAAGATCGCTGAGATGCTCATTGTCTGCTTGCCTTGTCATTTTTATTATGGGATAACTCCTATATCATGTGCAAGGGGTACCCCGTTGGCAGTTCTCTATGATACATATGTACTTACAATGACAAGAGCTTACTTGTGACTAAAGTTGAGTAGCATGAGGTTCGGTCTTCGTAAGTAAGGGGCATGAGATTTCAGCTTATAACCTGTCAAGAATATCCTCTTGTGTCACTTTAATCTTAATCACCTAAAGATGCTTATGATAAGGGCAATGAGAGCTGAAAGCTCATAAATACCATAGTTTTTGGAAGCTCTTTATGAAACTTGAATCTCTACTTTCTTCTATGAAGGCCTTTCTTTTACTTTTATGTTGAGGCTCCACCTTCTACCTTTATGCACCTACTTTGAGAGCATAGTGGCCATTCTTACTTCTATGTGCATTGTCCCAAGACTTGTTGATTGATGCATAACTTTGATATTGCTTGTTCTTAAACTATTTGTATCTAGTCACCCTTATAAACTTTGAAGGTGTCCTATGCATTTATGTTTGCTACTCTATGAGGGACAAGCTGAATGCCACAATGTTATGTTTTCTTTATGTGAAACAAACAAACGTCTTGCAAAGCATTGTTATTCATGAATCCTTTTGTTTGTGCCTTTTCATGTTACAACATAGTTGCCATGTCTTATTGTTAGAACTTTAAGTTTCATGCTATATTGAAGTACTACGATCCCAGTTATCAATGTTTTACAAATACTTTGATCAAATTTATGATGGTGCATGTCACCTCAAAAATTATTCTTTCTTTTTATCACTTACCTACTTGAGGACGAGCAGGAGTTAAGCTTGGGGAAGTTGATACGTTGCTAACGTATCCAAATTTTTTATGTTCCATGTTTGGTTTTTATCTACTTTCTTATGTTCCGTTCCAATTTTAGAGTATTTTTATTCACTTTCTTGGACTAACCTATTAACAAGATGCCACAGTGCCAGTTGCCTGTTTTCTGTTGTTTTTGGTTCCAGGAAAGTCAGAAAATGAATATTCTCGGAATTGGACCGGACAAAAGCCAAAATCGTTATTTTCTCGGAAGACTCACAGAGCTAGAAGGAGAGAAGAAGGGGGGCCACAGGGTGGCCACACCACCCCTTGGCGCGGGTCCCCCCTGGCCGGCCACCGACCTTGCCCCTTCACCTATAAAATCCTCCCGATGCAAAAACCCTAAGTCGTCAATCAGAAATCAACGAAAAGTTCGGCAGTGCCGCCGCCACCAAAGGGGAGATTCAGGGGACAGAAAGTCTCTGTTCTGGCACCCTGCTAGGATGGGGAAGTGCCCTCGGAGCCACCTCCATCGATCTCCACCACCATCTTCATCACCGTTGCTGATTCCCATGATGATGAGGGAGTAGTTCTTCCTCGAGGCTAAGGGTTCTACTGGTAGCTATGTGTTCATCTCTCTCTCTCTCTATGCATGATCATATTGTGATCATGAGCTTTGTAATCAAGTATATCTACCTTGCTACTCAAGTGCTTTAATAGATATCTGCTCTCCCCATGTGTGTGAAAGTGACAGCGTGCACACCATGGTGGCACTTAGGCTAGAGATTAAAAATACTTATTATGAGTTATATTTGGAGTTGGATGTCTTTATGAAATTGTGGTGTTTGTTGGAACCATCTAGTGCTCAAGGTGACAGTGTGGGGTTATCTAGATGGGAAAGGCTTACTTTGAGGTGTGTTGTTATATCCCTACCATGGATTAGAGTGTCCAACCGGAGAGTAGTTCAGAGTAGTATCATGAAGATAATATATTTATATGAGAGTGTTCACTAGTGAAAGTATGATTTCTAGGCCTTGTTTCTAAGCATTGAAACACCGTTTGCAACTAGATCTATTACATGTTTGCTTGGTTCCATATTTATTTCAATTTGCCTTTAGTCTCTTCCACGCCATCAAGCTATTTTCTGGCACCGTTGTCTTATATCCATACCACTTGTATTTCACTATCTCTTCGCCGAACTAGTGCACCTATACACCTGAAAAGTGTATTAGGTGTGTTGGGGACACAAGAGACTTCTTGTATCTTGATTGCAGGGTTGCTTGAGAGGGATACCTTTGACCACTTCCTCCCTGAGTTCGATAAACCTTGGGTGATCCACTTAAGGGAAACTTGCTGCTGTTCTACAAACCTCTGCACTTGGAGGCCCAACAACTATCTACAAGAATAGAAGTGCGTAGACATCATTACCTCGTACCCGCCAACTCTCTGCCTTACACGCACTGTGAGGACCCCTCCATGGCATACTCGTCGGCAATACCACGACAGTTGGCGCCCACCATGGGGCAAGAGGCACTTTGAGCTCTACACCGGGCGAGGTCCAATCTCTTTGCGGGAATCAGTGACACCGTAGCCATCGCACGCATTCTTTTCTCCGGCAACATCCCGATCATCCCTATAGACGAGTTCTGGGTGACAGGAAAGACGAACCCTACGTGCTGCTCCGTCATCCCCTTCGCAGATATCCACATCTTCATGGGCGAAACTAACTCGGGTCCTAGCTCCCAGGAAGTCGGAAACTCGTCAAGCCCCGCACGGACCACCTATGAGTAGGACACGTTCGTGGAAGGATCTAGGCCATACCTCTCTTTGGAGTATGGTGGCTCGGATCAGGAAATTTCAAGGCCCACCCAAACCGCCCCTGTGTAGGATATAAAGGTGGAAGGACCCCGCAGACCCGCTTGGCTTCCCCGAGCGTTAGAGATGCGCATGTCTCACTTTGTCGGTGTAGTCACCATCATAGCAATGAAGGGGAACATAGAAACGGAAGAGAAATGGCGAATAACCACATAGTCCAAGGAAGAGGCGGAGAGACACATGAAGGAGAGAGGCGAACTCTTCGGCTACCCGCAGCGGCATGGAAAAGGGCAAGTGAAGCAATTTCAGGAGCAGTTCTGATGACAGCGGACGCTTCACACGAGGATCTATTAGCATATCAATATCTGCTTCATCACAAGAAGAGAGACCTACTCAGGATTCAAAGACAACTCGACGAAAGAAAGAGATTAGCCGACGAATCTAGCTTACGACAGGCACAGTTAAGCTCTACCCGAGGACCAGGGCGCGTAACAGGAGGAGCACCACTAGGAAGGAGAGCATATCGATTGGAGAATATCCCTGAAACAGAGAGAGGCGGACTCATCCGCGATCTCGATCTATCGTTCATGTCGATCGATCAAGCGGGAAAAATCAAGGAAAAAACGACCCAGGCGGCCAGATGTCTACGCACTTCTATTCTTGTAGACAGTTGTTGGGCCTCCAAGTGCAGAGGTTTGTAGAACAGCAGCAAGTTTTCCCATAAGTGGATTACCCAAGGTTTATCAAACTCAGGGAGGAAGTGGTCAAAGGTATCCCCTCTCAAGCAACCCTGCAATCAAGATACAAGAAGTCTCTTGTGTCCCCAACACACCCAATACACTTGTCAGGTGTATAGGTGCACTAGTTCGGAGAAGAGATAGTGAAATACAAGTGGTAACGGTGATAGAAACTAGCTTGATGGCGTGGAAAAGACTAAAGGCAAACTGAAATAAAGATGGAAGCAAGCAAACAAGTAACAGATCTAATTGCAAATGGTGTATCAATGCTTATAAACAAAGCCTAGGGATCATACTTTTGCTAGTGAACACTCTCATATAGATATCTTCTCTTTATGATACTACTCTTAACTACTCTCCGGTTGGACACTCTAATCGATGGTAGGGCTATAACAGCACACCTCAAAGTAAGCCTTTCCCATCTAGAAAACCCCACACTGTCACCTTGAGTACTAGATGAGTCCAACAAACACCACAATTTCATAAAGACATCCAACTCCAAATATAACTCATACAAGTATTTGTAATCTCTAGCCTAAGTGCCACCATGGTGTGCACGTTGTCACTTTCACACACATGGGGAGAGAAGAGATCTATTAAAGCACTTGAGTAGCAAGGTAGATCTATAGAGTACAAGCTCATGATCTCAATAAGATCATGCATAGAGAGAGAGATGAACACATAGATACCGGTAGAACCCTTAGCCTCGAGAGAGAACTACTCCCTCCTCGTCATGGGAATCAGCAACGGTGATGGAGATGGTGGTGGAGATCGATGGAGATGGCTCCCGGGGCACTTCCCTGTCCCGGCAGGGTGCTAGAACAGAGACTTTCTGTCCCCTGAATCTCCCCTTTGGTGGCGGCGGCGCTGCGGAACTTTTCGTGGATTTCTGATTGGCGATTTAGGGTTTTGGTATCAAGAGGCTCTTATAGGCGAAGGAGGCAAGGTCGATGGAGTTCCAGGGGGCCCACACCACATGGTGGCGCGGCCAGGTCTAGCCCGCGCCACCATATGGTGTGGCCAGGCCCTGGCCCTCCTCCGTCTCTGCTTCTGGCTCCGTGAGTCTTCCGGTAAAATAGGCACTTTGGCTTTTGTCCCGTCCAATTCCGAGAATATTCATTTTCTGACTTTCCTGGAACCAAAAACAGCAGAAAACAGGCAGCTGGCACTGTGGCTCTTGTTAATAGGTTAGTCCAAGAAATCATATGAAAAGTACTCCAAAGTTGGAACAAAACACAAGAAAGTGGATAAAACAAAGCATGGAACATCAAAAATTATAGATACATTTGTAATGTATCAAGGATACCACTTGATTAGAATGAAGGAAGAATATTAGGAGAAAACGGTGTTTATCACGCCTTATGGTGTATTCTGCTACACAACAATGCCCTTTGGCCTCAAGAACGCCAGAGCAACATATCAGCGGATGATGCAGAAATGTTTGCGAAGCCAAATAGGCACAAGCTTACAAGTATATATCGATGACGTTATAGTTACAACAAGACAAGGATCTGCACTCATTAAGAACCTCGAAGAAACATTCCAAAATCTCGACAAGTTTAGCATCAAGCTGAACCCGAAGAAATGTTCCTTTGGAGTATCGGCAGGGCAACTCCTCGGATATTTGGTAGCAGCAAGACGAATCGAGGCTAATCCCCAAAAAATACAAGCAATCCTAACAATGAAGAAGCCAACAAATCTACATGGCATACAACAGCTGGCAAGGCGAGTGGCGGCACTTAGTCGTTTCATTGCAAGGTTGGGAGAAAAGGCGTTGCCATTTTATGCCCTCATGAGGAAATCGAAAAAATTCGAATGGACAGAAGAAGCTCAGCGCGCCTTTGAAGATCTTAAAAGGACACTTTCAACATCTCCTGTCGTCGTGTCGCCAAAAGAAAAAGAGCCTTTACTGCTTTATATCTCTGCCAGAAATCAGGTGGTCAGCATGGTCTTGGTCGTGGAGCGACCCGAAGAAGGGAAAACCCATGGCGTGTAGAGGCCAGTATACCTCCTGGGCGAGGTATTATCGCCATCCAAACAAAGGTACCCACATTACCAAAAACTAGCATATGGGTGATACATTGCAAATGTATCTATAATTTTTGATGTCCCATGCTTGGTTTTATCCACTTTCTTGTGTTTTGTTCCAACTTTGGAGTACTTTTCATATGATTTCTTGGACTAACCTATTAACAAGAGCCACAGTGCCAGCTGCCTGTTTTCTGCTGTTTTTGGTTCCAGGAAAGTCAGAAAATGAATATTCTCAGAATTGGACGGGACAAAAGCCAAAGTCCCTATTTTTCCGGAAGTCATCAAGTGCTAGAATACGAGACGGAGAGGGGCCAGGGGGCCACCACACCAGCTGGCTGCGCGGCTAGGCCTGCCCCATGCCAGGGGGTGGTGTGGCCGCTCCCGACACCCCCTCGGCCTCCCCTTCCGACTATAAGATGCCCTCGAGACAAAAACCCTAAGTGCCCGATCAAAAATCCACGAAAGAGTCTGTAGCCGCCGTCATCTCCATCCCTAGATCGGGAGGGATCTGAAGCTCTTCCCGAGACCCTGCCGGAGAAGGGAATTCACCCTGGAGGCCTTCTTTATCACCATGCAAGCCTCTGGTGTGATGCGTGAGTAGTTCATCCTTAGACTACAGATCCATGTAGTAGCTAGATGGCTGGTTCTCCTCCTTTGTGCTTTCATGTTTAGATCTTGTGAGCTCCGTTCATGATCAAGATCATCTATTTGTAATTCTGCATGTTGTGTTTGCGGGGATCCGATGGATATTGAGATGCTATTTCAGACTGATTATTGGTTCTATCATGTCTTTGTTATTTGTGATCTTGCATGCTTTCCGTTGTTAGTAGCTATCTTGGCCAAGTAGATGCTAGCAACTCCAAGAGTTAGTATTTATGCTCGATAGTGGGTTCATGCCTCTGGTAATCTGGGGAAGTGACAGAAATCTCTAAGGTACTAGATGTGTTGTTGCTACTAGGGAGAAAACAACAATCCTTTGTTCATAGAACAATCGTATTGTTTACTTTACACACAGTTCGTAAAGCAATAATCTGTTGCTTGCAACTTAATACTAGAGGGGGTTCGGATGATAACCTGAAGGTGGATTATTAGTCATAGATGCAGTTGGATGGCGGTCTATGTATTATGTTGTAATTCCCAATCAAGTTCCAAAGGAATCAAGATGATTAGTATATGCATGTGTTGCTTTCTCGATGTTTGTCAATTGCCCCGCTGTAATTCGGTCACCCAGCATGTTATCTATCTAAGGAGAGCCACCTCTAGTGAACTATGGATCCCGGTCCTTTTCTTTACATACAATCTACAAACTGTTTACTGCTTTGTGTTTACTTTCTGCAAACTATTACTTCTTTCCATTCGATACGTTTAATCCTTTGTTTTCCGCAAAACACGGTTAGATTGACAACCTCGTCGCAAGTTGGGGACAAAGTTCTGTGGTTGTGTTGTGCAGGTCTCCACGTTTCTACTAGCACCGGTAGTGTGCCCTGCCAAAGCTTAGCTAGTAACACCTTTGGGGTGTTTCCTTGCTCCTACTGGTTCGATTAAACCTTGGTTTCATAACTGAGGGAAACTTGTTGTTGTGCTCATCATACCTTCCTCTTGGGGTTCCCAACGAGCTCTACATCAACACCGCACCAGCACTTTTCTGGGCGCCGTGCATTGAGCCATCAAGCATTTTTCTGGTGCCGTTGCTGGGGAGTCAAGGACATCTTCACAAGGGGAGTCCATCATAACCAATCTCTTTACTTTGTTATTTTTGTTTTGCTTAGTTTATTTTTGCTTTGTTTGCTTGTTTTGTTATTCAAAAATACAAACAAATTAGTTTTACTAGGTTGCTTTCTTATTCAAAAACCCAAAAAAATGAGTACTCTTGAAAACACTAAGTTGTGTGAGTTCACTAGCACCAACAACAATGATTTTATGAGCACACCTATTGCTCCACCTGTGCCTGAAGATACTTTCTTTGAGATAAAACCTGCTTTGCTTAATCTTGTTATGAGAGAACAATTTTCTGGTATTGGTATTGAAGATGATGTTGCCCATCTAAATAACTTTGTTGAACTTTATGAGATGCAAAAGCATAGGGATGTAGTTGGTGCTATTATTAAGATGAAATTATTTCCTTTCTCTTTGAGAGGAAAAGCTAAAGAATGGTTGAATTCCTTAACTAGGAATAGTATTGATTCTTGGACTAAGTGCAAAGATGCTTTTATTGGGAAATACTATCCTCCTACTATGATTATATCCATGAGAAATGAAATAATGAAGTTTAAACAACTTGATAATGAGCATGTTGCTCAAGCTTGGGAAAGAATGAAATCTTTGGTAAAGAATTGTCCCACTCATGGACTGACTGCTTAGATGATCATCCAAACTTTTTATGCAGGATTGAACTATTCTTCAAGGAACCTATTGGATTTTGCTGCTGGAGGTACCTTTATGACCACCACTTTGGGTGCTGCAACAAAACTTCTGGACGATATGATGGTTAATTATTCTGAATGGCATACTGAGAGAGCTCCACAAGGTAGGAAGGTAAATTATGTTGAGGAAACTTCCTCCTTGGGTGATAAGATTGATATTATTATGTCTATGCTTGTTAATGGGAAAGCCGATATTGATCCAAATAATGTTCCTTTAGCCTCTTTGGTTGCTCAAGAAGAGCAAGTTGATGTGAACTTCATAAGAAATAACAATTTTGGCAACAATGCTTATGGAAATTCTTACGACAATAATAAGAGTGCTCCCTCTGAACTTGAAGTTATGCTTAAAGAGTGTATTAGTAAACAAACTGCCTTCAATAAAACTATTGAGGAAAAACTCTCTAATGCTGAAAGAAATATTGCATCTTTAGCTGAAGCTCAATCTTCTTTGAATAAAATGGATGCTAAACCTGAAACTAATGAGAATCCCTTTGCAGCTACTAATGCTATACAAGTAAGAATTGATGAAAATGTTAGACTATTAGCTAAATTGCATGCTAAGTGGAAAAGAGAAGATGAAATTGCTAGAAACATTAGTGTTTCTACTATCACCACCACTAGTGTCGAGGCTAGTAATAGTTCTACTACTCTAGATGATAAATTTGATTTTGATCTTGATGGTTGCAATATCTCTGAAGTTATTAAGTTCCTAAAAAAGCTTGCTAAAAGTCCTAATGCTAGTGGTATGAACATGGCTTTTACAAAACACATTACTGATGCTCTCATAAAGATTAAAGAAGAAAAGATGAAACATAAAGCTTCTATTCCTATAAAACAAGAAGATGGTTGGGAACCCATCATTAATATGAAAGTGAATGACTTTGATTTCAAAGCTTTGTGTGATCTTGATAGTAGTGTTTCTATTATGCCTAGAAGGATTTATGATTGATTTGCCTCCACTTGAAGATTGTTATTTGAATGTCCCACTTGATGATAATGCTAAAAAGAAACTCATGGGGAGTCTTAATGATGTTCTTATTATGGTTAATAATGCCTATGTCCCCGTTGATTTCTATGTTTTGGATGTTGAATACAATGCTTCTTGTCCTATTACTTTGGGAAGACCTTTTCTTAGAACTGTTGGTGCCATCATTGATATGAAAGAAGGCACCATTAAATATCAACTCCCACTCAAGAAAGGTATTGAACACTTCCCCAAGAAGATAGAGAAGATTTCTTTTGCTTCTCCTATGAAAACAAAATTTGGTCTTAATGCTTCTTCATTTGAGAACACTTGATTCTTTCTTTGCTTCTTATGCCTAACTTAAATGCGTTAAAGAAAAGTACTTATTGCAAGATAACCCAAAAATTTTAGATGAGTCTTGGAAGTTATTACCTCTGTAATAACCTCTCCTTATTCTTTTTATTTGCTTTTTGTGCCAAGAGTAACCTCTAATGAGAGAGAAGTAATGATTGGGAAAGTTGCTGTCCCGAAACAGATTTCTGTGCTTCACCGTAAAAATTCGTGTAAAATTTATGAACGTATTTTTGAGGCGTGAAGTTTTGTGCTTCTGCCCCAGGTTGTTATCTAACTTTCGTTAGTTCAACACTTTTTGATTTGAGCAACATAAGATCTTCGAAAAAATTCGTATTTACCTGCTGATCTGTTTTGACAGATTTCTGCCATTTTCTGCATTTGCTTCTTGTTGGTTCCTTTTTGAGTTCTTTTGGGGAATTGAGCTTTTTGAGGGAAGTGCTACAGTAGCTAGTGTTCTAATGGAAGTTTATTGGTGTTAGAACTTAACCTTAAGACTTATTTATCTTGAGTACACTAATGTTGCTAATAAAGATTGTGTGTAGTTTTGTATGAAGGAAAAATTTCAGGTGTATGGAAGGAATGAGTAATGAGATGAAGGATGGACTAAAGCTCAAGCTTGGGGATTTCACGCGTGTCACCCCAAGAAATATCCAAGAAGTACAAGCGTCAAAGCTTGGGGATGCCCAAGGCATCCCCTTCTTCATCAATAAAAATCCCAGGTTTCTTCCAAATGCTTCATTTTTATTATTTAATGCACAGTTGTGTTTTTCTTGGAGCGTCTTCTTTTTTCGTTTTTGTTTTGGTTTTTAGTGTGCTTGGTTTGCTTAGTTTGCTTAATAAATTGTATGGCCCCCCTCTTTCATACATTGGTTTGCAAATAGTTTGGTTTGGTTTGGAAAAGAGTAGGAAAGTTCACGCTTATGTGGTAAAATGAGCTCGTTTTTGACTGTGGCCTATGCTCTGTCATGCCATGCTTGATTTTGTTTTGGCTTTATGCTTAGTATTCTTTGCTGTAGCATGACTTGTTATAAACAATTGAGATTGCTTAATGTGCCTTGGATGAATCATGCGTTGTTTTAGCATATTAAAGCATAGTATAGTGGTATTCTCCTTTGATTCTTTATTTGGGTCAACTTGGCACATGCTCACACCATGTTATGACTATCTCAAGTCACCATAGCCTTTATGATCCTTTAGTTTTCAACTTGTAGTATCACTTTATGCTTTGATCAATGATGTTTTGTCGCTCTGCATGATTATGGCCATTATTGCTCTCTTAGTTTGTCGCTCCCAGTCTTTTGCTAGCCTCCACAACCAAGTATGAGTTCCACTCATGCATCCAACTCCTTAAACCAAGTTATTCCAAAGAGTCCACCATACCTACCTACTAGCTTATGCTATTCCAAGTATATTCATGCTTTTGTTTACCTTCCAAATTAAACTTGTTATGAGAAAACTAGTGATTAAAGCTCTCACGAACTTGATGGCACACTTTACTTTCTTGCCTCTAATAAACTTGAACCATTGGGTCCTTATTTGTTGTGTATATGCTTGCGCTTTATAAGTTGAAATTAGCAGAACCATGTTTCATGGGGAACGCTTTCCACATTGCACTTGTACTTTGTACCCCGTTGATATCATGTTCTTTTGCTTACGGATCCCGGCGGTGTGAAATAAAAGTGGAACTTTTAAGATCATGGAGTTTGTATGTGTGTTAGAGAAACGCCTGGGCCGCTATCCTCAGCCATGCCTAATCATGGTGGAAACTTGCAGCATCACCATAATGAGCACTCTATGAAGCATCCTCAATAAAAACCTACGCAAATAGCAAATAAAAAGATCGCTGAGATGCTCATTGTCTGCTTGCCTTATCATTTTGATTATGGGTAAGCTCCCGTATCATGTGCAAGGGGTACCCCGTTGGCGGTTCTTAATGATACACATATACTTACAATGATAAGAGCTTACTCGTGACTGAAGTTGAGTAGCATGAGGATCGGTCTTCGTAAGTAAGGGGCGTGAGATTTCGATTTATAACTTGTCAAGCATATCCTCTTAGTTGTGTCACTTTAACCTTAATCACCTTAAAGATCCTTATGATAGGGGCAATGAGAGCTGAAAGCTATAAGTACCATAATTTTTGGAAGCTCTTTATGAGATTTGAATCCCTACTTCCTTTTACAAAAGGCCTTTCTTCCACCATTAAATTGAGTCTCCACCTTTTATCTTTATGCACCTACTTTGAGAGCATAGTGGCCATTCTTAGTTCTATGTGCATTGTCCCAAGACTAGTTGATTGATGCATAACTTGTTATTGCTTGTTTTAAACTATTGTATCTAGTCACTCTTATGAACTTTGAAGGTGTCATCTGCATTTATATTTGCTACCCTATTGAGGGACAAGCTGAATACTATTATGCTATGTTTTCTTTATGTGAAACAAACAAACGTCTTGCAAAGCATTGTTATTCATAAATCTTTTGTTTTTGCGTTTTCATGTTGCATCATAGTTTCTTTGTCTTATTGCTATAACTTTGTCTTTCATGCTATGATTGAAGTACTTTGATCCCAGCTTTGAATGTTTTACAAATACTTTGATGAAGTCTTTGATGGTGCATGTCACCTCAAAAATTATTCTTTCTTTTTATCACTTACCTACTCGAGGACGAACAGGAGTTAAGCTTGGGGATGTTGATACATTGCAAATGTACCTATAATTTTTGATGTTCCATGCTTGGTTTTATCCACTTTCTTGTGTTTTGTTCCAACTTTGGAGTACTTTTCATATGATTTCTTGGACTAACCTATTAACAAGAGCCACAGTGCCAGCTGCCTGTTTTCTGCTGTTTTTGGTTCCAGGAAAGTCAGAAAATGAATATTTTTAGAATTGGACGGGACAAAAGCCAAAGTGCCTATTTTTCCAGAAGTCATCAAGTGCCAGAATACGAGACGGAGAGGGGCCAGAGGGTGGTGTGGCCGCTCCCGGCACCCCCTCGGCCTCCCCTTCCGACTATAAGATGCCCTTGGGACGAAAACCCTAAGTGCCCGATCAAAAATCCACGAAACAGTCTGTAGCCGCTGTCATCTCCATCCCTAGATCGGGAGGGATCTGAAGCTCTTCCCGGCACCCTGCCGGAGAGGGGAATTCACCCTGGAGGCCTTCTTCATCACCATGCAAGCCTCCGGTGTGATGCGTGAGTAGTTCATCCTTGGACTACAGATCCATGTAGTAGCTAGATGGCTGGTTCTCCTCCTTTATGCTTTCATGTTTAGATCTTGTGAGCTTCGTTCATGATCAAGATCATCTATTTGTAATTCTGCATGTTGTGTTTGCTGGGATCCAATGGATATTGAGATGCTATTTCAGATTGAGTGTTGATTCTATCATATCTTTGTTATTTGTGATCTTGCATGCTTTCCATTGTTAGTAGCTATCTTGGCCAAGTAGATGCTAGTAACTCCAAGAGTTAGTATTTATGCTCGATAGTGGGTTCGTGCCTCTGGTAATCTGGGGAAGTGACAGAAATCTCTAAGGTACTAGATGTGTTGTTGCTACTAGGGAGAAAACAATAATCCTGTGTTCATAGAACAATTGTATTGTTTACTTTACACGCAGTTCGTAAAGCAATAATATGTTGCTTGCAACTTAATACTAGAGGGGGTTCGGATGATAACCTGAAGGTGGATTATTAGTCATAGATGCAGTTGGATGGCGGTCTATGTATAATGTTGTAATGCCCAATCAAGTCTCAAAGGAGTCAAGATGATTAGTATATACATGTATTGCTTTCTCGATGTTTGTCAATTGCCCCGCTGTAATTTGTTCACCCAGCATGTTATCTATCTTAAGGAGAGCCACCTCTAGTGAACTATGGATCCCGGTCCTTGTCTTTTACATACAATCTACAATCTTTTACTGCTTTGTGTTTCCTTTCTGCAAACTTTTACTTCTTTCCATTCGATACGTTTAATCCTTTGTTTTCCGCAAAACACGGTGAGATTGACAACCTCATCGCAAGTTGGGGACAAAGTTCTGTGGTTGTGTTGTGCAGGTCTCCATGTTGCTACTAGCACCGGTAGTGCGCCCTGCCAAAGCTCAGCTAGTAACACCTTTGGGGTGTTTCCTTGCTCCTACTAGTTCGATTAAACCTTGGTTTCATAACTGAGGGAAACTTCCTGCTGTGCTCATCATACCTTCCTCTTGGGGTTCCCAACGAGCTCTACATCAACACCGCATCAGCAATTTTTTGGGCGTCGTGCAATGAGCCATCAATGGGGTATTTATGACAGCATAAAATCTACGCCATTATTTTTCGGAACATCCGATCATAGTGGTCAATGAAGAACCTTTATCAAACATCATCAACAATCCAGAAGCAACTAGGCATGTTTCTCTATGGGCCATCGAATTATCCCCTCGAGACATCACGTATGAGAAGCGCAAAGCAATCAAGTCATAAGTTTTGCCAGATTTTATCACAGAATGGATAGAGTTACAATGTGCGGGTCCACCTGACCTTTCTAGTGTCTGGACAATGTACTTTGATGGATCAAAAAGAACGGAAGGAGCAGGAGCAGGAGTCATACTAGTATCACCACAAGGCGACAAAATGCGCTATATACTTCGGATGAGGTTTGCAAATGCATCCAATAACGAAGTTGAATATGACGCCTTGTTGCACGGCATGCGAATGGCCAAAGCTTGCGGTGCAACTCGCCTCAAAATCTTTGGAGATTCCAATCTTGTGGCACAGCAAGCAATGAACAAGTGCGATGCCGTCAGTGATAATATGATTGCTTACCGCGATCTATATGGCGTTATGGAAGTTCAATTTGATGGATGCGAAGTACCACACATAGGAAGAGCAAGCAATGAAGAAGCCGACAACCTAGCAAACATTGGATCCTTGTGCTTACCAGTACCACCTGGGTTTTTTTGGGAAGAAATAACGGAGCGATCGATCAAAGCAAAAAGAATCTCTGAGGTTGTAGCACCAAAAACAGGAAAAAAGAACCACCCGAAAAAAGACTCGGGGGCTCCATCAGCCACCAAGAGTATAGAAGAGTCCATCGAAGAAGAAGAACATGAATCAGATAGGTTATGCTAATTGAGCCTACATGGATGCAGCCGTATGTAGCATACATGACTAAGGGAGAGTTACCTAAAGATGTGATCAAATCCCGGCGAATCACTCGAAGATCGAAGGCTTTCCGAATAATCAAAGTGGAGATATATAAGAGAAGTATTTCGGGTGTGTTGTAGCGTTGCGTAACACCCGAAGAAGGAAAAGTCATACTCAAAGATATACATGAAGGAGTTTGTGGTCACCATCCTAGTAGCCAAGCAATTGCTGCCAAAGCATTCAGGGCAGGATTTTACTGGCTGACTGAAGTTCAAGATGCAAAAGATATCGTCAGAACATGTGAATCATGCCAACGATTCGCAACAAAGCATGGAGCACCCGCTGCTGAGTTAAATCCTATACCTCTGGCTTGGCTTTTTGCTCAATGGGGACTCGACATGGTGGGAAAACTTCACAAATCATCACCAGGAGGACACGTCTTTCTGCCAGTAGCAGTCGACAAATTTACCAAATGGATAGAAGCAATGCCTGTCACCACCCAAGACGGAACTTCGGCTGTGAATTTCATTAAATCCATAGTATTTCAGTTCGGCATACCGAACAACATCGTCACAGACAATGGGACTAATTTTACTTCCAATGAGTTCAAGGAGTACTGCCAGGAGATGGGCATCAAGGTAAGCTCCGCCTCGGTAGCTCACCCGCAAACAAATGGACAAGTGGGAAAAGCCAATGGACTAGTTACTGTTGGACTCAAGAAAAGACTACTAGCACCACTAGATAGAGCAAAAGGAGCATGGGTTGATGAATTACCATCTGTTTTCTGGAGTTTACGTAGAACTCCAAATAATTCGACACAAGATACCCCTTTCTTTCTGGTCCACGGTGCAGAAGTCGTGCTTCCTATTGAGGTGTCACATGAATACCCAAGAGTAGCTGCATATGAGGAAGAGGAATCAAGAGAAGCACTCGAAGATGATGTGGATGTACTTGATGAAGCTCGAGATGAAGCCCTACAAAGAGCAACTATGTACTAGCAAAACTTGTGCAATTACCACAACCGACGATTGCGACCTAGGTCCTTCGCAGTAGGGGACCTAGTTCTTCGCCTCAAGCAAGATGGACACCGAAAGTAAGAATCGCCATGGGAAGGACCATACATCATCACAGAAGGTATCCCCGGAGGAGCATATCGACTATAAGACAAGAAGACAAGAGTCAAATACTCCAATCCATGGAACGTAGTGCAGCTACGACGCTTTTACGCATAAGATTACTTGCAATACGATAAGAATTAGTGTTCGCCTTTTTAAGCCAGAATATCAAGGCCAACGGCTAGGCGCCATCCGCCAAAAATAATGTATCATCGATTTTTCGCCTAATGTATAAAAGATAAGTTTTTCGTACCTTAAGTTCTTTATTGATTATGTCCGTTCAAAAGATCTATGTTTTCCATCAAGCTAACAACAATTATGAGCCTATGTCCAGATACAGGCATCTGAACATAGTCTCGGGGGCTACTCTCATCAGGAGCACTGGCGTGCACCCGATAGAAATCCAATTATGTATGATTAAAACAAGACTGCTCATGATTGAAGATACCTATGAGTCTTACATTGATGTAACCTCAATAGGTATCTTCAAAAAGATTACTCCCATCGGGAGCCGACATAAAAGCATTAAAACTATCTGATAAAAGTCATAAAAATTGGTAGCTCAGCAAGCCAACCACCAGAAAACCAGAAAAATCTCGGATCGCGCCCAAACGCGACAAAAATCTGAACACCATGTTCAGAAACATGAAGGTAAGACCCCATGATTTGTCCTATGTGGCCTGGTAACCGCACAAGAATGCGCTCTACCAGTAAAATATTTGTATCGATGATACGATGAAAAATCCCGATGGACGCGTTGGGTACCCGATAAAATAAAACTGGGATTCATTATTTGATAAGACATCAGCAGCCCGAACTTGAATTCCGAGTTCAGGCCTGGGGACTTGAATTTGATGTAGGACAACCTTGTTTTTGCCTAGGAGCAATTAACTGATTCCCGATCCATCGGAAGCATCATACTCGTTGTACCAAATCCCTATAAAACATAAAAAGAGGTAAAAATAAAGGAAAAGAAGGAAAAAGAAACTTTGAGACTCAACCTGAAACTACGGTTCAAGTAGAGTATCGGGGGCTACTGACATAGGTACGATTACTCAGATGCTTATGATTTGCTGCCCTATGTTGGGTAAAAGGATTATGGCCCATGAAGATTTTAGATGATAGCCCAAAGAAGCAACCGACAAAGACTTTGATTGTATTAGGAAAGAATCTCTGAACTGACAATGTGTTGGTATTTTAATCACATGTATGTAAGACCTATACGCATACGGCTTTGAGACCTGGCCTATTATATATAGGATGGGAGAAGCCCAAGAGAGGGCACCGGAAAATCTCCCAGGCAACTTATAATAGTGCGATTTCTCAATATTCAGGCGACTTTGACTCTATTGTTTTCCTGACATCCGACGAAATCCCCAGCGTTCTCTTTTCCGTGAAACCCTAAGTCCCTTACCATGGACATTGCCGAGGTTACCCCTCGTCACTGTCTGTTACCCTGTGCCTCGCAAATGTCTAGGAAGCCTCCTCTACTAGTCTATATGACATGGGGATATACGTGGTTAGCTCCCTCTAGTATCGCTCTTTCCCCCTCTCTCCTCTCCCTCCTTCCTTGAGAGTCGCTGCGGAGTTGTCGGCTCCCCTCCCCTTCTTCTCTGGCTTCGGTTGGAGAGAATGGGGTAGGCGATACTAGCGGCTATACAGAAGTAGGTTTAGGTGTTTTGGCCTCATACCGATTTTAGGCTAGATGCCCATAGTTGGAGGCAGGGCTAGGGTTCTGAGCAGCCTCTGGTGTCCTAGGGTTTCTCGTCGGTCTCCTCTTCGTCCATGGTGGGTGGGAGGCGACGGTAGAGACCACCGTCCGCTTGAATAAAGATGCATTGGATGCTGGCGTTGAGTTCCCACAACCAGATCTGAGGCCCTCTCTGGCCGGCCGTGGTGGCAGGGGGAGATGTCCTGCTTCTGGTGGGCGGCAGCAAGGCACCACGTCTTCGTGCTACTCTCTGGCGCTGACGAGCGGTGCCAGTAGGTCACTATGCATCCTCCTTCTTGGCGCTGTAGTGGATGGAGCAACTGACGGGAGGAGCAACCATGGAGGCTCCGCCATAAAGCTCGTGAGTTTCTTCGTGGCGTCAATGATGACTCGCTCTCCTTACAGCTCTCGACATGTTGTGGTGGCGAGGGAGAGAAGGGAGAAGGGCCAAAAGCTGCTACTGCTAGCGAAGGATGGGGCTGCCTGGTGTCCCCAAGCAACGATGCTGCGTCATCTCCGGTGTCACTTGGAGTGGTCTGATGGTGGCGGTGATGCCATTGGGCCGCTGCCTTTTCTGGTCGAATGGCGACCTAGGGTTTCAACCTCCTTCGAAGGCCCTTCAATGGAGTCCAGTGCCGGAGCTCGATAGCTCGTCTTCGACAAGTGGTTCGTCCCCGGAGAAGGCGAGATGGCCGACTGCAGTGGCTCGTCGCAGGCTTTGAGAGTGTCTCGAGCAGAATCCTCTCCGACCTTGGCTCACGCCTTGAGGTCGCCAGCGACTGGTGGTGGTAGCGCCCAAGGACTTGATTGCTTTTCTATCTTCTGTTCTGGGTGTTTTTTTGTAATTCTAAAGCCCTTATCCTCAAATACGAGGTTCTTAGTGCGAGTGATGTAAAAGGGCTTCTTTGTAATCTTGTAGCCACCACATGTTTCAATTGCAGCTCCTGGGGTCATTCCAGTGATGGGTTCGTAGCAGGGAAAACAAAAAAATTCTACCGCAAGAACGAACAAAACCCAGAACTAATCTAGATAAAAGCCAAGATCTAATCTATTAGACATGTGCAACGAGATAGATCTGTACTAACCCTTGTAGATCCGAAAGCGTTACGAGATTGGATCTCGTGGTTGATGTAGTCGATCACTTGCCGATCTCAAGATCGAGTAGACGATCCTTCCGGCGCCGCGTTCCGGCAGCGCTTCCGTAGTCGGTCACACGTGCGGAGTCGAAGCAGAGGTAGTAGATCTCTCCACGGAATCCCAGCAGCACGACGGCGTGGTGGTGGTGGTGGAGTAGAGAATTCTGCAGGGCTTCGCCTAAGCCAGAGCAGAGGGAAGGAGGAGGAGAGAGGCGGCTAGGGTTTGGAGTGGAAGGGGGCAAGGGGGTGGCGCCTCCACCCCCTCTATTTATGGGAGGGAGGCGCCATGGGGAGGTGGAGTCCTTGTAGGACTCCCCTCTCCCTTGGCCGGCGGATCAAGGAGGTGGGGGGAGAGTCCTACTCCCCCACGAATCCTTGTCTTACCCCACAAGGATTCCTTGATCTTTTCTTGGTTTTCAAGTAAACTCCAAGAAATCTTCCAGAACCTTCCGGAACATTCCGAAACCTTCTAGAATCCCCATACAAATACTCCGGAACATTTCCTAACTTAGAAAATGATCCCCAATATATGAATCTTATTCTCCGGACAATTCCGGATCTCCTCATGATGTCCCGGATCCAATCCGAGACTCCGAACAACATTTGGTCTCCAGCGCACATTCCATATCTACTTAAAACAACTTCGAACCTTAAGTGTGTCACCCTACGGTTCGTGAATATGCAGACATGATGAAGACACCTCTCCGATCAATAACCATCAGTGGGATCTGGAGATCCATAACGGCTCCCACATACTCAACGATGACTTCGTGATCGATAGAACCATTAACATACGAAACCAATTCCCTTTGTCACGCGATACTCTACTTATCCGAGGTTTGATCGTCGGTATCTCCATACCTAGTTCTACCTCATCACTGATAAGTACTCTTTACTCGTTCCATGTTATGTCATCCCTTATGACCCAGTCACATGCTTGCAAGCTAACTAGATGACATTCCACCGAGAGGGCCCAGAGCATATCTATCCATCATATGGATGGACAAATCCCAATCTTGGTCCATGCGCTTCAACACATACTTTCAGAATACCCAATGACACCTTTATAACCACCCAGTTACGAAGCGGTGTTTGATGTCATCAAAGTATCCATCCGGTGATGGTGATTAACATAACCTCATGGTCGAAGGATTAGGTTACTATGCATTTGAAAAGCTTGTAGCAAAACGAACTTAATGACTTGATCTTATGCTATGCTTGCTATGGGTGTGTGTCCATTACATCATTCTCCTAATGATATGATCTTGTTATTACCGACATCCAGTGTCCATGATTAGGAAACCATGATCATCCATTAATCAACAAGCTAGTTTCACAAGAGGCTTTACTAGGGACTCTTTTATGTTTACAAAACACACAAGTATTAATGTTTCCGGTTAATACAATTATAGCATGGGATGTAAATATTTATCATAAACATAAAGATATAATAATAACCACTTTATTATTGCCTCTTGGGCATATCTCCAACAGTCTCCCACTTGCACTAGAGTCAATAATCTAGTTAAAAAACTTGTGCTTTCAACACCTATGGCTTTCTGGTGTTGTATAGACACTATTGCTAGTGGTAAACATAATCTTCGGATTTGACACTTCCAGATCCGTGTGTATTTGCATGTCCTTGCGTCTCTACGCATTACTCATTCTCCAGTGAGATGGCATTGTATAAATTTGGTACTTTGTGAGACCTTTAGTTCCTTGGGATTAAATCATGTTGATACAATTGTCGTACAATGTATCTTCATAGTATTATCCCGCTATGAACCACGCCTAGTTTGATAACAAACTACTTAACACAAATGCCCTCCTTTGATGCTACTATAGCAGTTATATACTTAGCCTTTTGTTGTAGTATCCGTCATAATATCTCAACTTTGGAACTCATCCAAATCCATCATGGAACATCCTTTCCATTATATTGTGCCACCCATAGTCTAAATTGAGATAAATTTAATTTGTATCTTGTGACAAAACTAGTATCAATGTAACACTTTACAATGAACTACCTTTAACTATTTGTCACTTATACATGATATATTCTTAGTTCTTCGAAAGCTCATAAGAATATCTTTACTATTGTCCAATGATCATCTTATGAATCATTCTGGTATATGCTCATAACATTTAGAGAATAGGACATATCTGGATGTGTACATCTCAAAGAATGATTGATCAAAATATTCTTGTGATTTCACCAAGTGTCAAAACACTTGAATCTCGTGTCAACACACTTGAATCTTGATTTAGTCCTTTCCGTGCGTCAAGAACCTTTCTTGTTATTTCCACATTGAACTCATTCAACATCTTATCTATGTACATTTGGCAAAACCATATTAGCGCCTCAATCTATCCATATAAACATTGATGCCTAATTCTTGAGTTATACCTAAGTCTTTCATCGAAATGAAATTCCTAACCTGTGTCAATAAAAGATACATTATTTCTAGTCAACAATATGTCTTTCACATAATGTATTAGAAATATGTCTTAGCGCTCCCACTTAATTTCTTGCAAAATGCAAACATCTTCATCGTCTCTGAAGATTCCAACTCCGCGATGCTCACTTCAACCATTGAAGTTTTGCATACTCTTTTAGCATCCTTTGAATTAACAAAACCCTTTGGATCGTGTCATGTACACGTCCCAGGTAACCATTCTATTAGAAGAACTTGTTTTGTTTGTTCAACTACCATATACCAAAATATATGTAGTGGTTGCTACACTAATCTGTTCAGACTAAATATCACTATGAAAGATCAAATCTTATCATAGTCAATTCCTTGAACATTGTCGTAAACTCTTTTCGACATGTCTACTACTTCATAAATTTGAAACATCCATGTCTATTTCTTTATAGATCCAAACACGACCGATAGGCTTCACGCCTTTCCGGAGGGTCTTCTAAGTTCAGAAACTTGATTTCTCGTGTATGGATACTATCACGGATTCCATGACTTCTAGTCATTTTATGGAGTCAGGGCCCATCATCGCTTCTTTGCATGTAGTCGGTTCATAATTGTCAAAACAGTAACGACTTGCTTATCAAATCTTACTATTTGATTCTTACCGACCCACACGGTTCTATAGGAACTCTAATCTCCGAGATCACACCTTTTGTAATCACGAGAGCCATGAGCATTGTGGCCGCCACCGGGACACTTTCCGGTGCTGCGCTACTTAGCACATATAGCTAAGGTTCAACAACCTTATCAAAGTTCTATTGTCCTCCCACTTAACTTTTCACGAAAAATTCCTTCTCAAGAAACTTGACGTTCCAAGCGACAAACTCTTTTGTCCTCGGCGTTATGGAGAAATTGCCAACAAATTCTTTGGAATAACCTACAAAGACGTGCTTATCCGACTTTGGTTGTAAACATTTTACTTATGCATAGCATACCAAAATTTAAGAAAAGACAATTCGGGTTTTATCCCAAACCATAATTCATATGGTGTCATTTCAACGGATCACGATGGAGCTCTTTTCAGTGTAAAAGCGGTAATCACTAAAGGTTTAATCTTTAAAATATAATGGCGGTTTTATAAATGACACCTTTGATCTTACCATGTAAAACAAGGTTTCATTACATATCTCGAACACTCCATACTCCTATGGTGTTTTGGGAAATGCAAATCATGGAACGATTCCTCAAATCTTAGGTGTTTTGCTAAACTTGTAACTCAAACATCTTTCTTTATGATCCAATCATAAACTCTTTTATTTTCTTGTTACAATGATTTTCCACTTCTTCTTGAAAGTCTTTGAACATTTTTCAAATGTTTCATACTTCTTCCTTATTGAGTAAGTATATACATATACTCACTCAAATCTTCGGAGAAAACATATGAAGTTGAAATCCATCGTCCACGACTACACATAATGGACTATATACATCAATATGTACAAATTCCAATCAGTTAGTCGTCCGTTCCTCTTTTGGCCTACGAACGGAGTTTTAATTATCTCCAGGAAAGTATCACACGCGTCATTTGATCCAAATCAAAGACTCCAAAAATCCATCAACATGGAGTTTCTTCATATATCCTTTCAATATAATTTAAACGGCGATGTCACTTCGCAAGTGATCTTTCAATCATTTGTCTTGCGACATTTTAGCATTAGTTTTATGGTCGTTATTTCTGCTACCAGACTTGTATATTATCCATCTATTATGGAATACGGTAATTATTTGAACAACCTTTTGTCGTCATAATACCTGATCAAAATAACAATTATTGAAAAAAATCTTGAAGGCAAGCTTTGATGTTAACGAGCAACACAACAACCCTTTGTTTGTTTTCGATAAACATCATCACATTTTCTCTTGCTAGTTACTTAGGCCATTGCAGTTCATGAATTGTGTTGTCCTGTATGACACTTCATACCAACCAATTCGGTATCCAATATCTAAGAACCACATTGTTTAACAAGCAAGGAATACAACCATAATATGTATATCTTCTATATGCCTAAGTTGGACATCTCCAACCTTTTATTTTCTGCCAAATATTTTATAGATTCTCTTTCAGCAATTCATTTTCTTTTAAAAGAATCTATCAACATCAATAGTGGTGTCATCAACATGACACATGGTACAAAGCGTATATAGTCAACTACTAATACCTTTGGACTTGCACTTTGAGGTGGATCACCATCATCAAATGTTTGATGTTCTTACAAAAATCCATTCTTTAGTAATCTTTTAGTGTAGTAAACATTTTACTTACATCTTCTATTCATCCTTATCATGAAAACTTTCATGGTCAAGCTACTATAGCCTATAAGGAAGAATCGCGAATATAATATCAGTTCCCAAAACCTTTTTGGTAGATTCGGATGCCTAGCATCTCTATCCTTCACAAATTCTCATACAATATGAGAACATGTATTTTGCTAAATTATACTCTATCATAATGCAACCAAAAACATTGTTTCAGATATCACAATATCTTTCACACATGATGGTTTCTGAAACAATTTTCAGCTCCAATATAATCTTGATATTAAAACAACCTTTTGAATATCAATAATCATGGAGGCAAACATGATACTTTAGATACTAACATTGGAATTCTTACTCTTGATTTAATACTACTTATTAAACTTCATGGAGTAAATAGAGTTTGCTGAAAATTTGCAATAGGACTTATAAACTTTAAATTGACATTCAAAAAAATACGATACCAGTTCGTAAAGTAAATATTCAGAATTTCTATAGTTCCACTATCTCAACTATAACTAAGCGTAAGGTGGTGAACGGATGCCAATGACTACAACAAACTATGCAAATTCATTTTGATTGTGTTTATGATAAATTGAGTTCGTCTAATCCAAATTACAAATAAACTCCCACTCAAAACAACATCCCTCGAGTTGTTTTAGTGATTACACGAACCAAATCCACTACACCAAGTCCGATCATCACGTGAGATGATGTAGCTTTAAAGGCGAACAATCAACATGTTCATCATATCATCCATATGACTCATGCTTTACCTTTCGGTATTCTGTGTTCCGAGACCATGTCTGTACATGCTAGGCTCGTCAAGGTTAACCTTAGTTTCCGCATGTGCAAATATGGCTTGCACCCGTTGTATGCACACGTAGAGTCTATCACACCCGATCATCACGAGATGCTTCGAAATGATGAGTCTTAGCAACGGTGCTAACTAAGGACGAACACTTTATTACTTGATATTTAGTGAGAGGGATCATCTTATAATTCTACCGTCGCGATCTAAACAATACAAGATGCATAAAGGATTAACATCACAGGCAATTCATAATATGTGATATGATATGGCCTTTCTTCTTGTGCCTTTGATCTCCATCTCCAAAGCATGGACATGATGTCCATCATCACCAGCGTGGCGTCAAGGTCCGTGGCGCTGCTTCATGGTTGTCCATCACCAACAGCAACTATTACAACTACTTGGAATAAAGCTATTACATGATGAATAGACACGCAGGTCTTAAACAAAATTTAAAGACAACCATTAGGCTCCTGCCGGTTGCCATACTACAATAAGGATCATTGCATACATCAAATATAATCACAATCACATAATGGCCATATCACATCACAAAACCCCTGCAAAAACGAGTTAGACGCCTCTAATCTCCTTTGCATGTTTTACGTGGCTTGGGGCTTTCGAATAAGAACGGATCTTACCTACGAACATGAACCACAACGTTGATACAAGTGCTATCAAGTGCAAAGTGTAGATTGGATCTATACTATGGTGGGAGAGACAGACACCCGCAAAGCCACTTGTGCAAAGCAAGTTACACGTCAAGCGTGGAGCAAGTCTCATGTGCGATGACATGTAAGGTTAGCCCGAGCCGCTTCATCCCACCATACCGCAAGATGCAAAGTACACAAAGCAAAAGACGGCACGAGCACCAACGCCCACAAAACCATTGTGTTCTACTCGTGCAACAGATCTACGCATAGACACGGCTCTGATACCACTGATGGGTTCGTAGCAGGGAAAACGAAAAATTTCTACCGCAAGAACGAACAAAACCAAGATCTAATCTAGATAAAAGCCAAGATCTAATCTATTATACATATGCAACGAGATAGATCTGTACTAACCCTTGTAGATCCGAAAGCGTTACGAGATTGGATCTCGTGGTTGATGTAGTCGATCACTTGCCGATCTTAAGATCGAGTAGACAATCCTTCCGGCGCCGCGTTTCGGCAGCGCTTTCGCAGTCGGTCACACGTGTGGAGTCGAAGCAGACCTTCCTCTCCCCGTTCCAGCGAGCGGCGGAGGTAGTAGATCTCTCCACGGAATCCCAGCAGCACGATGGTGTGGTGGTGGTGGTGGAGTAGAGAATTCTGCAGGGCTTCGCCTAAGCCAGAGCAGAGGGAAGGAGGAGGAGAGAGGCGGCTAGGGTTTGGAGTGGAAGGGGGCAAGGGGGTGGCGCCTCCACCCCCTCTATTTATGGGAGGGAGGCGCCATGGGGAGGTGGAGTCCTTGTAGGACTCCCCTCTCCCTTGGCCGGCAGATCAAGGAGGTGGGGGGAGAGTCCTACTCCCCCACGAATCCTTGTCTTACCCCACAAGGATTCCTTGATCCTTTCTTGGTTTTCAAGTAAACTCCAAGAAATCTTCCAAAACCTTCCAGAACATTCCGAAACCTTCTAGAATCTCCATACAAATACTCCGGAACATTTCCTAACTTAGAAAATGATCCCCAATATATGAATCTTATTCTCCGGACAATTCCGGATCTCCTCGTGATGTCCCGGATCCAATACGAGACTCCGAACAACATTCGGTCTCCAGCGCACGTTCCATATCTACTTAAACCAACTTCTAACCTTAAGTGTGTCACCCTACGATTCGTGAATATGCAGACATGATGAAGACACCTCTCCGATCAATAACCATCAGCGGGATCTAGAGATCCATAACGGCTCCCACATACTCAACGATGACTTCGTGATCGGTAGAACCATTAACATACGAAACCAATTCCCTTTGTCATGCGATACTCTACTTATCCGAGGTTTGATTGTCGGTATCTCCATACCTAGTTCTACCTCGTCACTGATAAGTACTCTTTACTCGTTCCATGTTATGTCATCCCTTGTGACCTAGTCACATGCTTGCAAGCTAACTAGATGACATTCCACCGAGAGGGCCCAGAGCATATCTATCCGTCATATGGATGGACAAATCCCAATCTTGGTCCATGCGCTTCAACACATACTTTCAGAATACCCAATGACACCTTTATAACCACCTAGTTACGAAGCGGTGTTTGATGTCATCAAAGTATCAATCCGGTGATGGTGATTAACATAACCTCATGGTCGAAGAATTAGGTTACTATGCATTTGAAAAGCTTGTAGCAAAACGAACTTAATGACTTGATCTTATGCTATGCTTGCTATGGGTGTGTGTCCATTACATCATTCTCCTAATGATATGATCTTGTTATTAACGACATCCAATGTCCATGATCAGAAAACCATGATCATCCATTAATCAACAAGCTAGTTTAACAAGAGGCTTTACTAGGGACTCTTTTATGTTTACAAAACACACAAGTATTAATGTTTTCGGTTAATACAATTATAGCATGGGATGTAAACATTTATCATAAACATAAAGATATAATAATAACCATTTTATTATTGCCTCTTGGGCATATCTCCAACATCCAGACCCATCTCTCGTTCAAAAAAAGTCCATGTGACACTGGCACATGGTTCATGATGGTCCCTACCAATGCACGTCTGATACTGGTAACACTGGTACGTGCCTTCTTCTCTGATGCATCCCCAAGTTTTGCAAGCTTGAATTGGCGCCACGTCTTCATCGATTGCAACAACGTCTTCTCTGGCATCAACACCCTCCTCTAAGACTGCCTCGACCGTGTCACCACGATATTTTCTATGCATACTTGGTTCTTGCAAAACCAATGTATGCCCTCGTCCTCAATGTGCGCGTAGTTCTGGCAAAATTGTGGCTACACATCGTCCTCAATGACTCAGACTGCATCGCGTTCGGCATCGACGTCCTCGATGACTCTCTCGACGTGCCTCCATCATTCTCCTCGCGCACTATGAGTGTGCAACTTCATGTACGGCTATCGTGACACCGGCATCTGACCACGATATCGACAACGATGATCCCCGCACGGATACCTTGACCAAGGCTCCACCGCCCAACGCTCTCGGCTACCCTCGACATCGGCACTAAGCCACTAAGGGCTATCACCTCGCTTAAGAAGCTCATCAATGTAGAGAACAAACTTTTGTAACATCACACCATCCACGATGTTCCGCTACTACCGCGGGGTGTCATCCCACTGGATTCTACCTCGGTTTCTCTCCAGTCTAGCCGTCTGTGGCGTTTATGTTGTGCACAACGCCATCACTGTGACTACGGGGATGTTAGAGTATATATATTTGATTGTACTCGTGCTTGTTAGTTTAGGATTTATAATCTGTCTCTTACCTTATCTCTAGAAGTTGCTTGTTAGCCTTCAAGTCTTATACTTGTATGTATAATGAGGCTCAATAATACATCCATGACATTAGCGATAAACCATTCGTTCTCGCATCTCCGCAAATGTAAGGAAGTTGACCCGACCTCTAGATCCTCAATGAACAGCTCAACATCGAAAAGCTGAAGCATCTTACTTAGCTGGAAACAGTACCCGATCCACTAATTAATCCTGCTCTGGCCTTACAAGTAAAGCAAAACCAAAGCAAATATTCTACCCCGCTGCATATCAGCGAGTACTAATCGGTGAGCTGTGTCCAGGGCCAGTGTTTCGTATAAATAAAACCCACGCAAAGGTATTCGTTGCTTGACTTGCCTGTAAATCTGCCATGTATTCCGCGTAGACCAATAGTCATTTTACCAACCAGTTTGCTCCCATTTCCGTTCTTCGTATCACAGCTATAGAACCCGCATCGTGCGCGTCTCCTCCACTTGTCTTGGGCTCCACCACGGGCATTCCATTCTCACCTATTCATGCCGATATAGTTGGTACACCAACATCGTGTATGGCCACTTTGTCTGGCGTCGCTCTCGGGGTCACCACGCTCGCCGTTCCTCATCATGTCACGCTCTCACGTCCTCGTCGTTGCCCGTCTCCCGTCACATGACGCCATAACCACCCTTTGCTTTCTGCTACGAGCGCCCATGACCATGAGCTAGCCGTGGTGTTCCAACGTGTTGTGCTCAAGGGACGCCCGCAAATATATCATCGTCGCCGGCCGCTTTATGGGTTCAGATATGCGTGCCCCAATCAAAATGATTACCCCTAATTACAACCGTGACAGCCCACCGATCAATCATCATCTATAGATGGTATTGGTTCATCTATAGATGGTATTGGTTCCCCGCTGGACACACAACTCCACACGACAATCTCCGAAGCCACTGCTCACATCTATAGATGGTATTGGTTCCACCTAGCTAAGATGCATCTTGTTCAATTTCTTGTGGAGTCAAGTTGTTCAATGCAGTGGCTCTGGAGACTGTTGTCATGTTGCTTGTGGTAGTTCTGGTTGCTAAGGTGGCATATATGTCGACTCAGATGGTGTGTGACCCCGGGGTGGCATGGTAGAAGTGTGTGTCCGTTGCAGGAGGTCGAAAATCAGAGTGGCGGCTCCACGAGGTTTCCTGGGTGTGGGATCATGTTGCTTGGCTGACGTAGCCTGCGCATCCTCAGAGAATGTGGCGGTTTAGGTGGCGATTGTCAAAGTGTTTGGGATGCTAGCGTCATTTTGTTATCGAGGACCTCGCCTCCGTTCTTGGGTGGCCCTAGCCTGCTCCTCTTTGTGGTTTTGACCCCCAACCCTTTTTGGTGGCATCGACGTGTGGTGTTGTCCTTCTCAAAGTTTCCTTGTTCCTTGGGTGACATAGGTTTTCCTTCAAAACTATTCACATGTATATTGGGTTGTTTGGTGGCGCAATCGTCCTTGGATTCAAGGCTAATTAACCGGGCAACTCTTCTTCTTCTATGAGGAAGGTAGCGCTCGATTTTGGTTCCTTGATTTTTATAGTCAAGAGAGCGTGTACAAAATATTACATTGTGTATTTCTTCATACTAGGACCTTTTTCCCCCACGCCTGATCTTCTTATGGCTTGTTTGATTCAAAGGAATCCCATATGAATTTTGATCCTTAGTAATTTTTTCTAAGAGTATCGTTTGATTCATAGGATTAGATTCTTAGAAAATTTTCCCTTAGGATTCCATTGCACTATTTTTTATAAAGTGCACTTTATTACTTAAAAGGTTTAAATATTACACCCGACTTCTACATAATTAGGATGTGTGCATCCGAACTAAAATCCAAACACCAAACAATATAGAAGATGATACATGTGATCATGTAGAAACTGTAAAAGATCTATGCTGGAGGAGGACCAATCCTAAAATCATGGTGACACCCATATAGGGAAAAGTTAGCCTTCGCCGTGTCTTCCAAGCGCGTATAAACCTTCGTAAACAAGTCTCGATTCTCCGCACGCTGAAGAGATGTCATAAACGGAGCGTACCCGTGCACCGGTAAATAATAGAAGAATATTTATTAAAAATCTTATTATTTCTACATAGCCACAACGATCAAATAATGGCAAACGCTCTGACCATGAGAAGAAGTCTAAACGTATGCTCAGTCCCATGTAACCAGTTGTATATGAGAAACACTATATGATGGATACAAAATAGAAGCTACTTGGGTGACTGAACATATCGAACGAGCTATTTTGCATGGGAAGAACACATATTTATTGTCTCATCCTAATGACAGAAAACACACTGTGCACTTTCATGTCAGTTCCTCTTAATAAGATTGTCCTTTATAAGAATGAATCCTCGACGAAGATACCACGCAAAGATTTTATTTTTGAGAGGTATTTTCATCTTCCAAATATTTTTATTATCATCGAATGGCACATCAAACTAGACCAACACCCTATACATGGAATCCAACGAGAACTTACCACTCTCATGTAAATTCCAACAAAATTCATTGCCCCCCCCCCCCGGAGAGGCGTAACGTGGATAACCGCTATAACAAAGCGTTCCACGATACCATTCTTGAACCGAACAAATCTCTTCTGAACGTCACCTCTGGAGGAAAAGATTCTAAAACCTTGACAATAGTATCGCCTTTGTGAAGCAGAATGTTTTATAAGTCTAGATATTATTCTCGGAGTGTGGCATTATCCAACCATTTATCCCCCAGAACCTAATCTCCGATCCATCATTAATAGAGAAAGACCCATAGCGAAAGAAAGCCATTAGTCTAGCCCAAAAGTGTGAGTCACATGGTTTCCAATATTCCTGTGACACTGCTTTTGAAGTAACATATTTTCTCCTTAGAAGAGTTTGTCATACACATCTTACCATAGTAGCTTAAAAAGCCATTTCCCAAGAAAAGCATTGTTCTTGACTTCGAGGTCATGGATACCCAATCCTCCTTGGTCTTTTGGACAGCAACTCACATTTCACTTATCCATATTGCACTATGTTTTGGAGGAAAGTTTTCATCCACTCAGAGCTCATGTTACAATATTTTTTATTTTTCATGTGATTCAAACACTGTTTGAAGAAAATCCCCGTATGTTCCAAATCCTGTAGAATTCAGCTGGACATGACACTATAATCTTGTGTTTTTCTATTTCTGCATGTTTCCTATCCTGCGAATCAAACATGACCTTACTCACAATGGTCTTATCTTAGCAATGCCACGTAGGATAATTGTTGAGTTGGAGGAGAGAGGAACGAAAAAAGGACCTCTGGCTTATCTTAGCCAAGAGATGATCTCTTAGCACGATATATCTCACCACGTATTTAGGGATATCTGTCGCTGGAGATAAGACTAAAAAATGAACTATTGTACATAATATTTTGTTGTCATACCAAGATTATGTGTCCTCATTAAGATAAGACTGTCTTGTCAACCATTGTACATGCCTTTAGGAATATGTTACACCGAGAAAGTTGCCCAAATCAGAGCAACTGAACTGACCCCAAACAGAAACGCGAGCAGGCAGGCACACATTGCCCGTGACCAGTGAGCTTGGCTGGACCAACAGCACTCAGCAGTGTAGCATAGAAACAGCAGCCGGCAGTTTCAAATTAGTTGAACAAGCAAGGCAAAACAGCGGGCGCCTTAAATGCGCGTCGGTTGGTCCGGTCCGTTTCCTCTTTCCTGCGCGATCTCGGGGAGAAGCGAAGACTTTCTTTCACGCCCATCGACCATGGCCACGATCCACGACCCAGGCCATGTGCGCGGCTGTGGCGTTCAGGAGATCGACGGGGCCTCCTAGCCTGCCTGGGGGTTATGGCCCAGGCCACATGCGCTGCCGCTCGCTTCGCGCTTGGATATTCGATTTATCTACTACGATCGCGCGTCAGACGGACGCGCCAGTGTGCGTGCATGCACCTGGTTCTTGCGATTCGCGCAAGTTTAATCGCGATCGCGCCTTGGTTTCGTAGCTCTCTTTTTGTACGTACGTAACTGGTACTAGGAGTACTACACTAGAGTAAGTATATTATCGGCACGTACGTACAAAGGGACTGCTTTCCTGCTATTTTACTAGTACAGTATTCGTTTCCTAGTTTAGGTTTGTCGCCTGATTACTGGAAGGTAAACATGGGATCAGATTTTTTTTTTTAACGCCGGGCGACAAAACGGCAGCATCTTTTCATTTTTCTTCTTCTTTTCCAGCTGAGTGAGAGCTGGTGGTAATTTGTAGACGTGTTGTGTATGTCGGCAGAGTAGTACTCCCGTTTCTTGTCCTAGTCGTGCGCGCTGATCGTTCATTGCACCTGCAGCTGCGAGCATGGAGCGCACGTGTGGAGCCATTGGCCCGATGCACACGCGCACGCAGACGATATTCGTAGTACTGAACTCTCTGGAAAGGTGAGAGCGAGACCACCAGCGGGGGCTAGTGCGGTGTGTTCCGTGTGGAGACGCCGAGACGGGTCCTCTGAATTCGTTTTTCCTCTTATTACTACGGGGACGAGACGGCTCGGTGCGGCTAGCTATGACTATGAGACAGGAGCATCCGGCCGCGACTGTCCCTGTAAACATCACACCTTTTCGTTCCTTCACGCCTGCGACTGCTGCGAACTGTGCCGTCGTTACTGTTTGAGCATCCCATTCTGGCGAGACACATGAGTATCTTTCTTCTCGTCTCTGGCTCTCTCTCTCTCAGCACATATTCACGCAGGCGACGCGAGGCGAGCTGCGGTGCACGTCGTCGAGACGTGCTTTGGTCGCCAAGGACAGGTTATCGACGTCCCAGAACGATCCCATCCCGCCCAGCCAACCGGCCATCCTGACGTACCTCTACGGTTGGGTCACAGCCCAAGATGTCCTGTGAGCCGGATCGATCCCCATAGTGAAATCTCGAAGAAAATGGGGCCTACGATTCGAACTGTTGTTTGCCTCGGCCGGCGTGGCGTGTCGCCTCAATGAACAGTTTCACTGGTCCAAGCATGAAGCACGCGCACGTTGCTGCCCTACTTCAAGTCACAGCATTACGATCTATGGGCAGCAAGGAGGATGAGACAGTTTCCCTCCTCCTCTCCTATTCTGGGCTATAGGCCGGCCGTGGCAACCTACTCGTGGGCTCCTGGCGCGTCCGGTCCTGACGGTGGCGCCCAGCTTGTGGGCTTTCGAGGACACGGTCACAGACTGAGCGCCACTGTACAGAGGAGAGCGGACCACGATGTCGCGCCACTTGGAGGAGCCCAGTCGCGTGATTCGGGTATCTCAGGCCGGCGTACGCCCACGTCCGGTTGTCTCGCGGCGACGCGGCCTAGTCGGAATTCAAAACAAAAAAACTTAGTATGTTCTTCTTTCTCTCTCTTTTTTTAATCTTTAGGAGGTGTAATCACTGCTTACACTACTTTGCAGAACTTGTACATCGATTCAAGCAAGGCACGGCATGTGGTCTCGCTCATCCGCATGTACTCACCAACGAGAAAACCGACAACTCCATATGCAAGCATGTGAATACCCGCTGACATTTTTGGTAAGAAGTGAAGTTAATCTTACGGGTGACATCATTCTTGCACTTGAAGTACGGACACTAGTATAAACACGTTACTTAGAGACGGTTATCGTCCATAGCTCCCAGCTGATTTCTCGTTCTGGCTCAAGCGTATAGCCTCCAAGACGCATCACCTAAGACGGTTTTTCTTTGCGGCTCTAAGATACATGACCTCAGACGGTGAAAAACGCAAACACCTCTAAAATATATGACCTGGAGACGGCTATTAGTCCCGACCACTTGGAAGAACTCACCACCCTCATGTGGCCCCTAGTAGGGACCATCTCCACTAGTTAGGCACTCGGAGTCTCGACAACAAAGATACCTCGAAGTGGCTGGTTAAAGTGACCGTCTCCAATATGTATAAACCATTTTAAATAGTACACAACATACTAATTCAAACTCAATCATAGCTGACATGACACATAATCATGTTTCAGTAGCCAGATATACAGGTTAGCTCAAGTACTTAGTAGCCAGTCAAAAGAAAAGAAGACCATTATATTATCAATTAACCCTAGCCAGATAGTTGAGGAAATATATAAATATATATATAAATTTATCCATTACTTTATGGCAGTACATACAAAATAGACTACATACATCAAACAAGCATAATTAGTACTCTCTAACAACCAGTATTGCATTAATAATGGGTCATCTGGTGGAAGTTGTTGAACCAGAATATATACCTCTCCATTATCTTTTTCATCAAAACAAAAGGAACAATATTATCCTGCTTTAAGTTAAAACTTTCCACAACCTTCTCCCATCCAGTTGTTAAGATTACATTCTACCCAGCTCCCATCTTTATCGTAACCATCTTTGGCTTCTTCTTGTTCATTTGTCAAACATGGATATCAATTGGTTCATCAAGGCGATTGCTTAGATATTTTCTTGTGAATTAAGCTGCAAATGTTTGTGCAAGTACAAATAATTAAAAAATTAGCATGCTTGTGATTACTGGAAATATTTAAACATCACATGTTAGCTTGTTGATCACGTGTTCAAGAATATACATATCGTCTTACTAGGTTGCACTTCTTTTTCATGACAGATGAATAGGACAACATGTAGACATAGTACTTGATTTTTGGTGGAAATTTGGATTCACACCAGTCTAAGAGGAAGTCTACATGAACTTCTTTCAGATACATGCCATTTTAAAAAAGACTCTACTTATCAAATCAGGTTCCCCTTGTGTTGTGGCCCTGATGCAACAACACATACAAATTTCAATACAGTGGAATATTCCTGTCTAGTGTCTAAACATATACAAATTTAAAACAGATGACTGGAATTTTGATGTTCTTTGATACCTCTAAACTCAATTCTCTCACTCGGCTCTTGCTGGATTTCAAAACAGCCAGAGCTAATGGAAACACTGTCATCGCTATAGAGAATTATTGCATCATTACTGTAGATTCCCATCTGTTAAATAGAGAGCATCTTAATAAAATCAAATATAAGAATGAATTAGACTGAAAACAGAAACACATTATCATACATTAATAAAAAGAATACACATTTTTAGAATCTGAAATACATCAAATAAACAAGATGCAAGCATACTAATGAAGTGAAAATTAAATCTATATTGCTAGAAGGGCAATGAATAATGAGAAATCAATAAAAAATTGTAGATTTTGAGATATATACAAGGGGAAAAGAGGTGGGGCAGATAGAGGCTTGTTGGGAGGCTCTCCCGCCGCCGCCATCGGGTCTCTTCGGCTTGGAAACCTTGAACCCTAAATTCAAGAAGCAAAATGGCAAATTCCATGCCAAAATTCTAAATCAAAGCTCTACATTAGGGTTTTTAGAGTTCGGTTTTCAAACATATGTACCTAGACGGCGAAGGGGTTCTCGGAGGTGAGGGAGAGCGTCCTCACCGCAGGGGACCAAAGGAAGTAGGGAGGAGATGCAGGGGACCGGAGGTGGCGGTGGCGGAGGGCGGCGGCAGTGGCAGCGGTGGATGGTGGGGGTTTAGGCAGGCGGAGAACGAAAAATGTGACACTGTCCAAATATTTTCAAATCTTTGCTGCCAAGTACTAGCCTCAAACGATTGCTAATGGAAAACATCCCTAACAACATCTGTTGTCTGAATTTCACATTTTACCGTCAAATACTTTCCTCGGACGCTAGAAATTACAATTGTCTCGAATTTTAAAAGTACTAATTCAAATTTGATTTCTTAGGAAACTTTGTTCATTTGAATTATAAGTTATATTTACACAAAGGAAGTAAGGGAAAATAGGCCCATTATAGATCGAAAGATTTGGAAGATGAGATCGGTCGCCTAGCTAGAGCACTTATTATACAATATTAAACAGCTAGCTAACATGAATTTGGTACAAAACATAGAGATGGAACTAGCTAGCTATAGCCAAAGTTGGTTCACACAATTTAGAAAACAATATTATTAAGGTCACACGACGTACTCCTACAAGTCCGAGTCCCACTAGCACACCAAATCATTGATGGTGTCGATGATGAACATCATATACAGGTCCCTGCGTGTGGACAACCTTGCAGTGGTGAGTATGGCTTTTCCAATCTGGTGATGCTTGATTTGGAGGAAGTTCTTCCACCCGTCAGCAGTGAAGGAGATGCGGCCGTCAAAATCCGTCTTGTACTCGACGATACTGATGCCACCTTGTGCTCCAATGTGTAGTCCAACCAAGCCATCTTGAGGGGTACCAAGATGATAAATCATGCCCTTAGGTAATTTATACGATGCAAAGGTGATATAACTCGATGTTACACGCGACCATTATCATAAGTAATATAGATCGATATATATAGCTATACGGTGACATGACATACGTACCATAATGCGCCTCTCGACATTCGTCCTCGTCAAGCGGGTGACAAATGGCACCCAAATGAAGGAATTACTTGGAGGGATGATTCATTTGATGTGATCATTCTCACCATCGGTAAGTTTGCATCTTTGGGAGATAATTGGAGATAACTGGTCTATAGGCGGCTCGTCATCTTCTTCATCTTCACCAACATTGTTTAGATAGATGACAGTTATCTTCGGTATTTCTCCTTGCAAGGAAAAGCACACTAAATAACCATCTCCGGTGAGATGGTTATCAACAATGAACTGATGCCACCCTCCACGGCCGCCACCACGACCCCCTTTTGAGGGAGAAGACACCTCACCCTCATCATGTCCGAGGTTCGCCCATGTGATGACCCACAAGTATAGGGGGTATATCGCAGTATTTTCGATAAGTAAGAGTGTCGAACCCAACGAGGAGCAGAAGGTGCTGGCTAGAGGTATGGATTAGGAATTCTCTGCAAATACTTAGCAAACGGATTTTTAGGGGGTTTTGATAATGCAGGTAAATAAAGTATGAGTAAATAAAAGACAATAAGAATAAATACAGCAAGTGGCTCAATCCTTTATGCAGCAAAAGACAAGCTTGTTGTATTACTTAAGATGACCAAACGTTCTCGAGGACACATGGGAATATCATAAAGTGCGTTCGCTTCATATAGTTGATTAATCCTCTTTAGCTTGCTAAGTGTTCTGTGGGTGAACCTGTGCTAATGTATCGACTTTCCTAGGACTAATACATACTTGTGATTATACCCCTTGCAAATATCCGTAAGTATAAGAAAGTAATTAAGGTAGAAACCTAACCACAGCTTTAAACTCTAAGACCCTGACGTCCCTTGTGCAATGGTTTCCTAACGAGGGTTCAGGTTTCTGTCACTCCGACAACCCCGACGATTAGTAGCAAAATACACAATGCATTCCCCTAGGCCCATATAGGTGAAGTGTCATGTAGTCGGCGTTCACATGAAACCACTAGAAGAAGTACACCACAACTTAAATATCAAACTATTGAATCTTTCTCAACACAATTCCACTACTAACAACATGACTTCTCCCATGTCCTCAAGAACAAAACGAACTACTCACAAGACATCATATGGATCATGATCAGAGATGGAATAATGATGTATAACAATATGAACATAAACAATAATTCAATGGTTCCACTCAATAGCATCAACTACAAAGAGTAATCAACACCGGGAAAGTTTCCCCTAAGAACTATGCAAGATTCAACCCAATTGTTATAGCGATATGGAGATGGTGATGATGGTGCTGATGGTGATGATGATGATGATGATGATGATGATCCCGATGAAGTCCAGCTTGATGGTGGTGTTGATGGCGACAATCTCCCCTCTTCGGGAAGGAATTCCCCCGGCAGAATTTTGTCTGCCGGAGAGATCTTTCTCTCTCGGTGTTTTCCGCCCCGCAGAGGCGACGGAATCTTTTTGTGGTCGCTCCCCGACTCTTAGGGTTTCGGGAGGATAATATACGCCAGAGGGGAGAGCCAGGGGTGGACCAGGCAGCCACACCACCTGGTGGCGTGGCCTAGGCTGGCCTGCGCCAGGGGGTGGTGTGGGCCCCATGTGGCCCATCTCCGTTTCCCCTTCTGGCTTTCTTCGTCTTCTGGAAAAATAGGATTTTCCATGTATTTCCCCGGATTTTCTGATCTTCACGAATTTTGCCTCCAAACAACACCTTTTCCATTAGAATCCTGACTGCAGCGGTCCATGCTCCAAAAGTCATCAACCATGCAAAAACAGATGAAATAACATAAGTATCATCTCTTAATATGAAATATATCAATGAATAACAGTAAATTATGATATAGAATAGTGATGCAAAATGGACGTATCAACTCCCCCCAAGCTTAGACTTCACTTGTCCCCAAGCAAAACTGAGCTCAATAACCATGACCTTAGGTTTATGGAGTGAAGAGTCGATAAAAGAATACGGACAAGAAGCATCACATTCATCAATACATAGATCATAATAGAAGACAACTCACTATTATATAACTTAACTTGCAATAAGTAAAGGAAACACAATAAAGATACATAAAGTAAATCATAATTGGTGATGACAAACTTAGCTCTTGGTCAGAGAATAGTTGATAATTTGCTGGAGTTCACAAATAAGTGATTTTCAATGATATCTTTAAAAGTAGTAAACACCAAGATAAGAGCAATGTGCAAAACAAGGAACATAAGAAACATGATTGAATAAATCATCATATGAATGAATGAAACACAACAACTCAAAATACTTGCTGAGATAGAAAGGAATAGGTTTATTGACTCAACTAAAAAGTAAAAGAAAGGCCCTTCGCAGAGGGAAGCAGGGATTTCAAGTTTCATAAAGAGCTTCCAAAAATTATGGTACTTATTAGCTTTCAGCTCTCATTGCCCCTATCATAGGCATCTTTAAGGTGATTAAGGTTAAAGTGACACAACTAAGAGGATATGCTTGACAAGTTATAAGTTGAAATCTCATGCCCCTTACTTACAAGTACCGAACCTCATGCTACTCAACTTCAGTCACAAGTAAGATCTTGTCATTGTAAATACATATGTATCATAGAGAACCGCCAACGGGTACCCCTTGCACATGATACATGAGCTATCCCATAATCAAAATGACAAGGCAAGCAGACAATGAGCATCTCAGCAATCCTTTTATTTGCTATTTGCATAGGGTTTTATTGAGGATGCTTCATAGAGTGCTCATTATGGTTATGATGCAAGTTTCCACCATGATTAGGCATGGCTTAGATTAGCGGCCCAGGCGTTTCTCTAACACATATACGAACTCCATGATCTTACAAGTTCCCCTTTTATTTCACACCGTCGGGATCCATAAGCAAAAGAATCATGATATCAACTAGGTACAAAGTACCAATGCAGTCTTGAAAGCGTTCCCCATGATACATGGTTCTGCTAACTTCAAATCATAAAGCGCAAGCATATACGCAACAAAGAAGGACCCAATGGTTCAAGTTTATTAAATGCAAGAAAGTAAGGTGTGCCATCAAGTTCGTGAGAGCTTTAATCACTAATTTTCACATAACAAGTTTAATTTGGAAGGTAGATAAAAGCAAGAACTTACTTGGAATAGCAATAATGCTAATAGGTAGGTATGGTGGACACGAATGGAATAGGTTTTGGTTTAAGGATTGGATGCACGAGAAGTAATCCCTCTCGGTACAGGTTTTTGGCTAGCAAGGTTGGGTAGCAAGCATAAGAGTTGTGGGAAACAAACAATCAGACAAGTGATAAAAACAAACATGCAATCTTCCTCCGAAGCACAAAAGATCTTAACCAGAGAATACTAAACTTATGAGCAAATCAAGAAAGAAAGACGATGAAATTATATTTCTTTAAGAGTACTTTTTATATTTTTCATTCAACTCTCAAAAATAGTGTTGCTACTGACAGAGCCAGGTTTGCCAAAACCAACTAAATTAACTCAATGATCCTAGAGTGATACCAATACTAATAACAAGATCAATCATATAACCACAAATTGAAAACTAATATAAGATATGCAAAAGAGTAAATGATAGAACTTCTCATTAATATTCCATAACGGCAAATCACACCAAGGGATACATATCTATCTAACGAGAGAGGGGACACTTCCATAATGCAAACTATCCTACATAATAACTTCTCTATTCATGATATGACTATACTAAAAAGGTAAAAATATAGAAGATAGTGATATGATAACGCGGCACTCCCCCAAGCTTGGAACAAACCAAGGGGATGCCAAACCTGATGACGAATTACTCCTTCGGTGGTGGTGGTATTCTCTCATCATCGTCCGACTTCTAGGGTAAGGGCTCCCCATCAACAAAGGACATCGTGGTCTCTAGCATCCTGAAACTTGCAGCAGCACTTATACGTTTAAACCTAACCTTGTACTCATAGTTTTGATTTTGAACGTCGTAGAGTTGTGCTTGCGGTTGATTGGTTGTTTGGAGGAGTGAGAGGAATTTATCCTTGAGCTCAGCAGTCTCCTTTTGGTGCTCGGTGATGAGTTCGGAACAAATCTTGTGGATGATATCCACTTCGCGTTCTGCCATCTTCTTGTACCTAAAGACTTCTTGCTCCAGTGTTTCCATCCTGTCCTCCAGACTTCCTTCATCTTTAGGGCCTTGAACCTCTTTTATCTGCACCTCTCTATCTTCAAGCAATAACTCATTGGGATGAATCTTCAACTCTCTCATGTATGAGTTGATGATATCTGTAGAGGAATCTTCCTTGGTTGATCCAGAGGAAGACATTGTGGCTCCAAATCTAGGACTCTACCTGTCAGAAACAGATCGACACAAAAACACGATGAGAACACGATATACGAACCTCGTGGGATCCAGGGGATTTTATATTACGAAGTTCCACAACAAAAGGAAGGTACTGAGAGAAAACTGGTCGGAGACGGAGTCAGGGGTGGCCTCACCACCTGGTGGCGCGACCAGGGGTGGACCCGTGCCATAGGGTGGTGTGAGCAACCCTGGCTCCGTTTCTGTCCCTCTTTCGCTTCATAGCTTTCCTTGTTGGCAAAAAAACTTCAAAAATATAACTGGACAGATCTTTCGTGGAACTATTCTTACCAGAACTATTACCTATTCAAAAACAGACTCTGCAGGTCTCTGAATTTGGTCTTTGATAAAAAAATTCGGAGTCACCACTTGAATAACATCAATATCTTCATCTTCATACACAAATTTCTTGAGTCATAAAACCTTTCACTTCCTTATTACACCATTATCTCCACTAACCTGGAAATTTCTATCACACAAAACTTCACATAGTTCTCATTAGCAACATTAGTATAAATGAAGTGATAAAACCTTTTGGTTCCAATTTCAACTGAAAACCATCAAAACATAATCTACTTAGCAACTCCTTCCAAAAACCCAAAAAGAATTCAAAAATGAAATCGAATAAAGAAGCAGATGCAAGAGTGGCAAAATCTGTTAAAACAGACCAGCAGGTAAAGATCAATTTTTTCAAAAATCTTATGTCGCTCAAATGAAAAAGTGCAAAACTAACGAAAGTTAAACAACAACCTGGGGCAGACACACAAACAATTACAGCTCAATCCGAAAGACAAAGATCTCTCACGAATTTTTACGGTGAAGCATAAAAATCTGTTTTGAGAAAGCAACTTCCCCAAATATTACTTCTCTCTCATTAGAGGTTGATATTGACACAAAAACCAAACAAAAGGGATAAGGAGAGGTTATTACCGAAGTAATAACTTCCAAGACTGAAATAAATAAAAACAAACTGAAAGCAAAAATAAATTGGGTTGTCTCCCAAAAAACTCTTTCTTTATAGCCATTAAGATGGGCATGATAATTTTGATGATGCTCACACAAGAATATGAACTGAAGTAAACGAGAGCATTAAGGAGCAAAAATACACATGTTTAAGTCTAACCCACTTCCTATGCAAGGGAATTTTGTAAACAAACAAGTTGTTGAAACCAGAGGCTACTAGCATAGGAAGGTAAAAGAAGTACAACATAAAAACTTTCAGCATAAAACGAGGAAACTTGATATTATTGAGATGCATAAGAACACTTTTTCCTCTCTCATAATAACTTTCAGTATCATGCACGAACTTAATAGTATAACGATCACAAGGACCATCGTAATAATGATCACTTATTCTAACAGAAAACACAGGGATACTAGTTCTCATAACACTACTTTGTGAAACAATATTAGGGATATCCTTACGAAGGATAATGTGTCCCTCTTCTACATATTTACTAACAAAATCTTTCACATTTGCTATTATAGGTTCATCATCCATTTGTTTATCAGGTTCAACAGTTTTGTTTGTACTTTCATTAACCATACTAGCTATCATAGAATGTTCCTTTATCTTAACTGGGAAAGGCATTTTCTCAATGTAAGGTTCAGGTAAAACATGATTAGCAGTATAAACTTCAGTATTTCTTGCAGGAACACACTTAGCAACATCTTTATATGGTTCATGATACTTATTCCACTTCTTTTTAGGAACTTCAATATAGGAAGTAAATGCCTTAAAATAAGTTGCAATAGCTTGAGAGTCTAGACCATAAGCATTTTTAATATTTTGAAAGTCATCAGTTCCCATAAAAGATTCAATGCATTCATAATCATAATTTATACCTGACTTTCTTCCTTTGTAATTCTCCCATGCTTCAGCATTATCTTGAATACGGTCCAAAAGATCCCATTTAGCTTCTTCTTCCATGCGAGTGAATGATCCAGCACAAGAGGCATCTAATAAATCCTTATCATGAAGAGAGAGCCTTGCATTAAAGTTATTGATAATAATATTGTTGGGGAGCTCATGAATGGGACATTTGACCATTAGTAACTTGAGTCTCCCCCAAGCTTGAGTTGTACTCTCTCCATCAAGAGGCCAAACATTGTATATTTGATTCAGATCTTTATGAATCTCACTAGGAGGATAAAACTTTGAATAAAAGAGAGGCACTATTTCCTCCCATTCAAGAGCTTAACCATTCTTCAGCAGCTTATACCATTCCTCAGCTCTTCCTTTCAGTGATAATGAGAATAACTTCTTCTTAACTTGATCTGTAGTAATACCTGCACACTTGAACAACCCGCATAATTCGTGTATAAAGAGCAAATGATCACCGCGATGGACAGTTCCATCCCCAACATAATAGTTATCCATAACACGATCAATAATTCTTGTAGGTATTTTAAAAGTATCATTCTCAGCAGGTGGTGGTTAGTCTACTACCTTAGTAGTGGTAGTAGCATTACGAAATAAGAAACTCAGTGAATTATCCATGTTGAAAATAAAGCAACTAACAGAAGTAAACAATACTCACAGTAGAAGTTTCCTTTACTAGTTCCACTCTCCAATAGCGCTTCACTTCCTGGCAATGGCGCTAGAAAATAGTCTTGATGACCCACAAGTATAGGGGATGTATCGCAGTATTTTCGGTAAGTAAGAGTGTCGAACCCAACAAGGATCAGAAGGTGCTGGCTAGTGGTATGGATCAGGAATTCTCTGCAAATACTTAGCAAACAGATTTTTAGGGGTTTTTGATAATGCACGTAAATAAAGTTCGAGTAAATAAAAGACAATAAGAATAAATGCAGCAAGTGGCCCAATCCTTTATGCAGCAAAGGACAAGCCTGTTGTATTACTTAAGATGACCAAATGTTCTCGAGGACACATGGGAATATCATCAAGTGCTTTCGCTTCATATAGTTGATTAATCCTCTTTAGCTTTCTAAGTGTTGTGTGGGTGAACCTGTGCTAATGTACCGACCTTCCTAGGACTAATACATACTTGTGATTATACCCCTTGCAAACATCCGTAAGTACAAGGAAGTAATTAAGGTAGAAACCTAACCACATCTTTAAACTCTAAGACCCTGACGTCCCTTGTGCAATGGTTGCCTAACGGGGGTTCAGGTTTCCGTCACTCCGGCAACCCCTACGATTAGTAGCCAAATACACAACGCATTCCCCTAGGCACATATAGGTGAAGTGTCATGTAGTCGACGTTCACATGACACCACTAGAAGAAGTACACCACAACTTAAATATCAAACTATTGAATCTTTCTCAACACAATTCCACTACTAACAACATGACCTCTCCCATGTCCTCAAGAACAATATGAACTACTCACAAGACATCATATGGATCATAATCAGAGATGTAATAATGATGTATAACAATCTGAACATAAACAACAATTCAATGGTTCCACTCAATAGCATCAACTACAAAGAGTAATCAACACCGGGAAAGTTTCCCCTAAGAACTATGCAAGATTCAACCCAATTGTTACAGCGATATGTGTTGGAGATATGCCCAAGAGGCAATAATAAAGTGGTTATTATTATATCTTTATGTTTATGATAAATGTTTACATCCCATGCTATAATTGTATTATTAGGAAACACTAATACATGTGTGTTTTGTAAACATAAAAGAGTCCCTAGTAAGCCTCTTGTTGAACTAGCTTGTTGATTAATTGATGATCATGGTTTCCTGATCATGGACATTGGATGTGATTAATAACAAGGTTATATCATTAGGAGAATGATGTAATGGACACACACCCATAGTAAGCGTAGCATAAAGATCAAGTCATTAAGTTCGTATTGCTATAAGCTTTCAAATGCATAGTAACCTAATCCTTCGACCATGCGGTTATGTTAATCACCATCACCGGATGGATACTTTGATGACATCAAACACCGCTTCGTAACTGGGTGGTCATAAAGGTGTCATTGGGTATTCTGAAAGTATGTGTTGAAGCGCATGAACCAAGATTGGGATTTGTCCATCCATATGACGGATAGATATGCTCTGGGCCCTCTCGGTGGAATGTCATCTAGATAGCTTGCAAGCATGTGACTAGGTCACAAGGGATGACATATCACGGAACAAGTAAAGAGTACTTATCAGTAACGAGGTAGAACTAGGTATGGAGATACCGACGATCAAACCTCGGATAAGTATAGTATCGCGAGACAAAGGGAATTAGTTTCGTATGTAAGTGGTTCAATCGATCACGAAGTCATCGTTGAGTATGTGGGAGCCATTATGGATCTCCAGGTCCCGCTGATGGTTATTGATAGGAGATGTGTCTCTGTCATGTCTGCATATTCACGAACCGTAGGGTGACACACTTAAGGTTCGAAGTTGTTTTAAGTAGATATGGAATATGCGTTGGAGACCGAATGTTGTTCGGAGTCTCGGATTGGGTTCGGGACATCACGAGGAGATCTGGAATGGTCCGGAGAATAAGATTCATATATTGGGGATCATTTTCTGAGTTAGGAAATGTTCCGGAGTGTTTGTATGGAGATTCTAGAAGGTTTCGCAATGTTCTGGAAGGTTCTAGAGGATTTCTTGGAGTTTGCTTGAAAACCAAGAAAGGGTCAAAGGAAACCTAGTGGGGCAAGACATGGATTCGTGGGGGAGGAGGACTCCTCCCCCCTTCCCACCGCCGGCCATAGGAGGGGAGTCCTACTAGGACTCCCCCTCCCCAGGCGCGCCTCCCTCCTTAAATTGAAGGGCAAGGGCGCCCCCTCCTAGCCCTCTCCCATAACTCCCAATCTCTGCCGCCTCTCTCCTCCACCTTTCTTCTGCACGGGCATAGGCGAAGCCCTGCAGAATTCTCTACTCCACCACCACCACGCCGTCGTGCTGCTGGGATTCCGTGGAGAAGATCTACTACCTCCGCTGCTCGCTGGAACGGGGAGAGGAAGGTCTGCTTCGACTCCGCACGTGTGACCGACTGCGGAAGCGCTGCCGAAACGTGGCGCCGGAAGGATCGTCCACACGATCTTGAGATCGGCAAGTGATCGACTACATCAACCACGAGATCTAATCTCGTTAACGCTTTTGGATCTACGAGGGTTAGTTCCTATCTATCTCGTTGCTCATGTCTAATAGATTAGATCTTGGCTTTTATCTAGATTAGATCTGGGTTTTGTTCGTTCTTGCGGTAGAAATTTTTTGTTTTCTATGCTACGAACCCATCAGTGGTATCAGAGCCGTATCTATGCGTAGATCTGTTGCACGAGTAGAACACAATGTTTTTGTGGGCGTTGATGCTTTTGTTGTCGGTGTCTTAGCGTGTACTTTGCATCTTGCGGCATGGTGGGATGAAGCGGCTCGGGCTAACATTACATGTCATCGCACATGAGACTTGCTCCACGCTTGACGTGCAACTTGCTTTGCACAAGTGACTTTGCGGGTGTCTGTCTCTCCCACCATAGTTAAGATTCAATTTACAATGAGCATCTTGACAACACTTGTATCAACGTTGTGGTTCTTGTTCGTAGGTAAGATCGGTCTTATGCGAAAGCCCCAAACCACGTAAAACTTGTAAAGAATATTAGAGGCGTCTAACTTGTTTTTGCAGGGGTTTTGTGATGTGATATGGCCATCATGTGATTGTGATTGTATTTGATGTATGCATGATCCTTGTTGTAATATGGCAACCGGCAGGAGCCTAATGGTTGTCTTTAATTCTGTTAAGACCTACGTGTCTATTCATCTTGTAATAGCTTTATTCCAAGTAGTTGTAATAGTTGCTAGTGATGATGGACAACCATGAAGCGGCGCCACTGACCTTGACGCAATGCTGGTGATGATGGAGATCATGTTCGTGCTTTGGAGATGGAGATCAAAGGCGCAAGAAGATAAGGCCATATCATATCACACTAATTATGAATTGCCTGTGATGTTAATCCTTTATGCATCTTGTATTGCTTAGATCGCGACGGTAGCATTATAAGATGATCCCTCTCACTAAATATCAAGTAATAAAGTGTTCGTCCTTAGTTGGCACCGTTGCTAAGACTCGTCGTTTCGAAGCATCTCGTGATGATCGGGTGTGATAGACTCTACGTGTGCATACAACGGGTGCAAGCCAGATTTGCACATGCAGAAACTAAGGTTAACCTTGACGAGCCTAGCATGTACAGACATGGTCTTGGAACACGGAATACCGAAAGGTAAAGCATGAGTCATATGGATGATATGATGAACATGTTGATTGTTCGCCTTTAAAGCTACATCATCTCACGTGATGATCGGACTTGGTGTAGTGGATTTGGTTCGTGTAATCACTAAAACAACTCAAGGGATGTTGTTTTGAGTGGGAGTTCATTTGTAATTTGGATTAGTCGAACTCAATTTATCATAAACACAATCAAAGTGAAATTGCATAGTTTGTTGTAGTCATTGGCATCCGTTCACCACCTTACGCTTAGTTATAGTTGAGATAGTGGAACTATAGAAATTCTGGATATTTACTTTACGAACTAGTATCGTATTGTTTTGAATGTCAATTTAAAGTTTATAAGTCCTATTGCAAACTTTCAGCAAACTATATTTACTCCATGAAGTTTAATAAGTAGTATTAAATCAAGAGTAAGAATTCCAATATTAGTATCTAATGTATCATGTTTGCCTCTATGATTCTTGATACTCAAAAGATTGTTTTTAACGTCAAGTTTATCTAAGAGCTGAAAGCAATGTTTCAGAAACCATCATATGTGAAAGGTATTGCGATATCTAAAACAATGTGTTGGTTACAACATGATAGAGTATACGTCCTCATATTTGATGAGAATTTGTGAAGGTTGGAGACGCTAGTCGTCCTAATCCTCCAAAAGGTTTTTGAAAAAGAAACATTATACTCGCAATTCACCTTTATAAGCTATAGCAGCTTGATCATGAAAGTTGTCATGATAAGGATGAATAGAAGATGTAAGTAAAATGTTTACTACACTAAAAGATTACTAAAGAATGGATTTTTGAAAGAATGCCAAACATTTGATGATAGGTGATCCACTTCATAGTGCAAGTCCAAAGGTATTAGTATTTGACTATATACGCTTTGTACTATGTGTCATGTGAATGACACCACTATTGATGTTGATAGATTCTTTTAAAAGAAAAAGGAATTGCTGAAAGAGAATCTATAAAATATTTGGCAGAAATTATAAGGTTGGAGATGTCCAACTTGGGTATATAGAAGATATACATGTTATGGTTGTATTCCTTGCTTGTTAAACAATGTGGCTCTTAGGTATTGGATACCGAATCGGTTGGTATGAAGTGTCATACAGGACAACGCAATTCATGAACTACAATGGCCTAAGTAACTAGCAAGAGAATGAGTGATGATGTTCATCGAAAACAAATAAAATGTTATTGTGTTTTTCGTTGTCATCAAACCTAGCCTTCAAGATTCGTTTTAATAATTGATATTTTGTTCCAGAATTACGAGAACAATAGTTGTTCAAATAATTACCGTATTCCATAAAGGATGGATGAACTTTTACAAGTCTAGTGGGAGAAATCACATCCATAAACACTATTGCTAAAATGCCGCAAGACAAATGATTGAAAGATCACCTATGAAGTGACATCGCTGTTTAAATTATATTTGAAAGAAACATGAAGAAACTCCATGTTGATAGAATTTTGGAGTCTTTGATTTTGATCAATTGACGCATGTGAGACTTTCCTCAAGATAATTGAAACTCCGTCCATAGGCCAGATAGGAACAGTTGACTAGCTTATTGGAAATTGTGCATGTTGATGTGCATAGTCCATTATGTGTAGCCATATGCGATGGATCTTTTTTGCTTCATATGCTTTCTCCGAAAATTTGAGTGAATATATCTGTATATTTACTTAATAAGGAGGAAGTATGAAACATTTGAAAGTTGTTCAAAGACTTTCAAGATGAAGTTGAAAATCATTGTAACAAGAAAATAAAGAGTTTATGATTCGATTATAAAGGAAGATATTTGAATTACATGTTTAGCAAAAACACCTAATGACTTGAGGAATTGTTCTATGATTTGTGTTTCCCGATAAACCATAGGAGTATGGCATATTCGAGAGATGAAATCAAACCATGTTTGAGATGGTAAGATCAAGGGTGTCATTTATAAAACTGCCATTATGTTTTAAGGATTGAAGCTTTAGAGACTACCGCTTTTACACTGAAAAGAGCACCATCGTGATCCATTGAAATGACACCATATGAGTTATGGCTTGGGATAAAACCCGAATTGTCTTTTCTTAAATTTTGGTATGTTATGCATAAGTAATATGTTTACAACCAAAGTAGGATAAGCACGTCTTTGTAGGTTATCCCAAAGAATTTGTTGGGAATTTCTCCATAACACCGAGGACAAAAGAGTTTGTCACTTAGAACGTCAAGTTTCTTAAGAAGGAATTTTTCGTGAAAAGTTAAGTGGGAGGACAATAGAACTTTGATAAGGCTATTGAACCTTAGCTATATGTGCTAAGTAGCGCAGCGCCGGAAAGTGTCCCGGTGACGGCCACAATGCTCATGGCTCTCGTGATTACAAAAGGTGTGATCTCAGAGATTAGAGTTCATATAGAACCGTATGGGTCGGTAAGAATCAAATAGTAAGATTTGATAAACAAATCGTTATTGTTTTGACAATGATAAACCGACTACATGCAAAGAAGCGATGATGGGCCCTGACTCCATAAAATGACTAGAAGTCATAGAATCTGTGATAGTATCCATACACGAGAAATCAAGTTTCTGAACTTGGAAGACCCTCCGGAAAGGCGTGAAGCCTATCAGTCGTGTTTGGATCTATAAAGAAATAGACATGGATGTTTCAAATCTATGAAATAGTCGACATGTCGGAAAGAGTTTACGACAATGTTCAAGGAATTGACTATGATAATATTTGATCTTTCATAGCGATATTTAGTCTGGACGGATTAATGTAGCAACCACTACATATATTTTGGTATATGGTAGTTGAACAAACAAAACAAGTTCTTCTAATAGAATGGTTACCTAGGACGTGTACATGACACGATCCAAAGGGTTTTGTTAATTCAAAGGATGCTAAAAGAGTATGCAAAACTTCAATGGTTGAAGTAAGCATAGCGGAGTTGGAATCTTCACCATGATGAAACTGTTAAAAGAGTTTAAATTCATCGGAAATGATGAAGATGCTTGCATTTGCAAGAAATTAAGTGGGAGCGCTGAGACATATTTCTAATACATTATGTGAAAGACATATTGTTGATTGGAAATGATGTATCTTTTATTGACACAGGTTAAGAATTTCATTTCAATGAAAGACTTAGGCATAACCCAAATTAGGCATCAATGTCTATATGGATAGATTGAGGCGCTAATATGGTTTTGCCAAATGTACATAGATATGATGTTGAATGAGTTCAATATGGAAACAACAAGAAAGGTTCTTGACGCACGGAAAGGACTGACTATTTGTCACTTATACATGGTATATTCTTAGTTCTTCCAAAGCTCATAAGAATATCTTTACTATTGTCCAATGATCATCTTATGAATCATTCTGGTATATGCTCATAACATTTAGAGCATAGGACATATCTGGATGTGTACATCTCAAAGAATGATTGATCAAAATATTCTTGTGATTTCACCAAGTGTCAAAACACTTGAATCTCGTGTCAACACACTTGAATCTTGATTTAGTCCTTTCCGTGCATCAAGAACCTTTCTTGTTGTTTCCATATTGAACTCATTCAACATATTATCTATGTACATTTGGCAAAACCATATTAGCGCCTCAATCTATTCATATAGACATTGATGCCTAATTCTTGAGTTATGCCTAAGTCTTTCATCGAAATGAAATTCTTAACCTGTGTCAATAAAAGATACATTATTTCTAATCAACAATATGTCTTTCACATAATGTATTAGAAATATGTCTTAGCGCTCCCACTTAATTTCTTGCAAAATGCAAACATCTTCATCGTCTCTGATGAAATTAAACCTTTTAACGGTTTCATCACGGTGAAGATTCCAACTCCGCGATGCTCACTTCAACCATTGAAGTTTTGCATACTCTTTTAGCATCCTTTTAATTTAACTAAACCCTTTGGATCGTGTCATGTACACGTCCTAGGTAACCATTCTATTAGAAGAACTTGTTTTGTTTGTTCAACTACCATATACCAAAATATATGTAGTGGTTGCTACATTAATCCGTCTAGACGAAATATCGCTATGAAAGATCAAATCTTATCATAGTCAATTCCTTGAACATTGTCGTAAACTCTTTTCGACATGTCGACTATTTCATAGATTTGAAACATCCATGTCTAATTCTTTATAGATCCAAACACGACCGATAGGCTTCACGCCTTTCCGGAGGGTCTTCTAAGTTCAGAAACTTGATTTCTCGTGTATGGATACTATCACAGATTCCTTGACTTCTAGTCATTTTATGGAGTCAGGGCCCATCATCGCTTCTTTGCATGTAGTCGGTTCATCATTGTCAAAACAATAACGACTTGCTTATCAAATCTTACTATTTGATTCTTACCGACCCACACGGTTCTATAGGAACTCTAATCTCCGAGATCACACCTTTTGTAATCACGAGAGCCATGAGCATTGTGGCCGCCACCGGGACACTTTCCGGCGCCGCGCTACTTAGCACATATAGCTAAGGTTCAACAACCTTATCAAAGTTCTATTGTCCCAACTTAACTTTTCACGAAAAAATCTTTCTCAAGAAACTTGACGTTCCAAGCGACAAACTCTTTTGTCCTCGGCGTTATGGAGAAATTCCCAACAAATTCTTTGGGATAACCTACAAAGACGTGCTTATCCGACTTTGGTTGTAAACATTTTACTTATGCCTAGCATACCAAAAATTTAAGAAAGGACAACCTGGGTTTTATCCCAAACCATGACTTATATGGTGTCATTTCAATGGATCACGATGGAGCTCTTTTCAGTGTAAAAGCGGTAGTCACTAAAGCTTTAATCTTTAATATATAATGGCAGTTTTATAAATGAGACCTTTGATCTTACCATGTCAAACAAGGTTTCATTACATATCTTGAACACTTCATACTCCTATGGTGTTTTGGAAAATGCAAATCCATGGAACGATTCCTCAAATCTTAGGTGTTTTGCTAAACTTGTAACTCAAACATCTTTCTTTATGATCCAATCATAAACTCTTTTATTTTCTTGTTACAATGATTTTCCACTTCATCTTGAAAGTCTTTGAACATTTTTCAAATGTTTCATACTTCTTCCTTATTGAGTAAGTATATACATATACTCACTCAAATCTTCGGAGAAAGCATATGAAGTTGAAATCCATCACCCACGACTACACATAATGGACTATATACATCAATATGTACGAATTCCAATCAGTTAGTCGTCCGTTCCTCTTTTGGCCTACGAACGGAGTTTTAATTATCTCCAGGAAAGTATCACAAGCGTCATTTGATCTAAATCAAAGACTCCAAAAATCCATCAACATGGAGTTTATTCATATATCCTTTCAATATAATTTAAACGGCAATGTCACTTCGCAAGTGATCTTTCAATCATTTGTTTTCCGACATTTTAGCATTAGTTTTATGGTCGTTATTTCTCCTACCAGACTTGTATATTATCCATCTATTATGGAATACGGTAATTATTTGAACAACCTTTTGTCGTCATAATACCTGATCAAAATAACAATTATTGAAACAAATCTTGAAGGCAAGCTTTGATGTTAACGAGCAACACAACAACCCTTTGTTTGTTTTCGATGAACATCATCACATTTTCTCTTGCTAGTTACTAAGGCCATTGCAGTTCATGAATTGTGTTGTCCTGTATGACACTTCATACCAACCAATTCGGTATCCAATACCGCAGAACCACATTGTTTGACAACCAAGGAATACAACCATAACATGTATATCTTCTATATGCCTAAGTTGGACATCTCCAACCTTTTATTTTCTGCCAAATATTTTATAGATTCTCTTTCAGCAATTCCTTTTCTTTTAAAAGAATCTATCAACATCAATAGTGGTGTCATCAACATGACACATGGTACAAAGCATATATAGTCAACTACTAATACCTTTGGACTTGCACTTTGAGGTGGATCACCATCATCAAATGTTTGGTGTTCTTTCAAAAATCCATTCTTTAGTAATCTTTTAGTGTAGTAAACATTTTACTTACATCTTCTATTCATCCTTATCATGACAACTTTCATGATCAAGCTGCTATAGCTTATAAAGGTGAATTGCGAGTATAATGTTTCTTTTTCAAAACCTTTTGGAAGATTAGGACGACTAGCGTCTCCAACCTTCACAAATTCTCATCAAATATGAGGACGTATACTCTATCATGTTGTAACCAACACATTGTTTTAGATATCGCAATACCTTTCACATATGATGGTTTCTGAAACATTGCTTTCAGCTCTTAGATAAACTTGATATTAAAAACAATCTTTTGAGTATCAAGAATCATGGAGGAAAACATGATACATTAGATACTAACACTGGAATTGTTACTCTTGATTTAATACTATTTATTAAACTTCATGGAGTAAATAGAGTTTGCTGAAAGTTTTCAATAGGACTTATAAACTTTAAATTGACATTCAAAACAATACGATACCAGTTCGTAAAGTAAATATCCAGAATTTCTATAGTTCCACTATCTCAACTATAACTAAGCGTAAGGTGGTGAACGGATGCCAATGACTACAACAAACTATGCAAATTCACTTTGATTGTGTTTATGATAAATTGAGTTCGACTAATCCAAATTACAAATGAACTCCCACTCAAAACAACATCCCTCGAGTTGTTTTAGTGATTACACGAACCAAATCCACTACACCAAGTCCGACCATCACGTGAGATGATGTAGCTTTAAAGGCGAACAATCAACATGTTCATCATATCATCCATATGACTCATGCTTTACCTTTCGGTATTCCGTGTTCCGAGACCATGTCTGTACATGCTAGGCTCGTCAAGGTTAACCTTAGTTTCCGCATGTGCAAATCTGGCTTGCACCCGTTGTATGCACACGTAGAGTCTATCACACCCGATCATCACGAGATGCTTCGAAACGACGAGTCTTAGCAACGGTGCCAACTAAGGACGAACACTTTATTACTTGATATTTAGTGAGAGGGATCATCTTATAATGCTACCGTCGCGATCTAAGCAATACAAGATGCATAAAGGATTAACATCACAGGCAATTCATAATTAGTGTGATATGATATGGCCCTTTCTTCTTGTGCCTTTGATCTCCATCTCCAAAGCACGGACATGATCTCCATCATCACCAGCATGGCGTCAAGGTCAGTGGCGCCGCTTCATGGTTGTCCATCATCACTAGCAACTATTACAACTACTTGGAACAAAGCTATTACAAGATGAATAGACACACAGGTCTTAACAGAATTGAAGACAACCATTAGGCTCCTGCCGGTTGCCATATTACAACAAGGATCATTGCATACATCAAATATAATCACAATCACATGATGGCCATATCACATCACAAAACCCCTGCAAAAACAAGTTAGACGCCTCTAATTTTCTTTGCATGTTTTACGTGGCTTGGGGCTTTCGAATAAGAACGGATCTTACCTACGAACATGAACCACAACGTTGATACAAGTGCTATCAATTGCAAAGTGTAGATTGGATCTATACTATGGTGAGAGAGACAGACACCCGCAAAGCCACTTGTGCAAAGCAAGTTACACGTCAAGCGTGGAGCAAGTCTCATGTGCGATGACATGTAAGGTTGGCCCGAGCCGCTTCATCCCACCATACCGCAAGATGCAAAGTTCACAAAGCAAAATACGGCACGAGCACCAACGCCCACAAAACCATTATGTTCTACTCGTGCAACAGATCTACGCATAGATATGGCTCTGATACCACTGATGAGTTCGTAGCATGGAAAACAAAAAAATTCTACCGCAAGAACAAACAAAACCCAGATCTAATCTAGATAAAAGCCAAGATCTAATCTATTAGACATGTGCAACGAGATAGATCGGTACTAACCCTTGTAGATCCGAAAGCGTTACGAGATTGGATCTCGTGGTTGATGTAGTCGATCACTTGCCGATCTCAAGATCGTGTGGACGATCCTTCCGGCGTCGCGTTCCGGCAGCGCTTCCGCAGTCGGTCACACGTGCGGAGTCGAAGCAGACCTTCCTCTCCTCGTTCCAGCGAGCAGCGGAGGTAGTAGATCTTCTCCACGGAATCCCAGCAGCACGACGGCATGGTGGTGGCGGTGGAGTAGAGAATTCTGCAGGGCTTCGCCTAAGCCTGAGCATAAGAAAGGAGGAGGAGAGAGGCGGCGAAGATTTTGAGTTGTGTAGGAGTAGCAAGGGGTGGCGCCTCCCCCTTCTATTTAAAGGAGGGAGGGCGCCTTGGGAGGGGGAGTCCTAGTAGGACTCCCCACCTCCTTGGCCGGCGGATTGGGGAGGGGGGAGGAGTCCTCCTCCCCCACGACTCCTTGTCTTGACCCACCAGGATTCCTTGATCTCTTCCTTGGTTTTCAAGCAAACTCCAAGAAACCTTCCAGAACCTTCCGGAACATTCCGAAACCTTCTAGAATCCTCATACAAATACTCTGGAACATTTCCTAACTCAGAAAATGATCCCCAATATATGAATCTTATTCTCCGGACAATTCCGGATCTCCTTGTGATGTCCCGGATCCAATCCGAGACTCCGAACAACATTCGGTCTCCAACGCACATTCCATATCTACTTAAAACAACTTCGAACCTTAAGTGTGTCACCCTACGGTTCGTGAATATGTAGACATGATAGAGACACATCTCCTATCAATAACCATCAGCGGGACCTGGAGATCCATAATGGCTCCCACATACTCAACGATGACTTCGTGATCGATAGAACCATTTACATACGAAACCAATTCCCTTTGTCATGCGATACTCTACTTATCCGAGGTTTGATCATCGGTATCTCCATACCTAGTTCTACCTTGTTACTGATAAGTACTCTTTACTCGTTCCATGTTATGTCATCCCTTGTGATGCAGTCACATGCTTGCAAGCTAATTAGATGACATTCCACCGAGAGGGCCCAGAGCATATCTATCCGTTATATGGATGGACAAATCCCAATCTTGGTCCATGCGCTTCAACACATACTTTCAAAATACCCAATGACACCGTTATGACCACCCAGTTACGAAGCGGTGTTTGATGTCATCAAAGTACCCATCCGGTAATGGTGATTGACATAACCTCATGGTCGAAGGATTAGTTTATTATGTATTTTAAAGCTTATAGCAAACGAACTTAATGACTTGATCTTATGCTATGCTTACTATGGGTGTGTGTCCATCACATCATTCTCCCAATGATATAACCTTGTTATTAACGACATCCAATGTCCATGATCAGGAAACCATGATCATCCATTAATCAACAAGCTAGTTTAACAAGAGGTTTACTAGGGACTCTTTTATGTTTACAAAACACACAAGTATTAATGTTTTCGGTTAATACAATTATAGCATGGGATGTAAACATTTATCATAAACATAAAGATATAATAATAACCACTTTATTATTGCCTCTTGGGCATATCTCCAACATCTGGGCCCTCTCGGTGGAATGTCATCTAGATAGCTTGCAAGCATGTGACTAGGTCACAAGGGATGACATATCACGGAACGAGTAAAGAGTACTTATCAGTAACGAGGTAGAACTAGGTATGGAGATACCGATGATCAAACCTCAGATAAGTATAGTATCGCGAGACAAAGGGAATTAGTTTCGTATGTAAGTGGTTCAATCGATCGCGAAGTCATCATTGAGTATGTGGGAGCCATTATGGATCTCCAGGTCCCGCTGATGGTTATTGATAGGAGATGTGTCTCTATCATGTCTGCATATTCACAAACCGTAGGGTGACACACTTAAGGTTCGAAGTTGTTTTAAGTAGATATGGAATATGCGTTGGAGACCGAATGTTGTTCGGAGTCTCAGATTGGATTCGGGACATCACGAGGAGATCCGAAATGGTCCGGAGAATAAGATTCATATATTGGGGATCATTTTCTAAGTTAGGAAATGTTCCAGAGTGTTTGTATGGAGATTCTAGAAGGTTTCGGAATGTTCTGGTAGGTTCTAGAGGATTTCTTGGAGTTTGCTTGAAAACCAAGAAAGGGTCAAAGGAAACCTAGTGGGGCAAGACACGGATTCGTGGGGGAGGAGGACTCCTCCCCCCTTCCCACCGCCGGCCATAGGAGGGGAGTCCCGCCTCCCCCCTTAAACAGAAGGGCAAGGGCGCCCCCTCCTAGCCCTCTCCCATAACTCCCAATCTCTGCCGCCTCTCTCCTCCACCTTTCTTCTGCACAGGCATAGGCGAAGCCCTGCAGAATTCTCTACTCCACCACCACCACCACCACGCTGTCGTCTGCTGGGATTCCGTGGAGAAGATCTACTACCTCCGCTGCTCGCTGGAACGGGGAGAGGAAGGTCTGCTTCGACTCCGCACGTGTGACCGACTGCGGAAGCGCTGCCGAAACGCGGCGCCGGAAGGATCGTCCACACGATCTTGAGATCGACAAGTGATCGACTACATCAACCACGAGATCTAATCTCGTTAACGCTTTCGGATCTACGAGGGTTAGTTCCTATCTATCTCGTTGCTCATGTCTAATAGATTAGATCTTGGCTTTTATCTAGATTAGATCTGGGTTTTGTTCATTCTTGCGATAGAAATTTTTTGTTTTCCATGCTACGAACCCATCAATATGGAGATGGTGATGATGGTGCTAATGGTGATGATGGCGATGATGATCCCGATGAAGTCTAGCTTGATGGTGGTGTTGATGGCGACGATCTCCCCTCTCCGGGAAGGAATTCCCCCGGCAGAATTCTGTCTGTCGAAGAGATCTTTCTCTCTCGGTGTTTTCCGCCCCGTAGAGGCGGCGGAATCTTTCTGTGGTCGATCTCTTAGTCTTAGGGTTTCGGGAGGATAATATACACCAGAGGGGAGATCCAGGGGTGGACCAGGGCGGCCTCACCACATGGTGGCACACCCTAGGTTGGCCCACGCCAGGGGGTGGTGTGGGCCCCATGTGGCCCATCTCCGCTTCCCCTTCTGGCTTTCTTCGTCTTCTGGAAAAATAGGATTTTCCATATATTTTCCTAGATTTTCTGATCTTCTCGAATTTTTCCTCCAAACAGCACCTTTTCCATCAGAATCCTGACTGCAGCGGTCCATGCTCCAAAAGTCATCAACCATGCAAAAAACAGATGAAATAACATAAGTATCATCTCTTAATATGAAATATATCAATGAATAATAGTAAATTATGATATAGAATAGTGATGCAAAATGGACGTATCACCATGCAGCTCTTCTGCTTCCACTAAGGTTACCATTCGCCGATGTCCCCGAGTTAGCAGACATCGTGGAATTAGCACTAGATTTCAGCCCTCGTGTCTTCTTAGGACCCTCATCCACGGACAACCACTTAGCTGAATATGGCAGATCACCATTCTCGTCTCTTTTAGCTGGGAAGCACAAACCAGATGGGACTGACCCACCAACCCACACGAGAAACAGTAGCACGGTAATCGTTCATACTGAATAGGAAAACTCTCAGTCTTATTGAGGCGACTGATACATTGCAAATGTATCTATAATTTTTGATGTTCCATGCTTGGTTTTATCTACTTTCTTATGTTTTGTCCACACTTTGGAGTACTTTTCATATGATTTCTTGGACTAACCTATTAACAAGAGCCACAGTGCCAGCTGCCTATTTTCTGCTGTTTTTGGTTCTAGGAAAGTCAGAAACTGAATATTCTCGGAATTGGACGGGACAAAAGCCAAAGTTAGTTTTTTACTGAGGGACACCAGGAGCCAGGATACGAGACGGAGAGGGGCTGGGGCCCAGCCACACCACCTGGCTGCACGGGCTGGGCCTGGCCGCCCTAGGCACCCCCTCGGTCTCCCCCTCTGCCTATAAGTTTTCTTCTGACCTAAAAACTCAGGGGGTTCAATGTTTTTCCAGAAGGAGTTCCGCTCCGCCACCACCACCAGATTCCACGAAACAACACCAGAAACTCCGTTCTGGCACCCTGCTGGGACGCGGAATTGGAGGAGATCATCGCCATCATCATCACCATCGCTTCTCCATCGACCATCCATGTTTCCCCCATCTATGAGTGAGTAATCCCCCGCTATAGGCTATGGGGATGGTAGGTATTGGATGAGATCGTTCATGTAATGGCATCCAATTGTTAGGGCATGGTGCCTAGTATCTTCTATTAGTGCTTTTTGACTTTGTTGCGACTTGTTATGCTTAATGCTTATCACTAGGGCCCGAATGCCATGATTTCAGATCTGAAAATGTTATTGATTCATTATGATAGTATTGTTTCTGGTCTTACCTGCAAGTTGTATACACATGTTGTTGTCCAGAACCAATGGCCCCGAAGTGACAGAAATTGGGATAACCGGAGGGAATGGCTTTGATGTGAGGATCACATGTGTTCACGGAGTGTTAATGCTTTGCTCCGGTGCTCTATTAAAAGGAGTACCTTAATTACCAGTAGTTCCCTTGAGGCCCCGCTGCAAACGGGCTGGTAGGACAAAAGATGTTGTGCAAGTTCTCATTAAGCACGTATGACTATATATGAAACACATGCCTAGGATTATCTAGTACTTGGATGCTTTATCTTATTAATCTGCAATTGCCCTATGTTCTGATTGCTATGTGAATTGTCTTGTCCATGCAACGCCCGTCCATCCATCCCTATGCCTACCACACTCGAATCCTACTGTTTACTGCTATTGTTACTGATGTCTTTACTTTACTACTGCTGCTACTTTACTATTGTTACTACAAAACTGTTGCTACTGATAAACTGTTGTGAGCAAGATTGTTTCCAGGTGCAGCTGAATTAACAACTCAGTTGTTCAGGCTTATAAATATTCTTTGGCTCCCCTTGTGTCGAATCAATAAATTGGGTTTCACTTCCCTCGAAAATACTACGATACACCCCCTATACTTGTGGGTCATCAGTGACTGGAGTAAACTATGACAACACGCATGAGGGGATTGTTCACATTCACCTCCACCCACAGCCGCATATAGCCTCCCCATCACCTACCCAGAGAATCAACTTCAATCTTCCCCACTATCCCAATTGGGTCATCAAAGAACCAGCCCCCTCTCCGCATTCATTAGTCTGCTCGGGAGGGCATGAATTCAGTCTTCTCGGGAGGGCATGAATCCTGGCCTAAACGACCAACTGATCGAAAACCATCTGTTGTGGCTGAACCTCAGAATCATACTTCTTCATCAAAATGGCATGTTTGCCAACTCTCCACAACGAACCCTCCATAACACGGTCACGATCCGCCATTGAACCAAACTCGGCTACGAACAGATTGTCCCCTACCAGATTAAAGAGCAAACCTTTCGGGTTCCCCCAGGCCGCCCTCAAGGCTGCAAATATAGTCTGAATATGAAGCACATTTGGAGCCAGGACCTTATCGGCGAAGGCATGATCTGGATCCACTAACTCCAGATCATTCATATCATCTATCACCCCCGCCTTTGATTCAGCAGCAGTCAGGCGTAGATTTGCCATCATATGTTCCATGCGACCACCCACGGAGATTCCAGAATGATCGCCAACTGATGCCGCCGCATCTTTCCCCTTCTCTGACCGTGATGGACCCGAGGAACCACCCACATTCAGCTTTGGGTCCGAGGCCGCCACCGCACCAGATCCCCCAACTTCCGTCGGCCCTGCCATGATCGCACCCGAACCAATCTCGTCCTCGATGGGCCAAGGGTGGGTAGCGCTACAAGAGTGCCCCTTAGTCACCCCGAACCACAACGATTGGAGAACAGGAACAATGCAATCAGTTGGAGGGAATACTCCGGAGAGAAAACTATGAGGAGAAGGTGAGAAAACGATCGAAATTGTGATCTCATGAGAGTTCTGGCCCTAGAAGTTGCGAGTAGCAGGAGCGTCCCGAAACCCTAGAAAGCCGAACAACCATTTGAAACTTGGGTTGGGAAAAGAGGAAGGCAGAAGGCACAAGGCCGCAAAATGTTGTCTGTCGAGGGAATATCAATCTTGAGAGCATCTCCAGCCGCCCAAACGGCGTCCGGGATCAGCGCTGGATCGAGCGATTGGGGGTGTTGGTGCGTGGTATCGTCTTTGGGGCATGTCCGTTCCCAACCGCGTTCCCCAAACAAGTCGTCAAGCATGATTTTTGCATGAAAATAATTCAAAATGCAATAGTTCACCAGCGTGATCATTACAGAACAGCGGCGCAAAGCAATCAGAAAACAACAAGGTGTCAGCCGTTGACGGCAGCTGATTGACATCAACGACGTCGCCCTCAGGTGGAGCCGTCGATGTCTCGCACATCTCCGTGATCGGGTGAGAACCTTGACAGCGACATTGAGGAAGGATTATCATGGAAGAACGCCAGCGAAGACGGCGAGCCGCTCCTGTACGGAGGCTCGGTAGTGGTCATTATGGACAGAGTTGAGCATGACGATGTGTATCGCCGCAACGCCCGCTCGCAACCTGCTAGGGCTAGCTATCGCGAACCGCCACTGCACCACGTCTCTGCCCCACCCATCCTCTGTCATCTAGTCCGGCTTTGTCTTCGGTGCCGCGCCTTGCGTTGCTGTTGGAAGGCCTTCAGACCAGTTTCCTTTTTTGGCTTCCCTTTTAGAGCTTTCGGCGCCATGGTTGTGACTTGCGTTTGCGTTGACATGCAGGAGGAATTGGCTGTCGGCGGAGAAAATCTATCTGATTGTCTCTCGGCCAATATCAATTTTCAGAAACAAAAACAACAATTTTCTTCTTTTGTTATTAACATTAAGAAAAAAGAATATAACTAAAATGGAAGTGGTAATATAATTTTTATATACTTTTGAAAGAAAAAAAGGTTTTTTGCAATCATTATTTCTTGTCTCTATCATATCACGAAAACCTTTGGATTTGGAACAAGGAGAGATGGCTGAGTGGACTAAAGCGGCGGATTGCTAATCCGTTGTACAATTTTTTTGTACCAAGGGTTCAAATCCCTCTCTTTCCACTCCCTTGCAACATTTGGGACTTTCGAATTGGAAGGAATTCTGACCCTAGATTTTTCTCATAGATAAATGTACGAAGATGGCGGCTAGAAATGGTAAGGGAAGAAAGGAATGGTGATAAAATTGTTGTGTCAATAACAAGGGTGGCCCACGTCGTTGTCGTTTTTGTCTAGCGTGCCCGCAAGTTGCCCTATGGAGCAGGGACTGCCTGGACGCACCGGGCACATATTGGGCTACGCCAAACAGAAAAAAGACCCTTGGAGCACGCGACTGGGCACACCTTTGTGTCCGGCATACCCAATAGCCGTTTGGTGACCATCGAAATCGTGGCTGGAGATGCTTTGAGAGCATCTCCACTCGTGGCCCTCAAAGGCCCTCCAAAGGCCTTTGAGGGCCACCGACGCCAATTTTCGGCCCCAACTGTGTCCCCCAATTTGGTTTTGGCACTAGCGCGTGTGCTCAATTTACCCGGCGCATCCGGTCGAAACCCAATTCCAAGGGAGGCTAGCGGGGGCGCTGGAGGGCGGGGAAAAGTTCGGCGGGCTAGCCTTGTCGGTGACCTAGTGGAAATTATTTCCTTTTCCCACCAAAATTAGCGCCGGTTCCCTCCAAAATTAGCCCCTATCTCCCCCTCCCCTCCCGCCTCGCCTCCTACTCTCGCCATTTCCCAGCAAAGACCAGATCGCGCCACCATGCCACCGAAGAAGTACGCTGCTCCCCGCTCGACGGCAGCAGCGCCGCTGGCGAAGAAGAGGGGCAAGCCAGAGAAGGAGCAGCCGGAGGGGATGACAAACGCAGAGTGGGCATTCGACCTGCAGCGCCAGCAGGTCGAGAATGCCAGCCGCCGGCAGAGGGAGCTCATGGCGAGGAAGAGGCAGGCCTCGGAGGCTCTAGGCATGGAGGTACTCATGGCGCAGAGAGCCGCCCACATGGTGGGCATGGCGGGCATGTCAAGCTTTCCCCGCACGCGTGGGGGAGCCAAGGGAGCGTCTCGTCGCCGTCGCCGTCTTCAGCAACAACCCAGGCTGGGACGATGTCCCAGGATAGCCAAGGTACACCCAAGCTATCTCGCTTCTCGCTGTGCGGGCCACTCGACGCGGTCGGCAGCTTCAACCCCAATGCCTTCAGCGCCATCGACCTCAATGCCAGCTTCAACCTGGACACCTCTCCTGCTCTCCGCCATCCCCTCTTCCATGGCGGTATGCCCACCACCGCTGTTAGCAGCGGCAGCAACCATGGGGTGCTCGACGGAATGACGCGGGGCACCGACACCATTATGGCCGACATGATCAATGGTGGGGGGCTGCCACCGTTCTACATGCAGGAGGAGGCGGAGGCCTACGACGGCCGTGACGACAGCCAAGGGCCTTGGGAGAATGAGGCCTACACGTTTGCCAAGGATGATGAGGAGGAGGTGCATGCAGGCGCCCGTGCTGGTGCCTAAGGCCATGCCCATGCCCGAGGAGGTGCCCGTGGTCAAGAAGAAGAAGAACGGCGGCCGTGGCCCAGAGTGGAGCTCACGAGAGGACGAGTGCCTCGCTGAGGCTTGGAAGTCGGTCAGCATTGACCTCTTCACCAGCGCGAACCAGAGCTCCGAGGCCTACTAGCTGCGCGTCAAGGCGGCGTACGACAAGCGGCGGCTCTTGGACCCCTACTTCAAGGACTTGTACCATGTCGCACCGCTGGCACATGATCCAGCATGCTTGCAACAAGTGGCATGGCGTCATGGAGGAGGTGCGTCGTGTCCATCTCAGCGGCACCAACTTCGAGGACCAAGTAAGTGAACTCACCGTGTCCACTATCCATCGTAGCCTAGTGTTTGGTCGCCGGCCATTGATCACGTCCCTTTGTTTGTTGCATTGCATTGCTTTCGTAGATGCGCGCCATGATCACCGCCTACCGCGAGGACAACGACGACGTCGAGTTCAAGTTCATCCATGTGTTCGCCAGATCGAGATGTGCGACAAGTGGACCAAGACGCGCACGACGCTCGTCAAGGGCAAGTACGACCCCGACGCGCCGCCGGCTCTCTCCTCGGGAGGCCGTCCGATCGGGCAGAAGAAGGCCAAGGCGGCGAGGGATGCCGCGCTGACCATCGAGAAGCTGCACAGCTCGATCATGGCCTGCATGGCGGATGCCGCCTCGCACGCTGCCGAGAGGGAGGAGCAGGCCGCCAAGATGGAGCAGGTTGCCGCGGTCAGGTGGGCGTCGGTCATCGAGAGGCGGGGCGCCAAGCTCGAGCTGATCAGGGCCAATGTGGCCGCGAAGAAGAGGAGGGAGGACCTATCGATCCTCATGGTCGACACCAGGGACATGGACGCCGACGTGCGGGCGTGGTGGGAGGCCCAACGCAGCGCGATCCTATACGAGGTCCAAGGTCCACCGGCATCCACTACCCCCAGCACCCACGACATCCACTCCCCAGCACCTGCGCATCCACTACCCAGCACCTGTGAGCGCATCGGCGACAGGCACTCTGTCAACGCCGCCGTCTGATGCGCCGCTATGCTTTGTGATGCCGACACGACTTCTTTTGATCGCTAAACTATGATGATTTGCAGCGATTTGCGACGTTGGGATCGTCGAGACTTTGTTTTGTAACACCCAGACTATTTATATTCGGCTATGCGATCGGCGATTCTACCCGCCATATTTTTTCTTGTTCGAATTTTTAATTTAAGGCCGATTCGGGGGTTACGGCTAGAGACCAGCCCCCCAATAGCCGGTTCTTGCGGCGGCGTCCCCCATATGGTCTTACGTCGGGGTTAAATTGAGGATTGCAAGTGGAGATGCTCTGAGCATCAGCAAAAGTAGAGGGGCGAAACACGTTTTCAGATCAGGATCGCATCCACGATTCTATTATTATCGAATGAAACCTGGGCACATACGACGTCCAAATATTTCAGTGCAAAAGCAGCTACCTAGAGGACCTAGCTGCTCCACTAAAAAGAACATGACCTGGCTGCACAGCTCTATTTTGCTGTTGATACACCTCAGAAAACATAAAAAGGAAATTACCAGCCCTAGACATCCGCAGTAGAAACTCAATAATACCGAAAGCACATGAACCCATCAGGTCAGGACGTGTCGGTGCTAAAGATTGTTGCAGATCACCAAAGCTCAGGTTCAGCAGCAGCAGCTAACAAACAGGCAAGCGTAAACCCAGAAAAGGCATGGTCAACACGCCAAAAAAATCACCATCGGTGCTTTTGACAAACTTTACCCAGAACCATTTGGTTACAAAAGCTGGACTGCGTCCCAACCACCAACACCCAAGATATTACACCCAGGCAAGGGAATGTACAGTTTCACGGTATACCAAAAACTAAATATCACCATCCTTCTTTTCTGAAGAAACTTCTTTCTTTGTCCTATAATATAAGCGAACACCTGAACTCAAAAAGACCCGGTATGATCATGTAACTTACCCTGACCACCGACCAGTTGTATACACCTCCCGCGCAATCTCCGTCTCTCGTTTCACATTTTCAGACAGGCTGGCCATGGCGCCTGAGAGCTTGGAGAGGCGATCGAACATCGTGGTTAGACCGCCCTGCAGGGTTGCCAGCTTCAATTCAGTCTCAGATTTGGCATGCTCTGCAGCTTTATCCTCTGCCCCAGTGTCTGAAGACCTCTTCTTCGCTGCCTGGTGCTTGTGCATTTTCTTGAGGTCTGCCGCAAGGTTCTTGATGGAATCACATGATTCTTCAGACGGGAGGGATGACATTCCTTCAGACCAATCTCCCAAGAGAACAAATAGGGGTGGAGCAAGATGCTGGAGAGGTGAGAGGATCAACCTTCGTCCTCGGGAGCGATCTCGTGGTTGCACCACACATTTCTGCAGCCAGGAGTGGAGACCACCCACATAGTTTTTGTAAGCATCAACCCAGCTTGACAAACTTGAGTAGAGGAATTCCAGTTCAGTGATAAGGCTCATCAAGGTATGTTTGTACGACTCGCTTGGAGGAGATATAGATGACATCTTTGCATCTGCCTGAGAGATAATGGCATGCTGCATTTGGTGAACTTCCTGCATCATTCTCCACATGCGTGTCTGCCTGTCATAGTGTCATGAACTTTAATAAGTATGATATCCACATTTAATGTCGGAGCTTGCATATAAGGAAAATGTTAAATATTTTAGCTACTATAATCTTTGCTGCATATACGGATACTCCATCAAATGGAAACATTATTTAACTGTAACAGGTGCAAAAACAGTTCTAAAGTCCTTGTATGCACTTATTTGTATATAGCACTAGGAAGCAAATAAAGGCTTTACCCTTGCAGTAATTCAAGAAGTTGGGGCTGTAACTCTTCATCTCGTAACTTCTCAATTATTTTTGAATTTGAGTATAGTACTTCAATACCAACCATGAGTCGCGAATGCAACTCTTTGATAGTAGCCCGGGTTCTGTCAACTTGCCTGACATTCGCATCCCCTGCAAACTGATGGCTTAACTGAGCACATTTTTTGTCGTATATCTGCTTGATTGATTCACTATTCTGTAAATAACACCGTAGAAGCAGTTAGGTCAGAGCGTAGCAAATCAAACAGAAAATAGCATTTGCATTTACATATGAACATTACGAATAACACATGTAGCTGAAAACTTTTAACAGTAGTAAGATACTTTGTAATGTAAGAGTATCAATACACCCATGAGAGGTTATCCCAAGGCAATTTATGAATTCTATAGGCATTTTTAGTATTAGATAAATACAAATACTTATGTCAGATATTTTGAACACTACAAAATATAAGGGATGTTACTAAATATTTGGTTTAAGATACGGAACCACATAGTATTAAACATCCTCTTTTTTATTTTAAAAAACTAACCCTTTAGCTCTTTTTTTTTATAAAGGGCACTTTATTACTTAAAAGATTTAAGTATTACACCGGCCTCTGTATTTGGGATGCACACAGCCTACACATGTCCAAACTCAACAAAATAAAAGTAAAGGCGAATTGCATAAAAAAGCATAACCCTTTAGCTCTATATGCATCATCCCTAATTTTTTACCCTGAGCCCCCACCTTCAGTCTATAAGTTGTGAATCCTCCATGGCGCTTTATCGCACATCCAGACCCTACTTTTCTGTAAATTCTTGGCGATTTTTAGCCCTTCCTAAATTTCAATTAGCTGTTGTAGCTTTCAGTTTGGGCCGGTAAGTCATCTTCAAATAGATTAGATCTAGAGCGAGTACATAAGCCTAATATTGTACATACTAGCATTGGCCCACTCGCCGACAACGTGCATGTGAGTATTCTTTTTCTGGCGTGTAGCGGGCATCATCAAAGTGAAATGTTATTGCAAAAGAATGCAACGACAAACAAAAACATAAAATGCAACCGACAAAATATAGTTCTGTCCTAAAACCAAAGCAACTCTAAATAGAAAACCAAAAGAAATTAAATTATTGAAAGAGGCAAAAAAGTGACAATTACTCGTTAACGGAAACATTGATTTAGAAAGAAAATAACCAAATTAAGTGCTCTATTGTAATTCTTATGTTAAAAGTATATGTACCGCAATTACCCATTTCGTTGTACTACAAGTTGATTCGCTGAAAAGGTATGGTTCCCCTGGTAATTTTTGGGAGGAAAACATGTACACACACAACCCCAATTCAGACATACAACAATCATGGTGACATTGGTTTGGTCAGTATTACACAAAATGATAACCTGACTTGATTGTTTCTACAACCACCTCAGGCATAACATGGGAAGTTCTGTTTCGTATCACATTTTTTTCAAGAATTGACTCGTGATGCTTTAGAGAATGTACAGTTTTTCTTGTCTCAAACCCATATTTCAGTGCACTTGTTTAATATTACCAAGATGTTTCTTTTTCGTGAATTTAGATGTTAAGCATTAAGTTAGCCGGAATTGACGTGAAGTACTACACGATATGTTGGATATCACACTATGTACTTATCTAGTACTACTGATACTCAGAGTGCAAGGCATTCTCATAAGACAAAAATGTCAAACTACACAGCAGCGACTGTCATAGTCGGTCTAAACATTGTACTCTGAGCATCATACAAGTTTTGTTTGTTCAATAAAAAATGGAAACATCAACACAAATTTGGTGGCACTTCCGTAGCCTCGGTCGTTAACTTCGACTTCAATTCCAGAAGACAACTTGTTTATTTGGAGAACCCGTGGAAGTTCCTTAGGTGCTGGACATGACGGATCTAAATATGCCGGTGGGTTTATTACTCAAAAAGTAAATTCAGTAAAACCAAAAGTTGCGCATGAGAATTAGAAGCCAAATATAGGCATTTTATAAAGAAATGCAATGGCGTGTGGGTAAATTGAACTTAGGACAAGAAACATAATTTTTTCGGAAGATTGTCGGTACGGATAATTTGTTTACTACTTACAGCTCGATAATTCCTGTAAGCTGTCCTACTGGAAAATGTCTAAAAACATTACTAGAAAATAAGGACAACACAAGTACAGATTTGGTCGAGACACAAATATCCCGCTCAGCATGATCATAGCTCATCCGTGCAAAGAGCATCTCCATGAAAATGGGAAGATGTTCTAAACTCTTTCGACCAGGCGAGTTGCAGGAACATACTTTTATTTAAGTACACAACATTTAGCTATAGATAATATTACAAAATAAATAGACATCAAAATACAAATTGAGACTATATCCAAGTCCTGAAAAGGCCCAACAGCTCACTAGTAAAATTATATTGGTTTTGCACCAAGGCGATGGTGTAATAGGTTAGTTTCCGATACATGATAGCGTACATACCAAAATCATGTCCACAAAACTTCTAAATATACATTGTAGCCTTATTACGACTCTGCTCTATGCATTATAGCTTCAGAAATTATTGGAAGTAGTGGTAAGTGGTAGCACCTAAGTAAAGGTCATTGCACAACTGGATAAATACCATAAACAGAACTTTGGTCAGCTCTATATGCTAAAGGTCAAATATAAAACACAGGATAAGCAGTCTCATGGTTCTGTACCGACACTGTAAATTTCCAATTCCAACGTACATAATTCTATAAGCATTTGTTGAACAGCATAATGTTAGCTCACCTTTAACTCATCATAAATCTTCCTTTCCCAAACATAGAGTCTATCTAAAGAGGATGCATGGCTTCCTGAAATCATACAGAACTCTTCAACAAAATCGCTGCAGCTATCTGGAGGGTCATCCTCCTCCTTTTGAGCTGAAATAAATGGATTCTTAGATGAGGATGATCGCGATGAAAGCGAGCGATTCCAAGTGATCACTTTTGTGACATGCTGCTCTGATTCTGCACAAAAGCAGTTTAAGTTAAAATAGGCCAGACTTCACAAAATAATGTATTTGATATGAAAAAAAATATACCATGGGATGCTACATTTCCAGCATTGCAACAGATCAAGGATGCTGACAGAGAAAGCACACCTGACGATTTCCCTGGAATAATTAGCACCAGTATTAAGCATGCAAAACTGTAGAAGTTCAGGAGAACAGTATCACTGAAAAACATTGTCCTCACCTGTTATCTGAGAAGAAACGCCAAGTCGAATCCTCCTTGTCTCAAGCATCCTTGAGACCTCATGGCAAGATTCAGCTGCCCTAGTAAATTGATGCTCAAGTTTTTTCACACCCAATAAAAACCCTTTTGATCCGCTAGTGACAAAGCTGCCCTTGTCTTCTTCACTGTGTGATTGTTTGCGTACATTAACCTTGTCTTCACAGTGGGCTTCATTTATATCATCATTGCTAATACTTGTAGGATTCTGCCCCTCTACAACCTGCTCCTGAATTTGATCAGGCCCTTTCTCTAAGTTTGAGTCATTTGGAAAATGCATACCAGCAACCTTGTCTCCATAGTGGGCTTCACTTGTCTCATTATTGCTCATACTTGTAGGATTCTTCCCCTCTACATCCTGTTCCTGAACTTGATCAGGCCCTTTCTCTAAGTTTGAGTCATCTGGTAAATGCACATCAACAATCTCAATTTCATTACAATCATTGTGATTCAACTTATGATGATGGTTTAAATTGTCATCGACTTCTTTACATCCATATGTTCCCAGCTGTTCTTGCACCTCAACTACTGGACTTGTGTTGCTGATCGGCGAAGCTAAATCCTTTTCACCTCCATGGACACAGTCCTCCAAATTTCCCATGCAAATGCTCTGGCTATCATCTGACACATGGGATGCAACATTTTGAACCACAACATTTGGATCAAAGAAATCCCATGAGGAGCAAACCTCCGACGACAGCGGTGATGAAAAGGAAGTAGAAATGGGCTGCCCTTCTTTGACAAAGCTAGCATTGCTCGGGTTGACTGTCAGAGTCAAGGATGTGCTTACCGCAGACCTCAAGCGACTAACATCGGAACGCCGAGGTACTGGTGGTGGTGGAGTGTTAGCACTGTCTGCCGGTGGCAATGAGGATGGTAAAGCAGACGAGGAGCGAGGAGTCTTCTCCGGATCAGCCTCGTGCTGTGACTCTACAAACTGCCTCAATGCAACGCCGACATTGCGCAGGGATTGCTCGTACGCCAGCTGAGCAGCCGAAAGGGCATACCTTGCATCGATTGCCTGTTCAATGTGTTTCAGCCGGCCCTTGCAGAGCTGCATTGCAGTGTTGCGGTCTTGCTTCGAGGCAGATGACCCCATGGTTCACTTCCTGAAATAAAAAATTGACTTACAGTCAGAATAGGGAAAACAAGTTATCATCATGGCCACGGAATTCTTCATGGTAGACAGAGGGACTAATCATTTGCATCCATAAAAGCATGTTGATCGAAAATACAGCCAATGCATGTTCACTGAAACTGTGGGATTTTGCTGTGTCAGGTAATTACTAAAGCAGGGGAGGTTTCTTTATGCAAAAATCCATGGTTTCAAGGTACGTGTAAGCAAGGATTGTGCCCACCAAGTAATCATCGACATAAAAGAACCCAGGCAGCAACAGGAAAGCTCTAATCGATAAAAAAAAGAACACATATTGGAAGACTCGAAACCCTCACAATAGCACTTTCTGAAGTATAGGAAATAATAATGTACTGTAGAATAAAGACTCGCCTATTTTACCACAGAAATGTCATCATTTGAACCAACCAATCGATTTAGGCTACCTAGACGACTGGAGACCGCACGGGCGCACAATGATTAGTTCATCATCAAGTAGAGCAGACTTAAAAGCCACACGACGCGGCAGGGGGAAGACAAGAAGTAGGCAAGGAGGAGGAAGGTACGAAATCGAGCTTCGTTCCTCCATGGACGAACACTCACCTGAACCGACTGGTCAATCACCTCCGGAACAGAGCACTCACTTGAGCATCCTGGGAACACGCCACGGCGAGACGAACAAGAGTCAGAATTCCAATCAGAGAAAACCAAAAAGAACGCAAACCCCAAAACCCCAGGGCTCCCCCCCCCCCCCCCCCCCCCCATCCTTACCCAAATCCCCTGGGATATCAGGGAGCAATCGGCGGAGCAAGAACCGAGGACGAAGATCGCACCTTTCCAGGCGCACGAAAAGGCAACCCAAAAAAGCAAGCCCCGTTCCAACGCCGAGGCCGGAGAACCGGAGGGTAAAAGACGAAGGCCAAGACTGTTGTCCCTTGGCGAGGCGAGGGCAAAGCAAAGCCGCCCAGAGCGCCCGCCCCTCCACTAAAGGTAAGAAGAGGACAAGTAGGAGAGAGAAAGAGAGTAGTACATTGATCCCACCCCACCCCTCCCCAGTCCTCCTCTCCTTGAGCCGCCGCCAAGCCGTTTCTCTCTCTAGGTTTGTCCCTCTTGGTGCGCAGCGGTGCGGAGGGAGCGCAATGTGGTGCCGAATCATCGCCCCCCTGCATGTACCGCGTGTGACGCAACGGCGTCCTTGCGCCGGTGGCTCTCGCTCGCTGCCCGTTGGCTTTGCCCTGCCTCCTACTGCCTCTTCCGTTTCTTGTTTGCTCCGCGTGAGGAGAGAGAGAGAGAGAGACAGAGGGAGGGAGAGGCCAGGCCGGGCCTCATTGATGAAGTGGACATCGGGAATGCGGGCCCCACAGGAGCAACCTGACATAGTTCCAGCAGAGGAAGGGGGTGGGGAGGCATGCGTCATAAAGCGCGCCGCATTGACCCACCCGTCAGCCGGTGGGCGGTAAGGTGTGGGCATTGATGTTGAAAGATTTTGGTCTTTGCGAGATCTTTTTTACTAGTAGCAGGAAAAATGGAACGCTTTGCGTGATTATTCTGTAGACTTGGCTGGTGTATTTTTAGCAAAGAGTGATGCTTCACGTAATTTGGGGTTCAATTCCTCTAAACAAACTTTGCCTTTGAGGTTTTCTCAGGGATTTCTTTTACATGTATTTTTTACTTTCCAAAAAAAGTTGACACATTTTTGCACCTCGGCTGCAAATTGAGCAATGTAGTTTTCGTGCAAGCCTATGCAGTTGGGAAAATGTCCGACATATATTTGGAACTAAAAACAAAAGACCAACAAGGGCTAGCCCTTGGTGGCATATTTTTATAGAAGAAAATCTCTAAGCACCCTGCTGAATCTAACACTCTGTACTCGGGTTGCGCTGGGGGAAGCCTTGCCAACAGAGTGACACTCTGTTCTCATATGTTTGAAACTCGGTAGTGTGAATAGGTGTACTTCTATCCTTATTTATATTCTTGTTTTTAGTGATTTAACTTTGACCATCATTTTGACCAACATATATAAGACATGTGCATTATAACATAGAAATTTGAGTAGTACATAATACACATTTGCTAATCAAATTGTTAGCCAAAATTAAACCTCAATTCCGATTTAATTACATGGAAAAAAGGTCTGGAGGGACGGGATGGAGTGGGGAATTGAATTCCCGGCGCACCGCCGCGGGACGCCGCCGACCGGTAATCGACCTGCCGCCCCGTCCTTGCGCGCCCTCCCAGACCTTGTCCCCCTCCCCCTGCCCTCCTATCCTCATGGCAGCTTGGCCACCTCGAGATCGGGCCCCCCTCCCTGGTGGCGAGCATCGGTGGCCTCCGTCTTCCCGGGCTGCCGGACGGCGCCCGCGTCGGCCTTCCTCATGCTTCGATTGGAGGCCCGGAGGCTCGTCCTGCTCAACGGAGCGGACGTGGTGATTGACCTGCGGGACCTGGGCTGCGATGAGCTCGTCCACGAGGTAAACGCCGTCCGCTTCCCCGCCCATCGTGTCCAGGTAGGTCATCAGGTAAGACCTAACCCTCCTCATTCCCTGCGCAGGTCGTCGCCGCTGAGGACTAGGACTGCCGGTCCTACCTCCTCCCTTACTGGAAGAGATTGCCGCCTTAGGGAACCTACAGGGGCGGCGTTGGGGTGATGTCGAGGAGGAATTGGACGGGGAGGTCCCGCCGTTGCAGGTACCCTCCTCTTCCCCAATCCCGACAAGTTGGGACCTTGAGGTACCGAAGAGAGGCGTGGCGACCCCGCGCTGCCTGTCTGCCCTCAGTCGGCCTTCGCTAGGAGACTTCATCTCCCTGGCGCGTCCCGCGCGAGCTAGATGACAACCTAGCCCGCTCATGGAGGCCAGGGGAGCTAGACAACAACCTAGCCCGCTCGTGGAGGCCAGGGGAGCTACGCGGTCTGAGTGTCCTCGTTGGCGGTTTCCGGTGGTGCTCTAGGGGCGATTCGCGTAGGAGCGTGCAGCATGGGCCGACCAGCGCGCGGGTTGTGGGCCTCTGATGGGTCACAACCTGTTAGGGGCCCATGAGCCGTCGTCGTGCCTTGGCCCACTGGCAGGCCCAAGATCCCTCAGCCTCGGGGTGATCTAGGTTTGGCTGGACCCCGCGCCCCTAGGACCCCATGCGACAATTGCCTAAGTGCCACCATGGTGTGCACACTGTCAACTTCACACACATGGGGAGAGCAGAGATCTATTAAAGCGCTTGAGTAGCAAGGTAGATCTACTTGATTACAAAGCTCATGATCTCAATAAGATCATGCATAGAGAGAGAGATGAACACATAGCTACCGGTAGAGCCCTTAGCCTCGAGGAAGAACTACTCCCTCTTCATAATGGGAATCAGCAATGGCGATGGAGATGGTGGTGGAGATCGATGGTGATGGCTCCGGGGGCACTTCCCTGTCCCGGTAGGGTGCCGGAACAGAGACTTTCTGTCCCCCGAATCTCCCCCTTGGTGGCGGCGGCGCTGCGAAACTTTTCGTGGGTGGAGGCTTGACTATTTAGAATTTTTGCATCGGGGGAGATATAGGCGAAAGAGGCAAGGTCGGTGGCCGGCCAGGGGGCCCACACCATGCCCTGGCGCGGCCAGGGGGACCCGCACCTAGGGGTGGTGTGGCCACCCTGTGGCCCCTCTCCGTCTCGTCTTCTGGCTCTGTGAGTCTTCCAATAAAATATCGACTTTGGCTTTTGTCCGGTCCAATTCCGAGAATATTGATTCTCTGACTTTCCTGGAACCAAAAACAACAGAAAACAGGCAACTGGCACTGTGGCATCTTGTTAATAGGTTAGTCCAAGAAATCATATGAAAAGTACTCCAAAGTTGGAACAAAACATAAGAAAGCAGATAAAACCAAGCATGGAACATCAAAAATTATAGATACGTTAGCAACGTATCAGGCGCCTAAGCGTCCCCCTCCCCGCGCCCCGCCCCTAGGGAGTCCTTGCCACGCCGTAGGGTACTCTCCTCCTCGCCGGACTTCACCGCCTCGTGCCCCTCACGACCGTCCCGCGTGCTCCCCATGACACCAGCCCCCAGCGCGAGGCCAGATGGGTTCCTATCGGTAGTAGGCTCGTCGATCTCCTCCCCCGACCCATGTTCCTTTCTACCGTAGGGCATCCTGCTCCCCTACTCATCAGCATCGGAGGGAGCAGGGGCCGGCTCAGGAGGTGGTGGGCAGGAAGTCGTCCCCTGAGGCTACCCGGCATGAGGGCCATCTCCGTCAGCAGGCCCTCACAACCTGCGGGGGAGCCAGGGTGGTCGGGGGGAACCTGACCGATCTGACATGGCGTCATGGCGTGAAGGATAGGGTCAGTGTCCTGTCCCATCCCTCCCGGATCAGTCGGTGTCGGCCGGAGCGAGCCCCTCAGGGGCACAGAAGAAGAAGAAGAACCCCAAGAAGAAGAAGAAGAACCCCAAGAAGAAGAAGAAGAAGAAGGCTCTCGCGGCACGGCCGATCGTCCCGGGTGTGGTCATGCCACTGTCCGGTGCGCCCATTGGGTGGTTCCACCCCCAACACCTTGTTACGGTCGTGAGTGCCTTGAGTACTATGGCCACGGAGTGAACGAGGGCTTTTACTAGATCGATATGGGGGGTCTCCGTATGACGGTTCCAGAGACCCTGGTGATGGTGACGATTCTGGAGCAGGACCAGCCGCTAAAGTTTGAGGCGATGGAGGAGCTGATCCACCAGGAGCTTTGTGAGGTTCTCCCAGGCCACTAGTGGCTAGTGAGGCGGGTCTCAGCCACATAGTTTGTAGTATTGTTCCCTTCGGTGGCGACTTTGCACATGTGTGCCTTCGGAGCCTCCTTCACCCTGCCCATCCACCAACTGAAGGTTTTGATCAGGCCCTCTTCTGCAAATCAGGAGGCTACTGCCACACTCTCTGAGGTCTGGATTTGCCTGTTCGGGGTGCCGACAGAGGCGAGACGGGAGGGGATTGTCGCCCTCATCGCCCAGACGGTGGGCAAGTGATGAGTCCAAAATTGAAGCATTTTTACCTTTTGTTTTTACATAAATAGAGTATGGACCTTTGTATTTCACCGTGTTTGCACGCGCCATTTTGTTCTTGTTTTAACAGGATCCCAAATCACTGAGTCCTATATGAACATATCAATTGGAGCTATCATATTGTGCAATTATATGATATTTCTAAGTGATAAAAGTCATTTTATGGATTTAACTTCCCACCTGGAGAATACCAAGCGAGGAGGAGCAATCAGTACCGATAACGGCTGGTGGTATGGGCGGAGCCCGCCCGTAGCATCCACCCGTACCAAGTGCCATTGTGACTGGCTCGTCAAATACTTTCCCCTGACAAAGACGAGAGGGAGATCCGACATTCACAGCCACCAGAAACCATGAAAAACCACATCTGAAAGGGATCTGAAGGAGGAACTTGGTTAGGGCAAAATCCAGCTGCTTCACGAATCATTGGAGGACAACGCATCATCCCCTTTATCATCAACTGCTACATCTCCATTACCACCATTACCCCCATCTTTCATCTATTATATCTTGTTGTAATTCAATATTCAATTATGGTTTGCATTAGATCTATATATGTACTTTTATCCATTCATTTGATTATGATGATGTTGTTGATTGCTTCCATGAGTGAGTAGTTCCCTTGTTCTTGGGGAGATGGAGAAACCCTACCACTATTATGAATTCGTAATAAAGATGATATATTCTTGTGTCCATATGACTTGCCCGTCTATGATATAATTATGATTTGTGTTAGATATCTCTCTTTAGATGGTATGTGTAGTCAGCCGCATATCATTTTCCCTCATGACTAACGGGAGTGAGAAATCCTTTGGACGTGTCTTGGAAGTGTACCCGGAATGACCTCGTGACAGATAGGCCCCGGTCGTAACCTACACGATCAAAGGAGGATTAAAGAGGGACTCCCTAAGCTAATTACAATATCCATGGGGAAACCCTTAATTGCGGTGGTCTGTATGGGTGACTGCTCTCAGACATCGTAGTGGTTATTTAGAAGTGACCTCACACTTGGCTTAACAAAGTTGGCTCCTACGAGCCTTGTAATGAACATCTTATTATGGAGCTCTCTCCACACATCTCATGACAGAAGGATTATGTTATCTTGATTACATATAATAATAATACTATGCTAGTGGTATATCCTACATCCCCGAGAACATTTTATCCCTATTCAGTTTAACCACGCTTTTATACAAACTTGTTACTTGTTTATTTACTTATTTTAATTACTTTTCTGCAAACAATCATAAACCTTTCAAACACCCTTTACTTGAGATCAAAGGTAGCTTATAAGTATCCTTTGGTAGAGAGTCACGAGGGGCATAAAGACCTTTACCAATAGCTCTCCGTGGGTTCGATATCTTTACTTGGAAACTAGCTACAACTGATCTGTGCACTTGTAGTCATTAAGCTATTTTCTGGCGATGTTGCCGAGGATCTAAGCGCTTTTGGTCTTTGTTCTTAGTTACTTATTTTACTCATTGTTTTACTAAAGTTGTTTACTAGTTTCAGGTAACCACCATGACTTCCCTCGGACTGATTAATCAGCTCGATGCTACTAAATACCTCGGGAAGTTCAATAGAGGACTCGTCAAGGAATTCCCGAGTAGGAGCGAACCAGAATACGAGGTCAACCCTCGTTTTATCGCTATTATTAAAGAAAAAACTTTTACAGGAGATGATCCAGATGAGGATCCTTACACTCATTTAATTCATTTTACCGAGCTATGTTGGACCCTTAAATTGAGAGGCTATTTCGATGATGAATTGAAACTTAAACTATTTAGCCAATCTCTAACCAACACTACTTTGGCTTGGTATAGAATTTGCCCTGTAGAGAAAATTGATACTTGGGAAAAACTTAAAGGAGAATTTGTATTTCGATTCTTTCCCAAGGTAAAAACTGCTGAAATAAGAAGGGCAATTACAAACTTCAAGAACCGCCCAAGAGAACGTTTGGTAAGGGCCTACAAAAGGTACAAGTCTCTACTTAATAAATGTCCCCATCATGATTTACCTGAATTGTCCGTTTTGCATATTTTCTATGCAGGACTTAATCAAGAAATTAAGCATGAGCTTGACACGAATTTAGGACGCTCTTTCATGGAGTTAACTATAATTAAAGCTTGGGAACTTTTAGAACGAATTCGCCATGACATAGAAACATGGGGATTTTATTTAGGAGGCGAAGGAGGTATAGAAATTGAATACGATTGTCTCAATTATTATAAAGACTACGGTAAAGTAAAAGAAACTGCTAATGAACTGCAACTTGATGATGATATTATTTTGCAAATCCTTTAGTCTTTTACAGAACATATTGAAGCTCCTAAGAAAGACTGACTTCATTATACTCCACCACCCGAGCCAGTTATAGAAGATGATCCAATAATCACAGCCCCTGTCTAACAGTTAAAGGAGGTATTTCCATATGTTGAACCCTTTCCTTTCCCAAGGACGGTGAGAAAACATATGATGGCTCAGTAACTAGAGGATCAACGCAAAGAAGAAAAACTACTTCTCAAGGAGCTGGAAGAGGAGACACAAAGAAGGAAATCTAAAGAAGAACGTGTACAAGAGGCAGAGGCATCAATAAAGGAAGATATTTTAACCATGTTTACACACTGCAATATAATTGAGCTAGATACTGAAGCTTCGCAATGTCGAAGGAAAGGTAAAAGCTAAAGAAGTTGGTAAGCCTATTCTCCCTTGCACTTTCGGAGGAACTTCCTATTATGGCCTTTGTGACATCGGTACAGATGTTAACATTATACCTTTTAATTTTTACTTAAAAACTCAAAATGAATTAACTCCAGCCGACCTGGAAGATACAGATATGACTATAACACTTGCAGAAAAAACACCTAGAGTCCCCATGGGAATAATTAGATATGTTCCAATTTGTGTTAGACCGTACAAATACCCCATTGATTTTGTGCTTATTGATATGCCTACTGATGTTTATTGTCCCATCATTTTTGTAAGAACTTCTCTAAATATCGCAGGAGCAAACATAGATTGCAAGAGGCGACTGTGTCCCTCAAGCTTGGTGAACAGAAAATGCATTTTCATTTCTCCAAATTTGACCATAAGTTGGCTATTGAAGAATTGGACGATGATGAGTATGAACGTGGGAAGAAGGTAATATCGTCAATTTAGCCTCAATAGTCATCGAGACGCCCGACGATGATTTAGCAAGAAGTTTATTCAATAATAATAATATCCTCCAGGACATAGAAAAAGTTCAAATGGATGATTATCTTAACTCCACACCTAAGGTGGACACCGAGATTAATCAAAAATATGAAGAACCCATAAGGAAAGGAGATGAGGCTCTTCATCCTCCAATCCTTAAAACTCTACCAAAGGAACTAAAATATAGGTTTCTTGATGAGACCAATAAATTCCCTGTTATTATAAGTGCTAACCTTGCAGAGAAAGAGGAGGAAAATATAATGAAGGTTCTCCACATGCATCGAAATGCTCTTCGGTATTCGATGAGTGAATTGAAGGGGATTAGTCCTTCGATAGTCACCCATAGAATATTCATGGAAGAAGGAGCTCAGCTAGTCACAGACTTTCAACGATGTCTTAAATCTCACATGAAAGAGGAGGTAAGAAAAGAAATAATACGTTCGTTGGATGCAGGCGTCATATTTCATGTAGGTCTTGAACTGGAAAAATGCCATTTTATGGTTCATGAAGGCATAGTGCTTGGTCACAAAGTCTCAGGTAAGTGCATAGAAGTTGATAAATCATAGATTGAAGCAATACAAAGGTTACCCCCTCCCCGAGACATAAAAGGTATGAGAAGCTTCTTAGGTCATGTGGGATTTTATAGAAGGTTCATTAAGAATTTTTCAAAAACTGCTAGACCTTTAACTAACCTTCTTCAAAAGGATGTTTGTTTTAATTTTGATGAAAAGTGTCTTACTTCTTTCAACATATTAAAACAAGCTCTCCTTGAAGCTCCCATTATAAAACCACCTAATTGGAAGAAACCTTTTGAGATGTTTTGCGAGGCTAGTCATGAAGCTATAGGAGCGCTTCTTTGTCAGTATGATGGTGATGATCTTAATATCATTCATCATTCTAGTCGCACCTTAAACGGGGCCCAAAAGAACTACCCTATGGTAGAAAAAGAATTCTTCATGGTGGTTTTCTCCTGTGATAAGTTCAGATCTTATATCATGGACTCTAAAGTAAGAGTACACACTGATCGTGTTGGCTTAAAAGAAATCCTAGAAAGGACTGATGTTAAGCCAAGAATGATCCGTTGGACTTTACTTTTGCAAGGATTTGATTTATAGATCCTACAAAGAAAGGAAGAGATGGAGGAAACATTCATGGACACTCAAGAAATTGATCATCCTAAGGAGGTGTCGTCCGTGTATATACCTGTGGGAACCATACTACCAAAAAGGAAGTTCTCTATTTCTTCTAGCAATAGTTTTGTTGATTTTCTACAAAGAGAGGGAAAAAAGATACTCAAATGAGTTCATGTTTCCTCGATGATCAAAGCTTATGAAATCCTGAACACATCTTTGTTCTAGATGTTTTTCTGATGTTTCTTTTTACATATCTGCATTCCCTTCGTTTTTCTGAGTTCATTGCCGGTCTTACGAGGTCGGTACGGTCAGGCGGTACGGCCGGATCTGCCTGTACTGCTTGTCGTTAAGCCGAATGGTTCCCTCGTTTCGTTTTCGCAAAACTGGTATGCCCGTGTCGTACGGGTGTAGCCCCCGTACGGTTGGTCGTTATCAGTTATGTGCCCTTCTTATGCTCTTTGTTTGAGTTCAAAAAAAACTGAAGCCTCAAAGTCAGTATGGGCGGAACCTTCACGTACCACTTAGTCGGTTGACTATTACCGACTTCATCGCGTCGAGTTTTTGGAAACGACCCGGTAGGGGTGCACCGTACGGGCGTCCACCTGTACCAGCTGGTCGTTACGGTCACAATTTCCTCCTTCTGCACTTATTTGTTTCTATATTTGTTGGGATCCTTTTCTTGGGCGACCCTTTTCCTCTTAGCATGAATTCTACCTTGTTCCGAACCCCTTATAAGCCTTCCAGAAGGGCTCTATCCTTGTATTGAAAATATAGAACTTCTCCACATTGCTTCTTCCTCATGAGAGCCTTGGAACCATGTCCTTTGCATCGGGTATCCTTCTAGAGAAGGAAGATCCCTATGGATCATCCTCGAGGGTTATGGAGGAAGACAAAGCAGCTATGCCAGAAGAGAAAGAGTTAGAAGACAAGGATGGATTCAAGCTGATGGAAACAATAAAGGATGGGCGTAAGGTGTTGATCTAGAAGGAGACTTCGATGAGGTTCAACTTGATCTAGAAGGAGACGTGGAACTCTTCTTGAAGAAAATGAAGAAACAAGGGGAGGAGATCCAAGCCTCCCTGGACAAACTTGATCACCACATTAAGAAGATCGAGGTAAAATATCCAGGATCTTCTAAACATATTGAACTATTGCGTCGCTACCTGGACCAGATGGATCTGAAGATAATGAAAGGGCTAGAAGCAAATCTCAACTTCAGCCTTTGATCCATAAACACACGAAAGCAAAAATAGAGATGTACAAGGCTCTTGTTGAGAAGTTGGAGAAAGTTAGCGAACAATGATGGACCCGTATCTTGATCTTGGAGACATCAAAAAAGATGCTCCATGCAAGTCTTCGTGATTCCATAGTTTCTCCCCCTACAAACTAAAAGGGCACGCCACAGTATCAAATAATCCCATCCACCTGGCTTGATTCCAAGCTTGGGGGAATATGTGAGAACCTTGTAATCTATCTTACATTTTTAGCATGTTTACTTTTCTGCACGCATGTTAGACTTTAATTCCCGAATTTTTCGAGCTCCCTTTGTTCAGGAGAAGATTTATATCCATTGAGTTGTGATACTTTATGATAATTAAAGTTGTGTTTGATTCATGATTATTATATTAGATGATTAAACTAGGTTGAGTGTTATAATACTTGTACAACTGTCATGATTTTAGGGACTTCCACACCAATGAAATTATTGATTAAGTTATGGGAAGAACAATTCTAGTAGCATAATATAATTAAGAGTTTTTAAAAGCCATTGAAGTAGTGAGCATGGTCAAATAGTTGTACTCAAAGAAAAATAGGAAGGGGATCAAGTAAAATTATAGACATATAGTTATTGAAAGAAAAAGAAGAGAGTAGCGATAAAAATAATCAAACATAGAAGAAAAAGAATGATCATGAATCTTCATTACTAAACTTAGTGCCCTATATCTCTAAACTCTGTGATTATATGATATGTTGAATCACTAGCAGCTTCTGATGATTTCATTAGTACTAGAAAAGGTGTGGAAGCCTCCAAGTTATGAAATGTGTAAGGGTATGGTAATACCCCCGAAGCATCTCTACATCTGATGTTGTATTCCTGTTTCAATTTCTGCCTCATTTATTGTAACGACTTGTGTCTCATGAACATGATGATCTTGTCCATAAGACACCATCTTGCTCGGGGACGAGCAAGAGCCTAGCTTGGGAGAGTTGATGAGTCCAAAATTGAAGCATTTTTACTTTCTGCTTTTACATAAATAGAGTAGAGATCTTTGTATTTCACCGCATTTGCACACGCCATTTTGTTCTTGTTTCAACAAGATCCCAAATCACTGAGTCCTATATGAACATATCAGATGGAACAATCATATTGTGCAATTATATGATATTTCTAAGTGATAAAAGTCATTTTATGGATTTACCTTCACACCTAGGAGAATACCAAGCGAGGAGAAGCAATCAGTACCGATAACGACTGGTGGTACGGGTGGAGCCCGCCCATACCAAGTGCCATCATGACTGGCTCGTCAAATACTATCCCTGACGAAGACGAGAGGGGGATCCGACATTCACAACCACTAGAAACCACGAAAAACCACATTTGAAAGGGATCTGCATCATCGCAAATCAAGAATCCCTATTCCCCCAAGGGACTTTGTAACATCCCAAAACTTTAATCCAAGGTTATTAAGATCCAAATCATCAAAATTAGGGTTAACAAAAACTTTTCCAATTAAAATTATTAAAGCATTCATATGTGTGTGCATTTAAAATAGGAGTTGATTTGAATTGCCATGATTAAGTGATCCATTGCTTGTAAAATAATTCTTAGGTGAAATAAACATCATCTAGATCATTCCCAAACAATTCCCAAAGAAAAACAAATCAAAATGAACAAAAGAATCAAATGGTCATTTGTGCCAAATTAACTACCATGCCTACATTGGATATTCCTAGTACTCAAAACCTAACAGAAACAATTGTGGATCTTTGCACCCCTTGCTAGTACACATAATGTTGTACCAAGGCCCACTTTATGATCTACCAAAAACATTCAAACACTAAATTTAAATGGCAGTTGAAAATTGAATCTATTTCATAAGGGAAGATCCCACTATTTCAAAAACCACTCAAATAAGCTCAAAATTCAAAACCCAAGCACCCACATAGTCTCAAGCTTAGTAATAGCACAACCACCAAAAAACTTTTCAAAATTCAAAAATAAAGTTCTTGCGGCCATTTCATCAAACACTTGGCAGGCAGGGTTTAAACTCTAAACATAGCTCACTATTTGCAATAGGGTTTTGCACCCAATTTTCCTCAAAACCCTCCCTCTGTCCCCAAGTGATCTAACCATGCCATTTAAACCCCATCTCCTACCCCCTAGCAGCATGGCCATGCCAAGCCGAGCACATGCTGGCCGGCCGGTCATGCCATCGCCGCAGCAGACCATCTCCCCCTCTCTCACCATGTCTACAAGCTAGCCCTCACCTCACCGCCACTCTCTGTTCCTCCCCGAGCCAGGACAAGCCGTGGACCACTGCCAACGCGCCGCGCACTGCCTGTCTGCGACATGCCGAGCACGCGCCAGAGCACCGCGCCCGACACGCGTGCACAAGCCGCCGCTCGACCGCAACCCGCGTCCATCGCTCTGCCACGACCCTAGGAGCACGCCAGACATGCCTGTTAGCCGCCCAATGCACCACAGCCATCACTCGCCATGGACACCGTCGCCTCTGCCGCTCAGAGCGCGCGCACCGCCCGACCGCATACCACCGCCCCTAGTCCCACATTGATCACATAGAGCACCGCCAGGAGACCAGCGACCGTCCCCTACCTCGAGCCACGCTGCTAGCACGATGTGCAACCCTTGCCGGAGTCGCTCGCCCATCCCTCTCGGTCGTTTCGTCGTCCTATAAATAGAGGCCACCCCAGCCATTTGCAGCACACCACTCACCTCCCCTCACCTCACTGAACATTCCCCACCTCTAGCCGGAGCAAGGCGAGCAGCCATTCGCCGGAATTGCACTGGAGCAGGCCGCCTCTGGAGGAGAAGGGCGCCGCTGATTGCGAACACCCCCGAAGCTGCCTCGACCGTCCCTGAGCTCGCCGTCGTCCACCAGTTCATTTGCCCCCATCGCCGTCGTCGCTAGAGCCCTGGTACGCCCCCTGAGCACCCCCACCGAGCCGCTAGGGTTCGACCTCGCCAGCGACCAGTTCGTCGTCGACGACGATCCCCAGTCGTTGATCCTCGTTCTAATCTAACGGCCCACTTTGCCCCGTACCGCTTCGCGCGTTATGAGCCGCTGACCGGTGGACCCCCTTGTCAGCTGAGCCCCGCGCCGCGTAGTGTCACTGGGCCAGCCCGTTAGTGTTCCCGCGCGACCCATTTAGTTTGAATTAGGATTTTTCTATTTTAGTTTAAACCTAGTTCTGTCCCCTATTTTGAAATTCAATTCTGAGAGATTTACAAATCCAAATGAAGTGATTCCAATTTTGCTGGAAAGCTACTGAAAAGATCTACCCAAGCCTGTTGGATTTAACTCAATCTGAGTTAGAGATCTTTCCTAGTAAAAATAATAAAACAGAAGCATTTGCACCTTGCAACATTTTTATAAAATCAACCATATTAGCTTTTGAGATGATTAAAACTCTCAAAGATCACATTTCCCCATACCTATCTGAATATGTAATAATATTGGGGTTTACATGCAGTGACTTTGGACTAGTACCAAAATAATGCTATATAGGCATTTCTAGTCACTTTCAATCATTAAATCATGAACTTAAACCAAAGTAATTATGATACAACCCTTAAATCACATTCCCACATGTTAGAATATGTGGTGATGACATGTGTCCACATGATCCCATATTTGAAGTGGTGAATATTAAATCTTAGTTAATTTTTCAATGAGTAGAAATTACTTTTCTAAAATAAAAAGAAGGAAACTAGTGAATAAAACTTGTGATGATAATAGATCATCAAATATATGACTTAGAGTGCTAATTAAAATAGTTAAGTATTGTTTGGTGATTGTGTACTCCGTATGTATTTATAGACGATAGTACCGACCAAGCTTTCGAGGAGGAGGAGTTTTACAAAGAAGAAGAGGAGGAAAACTTCAACCACTGCACCAACCTAGGCAAGCTACTATTGGCAAGCTAACATTTGCAAGTATTATACTAGCAAGCCACCCTTAACAAACTAAGTTAGAGGATTGAGCAAAGATGCTTTAGCCATGCTTTGGTGATACCCTTTTTACTAGTATTTACCTCAAGTTTTATTTTTCAAGCTTTACTTCCTTTACTGTACACCAAGTCCCTCACTTAGTTTGAAGGTAGCATAAAGAGTATAAAACTTGGCCTATTTATATAAGACTTAGATGTCATTCTATGGCATAAGATTGATCCCATCATTTTCCACCTTAGTGAACACTCTTAACTTAGTAGTTTAGAGTAGATCAAAAACTTGAGTCACTTTAGATGGGAGCACTTGGTGAAAATGGATTGTGAAAACCTTGGAATGACGAGTCATTCTATTGAGATGTTTTGACATGTGTTGAGAAACACAAATGGTTTATGATGGTAAAAATGTTGAGGCATGAGCCTTAACCCTTTTATAAAACTGATGGTTGGATTCGGATGTGATACCATTCCAAATTTATCATACAACCACATTACCTGAATTGGGCAAGGCTTAGCCGGAAGTTTATATGCATTAGTATTAGTTCCCTCGTGGGAGAGGTTTGAGCTGAGGCTACCTCTCAATAATGTCCACCTATGTAGTGCCCAAGATGACAAATGGTCATGGTTGGGAGGCCATGCTCATAGGAGAGGTGCTTATACTAGGGTGTGTAAAGGAAAGGTTATGTTTGATTATCTGCATACTAAGTATGATGATTCAGGGCTACCCCTGACAGATGTATCGAATCTTGTGGTGAAAGTGTACCACCTCTGCAGAGTGTCAAACTATTCAAATAGCCGCGTCCGCGGTTATGGACAGTTGGAATGGCCATACTGTTTTGTTGTCAGATGTTTTCAAAATGACTTATTAAAGAAATGATGAATCTTGACTTGCCCACAATAGGGTTGTGTTTATGACAATAGCTTCCCAACTTAAGTGATTCTAGAACTTTATTTTATCTTTCTTTGCTTCTGAACTCAGCTTAGGTTTCAAACTTAACTTATAGTTAAACTTAGATTTAGCTCTTTAACTTAGAACTATACTACTTGTTAGTGGTAGTTTGCGAGTACTTAAAGAGTACTCATGGCTTTTGTCCCTGGCTATTCTCATGGCCAGACTATGAAGGAGACTACCAAGATGATGGCCAGCAGGACGGCTATGATAAGTTAGGACTATCTGCCTTCGTCAGCATTGCCTGTGGCCCCGAAGATAGACCCCACCGCTACACTTATCTTTTATTCCGCTGCTTGTTCTATTAAGACTGGATCATGAGATCCTTATTTGTGTAAGACCTTATGTATGGTTTGTAATGGATGATGTACTGTGATATCCAATCCGTTATGTCTCACAAAAATGGTAATCCTGGGATTGCGAGGTATGGCATAACGGGCATCTGGGATTAAAAATTTGGGTGTTGACAAGTTGGTATCAGAGCCATCCCGACCATAGGAGACCCTAGTTAGAATGGACGTCCAAAACAAAAACTTAGTTTCAAAACCAAAGTGAGTATTTATGATAAACTATTTCCTCTCTTATCCTTTGGAATTCATTCTTTTTCAAAAATTCATGTTCCTCAAAATTCTTGCAATTACTACTTAAAATTTGACACACTTGATCACTTCACTAATTTCCTCATCCTTAATTCTTGTAGATGGATACTCAGTTCAACAAGTTCTACCAGTTGGGAAACGGAGGTCAACTGATCTTCGAGAGGGATCTGGATTCACTGTCGGAGTTACTGGGACGCCCACATCCGGAGTTTCTTGGAGCTCAACTTCCAGGACCCCCAGGAGGAGACTTACAATGGCTACTCACCGCGGATCTTAGAGGAAGCATCGAAGCACCAACATCTGGGAGAATCCAGTTCTCCGTGAGAGAGAACAACTAGCTAGATGGATTGGCTAGGACAATGCATGAAGCTCTCGCACGTCTATGTGCCCTCAGCGTCACCCAAATCTAAGGAACCCGTTTTGCTCACTATGCAAGACGTGACTTCATGGGAATGCCGATGGAGATGCCAAGTCACCCAGAGTTGAGGCGTCAAGTGGAGAATCTTGACTTCTTGCTGCACGACAGACAACACGAACTGGACAATGCTAGAGAGTTAGCCAACCAGAACCATGCCATTGCTGACCAGAAGGCCCCGACTTTCACACTGCTCGTCCAGGATTGCCAGTCTCTCCGCCGCCAGCGTGCAAAGAAGGATCGCACCATCGCCCGTCTTCGCAAGAAGGTGGCCGACCCTGCGAAGATAGTCAAGGAGCAGGAAGCTCAGCTTGCAGCAAAGGAGGAAGAAGAGGAGGGTGAAGACATCTAGGGAGACATGGATTCTTACCTCAACAACGATGATGAATTTCTGGAGGAGGATGCTGTGGACTTCTACACTGATGATGAGGACTCTGACTTCATCGACGATGAGTAGATGCACTAGAGCACTGTTGTAGCATGAGATGTATCCTAGCTTGCAGAATGGTTCTTCAAACCATCTGTTTTCGTTTGATTGTTCTGGTGTGTGTTTGTATCGTGTGTTTGCTTGCATGAATGAAATGAAGTTAGTTGAAAAACCTGAGTCTAACTCAAAGTTTTAGATTTGAAACCAAAACCATGAACCTTAGAACTTTCCCTGTTAACCCTGTATCTACCTCAATCTTTAGATGACTCGTGGAAACCAAGGAGGGAGCAGCTCGTCGCAATACCCAATGTTGCAGATCTTGCAGAATCTCATCACGGACAGAGAAGCTAGCAATGCAGAGCGCCAAGCCAACTTAGAAACACTACAATAGATCGCCCAAATGGCTCTCAACAACCAAGGGCATGGAAATCAGGATCATCAAGGATCCAAGCTGAAGAACTTCCAGAATACAAATCCCCCAATCTTTAGCACGTTAGAAAACCCATTAGATGCTGATGACTAGTTGCAGATGATGGAGAACAACTTAGAAGTTGCAGGAGTGGATGCCAACGAGAAAGTTCTTTTTGCCACCCACTATCTGGCAGGAGATGCAAGAGCATGGTGGAACAGTATCCACTTGATGAACCATGGTCAAGTTATGACATGGGAAGCATTCAAGGTCAAGTTCAGCCGCACCCACGTGCCGCAGGGTCTAGTCACCCGAATGAGGGATGAGTTCAGAGAGTTGAAGCAAGGCAGAATGACTATGGTGGAATACCGTGACAGATTCCTGTCACTTGCCAGATATGCACCTGATGAGATCAACACGGAGGCCAAGAAGAAGGAGAGATTCCTGAACGGACTGCATGATGAGATGCAGACTGTCCTCGTCAATATCCACTTCGAGGATCTCGAAGAGTTAGTCGACTCTACCATTTAGATGGAAGGGAAGATTAACCAGGCAAATGACAACCGCAAACGTCATATGATGCATCAATCTGGATCCAACAGCCAACCGGAAGTACCATCCTAATCCCTCACCAGGATATGCACCAAGGAACAATCGACCCCCAATGTCTCGCCCAAGCTACCCCAACCGTAGCAGAGGCAATGTGAAGTCCGGAGGAAACAATCACAACTCTGGAAATGCCAACAATTTCAACCGTGCACCTCCCAAGAGCAACAACAACAACAACACCGCACCTAGAACTGGCAGCAATGTTGTACCTATCGCAGCAAAAGACAAGTCCCAGATCACTTGTTTTGAGTGTGGAGTAAAGGGTCACTATTCCAATGAGTGTCCCAAGAAGACTTCAGCCACTGCCAATGTGAATGCCCTAGCTCAACAGCAGCGTCGTGTTCAACCAGGAAGAAGATTTGCCCCAGGGAACCCTCACAACCGCAACGGTCGTCTCTTCCACATGAACGCAGAGGAAGCCCAGGAAGCGCCAGATGTAGTGCTGGGTATGATTTCTGTCAACTCAGTTTTAGCAAGAGTATTATTTGATTCGGGAGCATCACATTCATTTGTCACCGAAGAATTTTTATGCACTAGTAAGATTCACCCAACCAACCTGAAGCATGTCATGATAGTTCAAATCCCCGGTTCAACAACCAAAGCTAGAAAAATTTGCAAAGCTGTGCCTATCAGAATACATGGGATAGATTTTTATGCCAACCTAATTGTACTTGGAACCAAAGGATTGGAAGTATTACTAGGTATGGACTGGATGTCAAGGCATAATGGACTGATAGACTGTGCTAAGAAAGCCATCACCATGACCAGTAGCTCTAGAGTAACAGTAGAGCATATCTCTAAAACCTTACCCCGTCAATTCAAGTGCAACAAGAGTCTAGCCCTACCCACCATAGACCAAGTCAGAGTAGTCTGTGAATACCCAAATGTATTCCCAGATGAATTGCCCGGTATGCCCCCGGATAGGGATATTGAGTTCATTATCGAACTAATCCCCGGAACCGGACCCATAGCCCAGAGACCCTATAGCATGAACCCCTCAGAGTTAGTGGAACTGAAGAAGCAGTTGGATGCCATGTTAGAAAAAGGCTTGATTCAACCAAGCGCATCGCCATGGAGATCACCAATGTTATTCGTCGACAAGAAAGATGGAGGCAATCGTTTGTGCACAGATTACAGAAAGTTGAATGACGTCACCATCAAGAACAAGTACCCCTTGCCAAAGATAGAGGATCTATTTGATCAGTTGACTGGAGCCCAGGTATTCTCAAAGATTGATCTTAGGACTGGTTATCACCAACTTAAGATTCGTGCAACGGATATTCCAAAGACCGCCTTTACTACTCGTTATGGTCTATACGAGTATACGGTTATGTCTTTTGGATTAACCAATGCCCCTGCTTATTTCATGAATCTCATGAATAAGATCTTTATGAATTTCCTAGATAAGTTTGTAGTTGTGTTTATCTATGACATCCTTATCTACTCCAAGTCGGAAGAAGAGCATGAGCAACATCTGAGAATCATCCTAGAAACCCTGAGAGAGCATCAGTTATATGCCAAGTTCAGCAAGTGTGAGTTTTGGCTGAAAGAAGTAGGATTCCTAGGACATATTGTGTCTTCTGGAGGAGTCTCTGTTGATCCTGCCAAGATCAAAGATGTTGAAGAATGGGAAGCCCCAACCACTCAAACCCAAGTCCGTGCATTTCTCGGATTAGCGGGATATTACTGCAAGTTCGTAGAAGGATTCTCGAGCATTGCCAGACCAATGACCCAATTGCTGAAGAAGGACAAGAAGTTCGAATGGACCGAAAAATGTGAAGCTAGTTTCCAAGAACTGAAGAAGAGATTGATTTCAGCCCCAATATTGATCATGCCAGACATCAAGAAGCCATTTGATGTGTATTGTGATGCATCCAAGATTGGTCTCGGATGTGTATTGATGCAAGAAGGCAAGTTCATAGCGTATCTGTCTCGACAACTGAAGCAACATGAGCAGAACTATCTGACCCATGATCTTGAATTAGCAGCCGTAGTTTTGGCATTGAAGACATGGCGTCATTATCTGATGGGTAATCGCTGTGAGATTTACTCGGATCACAAGAGCTTGAAGTATATTTTCACTCAGAAGGAGCTGAATATGAGGCAGAGGAGATGGATAGAGTTAATCAAGGATTATGACCTTGACATTCGCTATCACCCCGGCAAAGCCAATGTGGTAGCAGATGCTCTTAGCAGATTTCCGTGTAGGCTAAACACCATGATCAAGGAGAAGCAGCCAAGTTTGTATGAGGAGTTGGAGCAGTTCAGAACTGAATTAGTTAGCAAAGGATTCTTAGCTAGCATTGAACTTCAACCCACTTTGATTAGCCAAATTAAGGAAGCCCAGAAGGGGAATGAAAGTATCGACGGAATCAAACATCGTATTGGTACAGGAAAGGTACCTGGATTCACTGAAGATGAAGGAGTGCTGTGGTACAAATGCCGTATCTGTGTGCCAGCAGATTCGGAGCTGAAGCAAGTTATCATGAAGGAAGCTCATGATACTCTCTATTCTATCCACCCCGGAGGAACGAAGATGTATCAAGATTTGAAAGAGCAATTTTGGTGGCATAAGATGAAGAGAGAAATCGGCAGCTTCATCGCCAAGTGTGACATCTGTCAAAGAGTCAAAGCAGAGCACCAGAGACCTGCAGGACTGTTGCAACCATTGCAGATTCCGAAATGGAAATGGGATTCCGTCGGAATGGACTTTATCACCGGTTTGCCTACTTCCAGTAGGGGAAATGACTCAATCTGGGTCATAGTTGATAGACTGTCCAAGGTAGCCCACTTCATACCTTTCAAGACAACCTATCAGAGTTTGAAGCTAGCAGAACTGTACATTTCTAGGATTGTTAGTCTGCATGGAACCCCCAAGACCATAGTATCAGATCGAGGAACCCAGTTTACCTTGAGATTTTGGCAGAAAGTTCAGGAAGGATTGGGAACCAAGTTGAACTTCATCACCGCTTATCACCCGCAAACTGATGGACAGACCGAGAGAGTCAACCAGATCCTAGAGGATATGTTAAGAGCTTGTGTGTTGGAATACAGGTCAAAATGGGAAGACTGCCTGCCTTTCAGAGAATTCTCATATAACAACAGTTATCAAGCTAGTTTGCAAATGGCACCATTTGAATTCCTATACAGAAGAAAGTGTCGTACCCCTTTGAATTGGTCGCAAGTAGGAGAGAGTCAGATCTTTGGACCCGACATTCTCCGAGAAGCCGAAGAGAAGGTTCACAAAGTCCGTGAGCACCTCAAGACCGCCCAATCCAGACAGAAGAGTTATGCTGACAAGAGAAGGAGAGACCTTATTTTCAATGTCGGAGATTTTGTATATCTCAAGGTTTCGCCATTGAAGGGAACCCAACGCTTTAGCCTGAAAGGAAAGTTAGCCCCCAGATATATCTGGCCCTTCAAGATTCTGAACCGTCGAGGAGAAGTATCGTATCAACTGGAACTACCTGAAGAGATGGCAGCCATCCACAATGTGTTCCATATCTCGTTACTTTGCAAATACTTGGAAGTGCCGGAGAAGACTAAAGTTTTCAAGAACATCGATCACGGAGCTGTGGAGATCAACAATGACCTGACCTATCGTGAAGTGCCCATCCGTATCTTAGAGGAAGCCTACAGAACCACCAGGACTAGGAGTATCAAGTTTCTAAAGATTCAGTGGAGCAACCATACCGAAGAGGAAGCCACTTGGGAGCGAGAAGATTACATTAGGACAGAGTTCCTAGATCTCTTTAGTTCCTAGTTTTCTTTGTAAATCTTGGGACGAGATTTTGTTTAAGGGGGGAAGGTTTGTAACATCCCAAAACTTCAATCCAAGGTTATTAAGATCCAAATCATCAAAATTAGGGTTAACAAAAACTTTTCCAATTAAAATTATTAAAGCATTCATATGTGTGTGCATTTAAAATAGGAGTTGATTTGAATTGCCATGATTAAGTGATCCATTGCTTGTAAAATAATTCTTAGGTGAAATAAACATCATCTATATCATTCCCAAACAATTCCCAAAGAAAAACAAATCAAAATGAACAAAAGAATCAAATGGTCATTTGTGCCAAATTAACTACCATGCCTACTTTGGCTATTCCTAGTACTCAAAACCTAACAGAAACAATTGTGGATCTTTGCACCCCTTGCTAGTACACATAATGTTGTACCAAGGCCCACTTTGTGATCTACCAAAAACATTCAAACACTAAATTTAAATGGCAGTTGAAAATTGAATCTATTTCATAAGGGAAGATCCCACTATTTCAAAAACCACTCAAATAAGCTCAAAATTCAAAACCCAAGCACCCACAGAGTCTCAAGCTTAGTACTAGCACACCCACCAAAAATCTTTTCCAAATTCAAAAAGAAAGTTCTTGCGGCCATTTCATCAAACACTTGGCAGGCAGGGTTTAAACTCTAAACATAGCTCACTATTTGCAACAGGGTTTTGCACCCAATTTTCCTCAAAACCCTCCCTCTGTCCCCAAGTGATCTAACCATGCCATTTAAACCCCATCTCCTACCCCCTAGCAGCATGGACATGCCAAGCCAAGCACATGCTGGCCGGCTGGTCATGCCATCGCCGCATCAGAACATCTCCCCCTCTCTCACCATGTCTACGAGCTAGCCCTCACCTCACCGCCACTCTCTGTCCCCTCCCCGAGCCAGGCCAAGCCATGGACCACTACCAACACGCCACGCACTGCCTGTCTACGCCATGCCGAGCACACGCCAGAGCGCCGCGCCCGACATGCGTGCACAAGCTACCGCTCGACCGCAGCCCGCGTCCACCGCTCCGCCACGACCCCAGGAGCACGCCCGACATTCCCGTTAGCCTCCCAACGCACCACAACCACCGCTCGCTATGGACACTACCGCCTCTGCCGCTCAGAGCACGCGCACCGCCCGACTGCATACCACCGCCTAGTCCCGCATTGATCACGTAGAGCACCGCCAAGAGACCAGCAACCGTCCCCTACCTCGAGCCACGCTGCTAGCACGCTGTGCATCCCTCGCCGGAGTCGCTCGCCCATCCCTCTCGGTCATGTCGTCGTCTTATAAATAGAGGCCACCCCCATCCATTTGCAGCACACCACTCACCTCCCCTCACCTCAATGACCGTTCCCCACCTCTAGCCAGATCAAGGCGAGCAGCCGTTCACCAGAATTGCACCGGAGCAGGCCGCCTCTGGAGGAGAAGGGCGCTTCTGATTGTGACCACCCCCGGAGCTGCCTCGACCGTCCCTAAGCTCGCCGTCGTCCACCAGTTCATTTTCCCCCATCGTTGTCCTCGCTGGAGCCCTCGTATGCCCCCTGAGCACCCCCACCGAGCAGTTAGGGTTCGACCTCGCCGGTGACCAGTTCGTCGTCGACGACGATCCCCAACCGTTGATCCCCGTTCTAATCTAACGGCCCACTTTGCCCCGTACCGCTTCGCGCGTTATGAGCCGCTGACCGGTGGACCCCCTGTCAGCTGAGCCCCGCGCCGCGTAGTGTCACTAGACAGCCCGTTAGCGTTCCCGCGCGACCCATTTAGTTTGAATTAGGATTTTTCTATTTTAGTTTAAACCTAGTTCTGTCCCCTATTTTTAAATTCAATTCAGAGAGATTTACAAATCCAAATGAAGTGATTCCAATTTTTCTAGAAAGCTACTAAAAAGATCTACCCAAGCCAGTTGGATTTAACTCAATCAGAGTTAGAGATCTGTCCTAGTAAAAATAATAAAACAAAAGCATTTGCACCTTGCAACATTTTTATAAAATCAACCATATTAGCTTTTGTGATGATTCAAACTCTCAAAATTCACATTTCCCCATACCTATCTGAATATGTAATAATATTAGGGTTCACATGCAGTGACTTTGGACTAGTACCAAAATAATCCTATATAGGCATTTCTAGTCGCTTTAAATCATTAAATCATGAACTTAAACAAAAGTAATTATGATCCAACCCTTAAATCACATTCCCACATGTTAGAATATGTGGTGATGACATGTGTCCACATGATCCCATATTTGAAGTGGTGAATAGTAAATCTTAGTTAATTTTTCAATGAGTAGAAATTACTTTTCTAAAATAAAAAGGAGGAAACTATTGAATAAAACTTGCGATGCTTGTGATGATAATAGATCATCAAATATATGCCTTAGAGTGCTAATTAGAATAGTTAAGTATTGTTTGGTGATTGTGTACTCCGTATGTATTTATAGGCGATAGTACCGACCAAGCTTTCGAGGAGGAGGAGGAGTTTTACGAAGAAGAAGAGGAGGAAAACTTCAACCACTGCACCAACCAAGGCAAGCTACTATTGGCAAGCTAACATTTGCAGGTCTTATACTAGAAAGCCACCCTTAACAAACTAAGTTAGAGGATTGAGAAAAGATGCTTTAGGCATGCTTTGGTGATACCCTTTTTACTAGTATTTACCTAAGTTTTATTTTTCAAGCTTTACTTCCTTTACTTTACACCAAGTCCCTCACTTAGTTTGAAGGTAGCATAAAGAGTATAAAACTTGGCCTATTTAGATAAGCCTTAGATGTCATTCTATGGCATAAGATTGATCCCATCATTTTCCACCTTAGTGAACACTCTTAACTTAGTAGTTTAGAGTAGATCAAAAACTTGAGTCACTTTAGATGGGAGCACTTGGTGAAAATGGATTGTGAAAACCTTGGAATGATGAGTCATTCTATTGAGATGTTTTGACATGTGTTGAGAAACACAAATGGTTTATGATGGTAAAAAGGTTGAGGCATGAGCCTTAACCCTTTTATAAAACTGATGGTTGGATTCGGATGCGATACCATTCCAAATTTATCGTACAACCACATTACCTGAATTGGGTAAGGCTTAGCCAGAAGTTTATATGCATTAATATTAGTTCCCTTGTAGGAGAGGTTTGAGCTGAGGCTACCTCTCAATGTTGTCCACCTATGTAGTGCCCAAGATGACAAATGTTCATGGTTGGGAGGCCATGCTCATAGGAGAGGTGCTTATACTAGGGTGTGTAAAGGAAAGGTTATGTTTGATTATCTGCATACTAAGTATGATGATTCAGGGCTACCCCTGACAGATGTATCGAATCTTGTGTTGAAAGTGTACCACCTCTGCAGAGTGTCAAACTATTCGAATAGCCGCGTCCGTGATTATGGACAGTTGGAATGGCCATACTATTTCGTTGTCAGATGTTTTCAAAATGACTTATGAAAGAAATGATGAATCTTGACTTGCCCACAACAGGGTTGTGTTTATGACAATAGCTTCCCAACTTAAGTGATTCTAGAACTTTATTTTATCTTTCTTTGCTTCTGAACTCAGCTTAGGTTTCAAACTTAACTTATAGTTAAACTTAGATTTAGCTCTTTAACTTAGAACTATACTACTTTTTAGTGGTAGTTTGCGAGTACTTAAAGAGTACTCATGGCTTTTGTCCCTGGCTATTCTCATGGCCAGACTATGAAGGAGACTACCAAGATGATGGCCAGCAGGATGGCTATGATAACTAGGACTATCTGCCTTCGTCAGCATTGCCTGTGCCCCTGAAGATGGACCCCACCGCTACGCTTATCTTGTATTCCGCTGCTTGTTGTATTAAGACTAGATCATGAGATCCTTATTTTTGTAAGACCTTATGTATGGTTTGTAATGGATGATGTACTGTGATATCCAATCCGTTATGTCTCGCAAAAATGGTAATCCTGGGATTGCGAGGTATGGCATAACGGGCATCTGGGATTAAAAATCCGGGTGTTGACATGGGGTGCAGATGTGATCCCATTTCATCATGTGATATTTCTGGTGCCCGTCCTTCATTACCCATGTCGTCAGATTCATGACATGTATGCCATGAGGGGGTCCTCGAGGCGTGTGGAAGAGAGGAGTGTGAGTCGTACGGGATTTCGGAACGGTGAGCACACAAGTTTACCCAGGTTCGAATCCGCTAGCTTTGGATGGATCCTACTCCTGCTAGCAATCTAGTAATACGGCAGAGCCGGAATATGGGTTACAAGGGTTTCGCCTGTGCGAGTTGAGATTGTAGACTATTGTGTGGGTTGGGTGCACTAAATGCTCTCCCTAGGACGGCTTATATAGATATCCGGCCTAGGGTTTACAGGAGAGATCTATCCGGCTACGACTAGGAGTTCGTTACAGAGTACATCTTGAACTACAAGTAACACTATGGGCCTATGTCGGTAAGTATTCTAGGCGTTCCCATAGCCAGACTGGACTCCGTCTCTTCTCCCTGACTGGGCTGCCCGTGAAGCAAAGCTCTAACTTGAAGTGGGCCACCCTGGTCAGTGAGGTACAGTGAGGATACCCGGAAAGTATATCCCCAATGTAGCCCCCGGAAGCCTCCATGATCCAAAGTCGGATTCATCATCATCTAGCTTGATCTCCGGCTTGTAGAATGTTGAAGGGTTCCTAAAACTTCAAAAGAAAAGATACGATCCGGGTCTCGAAAATGAGTCGGACCTATAAGTACGTTATTCGGTTTTCTAGCTCGATATTCAAACTAAGACGGAACTTGGTCTCTGACGTCATCTGACACCAGTCATGGTCAAGTCACGTCACTGATAGACATTTCCTGTCAGCACGACCATTGGTGGGTCCACCTTTTGCGGAACCGAGGCGCCGTTTTAATGCGTGCGTGGAGATTGAGGCGACGTAATCATCACGTGGGGGCTTCCCAGTCCTTTCCATGATGTGTGGCATGTTCACTTTAGTGTTCACACGAATCTTGACGCGGCCGGTGGTTATGTGTGGTGAGGATCTGTTTCCCCATCTCCTTCACCAGTTCTTTGCACCGTTTCCTTCTCCTCTACTCCTCCCACAAACCTAGTGCTCCTTTGCTCCCCAGAAATTCCCAGCGTCGCCCATCCAAGGTCATCGCCGCACACAGAAAATGGCTTCAGCTTCATCTTCCGGTGTGGCGGCAACGGCAGTGACGGCAGCGGCGGCGCAGAAGGAGAGCAATCGTGGGGTATGGATCCCGTGCGTCCTCGACGATGCCTAGCTCCGTGGCGTGGAAGAAGAAGGGCTCCTCCGCGCTGGCGACTGGCGGAGCAGCTTCGGCGAAACCATCCCCAATCCTCGCGAAGGCGAGCGAGTGCACTTCGGCACTCACCTTGACAGAGGTCTAAGTTTTCCTCCCTCAGATTTCTTTTCCGAGGTTATCGATCACTATAAAGTTCATCTCCATCATCTTCCCCCGAACTCCATCTTAGAGATTAGCGCTTATGCGTCTTTGTGCGAGGGGTACCTCGGCATTAGGCTGAGCCTTACTCTTTTCTGGTACTACTTCCTTGTCCGATGAAATTCCATTACTACCGGTAATCCTTATATTACCGGTACTATTAGTTTTTCGGTTAGGCGAGAGCGCGTTTATCCTCGGATTATGGCCTGTGAGTCGGTCAAGCAATGGCCAGCCACTTTCCTCTATCACAAGGATATTCCTGCTCCCGGTAAAGCTACTGCTTTACCACCTTTCGTCGATGGAGCCGCCACGCCCCAAGAATCCTGGGATAAGGTTGCTCCGGCTCTCAGCGACGATCTGCTTCTCGCCAAGAGGCAGATCGGGTATTTGATGAAGCAGAAGGGCCTGAGAGGGTCCGACTTAGTCCAATGCTGGGTGGCACGCCGGATCCAACCTCTCCAACATCATGGAGATTGATTGATGCACTCCATCACGTTGTTGAAGAAGGATTCCCTCCGCATTAGCTCCAAAGCCTACACGGAAAAAGACTATGTAATCCAGATCAAGTGGCTGATAAGGGAGCGGATTGAGAGGAAGATTTCAGAGCTGTCCCTAGACATGCATACAGCGGAAGATCCCGTTGTGCTGGTAAGCTTCAGCAACAACCCCTTTTTATGTGTTCATCTTTATATTATTTCGCAATACTGAGATATTTCTTCTTTTCAGCTTGTCGACCTCCCCGAGTCGGAGCTTGCTCCTATCGAGGGATATCCTCCTGAGTTTTCTCAGGAGGAGGGAGAATTCGTTCCACTGCCGGACATTGTTCCTCGGAAGCGTAAAGCTCCAACAGTGGCTATCGACACAAAGGAGGTGCCCGTTGTGAAGAGGTAACTTTCCTCACGATTGCCGCCTTTATACTTTGTTTGTAATTCTTTCCGAGATGTAATGTTCTTTGTTCTATTACCTTCTCAGAGCTAAACAACTCATCAAGGGCAAGGTGAAGGGAGTTACTTCAAAACCCCTATGCCAGCAGAAACTAAATTTGGTTTCTCCTGCCGTAGCTCCTCCGACTGCTACCCCTCAACCTTCTGCAGCGCCGGAGATCACTCCATCTCCGACCGTTGTAGAAGATCTGGCTCCTTCAGTAGAGCCAGCGATCCTTGAATCGCAAACTAACGTCACCATGGGTGACTCAGGTCTTGATAAGGGTGAACCCTCTTCGGGTAATGATCCCTCGGCAGAAATCTTCGCCGACAATCTCCTATGCAATCAGGGACTTGCCAAACTTGGCCTTTCTCAGAAATCTGCAGAGGAAATCTAGCGCTTATCCCGACTTAGAAAGCCGGACCATTACTACCGAAGAAGAAGCACAAGTAGCAGAGGACGTCAAGTACTCCGAACTTCTTGAACAAGTCCGCCTTCACGATGAGGGACTGAGAGCTGGCGTGCTACCACCTCCGCCAGTGATCCTGCTCACCCTTGCCGAGAAGGTTACTACTGAAGTGAACATGAGCTTGAGTAAACTTACTCATGAACAACATGTAAGTCAGAATTCCAACTCACGTTTTACTGTATTTCATATCATATCCTCTAGCTCCCAAGCATGAAATTGGATAGACAATCCGGGTTTATGCTTTCTTAGGATGCCAAAGAATGAACTAGTGTAGCCCCCAAGTCTCGTGCTGATATTAGTTAGAATATTTGCCCGAGTCTTTAGTAGACTTCTGACTCTGGGTATTCTGACTTACAGAAAGTTAATTCATATAACCAGGAATTACTGAAGGATATCTGCAACAAGAGGAGAGAGATCAAAGCTCTTCGACTTGAAAATTCTCAACTGAAAGTATCCAGGGATGAGGCTGAAGGTAATTATTTCAGTAATCAAACCTTGCCTTTGATTTCATAGTCGAATTTGTTTTCAACTATTATTCCTTTGACTATAGTACTGGTAAAGCAGTCTTGTGCAATGACTGAAGAGGCCGAGAATCTTAAAACCTTGGTGGTGGAAAACAAAGATCTCCGCCAAGAGTTGGATAAGCTCAAGGCAGATCATGAGAAGAACATTACTCAAGTTCTCGAATCCTCCATGGCTACCGTGGAACGTGATTGAACGATCACGGCCTAGGACCAAAAGATCTCGGATATCAGCAATGAATTGTTCAGAGAGAAGGACATCACCGAGGCTCCGGGTTGAACTCCAGAGTCTTCAAGAGGAGAAAACCAAAGTCGACGATGTTACCCTTGGTATGTTTCCATCTTTCTGATTTTTCTTCACCTTTCGACTCTTTCAATGTCCGATTTCTTTTATTTACCATTTTGCATTACTTGCATAGGTCCTCTGAACTTACTGGACTCAGCTTCTGCCGAATCTCGCACCAGCCGGCTTACACAAGTCGGCGATCTGCTTCATGACTTCCGCCAATCCATCAAAGATATTGGCTAAGTTCTCAAGGTTCCGAACATGCATAGCATGTCCGGCTTTGAAGTGCGAGACAAGGCCAAAGAGATGTCGCAGCTTGTCCAGGATTGGAACATGTCTTACGCGCGATCTGCAGCGCAGAATGCTCTCACCATGGTCATGAGCCACCATGGAAGCATGGAGATCTGGCAAGTGACCAGAGGATATTCTACTATGGATGAAGACGGCCAGGAGCAGGACATTAAAGCCATCATGGACTCCTACGCCAGATACGGGTGCCATGTAGCTGACTTAACCAGCTACGACACTCCGTTCTTCACCCGCGTGGACACGCCACCTCCGCTTGGCAAAGAAACATCAGAAGTTTCCGACGATGAACAGACCATATAGGATTTGGACATCTTGGAACGTTATCAAGGCGATGTATCCAGCGAGCCGGCAGCTCCTACCTCTCCCCTGCATCATAGAGCATCGGAAAAACAATGTGTTATTCTGAAAACAATTTGGGTCTACAAAAAGGTAGTATGATACTTTTGCTAGTGCCAAGTTTTATTGTATCTATTTAGCACCTTTTGGCTTAAATGTTTATGTGCCTGAAATGTTTGCATAAGCACTTGTACTTTTTTGTCTGTACTTATCGTTTATCTGGCTTTCCGCCTCGTCCCTTTCGTGAGCTGGCCAACCTTTAGCACAGAAACTTTGCCGAGCAACGGAGCTCAATTGCTAAACCAGTTTAAACTCGGAAACAAAGCCGGCTTCCAGTACCAACAATTCACTACTCGGAATATGCCCGCATCCGGCAATTAGACAAATTACCAAAGCACATACTATAAAAATTAAACTTATACCCGAAGGTAGCAATTTTAGAATCGGAAATCTAAACCAGAACCAACATGAGAATAACGTACTTTCAAGTATTCTGGGATTTTCGACTGTGACATGATCATTTGGAAATAAGATGGTAAAAAATTTCTCAGAAAAATTTGAGGTAACCAACACTTTATTTCTTTTTGAACATGTACACATATATGATTACAAAGAAGGATAAACTAAAAATAAAAGGGACGTAGCTGAGCAATATTCCATGGTCTGTCTAATTCTTCTGGGTTTGTACTGCCTTCGGCTCTCTTTCATTTCTTAGTAGTAGGTCTTTCTTTGACTGGCCGCATATCAGTTAGGTAGTATGAACCATTGTGCAATACTCGACTAACCAAAAAAGGCCCTTCCCGTACTTGTGCTTTGTTTGCTGCACAAGCCGGAGAACCAAATCACCCTTAATAAAAGACCGGTTTCTGACTCTGGCCATGATACTTGCGTAACTTTTGCTGATAGGCTGTTGATCTCATTTCAGCAACGACACGAACTTCTTTGACTATGTCGAGATCATTTTGTCGAGAAATCTCGGCATCCTCTCTGATATACGTGGCAACTCTAGGAGAATTGTGAATCAAGTCACTAGGAAGAACTACTTCAGCACCATAGACCAAGAAAAAAGGTGTGTATCCGGTTGACCTGTTCGAAGTTGTTCGCAAGCTCCATATTACAGAAGGTAATTCCTCCGCCCAAGCCCCCGCAACACATCTCAGAGGTGTTTCGAGTCTTGCTTTAGGCCTTGTAGGATTAAACCATTCGCCCTTTCAACTTGTCCATTAGCCTGCGGATGTGCGACTGACGCAATGTCAAGCCGAATATTTTGTTCGTTGCAGAATTCGGCAAGCTCTCCCATAGAGAAGTTACTCTTGTTGTCCGTGATAATGCTATGCGGATAACCATATCGGATTATAACATCCTCGACAAATCTTCTGGCTGTTGCTCCATAACAACTAGTGACGGGTTTAGCCTCAATCCATTTGGTGAATTTATCCACCATCACTAAGAGGTGAGTAAATCCACTTGGAGCCCGTTTAAACGTTCCTACCATGTCAAGCCCCCAGACCGCAAAAGGCCATGTTATGGGTATTGTTCGTAGCTGATCAGCCGGAACATGAGCTTGTTTGGCGTATTTTTTGGCAACCTTTGCACATCTTGACCAGCCGTTCGGCATTTGCCTTGGCTGTAAGCCAGAAAAAACCGTGTCGAAAAGCTTTTACCACTAAAGATTTGGCTGCAGCATGGTGACCACACTCGCCTTCGTGGATTTCTCTTATGATTTCCACTCCTTCTTCCGGTGATACGCAGCGCTGAAATACCCCAGACACACTCCGCTTATAGAGCTCACCACTAATTATAGTAAAGGATTTTGCTCGTCGGACGATCTGCCGGCTCAGAACCTTGTCTTTGGGTAGTTTGCCTTCTACCAAGTAATTAAGGTAGGGTTGAGTCTAGCTGGGAATTACAGCCAGAACTGCTACTAAAGGTGAGTCGGATTTGGTTGGATATTCCTTGTCTACTCCTTTTATAGAGGGAACTTTGAGGTGCTCTAAAAAAGGGCCATCCGGGACCTGTTTCCGTGCAGAGCCTATTCGAGATAATGCATCTGCTTGATCATTTTCTGCTCGAGGGATGTGTTGAACCTCAAACCCTTCGAACGATTTAGATAGATCATCCACGACAGCTTTATATGCTGCCATGTGCTTATTTGAATTACAAATATCCGACACTTGTTGAGCAACAAGATCCGAATCTCCGTAACACATCAAACGTCGGATGCCAATATCTTTAGCAATCTAGATTCCATGCAGCAGTGCTTCATACTCGGAAATGTTATTTGTCGCTGTGAAGTGGATTTGCAACACATATAGAAGTTTATATCCTTGGGGTGATTTGAGTACCACGCCATCCCCTGAGCCCCCTCGAGCCTTAGACCCGTCAAAATATAGGGTCCAATATTCCGACTCTGGGAGGGTCATATTCTCCTTTGTCTCTGTCCAATCAGCAACAAAGTCAGCAAGGATTTGGGATTTGATTGTTGTTCGAGGTTTATACTCAATGTCGAAAGCTGAAAGCTCTATGCCCCATTTTGCAACGCATCCTGTAGCCTCGCTGTTATTGATTATATCTCTCATGGGAGCTGTGCTCACCGTGGTAATTGGGTGTTCTTGAAAATAATGCCGTAACTTACGAGATGCAAAACACACACCATAAGACAGCTTTTGATAGTGCGGATACCGCTGTTTTGATTCAGTTAGGACCTCACTGTGGTAGTAAGTCGGACGCTGCACCAGGTGTTCCTGATTTTCCTCTGGTCTCTCCACTACCATGACGACACTGACGACCCTATTTGTTGTAGCAAGATAGAGCAACATCGGTTCCCTTGGTTCCGATGCTGCAAGGATAGGAGTAGACGAGAGTACTTCTTTCAAGTCTTGTAGTGTAGCTTCAGCTTCATCAGTCCAAACGAACTTTTTGGTCTTTTTCAGGAGCTTGTAAAGTGGTGCGGCTCTTTCTCCGAGACGGCTTACAAACCGACTGACTACAACAATGCATCAAGTTAGTCTTTGAATGTCCTTCAGGCGAGTTGGCTTGGAAATATTGAGTATAGCCTTGATCTTGTCTCGGTTCACCTCGATGCCTCTTTGAGACACGATGAAACCTAACAATTTTCCGGCTGGGATTCCAAAGAAACATTTCTTCGGATTAAGCATTATGTTCAATTTTCGTAGATTGGTGAACATTTCCTCCAAGTCAAAAATTAGTGTTTCCTTGAGCCCAAAGGGCATCGTAACGAAACAGAAGGTTCCGAAGGGGGTTATGAATGAAGTTTTGATTTTATCCGATTCCTTCATCCGAATTTGGTGATAACCGGAATATGCGTCGAGAAAACAGAGGAGTTCCGAGCCTGCCGTAGAATCGATAACTTGATCAATTCTAGGCAGAGCAAACGGATCTTTGGGATCTCGTCAAAAATTCTAGAATTCAAGCCACCGGACAACCTCCACCTCCTCGCTCCAGCGATCCAGCGGAAGCAACAACTCCTTCCAGACGAAATGCCACCGGGAACATGTATCTCGCTAATCCGAGACCATGGGGGAATAATTCTAGAGGGGGAGAGAGATCCTTCACAAGGAGGTGTGAGGATGAAGGAGGAAATGGGTGGCCTTTTATAGGAGGAGGGGGGGGGGGTACCCCCTCTCTCCATGGCCGGCGCATGGGGGGGTGACCCCTCACCTCCCCATTCATGTGGTGGTAACCCCTCCACATTGAAATGCCTCTTCACATTCCCTTTTAAAGTCTCCACTTTAAATGCATTAAACTTCTCCAAATTTAATGCTCTCTCATTTAATAAAACTCTTTTTATTAAATTTATTCAGAATTTTGTTAATTACTTTAATTAACAAACATTCACATATAGCCCCTTGCAATATTTCAATATCACATGCAGAACCACTTTCTGCAACTTCACCCGAAACAATTTCCAGTTTCTATTGAAAAAATTCCTACGGTTTGCAATTCTTTCGTATGAAACATATGTGCTCCAAAATGGTGTCCGGTAACTCTTAAGTGTGCCACCCTACGTTTCGCGAATAATGCAGACATGATCGAGACCCTTCTCCGATCAATAATCAGCAGCGGGACCTGGAGATCCGTACTGACTCCTACACATTCAACGATGACTTCTGTGATCGTGAGAACCTTTAACGCTTGTAACTAAATCCCTTTGTCTCTCGATATATTACATGTCCGAGATTCGATCATCGGTATCTCCATACCTAGTTTGATCTCGTTACCGAAATGCACTCTTTTCTCGTTCCCGTGATATAACATTCTAGTGATCACATCACTTGCTTGCAAGCTATCTTAATGTGATATCACCGAGAGGGCCCAGAGTATATCTATCCGTCATCTGGATTGACAAATTCCACTCTTGATCCATGAGCCTCAACATAACACCTTCGTAGTACTGAACCCATCTTTATAGTCACCCTGTTAGAGTGTGACGTTTGATGTTATCAAGATACTCTTCCGGTGTTAGCAATTAACATGATCTCATGGTCTAAGGATAAAGATTACTTCGTATGATGTTATAGCAATATAAACATAATGACTTGATCGTAATGCTATACTTCGGATGAATGTTCATCACATCATTCCACCAATGGTGTGACCTTGTTATTAACAACATCCAATGTCCATGATCCGGAAACCTTGATCATCTTGTTAATCAACAAGGTAATCTATAAGAGAGGCATAACTAGGAACCCTTTTTGTTTATTAAACACACATGTATTGATGTTTCCGATCAATACAATTCTAGCATGTAAAATAAACATCTATCATATATAAGGAATATATAATAACAACTTTATTATTGCCTCTCAGGGCATATTTCCTTCACTTTGGTTGTTTTGCTGACTCTGGCATAGCTAGGACGTTCAGTAACCCCTCTGTGCCGTCGTCAACATTTGCATACTTGCTCGCTGTTTCTATCATCTCTCCCAAATCAGTGACCTTGTCACATTTCAAGCGATGACGTAGTAAACCAATTGGGAGTCCTGCAATGAAAGGTTCAATCACAGTTTGGTCATTTACTCCTTCACAGGAGTTCTTGGTGTCGATCCATCGTCCGAGATAATCTCGGCAAGTTTCTCTGGCTTTCTCGGTGCAACGATGTACGTCTCCTACCGTATAGGGCCTCTGATATGTGCCTTCGAAATTCCGAAAGAACGCACTTTGGATGTCATACCAGTTGTGGATGGTGTTCTCCGGAAGTTCATTGAGCCATGATCATGCCGTCTTCCGCAACATAAGTGGGAGATATCGGATTGCGACCAAGCTATTCCCGCCTTTGGCGATGCAGCAAGCCAAGAAAAAATCCTGGAGCCAAGTATCTGGCCGAGCCACACCATCATAGGCTTGAATGTGTCTTGAGATAGCAAATCCTTCCGGGAAATGTGTTTTTCAAATTCATGGTCCGAAGCATTTTAGGCCCACGTATATCTCATCATTTTCGTAGCGCCGCGCCTCTATGTTGGAATTAATCCAGTGTCTGACGTCACTTGGAGACAAAGATCGCCGTCCTGAGTGACGGGTATGGCTACGGTGCCTTGGAGCCAGACTTCGGCTTCTACCACCACCTCCTCCGCCACGACGTCCTCCTTGGCCTCCTTGAGAGCCATTGTGATGACTACTTGGTGGAGAGGGTGAGGCAGCTGGATTGTTTCCGACTGATCGCCGGCCTCCGTCCGGAGCGTCATTATTTTGGTTCTGAGGAGGGTCTTCATTGCGACGAGCCCCCTGCCGGCTTGTCTCGGCATGGTGTTTGTCGTTTCTTCGTCCGTCACTCCCACCACAGTGGGGCTCACCCGGACGGCTTGTAGGTCGAGGAGGTGGCATTCCTTGACGGTCCTCCTCCCAACGTTTCTCTTTGTCTTCTTCCCTATGATCGTTCGACTCTCGCCGGGGAGGATTCCTCGGATACAGTGCAACAATTGCCTCTTACTCAGCAGTTGGAGCGACGTTGCGCCAGTCACGTGCAGTTCTGTGATGCTGTCCTGAAGATCCAGTTCTTGAGTAGTTGTCTTCTCGACGGTTGGAACGGTGATGCTGTTCGGGAGCACGCTGGGGTCTTATGTCATTCCAAGCCGGATCTGTGCGACATTGGTCGGATTTGGAGACTAGTTTTCCGCTTCCGGATTTTGCGGCCCTTTGCTGCTCCAGACCCTTCGTCAGTAGCTTAATGCCCAATCGAACCTATTCTGGGCCTAGCTTATTTGACAAGATATCTCGACCTGCAACAGTGTTTTGCACCAGTGTTGCATATACCAGATCTCCCTTGCTGTTGAGTCGAGGCATCCCTAGGTCTCCCTCAAAGAGAACCTTGTGAACTTCCGGAAATTGATCGTCACGTGTGTGACGTTTCTGGGTCTTCTGATACTGCCGAGAGATGTACTTCTCTGCAGCTGCCATGCATTTCTTTTCTTCCTCGATGTTTTTGGCTTCATCTAGGAGTACTTGGCGACACGCTTCTAGGGCCTAGGCCCTTTCATCTAGTTCTTCAGCACTAAGTTCTACAGCTGTAGGGATATGTGTGGTTAATGCAGCATCGATGAGTTTACGCGCACCTTCGGTGATCACTTCTCCATCCACCAACTCTTCTTTGGGCTCGTCTGGGATAAGAGCTCCATCCGAATCTTCCTCATATTCCTCAGCAATCACTTCCTCTGCTGGAAGATCTTTTGTCGGGGTATTGTTCTTCTTGTTCTTCTTCTTTGCCTTCTTGGCAGCGCTAGTAGCAAAGACGACTTTGGGCCCGTTTCCCGGAGTCAAGCTCCGATCGGTAGCCATTTGGTCCTCGGGATTATCTCCGAGATCCATGTTGCCCTGCGCTTTAGGAGAGTTTCCTCCAGATCCTTCGTCCATGGCTTCTCCTTCTTCTGCAGCTGTGGAGTTAAGCTCCTCTTCATATTCTGTAGAGAACTTTCGGAAATCTTCTGATGTCATGGAATCATCCGAAGATGCCGGTAAGTCGACGCTTGTTCCGATTGCCTCCAGCACCGAGTCTTCGTTGTCTCCAGCATCGGCAGAGCCGGATCTGCATCCAACGTATCTGACAAAGTGCAATGTGCGCCTCCTGAAATGGCTGCGGTCTTCTTGGTAGGCTTCGTCGAAACGCCTAATGGTCTCGAGGATTGCATCCATTCTTGCGTTTTGCATCATCATGCGTATCAACGTGTATCTCAGGAAAGGCTTGTCTGTTTCGGCATCGTCAAAGCCGGAACTAGAGTTATCTTCTTGCTCTTCCTAGATTTCGACCTCCGCAGGTGGAGAGATCTAGGATTCGACCTCGCTAGGGAGATCCACTCCAGATCCGACTTGTACTGCGAGATCTGCCTCAGGTTCAGCTTTCTCCACTATCTCCGCAACTGGTGCGGGCTGGGTGGGATTAGGGTTTTCTGAGATCCGGAATTCTGTCGCCTCCGCGGACAAAGGCGATCCAGAAATTTCTTCTGCCTCTATCATCACCACTAGGGTGGGTGGGATAGGTTCAAAGAAACTGATGTAAACATCAATCTCACTGAAATACATGATGGTGTAGGTGGTCACAACTTCCCTATCCGGAATCTAGGTCTCGTCAAGAACGATGAGAGGGACGTCACTGGCATAGAGGATGCGACTGACGCCGATAGTCTCGCCGATTCCGATTCTTGCAGATTCCGCGCGGAACACATATCCGAACCTCACTTGCCCCATGGTGAGCGCCAACTATCGTTGGATTGATGACATGTACGCCATGAGGGGGTCCTCGAGGCGTGTGGAAGAGAGGGGTGTGAGTTGTACGGGATTCCGGGACGGTGAGCACACAATTTTACACAGGTTCGAATCCGCCGGCTTTGGACGGATCTTAATCCTGCTAGCAATCTAGTAATACGGTAGAGACGGAATATGGGTTACAAGGGTTTCGCCTGTGCGAGTTGAGATTGTAGACTATTGTGTGGGTTGGGTTCCCTAAAGGCTCCCCCTAGGATGGCTTATATAGATATCCGGCCTAGGGGTTACAGGAGAGATCTATCCGGCTACGACTAAGAGTTGGTTATAGAGTACATCTTGAACTACAAGTAACACTATGGGCCTACATCGGTAAGTCTTCTGGGCCTTCTTGTAGCCGGACTGGACTCCGTCTCTTCTCCCTGACTGGGCCGCCCGTGAAGCAAAGCTCTAACCCGAAGTGGTCCACCTTGGTCAGTGAGGTACAGTGAGGATACTCGGAAAGTATATCCCCAACAACCCGAAAGAACCAGGAGAACTCTTTCCTTGGACGTGAGTATAGACCCATATGGTACATGGGGAGGCTGGATAGGTAGGAGTTCATAAGAATCATCTTACTCCCCTTGGACGTGAGTCTCGCTCGCCATGGTTCATCTTTCAAGCGAACCCTCGCGACCAGAGGCTGATCCTTAATTAGAACACAATTATCCCGTGTAGGCATCCCTAGATACGTGATGCGGAAGTCCGCCAACCTATAGTTGAGTTGTCAGTGATACATTGCCTATCCTCGTCATAATATCCTAGGATCATGACCTCACTCTTGTTGAAGTTGATCGTCATCCCTGACATGGATTCAAAGCATATGAGCAAGAATTTGAGGTTGATGATATCAAGCTCCAAGCCCTAAACCATGATCACGGTCTCCTCTGCATATTGGAGGTGGTAGATCCCACCTCTGGGGATAAGATTACCTACCACACTCGTGATGTGGCCAGTGATCTCGTCTCTATCCAAATCTCCGCAAGAGTATCCACCGCGGAGTTAAACAGAAGGGGAGAGATCGGGTCCCCTACCTCACTCCGCGGGATGGGCTAAAATACGGACCCACCTACCCATTGGCATTAATCGCAGTGCACCTACTCATGACGAACTTCATATTCCAACAAATCACCCTATCATGAAACCCACTTCTCTTGAGGACCTGCCATAAGAAGGCCTAGTCCAACCGGTCATAGGCTTTCAAGAAGTCCAACTTGAGGAACACTCCTTTATGATGGCAAAATTTGGCCTCATTACTAATTTCGTGGAGGGAAAGAACACCATCATGAATTAAGCATCCCTCCAAGAACGCGAACTGGAGATGGTGGGTAAGACGTTCCATAACTAGGGCAATTCTATTAGCGTGGACTTTCATGAAGATCCGTTGGATCACATTGATCACCATGCTCAGTCTAAATTGGCGGATATTTGTGGCCCTGATATCTTCGATCCGGATTCACGGATCTAGTATAATAGCTTTTCCCTTGAAGACCTAGGTTTAATCGAACCTTGGAAAGCACTGCTAAAAGGTAATAAAAAAGGACACGTCTACAAAACTTTGTTTGTTCGTTTTACCTTAGTTGACCGACCCAATCTAGCTTACTTTATAACGGGTTTGAATTAATAGATTGAGATAGGCCAGGGTTGAAGATCCACCTACAGCTACACATCAAATGGGATAAAATATAATAATAAGCATAGTCATGTATAATGTTTGTATTGAGATAATCTCTTCTGGGCAACACATCCTAATATTATAGAGCCCCCGTGATGCAGCGGGCATAGAAATAGACTTTTAATCCAACCGAGAGTACACTGAAGCCACGGGTTACAAACGATTATTAAGTGAACACACAGATCAAAGCTTTAAGTGGTGATGTTGTTGGTGATCCTGAATGGGGCGCTAAGCGAAGACCGTACTACCCTTTCTGTCACTGAGGTTCCTATGAGATCGCCGCTAGCCAAGTATCTGACCTCAAGCCTTTATGAATCTATGGGATCTTGGGTACCTAAAAGTCCACATATCGAGACAAGAGATGGCGAAACAAAAGATACAAATCACGAATTCAAACAAAATACAATTCTCCCATGATCTAGATGCACATAATTGCTGTGAGGTTTCTCCCCAACCCACAACCCGTGAGGACTACTCACTCATAACAAATAGATCAGAGATAGAAAACATCATGCAAATACTTAGATTGAAATCAAATATTCTTACAATGGTCACCAAATCACAAGGAGATCTAAAGTACAAAGTAATGGCTATGGCTAGTGGATGGGTGGATGGTGGAAGTGATGAACAATGGATGAACAATGGTGTGGATTGATGACCCACAAGTATAGGGGGTGTATCGCAGTATTTTCGATAAGTAAGAGTGTCGAACCCACCGAGGAGCAGAAGGTGCTGGCTAGTGGTATGGATCAGGAATTCTCTGCACATACTTACCAAACGGATTTTTAGGGGTTTTCGATAAAGCAAGTAAACAAAGTACGAGTAAAATAAAAGACAGTAGGCATAAATGCAGCAAGTGGCCCAATCCTTTATGCAGCAAAGGACAAGCCGGTTGTATTACTTAAGGTGACCAAACGTTCTCGAGGACACATGGGAGGACTGTCAAGTGCTTTCGTTTCATATAGTCGATTAATCTTCTTTAGCTTGCTAAGTGTTGTGTGGGTGAACCCGTGCTAATGTACCGCCCCATCCAAGACTAATACTTACTTGTGATTATACCCCTTGCAAACATCCGTAAGTACAAGAAAGTAATTAAGGTAGAAACCTAACCACAGCTTTAAACTCTAAGACCCTTACGTCCCTTGTGCAATGGTTTCCTAACGGGGGTTCAGGTTTCTGCCACTCGGGCAACCCCTACGATTAGTAGCCAAATACACAATGACACCACTAGAAGAAGTACACCACAACTTAAATAACAATCTATTGAATCTTTCTCCTAGGCCCATATAGGTGAAGTGTCATGTAGTCAACGTTCACATGACACCACTAGAAGAAGTACACCACAACTTAAATAACAATCTATTGAATCTTTCTCAACGAAACTCCACTACTAACAACAAGACTTCTCCCATGTCCTCAAGAACAAAACAAACTACTCACAAGACATCATATGGATCATGATCAGAGATGGAATAATGATGTATAACAATCTAAACATAAACAATAATTCAACGGTTCACTCAATAGCATCAACTACAAATAGTAATCAACACCGAGCAAGTTTCCCCTATGAACTATGCAAGATTCGACTCAATTGTTACAGCAATATGGAGATGGTGATGAGGGTGCTGATGCTGATGATGGTGGTGATGATGATGATGATCCCGATGAAGTCCAGCTAGATGGTGGTGTTGATGGCGACGATCTCCCCTCTCCGGGAAGGAATTCCCCCGGCAGAAATCTGTCTGCCGGAGAGATCTTTCTCTCTCGGTGTTTTCCGCCCCGCAGAGGCGGCGGAATCTTTGTGTGGTCGCTCCCCCAATCTTAGGGTTTCGGGAGGATGATATACGCCAGAGGGGAGAGGCTGGAGTGGGCCAGGGTGGCCACACCACCTCCAGGCGCGGCCTAGGGCATCCCACGCCATGGGGTGGTGTGGGCCCCCTGTGGCCCATCTCCACTCCATTTGCTGGCATCCTTAGTCTTCTGGAAAAATAGGATTTTTCGTAAATTTTCCTGGATTTTCTGATCTTCACGAATTTTGCCTCCAAACAGCACCTTTTCCATCAGAATCCTGACTACAGCGGTCCATGCTCCAAAGTCATCAACCATGCAAAAACAGATGAAATAACATAAGTATCACCTCTCAATACGAAATATATCAATGAATAATGGTGAATTATGACATAGAGTAGTGATGGAAAATGGATGTATCATGGATCTCCTTTGGTGGTGTTGTGATGCAATCTGAGAATGGCGGTTCTCTGGCCGGAAAGAAAGATGATGAAATTATTTTTCTCTAGAGTACTTCTATCCTTTCTTTCAACTCTCAAAAATAGTGTGCTACTGACCGAGCCAGGTTTGCCAAAACTAACTAAATTAAATCAATGACCCCAAAGTGATACCAATACTAACAACGAGATCAATCATATAACCACGAATTGAAAACTAATATAAGCTATGCAAAAGAGTGAATGATAGAACTTCTCATTAATATTCCATAACGGAAACTCACACCAAGGGATACATATCTAACGAGAGAGGGGACACTTCCATAATGCAAACCATACTACATAATAACTCCTCTATTCATGATATGACTCTACTAAAAAGGTAAAAATATAGAAGATAGTGATATGATACCGCGGCACTCCCCAAGCTTGGAACAAACCAAGGGGATGCCAAACCTAATGACGAATTACTCCTTCGGTGGTGGTGGTAATATTTTCTTAGTTGACGTGAGGAAATCTTTTAGCATCTTGCGAAGCCTATTATTCTCCCATTGAAGCATGTCCATCTTCCTCTGCAAGTCTCGGTACTTTTCGCAGAACTCCTTAGTGACTCGTAGGGCTTCCGTTGATGCAGGGCAAGAGACTAAAGGTACCAGCCCCCGCTTGGGGTCTTGGAGATCCTCCATAGGCTCCTTCCCTTTATCCTTGGCAGACACCATTGTGCTTCTAAACTTTAATAGAGTATGTCCTGGCAGAAACAGATCGAAACAAAAACACGACGAAAACACGATATACGAACCTCGGGGGGTCCAGGGGGTTATATATTACGAAGTTTCATATCAAAAGGAAGGTACTTGGTGAAAATGAGTCGGAGGCGGAGTCCTGGGTGGCCACACCACCTGGTGGCGCGGCCAGGGGTGGGCCCGCGCCACGGGGTGGTGTGGGCTACCCCGGCTACGGTTCCGTCCCTTTTTCGCTTCGTAGCTTTCATTATTGACTGAAACTGCAAAAATATAGTTGGATTGTATTTTCGCGGAACTTTTCTTACCAGAACTGTTACCTATTTGAAAACAGACTCTGCAGGTCTCTGAATTTGGTCCTCGATGAATTTCTCTGGAGTTATAACTTGAAAGGCATCAACATCTTCATTGTAAGAATCTCCAGCAATATAGTGTTTGAGTCGCTATCCATTCACTACTTGTGTAGTATTATCTTTTAGAGAAGAAATTTTTATTGCTCCTGAACGGTATACCTCTTCAGTGATGAAAGGTCCTTCCCATTTTGATAGTAGCTTACCTGCAAAAAATCTGAGATGAGACCTATACAATAGAACTTTTTCACCAAAATGAAATTCTCTCTTGAGTATTCGCTTGTCATGCCATCTTTTAACTTTTTCCTTAAAGAGCCTGGCATTCTCATAGGCTTCACTCCTCCATTCATCTAAAGAACTTAAGTCAAATAATCTTTTCTCACTAGCGAGCTTACAATCTCTATTTAGTTCTTTCACTGCCTAGTAAGCTTTATGTTCTAATTCTAAGGGTAGGTGGCAAGCTTTCCCATAAACCATTTTATAAGGAGACATTCCCATAGGATTTTTGTAAGCAGTTCTATAAGCCCATAAAGCATCATTCAACTTCTTAGCCCAGTTTTTTCTAGACCTATTAACAGTCTTTTGCAAGATAGATTTAATTTCTCTATTTGATAACTCTACTTGCCCGCTAGTTTGGGGGTGATAAGCTGAAGCAATTCTATGATTAACATCATATTTAGCAAGGGTCTTCCTAAAACCACCATGAATGAAATGAGAACCCCCATCAGTCATGAGATAACTAGGCACCCCAAACCTAGGGAAGATAATATCCTTAAGCATTTTTAGAGAAGTCTCTCCGTTAGCACTCTTTGTAGGAATGGCTTCTACCCACTTAGTAACATAATCAATGGCAACAAGAATATGAGTGTAGCCTTTCGAAGGAGGGAAAGGACCCATAAAGTCAAATTCCCAACAATCAAAAGGTTCAATAACTAGAGAGTAGTTCATAGGCGTTTCATTGCGTCTAGAAATATTACCAACACGCTGACATTCATCAGAAGATAAAACAAATTTTCTTGCATCTTTAAAAAGGGTAGGCCAGTAGAAACCTGATTGTAGTACCTTTTGTGCAGTTCTATCTCCTGCATGATGTCCTCCATAGGCACTACCATGACATTTACGCAATATCTCCTTTTGTTCATATTCTGTAACACATCTTCGCATAATACCATCCACTCCTTCTTTGTATAAGTGTGGGTCATCCCAAAAATAATGCCTCAAATCATAGAAGAACTTTCTTCTTTGCTGAGCTGTAAAAGTTGGAGGCAAATACTTGGAGACAATAAAGTTAGCATAATCAGCATACCAAGGGCTTCCTTGCGAGCTCACCCCTACTGCAGCTAACTGTTCATTTGGGAAACAATCATTAATAGGCATAGGGTCAAAAGAGATGTTTTCCAAACGAGATAAATTATCAGCTACAGGGTTTTCAGCACCCTCCCTATCTACTATATGTAGATCAAACTCTTGTAAAAGTAGTACCCATCTAATAAGCCTAGGCTTAGCGTCCTTCTTCGTCATAAGAGATTTAATAGCAGCATGATCAGTATGAATGGTTACTTTTGAGTCCACAATATAGGGCCTAAACTTATCACAGGCAAAAACAACAGCTAGAAATTCCTTTTTAGTAGTGGCATAATTCCTTTGAGCAGCGTCTAGAGTCTTACTAGCATAATGGATAACATTTAACTTTTTATCAATACGTTGCCCAAGGACAACCCCTACAGCAAAATCACTAGCATCACACATTATTTCAAAGGGTAAACTCCAATCAGGTGGTTGAACAATAGGGGCTATAGTTAAAGCCTTCTTAAGAGTTTCAAAAGCTTCCCTACAATCATCATCAAAAACGAAGGGTACAACTTTTTGAAGAAGATTAGTGAGAGGTTTTGATATCCTAGAGAAGTCTTTAATAAACCTCCTATAGAAACCATCATGACCAAGGATACTACAAATACCTTTGATGTCTCTTGGACATGGCATATTCTCAATTGCCTCAACCTTAGCTCTATCAACTTCTATGCCTCTTTCAGAAACATTATGCCCAAGAACAATCCCTTCAATAACCATGAAGTGGCATTTCTCCCAATTAAGAACAAGATTAGTTTCTTCACATCTCTGCAAAACTTTATCAAGGTTGTGCAGACAATTATCAAAAGATGTTCCATAGACAGAAAAGTCATCCATGAACACTTCTATAATTTCCTCACAAAAACCATGAAAGATAGCAGACATGCACCTTTGGAAAGTAGCAGGAGCATTACATAAACCAAAAGGCATACATCTATACGCATAAGTTCCATAAGGGCAAGCAAAAGTAGTTTTTTCTTGATCTTGTTGTTTAACAGCAATTTGAGAGAAACCAGAATAACCATCAAGAAAACAAAAAAGGGTCTTTTTAGACAACCTTTCTAACATTTGATCAATAAAAGGAAGCGGGTAGTGATCTTTCTTAGTATCTTTATTGACTTTCCTAAAATCGATGCACATCCTATAGCCTACCACTATTCTTTGAGGAATAAGCTCATCATTATCATTAGGGACAACGGTAATACCTCCCTTTTTAGGAACACAATGAACATGACTAACCCATTCACTATCAACAATAGGGTAAATAATACCAGCATCAAGGAGTTTCAATACCTCATTCCTTACCACTTCCTTCATCCTAGGATTTAAACGTCGTTGGTACTCCACTACTGGCTTCGCATCTGGTTCTATGTTGATAGAATGCTGACATATAGTAGGTGAAATCCCTTTTAAATCATCCAGAGTATAGCCCATAGCTCCTCGATGTTTCCTCAAAACTTCCAATAACCTTTCTTCTTCCTTCCCTGAAAGTTTAGCGCTAACAATAACATGATATATCTTTTTATCATCAATATAAGCATATTTAAGATCACCAGGGAGAGGTTTTAGATCGAAAACCGGATCCTTTTTAGGTGGCATCGTGGTACCCAAGTCTTCTACAGGCAAGTCGTTCTTAAGCATCATAGGTTGATCACGGAGAATCCTGTCAATCTCATTCCTTTCTTCCATGAATATCTCACTTTCATGATCTTCCATAAATTGCTACAAAGCATTGTTAGGAGCAAGAGAAATAGAAGTAAGTTGTTCAACCCTAAAATCCTCCTTATGGGTTTCCTCTTCACAAGGTTCTTTAGCAAATTTCGAAAAATTAAACTCATAAGATTACCCATCAAACTTAGTCAAGATTTTCTCCCTCTTGCAATCAATAATAGCTCCACAAGTACTCAAGAAAGGTCTACCAAAAATGATAGGGTAGGTTTTACTAGCAGCCGAACCAAGTACTAGAAAATCAGCAGGGTACTTAATCTTATCACAAAGAACTGCCACGTCTCGTACAATACCAATTGGAGAGATGGTCTCTCTATTAGCAAGGTGAATAACCACATCAATATCTTCCAACTCGCAAGGACTGATTTCCTGCATAAATTCTCTATAAAGCTCATAAGGAATAGCACTGGAACTTGCACCAATATCACATAAACCATAATAGCAATGATCACCAATTCTAACATAAAGCACATGAACACTAGCCTTTTTAGTTCTATTGGGATGTGAAACAATATTAGAAGCATCCTCACAAAAGACCATGTGCCCATCTTCTACGCTTTTAGTGACAAGGTCTTTCACAATTGCTACCACAGGTTCAATGTTTATTTGTTCATCAGGTTTTACAGTTCTTTTTTCACTTTTGGTGATTACATTAGTTATCATAGGATGGTCCTTTACCTTTTCGGGGAAGGGAATCTTCTCGATATAAGGTTCAGGTAAGATGGGGTCAATAATGCAATACTCAGCACTTCCAACAGGAGCATAGTCAACAATATCTTTGTAAGGTGCATGGTATTTGTTCCATCCCCTTTTTGGAATTTCGATATAGGAAAGTCTAAAGCAATTCGTAATAACTTGCAAATCAAGACCATAAATATTACTAATATTTTGAAAGTCATCAGTTCCCATAAAAGATTCAATGCATTCATAATCATAATTTATACCTGACTTTCAACCTTTGTCATTCTCCCAAGCTTCAGCATTGTCTTGAATACGGTCTAGAAGGTCCCATTTAGCTTCTTCTTCCATGCGAGTGAATGATATAGCACAAGAAGCATCCAATAAATCCTTGTCATGTAGAGGGAGCCTTGCATAAAAGTCGTTGATAATAATATTGTTGGGGAGCTCATGAATGGGACATTTGAGCATTAATAACTTCAATCTCCCCTAAGCTTGAGCTGTACTCTCTCCATTAAGAGGCCATAAGTTGTATATTTGATTCCGATCTTTATGAATCTCACTAGGAGGATAAAACTTTGAATAAAAGAGAGGCACTATTTCCTCCCATTCTAGAGCTTGACCATTCTTCAGCAGCTTATACCATTCCTCAGCTCTTCCTTTCAGTGACAATGAGAATAACTTCTTCTTAACTTGATATTTAGTAATACCTGCACACTTGAACAACCCGCATAATTCATGTATAAAGAGTAAATGATCACCGGGATGGACAGTTCCATCCCCAACATAGTAATTATCCATAACACGATCAATAATTCTTGTAGGTATTTTGAAAACATCATTCTCAGCAGGTGGTGGCTTATCTACTACCTTAGCAGTGGTAGTAGCATTACCAAATAAGAAACTCAGCGAATTATCCATAACGAAAATAAAGCAACTAGCAGAAGTAAACAATACTCACAGTAGAAGTTTCCTTTACCAGTTCCACTCTCCAATAGCGCTTCACTCCCCGTAAACGGTGCCAGAAAATAGTCTTGATGACCCACAAGTATAGGGGGTGTATCGCAGTATTTTCGATAAGTAAGAGTGTCGAACCCAACGAGGAGCAGAAGGTGCTGACTAGCGGTATGGATCAGGAATTCCCTGCAAATACTTAGCAAACGGATTTTTAGGGGTTTTCGATAAAGCAAGTAAACAAAGTACGAGTAAAATAAAAGACAGTAGGAATAAATGCAGCAAGTGGCGTAATCCTTTATGCAGCAAACGACAAGCCGGTTGTATTACTTAAGGTGACCAAACGTTCTCGAGGACACATGGGAGGACCGTCAAGTGCTTTCGCTTCATATAGTCGATTAATCTTCTTTAGCTTGCTAAGTGTTGTGTGGGTGAACCTGTGCTAATGTACCGCCCCATCCAAGACTAATACATACTTGTGATTATACCCCTTGCAAACATCCGTAAGTACAAGAAAGTAATTAAGGTAGAAACCTAACCACAACTTTAAACTCTAAGACCCTTACGTCCCTTGTGCAATGGTTTCCTAACGGGGGTTTAGGTTTTTGTCACTCCGGCAACCCCTACGATTAGTAGCCAAATACACAATGCATTCCCCCTAGGCCCATATAGGTGAAGTGTCATGTAGTCGACGTTCACATGACACCACTAGAAGAAGTACACCATAACTTAAATAACAATCTATTGAATCTTTCTCAGTGCAACTCCACGACTAACAACAAGACTTCTCCCATGTCCTCAAGAACAAAACGAACTACTCACAAGAAATCATATGGATAATGATCAGAGATGGAATAATGATGTATAACAATCTGAACATAAACAATAATTCAATGGTTCACTCAATAGCATCAACTACAAAGAGTAATCAACACTGGGCAAGTTTCCCCTATGAAGTATGCAAGATTCAACTCAATTGTTACAACAATATGGAGATGGTGATGAGGGTGCTGATGGTGATGATGGTGGTGATGATGATGATCCCGATGAAGTCCAGCTAGATGGTGGTGTTGATGGCGACGATCTCCCCTCTCCGGGAAGGAATTCCCCCGGCAGAAATCTGTGTGCCGGAGAGATCTTTCTCTCTCGGTGTTTTCTGCCCCGCAGAGGCAGCGGAATCTTTCTGTGGTCGCTCCCCCAATCTTAGGGTTTCGGGAGGATGATATACGCCAGAGGGGAGAGGCTGGAGTGGGCCAGGGTGGCCAGACCACCTCCAGGCGCGGCCTAGGGCATCCCACGCCATGGGGTGGTGTGGGCCCCCTGTGGCCCATCTCCACTCCATCTTCTGGCATCCTTAGTCTTCTAGAAAAATAGGATTTTCCGTATATTTTCCCGAATTTTCTGATCTTTGTGAATTTTGCCTCCAAACAGCACCTTTTCCATCAGAATCCTGACTGCAGCGGTCCATGCTCCAAAAGTCATCAACCATGCAAAAAAGGATGAAATAACATAAGTATCACCTCTCAATGGAAATATATCAATGAATAATGGTGAATTATGACATAGAATAGTGATGCAAAATGGATGTATCATGGATCTCCTTTGGTGGTGTTGTGATGCAATCTGAGAATGGTGGTTCTCTGGCCGGCAGCTGGAGCCTCAAAATATATAGGCGTCGTCATGAAAGTTGTAGGGTTTGACGGGGCGAAGCCGTCGCCACCTGGTATGGGCGGGCAGTACGGGCGGACCGTGCATGTACCAGTGGTCGTTAAGCCTTCCGGTGCCTTGGAACACCTCTCCAATTACTTGGCCGTGTCTACTTCCTCAAAATCCTTCATTAGGACTCCTTATTTCTCTTTAAAAGCCGTGATTTCCTGCACAACATAAATCAAAGAAGGAATTTGCATATCTTTGCCATTATTTGTCATTAGTGGCAAGAGTTGAGAGTTTCTTTGGCAATTGCTTGACCAAAAACAATGTTTAAATGCACTGGAAGATGGCAAAAATCGGAGCCATCAACTTCCCCAAAGCTCAAACCTTGATCGCCCCGAGCAAGAAGAACCAAAAGAACTATAAGGAATTCAGAGTTTAAACTTGAAACAACGAGAATAAGAATTCACTTACAGTTGGTAGTCGTATGTGCTCAACACTTCATTCGTTTCCGAAGCTTATCAAAGTTAGAGAGATGACAAGAATACTATACAAGCTTCGGTAAGTCATGATCATCAAAGTAAAGTTTAATATAAGTGTAAATAACTAGAAGTGTAGCAATCAATCCAATTCCTCTAATTAACTCTTAGCTTGCCCAGGAACAACATGATGTTTAAATATCATAATTGAGTAAGAGAGTTTCAGGTCCCAAGTAGTATAACAATGAAGTGTCTTATTTACACCCACATCAATAAATCAAGTCAATCTAAAACACTTCTAATCCAATCATTGTCTTTCAGGAAAAAATCGCAAAGTAGAAATGAGACCATGCCAAGGACTTGTTATGTGGATCCTCATAGATATATTTTTTTCTTTCTTTTTCATTTCTCTAGGATTGCTGTTTGTTTCTTTTTTCTAGTGTTTGCACAACCTTTGAGAGTACCAATACTTTTGCCCATACATTGACATCATCAACTCATAGCCGAAATCCGGGGTTATACCATAGATCGTTCAAAAGCTAGCAGAGTTGTTGGCATTCAAAGGTGTGCATTAGAGACATAGAACAAAGTTGTCTCACTTCTTTCTCTTTTTTTGAGCTAGTACCGCGGTTTGATCCACAAGGTTAGCTTTGCCATGCATCACAACTACCACTAGACTTTATTTCAATCAAACAACTTCTTTCATTAGTATCGTCGAGATTATCACAATATCTATGGAGTTAAGTATAATCAAGGGTATACTCTCAATACAATCATTCATCAAATAAGTCATAAATTTCAGACTTTTTCTTATTGTACTTGTTTGGCATTATTATTTCCAACGCAAGACTCAATTAACTAAAACAACTAGAGCAAGAGCTTCAACAACTAACCATCATACCAATAAAAAGCCTTACTCTAACCATATTAAATTACTTCCCACTAGCATGGCATCTTAGCAAATCAACCAACTAAGATAAACAACTCAAACTTCATAAGTGGGTGAAATAGGACATACCTCTCATAAGTAACTTCATGGCCCTCTTCCTTATAGGGATGCGTTCCTTCAAAACTCAAACACGATTACTCTCGAAATGATTTTAAAGCAAAGAGGTAAAGTATGAACCCATGTTTACGAAAAAAGGATAAATAGAAAAATCTTTTTGTATTTTTGAGGATAGGGATTAAAGAATAGAAAATACCTTGCGACCAAGCAAGGGTTTTAAGAAAATAAAATAAAGGAAAACAAATAAACTAAAACAAAAGAAAATTAAAAAGAAAAGGAAAAAAGCAAAGTGTTGTAACCTCGTTATTACACAAAGAGTGTTTCAAAGCTCTCATGGAGCTGGAGTACAACCTCGTTATTACACAAACAAACTAGCTGGGAGAACACATCCCCAAGATCAGGCTTTTGCAAGCCCTTTTGTTGCTCATTGTGGTGGAAGTGGATAACCTCCCACGTTCCATTGGCTGCTCCAATCATGAAACTGGGTGGCGAGGCTTGCAGTGGCATCTCGAAGGTTGATGAAGAGGTTGTTCATGTTTTGAATGTTTCCTTCGAGTGCATAAATTTCTTCATAGGTGGTGTAGTAGTTTGATGGCTGCACGTCTTGTTCGAGTCTTCCTTGTTCTACTTCTTCATCTTCTCCTCCTCCCACGGGTATTTCTTGTTGAGGTATATTAGCTTCAACCTACGCGTCATAACGCAAACGTCCATCCTCGATAGATAAGAAACCGTTAGGAAAAGGAGACGGGATCAAGTGATCCGCTCCAGGTATATCGAAGAAATATCTAGCATGGTTTTGAGAAATCATACCACATGCTCTTAGAGCAGAAATACCGAGACTGTTACTTCCAGTCAATGGTTGGATGTTACATAGGTTGATGCGAAGTGTGTGTGTAAGAACGGTCACAACTTCTCCTCCACATATGGGTCCTCGAGATTGAAGTTCCTGATACTTAAGGTAAAACACAAGTAGAGCACCTAAATTTGGCGTTAAGTTACAATCGACAAGAGTAGCTTTTGTAAGGATCAACATGTCCTCCCCATTAACTCTAGTAAACTCACCACGTGCCTGCAGTGTGTTAGCAATCACATAGAATAAATATCGAATAGCAGGATGATTAATTTGGTTCCCCTTGGGTGTGTTTCCACAGATTCTCATCAAATTAAAATATTGTGAAGGGGAAGGATCTAAAACAAAGATAGTTGTGCGTACATTGGTGTTGTTGTTTTTAAACCCAAAGCATTGAGCCCATTGGATGAGTGCCAAAGTATACTCATAGTTCATAAGGCGGAATTTAATTCGATCAACTCCGGGCCTTTGTTCCTCGGAACAACCATAAGGATCCACCATGTGTGTCAAGGTGCTGAAGAAGTCAAGGGTCAAGCAGCAATATGTGACAACATCCTGAAAGACAAAATTGTACAAACCAACATTGTTGATACAAGGACACGCCCACTTGGTGGACTTGATCTCTCGAATCTTGAGACGATCGAAACAGGTCAGATGGAACTCCTCGATGAACTCGATGCCAAGTGACTCGGGGGTTAACATATCAACAGGTGGCACGGAGGACTCCGCAGCCATGTCACGTGTATGACTCCTCGTGTTCATCTAATAAGTAAAAACTAGATAAAGTAAATAAAGATTGCTAATAATTTTTTAGGTCCAATAGAAACATAGCATAAGTGATTCTCTACACTAACTACAAAAGAAATTCCTCTAAAAACAATGCTAAGCATACTTAGTATCAAGATTGAATCAAGAACAAGAAAAATGTCTAGATTGACAATGATGAATGATTAAGCGAAGGTTTTGCACAAATAAGTTGGGGATCGGAGGAGAATCATACCTTAGACCGAGTGAGTGCGAAGAATCGAAGAAAGATTGAGTAAATTTGAAGATCCAATGGAGGTGGTTTGAAGTTTGGAGGAAGAAGAAAGAGAAAAAAATGATTTGGGGATTTTTAGGTTACCTCCGCAGGGTCATTATGGCATCCGCGTACATGGTACGGGCGGGCGGTACGACCAGAGCCCGCCTGTACCGGGTGACTTACCTTGGGGGCGACGGCTGCTCCTAGGCGGTGCACTCGGTATGGGTGCGTGGTACGGTCATGTGCGCCCGTACTGCTGGTCATTAACGCTGCAGTGACTTTTTCTTAAAATCTGATGTTTGCTCGGGGGTACGGTACGGGCGGGGGTACGGGCGCGTCCGGCCATACCAGTTGTTGTTATCGACATTGTTCCTTTGACAAACATCAATTTTTTATCTTCCTTTGCCTTGAGGTGGTACGGGCGCATGGTACGGTCCACTTCGGCCGTACTAGTGATCGTTATCGACACTATGAACTATAAAAACTCAAGGAATTTTATTAGTAGCTCTCTACGCCTTTGCACATCTTATCAAAGGGATAGATAACAACAAAAATACTAAGTAATGATCCAGCAATACTTCTTAGGCCATGTGTTACTAAGTAATGATCCAAATAAGTTGTCTTGCTTCTTTCTCTTTCTCTTTTTTTGAGCTAGTACCGCGGTTTGATCCACAAGGTTAGCTTTGCCATGTATCACAACTACCACTAGACTTTATTTTAATCAAAAAACTCCTTTCATGAGTGTCGGCGAGATTATCAAAATATCTATGGGGTTAAGTATAATCAAGGGTATACTCTCAATACAATCATTCATCAAATAAGTCATAAATTTCTGACTTTTTCTTATTGTACTTGTTTGGCATTATTATTTCCAACACAAGACTCAATTAACTAAAAGAACTAGAGCAAGAGCTTCAACAACTAACCATCATACCAATAAAAAGCCTTACTCTAACCATATTAAATTACTTCCCACTAGTATGGCATCTTAGCAAATCAACCAACTAAGATAAACAACTCAAACTTCATAAGTGGGTGACATAGGACATACCTCTCATAACTAACTTCATGGCCCCCTTCCTTATAGGGATGTGTTCCTTCAAAACTCAAACACGATTACTCTCGAAATGATATTAAAGCAAAGAGGTAAAGTATGAATCCATGTTTACGAAAAAAAGGATAAATAGAAAAATCTTTTTGTATTTTTGAGGACAGGGATTAAAGAATAGAAAATAACTTGCGACCAAGCAAGGGTTTTAAGAAAATAAAATAAAGGAAAACAAATAAACTAAAACAAAAGAAAATTAAAAAGAAAAGGAAAAAAGCAAAGTGTTGCAACCTCGTAATTACACAAAGAGTGTTTCAAAGCTCTCATGGAGCTGGAGTACAACCTCGTTATTACACAAACAAACTAGCTGGGAGAACACATCCCCAAGATCAGGCTTTTGCAAGCCCTTTTGTTGCTCATTGTGGTGGAAGTGGATAACCTCCCACGTTCCATTGGCTGCTCCAATCATGAAACTGGGTGGCGAGGCTTGCAGTGGCATCTCGAAGGTTGATGAAGAGGTTGTTCATGTTTTGAATGTTTCCTTCGAGTGCATAAATTTCTTCATAGGTGGTGTAGTAGTTTGATGGCTGCACGTCTTGGTCGAGTCTTCCTTGTTCTACTTCTTCATCTTCTCCTCCTCCCACGGGTATTTCTTGTTTAGGTAAATTAGCTTCAACCTACGCGTCATAACACAAACGTCCATCCTCGATAGATAATAAACTGTTAGGAAAAGGAGACAGGATCAAGTGATCTGCTCCAGGTATATCGAAGAAATATCTACCATGGTTTTGAGAAATCATACCACATGCTCTTAGAGCAGATAGACCGAGACTGTTACTTCCAGTCAATGGTTGGATGTTACCTAGGTTGATGCGAAGTGTGCGTGTAAGAATGGTCACAACTTCTCCTCCACATATGGGTCCTCGAGATTGAAGAGCCTGATACTTAAGGTAAAACACAAGTAGAGCACCTAAATTTGGCATTAAGTTACAATTGACTAGTGTAGCTTTTGTAAGGATCAACATGTCCTCCCCATTAACTCTAGTAAACTCACCACATGCCTGCAGTGTGTTAGCAATCACATAGAATAAATACCGAATAGAAGGATGAATAATTTGGTTCCCCTTGGGCGTGTTTCCACGGATTCTCATCAAATTAAAATATTGTGAAGGGGAAGGATCTAAAACAAAGGTAGTTGTGCGTACATTGGTGTTGTTGTTTTTAAACCCAAAGCATTGAGCCCATTGGATGAGTGCCAAAGTATACTCATAGTTCAGAAGGCGGAATTGAATTCGATCAACTCCGGGCCTTTGTTCCTCGGAACAACCATAAGGATCCACCATGTGTGTCAAGGTGCTAAAGAAGTCAAGCGTCAAGCAGCGATATTTCACAACATCCTTAAAGACAAAATTGTACAAACCAACATTGTTGCAAAGTAAATCGAAATCAGCAGGAATGCCAAGTTGGTTCAGGATATAAGGACATGCCCACTTGGTGGACTTGATCTCTCGAATCTTGAGACGATCGAAACGGGTCAGATGGAACTCCTCGATGAACTCGATGCCAAGTGACTCGGGGGTTAACATATCAACAGGTGGCATGGAGGACTCCGCAGCCATGTCACGTGTATGACTCCTCGTGTTCATCTAATAAATAAAAACTAGATAAAGTAAATAAAGATTGGTAATAATTTTTTTGGTCCAATAGAAACATAGCATAAGTGATTCTCTACACTAACTACAAAAGAAAGTCCTCTAAAAACAATGCTAAGCATACTTAGTATCAAGACTGAATCAAGAACAAGACCTATGTCTAGATTGACAATGATGAATGATTAAGCGAAGCTTTTGCACAAATAAGTTGGAGATCGGAGGAGAATCATACCTTATACCGAGTGAGTGTGAAAAATCGAAGAAAGATTGAGTAAATCTGAAGATCCAATGGAGGTGGTTTGAAGTTTGGAGGAAGAAGAAAGAGAAAAAAATGATTTGGGGATTTTTAGGTTACCTCTGCGGGGTCATTATGGCATCTGCGTACATGGTACGGGCGGAGCCCGCCATACCGGGTGACTTACCTTGGGGGCGATGGCTGCTCCCAGGCGGTGCACTCGGTATGGGTGCGTGGTATGGTCGCGTGCGCCCGTACTGCTGGTCATTAACGCTGCGGTGACTTTTCTTAAAATCTGATGTTTGCTCGGGGAACGGTACGGGCGCGGGGTACGGGCACGTCCGGCCATACCAGTGGTCGTTATCGACATTGTTCCTTCAGCAAACATCAATTTTTTATCTTCCTTTGCCTTGAGGTGGTATGGGCGCATGGTACGGTCCACTTCGGCCGTACTAGTGATCGTTATCGACACTATGAACTACAAAAACTCAAGGAATTTGATTAGTAGCTCTGTGTGGCTTTGCACATCTTATCAAAGGGATAGATAACAGCAAAACTACTAAGTAATGATCCAGCAATACTTCTTAGGCCATGTGTTAGTAAAATAAAATATAGAGGATTACCTTATTTCTTCTCCTCTATCCATGGGTCTTCCTGAACACTCTTTATTAAAAACGAAAATAGAAACAAAAACAAAAACAAACTAACACAATAAAAATATAAAGAGATTTTTTTTTTCACATGGGTTGCCTCCCATAAGGCGCTTCTAGTTAAGGTCAATTAGCTTGACCTCGATGGCAGTCACTTAGTTTTGTGAAGTGGGACACCCACTCCAAAGTAGTTCGCTTTTAAAGTAATTACATCATCATCATCATCATTAGGCTTGGCCTTCTTTTTCTTAGGGAAGTGGACTACAAAAGGATCTCTAGATGGTATCCCTATTCTTACATTCCCTTCATGTAAATTAATCAAAGATTTAATAGTTCTTATAAATGGCCTACCTAGAATTATAGGTGCTATGGGATCTTCAGGCATGTCCACAATAACAAGATCAATAAGAGCAGGACTACCTTTAATTTCAACAACTATATTTTCGTTGATCCCAACAGCTTGTTTATAAGTTGAATCAGCTAGATGGATTGTTAATTCAGTTATAACAAATGGCCCCAAGTTTGACTTATCGAATAGGCTTTTATAAATTGTTGAGACGCTTGCACTAAGATCACAAAGTGCGGATATGTCATTAACTCCCAACTTAATTTTAATAGTGGGCTCAAATATATCATCTAGGTTAGCTGGAAGCTTATCAGCTAGTCTTCTGTACTCCATCTCTAAATCATGAACCTTAGATGCTACTTGTTGTATAAATTGTTGGTACATAGCATCATTACCTTGTTTTATACCTGGATTCTTAACAGAGATCATCTTCAATAGATCTTCCACGGTATATTCCGGTGTTGGCGCATTGCTATAATCAAGCTCTTCAAGTTTTTCATCACTGGTTACCACCCTCATCATCTTGAGGTCTTCTACCGGATTTGGCTCGGGTTTTCCAACAAACTTTGCTAGTATGAGAGCATGGCTCTCGGCTACCTTACCCAGCTGAGCCTCCACAGTCTTCTTTCTTTCCTATAGAGTCTGCACATCATTTCTAATTGCAACGACCTGATTAGATAATCTTCCTATACTACTTTCATGGTTCTCCGTAATCTTAATAAGCATATTATTTTGTTCGGTTTGAGCTTGTATAAATGTTCTAACGGTTTTCTCAAATGGGAGATTGCCATAATTTGCTTCATTAGTATTATCATAATTATTATAAGGAGCTCCTGCAGGATTAGCATGATATTTTTGAACATTATAAGCATAATTATTTGTCCATGCAGGATTAAAAGGAGCGCGAGCTATAAAATTAACATCATTAACATCAGCAGTGATAACATTAACTTGGGTATCTTCCTTACCCTTCACTAAGCTAAGCAACTCATCTACCTTAGATGTAAGCTCCTCATTGTTTACCTCGGTAATTGAACTTACTCTCTTCGAGGTTCTTTCCACATGCCATTGGGCATGGTTATTTTGCATATCATCAAGTAACTTCTTTGCAACACTCACATGCTTTCCCATGATCGTTCCTCCTGCTGCAGTATTTAGCATAGACTTAGACATTGGGTTAAGACCATTATAAAATAAATGTAATATAAGCCACTCTTCCATCCCATGATTAGGATAGTTCATTAGAGCTAGCAACCAATCCTTAGCCTTTGCTCTAAGATAGAAAGGGAATAATCTTAGCTTAACAACATTTGGATCTACATCTTTAATACGCGTCATGTCACAAATTTCAGTAAAAGTATTTAAGTGGAATACCGAATCCTCAGAAGATGAACCCCCAAATTGGTTTTTTTTGAACCAAACTTAAAAGGTTGGGTTTTATCTCATATGTTTCCACATCAACCGCGGGTTGAGTGATGGGTGCACAAATAAAAACATCAGTGGGAGTAGCATACTCCCCTAATCTCTTTTAAGCCATGGCTCTTATCTTTTTGGTAATTTTTACATAATGAAAATGAATAACAAGTAACTATTTTTTTGGGTTTTGAAATAGATAATAAAAAAGTAAACTAATAACAAGTATTAAACTACAACTAATAATAAAACTAAAAACAAGGTCTTTAATGATCTCCTAGGATAGCAAAATCGATTCCCCGGCAACGACGCTAGAAAAAGGGTTGATAACTTCGATCTGGATTCATGGATGTAGTATAATAGCTTTTTCCCTAGAAGACCTAGGTTAATTTGAACCTCGGAAAGCACTGCTAAAAGGTAATAAAAAAGGACACATCTACAAGACTTTGTTTGTTCATTTTAACTTAGTTAATCAGACCAGTCTAGTTTAATTTATAACGGGTTTGAATCAATGGATGGAGATAGGCCAGGGTTGAGGATCCACCTGTAGCTGCACATCAAATGGGATAAAATATAATAATAAGCATAGTCATGTATAATGTTTGTATTGACATAATCTCTCGTGGGAAACACACCTAATATTCTAGAGCCCCCATGATGCAGCGGGCATAGATATAGACTCTTAATCCAACCGAGAGTACACCAAAGCCACGGGTTACAAATGATTATTAAGTGAAAACACAGATCAAAGCTTTAAGTGGTGATGTTGTTGTTGATCCTGAATGGGGCACTAAGCGAAGATCATACTACCCTTTCTGTCACTGAGGTTCCTATGAAATCACCGCTAGCCAAGTATCTCACCTCAAGCATTTATGAATCTATGGGACATTGGGTACCTACAAGTCCACATATGGAGACAAGAGACGAAGAAACAAAAGATACAAATCATGAATTCAAACAAAATACAATTCTCCCATGATCTAGATGCACATAATTGCTGCGAGGTTTCTCCCCAACACATAGCCCGTGAGGACTACTCACTCATAACAAATAGATCAGAGATAAAAAACATCATGCAAATACTTAGATTGAAATCAAATATTCTTATAATGGTCGCCAAATCACAAGGAGATATAATGTACAGGGAAGTGATGAACAATGGATGAACAATGGTGTGGATCTCCTTTGGTGTTGTTGTGATGTAATCTGAGAATGGCAGCTCTTTGGCCGGTGATTGGAGCCTCGAAATATATAGGCGTCTTCATGAAAGTTGTAGGATTTGACGGGATGAAGCTATCGCCACCTAGTATGGGCGGGCGTTACGGGCGGACCGTGGTCATACCAGTGGTCATTAAGCCTGCATGTGCCCTGGAATGCCTCACCAATTACTTGGCCGTGTGTACTTCCTCAAAATCCTTCATTATGACTCCTTATTTCGCTTTAAAAGCTATGATTTCCTGTACAACATAAATCAAAGAAGGGATTTGCATATCTTTGCAATTATTAGTCATTAGTGGCAAGAGTTGAGAGTTTCTTTGGCAATTGCTTGACCAAAAACAACGTTTAAACATTGTGGAAGATAGCAAAAATTGGAGCCATCAGGCCCCACAATTTTGGTGATCAAGTTAATCACACCAAAGTTCAGCCTGGACATCATGAGAGCCTGGGTGTAAAATTCCTGGAACATTGACATGATGACGGACTACAGCTGCTCCTAGAAGGTCTAGAAGAAAGATTATTGGGAGCCCATCCGACCAAGGAGCTAAATTGGGCTTCATGGATTTAATAACCTTAGCTACGTCCTCCCAGGGGAATGGGAGTGTGAGCTCCGCATTGTCGGTGGTGGTAACCAATACCCCTGCTCCCTAGAAGTCGGGGGTTAGCGAAATCCCTGAACACGGTGCGGCTAATAACAGATCCTTATAGAAGTAGTAGTTATGGGAGGAGATATACGTCTAGTCTTCTAGAAGGGTGTATTCGTCCTAGAGGAATGGGATCAGACACTTCCTACACCTACCATTAGCAATGGCATGGAAATATGCCATGTTTGATCCCCCTAGAGTCTCCAGTTATGGAGGCTCCGCTAACGCTAGAAATCCTCCTCCCCCTTGTAGATCTCCATAATGGAGCTCTCAAGGGAGTAACTATGGGAACAGGCCTTGTCTAAGAGTCCCACCGGATCCACTTCCTAATCTAGCACTTGGATCTCCTAAAGAAGCGTCTATTTTTGTCCTCTCAAATTTGCCCCAAGGTTCGCCCCCAGCCTTGCATGAATTGGCATGAGAGCTTGGCACAATGGTTATAGACGTCCACCACATAGTACATACAACCGGGGAGGCAGCCGCCTCTAGCCACCTAGTTCGAACGGCTTTCGTGAAACCTAGGTGTTGAAGCCAAAAGGTCTCAAAGTGGAAGCGGTTCAGCCTAGGCAGACTACCTCCTCCTGATGATAGGAGGAGGGGGTGTGGTCTGAGCCAATCCCGGTGACCACACATAATGAGCAAAGTGGAAAGGCTACTTCCCACTCCACTGATATGAACACCTGATCTAGTACACTTCGATTCAGGTCCAACTATTTGTTGGTCCAGGTATATCTCGTACCCACCCTCATGATCTTTCTCAGGGCGAGATCCACGATATAGTCGTTAAACATACGTAGCCTAAGGAGGTCCATGTTGGCCGAGCCTTTCTCATCAGCGAAGAGAATGAGATTGAAGTCCCTAGACACAACGACCAGGATATTCGTATGCTCCACCTTTTAATTGAGCTCGAGTAGAAACTCAAGAGACCTCCTATGGTCTATGGGGCCATAGAAAATAATCACCTCCCATTTGAGGCTCGACTCTCTATGGGTGAGGGCCATACTCACAAAGAACTCCCCGTGGTCCATATCATCTACCATGAAGGTATCCTCCTTGTCCAAGGAGGATACCTCCCGAGTGACCATTGGCGGGCAGCCATGTTGAGATGAATTTATAGCGGCTCAGGCCCTCCAACTCTGCAATGGAGAAGTAATGGCAGATGGTTTCCTAAAGGCCAACAATTTCCGCATCCTCTTAGCATAGATATTCCTTGATCTGACGGTGGTGATTATCCTGCCCGAACCCCTGGATGTTCCATATGAATGCCCATATTGCTCTTTCATAGGGAACTATCTCTGGGGGTCCCCTTAATGAGGACAAATCGAGCATGCCCTGGTGGTGGGTATCATGGGGTAGCCTTGGGAGGTATCCCATGTGGTCTCCTAGCTAGGGGGTCCTCCGGGGTACCTTGCTATCATCAGTCCTAAGAGGTGGGGCCATGCTAGACCCGGGTTCACTTGAACTAGGTCCTGCCAGCACCAGGTCTCTCTCCTGCTCTCGTGTAGGGCTAGAATTAGAACTCGAAACTCATGAGCTAAATGAGTAACTCGTGAGTCGGCTTGACTTGGCTCAAACTCGGTGTCTAACGAGTCAAGCCGAGTTTTATATTTGAACTCGTTTATTCACCCAAGCTAAATGAGCTACTCGCAAGCTACTCGTTTAGCTTGTTAAACTTGATCAAATATAGAGTTTAACTTTTTTCATAGATAAGTGACACACTATGAATGTTTCTTGTAGATGTAATGGTATAGAGCTATTATATTTTACATTGATTTTTCCTTTGTGTTATTATGAAAGTACTATGGTTGTTCTAGATCTTAATTAGTAGGAGAATACCTAGTTTTTCTTATATGTGCTCATGTTCGCAACTTATAACAAGCTAAACGAGCTACTCGTTGGCAACTCATGAGTTTAGCGAGTCGAGCCGAGTTTTAAATATGAACTCGTTATGTAAACGAGTCTAGCCGAGCAAACTCGTTAGTTAAACGAGCTTTAGCGAGTCGAGCCGAGATGGCTCGGCTCAGCTCGAATTCCAGCCCTACTCCCGTGCGTCTCGCGCACAGGCAACAATTTGTGAAGGGTTTGTAGCATAGAAATAAAAAATTCCTATGATATGAATTCCTAATTATGCGAAGATCTAATCTAGTAGATGCTGGTAACGAGTAAGGGGTTACCAGAATGACTTGCCCTTGAAGACCGAATGCTTTTTACAAAAACTGATTTCGTTACTGATGTAGACGATCGTTTGCCGATCTCAATATCGACTTGAAGAATGCCGTGTAGGGGTTCTGCATATGAAAACAATAAAATTTTACCCTACGCCCCTGAACCCCTGAAGCTGCCAGGACCTATCTATTAGTAATACAGTAACAGGAGGGGATTTTCGCGAACTTACCCTTGAAGACCGAAAAGCGTTGTCAACGCTTAGGGAAGCGTGGTTGATGTAGACGAGCCGAAGCCGACCTCAAGGTCGTGATGAAGTCCTTGCGCTCCTTCTGGCTCCAACGACTTGAGTGCCTCAAGTGCGACACCTCGCGGGGAGTTACACACGTCCGGTGCTTGACGATGACTCCCGCTTCCCCGATCCAACAGCAGTTGCGGAAGTAAAGCTCCCGGATCCGAATCCCGCAGCATGACAGCGCTCCGCAGTGAAGATGTCTCTCGCCCGCACAGTCTAGACTTGGGACCACGGCCACGAGAGAGAGAGGGGGAGTGAGAAAATATCAATTAGAGGTCCTCCCAAAAGTGGGGAGACCTTTATTGATTATTGGTGTATTTATCTTGGACAAATACCCCACTATATATAGGGAGAGGAGGGGGTACACCCGCCCTCAAATTCCCGGGGTGGGACTAAAGGAGAGGAGGGGGGAAGAGGTGGCCGCCAACCACCTAGTGGGCCCTGCGCGGGGGGCGGGGGGGGGGGGGGGGGGGGGGGGGGGAGGGCAGGGGCTAGGCCCAGCCGGCCTCCCCCTTGGCCCATCTCCCTCTCTCCTTTCCCTAATGGGCCCTCTCCCCTTCGGGAATTGCCCCATTAAGCCTTTGACCACTAAATTGATTTTTCTCTTTATTAAATAATTATGAATAAATGATTAAATCAATATTTAACATTCATTCACATATTATTCAACCTCCATGGCTATGGAACACCTTCCACCTGCACTCCGGACATCCTCCGGACTTACCGAAACCCTTCCGGTTTTCTCCCTTCTTTTCTTCGGTGATTCTACAGATCCTATAAACACTCTCTAAGCATCATCAAGCCCTTAAGCGTGATACCCCACGGTTCGGGAACACTCCAGACATGGTCGGGACACTCCTACACCAATGATCGACAGAGGGACCTGGATGGCCATGTGACCCCTGTGCGTTCCACGAAGATCTTTCGTCGTTTGAACCGGGACAGTCGTGTCTTATTCCCTTTGTCACTCGATACTTGCATTGCCCGAGATCTGTTCAATGACATCACCATGTCGTGTTCAATCTCGTTACTGAACAACGCTACGTGACTCGTTCTGACAAGTGATATCCCTGTGATCAAATCACACACTTCAGCTATTGGATATAACTTCTCCGAGTGGGCCCTTGAGTATCTTCCTGTCACATGGACGGACAAATCCCGCTCTTGACATATATTGCCTCAACGGTTTCCTCTGAACACCTGAACACACCTTTATAACCACCGTATTACCAGATGGTGTTTGATGATATCAAAGCACTCTCGGGAGACAGTGATTGATATAGCCTCACGGTCTAAGGAATAGTCTACGAGGATCCATTTCTAATCATCGTAACTTGAACTTCGTGACATGATTGGGTCATGATGTTTAGGTTGGGTATTGGTTCATCATGTCATTCTCGGAATGAGATGACCTCATTTCCAACTGGCATAAATGCCACATGATCAGGAAACATGAACATCTGTTGACCAATGATCCAGTGACTAGAGTTTCACTGGGAACCCCTGGTTGTTTGTATATCACACGTGTATTGATGTTTCCACTCAATACAGTTATAGCATGATATAAAGCTTAATCATAAACTATATGAAATATGATAATAGTCCTTACTACTATTTGACTCTAGGGCATATTTCCAACAGTCTCCCACTTGCACTAGAGTACAAATACACTAGCTGCATTTGTTCTCAATCATTGGCACCATATGTCCGGTACCTTGAACATGCTTGCTCGTGGAAGAGGTTGGGTCTTGGGTCTGTACTTTACAGTCCCAAATCCTTTGCAACTTACTAATGTTAGATTGATTGACATTAATACTTTATCATCACATGATAGCATCTATGTGTATGCATCGTCGCTATGGCAGCAGAACAAGGCCTGATTCCAGGAGCCTATAGTGACGTTAGATCAACCTCGAGGGCTTTCTCATGGGCACTGTGCCCTGGGACACATCATTCTACGTTAAAGGCGAACTAGCCCCGCCATAACATTATACAAACTTTAGATGGTACCCTTATCTATTATTATAAAGGTATTCATCGAAACACTAGTGCACTCTGTGCAACTTTCGATGTTTTGTTCACCTCGCTTCCTACTTGACTTTAATTGGTATCTACAGGAGTTTCCAACATATTCCCTTACAACATAACTCTTTATGCTTTAAGATATGTCATCCTTTATGGATTTGGAAAACATGTCTACAGTTCTCTATTAGACACTATGGACAAACTTAGCTCAACGTTCTATGATTCAAACTTGATCACTCTTAAACGTTCCTTAATTTGGATCACATATTATGCTAAGTTATCATCATGGTTTACTAAGATAGAACCTATGTCTCAACATAGTGGATGATGATCATCATTTTCTTTCTTTCAACCATTGATGTTAAACTTAATACTATTCCTAATTTGAGTCATTAAGGACTAGTTCCTTAATTAACTTCTATTCTGAAACATTTTTCAGAATTCCTTAAGGAATACTACATAATATCATAATAGGGTTATTATCAACTTCTACATCTTATAAATCATTATTTATAAGTATTTGTGCTTTCATACTTAACATACTTAATAATTACTCCTATAAGCTCCCACTCAAACTATGTTCCTACATATTTGAATTTGAGACTTACATTGCTCCCACTTAAAAATATGTCAATCACATATTGTTTCAGGAAGACTTTCATAGCTCCCACTCAATTTTATGCAAATTGCATATCTCCTTACTTATTTTGAATAACTTCAAAATCCTTTGATCAAATATCAAACTTGGAGATTTAGCACACTTGAATCAAATTCATTTGAATTTGTCCAATACTTGAAAAATTGTGCTTTTTGTCATTCACCCCTTTTTCCACTATGGCTTTGCAATCATTTGGGAAAATTCCAAGTAACCCCTTTTACTTGTGAGATTTAGCAACTAATTGCTTTCTAATCTCAAGTGAATTTTGCTTTTAGGATTTCTCATAATTTTAGTTTACCATTATTTCCTTTGTAGTTCGTAGGTATGTCATATTCCAAGAATCATGACAAATGATTCACAAATTTCTCCATACTAGATATGGATTATATTTTGAATCCTACTTCATGTAGTGAAAACACTAGTGGGGAAAACACAATGATCAAAATCATTGATTCTTTCCTTCTGTGAAGAGAATAGTTCAGGAACGTTATCCATTGCACTTCTCAACACTCTGATGCAGGGTTTTGAATCCTCATCATGTTTTACACTAATTTCCATTTGCTCCATAGTTGATAGATATCACTAAAAGTGAGCTTTCTCAAGAATGCACCAAAATCCAAGCAATGCGAATTTTGCTTTTCTTTTGGTTTCAGCTATGGGTTTCGTATTCAAAGTTTCCAATGAATACGCTACAAGGAATTATACGCTATTGTTTTGGTTATATCGAATAACCCCAAAACTCTCACGAATTCAAATGGTTCACTACATTCTAATTGAGTGCTAACTATTTCTAACTAATGGTCTCTACATCTACACTACAACGATTTATTTGGTGCCTTCTATTCAACCCCTTTGATATCTAATATCACATTGTGATGCTCTACATTCTGATGTTTTAGAACGCTTTGCATTTCACAATTACTTTTTATGCCATTCTTATAAATTCGAATTTCATTACTATTGATCAAATCACAGTAATTAGATTCTCTTTTATATTTATACCCTTTTATTGATGAAACACTTTGATTAAATCAAATAGTTTCATATTCATGTTTCCTTTGGTAAACTACTTTACACATTTAAACAATCATATAATGATAATTACCATTTTCGTTGAAACACAATACAGCGAATATGTATTCTATTTAACAATTCATTAAACACTTTGTATTCAAGTAATACACGGTGTTCAAGTTATTTTTCCGAACTTAGGCATGATTTATATGTGATAAGAAATCGAATGACTTTCACATATTATCACATAACTTTGCATTTAAACAATGGTTTTATTACTAATGAACATATCATTAAGTTGGGTATTTTAATCAAGGCATTTTAATGTTTTACAAATGTTCATGCTTTATCAATTAGTTTCAAACAACAAGGATAATTCACAAGTAATCAAACAAGATATGAACACGCATAGAAATCATTCATAAAAGTAGAACAACTATTTGTTACAAACTGATATGAATAACCGTCTCACGAAGTGTGAGACAAACTAAAGAAGTTCAAATCTCTCGATTACATTAATCATCCTAAAACACAAACGAAATGATAAATGTCGAGGGAGAGTTTTGTCGGCCATCATCATCATGCTCGCCATTGACACGCAACATCACCTCCTCTCCAGCAAGCACCTCTCATGCAGAAGGACCTGTTTTCAGTAAAACAGAACAAGTATCAGATATACTTAAAACTGCAATGTGTTTGCAAGATTATAACATTTATAAAACTATATATCAAATATATACCTTTGTCGTTGACGACCTGAGCGACATCTAGTTCAACCAACACATTCCTGAGATGTGTCACAAACCGGTGGAACTCCATTGATTCTGCGTCGCTCCTCATAACACAAGTCCTGACTTGTGCTTGGTAGCTTGGTGGCAGCGATCGCAGCACAATGGCGTTTGCAAAAGAGCCAGACATCCAGATATCCAGGAAGTATGCAGGCCTCATGTACACATCATGCATGTGCTCCAAGTGGTCGTCCAGTGATGAGTTCTCCTCCATCTTAATGGAGAGGAAGTCTCCCATCATCTCATGCTCCCAAATGGGTGTCTGCTCCACGAAATGTGTCCTAAGCTATATCATCACCGAACGAGGGTTGACATCACCCACGAAAGGCCACAACACATCCAACATTCCGAAACGCATCACAACTGAAATGTAGGACGCCATCTCACGATGGAGATAGCTGTCTTTCCGCTCCTCTGGGGTCTCAAGGTCAGCGGGCTGATCCAAATCCATCCCGTCGAGTATGTAGTCGACCACGTCATTCTCGCTAAGGAGAACATGGAGACTGGTAACCCAAATGGAGAAGTTCGATCCATCTAATCTGAGCTTCTCTCCTTCTAACCATTCAATTGTCAACACGAAAGGTCCCATCTACATTTATAATTGCAAAAGGAATTTAGTCTAAGTTTATAATTAAATGAGTTAATGATAACTCCACTTAGAAACACCTATCCCCAAAAGGGTTCCTAGTGATAACACGAACCCTATCAACTACATCTCCCCCGATCATCACGGCCATCAATGTGGGTTCAAGGGTGGACACTAAACGTCGGTCACATCATTCATGCGACTTGTGCTCGATCTTTTGACCATCCATGTTCCGAGGCCATGCTTCTCTAGCGTGCTAGGCTCGCCAACTCAACCTTAGTGTATTCGCTGTGCAACATGGCTTACACCCACTATATGCAAACGTAGATATGTCTGACACCCAGGCCTGTAACCCTGGATCGCCTCATACCGAAGAACTTTCTTGGTGGTGCACACTAAGGGGGAACACAATTGTTGGTAATTTTTAACAGGGATCATCTTATTAGGCTACCGTCGAGTATCTAATACTAGCACACAATAAGACATACAAACAATGACATTCAATGTAAATGCTATGTGATATGGTCCTTCACGTCGTGATCTCCATCCGGCATCACCAGGTTCCGGCGCCAGGGTTCCAGCGCCGTAGACACCAGGGTACCGGTGTCATTCTGGTGTGGTAGTTTGTCACCTCTCTGACTATCTACTACCACGCAACAAAAGGTAATTACTTTATCTTTGCCACAACCATATCACAAAGCAACACCCGCTACAAAACAAAGTTAGACCCCTCTACTTTATCTTTGCATGTTTTACGTGGCTGAATGGGCTTTCGCACAAGAACCGTTCTTACCTACGAACTTTCATCACAACGCTGATCAAGTAGTTGTCTCTACTACAACCCTTTCGGGGCCCTCCGTTACAAATGGTATACCAACTAATGCGAGAGAGACAGACACCCCCCTAAGCCACTTTATATGGTACAAGCCGTATGTCATGCGTGGACTAGTCTCGCGAATGAACACGTAAAGTCGGTTGGGGCGGCTTCATCAAGCATTACTGCGGTATACACAATTACACGTGGGAGGTAAAAACTAGAAGATCAACGCCCACACGCTACATCTTGTGTGTTCTAGCCGTACTAGCATTACTACGCATAGATCTAGCTCTGATACCACTGTAGGGGTTCCGAGTATGAAAACAATAAATTTTTACCCTACGCCCCTGAACCCCTGAAGCTGCCAGGACCTATCTATTAGTAATACAGTAACGGGAGGGGCTTTTCGCGAACTTACCCTTGAAGACCGAAAAGCATTGTCAACGCTCAGGGGAGCGTGGTTGATGTAGACGAGCCGAAGCCAACCTCAAGGTCGTGATGAAGTCCTTGCGCTCCTTCTGGCTCCAACGACTTGAGTGCCTCAAGTGCGACACCTCGCGGGGAGTTACACACGTCCGGTGCCTAACGATGACTCCCGCTTCCCCGGTCCAGCAGCATTTGCGGAAGTAGAGCTCCCGGATCCGAATCCCGCAGCGCGACGGCGCTCTGCGGTGAAGATGTCTCTCGTTCGTGCGGTCCAGACTTGGGACCACGGTCACGAGAGAGAGGGGGAGAGAGAAAATATCAATTAGAGGTCCTCCCAGAAGTGGGGAGACCTTTATTGATTATTGGTGTATTTATCTTGGCCAAATACCCCACTATATATAGGGGGAGGAGGGGGTACACCCTCGCTCAAAGTCCCGGGGTGGGACTAAAGGAGAGGAGCAGGAAGGAGGTGGCCGCCGGCCACCTAGTGGGCCCCGCGCACGCGGTTGGGGGGGGGGGCTAGGCCCAGCCGGCCTCCCCCTTGGCCCCTCTCCCTCTCTCCTTTCCCTAATGGGCCCTCTCCCCTCCGGGAATTGGCCCATTAAGCCTTTAACCATTAAATTGAATTTTCTCTTTATTAAATAATTATGAATAAATGATTAAATCAATATTTAACATTCATTCACATATTATTCAACCTCCATGGCTATGGAACACCTTCCACATCCAATTCGGACATCCTCCGGACTTACTGAAACCCTTCCGGTTTTCTCCCTTCTTTTCTTCGGCGATTCTACCGATCCTATGAACACTCTCTAAGCATCATCAAGCCCTTAAGCGTGATACCCCACGGTTCGGGAAGACTCCAGACATGGTCGGGACACTCCCGCACCAATGATCGACAGAGGGACCTGGATGGCCACGAGACCCCTGTGCGTTCCACGAAGATCTTTCGTCGTTTGAACCGGGACAGTCGTGTCTTATTCCCTTTGTCACTCGATACTTGCATTTCCCAAGATCTGATCAATGACATCACCATGTCGTGTTCAATCTTGTGACTGAACAACGCTACTTGACTCGTTCCGACAAGTGATATCCCCGTGATCAAATCACACGTTGTGCAGCTATTGGATATTACTTCTCCGAGTGGGCCCTTGAGTATCTTCCTATCACATGGACGGACAAATCCAGCTCTTGACATATATTGCCTCAACGGTTTCCTCTGAACACCTGAACACACCTGTATAACCACCGTATTACCAGATGGCGTTTGATGATATCAAAGCACTCTCGGGAGACAGTGATTGATATAGCCTCACAGTCCAAGGAATAGTCTACGAGGATCCATTTCTAATCATCGTAACTTGAACTTTGTGACATGATCGGGTCACGATGTTTAGGTTGGGTATTGGTTCATCATCTCATTCTCAGAATGAGATGACCTCATTTCCAACTGGCATAAATGCCACATGATCAGGAAACATGATCATCTGTTGACCAATGAACCAGTGACTAGAGTTTCACTCGGAACCCCTGGTTGTTTGTATATCACACGTGTATTGATGTTTCCACTCAATACAGTTATAGCATGATATAAAACTTAATCATAAACTATATGAAATATGATAATAGTCCTTACTACTATTTGACTCTAGGGCATATTTCCAACATGCCGCACACCAGGAACGTAACCATCCTCGAGCACACGTCTAGATCCCGGAAACCTCCACGCTCACACTCCAGTAGAGCAGTGGAAGTAGCATATCCTTCCAAAGAAACCAACATAACATGTACTTCCCTAATCCGAAGCCTTGGGGAATTGCTAGAGGGGGAAGAGAACCTTCACGAGGAGGTGGTGCAAGTGGAGAGGAGGGAGTAGCCTCATTTTATAGGGGAGAGGGGAAGCCCAAGTGGGCCATGGTGCCTACCATGGAGGGTGCCCCCACCTCTCCCTCATTCATGTGGGTGGAATCTCCACTCACATGAATTTCCTCTCTCCACTCACTTGCATTTAAAGTCCACTAAATTAAATGCATCCTCTCATAAATAAAAACACTTTTTATTTATTTTATTTAGAAATTTGTTAATTACTTTAATTAACAAACATTTGCATAAAACCCCTTCCATTATTTCGATATCACATCTAAAACCAATTTCAGCAATTTGACCCGAAACAATTCTGGTGATCATCGAAACAATTCCAGCTCTATCAAAATATTTCTCTCATATGTTTGATCTGCCCATTATTGTAGGTATACCTTAAGTGTGTTACCCTATGGTTTAAGAATAATGCAGACATGATAGAGACACTTCTCTAATCAATAATCAGCACCGAGACCTAGAGATCCGTACTGACTCCCACACATTCAATGATAACTCTTGTGATCGTGTGAACCATTAACGTCGTACCCAATTTCTTTTGTCTTGTGATATTTTACTTGTATGAGATCTGATCATAGGTATCAACCATACCGTAGTTCGAGCTCATTCCCGAAAAGTACTCTTTACTCGTTCTGTGATACAACATCCTTGTTGATGTGATATCACCGAGAGGGCTCATAGTATATCTCTCTGTCATTAGGATGGACAAATCCCACTCTTGATCCATGAGACTCTACATAACACTTTCGGAATACCTAAACCCACCTTTATAGTCACCCTTTTACGGTGTGATGTTTGATGTTATCAAAGTACGCTTTCGGTGTTAGTGATTGACATGATGTCATGGTCTAAGAATTAGGGCTACTTTCTATGTATTTTATGTAGCAATGTGAACTTAGTGGCTAGATCGTTATTGCTACACATACTTTGGTGTATGTTCATGATAGCATTCTTCTAATGATATGATCTTGTTATTTAGAATATCCAATGTTCACGTCAGGAAACCTTGATCATCTATTAATCAACGAGCTAGTGAAATTAGAGGCATAACTAGCAACCCTAGTTTGTTTATTAAACACACATGTATTAACAATTCCGATTAATAAAATTCTAGCATGAGAACAAAAATTTATCATAACCATGGAATAAGATAATAACCATTTTATTATTGCCTCTCGGGTATATTCCCTTTAGTCTCCCACTTACAGTAGATTCAATAATCTAGTTGATACTCGTGCATTTAAAACCTATGGCTTTCCGGTGTTTTTTATACACGCTGCTTGTGGTAAACCCAATCTCCAGATCCGATGCTTTCAGTCTATGTGTATTTGCGTCTCAATGCATCATTCATTCTAAAATGAGATGGCATTGTATAAATTTGGTGGTGAGACCTTAGTTCATTGGGGTTAAAACATGTTGATACTATTATTGTACAATAGATCTTCATAGTATTAGTCCGCTTAGAACTACACCTAGTTTGATAACAAACTTCTTGACACAAATGCCTTCCTTAGCTACTACTAGAGTAGTCATATACCCATATTTGTTGTAGTATCCTTCACAATGTCTTTAACTATGGAACTTATACAATTCCGTCATGGAACTTTCTTCCACTACATTGTGCCACCTTAACCTATAGCCTAAATTGAGATAAAATTAATGTGTATCTTGTGACAAAACTAGTACCAATGTAACAATTTACAATGAACTATCTGTCTAGTACCAATGTAACACTTTAAAATGAACTATTTGTCACCTCTACATACAAAATATATTCTTAGTTCTTCCAAAGATCATAAGAATATCCTTACTATCATCTAATGGTCATCTTATGAGTCACCATGGTATATTCTCATAATATTTAGACTATAGGACATATATGGGTATGTACATATCACGATATAATTCATCAAGATATTGATGTGATTTTACTCATGAAGTGTCAAAACACTTGAATCTTGTTTCACTCAAGTGTCAATACACTTGAATCTTGATTCAACCTTTTCCATGCGGCAAGGACCTTTCTCGTCATTTCCTTATTGAACTTATTCAATATTTTGTCTATGTACATTTGCACAACCATATTAGCGTATCAATCTATCCATATAGACTTTGATGTCTAATATTCTGGTTATGCCTAAGTTTTTATCACAATCTTAATTTTAATGAAATTCTTAACCTATGTCAATAAAATAAACATCATTTCCAATCAACAACATGTATTCTACATAATGTATTAGAAATGTCTTAGCACTACGACTTAATTTCGTGCAAATGCAAGCATATTCACCGTCTCTCATAATCTGGCCATTTCTTGCACTTGATCTCCATATTGTGCTCCATGGTATGATCACCATCATTCCACCGGCGTGGCTCCAAGGTCCATGGTGCCACCATCTTGATTATTCTCCATTAATGTATATATTACATGGATTTCCATTTCTAGCACGCAGGCTATAGAAGTATAAAACAACCATATGGCTCTAGCTGATTGTCATAACTTACAAATAATATCATTGCATACATGAAATTTGTAAAAACTAACCATATCAGATCACATGACTTGCAAAAACAAGTTAGACGGCTCTAATTTATTTTACATATTGTATGTGGCTTTGGGATTACGAAGATAGAACCATTCATACATATGAACTTCAAACCACAATGATGATAAACAAATTATTAACAACTCATCGCAAATCTATCTTAACTATAGTAGGAGAGACAGACATCCGCTAGCCACTTATGCAATATGAGTTGCACGTCAAGCGTGGAACATGTCTCATGTGCGAGGACATGTAAAGTTAGTCTAGGATGCTTCATCCCACTATGCCACTAAGATCCAATATATACAAAAAGTTGGAATAACATGATCATCAACATCCACAACCACATGTGTTCTACTTGTACATAATATCTACGCATAGAAATGGCTCTAATACCACTAAAGAGTTAGCAGCATAGAAAATAAAAAATTCCTATGATATGAACGCCTAATTATGCCAAGATCTAATCTAGTAGATGCTAGTAGTGAGTAAGGGGGTAATTAGAATAACTTACCCTCGAACACCAAAATCTTTTTACGAAAACTGATTTTGTTATTGATTAAGTTGATCACTTGCCGATCTCATAATCAAGTTGAGGAACACCACAAACCAGCAACGTATCTATCCTCGGGCACACGTCCAGCTTCCGACAATATCCACGCCCACACTCTAGCAGAGTAGCGGAAGCAGAAGATTCTTCTAGAGAAACAAACAGAACATGCTTTCCTAATCCGAAGCCATGAAGAATAGCTAGAGGGGAAAGAGAACCTTCACGAGGAGGTGGTGCAAATGGAGAGGAGGGAGTGGCCTCCTATTATACGGTAGGGGGAGCCCAAGGGGGCCACGGTGCCGTCCATGGAGGATGCCTCCACCTCTCCCTCATTCATGTGGGTGGACACTCCACTCACATAAAATCCCTCTCCACTCCCTTGCATTTAATACCCACTAGCTTAAATGCATTTTCTCATAAATAAAAACACTTTTTTATTTTTTTATTCTGAATTTTGTTAATTACTTTAATCAACAAACATTTGCATAAAACCCCTTGCATTATTTTTATATCACATCTAAAACCAATTTGAGTAATTTTATTTGAAACAATTCCGGTGATCATCGAAACAATCTGAGCTCTATCAAAAACTTTATCTGGTATGTTTTTTCTTCCCATTAGTGTTGGTATACCTTAAGTGTATCACCCTACGGTTTGCGAATAATGCAGACATGATAGAGATACTTCTCTGATCAATAATCAGAAGTGGGATCTTAAGATCTGCACTGACTCCTACACATTCCACGATAACTCTTGTGATCGTGTGAACCATTAAAGTCGTACCCGATTCCTTTTGTCTCGCGATATTTTACTTGTCCGATATCCAATCACAGGTATCGGCTATACCCTAATTCGAGATCTTGTTACTGAAAACTACTCTTTACTTGTTCCGTGATACAATGTCCTTGTGACCTAGTCACATGCTTGCAAGCTGTGTTGATGTGATATCACTGAGAGGGCCCATAGTATATCTCTCTGTCATTAGGATGGAAAAAATCCAGTCTTGATCCATGATCCTCTACATAACACTTTCGCAATACCCGAACCCACCTCTATAGTCACCCTATTACAGTGTGATTTTTGATGTTATCAAAGTATTCTTCTGGTGTTAGTGATTGACATGATATCATGGTCTAATGAGTAGGGCTACTTCATATGTGTTTAATGTAGCAATGTATACTGAGTGACTAGATCACTATTGCTATACCTACTTTGGGTGTATGTTCATCATAGCATTCTTCTAATGATATGATCCCATTGTTAACAACATCCAATGTTCATGATCAGGGAACCTTGATCATCTATTAATCAACGAGCAAGTCAAATGAGAGACATAACTATTGTTTATTAAACACACATGCATTAAAGATTCCAATTAATACAATTCTAGCATGAGAAATAAACATTTATCATAAACATGGAATAAGATAATAACCATTTTATTATTGCTTATCGGGCTTATTCCCTTCAATTCGATTCCTTGTACACCTCTCTATCCTTAATGATTGCTATCTTTGCAACCCGAGGACCCTTCTCTTCTCGAAAGAAAATCACGCGCACCATCAGCCAAGTGTTCTAGAGGAATCGGGGCTAGCACTATGTACATATAACTAGATGGAAAACACGAACCAGAAGTAGAATAGGGTGGGACTGAGGTAGTACCAGAGAACTTGTCATAGGTAGTCACCCGTAAGGTAGCTTGCTCAGTCACCGTCAGCTTCGGTCTAGCACGACCAACCATGGGCCCGACGATGCGCTCGTTGTTCTGGGAGGGAGGCGGAGGGGCCTGGCACGGGGCCTGAGTACAATGCGCCTTGGTTCTACCCATGGTGGGGATGGTGTCGATTGTGGATGGCCCCATGGCACCGTGGTCAGTCGTGTCGGGTTCTACCGTGTAGAACACCACGCCCGAGGAACGAGGCTACGACTAGGAGAACATGTCTAGCCCCACACTCCCCGAGGTTGAAGGGAATATGCCCGAGAGGCAATAATAAAGTGGTTATTATCTTATTCCATGTTTATGATAAATATTTATTTTGCATGCTATAATTGTATTAATTGGAAACGTTAATACATGTGTGTTTAATAAACAAAATACAAAGTTCCTAGTAATGCCTCTCATATAAACTAGCTCGTTGATTAGCAAGATGATCAAGGTTTCCTGATCATGGACATTGAATGTTGTTAATAACGAGGTCACAACACTGGTGGAATGATGTGATGGACATTCATCCGAAGTATAGCATTACGATCAATGTCATTCTGTTTATATTTCTATAACATCATACGAAGTAATCTTAGTCCTTAGACCATGAGATCATGTTAATTGCTAACACCGGAAGAGTATCTTGATAACATCAAACGTCACACCATAACATGGTGACTATAAAGGTGGGTTTAGTGCTACGAAGGTGTTATGTTGAGGCTCATGGATCAAGAGTGGGATTTGTCCATCCCGATGATGGATAGATATACTCTGGGCCCTCTCGGTGATATCACATTAAGATAGCTTGCAAGCAAGTGATGTGATCACTAGAATGTTATATCACGGGAACGAGAAAAGAGTACATGTCGGTAACGAGATCAAACTAGGTATGGAGATACCGATGATCGAATCTCGGACATGTAATATATCGCGAGACAAAGGGATTTAGTTACTAGTGTTAAAGGTTCTCACGATCACAGAAGTCATCGTTGAATGTGTAGGAGTCAGTATTGATCTCCAGGTCCCGCTTCTGATTATTGATCTGAGAAGGGTCTCGATCATGTCTGCATTATTCGCGAACCGTAGGGTGACACAGTTAAGGGATACCGACACCATTTGGAGCAAATATGTTTCAGATAAAGATTTAAGAAAGCATTGGAATTATTTCAATAGACACCGAAACTGTTTCGGGTGAAATTGCTGAAATTGGTTCTGCATGTAATATTGAAATGTTGCAGGGGGTTTTATATGCATGTTTGTTAATTAAAGTAATTAACAAAATTCTGAATAAAATTAATAAAATAGTTTTATTAAATGAGAGAGCATTAAATTTGGAGAAATTTAATGCATTTAAAGTGGAGACTTTAAAAGAGAATGGGAAGGGGCATTCTAATGTGGAGGGGGTTACCACCACATGAATGGGGGAGGTGAAGGGACACCCTCCATCGGCGCAGGCCATGGGAGGGGTACCCTCTCCTCCTCCTATAAAAGGCCCCCCTCTCACTCCTTCCTCACACCTCCTCGTGAAGGATCTCTCTCCCCCTCTAGTATTTTTCCCCCATGGTCTCGGATTAGCGAGATACATGTTCCCCGTGGATTTATCTGGAAAGGAGTTGCTTCTTCCGCTGCTTTGCTGGAGCGAGGGATGGAGGTTGTCGGGGTACCGGACGTGTGTGCGATCACGGATGCACCGCTGCTTTGTGGTGCTGGACTTGGTGGTGCTAGACATGCTGGAGCTGGATCTGATGGACGTGCTAGAGCCAAACCTGCTGGACTTCATCACGATCTTGAGATCTGCAAGTGTACGACTACATCATCCACGAGTTCCAACTCGTTAACAAAGCTTTGTTGTCTTCGAGGGTAAGTTCTCTATGGATGTATATCCACCCGTTGCTTGTATCTAGTAGATAGATCTTGGCGTATAGTTCCCATCGTAGGAATTTTTTGTTTTCTATGCTGCGAACCCAACAATGGTATCAGAGCCTGATCTATGCGTAGGTGCTTTGCATGGGTAGTACACATATGTTTATATGTGGGCGATGATGATCATGTTATTGCATCTTCTATGTATTTTGGATATTGGTGGCATAGTGGGATGAAGCGGCCCGGACCAACCTTACATGTCATCGTACATGAGACCGGTTCCATGACTGACATGCAACTAGTTTTGCATAAGTGGCTGGCGGGTGTCTGTCTCTCCTACTATAGTCAATATCTGATTTACAACGAGTTGCTAATAACTTGGTTATCCTCGTTGTGGTTCATGTTCGTAGGTAAGACCGGTTCTATCTCCGAAAGCCCTAAGCCACGTAAAACTTGCAATTGATAAATTAGAGGCGTCTAGTTTAGATCGTTGCTGGTCTAGTGTCTTGATATGGTATTATTGTAAGTAGATGTATGATAGATACTCTTACAACACACTTAACGTGTAAGTTCCATAGACCTTGGCCTTACACACAAAGGAATGATAGAGATCATACCACGATGCAAATGATAGATATCAAATGCATGGACCATATCATCTCACTTTACACATTAGATGTTTGCATCTTACTGCTAGTTTGGTGCTTTTGGTAGCATTGTAAGATGATCCCTCATTTAGATATCAAGATAAAATGTGTTCTTCGTTCAGTATGCACCGTTCTATGGATCGTGTTTCGATACATCACGTGATGATCGGGTGTACTCGACTCCGCGCTTTCATACAACGGGTGTAAGACAGTTTTACACACACGGAATACTAAGGTTCTTACTTGACGAGCCTAGCATGTACATACATGATCTTGGAACACGGACCGAAAGGTTAAGCATGAGTCATATAGTTGATGTGATGCCCATATTGATGCTCGCCTTTGAAGCTACACCGACTCACGTGATGATCGTACTTGGTGTAGTGGATTTGGTTCATGTAATCACCAAAATGGCACGAGGGATGTCGTTTTTGAGTGGGAGTTCATTTCTAATTTGGATTAGTCGAACTCACTTTGTCATAAACTAAATCTAAGTGAATTTGCATAATTTGTTGTATTTATTGGCATATGTTCACTATCTTATCCTTAGTTTTAATTTAGATAATAGAACTATAGAATTCTGGATATTTACTTTACGAACTGGTATCGTATTGTTTTGCAAACTTTCCACAAACTCTATTTACTCCGTGAAGTTTAATAAGTAGTATTAAATCAAGAGTAAGAATTCCAATGTTAGTATCTAAAGTATCATGTTTGCCTCCATATTCTTGATATTCAAAAGTTGTTTTAATATCGAGGTTATCTAGGAGCTGAAATAATTGTTTCAGAAACCATCATATGTGGAAGATATTGTGATATCTGAAACAATGTTTTTGGTTGCATTATGATAGAGTATAATTTATCAAAATACATGTTCTCATATTATATGAAAATTTGTGAAGGTTGGAGACGCTAGGCGTCCTAATCTACCAAAAAGGTTTTGGGAACTGATATTATACTCACGATTCATCCTTATAGGCTATAGTAGTTTGATCATGAAAGTTGTCATGATAAGGATGAATAGAAGATGTAAGTAAAATGTTTACTACACTAATAGATTACTAAAGAATGGATTTTTGAAAGAACACCACACATTTGATGATGGTGATCCACTTCAAAGTGCAAGTCCAAAGGTATTAGTATTTGACTATATACACTTTGTACTATGTGTCATGTGAATGACACCACTATTGATGTTCATAGATTCTTTTAAAAGGAAAAGGAATTGCTGAAAGAGAATCTATAAAATATTTGGCAGAAATGAAAAGTTGGAGATATCCAGCTTAGGTATATAGAAGATATACATGTTATGGATGTATTCTTTGCTTGTTAAACAATGTGGTTCTTAGGTATTGGATACCAGTATTGGATACCGAATTGGTTGGTATGAAGTTTCATACATGACAATGCAATTCATGAACTACAATGGCCTAAGTAACTAGCAAGAGATTAAGTGATGATGTTGATCGGAAACAAATAAAGTGTTATTATGTTTCTCATTGAGATCAAAGCTTGTCTTCAAGATTTGTTCAAATAATTGTTATTTTGTTCCGGTATTACGAGAACAATGGTTGTTCAAATAATTACCGTATTCCATAATGGATGGGTGAACTTTTACAAGTCTAGTGGGAGAAATCACATCCATAAACACTATTGCTAAAATGTCACAAGACAAATGATTAAAAGATCACTTATGAAGTGACATCGTTGTTTAAATTATATTGGAAAGAAAACATGAAGAAACTCCATGTTGATGGATTTTTGGAGTCTTTGATTTTGATCAACTGATGCTTGTGAGAATTTCCTTGAGATAATTAAAACTCCATTCATAGGCCAAAGAGGAACGGATGACTAGCTTATTGGAAATTGTGCATGCTGATGTGCATAGTCCATTATATGTAGCCATATGCGATGGATCTTTTTGCTTCATATGCTTTCTCCAGAAATTTGAGTGAGTATATCTATATATTTACTTAATAAGGAAGAAGTATGAAACATTTGAAATTCGTTTAAAGACTTTCAAGATGAAGTGAAAAATCATTGTAACAAGAAAATAAAAGAGTTTATGATTTGGTCATAAAGGAAAATATTTGAGTTACATGTTTAGCAAAACACCTAAGATTTCAGGAATTGTTCCATGAATTTGTATTTCCCGATAAACCACAGGAGTATGGCATATTCGAGAGATGAAATCAAACCATGTTTGACATGGTAGGATCAAAGGTGTCATTTATAAAACTGCCATTATGTTTTAAGGATTAAAGCTTTAGAGACTACCGCTTTTACACTGAAAAGAGCACCATCGTGATCCATTGAAATGACACCATATGAGTTATGGTTTGGGATAAAACCCATATTGTCTTTTCTTAAATTTTGGTATGCTATGCATAAGTAAGATGTTTACAACCAAAGTAGGATAAGCACATCTTTGTAGGTTATCCCAAAGAATTTGTTGGGAATTCCTCCATAACACCGAGGACAAAAGAGTTTGTCGCTTGGAATGTCAAATTTTCTTGAGAAGGAATTTTTCGTGAAAAGTTAAGTGGGATGACAATAGAACTTTGATAAGGTTGTTGAACCTTAGCTATATGTGCTAAGTAGCGCAGCACCGGAAAGTGTCCCGGTGGCGGCCACAATGCTCACGGCTCCCGTGATTACAAAGGTTGTGATCTCGGAGATTATAGTTCCTATTGAACCGTGTGGGTTGGTAAGAACCAAATAATGAGATTTGATAAACAAGTCGTTATTGTTTTGACAATGATGAACCGACTACATGCAAAGAAGCAATGATGGGCCCTGACTCCATAAAATGACTAGAAGTCATAGAATCTGTGATAGTATCCATACACGAGAAATCAAGTTTCGGAACTTGGAAGACCCTCCGAAAAGGCGTGAAGCTTGTCGGTCGTGTTTGGATCTATAAAGAAATAGACATGGATGTTTAACATCTATGAAATAGTCGACATGTCAGAAAGAAGTTTACGACAATGTTCAAGGAGTTAACTATGATAAGGTTTGTTCTTTCATAGCGATATTTAGTCTTGACGGATTAATGTAGCAACCACTACATATAATTTGGTATATGGTAGTTGAATAAACAAAACAAGGTTCTTCCAATAGAATGGTTACCTAGGACATGTACATGACATGGTACGAAGGGTTTTGTTAATTCAAAGGGTGCTAAAAGGGCATGCAAACTTCAATAGTTGAAGTGAGCATAGCGGAGTTGGAATCTTCACCATGATGAAAATGTTAAAGGAGTTTAATTTCATCGGAGATGATGGAGATGCTTGCATTTGCAAGAAATTAAGTAGGAGCGCTGGGAAAAATTTCCAATACATTATGCAGAGTACATGTTGTTGATTGGAAATTATGTATCTTTTATTGATACAAGTTAAGAATTTCATTAAAATAGGATTTCGGTAAAATACTTGGGCAAAACCGGAATATTTGGCATCAATGTCTATATGGATAGATTGAGGTGCTAATAAGGTTATGCCATACATACATATATGAGATATTGAAAGGGTTCAATATTGAAACAACAAGAAAGGTTCTGGCTCCATGGAAAGGATTGTATCAAGATTCAAGTGCATCAACACTTGGTGAGTAAAATCACATGAATATTTTGATCGATTATACCATGATACGTATATATCCAGATATGTCCTATGCTCTAAATGTTATGAGAACATACCAGAATGATTCATAAGATGATCATTGGAAGATAGTAAAGATATTCTTATGAGCTTTGGAAGAACTAAGAATATATCATGTATAAGTGACAAATAGTTAAAGGTAGTTCATTGTAAAGTGTTACATTGATACTAGTTTTGTCACAAGATACATGTAGCATCCCAATTGTCTAACAATTGTAATGCTACTAGCCTAGTCTATATAAATGCTACTTCCTGCATATAATTGTTGCATCATAATTATATCATGCTCATGTCATCATGCCACATTGCATTTGAGCATCATATAAAACCCTTTTCATTTGGTTCTTATCTCATATGCACTATTAATTGTATTTGCCTCTTGATATATTGTAGTTGGTTCTTGATAAATGCTTGATGCCCAAGTTGAGTTGGGGGCATATATTTTATTCAACTCCATCACCTTTCTTTGTCACCACCTTATAATTCCACCATCCTAATTAACCATGAGCTCTTACTTTCTTTTCGCTTTTAATCTAGCTCATGTGGGTTGGGATGAATCCTATTATATATTTCCTTTAGCTTGGCCTTACTCCATATTTTGGAATGCATATGTATAAATCCCATGTGTATTTATTTTGTTTCCACAAGATTAAAACATGGCATTTAATGCCCATGCATGGGCCATGCAAATCTCCACCACCTTTTCTCCTTTGGGTTTTGTCTTTGTTTCAAAGTGGATCTTGTCTTTTGTTTTCATCCCAAGTGATTCTTAATTTTGTGGAGCCCCACCTTTATCTTCCTTCCACCCTCATCTTGATCCATCATGCTTGTATGTGGTTTTGGTTGTCACCTACAAAAGCTCTACAATTTTCCCCTCCTTATCTATCACCCCACCCATGTGCTTGATCATGTGAACCAAAAACCCTCACCTCTCCATCCCTTTCACCTTCTTGCTTGATCTTGTTTTTCTATATCATGTTGAAATCCCTCAACACTTCCCCTCTCTTTCTCTCTTAACAATCCTAACCCTAGCCACCCTACTCCACCTTAACTCCTCCTTGCCGAGGCACTCTCTCTCCCTAATCCCCTCTCTAACCTAATCATCTACCACCACCCTAACCTTCCTAGCTACTCCTCCTTCCCCTACCCAAACCCGAGCCATCACCCCAACCCTAGCCATGCCATCTACCCTTCTCCATCGGGTCCCCTCTCTTGCTCGCTGCCAAGCCGCCCCACTAGCCCGAGCCTAGCCCCTCTCCCTGCCGAGCCCCACCTGCAGCTGCCTGCCTGGCCTCCCCATGCCGAGCACGTGAGGAGGGGGAGCAAAAAGGTGGCCAAGCCACCTTTTTCCTCTACCCCGATCCTCCACGGCATCTCTCGCTCCCTTGCCATTATCTCCTCCCCACGCCTCCTCTGCCTCGCCCAGATTCATCCCTAGGGCCTTGCCCTTCCCCTCTCCTTCTCCATCGACGCCACCCTCCCTCTTCCATCGCTGGCGCTCCACCGTCGGTCTACTCCAGCTCCGCGTGAACATAGCCGATGGCGTGGCGATATTGGGTGTCGAGGAAGCCCGCCGCATCCCCCTACGTCGCCCCCATACACGCCAGCAAGGAGGAGCCGATCCCTACGACGCTGTTCACCGACGCCCACCGAAACCCTAGCTCTGGCCGGCGCCTGCGTCCTCGCCGATCCGCCGCTCCCCGGCCCGAACCGACCCCACTGACGCACTCGTGGTGAGCTACCCTCTCTCCCGGACACCCTCGCTCTCGCCGTCGATCCCTAGCCTCGCCGGACCACGGGAGAACGCCCTCTGTACGCGTTTGCGTTTGCCGTCGACGCGCCATAGAAGTTCTCCTAGCCGCCCAACCCCCTCCTAACAACATCCCCTGCCTACCGCAGCGGCTCCGCCCCTCTACGCGCACGCACCGCGTCACGGGTTCGAGCCCCCGCTGTGCCGTGCCATGCGTCCGTCAGTGTCGATAGACCACGCGCAGAGAAGATCGACAGTGGCCGTGGCAGCTTTGCACATCCCCCCCAACAATCTTTTGCCGTAACCCGCGGTCCAGCCCAGGCCCACCTATCCGTGTCTGTGAACCATTTTACAAAAAGAGACCCCGGTTTTCATAAACCTCAACCCGTAGTCCCTCGGAACCCCACCTGTCAGCGGCTGTGTACTTTTTACAAAGAGACACCTGGGTTTCAGAATCCTCAACCCGTAGTCCCCGCTGCCGCGTGGGCCTACGAAGCCTCTGGGCCCACCCGTCAGTGCCTTAGGCTAGATCCTGCTGGGTACAAAAAGTCTGGGCGTTTATCTGTTCAATAAAAACAATTTTACAGAAATGCTTTCATATAAATTCAAATCTGTTTTTAATAACTTTTGAATTCTATTTCCAAATAATACATATGATATATGTTTTGGAATTAGAAAAATGTGAGGAATTCAAATATGCCATTCAAAATTTTGTTTGACCACTTTAAATTTTCGAGATGATTAAAAATTACAATAAAATGCCCTTTTCTTAATAAATTAATAACTTTCATTCTATAACTCCAGATTCAACAAATAATATGTCTAAATCGATCAGCGCGACGAGGCCGTTCTATCTATGCATTCCTTGTTCTGAATTGAAGCATGCATCATGTCATTATTAAAAATCAGAACTGTTTCTCGCAATAAAACTTGATCAAATAAATGATAAAATGAATTATTTTTGTCCCCGACCTCACCCATGCCATGCTACATTAATGCCATGTAAATTGTGCATCATTGATCATGGCATGCTTGTTTGCTTGTCGCATTTATTCATATGCTTGTGCACTTTATTTATGTTGTCCCTTGTTTGTTTGGTTCTTCTTCGAATAGACGTCCATCAGGAGAATTATGAGGAATCACAGGAGTTCTACCCAGATTCATCTCTCGCTTCAACTGAGCTACCAGGCAAACACTACCACATGCTTGCATACATATAGTACCTATTGCCTCTATCTTATTCTTGCATCATTGAGTCGCGGTTGCATTAAATTGAATCCCAAGCACTACATAGCCTTTACTTTTAAACCCCACCGAAGCTTGTTCCTCCATCCCATGAGCCATTACTACAGGAGTTGTTTGAGCCATGCGAGTCATAGAAAAGCATGTGTAGGGTATGTGAGTGTCTGATGGATAACGAGGTACCTAAACAACTTAACCTGAGTAGTAATGGGATAACTAATGAAAGCGGCACCGGTGAGCAATATCTGCTATTTGTTTTTTCATGCTCACTTATGTCTCGTAGGACCCCGAGTACTTGATTCCTGTTCCTTGACTATTCGCACTATCCACATCCGGGAGGCCTTATGGACCCCCTTGAGCCAGAGCTTGATTCATTCTTATTTCTTGGGGCCACAAGTAGTTTGGGGGTTTTATTACTATCCTGTACTTATGCCATGTTACTGCATTACTTAAGATTGTGCGTGGAGCACATGTACTGTTTTGGATCGTGGAATGTTTTCGCGGTATCGACAAGCCCAATCACACTTTCGGGTTCCCAGTCGTTTATAGCCATTGACACAAACCTTGGGTCCATCTCGGAGCCGGCCAACTTCGTTGCGGGTAGCTTAATGGGGTGGCCCCCTGAAATATTTATGAATCCTCTGATCGCTTTGTCGTGAATGCCTCGTTGGGTTTTGAGTTGGTTTTTCCGAGGTTGATCGAGTGTGTGTTGCTATTTGTGCACCCCTGCAGGGTAAATCTTTCTGAAAGCCGTGTCTGCGATTATGGATGACTTGGAGCACAGTTTCTCGATCATAGACAAGTCTAACTAAAGTACCGCTTTTAAATTGACTAAGTACCTGACTAGTAAATAGTGCAATACTCATGGAATGGATAATAAAATTGCCAACGGATGGGGGTGTTCGTCCGCTTTCTCGCTGGTAAGCGAGAAGGAGGATGGATCTGTTAATTATACTATTATAACTATTGTTCTTAATTCACGGACATCCGTATATCATTGGTTAGGCGGATGGTTAGTGAGTATCTATAGACTTGTTAGTTATTATCTTTTGCTGCAATTGCGTCACCCTAGGTTGTGTCCCCTTTAAAGGCATAAAGACTTGCTGAGTACCCCTAGGGTCTCACACGATAAATTGTTTGATTCAGATGAACATGTGTATTCGCAAGATGGATACTGGGTGGAGGAGACGGATGATGTTGGCAACGATCACTCGGTGTAGAGATTCCGGGAACGGGGATCCGTGAGATCTGTGGGCGGGATGCGTTTATTTATGTGGCATCTTATGCCGATTTGCCTCTTATCCGTACTCGGATCTTGTTTTCCGCTTCCGCCTGATACTCTGATGTTTGATGTATGAGGAGCTATCCGAAACTATTATATCTATCTAGGATATTTGGATCTTGCCGTATGGCGTTGCAATATTTCTATTTCTTTTAGATGGAATGGCTCTGAGAACTGTTGTATGTGGCTTGCATACATACTCACTTGTGTATGTAGTTGATCCCTTCGCCTGCCGATTACGCCTCTCGTTCTTGTCCTAATGTTCTGGAAGTGGTTAGGACGGCTGAAAGGTCTACCTGTGAGTGGCCCCTGGGCCCCACCGTACTATTTTAACCACTTTCGCTCATCCAGGCATGCAACTAAGAGCGTAATTCACCGAGGTAGTTACAATTGGTATCAGAGCCATCCTGCCCTTCAGGGTCTCAGCCAAATGGTCGTTGTCAGTCTAGCAAATATTTCGGTAGCTATGTATACTAGGGAAAAACAAAACGTGAGAGTAGGACTGCTTCCATTTTTCTTCTTACCCACCCACCCACCCTTTTTCTGGTAAGGAAGTGTAACATTTTCAATCCTCTTCTAAAATTCAAAATAGGATTCACGTGTTCTGGGTTCCGTAGTACCATAGGTTGTGTGTGTGTGTGAATTCCTTGTCTATCTGTTGCATCCAACTTGTTATCTCTATCTGCCTTTTGGTTATCAACTGTTGGTACATTCCATACCGACAGGCTTTTGTAAAACCGACGTGATCTATCTGACTCCTTGTTAACCGGCGCAATCTTGTTAAGGGTGTTCTTCCTTCCAGCATGTTTTCACAGAATGTGGAGTTGCTAATCTCTATCTGCTAAGTAGTTTTGTGCATCTATTGGCATTTTAATGTCGAAAAATGCAGAAATTTTTTCTTTGATACATCTGTGTTTCCACACTCCTCTTTAGTCGTGTGTGAAAAATTATCTATCTTCCTTTTATCGGCATGTTCATGCTAACCCATTCTTTTGTCACCGGCACTTAATCCTGGAGTTGTACTTCATCTTCAATTCTTTTGGGCTAAATATATAACCTGTGTCGATCCGATGCTTGTGATCATAATTTGGTTCTCGGCAAAGCTATATGACACTTATCATGAGTGGAGTATGGTCAATGCTATCGACACAATCCTCCAAATGGTGTCGGTTATCTCCTGTGGTTCGAGTTACACCGTGATCATATCTATGCATGTTCAAGTATCTTTGGCAATCCGGAGTTTTCTCAAGGCACTACGGTGGTCTATCATCTATTTATGATGCTTCACATCTTTTTGAACTCCATATCCGCAAAATTCTCTTTGATACGAGAGAATTGCATCTTTTCGCCTCTGATAGCTTTTCTTAAGGTATGAGCTATCATCGTTCCGTTATCCAAGATCTCTTTATCTTTGTAACCGGCAATCCGATCGACAATGTAAACCAGGTGGCATTTCTTGTTCTCTTTTGAAGGACCAGATAATCTATTATGCCAGTGCATCTTCTTCAACACGAACCCGTGCTCTTAATATTGATCTTTCAAAGAGCGTGGAGCCTAGGAAGTGTTTCGAACATTTGTTCGTTTCTATCACCTCTTGAACTCGGTATTCTTAGAATATCTTGTTAATCCATGGTGGTATATGTTGATAATATGCTTGCCTATTCTATATCAATGGAAGAACACGGAAGATCATCTGTGTCTTTTCTCTTAAGCTTCGAGAACACTGCCTGTGTGCAAAGTTCTCAAAGTGTGAACCCTGACTTGTCACCTACCTCGATCATGTCTTTCTGCTAAATACATCGCTTCAATTCTGGAATCAGCAAACCCATTGTTAATTCCATCCTCCACCTTCAATCAAACCCGGAGTTTTTCCTTGTTGGCGAGTTATCATCGTCGTTCCGCTGAAAATTTCCTCAAGACTGCTAAATCTCTCTCAATCATTTCAAGAAGAACATGGAGTTCTTTTCACGTTTGTCTCGTTAAGTAATCTGTTGAAACCCTCTCGTTCTATCGTCTATGCTCAATCCAACGGAGGCCATGAAGACTTTTCAGATCTTTTGAAATCCTTCTGTTCACGTTGGTGCTATTTTTTCTTTGTCTGTGGAATCTTGCAGTTGTCTCCGTGATCTTCCTTCATATCTTTTCGGTGGCTTGTTACTTCTGATATGACGACAACATCATCATCTTTATCTATCTTTGAATCCGGCGAATTGTTTGCAGCTATCCTTGTTTTCTAACGGAGTTCCATGAGTTATCCTTGTCAAGATCTTCAGTTTGTTTTGGTAGTTGGGTTGCTTAGTTTTCCTATTCATATGCAGAGTAATGCTTTGAGTGTGGGATGGAGTAGCTACCATACCACTACTCTTATCATTCGCTCTTGTACATTGAATTGGTGAACTAATGCAATTTCACTCATTCCACGGAAGTTAGAAGTGGCCTTTATCCCTCGATACTTTTACTTCCGTCCTTGTTTTCTAGAGTGCTCTCTCGAAGAAAGTAATCAATAATATCTTGTTGGTGATCTCGCCCTTTCTACACGGAGCAAAATCTTTAATTATTTGGTGGGAACAAACGCAAACTCTTTTCTGTCCTCGTCTTTCTACCAGTGCTTGACATTCCCAAACAAGATGGAAGGAAACTATCTCTGTCTTGTTTCATCAATTCTTTTTCTGTGGTAAAGACAATTATGGTTGATGCCATTAATCGCAAATCTATTCCACATTCCACTTCTTCGAAGGATTCTACCATAAGCTAGCATTCCCCTCTTTCTCTTGAAGTTATATCCACGCACCTCAATTGCGTGATCCATTGGTTCTTACCGACGCAAGAAGAATCTAATCCGACAATGTCTAGCTAAATCTTTCCGTTGATATCAAGGAACTCTATCGTTTGAAGGCAATATTGTTTCCGAGCTTCATTTCTCAAAATCTTTGGGGATGATACAGTGCTATTTTCATAGTGGTTGATAACTTCGCCAAAGTCATTCCTTTGTTCAGGGGAAACAAAGATCCATCTTCTCTGGTATCTGTAAATCTTTAATCCTACGATGTGTCTTTTCTTATCCATGATACATCGTCTTTTCAAATTCTTTCAACAAGTGGTTCTTTTCTTTTATCATGTTTCTCGAAAAACCGGAGCTATGTTCATCCTATCCTTCTTGTCTCACGACAATCCTTCAATTCTTCTAACCCTTTGTGTCTCAAGCAAAACGAAAGACTCGCAACAAGTCTAGCAAGTTTTGCAAGGTGTAATGGTCGCACCACTCCATTGTTCATCATCTTGGGAACGCAAGGATCACCTTCGTTCCGAACACCCGTCTCTCCTTGTGTTGTTCTCTTTTTCCTAGGAATCTTGGGGCGAGATTCTTGTTTAGTGGGGGAGAGTTGTAGAATCCCAATTGTCTAACAATTGCAATGATACTAGCCTAGTCTATATAAATGCTACTTCTTGCATATAATTGTTTGCATCATAATTATATCATGCTCATGTCATCATGCCACATTGCATTTGAGCATCATATAAAACCCTTTTCATTTGGTTCTTATCTCATATGCACTATTAATTGTATTTGCCTCTTGATATATTGTAGTTGGTTCTTGATAAATGCTTGATGCCCAAGTTGAGTTGGGGGCATATCTTTTATTCAACTCCATCACCTTTCTTTGTCACCACCTTATAATTCCACCATCCTAATTAACCATGAGCTCTTACTTTCTTTTCGCTTTTAATCTAGCTCATGTGGGTTGGGATGAATCCAATTATATATTTCCTTTAGCTTGGCATTACTCCATATTTTGGAATGCATATGTATAAATGCCATGTGTATTTATTTTGTTTTCACAAGATTAAAACATGGCATTTAATGCCCATGCATGGGCCATGCAAATCTCCACCACCTTTTCTCCTTTGGGTTTTGTCTTTGTTTCAAAGTGGATCTTGTCTTTTGTTTTCATCCCAAGTGATTCTTAATTTTGTGGAGCCCCACCTTTATCTTCCTTCCACCCTCATCTTGATCCATCATGCTTGTATGTGGTTTTGGTTGTCACCTACAAAAGCTCTACAATTTTCCCCTCCTTATCTATCACCCCACCCATGTGCTTGATCATGTGAACCAAAAACCCTCACCTCTCCATCCCTTTCACCTTCTTGCTTGATCTTGTTTTTCTATATCATGTTGAAATCCCTCAACACTTCCCCTCTCTTTCTCTCTTAACAATCCTAACCCTAGCCACCCTACTCCACCTTAACTCCTCCTTGCCGAGGCACTCTCTCTCCCTAATCCCCTCTCTAACCTAATCATCCACCACCACCCTAACCTTCCTAGCTACTCCTCCTTCCCCTACCCAAACCCGAGCCATCACCCCAACCCTAGCCATGCCATCTACCCTTCTCCATCGGGTCCCCTCTCTTGCTCGCTGCCAAGCCGCCCCACCAGCCCGAGCCTAGCTCCTCTCCCTGCCGAGCCCCACCTGCAGCTGCCTGCCTGGCCTCCCCATGCCGAGAACGTGAGGAGGGGGAGCAAAAAGGTGGCCAAGCCACCTTTTTCCTCTACCCCGATCCTCCACGGCATCTCTCGCTCCCTTGCCATTATCTCCTCCCCACGCCTCCTCTGCCTCGCCCAGATTCATCCCCAGGGCCTTGCCCTTCCCCTCTCCTTCTCCATCGACGCCACCCTCCCTCTTCCATCGCTGGCGCTCCACCGTCGGTCTACTCCAGCTCCGCGTGAACATAGCCGATGGCGTGGCGATATTGGGTGTCGAGGAAGCCCGCCGCATCCCCCTACGTCGCCCCCGTACACGCCAGCAAGGAGGAGCCGATCCCTACGACGCCGTTCACCGACGCCCACCGAAATCCTAGCTCTGGCCGGCGCCTCCGTCCTTGCTGATCCGCCGCTCCCCGGCCCGAACCGACCCTACTGATGCACTCGCGGTGAGCTACCCTCTCTCCCAGACACCCTCGCTCTCGCCGTCGATCCCTGGCCTCGCCAGACCACGGGAGAACGCCCTCTGTACGCGTTTGCGTTTGTCGTCGACGCGCCGTAGAAGTTCTCCTAGCCGCCCAATCCCCTCCTAACAACATCCCCCGCCTACCGCAGCGGCTCCACCCCTCTGCGCGCACGCACCATGTCGTGGGTTCGAGCCCCCGCTGCGCCACACCGCGCGTCCGTCAGTGTCGACAGACCACGTGCAGAGAAGATCCATAGTGGCCGTGGCAGCTTTGCACATACCCCCCCAACAATCTTTTGCCGTAACCCGTGGTCCAGCCAGGCCCACCTGTCCGTGCCTGTGAAGCATTTTACAAAAAGACACCCCGGTTTTCGTAAACCTCAACCCGCAGTCCCTCGGAACCCCACCTGTCAGCGGCTGTGTACTTTTTACAAAGAGACACCTGGGTTTCGGAATCCTCAACCCGTAGTCCCCGCTGCCACGTGGGCCTGCGAAGCCTCTGGGCCCACCCATCAGTAACTTAGGATAGATCCGGCTGGGTACAAAAAGTCTGGGCGTTTATCTGTTCAATAAAAACAATTTATAGAAATGCTTTAATATAAATTCAAATCTGTTTTTAATAACTTTTGAATTCTATTCCCAAATAATACATATGATATATGTTTTGGAATCAGAAAAATGTGAGGAATTCAAATATGCCATTCAAAATGTTGTTTGACCACTTTAAATTTTCGAGATGATTAAAAATTACAATAAAATGCCCTTTTCTTAATAAATTAATAACTTTCATTCTATAACTCCAGATTCAACAAATAATATGTCTAAATCGATCAGCGCGACGAGCCCGTTCTATCTATGCATTCCTTGTTCTGAATTGAAGCATGCATCATTTCATTATTAAAAATCAGAACTATTTCTCGCAATAAAACTTGATCAAATAAATGATAAAATGAATTATTTTTGTCCCCGCACCTCACCCATGCCATGCTACATTAATGCCATGTAAATTGTGCATCATTCATCATGGCATGCTTGTTTGCTTGTCGCATTTATTCATATGCTTGTGCACTTTATTTATGTTGGCCCTTGTTTGTTTGGTTCTTCTTCGAATAGACGCCCAGCAGGAGAATTATCAGGAATCACAGGAGTTCTACCCAGATCCATCTCTCGCTTCAACTGAGCTACCAGGCAAGCACTACCACATGCTTGCATACATATAGTACCTGTTGCCTCTATCTTATTCTTGCATCATTGAGTCGCGATTGCATTAAATTGAATCCCAAGCACTACATAGCCTTTACTTTTAAACCCCACCGAAGCTTGTTCCTCCATTCCATTAGCCATTACTACAGGAGTTGTTTGAGCCATGCGAGTCATAGAAAAGCATGTGTAGGGTATGTGAGTGTCTGATGGATAACGAGGTACCTAAACAACTTAACCTGAGTAGTAATGGGATAACTAATGAAAGCGGCACCGGTGAGCAATATCTGCTATTTGGTTTTTCATGCTCACTTGTGTCCCGTAGGACCCCGAGTACTTGATTCCTGTTCCTTGACTATTCGCACTATCCACATCCGGGAGGCCTTATGGACCCCCTTGAGCCAGAGCTTGATTCATTCTTATTTCTTGGGGCCACAAGTAGTTTGGGGGTTTTATTACTATTCTGTACTTATGCCATGTTACTGCATTACTTAAGATTGTGCGTGGAGCACCTGTACTGTTTTGGATCGTGGAATGTTTTCGCGGTATTGACAAGCCCAGCCACACTTTCGGGTTCCTAGTCGTTTACAGCCATTGACACAAACCTTGGGTCCGTCTCGGAGCCGGCCAACTTCGTTGAGGGTAGCTTAATGGGGTGGCCCCCTGAAATATTTCTGAATCCTGTGATCGCTTTGTCGTGAATGCCTCGTTGGGTTTTGAGTTGGTTTTTCCGAGGTTGATCGAGTGTGTGTTGCTATTTGTGCACCCCTACAGGGTAAATCTTTCTGAAACCCGTGTCCGTGGTTATGGACGACTTGGAGCACAGTTTCTCGATCATAGACAAGTCTAACTAAAGTACCGCTTTTAAATTGACTAAGTACCTGATTAGTAAATAGTGCAATATACATGGAATAATTAATAAAACTGCCAACGGATGGGGGTGTTCGTCCGCTTTCTCGCTGGTAAGCGAGAAGGAGGATGGATCTGTTAATTATACTATTATAACTGTTGTTCTTAATTCACGGACATCCGTCTATCATTGGTTAGGCGGATGGTTAGCGAGTATCTATAGACTTGTTAGTTATTATCTTTTGCTGCAATTGCGTCACCCCAGGTTGTGTCCCCTTTAGAGGCATAAAGACTTGTTGAGTACCCCTAGGGTCTCACACGATAAATTGTTGGATTCAGATGAACAGGTGTATTCGCAAGATGGATACTGGGTGGAGGAGACGGATGATGCTGGCAACGATCACTCGGTGTAGAGATTACGGGAACGGGGATCCGTGAGATCTATGGGCGGGATGCGTTTATTTATGTGGCATCTTATGCCGATTTGCCTCTTATCCGTACTCGGATCTTGTTTTCTGCTTCCGCCTGATACTCTGATGTTTGATGTATGAGGAGCTATCCAAAACTATTATATCTATCTAGGATATTTGGATCTTGCCGTATGGCGTTGCAATATTTCTATTTTCTTTTAGATGGAATGGCTCTGAGAACTGTTGTATGTGGCTTGCATACATACTCACTTGTGTATGTAGTTGATCCCTTCGCCTGCCGATTATGCCGCTCGTTCTTGTCCCGATGTTCTGGAAGTGGTTAGGACGGCCAAAAGGTCTACCTGTGAGTGGTCCTGGGCCCCACCGTACTATTTTAACCACTTTCGCTCATCTAGGCATGCAACTAAGAGCGTAATTCACCGAGGTAGTTACAATACAACTTAAAATTTATCTCAATTTAGACTATGGGTGGCACAATGTAATGGAAAGGATATTCCATGATGGATTTGGATGAGATCCAAAGTTGAGACATTGTGACGGATACTACAACAAAAGGCTAAGTATAGGACTGCTATAGTAGCAGCAAAGGAGGGCATTTGTGTTAAGTAGTTTGTTATCAAACTAGGTGTGGTTCGATGTGGGCTAATACTATGAAGATATATTGTATGACAATAACATCAACATATTTTAACCTGAACGAACTAAAGGTCTCACCAAAGGACCAAATTTATACAATGCCATCTCATTTGAGAATGAGTGATGCGTAGAGATGCAAAGACATGCAAATACACACGGACCTGAAAGTGTCAGATCCGTAGATTATGTTAACCACTAGAAAACGAGTATATTCAACACCTAGCTGTTGTATATACAAGTTTACAAACTAGATTATTGACTCTAGTGCAAGTGGGAGACTGAAGGGAATATGCCCGAGAGGCAATAATAAAGTGGTTATTATCTTATTCCATGTTTATGATAAATATTTATTTTGCATGCTATAATTGTATTAATTGGAAACGTTAATACATGTGTGTTTAATAAACAAAATACAAAGTTCCTAGTAATGCCTCTCATATAAACTAGCTCGTTGATTAGCAAGATGATCAAGGTTTCCTGATCATGGACATTGAATGTTGTTAATAACGAGGTCACAACACTGGTGGAATGATGTGATGGACATTCATCCGAAGTATAGCATTACGATCAATGTCATTATGTTTATATTTCTATAACATCATACGAAGTAATCTTAGTCCTTAGACCATGAGATCATGTTAATTGCTAACACCGGAAGAGTATCTTGATAACATCAAACGTCACACCGTAACATGGTGACTATAAAGGTGGGTTTAGTGCTACGAAGGTGTTATGTTGAGGCTCATGGATCAAGAGTGGGATTTGTCCATCCCGATGATGGATAGATATACTCTGGGCCCTCTCGGTGATATCACAATAAGATAGCTTGCAAGCAAGTGATGTGATCACTAGAATGTTATATCACGGGAACGAGAAAAGAGTACATGTCGGTAACGAGATCAAACTAGGTATGGAGATACCGATGATCGAATCTCGGACATGTAATATATCGCGAGACAAAGGGATTTAGTTACTAGTGTTAAAGGTTCTCACGATCACAGAAGTCATCGTTGAATGTGTAGGAGTCAGTATTGATCTCCAGGTCCCGCTTCTGATTATTGATCTGAGAAGGGTCTCGATCATGTCTGCATTATTCGCGAACCGTAGGGTGACACAGTTAAGGGATACCGACACCATTTGGAGCAAATATGTTTCAGATAAAGATTTAAGAAAGCATTGGAATTATTTCAATAGACACCGAAACTGTTTCGGGTGAAATTGCTGAAATTGGTTCTGCATGTAATATTGAAATGTTGCAGGGGGTTTTATGTGCATGTTTGTTAATTAAAGTAATTAACAAAATTCTGAATAAAATTAATAAAAGAGTTTTATTAAATGAGAGAGCATTAAATTTGGAGAAATTTAATGCATTTAAAGTGGAGACTTTAAAAGAGAATGTGAAGGGGCATTTTAATGTGGAGGGGGTTACCACCACATGAATGGGGGAGGTGAAGGGACACCCTCCATGGGCGCAGGCCATGGGAGGGGTACCCTCCCCTCCTCCTATAAAAGGCCCCCCTCTCACTCCTTCTTCCTCACACCTCCTCGTGAAGGATCTCTCTCCCCCTCTAGTATTTTTCCCCCATGGTCTCGGATTAGCGAGATACATGTTCCCGGTGGCTTTATCTGGAAAGGAGTTGCTGCTTCCGCTGCTTTGCTGGAGCGAGGGATGGAGGTTGTCGGGTACCAGACGTGTGTGCGATCACGGATGCACCGCTGCTTTGCGGTGCTGAACTTGGTGGTGCTGGACATGCTGGAGCTGGATCTGATGGACATGCTGGAGTCGGACCTGCTGGACTTCATCGCGATCTTGAGATCGGCAAGTGTACGACTACATCATCCACGAGTTCGAACTCGTTAACAAAGCTGTGTTGTCTTCGAGGGTAAGTTCTCTATGGATGTATATCCACCCGTTGCTTGTATCTAGTAGATAGATCTTGGTGTATAGTTCCCATCGTAGGAAATTTTTTGTTTTCTATGCTGCGAACCCAATAGAGGTATCATTTGGTGATAGTGATTGAGTGGTCGGAGGGAAATCCACCACCACTCCAGACTTCTTGAGCCCCATGAGCATTGGCACCATGTCGAAGTTGGTGCCATACTAAGCGATGTCGAGGTCGAGCGGCGCCTACGTCAGGGTGGTAGCACCACGGGAGGTCCAGCGGAGCCAGCTTGGTCGATGCACTTTGGGAGAGGGGCCTTCTCTCCGGGAAGAACGGACCCGAGCCAGCGGCCTCGTGCCTCGTGACTGTGTGAGACAACTCTCCTCCCATACCCTGCTCAGGCTGGGGTGGGGGTGGGAGGGCTCAATAGTCATAGTGGACTTGTCCGTGTCAAAGGGCTCATCACCTGAAGACTTGTCCTCGGAGGCGCCTCGAGCTCTCCTCGGACCATCATCTCTCGGGGAGGAGAGGGGGATCCTAGCAGCATGCCCACGCCCCGGACGCTCGACAGTGTTGTCAAACTCCATCAGCAAATCCCTGCCCATGCGGTCAAAGAAGAAGCGTGGGGGCGAAACAGGGAACAAAGAGGGATCCGGGCTCATGAGCCTCATCCGAACCACCTCATGCCCCCAAGAGGGAGTGGGTGTCGACCTCCAGGACCTTCCCCACAACCTGGGAGATGAGGGCACAATCACCTCTGTCCTGGCCACAGCAGGAACCCCAAGGAGGCGAACCCACACCTCGGAGAGGGAAGCAATAGACTCCTGATCCATCGAGGAAGCCTTGATCGAGACCTTCAGCTGGTGGATTGGCACGGTGAATGAGGAGCCACCGGTGTACATGCGCATGATCTCCACTGAGGGGAACAACACTGCAAACTTAGTGGCCGAGACCCACCGGACCGGCCACTCGTGACCTGGAAGCACCCCGTAGAGCTCCTCGTGCATCATCTCCTATGTGACCTCGATTGGTAGGGGATGATCCTACGCAAGGACAATCACCATTGCCAGGGTCTCTGGCATGGTCATCTTGACCCCTCCCTTGTTGATGTAGTAGAAGCCTCCACCCACCGCGTGCCCATAGTACTCGACGCACTCTTGCTCGCGACGTGGTGCTGGGGGAGGGATTCGACCATATCTGTCACCAAGCATGCCACCGAAAGCGCCGAGTGTTACCATGGTGGTGACAATCGGAGCGATGGGCTGCACTGTTGGGGTCTTCTTCTTCTTCATGGACTTCTTCTTCTTCTATACGCTCGAGGGACTCGCAACCTCCATCGCAAGATTCCCCGCTAGAGCCTACACTAGACGGTCCTGGGTGTCGCGGTCGCGCCATGAGGGAGCGTCCGAGCGACCGTCCTCCCCCTCCCCTCTTGGGCTTGCCCACCAGCAGCCAGGGCCTGCTGCCACAAGTGAGCCTCACGTTTGTGAGCCTCGGGCGGGGGAGGTCGAGACGGTGACCTCCTAAGAGGAGGTTCACGCACTGATGTTGGCTGGAAGTGTCGTCAGATTGATGACAGTACGCCATGAGGGGGTCCTCGAGGCGTGTGGAAGAGAGGGGGGTGAGACGTACGGTATTCCGGGACGGTGAGAACACAAGTTTACCCAGGTTTGAATCCGTTGGCTTTGGACGGATCCTACTCCTGCTAGCAATCCAGTAATACGGCAGAGCCGGAATATGGGTTACAATGGTATGGCCTGTGCGAGTTGAGGGTCTAAAGTATTGGGTGTGCCCTAAAGGCTCTCCGTAGATATCCGGCCTAGGGTTTACAGGAGAGATCAATCTGGCTACGACTAAGAGTTGGTTACAGAGTACATCTTGAACTACAATTAACATTATGGGCCTAAGTCGGTAAGTTTTCTGGGCCTTCCCCTAGCCGGATTGGACTCCGTCTTCTCTCCCGACTGGGCCGCCCGTGAAGCAAAGCTCTAACCCAAAGTGGGCCACCCTGGTCAGTGAGGAACTGTGAGGATACCCGGAAAGTATATCCCCAACAGCAGCCCCCGGAGGCCTCCAAGATCCAAAGTCGGATTTTATCATCGTCTAGCTTGATCTTCGGCTTGCAGAACCTTGAAGGGTTCCTGAAACTTTACAAAAATACGATCCGGGTCTTAAAAATAAGTCAGACCTATCAATTAGTTACTCGGATTTTCTAGCTCGATTTTAAACTAAGCCAGAACTTGGTTTCCACGCCACCTGACACAAGCATGGTCAAGTCACGTCATCTGACAGGTGTGCCGTCAGCACGACCGTTGGTGGGTGCACAGTTCGCGGAACTGAGGCGCCGTTTCAATGCGAGTGTGGAGATCGAGGAGACGCGATCATCGCGTGGGTCCTTCCTAGTTCTTTCCATGTCGCGTGGCGGTTACACTGTAGCATTTGCACGAATCTTGGCGCAGTTAGGTGGATATAAGGGGTTTGGATTTCTCCTTCTCCTTTCCACTAGTCTTTGCCGTTTCCTTTCCTCCCAATCCTCCTGCGCGCTCAGAGCTCTCTCGAACTTCCCCCACAGAAAACTCCCAGCGCCGCCGCTTTTAGGTCACTTTCTCACCGGAGAAAAATGGCTTCATCATCTTCTTCCTCTGGTTTGGCGGCGGCAGTGGCGGCGGCGTCGGCGGAAGCAGCTGCGGAGAAGGAGAGCTTCCGGGGAATCTAGATCCCCTGCGCCCTTGACGAGGACAGCCTCAAGAACATGGAGAAGGAGGGGCTTCTCGCCGCTGGCGACTGGCGGAGTGGCTCTGGTGAAACTGTCCCCAACCCGTGCGAGGGCGAGTGTGTCTAGTTCGGCACCCATCTGGACCGAGGTTTGTCTTTTCCTCCCTCGGAGTTCTTCTCCGAGGTGATAGATCACTATGGAGTTCAACTCCACAATCTTCTTCCCAATTCTCTTCTAGAAATTAGCGCATATGATGCGCTTTGCGAGGGCTTTCTCGGCATTAGGCCGAGTTTGCTTCTCTTCCGGTACTATTTTCATGTCCGGAGAAATTCCATCACTGCCAGTGTTCCTTACATCACGGGCACCATTAGCTTTTCTGTTAGACGAGACCGGTCATATCCGAAAATTTCTGCCAGTGACTCGGTCAAACAATGGTCAGCCACTTTCTTCTATCATAGGGATATTCCGGCTCCCGGCAAAGCTACTGCTTTGCCGGCTTTTGTCGACGGAGCTGCCACGACCCAGCCTTCCTAGGACGAGGCTGCTCTGGCTCTCACCGACGATCTGATCCTTGCTAAGAGGCGGATCGAATATCTGATCAAGCACATGGGTCTGAAGGGATCCGACTTGGTCCAGTGCTGGGTCTCACATCGGATCCAGCCACTTTAGTACCACGGGGATAGACTGATGCATTCCATCACGTCTTCCAAAAAAGACTCCCTCCGCATCAGCCCCAAATCCTACACCACTCAAGGCTACATCAGCCAGATCAAGTGGCTGGTCAAGGAGCGGATCGAGAGGAGGATTCCGGAGATTTCTCTGGATATGTACACAGCGGAAAACCCCGTGGTGCCGGTAAGCTTCCATCAATATACCTTTTATGTGTTTCAATCTCTAAGTTATATACTTCAATGCTGATATGTTTTCTTGTTTTCAGCTTGCTTACCTCCCCGAGTCGGAGCTTGCTCCACTCGAAGGATACCCTCCTGAGTTTTCTCAGGAGACTGAAGTGGTCCCATTGCCGGACCTTGCGCTTAGAAGCGCAAAGCTCCGACAGTGGCTGTTGGCACAAAGGAAGTGCCTATTGTGAAGAGGTAACTTTCATTCACAATTTCCGCCTTTGTACCTTTCTCGAATTTCTTTCTGAGATGTAATATTTCCGACTTTACTACATTCTTAGAGCAAAGCCTCTCATCAAGGGTAAGGGGAAAGGGATTCCTGTGAAGCCCCTACGACAGACGAAGCTCACCATAGCTTCTCCTGCCGTGGCTCCTCCAACTCCTGCCCCTCAACCTCCTGCAACTCCGGGGATAATTCCTTCTCCAGTGGTCGTAGAAGATCCGGCTCCTCCAACAGAGCCCGCAATCCTTGGGTCGCAGACTGACGTCACCGTGGGTGCGTCAGCTAAAGATAAGGGTGAACCCTCTTCGGGTAATGATCCCTCGGCTGAAGTCTTCACCGAAAACCTCCTCAGCAATCCGGGACTTGCCAAGTTTAGCCTATCCCGGGAATCTGCAGAGGAAATCCAGCGGCTGGCCAGGCAAGTCCTAGACAAAAGCCATCTATCCCCTGAGGAGGAAGCGCAAGAAGCAGAGGACGTCAAGTTCTCTGACCTTCTCGCTCAAGTCCGCCTTCGCGACGAGAGGATTAGGACTGGCGAGCTTCCAACAGCCCCAGTAATCCCTCTTACCCTCGCCGAGAAGGTGGCAGCTGAAGTGAACGCGGGTTTAGACAAACTCACCCGCGAGCAATATGTAAGTCGGAATTCCAACTCTTGCTTTTACATTATGTTATATCATATCCTCTAGCCCCCAAGCATGAAGTAGGATATAGAATCCGAGTTTGTGCTTCATTAGGATGCCAAAGAATGAACTAGTGTAGCCCCCAAGGCTCGTGCTGATATTTAGCAAAAAATATTAGCCCGAGTCTTAAGTAGGTTTCTGACTTTGGGTATTCTGACTTACAGAAAGTATGTTCCTATAACCAGGAATTATTATCCAATGTCAGTGATAAGCGGAGAGAGATCAAAGCTCTCCGGCTTAAAAATGCTGAGCTCAAGGTAGCTAAGGATGAAGCCGAAGGTAAATCATTTCGAGATTCAAACCTTGTCTTTTGCTTTTCTAATGTCGAATTTTTCTGAACTGTTGTTCTTTTTGACTTACAGCGTTGGTGAAACAATCTATCGCTATGATTGAAGAGGCCGAGAACCTCAAGACCCTGGTGGTGGAGAACAAGGGACTCCGCCAAGAGCTAGATAAGCTCAAGGTGGATCATGAAAGGAGCATAGCTCAAGTCCTGGAATCCTCCTCCATGGCCACCGAAGAGCGTGATCGCAAGATCGCTGCTGAAGATAAAATTATCTCGGACCTCAAGAATGAGCTTGGCAGAGAGAAGGATATCTCCGAGGCACTCCGGGATGAACTCCAGAGTCTTCGGGAGGAGAAGACCAAGATTGACGACGTCATTCTTGGTACGTTCCATCTGTTTGACTTACCATTTTCTTCGACTTTCATCAATGTCGGATTTTTCTTGACTTGTTTTGTATATAGGTCCTCTGAACTTGACGGACTCTTCCTCCTCCGAGCCCCGCACCCACCGGCTTAGCCAAGTCGGTGATCTTCTGCATGACTTCCGCCAGTCTATTGAAGACATTGGCGAGTCTCTCAGGATTCCGGACATGCCAAGCATTTTGGATTTTCAGGTGCGGGACAAGGCCAAAGAGATGCCGCAGCTTGTTCGGGACTGGAACATGTCCTACGCGCGGACTGCTGCGCAGAACGCTCTCACCATGGTCATGAGCCACCATGGAAACATGGAGATATGGCAAGTGACCAGAGGGTACTGCAAGGTAGACGAAGACGGCCAAGAGCAAGACCTTCAAGCCATGATGCATTCCTGCGCCGGATATGGGTGCCACGTAGCTGATCTGACTAGCTACGAGATCCCCTTCTTCACCCGCGTAGATACTCCGCCGCCTCCTCCAGAAGAAACCGAAGAAGTTTCCGACGATGAACGGACCACCTCGGATCTGGACATCTCGGAACAATATCAAGGCGGAGTAACCAGCGAGCCGGCAGCTACTTCATCTCCTCATGCATCATAGATCAGAAAACTATGTATTATTCTGGAAAGACATGATGCGTTTTGTAAATATTAAGTACTATTGACTTTTGCTAGTGCTAAGCTTTTTATCTATTCAGCACTTTTGGCTTTTGAAATTTTTGCGTGCCTGAAATGTTCACATAAGCACTTGAAATTTTCCGTCTCTACTTATCGTTTATCTGGCTTTCCGCCTCGTCCCTTTCGTGAGCCGGCTAAACCTTCAGCCGGAAACTTTGCCGAGCAACGGAGCTCAATTGCTAAACCAGTTTAAAATCGGAAACAAAGCTGACTTCCAGTACCAACAATTCACTACTCGGAAGAAACCGGCATCCAGCAATCAGACAAATAACCCAAGTAAATACTAGAATTTTTTAGAGTTATACCCGAAGGTAGCAGTTTTAGAATCGGAAATCTAAACCAGAACGAACATGAGCATAAAGTAGTTTCAAGCATTCTGGGATTTTCGACTATGACATGATCATTTAGGAAATAAGATGGTAAAAACTTCTCTGAAAAACTTTGAGGTAACCAAAACTTTTATTTCTCACAGAACATGTACATATGTATGATTACAAAGAAGGATAAACTAAGAATAAAAGGGACGTAGCTGAGCAATATTCCACAGTCTGTCTAACTCATCCGGATTTGTACTGCCTCCAGCTCTCTTTCTCTTCTTAGTAGCAGGTCTTTCTTTGACTGGCCTCATGTCAGTTAAGTAGTACAATCCATTGTGTAATACTCGACTAACTAAAAAGGGTCCTTCCCATACTGGGGAAAGTTTGTGCTTTCTTTGTTGCACAAGCCGGAGAACCAAATCACCTTTATTGAAAGATCTAGTTCGGACTCTCTGGCTATGATACTTGCGTAACTTCTGTTGCTAGGCCGTAGATCTCATTTCAACAACGACGTGAACTTCTTCGACTAAGTCGAGATCATTTTGTCGAGAAATCTCGGCATCCTCTTTGATATACGCGGCCACTCTAGGAGAAGTATGAATTAAATCGCTAGGAAGAACTGCTTCTGCACCATAGACCAAGAAGAAAGGTGTGTATCCTGTTGACCTGTTCGGAGTTGTTCGTAAACTCCAAATTACAGAGGGTAATTCCTCTTCCAGCATGTCGTAGTGGTGCTTCGAGTCTTGGTTTCAAGCCTTGTAGAATTAAACCATTTGCTCTTTCAACTTGTCTGTTAGCCTGTGGATGTGCAACTGACGCAATGTCAAGCCGGATATTTTGCTCATCACAGAATTCAGCCAATTCTCCCATGGAAAAGTTACTCCCATTGTTCGTGATAATACTATGCGGATAACCATACCGGATTATAACATCCTCGACAGATCTTTTGGCTGTTGCTCCATCACAACTAGTGATAGGTTTAGCCTCGATCCACTTTGTGAATTTGTCCACCATCACTAAGAGGTGAGTGAATCCACTTGGGGCTCGTTTAAAAGGTCCTACCATATCAAGCCCCCAGACCGCAAAGGGCCATGTTATAGGTATTGTTCGCAGTTGATCAGCCGGAACATGAGCTTGCTTGGCGTACCTTTGACAGCCTTTGCATGTCCTGCCAAATCGTTCGGCATCTGCCTGAGCTGTAAGCCAGAAAAATCCATGTCGAAAAGCTTTTGCCACTAAAGATTTGGCTGCAGCGTGGTGACCACACTCGCCTTCGTGGATTTCCCTTAAGATTTCCACTCCTTCCGGAGATACACAGCGCTGAAAAACCGCAGAAACACTCCGTTTATGAAGCTCACCTTTAACAATAGTATAGGCTTTTGCTCGTCGGATAATCTGTCGGCTCAGTACCTCGTCTTCGGGTAATTTGCCATCGACCAAATAATAGAGGTAGGGTTGAGTCCAGCTAGGGATTACAGCCAGAACTGCTATCAAAGGTGAGTCAGATTTGGTCGGATATTCCTCATATACTCCCTTTATCGAGGAAACTTTGAGGTGCTCTCAAAATGCTCCATCCAGGACCTCTTTCCGCGTAGAGTCTATTCGAGATAGTGCATCTGCTTCCTCATTTTCTGCTCGAGAGATGTGTTGAACTTCAAACCCCTCGAACGATTTAGATAGATCATCCACGACAGCTTTATATGCTGCCATGTGCTTATTTGCATTACAAATATCCGAGACTTGCTGAGCAACAAGATCCAAATCTCCGTAACACATCAAACGTCGGATGCCAATATCCTTAGCAATCCGGATTCCATGCAGCAGTGCTTCATACTCGGCAATGTTGTTTCTCGCTGTGAAGTGGATCTGCAACACGTATAAAAGTTTATCTCCTTGGGGTGATTTGAGCACCACGCCAGCCCCCGAGCCCCCTCGAGCCTTAGACCCATCGAAAAAGAGGGTCCAATATTCTGACTCAGGAAGGACCATGTTCTCCTTGGTCTCTGTCCAATCAGCGACAAAGTCAGCAAGGATCTGGGATTTGATTGTTGTCCAGGGTTTGTACTCAATATCGAAAGTTGCAAGCTCTATGCCCCATTTGGCGACGCGTCCTGTGGCATCGTATTGTTGATTATATCTCTCATGGGAGCTTTGCTCACCATGGTAATTGGATGCTCCTGAAAATAGTGTCGTAACTTACAAGATGCTAGAAAAACACCGTAAGCCAACTTTTGATAGTGCGGATACCGCTGTTTTGATTCTATCAGGACCTCGCTGACAAAGTACGTCGGACGCTGCACCAGGTGTTCCTGATTTTCTTCTGGTATCTCCACTACCATAACGATACTGACAACCTTATTTGTCGCAGCAATGTAGAGCAACATCGGTTCCTGAGGTTCCGGCGCTGCAAGGATAGGAGCAGATGAGAGTACTTTCTTCAGGTCTTGTAGTGCAGCTTTAGCCTCATCAGTCCAGACAAAATCCTTGGTCTTCTTCAGGAGTTTGTATAATGGTGTGGCTCTTTCACCAAGCCGGCTTACAAATCGACTGACCGAAGTAATGCAACCAGTTAATCTTTGTACGTCCTTCAGGTGAGTTGGCCTGGAAATATTGAGAATAGCCTTGATCTTGTCGCGGTTCACCTCTATGCCTCTTTAAGACACGATGAAACCTAACAATTTTCTGGCTGGTATTCCAAAGAAGCATTTCTTCGGGTTAAGCATGATGTTGTATTTTCGTAGATTGGCGAACGTTTCCTCCAAGTCGGAAATCAATGTTTCCTTCTTTTTGGACATGACCGCGATATCATCCACGTATGCATGTACATTGCGTCCGAGTTGATCATGGAGGCAACGCTGCATCGTGCGCTGGTACATAGCTCCTGTGTTCTTCAGCCCAAAGGGCATCGTAACAAAACAGAAGGTTCCGAAGGGGGTTATGAATGAAGTTTTGACTTTGTCAGATTCCTTCATCCGGATTTTGTGATAACCGGAATATGCGTCGAGAAAACAGAGGAGTTCCGAGCCTGCCGTAGAATCGATAACTTAATCAATTCTAGGCAGAGCGAACGGATCTTTTGGACAAGCCTTGTTCAAGGCAGTATAATCAACACACATCCTTAAATCAGTGGTGTCCTTTTTAGGGACCATTATAGGGTTGGCCGACCAATCAATATGGATGACCTCTTCTATGAATCTGGCTAACTCGAGCCGCGCTAGTTCCTTAGCTATTGCCTTACACTTTTCATCGCCAAACCGTCGTAAGGACTGTTTGACGGGTTTAGCGTTCGGGTTTACATTTAGAGAGTGCTCGGCAAGTTCCCTAGGTACTCCGGTCATGTCAGATGGCTGCCATGCAAAGATATCTTGATTTGCTTGGAGGAACTTGACGAGCGTGCTTTCCTATGCGCTACTTAGGCCTACGCCTATCTGGGTCACCTTGGAGGGGTCATCATCCTTCAACGGCGTCGTCTTCGTCTCTTCTGATGCCTTGAACTCCGGATTTGGCTTTGTGACCTCCTTCTTCGTTGCGGGCATCTCGGACGGATCTATGTTCTTCTTGATCTCCTGGTACTCCTGGGCGTGCAACACGGCTTCGGCAAAGGCAGCATTTCCATCTTCGCACTCTCGCGCCTTCTTCGGGTCTCCCCTGATGGTGATCACGCCGTTGGGACCTGGAATTTTCATCATATTGTAAATGTAACATGGACGAGCCATAAAAGCCCAGTAAGCCGGACGTCCGAATATAGCGTGGTATGCGCTCTTGAACGGGACCACTTCAAAGGAAAGTGCCTTCGTCCGATAATTCTTTGGAGTTCCAAAAGTAACATCCAAAGTGATCTCTCCGAGGGAATTAGCTTGTCTTCCTGGGACAACTCCGTGAAAGATCACAGAGCTATGGTTCAGCTGTGTTTCCGAGATCTTCATCCGGCGTAGCGTTTCGACATAGAGAATATTGATGCTGCTACCACCGTCCATGAGGGTCTTGGAGAAACCATAACCGTGAATAAGTGGATTGACGATTAAGGCGTATTTTCCTCGCCTGTGTAGTTTAGGCGGATGATTAGCGCGATCAAACGTGATTGCCACTTCCGACCAGTCCAGATACTGAGGGACAGCCGGAACTGTTGCATTGAGCTCGTGGAGAACTGCTTTCTTGACCTTTGCTGGTTGAGATCTGAGGAAGGTGACGTAAGTGTCCTTCTTAGTGGGAAAAGTCTTCTTCCCTTCCGACTTGGGATTTGAAGCATCAGCTTCCTCCATGTCGGAATCTTCCTTGGTCTCCTTGTCTTTTTCGGGATTTTTCTTTCCCTTCTTCCGCTTAGCTTTGTAGCCTGCGGTATCATCTCTCTTGATGTCGTCATTAAAACGACATTCAACGTTGGTGTGGGACGAGCCCCCATTGGCGTCTAAATGATGCACACATGGGTTATTGGCAATGTCAGCCCAAGTGTAGGTTTTGCCTGGTTGTTGCTGTCCTCTGCCTTGGACCCTTGACGTCCCACGGCCATGCCCGCGCCCTCCGCCATGTCCTCCTCGTCCTCCAGACCTGGAAACAGTAGTGACCACTTCTGTCTCCGCGTTGGTTTTTTCTTCCGAGGTATTTTTGCGCTTCTGAGCTTGTTGCTTTGGTTGTTTTGCCGACTGAGGCACAACCAGGGCATTGAGTAATCCCTCTGCATCATCGTCAGCATCTGCATACTTGCTCGCTGTTCCTATCATCTGTCCCAGATCAGTAACCTTGTCACACTTCAAGCGATGGCGCAGTAAACCAATTGGGAGACCTGCGATGAAAGCTTCAATCACAGTTTGATCGTTTACTCCTTCGCAGGAGTTTTTTGTGTCGATCCATCATCCGAGATAATCCCGGCAAGTTTCTCCGGCTTTTTGGGTCCAACGCTGTAGGTCTCCAACCGTACAGGGCCTCTGATATGTGCCTTCGAAATTCTGAAAAAACGCACTTTGCAAGTCATACCAGTTGTGGATGGTGTTTGCCGGAAGTTCATTGAGCCATGATCGTGCCGTCTTCCGCAACATAAGTGGGAGATATCGCGTTGCGACCAGGCTGTTTCCGCCTTTAGCGATGCAACAAGCTTGGAAGAAATCCTGTAACCAGGTGTCTGGCCGAGCAATGCCGTCGTAGGCTTGGATATGTCTTGAGATAGCAAATCCTCCGAGAATTTTGTAGCTCCGATGCGTGGTCCGAAGCACTTTGGGCCCACGTACACGTCATCGTTTTCATAGCGCCGAGCCTCTATGTTGGATTTGATCATGTGCCTTGCGTCGTTCGTGCATAGAGATCGTCCCGAATGTCGGCTGTGGCTGCGGTGCCTTGGAGCCGGACTTCAGCTTCTGCGACCACCTCCTCCGCCATGTCGTCCTCCTTGACCTCCTTGGGGGCCATTGTGATAACTTTGTGGTGGAGAGGGTGGTGCAGCTGGATAGTTTCCGGCTGATCGCCGGCCTCCATCCGGAGCGTCATTATTCCGGTTTCGGGGAGGTTCTTGACTATGACGAGCCCCCTGCCGGCTTGTTCCAGCGTGGTTTCCGTCGTTCCTTCGTCCGTCGTTCCCACCATGGTGAGGCTCAGCCGGACGGCTCTCATGTCTAGGAGGTGGCATTCTCTGACGATCCTCCTCCCGACGTTTCTCCTTATCTTCTCCCTTTCGATCGTTGAATTCTCGTCGGGGAGGATTCCTCGGATTCAGTGCAGCGATCGCGTCTTTCTCGGTTGCTGGAGCGACATTGCTCCAGTTATGTGTAGCTCTGTGATGATGTCCCGACGATCCGGTTCTTGAATAATTGTCTTCCCTGCGTTCAGGGTGATGGTACTGCGCCCGAACATAATGGGATCTTACGTCAGCCCATGCCGGATCTGTGCGACATTGGTCAGAATCCGAGACAAGTTTTTGACTTCCAAACAGGGCGACCTTCTGCTGCTCTAGTCCCTTGTTGAGTAGCTTGCTACCCAAGCGTATCTCCTCTGGCCCTGGATTAGCTGATAGAATTTCACGAGCTGCCACGGTATTTTGCACTGGTGTTGGGTATACCCAATCTCCGTTGCTATCCTTCCGTGGCTTCCCCATCTCATCTACGAAAAGGACGGCACGGACACGTGGGAATTGGTTGTCATCTATGTGACACTTCCGTGTCTTCTGATGTAGACAGGACATGTACTCCTTGGTTGACATGCGCTTCTTCTCCACCTCGATGTTTTTGGCTTCATCAAGGAGTTGTTGACGACGCGCTTCTAGGGCCTGGGCCCTTTCGTCCAGCTCATCTGCAGTAAGTTCTGCAGCTGTAGGGATAGGTGTGGTTAAGGCGGCATCGATGAGTTTATGCGCACCTTCAGTGATCACGTGTCCATCCACCGATGCTTCTTTTTTCGGCTCGTCTGGGATAAGTGCTCCATCTGAGTCTTCCTCGTATTCCTCGGCAATCACCTCCTCTGTCAGAGGGTCTTTTGCCGGGGTCTTGTTCTTCTTGTTCTTCTTCTTTGCCTTCTTGGCAGCGCCGGTAGCAAAGACGGCTTTGGGTCCGTTTCCCGGAGTCAAGCTCTGATCGGTACTTTCAGACATTTGGACCTCGGGATTATCTCCGATGTCCATGTTATCCTGCGCTGTGGGAGAGTGTTCCCCGGATCCTTCATCCATGGCTTCTCCTTCTTCTGCAGCTTTGGAGTTGTACTCCTCTTCATATTCTACGGAGAACTTTCGGAAATCTGCCGATGTCATAGATTCATCCGAGGATGCGGGAACGTCGGCGTTTGTTCCAATTGCCTCCAGCACCGAGTCGGTGTTTTCTCCAGCATCGACAGAGCCGGATCTGGATCCAACATATCCGACGAAGTGCGATGCGTTCTTCCTGAGGTACCTGCGGCTTTCGCGATCAGCCATATCAAAACTTTTAATGGTTTCGAGGATTGCGTCTGCACTAGCGCCTCGCAGTATCATACGTATTAGTGTGTACCTGAGGAAAGGCATGTCTGTCCCGGCATCGCCAGAGCCGGAATCAGTGTCGTTGATATGCTCCTCCTGGATTTCGACTTCCACGGGTAGGTCGATCTGGGATCCGACTTCTCCAGGGAGATCCACTCCAGATTCGACTTGGACCGTGAGGTCTTCTTCAGGCTCGGATTTCTCCACTATCTCCGCAACTGGTGCGGGCTGGGTGGGATTAGGGTTTTCTGAGATCCGGAACTCTGCCGCCTCCACGGACAAAGGGGACCCAGAAGATTCTTCTGCCTCTATCATCACCGCTGGGGTGGGTTGGGTAGTTTCAGCGAAACCGATGTAAACATCGATCTCGCCAAAATACATGATTGTATAGGCAGTCACGGCTTCCCTAGCCGGAATCCAAGTCTCGCCGAGAACAATGAGAGGGACGTCGCTGGCGTAGAGGATGCGACCGACGGCGATGGTCTCGCCGATTCCAATTCTTGCAGATTTCACTCGGAACGCAGATCCGAAGCTCACTTGCCCCACGGTGGGCGCCAACTATCGTCGGATTGATGACAAGTACGCCATGAGGGGGTCCTCGAGGCGTGCAGAAGAGAGGGGGGTGAGACGTACGGTATTTTGGGACGGTGAGCACACAAGTTTACCCAGGTTCGAATCCGCCGGCTTTGGACGGATCCTACTCCTGCTAGCAATCCAGTAATACGACAGAGCCAGAATATGGGTTACAATCGTATCGCCTGTGCGAGTTGAGGGTCTAAAGTATTGGGTGTGCCCTAAAGGCTCTCCCTAGGACGGCTTATATAGATATCCGGCCTAGGGTTTACATGAGAGATCAATCCGGCTACGACTAAGAGTTGGGTACAGAGTACATCTTGAACTACAAGTAACATTATGTGCCTAAGTCGGTAAGTCTTCTGGACCTTCCCGTAGCCGGATTGGACTCCGTCTTCTCTCCCGACTAGGCCGCCTGTGAAGCAAATCTCTAACCCGAAGTGGGCCACCCTGGTCAGTGAGGAACTGTGAGGATACCCGGAAAGTGGCGACGATGTGGAGGTCGGGTTTTAGGGTTAGGGTTGGGTCGTGAAGTGGCAGCTCTGCCTGTTGGATAAAAGAGACTAACCTAGGACTGTAGCAGCATGGGCCTCCTGGGCCTTGGTCAACCTAAGCGAGGGCTGAATTGAGGCCTGCCCAAACGATCCGTTACCCCTGCATCCGCCTAGGTTACCCATGGCCCACGGCGAGGCCAGCCCACAACGTGCCCATTCCCCATCACGTACACCGCCCGGACACGCTGCCGCCGCCGTGACCATGCTCTGGACGAGAACTGCCACCGGCGCCGGAGCTCCAGTGGGAGGAAGGACCTGCCGTGGTAACTGGGCGTCGTCCATCATCGCCGGATGCATGGAGCCACTAGGAGGGTGCCGACGTCGGCGAGCCGAGCTGGCCGGACGTTTCTGATGCTGATCAGGCCGCGCTAGGAGGAGAGACTCCCCTAGTGTGTGGCATTGTAGCACGGATGCCACCCTGGCCACCTCAACCCCCATCTCCCCCTCCCCATCTATGCCGCCCCCGCCTCCGAGGCCTCCTCCGCCGACCAACCTGTTCGCCCTGGTGCTACCGTCTGCAGGCCTCACCCTCTCTTTTTTTTGCGGGAGGCCTCGTCCTCGACGCTGCCCTAGCGTTTTCCTTGGAGATCTGCAAGCGCCGCCACCTCCTCAGACGACAGGAGGGGCAGCACCGCCACCGGAGACGCGGCCGGCGGCGAAGATCCCTGGCGAGACACGATTCAAAAGTTATTTGGCGGGTGGGATTCTTTTGTTCTTAACCATGCATGCTCACGATTCCAGGCGAGACACGATGCAGTTATCTTCTGTTTCCAGTCATGCATGTGAGACCTTAGTCAGTTTGTTTGTTCCTAGTCATCTTGGAATTCAGAAAAAAGAAACTAGTAGTACCATTGATCGATTCATCAAGTGGGGAGGGGGATATAGATATGGTCATATGGGCATGAAACGTTTGCTAAGCCGGAGGATCGACGCGTCCTCTCGTTACGGACAACTGTCGTCCGGGTAAAACGAGGTCAGCTCGGAGTTATGCATTAACCGTACGTCAAGTACTCTACTCGACCTCCGCCGGCCGCCAAAGCTGCAGCGAAGCAGTCAAGCAGATGGCTGCCTGTATTGACCATTGCAGCGATTGGGTTGGTCAAGCATATCCACGCCGTCGCCGGCGTGAGTTGGAGCTTTGCCTAAGCCATCGCCGGCGCTCGACTCTAATCCAGCGCCGATTATACTCCGCATGTGCACCAGTGGTCAATCACATAATCTGTTGTGCGCGGGGGGGACTCGAGTTTGTGCTTGTCGCTCACTGCTTGGGCTAGTTCTAGCACCGGCCGTCTCACCCTTTTTTCTCACAATCAAATAGTAGGATCAAGCGATAATTTGTTTCTTTCAAGTAAATTTTCCTACTCCATCCGATCTAAATTAATTGACTTAGTTTTTTTAGATTCGAATCTATTTAGACATATTTTAATACTAGATATATCCAAATCTACACAATTCAAGTCAACTTTTTAGTATTGGAGGGAGTACCAAAAAGCTGGAACTGCTAAATAGCACTTGTTGGCTCGTCGGTTCGGCAGGTGAATGGATCCGGTGCACGTCGCAAATGTTTTCAGGCATGCAGAACGGGGTCACGTCAGCCTTCTTTCAGAGCTATCGTGTGAGATTTTTGCCAAGTTCGAGAAAAGAGGAAAAAAAGGTGCCTTTTCTTAGATAATAAGGGTTGATCTCTTACGAAATAAGAAAAGGCTATTTTGTTTAGGTTAATTGGATATATGCCACTCCATTTCATGCGTATTCGAAATATACCACTCCAATTATTGAACTTCGAAATTGGAAATATGCCACCGCAATTCTCGCATACGTCTATATATGCCCTACTCCAGCCATTTGGACTCACTTTTGGTAAAAAAATGCTTACGTATTCTTACTGTATTTTTCATGGACGAAATTGCTATTGCCCCACATCATTATCTCCACTCGAGATAATTGCAAAAAACCACCACATATACGCGAGAAGTTTGAAAATCCGCTACTTTTGGAAAAAAATCCACTAGCATAGCGTTGGTTCTTTTTAAATACCACTGATTCATCGATTTGGCTTCGATAACCATCTTTGTGACATACCGGTGCCACCGTCAGTGTCCACATGGCAGGGGGGAGACGGCTACGGCGGAGAACCGTTAACGGCGCGTGGGGCCCACCGTTAGGTCCATCGCTACTTATGTTTTCCCCACCACATTACTCTAGCCCAGACCCGTTGCTCGTCCCTCACCACTGTCCGCTGTCGCGGCCGGCGTGGCCATTGCCGTTGTTTGTGCTTCCCGCCGGAGACCAACGCCATGCCGAGCTGGCACGATGGCTCCTCTTTGAGCGATGAATGTCTCGGGGTAAGCTCCAGCTCGAATCCTAGACTCATTTTCTAGGGTTTCCTCAAGGGAATCTCTAAAATTCTTCAATTTGGAGCAGATGCACTGTAATTTTTCGGAATTTTTTTGTTGATTAGAACATAACCGAAATAGACCTTGATCTTGACACCTGTGAAGACCCAACATTTGAGGGCATAGCGGTGGGATACGGAAAACTATGTCGTGGCCACAAGAAAGAGCCGCAAATGCGTTGCATTTGAAGGTACAAACACTGGGCACCGATTCTACCTATGCCCCGTAGAGTATGTGAGTAAATTGTTAATTGTGTAACATTTTCCATATTCATGTCAATTTAAACTCTACAAGTGCTCTTTGATGTTCGCAGTCAATTGTGAGTAGTATTTGTAGTTGTGTTACAGTAGTAAATTAAACAAACTCTGCCAGTAGTCCTATCCAAGTAAATTTCATGGATGATCTCTAGTAAATGTAATCTATAGGTAGTATTCAAAATTAGGGTCTTAATTTTATCCCTAGGAAGTATTTTACTGTAGTGTCTTAATTGCATGGTTTGAACAACTTTATCTGCAGCAAGTTCTAATTTAGCTTTTACCGAACCCAATTGCCATTCTTAATTTGCAGCAAGTAATGAACTATGGGTTCCATTCTTGGTTAGATAAAGAGTGGTCCGAGACTCCCAAGAATGCACTATCCAAGCTATGGTCAATGTACTATGAGAGCAATAGTGCTTATATTGAGGCTAACTATCAAAGCTCAGAGATACTGAAGGAGCTTGCTGATGAGAAAGAGAAAAATGAGAAGAAGCTCACAAGTCTATTGGAAGAAGCTCACAAGTGGATGGATGCCACTAAGAAGAAGTTACAAATAGAAAACCTTAATAGGATGAACATAGAGAAGCTAGTTGATGAGCAGAAGGAGAAGCATATAGAAGCTTTGAAGCACAAAGTTGAGGTACTGAAGAATGCAAAAGAACAAATGAATAATATGCTAAAATCTCAGGCTGAGGTGTTCAAGGTTAAACATTATAGGTTATTAGTGGATGAAAGAGATGCCCTGCTAGAATAGAAGAAGAAGTGGGAGGCTGAAAGAGATGCCCTGATGGAAGAGAGGAAGAAGTGGGAGGCTGGAAGAGTTGCCACAAAGTAAGTAAATAAGAAACTAGAGTATACCATCTATGATATGTTCCAGGATAGTCATGTGCACAAGGAAAAGTTGAAGAAAATCAAATCTATTTGCGATGAGTGATCCTTCAGTTGGATAATTAATGTAATGTTTGTAGTTGCTAAACCATTTTATTACTGTAATGTTTGTAGTTGAACCATTCTTTGCATTGTACGTTTAATCATCTATCTAAACTTGTAGATGAACCATTTCTTTTGTTGAACCATTTGTGTACTTCCTATTGTATTAACCTTTAGGGTTGGTCTAAGATTGTTCTAAGCCCTAACTCTAGGGTTGTCGGGTGGTCTCGATAACTTTTGAAGATTGTTTTAACCCCTAACCCTACAGTAAAACCATATTAGTGTTCACACACAAATACTTTCACAATACAAAATGACAATTCCTTAATACTTCAAACATAGTTCCACAGATATGAATAAATTAGGCCAAGGACAATTTTTCATACACACATAGTTCAAGCACTAATAGTTCCAGCACATCACACACATTGTTCAAGGACACAATGTTCAAGCACACATAGTTGCCTCACACATAGTTCCAGCACACATTGTTCAAGCACACATTGTTGCAGCACACATAGTTGAAGCACACATAGTTCCAGCACATCACACACATTGTTTAGGAACACATGAGAAGACGAATTAAAGACACTTCTAGCAATTACTTCTAGTAGCTGCCATGCTTCCCAGCAGAGAAATAGCCTAGCATCTTTGCAGTCATATTGACAGTCCTGCCACTGGTTCTTGGTCCTTGTTCACCACTATCTACACTCCTTGGTGCATGAAAAGGTCTTGGAGCAGTTGGTGGAGTAGGTGCAACAGGCTTCTTGGCAGGCTTGCCTATTGGGATAGGAGAAGATATAGTCCTTTTAGCAGGTGCAACAGTAGGTCTAGGTGCAATAGTTGTAGTCCTTTTAGCAGGTGCAGTAGTAGGTCTTGGTGTAGTAGATGCAACTGTCATTATTGGGGTAGTTGGTGGTGTAGGAGCCCTTGTAGCTGGTGTTGTTGGTGGAGTAGGTGCAACATGCTTCTTGGCAGTCCTAGAAGATGATGTTCCTGGTGTAGGAGCCCTGGAATAAGTTGCATCTGGCATGGGAGCCCTGGAAGATGAAGCAACTGCACTCTCCTCAGATGCCTGCACACAGAACATGTATGTGAGGAAACAACAAGAAGTGACTAAAAATGCATGAATATAAAATAGAGGATGTGCTTGGTGCTGATTCTTTCTCATTTGCAATCCCGGCTTCAGAGGTTGACTGCAGTTAGTGTATATATGGCCAGTTAACTTGCAGTTTGCTGTAGGTAATAGTTCCAATTATGGTTGCAAATTTTGGCTGGGGTGGCTCAAACTTGCCTTTCCTCCCCATGTACTGCTTCCTCCCCAGGTCTACTCTAAAAACAGGAGGATCAATGCTAGGATATTCGGTCTTGGTCCATAGATCTTCACTAGGAATAGGGTAGACATGTGGGTTCTAGGCCTCCAAGTACATAGACTTTTTGAAAAATGCATGCACATAATCTTCAGGTTGTTGTCTAAACTTGTATATTGTTGATATGGCATGGCTACAGGGAATGCCACTCATGCCCCACCTTATACATCCATAAGTCCTTTTACCCAAGTGAAAATTATATGATCTATCTTCGTACCTACTAACCTGCCAGATATCACCAGTTGACTTCTTTGCTGAGCATGGACTTGGCCACTTCTTAGCCTCTTCTAGTTGCTCAGAATATGTTGACGTGATATCCCACCTTGCTTGTGTTGCACCTATCCTTTAACTCTCATGCTTGGTCATGATTTTGGTCCTTATCCCCTCAAAAAAATTCCTAACTGGCGTTTCTCTAACATCAAGAATTTTCTTGTTAAAAAATTCACTATGATTATTCACAATCAGATCGGTTTTGCAATTACAATCCATGTCATACAAGGCCGATCACTCAACATGTATTTTGCACAACCAATCATATGCTAGCTCACTTTCTTGTTTCATCAGTGCCATTGCTTCATCAAATCCATGTTGGGTGTATGATATGCAACATTATCCATAATCTTTTTCAGTTCCTCACCTCTAAATCCAGTAGTTTGAAAATTTGCATATATATCTATATATATATGTCTAAGGCAATATCTTTGAGGGCAATTGGAAAAGACCAAGTTAATTGCATTTAGCAAGCCCTATTAATTAAAGTGGGATATTAATTATCTAACAATGGTGGAGTTGCAAGCCTAAGTAGTTTCACTAGCTGCATGCAAAAGTTAGCTAACATGTGGATAAGGATTGGTAAGGACAGTCATACCTTTTGCCTATCTGAAATAATTGTGTAGTTTCCAAATCTCCCTCCCTCCCCTCATAGTGCATACTTTAGTTGTGTTAAAAACCAAGACCAATTGGCCTTGTCTTATTTGTCTACCAATCCAAAGGCAATGGGATAGATATTGTGGTTTCCATCCCTGCATGTGGCTGCCAAGATTTTCTGGCCTGTGGTAGTTTTAACAAAACAACCATCCAAACTAGGAAACAAGATAACACAGAAATTATATGTACTAAATGGAAAAAAGGAAAGACAATAAAGTTACAATGAGCTCACCAATAAATAGTCTACATACATTTAAAAAACCTTGAATTGATGCACCAAATGCCATGAACATGCCATGAAATCTTGGATTCTTTCTAGGATGCTCAGCTAGTCTCTTGGTTGTGAAAATACATCTGCTCCCTGGGTTGGTATCAAGAACTGCTTGCAAATAATCCCTCAACAACATGATCCCCAAGAACAACTCTCACTGCCTCACTCTTAGCCCTATATGCCATTGTCTTTGGCACAACCACACCATACTTCAATTTTGCATTTTTAATGAGGGTGTCTACTTTGGTTGTTGGATCAATTCTTATGGCCTGCTCACATGTCCTAGCAACCCATTTGGCATTTATTTTGCATCCTTCTCCTAATGGTGCACATGTCTGCAAGTCCTTGAACTTCCTTAGGTACACTATTTTTTTGGCCAATTTGTGAACCAACCATGTAGAATGGACAACCTTCCTCTGAACACATGGATATGACCCTATCCTTGTTGTTCCTCTGTAGGTAATAGTTCCTTAGTTGTGTTCTATGTGCAGCTGCAGCATAGCTATCCTAAATTGATAGATATCAACAAAGCACATATTAAGGCAAAGTTGTGATTCAGGGATCTCTCTATTATCATCATACAACATCCTAGGATATTTCTTTTTTGCCATGCTCTTCACTCCCTTTGGTAGCACAAAAGAAAGAGCCTCATAGTGGTCATCATCTCCTAATAACATGTCTTCATAGTCACCACTATCTTGAGGAGAGGAGGGCATGTAATCTGGCTTGTAATCCTATTCAGGTTCACAGTGTTTTCTTGTGGTTGACCTAGGGTTTTTATGCTTCTTCACACTACTCTATGACTATACAATACAATCATTGTCATCTGATTCAGAGTCTGTTTCAACAAACAAATATGGCTCCTCTTCTGAATTGATTGGCACCACTGTAATAGTGCACTACTATGTCAGCACATACTCGTCCCCTATCTCAACAGGAGCTATTTGTTTCTTACTTTGTTGAGTGGGTAAATACATGTACTCTAATTCTGATGTCTGCTGGCTTTGAAAAATGTAGCCCTTGCACATCTACTGAGTAAACAACTTCCACTCATTCCTGTGATATGGGGATCTGTTCGTCAACATCTAACATGTTTATGCCTGCAGCTAGCCCACCTTTACCCTTGATTACAGTAATTGAAACTGTCTTGTCATGCTCATATATGTTAACCATTGATTTAACCTTGGCCATGCTGTCAATCATCTCCATCCCAGCCCTACCTATGCCCTTCTCTCTGAAGAAATACATGCTAGCATCCATACCATACCCCTCTATCTCAATTAGTGCTAGTAGATTCAGATATGTAATGTCACATTTTCCTATCTTCCTCTCCAAATTGTCTATACCATATAAACTAAACCTAATCTCCCATATATCATTGTCCAGGCTATAGATAAATCAAAGAAACGGTTAACCCTAACTAATTTGCAAAGATCTCGAGTTTACATAGATGAATTTGGGAGCAGAGGAGGGGAAAAGAGGAGGGATAAGAGAAACTTAATCCACGCCGCCGAGAGAGGAGGTCCAGCAATGGCTCTCCATTGGCCTTGCCTACCAGACCTCGGCCACCCCCGCCATCCTTGCCGCCAGGAACAGTGAAGTGCGTGCGGGGGGATTGGAGATTTCGTAGAAGTCAAGGTCATCTAGGTCGAGGTCCACTACCCCTGCGTCACCACCAACGCTGCCTCCATCGCCAGCGGGCCCTTGCTTTCTGGCGGTGCCGCTCGTGCCGCGCCCGACACTGCCGCCGCCTGGATTTGGAGTCGCCATGGGGGAGGACATGGGCTCGGGCGGGAACTGGCGAAACTGCCCGCTTCATAGAGCAAAGTTAGGGCTAGGATATGGATCTGATGGTGGTCCCCACGCGCCGTCAGTGGCCGTTAACGGCTATCCGCGGTAGCCATCTCCTCCCTTCCACGTGGACACTGATAGTGGGACTAACATATCAGAAAGATGGTTATCGAGGTCAAATCGACGAATCAGTGCGATTTGAAAAGAACCAACGCAATGCTGGTGGATTTTTACAAAATTAGCGAAATCCGGTGGACTTTCGAACTTCTCGCGCATATGTGGTGGTTTTTTGCAATTAACTCTCTCCACTCAGCAAACATCCTTCTTCCTCCTGTTTCCTCTCGCCGTACCACAACCACAAAGCCGCCGCAACCGTTCCCTCCGATGCCCCCAGCCCCGGTCTCCTCCACGCCGCCCTACAATCGTACTGCCGCCGCCCCTTCTCTCCCCAGTCCAGTAGCGCTGCTCGGAGTATCTGGCTCGCCCATTCCTCCCCACAGCAACGCCAGTGTAGTTAATGGAAAAAAAATTGACAAGGCATTTGCCAAAAAAATAACTAATTTGTACCGGATTACGAGTGCCAATATTCTACAACCAACATGGTCTTAAAACTGCAGATTACTTAAGCAAAAGGGGAAAATGGTCTAGTTTGAGCATCACACACAAGTTCTATATCAGTTTGAGCATCACACACACATACATGGTCCACAACAGATTACAAATAAACAGATGGAGGCGGTGGTGGTGCAACTTCATCTCAGGAAGAGTATGGAATATTTGCCGAAGGTGGATCATCAGGAACTCCCCCAAGCATAAAGAAGAATTCTTTTGGTTCCTAGAGTTGGCTTGACAACATCACTACAATCTGATGTTTTTTGTTCTTCCCTGTAGGTTTCATTCTAGTACCTTAACAATCTACTGGTTTTTGTTCTTTGGCTGCAGAGTCCTCGCCAGCATGGTTACCGACACCAACATGGAGCACGCGTCGATGAGCTCGAGTTGGGGATGGCTATAGCAGGTGGGAGGAGGATGAGGGAGGGCTGCAGCGGTGGTGACGGCTGGATCTGGGGGTCGCCGAAGGGGCTTGTTGCAGTGGCGGCTCCCTTCCTATGCTTTTTTGCTCGTGGCTGTGGTATGGCGACAGAGAACAGGAGAAAGAAGGTTGTGTGCAGCGTGGAGATAAGGATGTGGGGCCAAGGGAAATTCCGTCTATAAGAAAATATAGTATGAATACGTAAGCATCTTTCGACCAAAAGTGAGTCCAAAAGGCTAGAGTGGCATATAGACGTATACGAGAATTGCAGTGGCATATTTCGAAGTTTGAGAATTGTAGAAGCATATTTCGAAGTTTGAAATTAGTAGTGGCATACGCATGAATTGGAGTAGGATATATCTAATTAACCCATTTTGTTTCCATTGTACCATATATCTTGGCATAATAACACAGTTTCATACCAAAATAGTTAACTCTCATTAATGGCCAGAAATGATAGTTAGAGATAATGCGTTGATAATGTGGACGGCTACGGAAAAACATGTTCTCTCTAGCATTGTACATGCCCTTAGAAAACAATAGAAATCGCAGATGGTGTTATATGGTATCGTAGGGTGTGGGCGCAGACTGCCTAGGGCAAAAGAGCGTCAACACACTGATGGAACTATGTCCTAGAGGAAATAATAAATATATTATAATTTATATTTATGTTTCATAATTAAGTTTATTGTTCTGTGCTATAACTATATTAGTTCCGAATAATGTGTATTTGGAGGAAAACCCTATTACATACGTGGAATAATAAACACCAATAATGATATCCCAAGTCATGCCTCTGAGAATAGTATGTATGTCAATGATAGTTTCGGTTTTCTAACTATGGGAAAAATGACAATGTGATCAGAGTTGTTGGAGAACAATGACAATGGATAGACCCAAACATGAGATACCGTGAAACATCCGTTATCGGTATTTTCTCACAACAAGGTATTGCCTTTACTAGAGATCGTTGGACCACGAGACACATAAAACTTGGGTACAATATGGACATGGCAAGGTTCTCCAAGAATTCCATTTGATATAGTAATTATAAAGTTGATTCTTGTTCGTACCAGATAGTTCGTAATTATCATATGGAGTGCTTGTGGGAATTGATGCTCTTGACGATGGATAGATACACTCTAGTCCCACTCATGTACTATGATGCTGTCCGAACAAGTGATCAAGTTATTGAACACAGGAATATCGATAGTGCGAGATGAGTAAATAATACATGCCAGGTAAGGACAATAACCTAGTGTTTCATCTCGGTCAATGTCAATTTTTGACGAATCAATACGATATGTATCAGACTCAATACTACGGTTCATACGATAAAGAGCTTCGTGTTATTTGTGGGGTTTCTACTTGTATCAAGACACCGATAGTAATTATTGTCATGGAATGAGTTCCGGATATGTCCGCAAATATCCGAAACCATAGGTCACACATTAAGACATTTTCGCCATTTTAGAACGTGAGTGCGAATAAGATAGCTGAATGAAGCAATCCCGAAAATATGTTTTGGAGTGTCTCGGAATATTCCGGAGGTGTCCGGGATATCACCGATAGTGGATGTAATTGTTCCGGACATTAAAAGAGGATGCTGGGAATATTTTAGAAAGGTTCCAAATTATTTCGATGATGTCCGAAATTTAATTCGGGACGCTTCCGAATAAATATTCATATTAAATAATTAAAACTAATTATTATTATTTATTATCCCAATGGGTCCCATGGGACGTAGGACCGCATGGGCCCACTAGGCCACATTCACGGGAGGGGGGAGTCCCTGGCCGAATCAACCAGGGCTCCCCCCATGGCTGGCGAATGGGGCGGGTGAGGAGGTGGGGGAGGATTCCTCCCAGGGCTCCGAATCGCCCCAAGTCATTTGGAGGAGAGGGAGGAGGACTCCGTAGCAGAGTCCAACTACTCCTCTCCTACTCTCTTTCATTGGTGCTAGGAGGCATCAGTTGAATCCTTGTAGGACACGGAGTCCTACTCCTACTCTCCCATTGGGAGGGGAGAGGCCACATATATATATGAGGGGAGAAGGCAAGGGCACAACATACAAGTCCTTAGGAGCCCAACCCCGAGCCGTTTCCCTAGTAGCTAGTGGCCTCCAATGTTGCCTCGGCCTCCGGCGCCCATCCTCACCCTCTTCCTCGCATCGTCGTCATTGTCGCGCAGAGGATATCTTCATCGACACCCGGAGCTGCTCGTCTTCTATCCCATCTAGATTCAATCTAGCCGGATGATGGAGTGTTGTTGGATATTCATCGACACGTTCTCGCTTCGTGAGTTCTTGATCTCGCCTCGATGCGATTCCGTTCGTGTTGCACGTGTGGATACCAGTGGAGGTGCAAGACTTGGATGACAAGATCATCAGAGCCGTCCGTGGGATAATACGACCCAGTTCTTTTGGCGACTTCTCTGAGAAGCTACCCTACCCCAAGCTTCACGAGGAATCCTCTTCCAAAATTTTGTGAGGCTTCCGAATTAGTTTAGCCTTAACCACTTCGGAATCCTTGTAATTTTTTGAGCCGTATTCCCCATGAAGCTAGGTGTAGATCAACTTTTTGGGGGAAGCCACCAAAAGAACTGGGCCTACATATCCTCGCTACCCGCTAAGGCTTGTTGCGGGATTCGACGCACGATCAACCTCACCATTGACAAACTTCCGCTAGTTCAATATTTGAGGGTATGATCTGTTACCTCCTCCCTCGCTTTGGATCTTGGTTATGCGCTAGAATTTTTGTTTTCCATAGCGTGTTCCCCAATAGTGGTATTGGAACAGTCTACGCGTAGGCACATGTACGGATAGAGGAACCGTCGAATTACGGAATTGTTAATCTTGTTCTTGCTACCCAATTGTTGTAGTTTGGATCTTGACGGTATTGCATGATTAGCGTCCTAAACCAACTTTATAATCTTTGGTCGAGACCAGTTTGTGAAGTGTACTTTGGGTGCACAAAACAACTTTGACGGATGTCGGTTTTTCCACAATACTCGAGAGAAATTTTGCACTTTGGCATTTCGTGAATTTGGTGAAGTTCACATGGGGTCACACATGAGTGCATATTTGCATCATATTTTAAATTATTATTTTGCTTTGTAGATATAGGATCTTGGTATTTTACGGCGCTCGTACGCATATTTTATGTCTGTTTTCACCAGGAATAGGACAGATGATGGATCCAATGGATACAATTCTTGGAGCAGTTGTACTGTGGAGAAAATGAGTCAAAAACAATGTAAATATATTATTTGGGAAATATTAATAATACTAGAAGAAAACCAGAAGCGAACAAAGGACGCAGAAGGTTTAACGACCAACCATATGGCGGGAGCAAATTTTCTGGCCGTATAGCTCCGGCAGTATAGTTGGCTCCGGCTCCGTCTCCTCAAATAGTTTCACCCCGTGCAACTAGTTCGCAAAGAAGACATACAGAACACCCAGAAATCGTAGAAACCTCACCTCCGGAAGGCATCTGGAGGGGGAACTCATCCGCCAGGGACCCATCTTCACCCTGCGCAGATATGGGAGGCTAAGGCATCGATCTTCATCATCCACGGCTACATCACCACCATCTCCATCCATCCCATCTACATCTTGTATAGATCTTGTTGTAATTCCCGTACTTGTTGTGGATTTATACAAGTACTATTCATCCTATGATTGTTTCCATTACCATTTCTATGATGTTGATTGCCTCCATGCCTGAGTAGATCTCTAGTTCTTGGGGAGATGGAGAAACCCTAGCATATGATTGAGATGAGATAGAGATTATTATGTTACACATCATTATGCGTACGTGTTAATTGTATTCATCTTGATGTTGGGAGTTGTGCACCTCCTTAAAATTTGCCTCTTATGGGGACTCGATTAAGATGATTACTTGTTGGTAGTCGGAGGGATGATAACACTTACTGTGACTATAAAGCTAGTATCAATCCTTACGCACTAACTTGGGGGTATCAAGGAGAACTCATAAAGCCATGTCCATGCCACGGAAGAAATCCATTAATAGCGTAGTAACTCGATTGATGTCGACTGTTGTCTGCTGTGGTTATGCGGATGATGTGTGCAACAGTTGCGGGTTAATCGTCCATATGTGGAGCTCCTCCCACATACATACACATTATGAGAATAATCGTTATAATAATCTTCATTGCTTAGTCTAAATTTCTAGTGGTGTATCCATTATTCTCCGAGAACGTGTTTTCCCCTATTGTAGTTCTAAAGTTCTATTACACACGCGATTCTTACTTTCTGCATTAAGTTTTGCTTTACTTTAAATTACCTTGTTCAACCCAAAACCCAAAAACAACTCTATTTATCTTGCATCTTAAAGTTATTTCTTAAGTACTTCGCTTAGTTGCAGTTAAAAACATTTTAGTCATTTTGCCTATTGTTCCCTGTGGGATCGATATCTTTATTTCGAAACTAGCTACAAACAATCTGTACACTTGCAGTCATCAAGCTAGTTTCTGGCGCCGTTTCCGGGAAGCTTAGCTCTATAAGTCACTTTACTTTTAGTTATTTACTTTCATTGTACTAATTTTTTACTTGAGTTGCAGGACCACAACAATGGAAAACACTCAGCATTTAAACAAGCTTGAGGCAGTAAGGAAAATGAGTTCGCCTATGGACGCCTTTATAGCTGTCAATAAAAGCATAAATCCGGATGGAATCAAGATTCACCCTTTATTATTTGAATTATTGCATTCTAAGAAATTTTAAGGAACCAATGAAGAAAGTCCATATGGACACTTACAATTCTTTGAAGACGTTCCCAGTTCCTTTATTTTCGACAACTATAATCTCGATATGGTTAAAACCCAGTTTCTAGACAAACTCTCTCTAATAATTTTTGCAACTGGTACAGATCTTTTTGTGTAGAAGCACCAAGGACTTGGGAGGAATTGACAACTAAATTCCTATCAAAATATTATTCTGAAAGCAAAGCTCACAGGATGAGAGGTATTATTATCAGTTTCAAAAATAATCCTAGTGAGGGCTTATATGAAGGATATCTAAGGTACAAAAGTTACCTAGATAATTGCCCCATCATCGTTTGCCTGATTGGTTAATCACCCATACCTTTTATGGAGGGCTAAGTATTGAAAATAGGATGAATCTGGACACTGCTTCTAATGACAGTTTTCTATCTTATACCTATGATGAAGCTTGGAAGCTAATAATAAAAAATGAGAGAAGCAACGGAAAATCTTAAAGATAAGGAAAACATTACAAATATTTTTTCAGAATATGCTTGCATTAATGATTTCCTTATAGATGAGAGGATAGATGCAATGATTAAAACCCACGGTATTGATTCTTACTCAGTAAAGAAAATTATTGAGAATTATGCAGGACACTAGTAGGTACCTACAGAATGGGAAACCCATAAACCCCTCAAAGAAAAGAAGCGTGCAAGAGCGCTGATGGAAGAGTTCTCCTCAATACCTATTCAAGGGATCATTGAATAAAGGCAAAAAGAGGAAGAAAAAAATAAAGAAGAGATCAAAGAAACCAGAAAGGAACCCCAAAGCTACCAATATGAATAATGTTATATTAAAGGATCTTATGGAAGCACGAATAGTGGACAATGAAGTGGTTATGCTAGACCTTGAAACCTCAGAATTCATCAAAGGTAAGGTCGGAGGTAACAAAACTTCTAAACCAATGACCCCTATATATTGTGGAGAAACTTTCTTATATGGAATTTGTGAGCCAATTTCCACTATAAATATTATGACTTCTTCACTTTATGAGGAACTCCGCTATAATTTAAATAATCCATACGTGGAACCGGTAGACACTACTATTAAATTGTCCAATAGAACCAATATAAAACCGGAAGGAGTAATCATAAATATCTATGTCTTTATTGGGTCGCTCATGTACCCCCTTGACTTTCATATTGTTGATATGCCTCGAGATTCTTTTTGTCCTATCCTTTTGGGAAGGACTTTTATTTCTATCACCAAATCTCGAGATGATAATAAGGAGACTATTTCACTAGAGTTTGGAGAAGAGGAAATGACATTCTAATTAGCCAAACTAAAGAAGAGGCCATATGAAGTGGAGGATATCAAGGAAGAAAATATGATTGCCGAGCTAGCGGCAATTCATTTCAGTACTCCACAAGATGAATTAGAGAGGAGTCTGATTAATTGGGAGGAAGCACCAGATGATGAGGAGAAAGAAGACATGGATGATTATCTTGATTCAATTTCAAAAGCACAAAATCCACATGACTATGAGGAACTGGTAAGAAAAGGAGATGAAGAGCCTCCACCAATAGAATTGGAAAAACTTCTAGATAATATGAGGTATGAGTTTTTAGATAATGAAAATAAATGTCATGTTATTATTAGTAAGAATTTATCGAAAAATGTAACAAATAAACTCATTTCAGTTTTGATTAAGCATCGTGAAGCCTTTGGATATACATTGAGTGATATTAAAGGAATAGATCCATCTATTGTAACACATAAGATTACCATGCTTAATGATGCCGAACCTGTAGTAGATACACAAAGAAGGCTTAATCCGAAGATGAAGGAAGTAGTAAGAAAAGAGGTTATACGCTGTCAACACCCAGATTTTTAATCCCAGATGCCTGTTATGCCATATATTGTAATCCCAGGATTACCATTTTTGCGAGACATAACAGATTGGATATCATAGTACATCATCCATTACAAACCATAATAAGGTCTTACACAAATAGAGGATCTCATGATCCAGTCTTAATACAAACAAGCAGCGGAATAACTAATAAGCGTAGCGGTGGGGTCCATCTTTAGTGTCATAGGCAATGCTGACGATGGGAGATAGTCCTAGTTGTCGTAGCCGTCCTATTGTCTTTCTTCCGAATAGTCCTCTTCATAGTCTGGCCATAGGAATAGCTAGGGACAAATCCATGAGTAATCTTTAAGTACTCGCAAACTATTACTAATAAGTAAGGTAGTCCTAGTAGGAAATGCTAAACTCTAAGTTTATTTGCAAGGTTAAGTTTGAAACCTAAGCTGAGTTCAGAAACAAAGAAAGATAAAATAAAGTTCTAAAATTACTTAAATTGGAAACTAGTTTTCATGTTCACAACCCTGTTGTGGTCAAGTCAATATCACCATTCATTTCATAAGTCATTTTGAAAACATCTGACAACGGAACAATATGGCCACTCCAACTGTCCATGACCACGGACGCGGCTATTCGAATACTTTAACACTCTGCAGAGGTGGTACACTTTCACCACAAAATTCGATACATCCGTCAGGGATAACCCTGAATCATCATACTTAGTATGCAGATAATCAATCATAACCTTTCAATTACACACCCTAGTACAAGGACCTCTCCTATGAGCTTGGCCTCCCCGCCATGGCCATCTGCCATCATGGGCACTACATAGGTGGGCAACATTGAGAGGTAGCCTTAGCTCAAACCTCTCCCGTGAGGGAACTCATACTAATGCATACAAACTTCTGGCTAAGCCTTACCCAATTCAGGTATTGTGGTTGTACGGTAAAATTGGAATGGTATCGCATCCAAACCCAACTATTAGTTTTTATAAAGGGCTAAGGCTCATGCCTCAACATTTTCATCATCATAAACCATTTGTGTTTCTCAACACATTCCAAAACATTTCAATAGAATTACTCATCATTCCAAGGTTTTCATAAGCATTTTCACCAAGTATTCCCATCTAAAGTGATCAAGTTTTTGGTTTAGCTCTAAACACTAAGTTAAGAGTGTTCACTAATGTAGGGGGCTAATCTCAATCTCATTCCATAGAATGACATCTAAGTCTAACTAGATAGGCCAAGTTTTATACTCTTTATGCTATTTATAAACAAAGTAAAGAACTTTGGTAAAGTAAAAGAAAGTAAAGCTTGTAAGTAAAACTTGGTATAGGTATAAATCAAAGAGATATAACCAAAGCATGCCTAATGCATCTTGATTAGGTTATCTTGCTTAAATCTAGCTTACTAACAATAGCTTGCTTAGTCTACTTGAAGTGCTAGGCTTGCCTTGAGTAGTGCAGTGGTTGAAATTCTCCTCGTCTTCTTCGGGGTAGGACTCCTCCTCCTCGTAGACTTGGTCAGTACTATCGTCTATAAATTTATACGGAATACACAATCACCAAACAATACTTAACTAGTCTATTTACCACACTAAGGCACACACTTGATGATCTAGTATCATCACAATCATGACAAGATTTAATGAACTAGTTTCATTTATTTTATTTGAGAAAAGTAATTTCTACTCATTGAAATTAATTAAGATTTAATATTATCCAATTAAAATATGGGATCATGTGGAGACATGTCATCACCACATATTCTAATACACGGGAATGTGATTTAAATGTTTGATCATATTTCAATAAGTTTAAGTTTATTATTTATTCAATTTAAAGTGACTAGAAATGCCTATATAGCATTATTTTGGTACTAGTCCAAAGTCACTGAATGCAAACCTAAATATTATTACATATTCAGATAGGTATGGTCAAATGTGATTTTTGAGAGTTGGAATCAACTCAAAAGCCATTATAGTTGATTTTTGAAAAATGTTTGAATGTGGAAAAGTCTCTGCCTTTTTATTTTTGCTAGGTGAGATCTCTAACTCCAATTTATTTAAATCCAATGGGCTTGGATAGAGATTTTAATTATCTTCCCAAAAAAATTGTAATCATGCATTTTGGTTAAGTAAAACTCTCTGAATTGATTTTTAAACTATTGGACAGAACCTAGATTAAGTTTAAATAGAAAAACACTTATTTGAATTCTAGGGCCAACGCGGAAAACTAATTGGGCCGGCCTAGTGACACTCCTCGGCGCAGCTTGCAACTGACAAGGTGGTCCCGCTGTTAGCGGCACAACTAAACGCGAAGCGGTACGGGGCGATGTGGGCCGTGCGATTAGAACCTAGATCAATGGTCGTGGATCATCATCGACGACGAACTGGTCGCCGGCAAGACTGAACCCTAGCGGCTTGGTGGGGGTCGATTGGGGGCTTACCAGGTCTCCATCTAGCGTGGCGATGGGGGCGACCGGACTGGTGGATGACGGCGGACTCAGGCGTGGTCGCGGCGGCTCCTGGGGTGGTCGCAATCGACTGCCCCCTTCCTCCTCTGCTGCGGCGGCTCCGGTGGAAATTCTGGCGAACTGTGGCTCGAGTGGCTCCGAGGATGCTGTGAGGGACTCCGTGGGAGGTGGGGAGTGTTGGAGCGTGGAGAAATGGTGCTGGGGACGGCTCCTTATATAGCTCGACGAGGGACCGTGGGGTAGGACAGTGAGCCCGTCGGTGACGATGCTACAGGGGGCTAAAGGCATGGGCGGGGTAGGCGGATGGTGCGATGCCTCTTGGCGGTCATCTACGGCGCAATGGCGTAACTAGGGGCGGTGGCTTTTGGTCGGGCGAGGCTGGCGCTTTGAGCGGGTCTGACGGCGTTTGACGCGGCGTGCGGTGGCTACAGGTCAAGCAGCGGGGAGAGGGGTTGTCTCTGAGGCTACTGGGGTTAAGGCGATGTTGCACGCGCAAGCTGGGAGCAAGGCGTGAGATGGGCGAGCGGGTCGGGGATGGCGCACTAGAGCGATCCGTGCATGGCACAGAGGCGGCGGTGCGCGGCTGTTCCTCGGTGGTCTAGGGCTTGGCTGCTTCCGTGGGGTGGACAGTGGATCGCGGTAGGGTGCGGCGGAGCTAGGGGTGTGCTGGTTAGGCGTTGCGTTGTCTCTGGCGCGTTGTCCACGCTTGGCCGACAGCGACCAAGAACGGGCGGCGCGCCACTGTACTTCACGGCGAATGGGGGTGTTGGTCTGGTCTGGGGTGGATGCTAGGGGGACAGGGGCTAAGATGGAGACCAAATTGGTCAATCCTCACTGTAGAAATAGTGAAGCTACTCTAGTGTTGATCTGTGCCTGCCATGTGTTCGATAGAATGGCCGCATTGAGAAAAATTTTGAATTTTGGATTCAAATTTTTTGAGGGTTTTCCACTTAAGCTTGAGCTTCTAAGTTTGCTTGTAGAGGTCAAGGGGAATTCATTTGAGTGGTTTTTGAAAAAGTGGGATCTATGCATATGTAAATGATTCAATATTCCAAAGTCATTTAAAATTAGAGTTCAAATGTTTTTGTAAGATTTCAAAGTGGGCATTGGTAGATCTTTACTTATACTAGCAAGGGGTGCAAAGATTCATAATTGTTTCTGTTTGAAATTGAGTTCTAGGAACACTTAAAGTGACCTAGTGGATTAAAATGGCAAAAGTGACCATTTGCATTTATTAATTCCATTTGATTTCTTTTTCTTTGGATTTTGCTTGGGAATGATCTAGATGGTGTGGAATTCATCTTTGATTCATTTTACAACCATTAGAACAAACAAACATGGCAATTTTAAACAATTCTATATTAATGCAACACACATATGCACTCTTAATTATCTTAATGATAAAAAGGTTTTGTTAACCCTAAATTGTGTGATTCGGATCTTGATAACCTTGATTAAAGATTTGGGATTGTACATACGCTTACTAGATGCTGGCATTATATATCCTATTTCTGACAGTAAGTGGGTTAGCCTAGCTCATTGCATACCAAGACAAGATGGTCTTGATGCTACTATGAATGAGGACAATGAGCTATTTCCTGTAAGGCCCATAATAGGATATCATATGTGCATTGATTTTAGGAAGCTAAACCGTGAGACACAAAAAAATCATAAACCTATACCACTCATGGATAAAATCTTAGAAAGAATTAGTAATAATTCTTTCTTTTGTTTTCTTGATGGTTATTCTGGATATGCTCAAATTGCCATACAGCCGGAAGATCAAGAGAAAACAACTTTCACTTGTCCTTATGGTATATATGCTTATAGATTAATTCCTTTTGGCTTATGTAATGCAGCAGCAACCTTTCAGGAATGTGTTCTAAAGATTTTTGATGATTTTGTTGAGAAGACTATGGAAGTTCTAACAAATGATTTTTTTGTTTGTGGAACAACTTTTGATAATTGCCTCTACAATATAACCAAAGTCTTGCAGAGATGCAGGCAGTCAAACTTGGTTTTGAATTGGAAGCAATGCTATTTCATGGAAAGAGAAGGTAAAGTTTTTGGGAATCAAGTTTCGGAGAAGGGAATAGAAATAGATATAACTAATATAAATGCTTTAGAAAATCTTCCAATACCTCAGGACATTAAAAATCTAAAAATGTTTCTGGAACATGAAGGTTTTTATAAGCGGTTTATAAGGGATTTTGCTAAGATAGCTATTCCCCTAACCAATCTTCTTGATAAAGAAACTCCATTCTATTTAGATCATGACTGTATTGCAACTTTTGAGAGCCTTAAGAATAAACTAGTTTCATCACCTATTATGCAATCTCCAAAATAGGATGAACCTTTTGAAATCATGTGTGATGCTAGTGACTATGATTTAGGGGCTGTGTTGGGACAACGAGATGGAAAGAATTTGAATGTTATTTATTACGCTAGTAAACCTCTTAATAAGATTCAGAAACACTATGCTACTATAGAAAAAGAGTTTCTAGCTATAATTTTCGCTTGCGACAAATTTAGATCTTTGATAATTAATTCTAAGATATTAATTCATATGGATCACCAAGCTTTGCATCACCTCCTTATGAAAAAGGATGCTAAGCTCATGTTGATTAGGTGTTTATTACTACAAGAATATGATTTGCAAATAGTAGATAGGAGGGGTAAAGATAATCTGGTAGAAGATCATCTCTCTAGGATGGAGGGAATAATCAATAACCCCATGCCTATTAATGAATCATTTCCGGGAGAATATTTAGCAAACGTTGAAATCGCTAATCCATGGTATGCAGATTATGCTAACTATCTAGCAACAAACTTTATACCTACTGGTATGTCAAGAAATCAAATAATGAAATTATTTAATGATCTTAAATATTACTTTTTGGATGATCCGTATCTATATCATCAAGGACTTGACGGAATGATACGGAAGTGCGTTCCTAACCATGAGATGAATGCGATATTGAAAGCTTGTCATGACAGTCCATATGGAGCACATCATGTAGGTAAGAGAACTGGTACAAAAGTACTTCAATCTGGATTCTATTGGCCCACCTTGCTAAAGGATGCACACAAGTATGTGGAATACTGTGATGCTTGCCAAAGAAGAGGTAATATAGGTAGGAGAAAAGAAATGGCAATGAATTATAGTCTCATAATTGAACCCTTTGATGTATGGGGAATGGATTACATGGGACCATTTATAGAATCTAATGGTTATACTCATATTATTGTTGCTGTTGCCTATGTTATTAAATGGGTTGAAGCTATTCCAAAAAATCATGCGGATGCAGCTACCTCAGTGAAGATGATCAAGGCTGTCATATTCCCTAGGTTTGGAGTACCTAGATTTTTAATTACTGATGGTGGTTCTCATTTTATAAAGGGAACTTTCAGGAAAATCCTCAGCATGTATGGAGTAACTCACCGCATTGCCTCACCATATCATCCTTAAACGAGTGGTCAAGTGGAACTCTCCAATAGAGAATTGAAGACCATACTCGAGAAAATAGTGGACAAATCAAGAAAAGATTGGTCATACAAGTTAAATGACACTCTATGGGCATACCGTACTGCGTTCAAAAATCCAATGGGTATGACACCTTATAAGATGGTGTACGGTAAGGCATGCCATTTACCTCTAGAATTGGAACACAAAGCTTTTTGGGAAATCAAGAACCTAAATTATGATCTTAAAGCAGCTGGAGAAAAGCGTTTATTAGATATTCATGCTTTAGATGAGTTTAGAAGTGAAGCCTACGAGAATGCTAGGTTGTTTAAGGAAAAAGTGAAAAGATGGCATGATAGAAAAAATAATAAGACTTTTAAAAGTGGAGATAAAGTGTTGCTCTATAATTCTCATCTTATGTTGTTTCCAGGAAAGCTTAGATCAAAGTGGGAAGGCCCATATATAGTTGAAGAAGCTTACTCATCGGGAGTAGTGAAGCTCCAAGGAAAAACACCCTCTCTTGCATGGGTAGTAAATGGACAACGTTTGAAGCATTATCGAGTAAGAGAAGATATAAGTGCAGTCACCATAGATTTGATTGCTCCAGAAGAAGTGATTAAGCAAAAATATACAAGGAATGGTAACTTCAAGAAGAATGGACTTAAGAAGGAATGAGCAATGCTACGGTCAAGCTATTGACCATAAAAGAGCGCTTCATGGGAGGCAACCCATGCGGAATAAGATTTGAGTAAGTTTTAAAATTTCAGTCAAAGTTTTATTTGGATATTTTGCCAAACAAGAAACATTAGATGCTCTAGCAAAGAAGAAGGGAGATTGATAAAGCCAAAGTTAGTCGAAAATATAAGCTGACATTTTTCTGTCAAAACTTGATATTTCGTTAAGTTTCAGATTAATAAGAATCCTTGGAGAAGCAGAATTTTTTTTGGTGGACACAAAAGGTTTAACGACCAACTATACAGCGAGAATAAAAATTCCGGCCGTATAGTTACGGTCGTATAATTGTTGCGACATCATCCGTTCCATCCACAAAAGGTACTGAGAGTTTAACGACCAACTATATGGCCGAAATTAAAAATTCCGCCCGTATAGTTGCGGTCGTATAGTTGTCAACACCTTTGACAAAATAATTTTCGAAGTACCGAGAGTTTAACGACCAACTATACAGTCAGAATTAAAATTCCGTCCGTATAGTTTCGGTCGTATAGTTATCGACCCATCTCCAAAAAAATTATTTACAATACAGAGAGTTTAACGACCAACTATACAGTGGGAGTAAAAATTCCCGCCCGTATAGTTCCGACCGTATAGTTGGTTCACCGTAGATGGAAATCTATAGTCAGTTCATAACAATACGGCGGGAGCTATACGGGTCACGCCCGTATAGTTGCTCGTTACGAAAGGCGGCTAGGGTTTTTGACCCCTCCTTTTAAAGTTGATTGCATCTAACCTTTTTCATTAAGTTTTCGCAGAGCTACAACCTCCAGCCTCGAAAAATCCTCGCCATCCCTGTACAAGCCCTCTAATAACATTCATGTAGCGAAGCCATGCAGCCCTTCCATGTCAACAAGATCTGGAAGAAGAAAAAAGAGAAGCCCGTGAAGAGAATCGAAGAAGTGGAGCCCAAAGGATCATCGTCATCATCCAGCCCGGAGATCAAGCCTCTCCCAAATTGGGAGGACATGTTCCCGCAAAGGATGGAGATGATGAGGCTAGCTGAGCAAGGAAGGAACAAGGATGAGTATCTCCCTGATCCTTATTGTTACAACATAGGATCCTATTATAAACCTCCTCTTGGTCCATCGCCTCTTAAACCTAAGAAGGTACGACAAGATGAGATTCATGATAAGATCTATGAGTTAGAAAAAGCTTCAAAATCATGTGTTCAAACAATTGGAGAAGGGATTGACTCCTACTGGATGATGATTAAAAGAAGAGGGTGGCACTCTTTCTACCAAGGAGGAGGAATAGGTACCAACAAGGAGTTAATTCATCCCGCCTGGCTTGATTTCAAGCTTGGGGAGAGTTTTAAAGACCTTCTAATCTATCTTACAAGTTTTATATTACCATTTTTTTGTATTAGTTCAAACTAGAAATAAAGTTTGCATCATTAGAATTTCCATCAGGAATAGTCGATCCCTTTAATGAAATTCCGAGTTTATTATTATGTATGGACCCATATTGAGTTTGTGTTTGCTTTAATGATATATGAATGGCTTGAGTATGATTTTACTTGCACCTGATGATAGCAATAGGAGACTTCCACACCATTGGTATTAATGGAACACATGAAGATAATTTGGTCAATATGCTGTAACTCTACGGTTTGATTTACAAATAAAAATTATCTATACAATTGAGTTGAAAAAGAAACCTTGAACAAAGGAAAATGAAAGTACTATCAAAATAGAGTGAGAACAAGTCGAGGTAGAATCTCATAAGAACGCTTCATATACAGTTGGAATTTGATAATTGAGATCGTTAAACTTTGAATTCCTACATAAGGTGGAATATATGGCTAGATCCTTTGCACATCACTTAAAACAAAGTGTGAGCATATATGCAAAATAAAATAAAATAAAGAAGGAAAAGAGCGAGTGTGCAAAGAGAAAATAGGCATATACCATTGTATTGTAGTATGACAAAGAAGCACTTTCGAGATTTTGAATCCCAAGTGAATACAGTTGATCCTAAATCACTTGGGACTACCTCGTTAACTCATTCGGTTGAACTGGACACTTATACATTATGTTGAGATTCATCTTTTATGAACTGTTGATCACTAAGGTGTGGAAGCCTGCTAAAACTATTCAAATGGTTCGAGTAAGGTACTATTCACCAAACTTATTCCTATGTATCGTATATGATAAACACATGCTGCAACCGCCTCATTTATTTTAATCGACTCAACTTCATGAATATGAGAATCACATCCATTAAGATAAAACTTGCTCAGAACGATCAAGAGTCTAAGCTTGGGGAAGTTGATGAGTGCATATTGATGTCTACGCACTTCTATTCTTGTAGATAGTTGTTGAGCCTCCAAGTGCAGAGGTTTGTAGAACAGCAGCAAGTTTTCCCTTAAGTGGATCACCCAAGGTTTATCGAACTCAGGGAGGAAGTGGTCAAAGGTATCCCCTCTCAAGCAACCCTGCAATCAAGATACAAGAAGTCTCTTGTGTCCCCAACACACCTAATACACTTGTCAGGTGTATAGGTGCACTAGTTCGGCGAAGAGATAGTGAAATACAAGTGATATGGATATAAGACAATGGTGCTAGAAAATAAATTGATGGCGTGGAAGAGACTAAAAGCAACCTGAAATAAAGATGGCAGCAAGCAAACATGTAACAGATCCAGTAGCAAACGGTGTTTCAATGCTTAGAAACAAGGCCTAGGGATCATACTTTCACTAGTGAACACTCTCTCATAAATATATTATCTTCATGATACTACGCTGAACTACTCTTCGTTTGGACACTCTAATCGTTGATAGGGCTGTAATAGCACACCTCAAAGTAAGCCTTTCCCATCTAGAAACCCCACACTCTCACCTTGAGCACTAGATGGTTCCAACAAACACCACAATTTCATAAAGACATCCAACTCCAAATATAACTCATAACAAGTATTTGAGAACTCTAGCCTAAGTGCCACCATGGTGTGCACGCTATCACTTTCACACACATGGGGAGAGCAGAGATCTAATAAAGCACTTGAGTAGCAAGGTAGATCTATAGATTACAAGCTCATGATCTCAATAAGATCATGCATATAGAGAGATGAACACATAGCTACCGGTAGAACCCTTAGCCTCGAGAGAGAACTACTGCCTCCTCATCATGGGAATCAACAACGGTGATGGAGATGGCGATGGAATCGATGGAGATGGCGGTGAAGATGGTGAAGAGGCGGCGGCGGCGTGGAGAACTCCTTCCCTGCCGCCGGTATCACAGAGGAGCACCGCCCCTTAGCACCCTTCCTTCATGGCTTCTTAGGAGCCCTTCCCCATGGAGATGGGATTCATGGGGGAGGCAAAAACGTGGCTTTGGTAGCTGCAAATTCGTGGGTGGAGGTGTCTCCCACGAATTAGGTTTTGCTCCCTTTATATAGCTTTTCAAATTTCCGTGACCCCATCTCGGGCTGCAGTAAATCGGGTCTATCGAGCCCATCCGAACTCGGAATCAGCTAAATATTATGTCGAGAACGTTTGTCGCAAAATTTCCAACAACTTTGTTGTTGAAGAGATTTCCGTTTCACGCCGTCTTCGAGCCAAAACATAACCATCTTCAAAAAGAGTTCTAAGACAGATTTCTGGAAAATCCTAATTTGACTCCAACAAGGTTTCCACTTGTATTCTTGGTAATTCCTACACATCAAAGTGTAAAACAAGAAATTGTGCACTTTTGTAACTATTAGTAGGTTAGTCCAAATAAATCATATGAAAAGTACTCCAAAGTTGGAACAAAACACAAGAAAGTAGATAAAACCAAGCATGGAACATCAAAAATTATAGATACATTTGCAATGTATCACATATTTGCATCATGTTTTACATTATTATTTTGCATCGTAGATGTAGGATCTTGGTATTTTACAGCACTCGCGCGCACATTTTATGTCTGTTTTCACCAGGATCAGGACAGATGATGGATCCAATGGATACAATTCTTGGAGCAGTTGTACTGTGGAGAAAATGAGTCAAAAACAATGTAAATATATTATTTGGGAAATATTTATAATACTAGAAGAAAACCAGAAGCGAACAAAGGACGCAGAAGGTTTAACGACCAACCATATGGCGGGAGCAAATTTTCTGGCCGTATAGCTCCGGCAGTATAGTTGGCTCCGGCTCCGTCTCCTCAAATAGTTTCACCCCGTGCAACTAGTTCGCAAAGAAGACATACAGAACACCCAGAAATCGTAGAAACCTCACCTCTGGAAGGCATCTGGAGGGGGAACTCATCCGCCAGGGATCCATCTTCACCCTGCGCAGATCCAGGAGGCTAAGGCATCGACCTTCATCATCCACTGCTGCATCACCACCATATCCATCCATCCCATCTACATCTTGTCAAGATCTTGTTCTAATTCCCGTACTCATTGTGGATTTATACAAGTACTATTCATCCTATGATTGTTTCCACTACCATTGTTATGATGTTGATTTCCTACATGTCTGAGTAGATCTCTAGTTCATGGGGAGATGGAGAAACCCTAGCATATGATTGAGATGAGATAGAGATTATTATGTTATACATCATTATGTGTACGTGCTAATTTTGTTCATCTTGATATTGGGAGTTGTGCACCTCCTTAATATTTGCCTCTTATGGGGACTCAACGAAGGGGATTACTTGTTGGTAGACGAAGGGATGATAGCACTTACTGTGACTATAAAGCTATTATGAATCCTTACGTACTAACTTGGGGGTATCAAGGAGAACTCATAAAGCCATGTCCATGCCACGGGAGAAATCCCTTAATAGCGTAGTAACTCGATTGATGTTGATTGTTGTCTGCTGTGGTTATGAGGATGATGTGTGCAACGGTTGCTGGCTAATCGTCCATATATGAAGCTCCTCCCACATACATACACATTATGAGAATATTCGTTATAATAATCTTGATTGCTTAGTCTAAATTTCTAGTGGTGTATCCACTATTCCCCGAGAACGCCTTTTCCCTTATTGTAGTTCCAAAGTTCTATTACACACGCGAGTCTTACTTTCTGCATTAAGTTTTGCTTTACTTTAAATTACCTTGTTCAACAAAAAACCCCAAAACAACTCTACTTATCTTGCATCTTAAAGTTATTTCTTAAGTACTTCACTTAGTTGTAGTTAAAAGCATTTTAGTATTTTTACCTACTACTCCTCGTGGGCTCGATATCTTTATTTCGAAACTAGCTACAAATGATCTGTGCACTTGCAGTCATCAACAAAGTCTAGTGAAGCTATTGTAATATTTATAGTGCAATGGGAACACACCCCGGACAAGTTAAAAAGCAAGACAATTGATGATGATGTTTTCTTACCATATAGGTAAAATACGGTTCTCTACGTCAACATAGAGCCCCGTAATTTAGCAAAGTGTGTTAGAAGCGTCTAACTTATTTTTGTAGGGAAATGACATGGTATAGCAATGTGAAGTTTGCAATGTGATGTATGAGATGTGTTACTTGTAATCTTGTTGGGCATGAGTGGCCGCAGCCGCAATGATTTTAATTATATTATTATAATAGCCATAGTTGTTTTTACTTTGTTAGCTAAAGTAGCAATAGTTGTAAAAGCAAGACATGGCAATGATGATCAAGCAACGGTGGACCTCAATACTATGCTCGTAGCACGTGGAGGAGTACATGGTGCCAGAAGACGTTGATGATGGAGATCATTGGCGCAAAGTGCTATACCATATCACTATATGAATTGCATATGATGTTAATCTTTTCATGCACTTTATTTATTGCATGGTAGTCATAATAAATAGGGTGATCTCTCACTTAAAATTATCAAGTAATAATGTGTTCCCCCTAAGTTAGGAGCCACATAACATGAGCTTTGAACTGTGTAGGTCATGTAACATGGGTGCACCTAGCGATGTTCATAATGTGGGTGTGAAACTGTCACATTGCTAGTATATTAAGGTTCACTTGACATACTACCTAGAACGTCTAGAGTATGTGACAAGGGTTACCTCAGCTATGCCCATTATTATGGACTTGTGTTTTGTAGAAAAGGAGAGTGCTGGCGATTTCATAGTCTTAATAGACAAACAAGGGAGGCGGTTTACCTAGGTTCAGGCCCTCGTAGAGGAAAACCTACTTCCTGCTTGTCTGCTCATATTATCATTGGAGAGTACAAACTCGTTGAGTCGACTAGATGTGATCTCGCCGAGAGAGAGAGGGAGAGAGAGATGTGTATCTGATGTCTATTGCCTAGATCTATTGTTGGGTGTCGCGTGCCCTCCTTGTTGGAGCCTCCTAACCTTTATATATGAGAAGTCTAGGTCTCAAGTACCAATACGAGTTGATTTACAAGTTAGAGTTCGTATCTAGTCTAATCTTAGACTTCCTTGTCTTGTTCCACCAGGAGTCTGTGTCCTTATAGGCTTCGTATTTGTTGACTTGTCATGGGCTTCATGGATCTTGGCATATCTTCGGGTGAACCTTCCTTCGGGGCGCACCGTATATGCAAATAGTGGGTACCCGAAGGGTTATGCCCATGTCAGTAGCCCCCGAGGCTATGTCCGGATGCTTGCGTCCGAGCATAGGCTCAAAGTCCTTTTTAATATGCCCAGAAGGTGAACTCGAAGATTTCTTCGGATGCATGAACTTCTCGACTGCCTTGTTTGGCTGGTGCAATGGATGAAGTTGTCTTATTCTTAAAGTGATGGTGGCATTTTCATCAGGTGCTCCCGATGGGAGTAACCTTTGAGGCTACACTCATGTTAGACTCAAAGTTATGCTTCTTCATTGTAGATATTATTTTGCCGACTCCTGTTTGGAGGAATTCTATTTTTTCTATAGGGTGCACGGCCAGTGCTCCCGATGGGAGTATCCCCCGAGGCTACATTTGAATGCTCGCAGTTAAGTGTAGGCTCAGAGTTGTTCTTCATGTTCTTCCGCTTGTAAGTTGACTCTGTAGGAGGATTTTTCTATTGGGTGCGCGACCAGCGCTCCCGATGAGAGTAGCCCTTGAGGCTATGTTCGGATTCTTGCACCGGATCATAGGCTAATAGATCTTCTTCATCCGAGGAGGTACTTGACTTAGTTTTTTTATTTTGCGTCGACTCCATAGGAGGATTTTTTTTCTATCGAGTAGGCGAACTATAAGTTCAACAAGTTTGTCATGGGGATTTTGGTATAATGAGCCTGGTGCATCCGAACGGATCGAGAACCAGTTAATTGCTCTTGGGTAAAGACATCATGAACCTATATCAAACTCTAGTCCTCGGACTCAAAATCGGTATATACTGGCGTAATTCAGCTCGGGTTGCGGTGGTCTTATTGAGTACTGAATTTTAGGCTCATGTTTTATAGGTACCCAACGCGTCCGTTGGGATTTTCATCGTATCATGGATACGGAAAATTTACTAGCAGAGCACATTCGTGTGTGATTACTAGGCCTCACAGGACGGGTCCTGAAGTCTTACCTTCATGTTGATAGACACGACATTCATACATTTTATTGCGGCGGACACGGTCCGAGAATTTCTGATATTTTATCAACTCCGTAGGGTTTTTTTTTGTTTTTCTGTTGGGTGACCAAAGATGATCTTCATCCAAGAAGGTTCTCTACTCAGGTCTTGTTTGTAGCAGTGTAAGTTGTTTTTGATCGCATGAGCATAGGCTCAGAAATATTTTTCATCCGAGGATATTCTCTACTCGGGTCTTGATTTTTATTGGGTCAACGTAGACTTAGAAATATTCTTCATCATCCGAGGAGATTCTTGACTCGGGTCTTGGCGTAAGTTGAAGCGAGTGGTGTTAAGCGACTCCGTTCGGAGGACTCGATAAATAGCTCGATGTAGCTGACGTTCTTGTAATCTGTAGAAGAAGAAAATAGTGAAGTACTAGTATCTTATAAAGATTATGTGCCTTTCAGTTTACCATAATATTTTCTGGTGCCATTGAATTCGACACTTTTGTACTATAATGTCAGAACTTTTCGTTATCCTGACGCCCTTAGTCTCAGTACCTTGCCGACCTATCAGTTGGGCTGCAACTGGGTCGGAGTTTTCAAGGATTCGACGTTCAGGTAGAGTCAGCTACTCAGGCAGTCGCGTATGAGGTGCTCGAATGCACAGAGTCGATGACACTTAGGTTAGTCGAAGAGGGAGCAGCCCCCGAGTGTTTCGAGTGCGAGTTAAAAAAGAAACAACTCTTAAGTAGAGGGGAAAACTTAGCTTTATTGATGGTTGCCGTGGACGAAATCGACACGATAGCGGGTCACGTGGCAGACGAAGTCGATGCGGCAGCAGGATGTTGGAAGCGATGACAGCAGCGGGTTGCAGCCGAAGATTTATAGTAGAAGTTTTTTGGTGGGTCGCCTCAGCCGATGATGGTAGAGAATTGACGCAGTCCTTCAATTTTGCTGATTGATTTCACGCCATGCTAATTGCACTTTCGGCCACAAAATCTGTACGGTGTACACAATTAGTGCTTTAGCTGCAAAATCCATGCACATGTGTAGCTTGGTCTTCGTTGGAGCTTTTAATTGATTTCATCATATGTATGCAGCACTAGCTTTCTACTTTTTCTGTTTATTTTGAGTTGTCATATATCACTACAGGAAAAATTCTCTTTGCCGTCACCTCCGTCCTTTGCCGTGTGCCAAACGCCTAGGAACACGGCAAAGATTTTCTCTGCGTGAGGGGGTCCAGAAGCACACGGCAAAGACAACCCACACGGTACATTCCTGATAAAACACACGGCAAAGACAAAACAAGACACACGGCAAAGACAAAACAAGACACACGGGAAAGAAAGCAGACACGGCAAAGACAAAAGGCGGCATACGGAAAAGCCAGTCACACGGCAAAGAGGTGGGGCCCACGGCCCACCCAGGCAAGCCGACTGATGGTGGATGACGGTGGTCCTTTTTCGTGTCCCTGCAGTTAGACACACGGCAAATATATGCCTTTGCCGTGTGCTTTATGCACCATACACGGCAAAGGAACTTTTTTTATTTCTTACCTCCATCAATCTATGGTCAAAATGACGAGTACATGGATTCTTAGTTCAGGGCTGAGCCTGGCTAAACTTGCATTGGATCTCTGAAGAAACATCATATTGTCAACCTAAAAATGATTTTTACAAAAGAACATGAGCATCAGATCATGTACCTGCAGTTCATATCTGACCCATTTTCTCCCGATTCGGCAAAAAATTGTCTTTTTCACGAGGGGTGGACGGGAAAGTTTTACGAATACCCGGTTGGGAAATTTTCCATGTAAGGTGGTGTACTATTTTTAAAAAATGGGTGGTAGCATTTTTGTATTCACCTTTTGGTGTTGCTTCACAAAACTCCCAGATTTTTGCGCTCCGAAAATAGAAAATGCCTTTTTCGTGCGCTGAAAAGGAAAACTTCTTCCTGCAACATTGTTTGGCATCCCATTATGCACATGCATGCACAATATGGTAACATTATAAAAAATTATGTCACGATTCTGGCCATAGCATTGGTCATTTAAACCAAAAGCCAGAAAATCTCGAATGAGATAGGCCATTTTGCTAAGGTTTTTTGAGACATAATCAATATACAAGTTTAATATTTTTCCACCCAACTAAGTCACATAATATGACGCCACGCGAAGGTCTCACATTTTTTTGATTTTTTTTGATTTAGTTATGGTCATTCGAAACTATGGTCAAACCCTGATCCCCGGGTCTCGGATCGTCTACCCCTAGTCTTTCTTCTGACAGGGGTAGCCTGGTGTATCCATCTCTTGTTTTGTTCTTGGTTAGGTCATCACATGATGTAAAACCATGTTTGGGAACATGTTCTGACAAGATATACCCTGGTTTCACCGAAACAGGGAGTTCCCCCTAATAGTCAGATTGCAGACACTTCGTTTTTAGGGGACAGCGCATGTCTGCGAAGGGGGTCCCACTTGGTAACCAGGTTTAGGAGGTTTGAGAATGCCAGCACACTTTATTGCACATTCTAGGGTCACATGCATGGTTTGGAGGTGTTCTGATGCCCCGAAGTGCTTCTTCCTGCGGAACCCTGATCCGCGGGCCTCGGATCGTCTACCCCCTAGACTTTCTTCTGACAGGGGTAGCCCGGTGTATCCCTCTCTTGTTTTGCTCTTGGTTAGGTCATGTCATGATGTAAAACCATGTTTGGGAACATGTTGTGACAAGATTTACCCTGGTTTCACCGAAACGGGGAGTTTCCCCCTAATAGTCAGATCGCACACACTTCGTTTTTAGGGGACATCGCATGTCTGCAAAGGGGGTCACAATTGGGAACCATGTTTAGGAGGTTTAAGCATGCCACCACACTTCATTACACATGCTAGGGTCACATGCATGGTTTGGAGGTGTTCCGATGCCCCAAAGAACTTATTCCTGCAGAACCCTGATCCGCGGGTCTTGGATCGTCTACCCCCCTATCTTTCTTCTGACAGGGGTAGCCCGGTGTAGCCCTCTCTTGTTTTGCTCTTGGTTAGGTCATGTGATGATGTAAAACCATGTTTGGTGATGGCTCAATGCACGGCGCCCATAAAAATGCTTGATGGCGGTGTTGATGTAGAGCTCGTTGGGAACCCCAAGAGGAAGGTATGATAGGCACAGCAGCAAGTTTCTCTCAGTTATGAAACCAAGGATTAATCGAACCAGTAGGAGCAAGGAAACACCTCAAAGGTGTTACTAGCTGAGCTTTGGAAGGGCGCACTACCGGTGCTAGTAGCAACGTGGAGACCTGCACAACACATCCAAAGAACTTTGTCCCCAACTTGCGATTAGGTTGTCAATCTCACCGTGTTTTGCGGAAAACAAAGGATTAAACGTATCGAATGGAAAGAAGTAATAGTTTGCAGAAAGTAAACACAAAGCAGTAAAAGATTGTAGATTGAATGTAAAAGACAAGGACCGGGATCCATAGTTCACTAGAGGTGGCTCTCCTTAGATAGATAACATGCTGGGTGAACAAATTATAGCGGGGCAATTGACAAACACCGAGAAAGCAATACATGCATATACTAATCATCTTGACTCCTTTGAGACTTGATTGGGCATCACAACATTATACATAGACCGCCATCCAACTACAACTATGACTAATAATCCACCTTCAGGTTATCATCCGAACCCCCTCCAGTATTAAGTTGCAAGCAACAGATTATTGCTTTACAAACTGCGTGTAAAGTAAACAATACGATTGTTCTATGAACAAAGGATTTTTGTTTTCTCCCTAGTAGCAACAGCACATCTAGTACCTTAGAGATTTCTGTCACTTCCCCAGATTACCAGAGGCATGGACCCACTATCGAGCATAAATACTAACTCTTGGAGTTGCTAGCATCTACTTGGCCAAGATAGCTACTAACAACCAAATGATGGGTTCGTAGCATGGAAAACAAAAAATTTCTACCGCAAGAACGAACAAAACCCAGATCTAATCTAGATAAAAGCCAAGATCTAATCTATTAGACATGTGCAACGAGATAAAAAGGAACTAACCCTCGTAGATCCGAAAGCGTTAACGAGATTAGATCTCGTGGTTGATGTAGTCGATCACTTGCCGATCTCAAGATCGTGTGGATGATCCTTCCGGCGTCGCGTTCCAGCAGCGCTTCCGCAGTCGGTCAAGTGGACGATCCTTCTGGCGCCGCAATTCGGCAGCGCTTCCGCAGTCGGTCACACGTGCGGAGTCGAAGCAGACCTTCCTCTCCCCGTTCTAGCGAGCAGCGGAGGTAGTAGATCTTCTCCACGGAATCCCAGCAGCACGACGGCGTGGTGGTGGTGGTGGAGTAGAGAATTATGCAGGGCTTCGACTATGCCTATGCAGAAGAAAGGTGGAGGAGAGAGGCGGCAGAGATTGGGTGTTATGGGAGAGGGCCAAGAGGGGGCGCCCCTGCCCTTCTATTTAAGGGGGGAGGCGCGCCTGGGGAGGGGGAGTCCTAGTAGGACTCCCCTCCTATGGCCGGCGGTGGGAAGGGGGGAGGAGTCCTCCTCTCCCACGAATCCGTGTCTTGCCCCACTAGGTTTCCTTTGACCCTTTCTTGGTTTTCAAGCAAACTCCAAGAAATCCTCTAGATCCTTCCAAAACATTCCGAAACCTTCTAGAATCTCCATACAAACACTCCGGAACATTTCCTAACTTAGAAAATGATCCCCAATATATGAATCTTATTCTCCGGACCATTCCGGATCTCCTCGTGATGTCCCAGATCCATTCCGAGACTCTGAACAACATTCGGTCTCCAACGCACATTCCATAACTACTTAAAACAACTTCGAACCTTAAGTGTGTCACCCTACGGTTCGTGAATATGTAGACATGACAGAGACACATCTCCTATCAATAACCATCAGCGGGACTTGGAGATCCATAATGGCTCCCACATACTCAACGATGACTTCGTGATCGATTGAACCATTTACATACGAAACCAATTCCTTTTGTCACGCGATACTATACTTATCCGAGGTTTGATCGTCAGCATCTCCATACCTAGTTCTACCTCGTTACTGATAAGTACTCTTTACTCGTTCCGTGATATGTCATCCCTTGTGACCCAGTCACATGCTTGCAAGCTAACTAGATGACATTCCACCGAGAGGGCCCAGAGCATATCTATCCGTCATATGGATGGACAAATCCCAATCTTGGTCCATGCGCTTCAACACATACTTTCAGAATACCCAGTGATACCTTTATGACCGCCCAGTTACGAAGCGGTGTTTGATGTCATCAAAGTATCCATCCGGTGATGGTGATTAACATAACCTCATGGTCGAAGGATTAGGTTACTATGTATTTGAAAGCTTACAGCAATATGAACTTAATGACTTGATCTTATGCTACGCTTACTATGGGTGTGTGTCCATCACATCATTCTCCTAATGATATAACCTTGTTATTAATCACATCCTAATGTCCATGATCAGGAAACCATGATCATCAATTAATCAACAAGCTAGTTCAACAAGAGGCTTACTAGGGACTCTCTTATGTTTACAAAACACACAAGTATTAATGTTTCCGGTTAATACAATTATAGCATGGGATGTAAACATTTATCATAAACATAAAGATATAATAATAACCACTTTTATTATTGCCTATTGGGCATATCTCCAACAGTCTCCCACTTGCACTAGAGTCAATAATCTAGTTAAAAACTTGTGCATTCAACACCTATGGCTTTCTGGTGTGGTATAGACACTATTGCTAGTGGTAAACATAATCTTCGGATCTGACACTTCTAGGTCCGTGTGTATTTGCATGTCCTTGCGTCTCTATGCATTACTCATTCTCCAATGAGATGGCATTGTATAAATTTGGTCCTTTGGTGAGACCTTTAGTTCCTTCGGCTCAAAATATGTTGATATTATTGTCACACAATATATCTTCATAGTATTAGCCCGCTAGGAACCACACCTAGTTTGATAACAAACTACTTGACGCAAATGCCCTCATTTACTGCTACAATAGTAGTCATATACTTAGCCTTTTGTTGTAGTATCTGTTACAATGTTTTAACTTTGGAACTCATCCAAATCCATCATGGAACATCCTTTCCATTACATTGTGCCACCCATAGTTTAAATTGAGATAAACTTAATTTGTATCTTGTGACAAAACTAGCATCAATGTAACACTTTACAATGAACTACCTTTAACTATTTGTCACTTATACATGGTATATTCTTAGTTCTTCCAAAGCTCATAAGAATATCTTTACTATTGTCCAATGATCATCTTATGAATCATTCTGGTATATGCTCATAACATTTAGAACATAGGACATATCTGGATGTGTACATCTTAAAGAATGATTGATCAAAATATTCTTGCGATTTCACCAAGTGTCAAAACACTTGAATCTCGTGTCAACACACTTGAATCTTGATTCAGTCCTTTCCGTGCGTCAAAAATATTTCTTGTTGTTTCCATATTGAGCTCATTCAACATCTTATCTATGTACATTTGGCAAAACCATATTAGCGCCTCAATCTATTCATATAGACATTGATGCCTAATTCTTGGGTTATGCCTAAGTCTTTCATCGAAATGAAATTCTTAACCTGTATCAATACAAGATACATCATTTCCAATCAACAATATGTCCTCTACATAATGTATTAGAAATATGTCTCAGCGCTCCCACTTAATTTCTTGCAAATGCAAGCATCTTCATCATCTCCGATGAATTTAAACTCTTTTAACAGTTTCATCATGGTGAAGATTCCAACTCCGCTATGCTTACTTCAACTATTGAAGTTTAGCATACTCTTTTAGCATCCTTTGAATTAACAAAACCCTTTGGATCGTGTCATGTACGTGTCCTAGGTAACCATTCTATTAGAAGAACTTGTTTTGTCTGTTCAACTACCATATACCAAAATATATGTAGTGGTTGCTACATTAATCCGTCCAGACTAAATATCGCTATGAAAGATCAAATCTTATCATAGTCAATTCCTTGAACATTGTCGTAAACTCTTTCCGACATGTCGACTATTTCATAGATTTGAAACATCCATGTCTATTTCTTTATAGATCCAAACACGACCGATAGGCTTCACCCCTTTTCGGAGGGTCTTCCAAGTTCAGAAACTTGATTTCTCGTGTATGGATACTATCACGGATTCTATGACTTCTAGTCATTTTATGGAGTCAGGGCCCATCATCGCTTCTTTGCATGTAGTCGGTTTATCACTGTCAAAACAATAACGACTTGTTTATCAAATCTTACTATTTGATTCTTACCGACCCATACGGTTCTATAGGAACTCTAATCTCCGAGATCACACCTTTTGTAATCACGAGAGCCATGAGCATTGTGGCCGTCACCGGGACACTTTCCGGCGCTGCGCTACTTAGCACATATAGCTAAGGTTCAACAACCTTATCAAAGTTCTATTGTCCTCCCACTTAACTTTTCACGAAAAAATCCTTCTCAAGAAACTTGACTTTCCAAGTAACAAACTCTTTTGTCCTCGGTGTTATGGAGAAATTCCCAACAAATTCTTTGGGATAACCTACAAAGACGTGCTTATCCGACTTTGGTTGTAAACATTTTACTTATGCATAACATACCAAAATTTAAGAAAAGACAATTCGGGTTTTATCCCAAACCATAACTCATATGGTGTCATTTCAACGGATCATGATGGTGCTCTTTTCAGTGTAAAAGCGGTAGTCTCTAAAGCTTCAATCTTTAAAACATAATGGCAGTTTTATAAATGACACCCTTGATCTTACCATGTCAAACAAGGTTTCATTACATATCTTGAACACTCCATACTCCTATGGTGTTTTGGGAAATGCAAATCCATGGAACGATTCCTCAAATCTTAGGTGTTTTGCTAAACTTTTAACTCAAATATCTTTCTTTATGATCCAATCATAAACTCTTTTATTTTCTTGTTACAATGATTTTCCACTTCATCTTGAAAGTCTTTGAACATTTTTGAAATGTTTCATACTTCTTCCTTATTGAGTAAGTACATACATATACTCACTCAAATCTCCGGAGAAAGCATATGAAGTTGAAATCCATCGCCCACGACTACACATAATGGACTATATACATCAATATGTACAAATTCCAATCAGTTAGTCGTCCGTTCCTCTTTTGGCCTACGAACGGAGTTTTAATTATCTCGATGAAAGTCTCACATGCGTCAATTTGATCAAAATCAAGAACTCCAAAATTCCATCAACATGGAGTTTCTTCAAGTCTTCTTTCAAATATAATTTAAACAGCGATGTCACTTCATAAGTGATCTTTTAATCATTTGTCTTGCGACATTTTAGCAATAGTGTTTATGGATGTGATTTCTCCCACAAGACTTGTAAAAGTTCATCCATCCTTTATGGAATACGGCAATTATTTGAACAACCTTTTGTCGTCATAATACCTGATCAAAATAACAATTATTGAAACAAATCTTGAAGGCAAGCTTTGATGTTAACGAGCAACACAACAACCCTTTGTTTGTTTTTGATGAACATCATCACATATTCTCTTGCTAGTTACTTAGGCCATTGCAGTTCATGAATTGTGTTGTCATGTATGACACTTCATACCAACCAATTCGGTATCCAATACCTCAGAACCACATTGTTTAACAAGCAAGGAATACAACCATAACATGTATATCTTCTATATGCCCACGTTGGACATCTCCAACCTTATAATTTCTGCCAAATATTTTTATAGATTTTCTTTCAGCAATTCCTTTTCTTTTAAAATAATCTATCAACATCAACAGTGGTGTCATTCACATGACACATAGAACAAAGTGTGTATAGTCAAATACCAATACCTTTGGACTTGCACTTTGAAGTGGATCACCTTCATCAAATGTTTGGCATTCTTTCAAAATTCCATTCTTTAGTAATCTTTTAGTGTAGTAAACATTTTACTTACATATTCTATTCATCCTTATCATGACAACTTTCATGATCAAGCTGCTATAGCTTATAAAAGTGAATTGCGAGTATAATGTTTATTTTTCAAAACCTTTTGGAGGATTAGGACGACTAGAGTCTCCAACCTTCACAAATTCTCATCAAATATGAGGACGTATACTCTATCATGTTGTAACCAACACATTGTTTTAGATATCGCAATACCTTTCATATATGATGGTTTCTGAAACATTGCTTTCAACTCTTAGATAAACTTGATATTAAAAACAATCTTTTGAGTATCAAGAATCATGGAGGCAAACATGATACTTTAGATACTAACATTGGAATTCTTACTCTTGATTTAATACTACTTATTAAACTTCATGGAGTAAATAGAGTTTGCTGAAAGTTTGCAATAGGACTTATAAACTTTAAATTGACACTCAAAACAATACGATACCAGTTCGTAAAGTAAATATCCAGAATTTCTATAGTTCCACTATCTCAACTATAACTAAGCGTAAGGTGGTGAACGGATGCCAATGACTACAACAAACTATGCAAATTCACTTTGATTGTGTTTATGATAAATTGAGTTCGACTAATCCAAATTACAAATGAACTCCCACTCAAAACAACATCCCTCAAGTTGTTTTAGTGATTACATGAACCAAATCCACTACACCAAGTCCGATCATCACGTGAGATGATGTAGCTTTAAAGGTGAACAATCAACATGTTCATCATATCATCCATATGACTCATGCTTTACCTTTCGGTATTCTGTGTTCCGAGACCATGTCTGTACATGCTAGGCTCGTCAAGGTTAACCTTAGTTTCTGCATGTGCAAATCTGGCTTGCACCCGTTGTATGCACACGTAGAGTCTATCACACCCGATCATCACGAGATGCTTCGAAACGACGAGTCTTAGCAACGGTGCCAACTAAGGACGAACACTTTATTACTTGATATTTAGTGAGAGGGATCATCTTATAATGCTACCGTCGCGATCTAAGTAATACAAGATGCATAAAGGATTAACATCACAGGCAATTCATAATATGTGATATGATATGGCTTTTCTTCTTGTGCCTTTGATCTCCATCTCCAAAGCATGGACAAGATCTCCATCATCACCAGCGTGGCGTCAAGGTCCGTGGCGCCGCTTCATGGTTGTCCATCACCACCAACAACTATTACAACTACTTGGAATAAAGCTATTACATGATGAATAGACACGCAGGTCTTAAACAAAATTTAAAGACAACCATTAGGCTCCTGCCGGTTGCCATATTACAATAAGGATCATTGCATACATCAAATATAATCACAATCACATAATGGCCATATCACATCACAAAACCCCTGCAAAAACAAGTTAGACGCCTCTAATTTTCTTTGCATGTTTTACGTGGTTTGGGGCTTTCGCATAAGACCGATCTTACCTACGAACAAGGACCACAACATTGATACAAGTGTTGTCAGATGCTCATTGTAAATTGAATCTTAACTATGGTGGGAGAGACAGACACCCGCAAAGCCACTTGTGCAAAGCAAGTTGCACGTCAAGCGTGGAGCAAGTCTCATGTGCGTTGACATGTAATGTTAGCCCGAGCCGCTTCATCCCACCATGCCGCAAGATGCAAAGTACACGCTAAGACACCGACAACAAAAACATCAACGCCCACAAAAACATTGTGTTCTACTCGTGCAATAGATCTACGCATAGATACGGCTCTGATACCACTGATGGGTTTGTAGCATGGAAAACAAAAAATTTCTACCGCAAGAACGAACAAAACCCAGATCTAATCTAGATAAAAGCCAAGATCTAATCTATTAGACATGTGCAACGAGATAGAAAGGAACTAACCCTCATAGATCCGAAAGCGTTAACGAGATTAGATCTCGTGGTTGATGTAGTCGATCACTTGCCGATTTCAAGATCGTGTGGACGATCCTTCCGGCGTCGCGTTCCAGCAGCGCTTCCGCAGTCGGTCCAGTGGACGATCCTTCCGGCGCCGCGATTCGGCAGCGCTTCCGCAGTCGGTCACACGTGCGGAGTCGAAGCAGACCTTCCTCTCCCTGTTCCAGCGAGCAGCGGAGGTAGTAGATCTTCTCCACGGAATCCCAGCAGCACGACGGCGTGGTGGTGGTGGTGGAGTAGAGAATTATGTAGGGCTTCGCCTATGCCTGTGCAAAAGAAAGGTGGAGGAGAGAGGCGGCAGAGATTGGGTGTTATGGGAGAGGGCCAAGAGGGGGCGCCCCTGCCCTTCTATTTAAGGGGGGGAGGCGCGCCTGGGGAGGGGGAGTCCTAGTAGGACTCCCCTCCTATGGCCGACGGTGGGAAGGGGGGAGGAGTCCTCCTCCCCCACGAATCCGTGTCTTGCCCCACTAGGTTTCCTTTGACCCTTTCTTGGTTTTCAAGCAAACTCCAAGAAATCCTCTAGATCCTTCCAGAACATTCCGAAACCTTCTAGAATCTCCATACAAACACTCCGGAACATTTCCTAACTTAGAAAATGATCCCCAATATATGAATCTTATTCTCCGGACCATTCCGGATCTCCTCGTGATGTCCCGGATCCATTCCGAGACTCCGAACAACATTCGGTATCCAACGCACATTCCATAGCTACTTAAAACAACTCCGAACCTTAAGTGTGTCACCCTACGGTTCGTGAATATGTAGACATTACAGAGACACATCTCCTATCAATAACCATCAGCGGGACCTGGAGATCCATAATGGCTCCCACATACTCAACGATGACTTCGTGACCGATTGAACCATTTACATACGAAACCAATTCCTTTTGTCACGCGATACTATAGTTATCCGAGGTTTGATCGTCAGCATCTCCATACCTAGTTCTACCTCGTTACTGATAAGTACTCTTTACTCGTTCCGTGATATGTCATCCCCTGTGACCCAGTCACATGCTTGCAAGCTAACTAGATGACATTCCACCGAGAGGGCCCATAGCATATCTATCCATAATATGGATGGACAAATCCCAATCTTGGTCCATGCGCTTCAAAACATACTTTCAGAATACCCAATGACACCTTTATGACCACCCAGTTACGAAGCGGTGTTTGATGTCATCAAAGTATCCATCCGGTGAAGGTGATTAACATAATGACTTGTTCTTATGCTACGCTTACTATGTATTTGAAAGCTTACAGCAATACGAACTTAATGACTTGTTCTTATGCTACGCTTACTATGGGTGTGTGTCCATCACATCACTCTCCTAATGATATAACCTTGTTATTAATCACATCCTAATGTCCATGATCAGGAAACCATGATCATCAATTAATCAACAAGCTAGTTCAACAAGATGCTTACTAGGGACTCTCTTATGTTTACAAAACACACAAGTATTAATGTTTCCGGTTAATACGATTATAGCATGGGATGTAAACATTTATCATAAACATAAAGATATAATAATAACCACTTTTATTATTGCCTATTGGGCATATCTCCAACACGGAAAGCATGCAAGATCATAAATAACAAAGACATGATAGAATCAATAATCAATCTGAAATAGCATCTTAATATCCATCGGATCCCCGCAAACACAACATGCAGAATTACAAATAGATGATCTTGATCATGAACGGAGCTCACAAGATCTAAACATGAAAGCACAAAGGAGGAGAACCAACCATCTAGCTACTACATGGATCCGTAGTCCAAGGATGAACTACTCACGCATCACACCGGAGGCTTGCATGGTGATGAAGAAGGCCTCCAGGGTGAATTCCCCTCTCTGGCAGGGTGCTGGTAAGAGCTTCAGATCCCTCCCGATCTAGCGATATCCCGAGGGCATGTTATAGTCGGAAGGGGAGGCCGAGGGGATGCCTGGGCTGGCCACACCACCCCCTCGCGCGGGTCAGGCCTGGCCGTGCGGCCAGGTGGTGTGGCCACCCTATGGCCGCTCTCCGTCTCGTATTCTGACACTTGATGACTTCCGGAAAAATAGGCACTTTGGCTTTTGTCCCGTCCAATTCCGAGAATATTCATTTTTCTGACTTTCCTAGAACCAAAAACAGCAGAAAACAGGTAGCTGGCACTGTGGCTCTTGTTAATAGGTTAGTCCAAGAAATCATATGAAAAGTACTCCAAAGTTGGAACGAAACACAAGAAAGTGGATAAAACCAAGCATGGAACATCAAAAATTATAGATACATTTGCATTGTATCAACATCCCCAAGCTTAACTCCTGCTCGTCCTCGAGTAGGTAAGTGATAAAAAGAAAGAATAATTTTTGAGGTGACATGCACCATCAAAGACTTGATCAAAGTATTTGCAAAACATTCAAAGCTGGGATCATAGTACTTCAATCATAACATGAAAGACAAAGTTCTAGGAATAAGCAAAGAAACTCTGATGCAACATGAAAAGGCACAAACAAAATACTTATGAATAACAATGCTTTGCAAGACGTTTGTTTGTTTCACATAAAGAAAACATAGCAAAATAGTATTCAGCTTGTCCCTCAATGGAGTAGCAAATATAAATGCATAGGACACCTTCAAAGTTCATAAGAGTGACTAGATACAATAGTTTAAAACAAGCAACATCAAAGTATGCATCAATCAACTAGTCTTGGGACAATGCACATAGAACTAAGAATGGCCACTATGCTCTCAAAGAAGGTGCATAAAGTTAGAAGGTGGAGACTCGATATAATGGTGGAAGAAAGGCCTTTGTAAAAAGAAGTAGGGATTCAAGTCTCATAAAGAGATTCCAAAAATTATGGTACTTATAGCTTTCAGCTCTCATTGCCCCTATCATAAGCATATTGAAGTGGTTAAGGTTAAAGTGACACAACTAAGAGGATATGCTTGACAAGTTATAAACTGAAATCTCATGCCCCTTACTTACGAAGACCGATCCTCATGCTACTCAACTTCAGTCACGAGTAAGCTCTTGTCATTGTAGGTACATGTGTATCATTAAAACCACCAACGGGGCACCCCTTGCACATTATATGGGAGCTTTCCCATAATCAAAATGACAAGGCAAGTAGACAATGAGCATCTCAGTGATCTTTTTATTTGCTATTTGCATAGGTTTTTATTGAGGATGCTTCATAGAGTGCTCATTATGGTGATGCTGCAAGTTTCCACCATGATTAGGCATGGCTTAGGCTAGCGGCCCTAGCATTTCTCTAACACACATACAAACTCCATGATCTTACAAGTTCCACTTTTATTTCACACCGTCGGGATCCGTAAGCAAAAGAACATGATATCAACGGGGTACAAAGTACAAGTGCAATGTTGAAAGCGTTCCCCATGGAACATGGTTCTGCTAATGTCAACTTATAAAGAGAAGCATATACGCAACAAAAAGGACCCAATGGTTCAAGTTTATTAGAGGCAAGTAAAGTAAAGTGTGCCATCAAGTTCGTGAGAGCTTTAATCACTAGTTTTCTCATAACAAGTTTAATTTGGAAGGTAAACAAAAGCATGAATATACTTGGAATAGCTTAAGCTAGTAGGTAGGTATGGTGGACTCTTTGGAAAACTTGGTTTAGGGAGTTGGATCCATGAGTGGAACTCATACTTGGTTGTGGAGGCTAGCAAAAGACTGGGAGCGACAAACTAAGAGAGCAATAATCGCCATAATCATGCAGAGCGACAAAACATCATTGATCAAAGCATAAAGTGATACTACAAGTTGAAAACTAAAGGATCATAAAGGCTTATGGTGACTTTGGATAGTCATAACATAGTGTGAGCATGCGCCAAGTCAACCCAAATAAAGCATCAAAGGAGAATACCACTATACTATGCTTTAATATGCTAAAACAACACATGATTTATCCAAGGCACATTAAGCAATCTCAATTGTTTATAACAAGTCATGCTACAGCAAAGAATACTAATCATAAAGCCAAAACAATATCAAGCATGGCATGACAAAGCATAGGCCACAGTCAAAAACGAGCTCTTTTTACCACATAAGCATGAACTTTCCTACTCTTTTCCAAACCAAACCAAACTATTTGCAAACCAAATCCATGAAAGAGGGGGTCCAACCAATTTATTCTGAAAACTAAGCAAACCAAGAAAACTAAAAACCAAAACGAGAACGAAAAAGAATACGCTCGAAGAAAAACACAACTGTGCATGAAACAATAGAAATGAAGCGTTAGGAAGAAACCTGAGATTTTTATTGATGAAGAAGGGGATGCCTTGGGCATCCCCAAGCTTTGACGCTTGTACTTCTTGGATATTTCTTGGGGTAACACGTGTGGCATCCCTAAGCTTGAGCTTTAGTCCATCCTTCATCTCATTACTCATTCCTTCCATACACCTGAAATTTTTTCTTCATACAAAACTTCACACAATCTTTATTAGCAACATTAGTGCACTTAAGATAAATAAGTATTAAGGTTCAGTTCTATCACCAAATAAACTTCCATTAGAACACTAGCTACTGTAGCACGTCCCTCAAAAAGCTGAATTCTCCAAAAGAACTCAAGAAGGAACCAACAAGAAGCAAATGCAGAAAATGGCAAAAATCTGTCAAAACAGACCAGCAGGTAAAGACGATTTTTTTTGAAGACCGTCTGTTACTCAAATCGAAAAGTGTTGAACTAACGAAAGTTATATAATGACCTGGGGCAAAAGCACAAAAAATTACAGCTCAATCCGACGTACAGAGCTCTCTCACAAATGTTAACGGTGAAGCATAGAAATCTGTTTCGGGACAGCAACTTTATCAATCATGACTTCTCTCTCATTAGAGGTTACTCTTGGCACAAAAAGCAAATAAAAAGGATAAGGAGAGGTTTTTAAAGAGGTAATAAATTCCAAGACTTATCTAAAACTTTTGGGTTATCACCCAATAAGTACTTTTCTTTAACGCCTTTAAGTTAGGCATGATAGTTTAAGAAGATGCTCACATAGGAAATATGATTTGAAGTAAAAGAGAGCATCAAGAAGCAAATTCAAAATACATTTAAGTCTAACCCACTTCCTATAAATAGGAATCTTATACGCAAATAAGTTCATAAAGAACAAAGTGACAAGCATAGGAATATAAAACGAGAGTAAATTCAAAACTTTCAGCATATAGAGAGGTGTTTCAATACCATGAAAACTTTTACAACCATGTTTTCCTCTCTCATAATAATTTTCAGTAGCCTCATGAATAAACTCAACAATATAACTATCACATAAATCATGCTTTTCATGATCTACAAACACATAATTTATATCAAACTAAAAAATAGTGGGATTAGAACCTTCAAACCCACTTTTAACAATTCTATAACAAGATGACTGATCATTCAATATAGGACCATCATCTAGAGCTTTATCATAAACATTTTCTAAGCAAAACTCTTTAATACAATGCATTTCTAAGTTAGGAAAAAATAAAGTATTATCATGGATAATAGGAGCATAATTATTATCACAAGTTTTACCCATAGTAGATATTTCAAAAGAATCCACAGGAACATAACATTCATCCTCCTTTGGTAAGCATGGGGGACAATCAGAAAATGTAAGGGATAAAGAGTTACTCTCATTAGAAGGTAGGCATGGGTAGATCCATTCTTCCTCCTTTTGTCCATCACTCTCCTCCTCTTTTTAATCTAATGAGCTTTCAGGTTCAGCAATTTCTTCTTCCATAGATTCCTGCAAATTGTGCACACATTCTTGTGCATGACTGAGTCTCTCTTTATAATCAATGATATAACAATTATTTCTGAAATTTTCTATGCAATTATTAAGAATAGAAGAGACCATATCTTTAAGGTCTTTACAAGAAACACAAGTCTCATAGTTTTTAGACATGAAGGAATCTATTTCAGAAGCTCCCATAAACAAAACGACTTGTTCTACTTCTTCAAATCCAAGATGAATATAGTTATTACAATTATAGTTCATAATTACTAATTCTTTACTAAAGCCACATTGGAATTTAAGATGTTTAGTGTCCTGTTCATAGCAACAATTTATATCATAGCGTTTAAGAAAAAAATTAGCAATTAGATCCAACCTTTTTAACACAACTCTCATGACTTTACCATTATAAGATTCTCTATACATTATAAAATCTTCCATGGAGGTTCTAGCAGGCGGTGGTTCATCTATTACCTTAGTAGTGATAGTAGTGTTCCCAAATAGTAAACCGAGTGGGCTATCCATAATGAAATAGTCATTGGAGCAGAACTAGACATAAAAACAACTTGAAGTGGGAACTAACATTTTTTTGTGTTTTTGAAATAAGAAAGCAATCTAGTAAAACTAATTTTTGTGTGTTTTTGAATAAATAAAACAAGCAAACAAAGAAAAAAGAAACTAAGCAAAACAAAAACAACAAAGTAAAGAGATTGGTTATGAGGGACTCCCCTTGTGAAGATGTCCTTGACTCCCCGGCAACGGCGCCAGAAAATCGCTTCATGGCTCAATCCACGGCGCCCAGAAAAATGCTTGATGGCGGTGTTGATGTAGAGCTCGTTGGGAACCCCAAGAGGAAGGTATGATGAGCACATCAGCAAGTTTCCCTCAGTTATGAAATCAAGGTTTAATCGAACCAGTAGGAGCAAGGAAACACCTCAAAGGTGTTACTAACTGAGCTTTGGCAGGGTGCACTACCGGTGCTAGTAGCAACGTGGAGACCTGCACAACACAACCACAAAACTTTGTCCCCAACTTGCGATGAGGTTGTCAATCTCACCGTGTTTTGTGGAAAACAAAGGATTAAATGTATCGAATGGAAAGAAGTAACAATTTGCAGAAAGTAAACACAAAGCAGTAAAAGATTGTAGATTGAATGTAAAAGACAAGGACCGGGATCCATAGTTCACTAGAGGTGGCTCTCCTTAGTTAGATAACATACTGGGTGAACAAATTACATCGGGGCAATTGACAAACACCGAGAAAGCAATACATGCATATACTAATCATCTTGACTCCTGTGAGACTTGATTGGGCATTACAACATTATACATAGACCGCCATCCAACTGCATCTGTGATTAATAATCCACCTTCAGGTTATCATCCAATCCCCCTCCAGTATTAAGTTGCAAGCAACATATTATTACTTTACGAACTACGTGTAAAGTAAACAATACGATTGTTCTATGAACAAAAGATTGTTGTTTTCTCCCTAGTAGCAACATCACATCTAGTACCTGAGAGATTTCTGTCACTTCCCCAGATTACCAGAGGCATGAACCCACTATCGAGCATAAATACTAACTCTTGGAGTTGCTAGCATCTACTTGGCCAAGATAGCCACTAACAACGGAAAGCATGCAAGATCACAAATAACAAAGACATGATAGCATCAATAATCAATCTGAAATAGCATCTCAATATCCATCGGATCCCCGCAAACACAACATGCAGAATTACAAATAGATGATCTTGATCATGAACGGAGCTCACAAGATCTAAACATGAAAGCACAAAGGAGGAGAACCAGCCATCTAGCTCCAAGGATGAACTACTCACGCATCACACCAGAGGCTTGCATGGTGATGAAGAAGGCCTCCGGGGTGAATTCCCCTCTCCGGCAGGGTGCCAGGAAGAACTTCGGATCCCTCCCGATCTAGGGATGGAGATGACGACGGGTACAAACTCTTTCGTGGATTTTTGATCGGGTACTTAGGGTTTACGTCCCGAGGGCATCTTATAGTCGGAAGGGGAGGCTGAGGGGGTGCCTGGGCTGGCCACACCACACCTTGGCGCGGGCCAGGCCTGGCTGCACGGCCAGGTGGTGTGGCCGCCCTCTAGCCCCTCTCCGTCTCGTATTCTAGCACTTGATGACTTCCGGAAAAATAGGCACTTTGGCTTTTGTCCCGTCCAATTCCGAGAATATTCATTTTCTGACTTTCCTGGAACCAAAAACAGCAGAAAATAGGCAGCTGGCACTGTGGCTCTTGTTAATAGGTTAGTCCAAGAAATCATATGAAAAGTACTCTAAAGTTGGAATAAAACACAAGAAAGTGGATAAAACCAAGCATGGAACATCAAAAATTATAGATACATTTGCAATGTATCATTTGGGAACATGTTGTGACAAGATCTACCCCGGTTTCACCAAAACGGGGAGTTTCCCCCAAATAGTCAGATCGCAGACACTTAGTTTTTAGGGGACATCGCATGTCTGCGAAGGGGGTCACACTTGGTAACCAGGTTTAGGAGGTTTGAGCATGCCACCACACTTTATTACGCATGCTAGGGTCACATGCATGGTTTGGAGGTGTTCCGGTGCCCCAAAGCGCTTCTTCCTGCGGAACCCTGATCCGCGAGTCTCGGATCTTCTACCCCATATCTTTCTTCTGACAGGGGTAGCCCTGTCTTGTTTTGCTCTTGGTTAGGTCATGTGATGATATAAAACCATGTTTGGGAACATCTTGTGACAAGATCTACCCCGGTTTCACCGAAACGGAGAGTTTCCCCCTAATAGTCAGATTGCAGACACTTTGTTTTTAGGGGAGAACGCATGTACGCGAAGGGGGTCACACTTGGTAACCAGGTTTAGGAGTTTTTAGCATGCCACCACACTTCATTACACATGCTAGGGTCACATCCATGGTTTGGAGGTGTTCCGATGCCCCGAAGCGCTTCTTCCTGCGAAACCCTGATCCGTGGGTCTCGGATCGTCTACCCCCTATCTTTCTTCTGACAGGGGTAGCCCGGTGTATCCCTCTATTGTTTTGCTATTGGTTAGGTCATGTGTTTATGTAAAACCATGTTTGGGAACATGTTGTGACAAGATCTACCCCGGTTTCACCGAAACGGGGAGTTTCCCCCTAATAGTCAGATTGCAGACACTTTGTTTTTAGGGGACAACGCATGTCCGCGAAGGGGATCACACTTGGTAACCAGGTTTAGGAGTTTTTAGCATGCCACCAAATTTCATTACACATGCTAGGGTCACATCCATGGTTTGGAGGTGTTCCGATGCCCCGAAGCGCTTCTTCCTGCGGAACCCTGATCCGCGGGTCTCGGATCGTCTACCCCCTATCTTTCTTTTGACAGGGGTAGCCCGGTGTAGCCCTCTCTTGTTTTGCTCTTGGTTAGGTCATGTGATGATGTAAAACCATGTTTGGAAACATCTTGTGACAAGATCTACCCCGGTTTCACCGAAACGGGGAGTTTTCCCCTAATAGTCAGATTGCAGACACTTTGTTTTTAGGGGACATCGCATGTCTGCGAAGGGGGTCACACTTGGTAACCAGGTTGAGGAGTTTTTAGCATGCCACCACACTTCATTACGCATGCTAGGGTCACATCCATGGTTTGGAGGTGTTCCGATGCCCCGAAGCGCTTCTTCCTACGGAACCCTGATCCGCGGGTCTCGGATCGTCTACCCCCTATATTTGTTCTGACAGGGTAGCCCGGTGTAGCCCTCTCTTGTTTTGATATTGGTTAGGTCATGTGTTGATGTAAAACCATGTTTGGGAACATGTTGTGACAAGATCTACCCCGGTTTCACCGAAACGGGGAGTTTCCCCCTAATAGTCAGATTGTAGACACTTTGTTTTTAGGGGACAACGCATGTCCGCGAAGGGGGTCACACTTGGTAACCAGGTTTAGGTGTTTTTAGCATGCCACCACACTTCATTACACATGCGAGGGTCACATCCATGGTTTGGAGGTGTTCCGATGCCCCGAAGCGCTTCTTCCTGCGAAACCTTGATCCGCGGGTCTCGGATCGTCTACCCCCCTATCTTTCTTTTGGCAGGGGTTGCCCAGTGTAGCCCTCTCTTGTTTTGCTCTTGGTTACGTCATGTGATGATGTAAAATTATGTTTGGGAACATCTTGTGACAATATCTACCCCGGTTTCACCGAAACGGGGAGTTTCCCCCTAATAGTCAAATTCCAGACACTTTGTTTTTAGGGGACATCGCATGTCTGCGAAGGGGGTCACACTTGGGAACCAGGTTTAGGAGGTTTGAGCATGCCACCACACTTCATTACACATGCTAGGGTCACATGCATGGTTTGGAGGTGTTTCGATGCCTCGAAGCGCTTCTTCCTGCGGAACCCTGATCTGCGGGTCTCGTATCGTCTACTCCCCTAGACTTTCTTCTCACAGGGGTAGCCCGGTGTAGGCCTCTCTTATTTTGCTCTTGGTATGAGTGCTTGGATCATATGTTTATGATGTGAATGAGTGCTTGGATCATATGTTTGTGATGTGTATGAGTGCTTGGATCATATGTTTGGATCATGTGTATGTTTTCTTAGAGCATAGTTGCTTGTTTGGTGCTGTCATATATATCAACTGTTGTTTTAAATGCAGGAATGTAGAAAAAACAAATAAAAAAGGGAAATAAAAGGGCCTTTGCCGTGTGTATACACACGGCAGAGTGCCAAATGGTCACTTTGCCGTGTGTAAGGGCACAGGTGGCAGCAGGCTGTGCAGTGGTGCTGGGGCAGACAGGCTTTGTCGTGTGTAGTCCAGCTGAGACACACGGTAAAGGAGGGTAGTCTGCCGTGTGTAGTTCAGCTGAGACACACGGCAACGGAGCGTACTCTGCCGTGTGGTACGTCCCAGATGACACATGGCAAAGGGAGCAGACACGGTATAGAGGTGACACACGGCAAAGCAATTATACACAGCAACGAGAAAAAACACACGACAAAGTGCCCACACGGCAAAGACCCGCTCGCTCCGTTAACCGGACGGAACCGTGAACTTGCTTTACTTTGCCGTGTATGTATGTTAGACACACGGCAAAGCCGTTGCCGTGTTTTGTGCGTGAGACACACGGCAAAAACTCTTTGCCATTCTAGATGCTGCCGTGTGGCTTCTGCCGTGTTCCTAGACTCCTTTGCCGTGTAGTATTGCCCCCACGGCAAAGAGAGTTTCTCCCGTAGTGTGCAAAAGTATTGAGAATTTTCTTTTCTTTTGGCGACTTTTGTATCCATGCATCCCTTGTGCAAGTTTGTCCCTGTTACGACTCATAATGCCCCACTTTGGAATTTCGAGACTGCTGCTAGGTACGAACGTGAATCTACGTGGCTGTATTCGCTTCTTCTTTTGATTTTGTCCTCCGCGTGAAGGAGCTTGCACTTCTGGTCCTAGCACGAGTAGAGTACGACTCGTGCATATCAAATAGTATACCACACGGTCGCCCTGGAATTTGGTGCCGTATTGACCGATTGATGGTTATTCCTTTCTCCTCGAGGCCTTGTTTATTTTTCTTGCATTCGCTAGTGTATTCGTGAGGATCGTAGGGGATTGTTCTAATTTCTGCAAAGTCCCCGTAATCCGTTTACCACGCCGGGTTTGGTCGGGATAATCCCGACATATTCCCGCAAATCCTTCATGTTTTTGTCTAGATTGAAAACTAAGATAGAGTATTTTTGGGGAAAGGTATTTTGGGGGATTGGAGAGTATTAGGTGAACACCAAATCCCTGTATACCTCCAAAACTCTAGTGGATAAAAATACGAAACAAGTAAACAAGGCCTGACGCGGAGCAACTTATACCTGGGAAACCCGACATCGGATATGTTGCTGTGACTTGCGCGGTGTAGTAAAAGAACTGAAACACGCTGATGGTTGCTGCACGTATCCGATCTCGTCGAGTACTATTTATTTAACCGTTCGATCTGCTGCTTGCATGTCGTAGACGATTTACGAAGATCTGCTACCTGCTCCTTTGGCTGTTCTACAGTGGAGGAAGAGCCGACATATAACCCCATGTGTATTTAAAGAAGATCAGAGTCGAAATAATCGTTGAATTCTCGATTGATGATGACCGTCAGGTCCGTGGTGTGGAGAGCCGGAGCCAATGTGAGCTCGTTATTGGATCGACGAGATCCTTCCGGTCTACAACGTAGTCGCGATTGTTCATGGTGTTTTTGCTGGCGACGAGATGGCCCCTCCAGTAGAGCCGACGAAAGCCGTTGTTGTTGTTGTCGTAGGCGCTATGATTGCTGCCCACGGACCCGAGTAGATCGGATCTAAGAGGCAGAGGTTTTTCAGGTTTCCTGACGTGGAAGTGTAAGCACCCTATTGATGTCTACGCACGCTTCTATTCTTATAGACAGTGTTGGCCCTTCAAGTGTAGAGGTTTACAGAACAGCAGCAAGTTACCCTTAAGTGGATCACCTAAAGTTTATCGAACTCAGGGAGGAAGTGGTCAAAGATATTCCTCTCAAGCAACTCTGTAATCAAGATATAAGAAGTCTCTTGTGTCCCCAACACACCCAATACACTTGTCAGGTGTATAGATGCACTAGTTCGGCGAAGAAATAGTGAAATACAAGCAATATGGATTATAAATGATAATTGCAATCTGAAATAAGCGTGATAGCAAGCAAACATGTAACAAGACTGATTGTAAACAGTGTTTCAATGCTTAGAAACAAGGCCTAGGGATCATACTTTCACTAGTGGACACTCTTATATAAATATCTTCTCTTCATTATTCTACCCTGAACTACTCTCCGGTTGGACGATGTAGGGCTATAACAGCACACCTTAAAGTTCACATTCTCCATCTAGATAACCCCTCAATGTCACCTTTGTTCGGTCCGTAGCATAGAAAACAAAAAATTTCCTACGGTGTGAACTACACGCCAAGATCTATCTACTAGGTACAAAGCAACGGGTGGACATACATCCAACGAGAACTTACCCTCGAAGACAACGAGTTTTGTTAACGAGTAGGAACTCGTGCTTGATGTAGTCGTACACTTGCCGATCTCAAGATCGTGAGGAAGTCCGAGCGCCGCAACTCAGCAGCGCATCCGCACTCGCACACACGTTCAAGCCACCGGACAACCTCCACCTCCTCGCTCCAGTGATCCAGCAAAAGCAGCAGCTCCTTCCAGACGAAATGCCACCGGCAACATGTATCTCGCTAATCCGAGACCCCCCGGGGAATAATTCTAGAGGGGGAGAGAGATCCTTCACAAGGAGGTGTGAGGATGAAGGAGGGAATGGGTGGCCTTTTATAGGAGGAGGGGGGGGTGCCCCCTCTCTCCATATGGCCGGCGCATGGGGGGGTGACCCCTCACCTCCCCCATTCATGTGGTGGTAACCCCTCCACATTAAAATGCCTCTTCACATTCCCTTTTAAAGTCTCCACTTTAAATGCATTAAATTTGGAGAAATTTAATGCTCTCTCATTTAATAAAACTCTTTTTATTAAATTTATTGAGAATTTTGTTAATTACTTTAATTAACAAACATTCACATATAGCCCCTTGCAATATTTCAATATCACATGCAGAACCACTTTCTGCAATTTCACCCGAAACAATTTCCGGTTTCTATTGAAACAATTCCTGCGCTTTGCAATTCTTTAGTCTAAAACATATGTACTCCAAAATAGTGAGCGGTAACTCTTAAGTGTGCCACCCTACGGTTCGCGAATAATATAGACATGATCGAGACCCTTCTCCGATCAATAATCAGCAGCGGGACCTGGAGATCCGTACTGACTCCTACACATTCAACGATGACTTCTGTGATCATGAGAACCTTTAACGCTTGTAACTAAATTCCTTTGTGTCTCGATATATTACATGTCCGAGATTCGATCATCGGTATCTCCATACCTAGTATGATCTCGTTACCGACATGCACTCTTTTCTCGTTCCCGTGATATAACATTCTAGTGATCACATCACTTGCTTGCAAGCTATCTCAATGTGATATCACCGAGAGGGCCCAGAGTATATTTATCCGTCATCGGGATTAACAAATTCCACTCTTGATCCATGAGCCTCAACATAATACCTTCGTAGCACTGAACCCGTCTTTATAGTCACCCTGTTACGGTGTGACGTTTGATGTTATCAAGATACTCTTCCGGTGTTAGCAATTAACATGATCTCATGGTCTAAGGATAAAGATTACTTCGTATGATGTTATAGCAATATAAACATAATGACTTTGATCGTAATGCTATACTTCGGATGAATGTTCATCACATCATTCAACTAATGTTGTGACCTTGTTATTAACAACATCCAATGTTTATGATCAGGAAACCTTGATCATCTTGTTAATCAACAAGCTAGTTTATAAGAGAGGTATAACTAGGAACCATTTTTGTTTATTAAACACACATATATTGATGATTCCGATCAATACAATTATAGCATGCAAAATAAACATTTATCATAAACATGGAATAAGATAATAACCACTTTTTTATTGCCTCTCGAGCATATTCCCTTCAGTCTCCCACTTGCACTAGAGTCAATAATCTAGTTTGAAAAACTTTGCATATTGAACACCTATGGCTTTCTGGTGTTGCATATACGTGATTGCTAGTGGTTAACATAATCTGCGGATCTGACAGTTTCAGGTCCGTGTGTATTTGCATGTCTTTGCATCTCTATGCATCACTCATTCTCAAATGAGATGGCATTGTATAAATTTGGTCCTTTGGTGAGACCTTTAGTTCGTTCGGCTCAAAGTATGTTGATATTATTGTCACACAATATATCTTCATAGTATTAGCGCACTTTGAACCACACCTAGTTTGATAACAAACTACTTAACACAAATGCCCTCCTATGCTGCTACTATATCAGTCATATGCTTAGCCTTTTGTTGTAGTATCCGTCACAATGTCTCAACTTTGGAACTCATCCAAATCCATCATGGAACATCATTTCCATTACATTGTGCCGCACGTAGTCTAAATTGAGATAAATTTAATTTGTATCTTGTGACAAAACTAGTATCAATGTAACACTTTACAATGAACTACCTTTAACTATTTGTCACTTATACATTATATATTTTTAGTTCTTCCAAAGCTCATAAGAATATCTTTACTATCGTCCAATGATCATCTCATGAATCATTCTGGTATGTGCTCATAACATTTGAGCATAGGATATTCTGGATATATACATATCATGGTATAATCGAAGAAAATCTTCATGTGATTTTACTCACCAAGTGTTGAAACACTTGAATTTTGATACAATCCTTTCCATACAGCAAGAACCTTTCTTGTTGTTTCCATATTGAACCCTTTCAATATCTCATATATGTATGTCTGTGACAACCATATTAGCGCCTTAATCTATCCATATAGATATTGATGCCTAATATTCCGGTTTTGCCCAAGTCTTTCATCGAAATCTTATTTTAATGAAATTCTTAACTTGTGTCAATACAAGATACATCATTTCCAATCAACAATATGTCCTCTACATAATGTATTAGAAATATGTCTCAGCGCTCCCACTTAATTTCTTGCAAATGCAAGCATCTTCATCATCTCCGATGAATTTAAACTCTTTTAACAGTTTCATCATGGTGAAGATTCCAACTCCGCTATGCTTACTTCAACTATTGAAGTTTGCATGCCCTTTTAGCACCCTTTGAATTAATAAAACCCTTTGGACCGTGTCATGTACACGTCCTAGGTAACCGTTATATTAGAAGAACATTGTTTTGTTTATTCAATTACCATATACCAAATTATATGTAGTGGTTGTTACATTAATCCGTCAAGACTAAATATCACTATGAAAGATCAAATCTTGTCATAGTCAACTCCTTGAACATTGTCGTAAACTTCTTTCCGACATGTCGACTATTTCATAGATGTTAAACATCCATGTCTTATTTCTTTATAGATTCATACACGACCAATAGGCTTCACGCCTTTCTGGAGGGTCTTCCAAGTTCAGAAACTTGATTTCTCGTGTATAGATACTATCACGGATTCTATGACTTCTAGTCATTTTATGGAGTCAGGGCCCATCATCGCTTCTTTGCATGTAGTCGGTTCATCATTGTCAAAACAATAACGACTTGCTTATCAAATCTTACTATTTGATTCTTACCGACCCACACGGTTCTATAGGAACTCTAATCTCCGAGATCACACCTTTTGTAATCACGAGAGCCATGAGCATTGTGGCTGCCACAGGGACACTTTCCGGCACTGCGCTACTTAGCACATATAGCTAAGGTTCAACAACCTTATCAAAGTTCTATTGTCCTCCCACTTAACTTTTCACGAAATATTCCTTCTCAAGAAACTTGACATTCCAAGTACCAAACTCTTTTGTCCTCGGTGTTATGGAGAAATTCCCAACAAATTCTTTGGGATAACCTACAAAGACGTGCTTATCCGACTTTGGTTGTAAACATTTTACTTATGCATAGCATACCAAAATTTAAGAAAAGACAATTCGGGTTTTATCCCAAACCATAACTCATATGGTGTCATTTCAATGAATCACGATGGTGCTCTTTTTAGTGTAAAAGCGGTAGTCTCTAAAGCTTCAATCCTTAAAACATAATGGCAGTTTTATAAATGACACCTTTGATCTTACCATGTCAAACATGGTTTGATTTCATCTCTCGAACATACCATACTCCTGTGGTTTATCGGGAAATCCAAATTCATGGAACAATTCCTCAAATCTTAGGTGTTTTGCTAAACATGTAACTCAAATATCTTCCTTTATGATCGAATCATAAGCTCTTTATTTTCTTGTTACAATGATTTTCCACTTCATCTTGAAAGTCTTTGAACAACTTTCAAATGTTTCATACTTCTTCCTTATTAAGTAAATATACATATATATTCACTCAAATTTTCGAAGAAAGCATATGAAGCAAAAAGATCCATCGCATATGGCTACACATGATGGACTATGCACATCAGCATGCACAATTTCCAATAAGCTAGTCATCTGTTCCTCTCTGGCCTATGGACGGAGTTTCAATTATCTCGAGGAAAGTCTCACGTGCATCAATTGATCAAAATCAAAGACTCCAAAAATCCATCAACATGGAGTTTCTTCATGTTTTCTTTCCAATATAATTTAAATAGCGATGTCACTTCATAAGTGATCTTTCAATCATTTGTCTTGTGACATTTTAGCAATAGTGTTTATGGATGTGATTTCTCCCACTAGACTTGTAAAAGTTCATCCATCCTTTATGGAATACGGTAATTATTTGAAAAACCATTGTTCTCGTAATACCGGAACAAAATAACAATTATTAAAACAAATCTTGAAGGCTAGGTTTGACGACAATGAAAAAGCACAATAACACTTTATTTGTTTTCGATGATCATTATCACTTATTCTCTTGCTAGTTACTTAGGCCATTGCAGTTCATAAATTGCGTTGTCCTGTATGACACTTCATACCAACCAATTCGGTATCCAATACCGGTATCCAATACCTAAGAACCACATTGTTTAATAAGCAAGGAATACAACCATAACATGTATATCTTCTATATACCCAAGTTGGACATCTCCAACCTTTTTTTTGCCAAATATTTTATAGATTCTCTTTCAGCAATTTATTTTCTTTTAAAAGAATCTATCAACATCAATAGTGGTGTCATCAACATGACACATGGTACAAAGCTTGTATATAGTCAAATACTAATACCTTTGGACTTGCACTTTGAAGTGGATCACCATCATCAAATGTTTGGCATTCTTTCAAAAATCCATTCTTTAGTAATCTATTAGTGTAGTAAACATTTTACTTACATCTTTTATTCATCCTTATCATGACAACTTTCATGATCAAGCTACTATAGCCTATAAGGAAGAATTGCGAGTATAATATCAGTTCCCAAAACCTTTTTGGTAGATTAGGACGCTTAGCGTCTCCAACCTTCACAAATTCTCATACAATATGAGAACATGTATTTTGCTAAATTATACTCTATCATAATGCAACCAAAAACATTGTTTCAGATATCACAATATCTTTCACACATGATGGTTTCTGAAACAATTTCTAGCCCCAATATAATCTTGATATTAAAACAACTTTTGAATATCAATAATCATGGAGGCAAACATGATACTTTAGATACTAACATTAGAATTCTTACTCTTGATTTAATACTACTTATTAAACTTCATGGAGTAAATAGAGTTTGCTGAAAGTTTGCAATAGGACTTATAAACTTTAAATTGACATTCAAAACAATACGATACCAGTTCGTAAAGTAAATATCCAGAATTCTATAGTTCTATTATCTCAAATAAAAACTAAGCATAAGGTAGAAAACGAATGCCAATGACTACAACAAACTATGCAAATTCACTTTGATTTAATTGATGACAAATTTGGTTCGACTAATCCAAATTAGAAATGAACTCCCACTCAAAAACGACATCCCTCGTGTCCTTTTGGTGATTACATGAACCAAATCCACTACACCAAGTCCGATCATCACGTGAGTTGATGTAGCTTCAAAGGCGAGCATCTATATGGGCATCATATCAACTATATGACTCATGCTTAACCTTTCGGTCTGTGTTCCGAGGCCATGTGTGTACATGCTAGGCTCGCCAAGTAAGAACCTTAGTATTCGCGTGTGTAAAACTGTCTTACACCTATGAAAGCGTAGATTCGAGTACACACGATCATCACGTGATGTCTCAAAACACGATCCGTAGAACGGTGCATACTTAAGGAAGAACACATTTTTATCTTGATATATAAAAGAGGGATCATCTTAAAATGCTATAGAAAGCACCAAACTAGTAGTATAAGATGCTAACATCTAATGTGTAAAGTGAGATGATATGGTCCATGCATTTGATCTCTATCACTTGCATCGTGGCATGATCTCTATCATTCCTTTGTGTGTAAGGCCAAGGTCTATGGAACTTACACGTTGAGTGTGTTGTAAGAGTATCTATCATACATCTAATTACAAAAATACCATATCAAGACACTAGCCCAGCAACGATCTAAACTAGACGTCTCTAATTTATCAATTACAAGTTTTACGTGGCTTAGGGCTTTCGGAGATAGAACCGTTCTCACCTACGAACATGAACCACAACGAGGATAACTAAGTTATTAGCAACTCGTTGTAAATCAGATATTGACTATAGTAGGAGAGACAAACACCCGCCGGCCACTTATGCAAATAAAGTTGCATGTCAGTCATGGAACCGGTCTCATGTACGATGACATGTAAGGTTGGTCCAGGCCGCTTCATCCCACTATGCCACTAATATCCAAAATACATAGAAGATGCAATAACATGATCATCATCGCCCACATATAAACATATGTGTACTACCCGTGCAAAGCACCTACGCATAGATCACGCTCTGATACCACTGTTGGGTCCGCAGCATAGAAAACAAAAATTTCCTACGGTGTGAACTACACACCATGATCTATCTACTAGGTACACAGCAACGGGTGGACATACATCCAACAAGAACTTACCCTCGAAGACAACGAGTTTTGTTAACGAGTAGGAACTCGTGGTTGATGTAGTCGTACACTTGCCGATCTCAAGATCGTGAGGAAGTCCGAGCATCGCAACTCAGCAGCGCATCCGCACTCGCACACACGTTCAAGCCACCGGACAACCTCCACCTCCTCGCTCCAGCGATCCAGCGGAAGTAGCAACTCCTTCCAGACGAAATGCCATCGGGAACATGTATCTCGCTAATCCGAGACCATGGGGGAATAATTCTAGAGGGGGAGAGAGACCCTTCATAAGGAGGTGTGAGGATGAAGGAGAGAATGGATGGCCTTTTATAGGAGGAGGGGGGGTGCCCCCTCTCTCCATGGCCGGCGCATGGGGGGTGACCCCTCACCTCCCCCATTCATGTGGTGGTAACCCCTCCACATTAAAATGCCTCTTCACATTCGCTTTTAAAGTCTCCACTTTAAATGCATTAAATTTCTCCAAATTTAATGCTCTCTCATTTAATAAAACTCTTTTTATTAAATTTATTAAGAATTTTGTTAATTACTTTAATTAAAAAACATTCACATATAGCCCCTTGCAATATTTCAATATCACATGCAGAACCACTTTCTACAATTTCACCCGAAACAATTTCCGGTTTCTATTGAAACAATTCCTGCGCTTTGCAATTCTTTCGTCTGAAACATATGTGCTCCAAAATGGTGTCCAGTAACTCTTAAGTGTGCCACCCTACGGTTCGCGAATAATGCAGACATGATCGAGACCCTTCTCCGATCAATAATCAGCAGCGGGACCTGGAGATCCGTACTGACTCCTACACATTCGACGATGACTTCTGTGATCGTGAGAACCTTTAACGCTTGTAACTAAATCCCTTTGTCTCTCGATATATTACATGTCCGAGATTCGATCATCGGTATCTCCATACCTAGTTTGATCTCGTTACCGACATGCACTCTTTTCTCGTTCCCGTGATATAACATTCTAGTGATCACATCACTTGCTTGCAAGCTATCTCAATGTGATACCACCGAGAGGGCCCAGAGTATATCTATCCGTCATCAGGATTGACAAATTCCCCTCTTGACCCATGAGCCTCAACATAATACCTTCGTAGCACTAAACCCATCTTTATAGTCACCCTGTTACGGTGTGACTTTTGATGTTATCAAGATACTCTTCCAATGTTAGCAATTAACATGATCTCATGGTCTAAGGATAAAGATTACTTCGTATGATGTTATAGCAATATAAACATAATGACTTTGATCATAATTCTATACTTCAGATGAATGTTCATCACATCATTCAACTAATGTTGTGACCTTGTTATTAACAACATCCAATGTCTATGATCTGGAAACCTTGATCATCTTGTTAATCAACAAGCTAGTTGATAAGAGAGGCATAACTAGGAACCCTTTTTGTTTATTAAACACACATGTATTGATGTTTCCGATCAATACAATTATAGCATGCAAAATAAACATTTATCATAAACATGGAATAAGATAATAACCACTTTATTATTGCCTCTCGGGCATATTCCCTTCTACCTTGAGTGCTAGATGGTTCCAACAAACACCACAATCTCATAGAGACACCCAACTCAAATTATCCTCATGATTAGTATTTATGTAACCTTAGCCAAAGTGCCACACGGTGTGCACACTGTCAACTTCACACACGTGGGGATAAGCAGATTCATTAAAGCACGTGAGTAGCAGAATAGATCTATAGATTACAAAGCTCATGATCTCATAAGATCACGCATAGAGAGAGAGAGATGAACACATAGCTACCGGTAGAGCCCTTAGCCTTGAGTAAGAACTACTCCCTCCTCATCATAGGAGTCAGCAACGGTGATGGATATGGCGGTGGAGTCGATGGAGACGGATCCGGGGGAACTTCCCCGTCCCGGTAGGGTGCTGGAACAGAGACTTCTGTCCCCCGAACCTCCTCTTCGGTGGCGGCAGTGTTATGAACTTTTCGTGCAATTCTGATCTGGTACTTAGAGTTTTCGTCCCGAGAGGATTTTATAGGCGAAAGGGCAAGGTCGGTGGAGGCCCGAGTGGCCCACACCACCTGGTGGCACGGCCAGGGGGTACCCATGCCACCATAGGGTGTGGCCAGCCCCTGGCCCTCCTTCGGCTGCCCTCCGGACTCCGTTGTTCCTTGTAGTAAAATATTGACTTTGGTTTTTGTCCCGTCCAATTTCGAGAATATTTCCTTACTAGCTTTTCTGAAACCAAAAACAGCAGAAAACAGGCAAGTGACACTGTGGCGTCTTGTTAATAGGTTAGTTCCAGAAAAGGTGTAAAAATACTCCAAAGTTGGACAAAACATAAGAAAGTAGATATAAAACAAGCATGGAACATCAAAAGTTATAGATACGTTTACAATGTATCAATATCCCCAAGCTTAACTCCTGCTTGTCCTCGAGTAGGTAAGTGATAAAAAGAAGAATAAAGTTTGAGGTGACATGCACCATTTGATCAAGGTATTTATAACATTGATAGCTAGGATCATAGTACTCTAACATAGCATGAAAGATATAGTTATAACAATAAGACATAGCAACTATGTTGTAACATGAAAAGGTACAAACAAAAGATTCATTAGTAACAATGCTTTGAAAGACATTTGTTTGTTCCAAATATAGAAAACATAATGAGAATAGTATTCAGCTTGTCCCTCATAGAGCAAAACATAAATGCATAGGACACCTTCAAGGTTCATAAGGGTGACTAGATACGAATAGTTTAAGAACAAGCAATATCAAAGTTATGAATCAATCAACAAGTTTTGGGACAATGCACATTAAACTAAGAATGACCACTATGCTCTCTTAATAGGTGCATAAAGATAAAAGATGGAGACTCAACATAAAAGTAAAAGAAAGGCCCTTCATAGAAGGAAGCAGGGATTCAAGTTTCATAAAGAGCTTCCAAAAATTATGGTACTTATTAGCTTTCAGCTCTCATTGCCCCTATCATAAGAATCTTTAGGTAATTAAGGTTAAAGTGAACAAATATGAGGATATGCTTGACAAGTTATAAGCTGAAAATCTCATTCCCCTTGCTTACGAGTACTGTTCCTCATGCTACTCAACTTTAGTCACAAGTAAGTTCTTGTCATTATAAGTACATATGTATCATAGAGAACCGCCAACGGGGCACCCCTTGCACATGACACATGAGCTATCCCATAATCAAAATGACAAGGCAAGCAGGCAATGAGCATCTCAACAATCTTTTTGTATGCTATTTGCATAGGGTTTTCCCTTTTTTCTTTTTTCTCTTTTTTGAATGCTTCACAGATTGCTCACTATGGTTATGCTGCAGGTTTCCACCATGATTAGGCATGGCTTAGACCAACCACCCAGGCGTTTCTCTAACACATATACGAACTCCATGAGCCTTACAAGCTCCCCTTTCATTTCACACCGTCGGGATCCATAAGAAAAAGAACATGATATCTACTAAATAAAGTGCAATGTTGAAAGTGTTCCCCATGATACATGGTTCTGCTAATTCACAACTTACAAAACGCAAGAATATACGCAACATAGATGGGCACAATGGTTCAAGTTTATTAAGTACAAGAAATTAAAGTGTGCCATCAAGTTCGTGCGAGATTTAATCACTAATTTTCACATAACAAGTTTAATTCGGAAGGTAGATAAAAATATGAATATACTTGGAATAGCAATAATGCTAATAGGTAGGTATGGTGGAGTTTTTTGAATAACTTGGTTTTATTTGGAGTTGGATGCATGCGTGGAACTCATAGTTGGTATGGAGGCTAGCAAAAGACTGGGAGCGACCAACTAAGAGAGCAATAATGTCCATAATCATGCAAAGCGACAAAACATTATGAATTAAAGCGTAAAGTGATATTACAAGTCGAAAACTAAATGATCATAGAGGCTATGGTGACTTGGTATAGTCTTAACATGGTGTGAACATGCGCCAAGTCAACCCAAATAAAGCATCAAAGGAGAATAACACAATATTATGATTTAATATGCTAAAACAATGCATGATTCTTTCAAGGAACATTAAGCAATCTCAATTGTTTGTAACAAGTCATGGTACAACAATAATCACTAAGCATAAAGTCAAAGAAATATCAAACATGACATGATAAAGTCTAGGCCACAGTCAAAACAAGACTCCTTTTTATACCACTTATAAGCATCAAACTTCCTACTCTTTTCCAACACCAATCGAAAACTAAAGCTAAACACAGAATTGATACGTCCAAAACGTATCTACTTTCCCGAACACTTTTGCTATTGTTTCTCCTCTAAACTTGTGTGATTTGGATGCAACTAACGCGGACTGATGCTGTTTTCAGCAGAATTGCCCTATTGTCTACTTTTTGTGCAGAAAATCAACTATCAGGAAAAATCTCGGAAAATATGCCAAAAATCCTATTTCACCAGAAGACTCTCGGAGCCAGAATATGAGACGGAGGGGGCTGGGCCTAGGCCACACCACCTGGCCGCGCGAGCTAGCCCAGGCTGCGCCAGGGGGTGGTCTGGATGCCCCAGACTCCCCCTCGGTCTCCCTCTTCGCGTATAAGTTGCCTTCTGACCTAAAAACTTAGGGGGGTTCGACGTTTTTCCAGAAGGAGTTCCGCTCCGCCGCCACCACCAGATTCCACGAAACAGCACCAGAAACTCCGTTCTGGCACCCTGTCGGGATGGGGAATTGGAGGAGATCATCGCCATCATCATCACCATCGCTTCTCCATCGACCATCCATGTTTCCCCCATCTATGAGTGAGTAATCCCCCGTTGTAGGTTATAGGGATGGTAGGGATTGGATGAGATCGTTCATGTAATGGCCTCAGATTGTTAGGGCATGGTGCCTAGTATCTTTTATTAGTGCTTTATGAGTTTGTTGCAACTTGATATGCTTAATGCTTGTCACTATGGCCCGAGTGCCATGATTTCAGATCTAAACATGTTATTGATTCATTATGATAGTATTGTTTATGGTCTTATCTGCAAGTTGTTTACACACATTGTTGTCCGAAACCAATGGCCCCGAAGTGACAGAAATTGGGATAACCGGAGGGAATGGCTTTGATGTGAGGATCACATGTGTTCATGGAGTGTTAATGCTTTGCTCCGGTGCTCTATTAAAAGGAGCACCTTAATTGCCCGTAGTTCCCTTGAGGCCCCGCTGCAAACGGGCTGGCAGGACAAAAGATGTTGTGCAAGTTCTCATTGCGAGCACGTATGACTATATTTGGAACACATGCCTAGGATTATCTAGTACTTGGATGCTTTATTTTATTTATCTGCAATTCCCTTTGTTCTGATTGCTATGTGAATTGTCTTGTCCATGCAACGCCCATCCATCCATCCCTATGCCTACCGCACTCGAATCGTACTGTTACTGCTATTGTTACTGTTGTCTTTACTTTACTACTGCTGTTACTTTACTATTGCTACTACAAAACTGTTGCTACTGATAAACTGCTGTGAGCAAGATTGTTTCCAGGTGTAGCTGAATTGACAACTCAGTTGTTAAGGCTTATAAATATTCTTTTGCTCCCCTTGTGTCGAATCAATAAATTGGGTTTCACTTCCCTCGAAAATACTGTGATACACCCCCTATACTTGTGGGTCATCAAGGCTATTTTCTAGCGCCGTTGCCGGGGAGCATAGCTTTAAGTTCACTTGGATTCTCTATTGTTCGCGGCTATCCATCCATCATGGGTAACTCTCGTGATGGCAAGGTTCCTATTTTACCATCCACTACAAGAAGAGGTACGGTTCTGAACACCTCTATAGCTCTTGATTCACCATCTTTTATGAGTAAGCTCGTTACACCACCATATACACATGCTACACACACTGCTACTACTGCTGAATCTGAAACTTCTGATGCTACTTCTACTGTGCTTGATAAGAGTGGTTCATGAGGTCCTTTCCTAGATGCTACGATTGCTAGAACGATAGCTGGAAATACTGAAACTCCTAATGAAGACACTACTACACCTGTTAGTTCACCTGAGTCTAGTGAAAGTTATGATATTGAAGATGGTTATGTTGAGATGACTGATGAATTTATTAAAGAATGTAAAAACACCCATGATAGGAGTGCTTCTAAGAGTCTCCTTGAGAGGCGTACTATTAGACCCAAATTGTCTCCTATTGCTAAGTTTGCTGCTTCTCCCATAAACATTATAGATAAATATTATGATTTCTCTCTCGATCTATCTTACATAGCTATTGTTGAGAAAGAACCTTTTTGTGGGACTAAGAATGAAAGTGCGGTAGCACATATGAATGAGCTTTCTACCACGAGTGGCTTGTTTTCTGATGATATTAAGATGCGTACTTACTTTGTTGCTAAGATTTTCCCCTTTTCACTAAAAGGAGCAGCTAAAACTTGGTTTAGTAATTTACCTCCTGGATCTATTGATAGCCCTGATTGTTTGATTAGTACTTTCCCGCAGAAATATTTTCCTCCAAGTGCTAGACATGCTATTTTGCAGGAACTTTTTGATTTTAAACAGGGACAAAAAGAGATATTGCCTGAATCATGGGTAAGATTTTCTGCTTTGATCCATGCACAAGCTGGAAGTCCATTACCTAAGAATGAGCTTCTTGATATATTTTATAATGGACTAACTGAAGAATCTAGGACATACCTAGATAGTTGTGCTGATTGTGTTTTCAGGAATAGGACTCCCAAGGAAGCTGAGGAATTAATGGCTAAAATAAGCAAGAACTATGAAGATTGGACTCCTCCTGAAACAACTATACATGAAACAATTATACCTAAACCAGCTATTCTGGTGCCTATTCCAACATCAAAGAAGAGGGGATTTATTGAATTAAATGATGAAGTAATGAAGGAAGCTAATAAATGTCTTAAGGAGAAGGGAATTAAAGCTGTAGATGTCAAAAATTTACCTCCTATTGAAGAATTATGTAAGCCTATTCCCTACTCATCCACTATTGAGGTACACTCTCTCCAACACTTTGATGAAGGTGATATCCCCTACTCTAAACCTCCTCATCAATGCTTAGAAGAATTCGATATCTTTATTGTTAAGCAGGATAATTTTAATAAAAGGGTCCAAAATCATCTAATGGAAAACACTAGAGCTATTGTTGAGTTAAAAGATATTGTGGAAAGAACCTCTAATGATGTTAAAATGATTGTTAAACACTTTCAAATGGTTCAATCTCAAATAGATCAACTCATTAAAGTGCAAAAAGACTTGCTAGTTAATGCTGCTAAAGAAAAACATGCTTATGAAATTAGAACTAGAAGTGGTGCTGCTACCCAGGATCCTCTATATCCCAAGGGGCATCCCAAAAGAATTGAGCAGGATTCTCAACAAGCTGAAAATAGTGGATCTACTCGTAAGAAAAGGAAAAATAAACATAAAACTATTGTAGAACCCTCAGAACCTGCTATAAATCCTAATAGTATATCTATTTCTGATGCTGAAACTGAAAGTCGTAATGAAGAAAATGAAGCTCCAAATGAAGAAAAATTTGAAGAAGAACCTGAAGAGCACACTAAGAACACTAAATACACTAAAGAAGATTTTGTTGCTAAGAAACATGGTAGTGAAAGAGAGCCTTGGGTCCAAAAACCTATGCCTTTCCCTGATAAGAAACACAAGTCAAAGGAAGATGAACACTATAATAAGTTTTCTGAGTGGATGAAACCTTTATTCCTGCAAATTCCTTTAACTGATGCTATTAAATTGCCCCCTTACTCAAAGTATATGAAGGATATTGTCTCGAATAAAAGGAAGATCCCTAATGAAGAAATTTCTACTTTGCTTGCTAATTATTCCTTTAATGGTAAGGTTCCTAAGAAACTTGGAGACCCAGGGATTCTAACTATTCCATGTTCTATTAAAAATAATTATGTTAGAACTGCTTTGTGTGATTTGGGAGCTGGAGTTAGTGTTATGCCTTTCTCTCTCTATAAGAGGCTTCAACTAGAAAAATTAATACCAACTGATATATCTTTGAAAATGGCTGATAAATCTACCACTATTCCTGTTGGTATATGTGAGGATGTACCTGTTCAAGTGTCTCATAATTGCTTGATATTAACTGATTGTGTTGTGCTTGAAATGCCTAAAGATGATAATATGTCCATTATTCTTGGGAGACCTTTTCTTAATACTACAAGAGCTGTTATTAATTGTAATCAAGGAAAGGTGACTTTCAATGTTAATGACAAGGAACATACTGTCTATTTACCCAAGAAGATTGAAAGGACTTATGGTTTGAATTTAATTGAACAAGTTGAGGGTATTCAAGTTGGAGAAATATATTGTCCCATAGCAAGAGAAAAATTTGAAACTATTATGATTGGGACTATTGCTATCAAGGTTGAGGTAACATAATCATTAGTGGAATACAAAGTTTTGTCTCATATGGAATTGTTTTGGTAACAAGACCTGGTCAACCTTGTTGACAAAAGATTTTATTGAACAAAACAATGTTTTCACTATGATTATTTCCATGTACTTTTATTCTATCCATTTTAGTTTTTGCTTTCATTTAGTTTTCTTTTTTGTTGTTAGATGCTTGCATGTTAGAGTATCTTAGAACTTCTGTAGTTCTAGCCTTGCTTTGTCATTGCATCATTGAAAAAAAAATCTGTCTGTCAGAAAATGATTCTTCTATATCTGAAAAATGCCCAAAAATAAAGTGTCTCAAAAAATTCCAGAAAATTCATATTAAATTTTTACGTGAAAAAGGGGCAGAGGAGTACCTGGAAGGTGCCAGGGGGACCCACCAGGCAGGCTCACCACCTGGTGGAGTGGCCTGCCCTGGGTGGCGCCATGCCATGGTGTGGGCCACCCCTGGCCCTCCACTAACTCTCTCAACTGCCACTTTCTTCTCTCTCCCGAGTAAGCTCGAGTTATTGCTCAAAATCGCGTTCTTGCTATGCTTGCTCTCGATTTTTTCGATCTCCTTGCTCAACCCATCTTTGTTGCTGAAATTTGGAGCACTTGTTCTCTGGTATGTGACTCCTCCCCTTGTCCAAGTAGATTTGTGTTTAGTGGATTATATCTTGAGTATTTTGCTATTGTAGGTGATAGGTTATGAGAGCTTGTAAGCTTGTTTGATGCTTAGAGATATAGTTTTGATGCATGTTTAGGCCTCTTACAAGTTCCTATGAGTATTATCCTTCATTATATTCACTTTGCAATCACTTGTTTAATAAGTGTTTAAATTTTAGAATACCAAGCATGAACAACCATACCTTTGGAGAGATATTTGAGAGGGATGCACCTAGGAGGTCGAGGCCCTCAAGATCAGCCTCTCAGTTTAGGCCATCATACAACGAAGATCTCATTGCAACTCATATTGGTAATGAAAGGGATGATGGGGATGCTCACCCATCTACTTTTCCTTGTTTTACTTTCTTACAAGCTGTAGGGATTCTTGATGATTTCATGCTACTGATTGAGAGGGTTGGTTTGACCTCATATATGAAAGATGAGAGTGAGCAATACGCTATGCTCACCAAAACCTATGTCTCTTTCAATATTTATAATCTGCCCTTTACCATGCCATTGGAAAGATTTTGCAGTATTGTAGGTGTACGCATGACAAGGACCATGAAAAAAATTCAAGGGCGACCTGCTGATTTGCTGGAGCTTTACCGAGGGGTGACCAATGATGATGATCGTGTGGCGCAAAGCGGAAAGATAAGAAACATCCAACTCTCTGCTCTCAGATACTTTGCATATTATCTTGCTACTAGCATACTTGGTAGGGAGAACACAAGTAATATCTCCAACTATCATTTAGCCTTCCTTGCTGCTGCGCTTAACAACGATACTCGGTACAACCTTGGCTCGCTTATTGCTCGCCGCCTAGTGATACGTCCATTTTGCATCACTATTCTATGTCTTAATTCACTATTATTCATTGATATATTTCATATTGAGAGGTGATACTTATGTTATTTCATCTGTTTTTGCATGGTTGATGACTTTTGGAGCATGGACCGCTGCAGTCAGGATTTTGATGGAAAAGGTGCTGTTTGGAGGCAAAATTCGCAAAGATCAGAAAATCCAGGAAAATATACGGAAAATCCTATTTTTCCAGAAGACTAAGGATGCCAGAAGACGGAGTGGAGATGGGCCATAGGGGGCCCACACCACCCCTGGCGCGGGCAGCCCTAGGCCGCGCCAAGAGGTGGTGTGGCCAACCTGGCCCACTCCAGCCACTCCCCTCTAGTGTATATCATCCTCCTAAAACCCTAAGACGCAGGGAGCGACGACAGAAAGATTCTGCCGCCTCCGCGGGGCGGAAAACACCAAGAGAGAAAGATCTCTCCGGCAGATAGATTTCTGCCGGGGGAATTCCTTCCCGAAGAGGGGAGATCGTCGCCATCAACACCACCATCAAGCTGGACTTCATCAGGATCATCATCATCATCATCACCACCATCATCACCATCATCACCCTCATCACCATCTCCATATTTCTATAACAATTGTGTTGAATCTTGCATAGTTCATAGGGGAAACTTTCCCGGTGTTGATTACTCTTTGTAGTTGATGCTATTGAGTGAACCATTGAATTATTGTTTATATTCAGATTGTTATACATCATTATTCCATCTTTGATCATGATCCATATGATGTCTTGTGGGTAGTTCGTTTTGTTCTTGAGGACATGGGAGAAGTCTTGTTGTTAGTAGTGGAGTTACGTTGGGAAAGATTCAATATATTGTTATTTAAGTTGTGGTGTACTTTTTCTAGTGGTGTCATGTGAACGTCGACTACATCACACTTCACCTATATGGGCCTAGGGGAATGCATTGTGTATTTGGCTACTAATCGTAGGGGTTGCCGGAGTGATAGAAACCTGAACCCCCGTTAGGAAACCATTGCACAAGGGACGTAAGGGTCTTAGAGTTTAAAGCTGTGGTTATGTTTCTACCTTAATTACTTTCTTGTACTTACGGATGTTTGCAAGGGGTATAATCACAAGTATGTACTAGTCTTGGATGGGGCGATACATTAGCACAGGTTCACCCACACAACACTTAGCAAGCTAGAGAAGATTAATCAACTATATGAAGCAAAAGCACTTGACAGTCTTCCCATGTGTCCTCGAGAACGTTTGGTCATCTTAAGTAATACAACCGACTTGTCCTTTGCTGCATAAAGGATTGGGCCACTTGCTGCATTTATTCCTACTGTCTTTTATTTACTCGTACTTTGTTTACTTGCTGTATTGAAAACCCCTAAAAATCCGTTTGCTAATTATTTGCAGAGAATTCCTGATCCATACCACTAGCCAGCACCTTCTGCTCCTCGTTGGGTTCGACACTCTTACTTATCAAAAGTACTGCGATACACCCCCTATACTTGTGGGTCATCAAGACTATTTTCTGGCGTCGTTGCCAGGGAGTGAAGCGCTATTGGAAAGTGGAACTGATAAAGGAAACTTCTACTATGAGTATTGTTTACTTCTGCTAGTTGCTTTATTTTTTTATTGATAATTCACTGAGTTTCTTATTTGGTAATGCTACTACCACTGCTAAGGTAGTAGATAAGCCACCACCTACTGAGAACGATGTTTTCAAAATACCTACAAGAATTATTGATCGTGTTACGGATAACTATTATGTTGGGGATGGAATTGTCCATCCTGGTGATCATTTACTCTTTATACACGAATTATGCGGGTTGTTCAAGTGTGCAGGTATTACTACAAATCAAGTTAAGAAGAAGTTATTCTCATTATCACTAAAAGGAAGAGCTGGGGAATGGTATAAGCTGCTGAAGAATGGTCAAGCTCTGGAATGGGAGGAAATAGTGCCTCTCTTCTATTCAAAGTTTTATCCTCCTAGTGAGATTCATAAAGATCGGAATCAAATATACAACTTTTGGCCTCTTGATGGAGAGAGTACAGCTCAAGCTTGGGGGATACTGAAGTTACTAATGCTCAAATGTCCCATTCATGAGCTCCCCAACAATATTATTATCAACAACTTTTATGCAAGGCTCCCTCTACATGATAAGGATTTATTGGATGCTTCTTGTGTTGGATCGTTCACTCGCATGGAAGAAGAAGCTAAATGGGATCTTCTAGACCGTATTCAAGATAATGCTGAAGCTTGGGAGAATGACAAAGGTAGAAAGTCAGGTATAAATTATGATTATGAATGCATTGAATCTTTTATGGGAACTGATGACTTTCAAAATATTAAAAATGCTTATGGTCTAGATTCTCAAGCTATTGCTTCTTATTTTAGGGCTTTTGCTTCTTACATTGAAGTGCCTAAAAAAAAGTGGAATAAGTATCATGAACCTTATAAAGGTATTGCTAAGAGTGTTCCTTTAAGAAATACTGAAGTTTATACTGCTAATCATGTTTTACCTAAACCTTATATTGAGAAAATGCCTTTTCCAGTTAAGGTAAAGGAACATTCTATGATAGCTAGTATGGTTAATGAAAGTACAAACAAAGCTGTTGAACTTGATAAACAAATGGTTGATGAACCTATAATAGCAAATGTGAAAGACTTTGTTACTAAATATGAAGAAGAGGGACACACTATCCTTTGTAAGGATACCTCTAAGATTGTTTCACAAAGTAGTGTTATGAGAGCTAGCATTCCTGTGTTTTCTGTTAGAATAAGTGATCATTGCTATGATGGTCCTTGTGATAGCTATATTGTTAAGTTTATGCATGATACTGAAAGTTACTATGAGAGAGGGAAAAGTGTTCTTATGTATCTCAATAATATCAAGTTTCCTCGTTTTATGCTGAAATGTTTTATTCTGCACATCTTTTGCCTTCTTATGCAAGTTGCCTCTAGTTTCAACAACTTGTTTGTTTACAAAATTCCCTTGCATAGGAAGTGGGTTAGACTTAAATGTGTGTGTTTTTTCTTCTTAATGCTCTCTTTCACTTCAATTCATATCCCTATGAGAGCTTCTTCAAAATTATCATGCCCATCTTAATGGCTATAAAGAAAGAGCTTTTTGGGAGACAACCCAATTTGTTTTTGCTTTCAGTTTGTTTTTGTTTCTTTGAGTCTTGGAAGTTATTACTTCGGTAATAGCCGATCCTTATCCGTTTTGTTTGGTTTTTGTGTCAAGATCAACCTCTAATGAGAAAGAAGTAATATTTGGGGAAGTTGCTGTCCCGAAACAGATTTTTGTGCTTCACCGTAAAAATTCGTGAGAGATCTCTGTATGTCGGATTGAGCTGTAATTGTTTGTGCTTCTGCCCCAGGTTGTTATTTAACTTTCGTTAGTTTTGCACTTTTTGATTTGAGCAACAGAAGATTTTTGAAAAAATTGATCTTTACCTGCTGGTCTGTTTTGACAGATTTTGCCACTCTTGCATTTGCTTCTTTATTCGATTTCCTTTTTGAATTCTTTTTGGGCTTTCTGAAGGAGTTGCTACAGTAGCTTATGTTTTGATGGTTTTCAGTTGAAGTTGGATTCAAAGGTTTTATCACTTCACTTATACTAATGTTGCTAATAAGAACCATGTGAAGTTTTGTGTGAAACAAATTTCCAAGAAGTAGAGATAATGGTGTAATAAGGAAGAGAAGGGTTTTATGACTCAAGTAATAGGTGTATGAAGATGAAGATATTGATGTTATTCAAGTGGTGACTCCGGAAGAATCTACTAGATACCAAATTCAGAGACCCGCATAGTCTGTTTTCAAATAGGTAACAGTTCTAGTGAGAAAAGTTCCGTGAAAATACAATCCAACTATATTTTTGCAGTTTTAAGTCAATAAGGAAAGCTATGAAGCAAAAAAGGGACGGAAACGGAGCCAGGGTGGCTCACATCACCCTGTGGCATGGGCCTACCCCTGGCCGCGCCACCAGGTGGTGAGTCCACCCTGGACTCCACATCCGACTCGTTTTCTCCCAGTACCTTCCTTTTGATATGAAACTTCGTAATATATAACCCCCCGGATCTTCCGAGGTTCGTATATCGTGTTTTCGTCGTGTTTTTGTTTTAATATGTTTCTGCCAGGACATACTCTTTGAAAGATTAGAAGCACAATGGTGTCCGCCAAGGATAAAGGGAAGAATCCCATGGAGGAGGATTTCCAAGACCCCAAGCAGGGGCTGGTACCTTTAGTCTCTTTCCCTGCATCAACGGAAGCCCTACGAGTCACTAAGGAGTTCTGCGAAAAGTACCGAGACTTGCAGAGGAAGATGGGCATGCTTCTATGGGAGAATAATAGGCTTCGCAAGATGCTGGAAGATTTCCTCACGTCAACTAAGAAAATATTACCACCACCACCACCAAAGGAGTAATTCATCATCAGGTTTGGCATCACCTTGGTTTGTTCCAAGCTTGGGGGAGTGCCGCGGTATCACATCACTATCTTCTATCTTTTTACCTTATTAGTAGGGTCATATCATGAATAGAGGAGTTATTATGTAGGATGGCTTGCATTATGGAAGTGTCCCCTCTCTCGTTAGATATGTATCCCTTGGTGTGAGTTGCCGTTATGGAATATTAATGAGAAGTTCTATCATTCACTCTTTTGCATAGCTTATATTAGTTTTCAATTCGTGGTTATATGATTGATCTTGTTGTTAGTATTGGTATCATTTTGGGATCATTGAGTTAATTTAGTTGGTTTTGGCAAACCTGGCTCGGTCAGTAGCACACTATTTTTGAGAGTTGAAAGAAAAGATAGAAGTACTCTAGAAAAAAATAATTTCATCATATTTCTTTCTTTATTTGCTCATAAGTTTAGTATTCTCTAGTTAAGATCTTTTGTGCTTCTGAGGAAGATTGCATGTTTGTTTTTATCACTTGTATGTTTGGTTGTTTCCTTCAACTCTTATACTTACTACCCAGCCTTGCTAGCCAAAAACCTGTACTGAGAGGGTATTCTTCTCGTGCATCCACCTCCTTTAAACCAAAACCTTTGCCATTTGTGTCCACCATACCTACCTAGTAGCATTATTGCTATTCCAAGTAAATTCTTGTTTTATCTACCTCCCAAATTAAACTTGTTATGTGAAAATTAGTGATTAAAGCTCTCACGAACTTGATGGCACACTTTACTTCCTTGCACTTAATAAACTTGAACCATTGTGCTCACCTATGTTGCGTATATGCTTGCGCTTTGTAAGTTGGATTAGCAGAACCATGCTGTCATGGGGAACGCTTTCAACATTGCACTGGTACTTCGTACCTAGTTGATATCATGTTCTTTTGTCTATGGATGTCGTCGGTGTGAAATGAAAGGGGAGCTTGTAAGTCCATGGAGTTATGCATGTGTGTTAGAGAAACACCTGGGCCGCTGGTCTAATCCATGCTGACATGGTGGAAACCTGCAGCGTAACCATAACGAGTATATGTGAAGCATTCTTCTTATAAAAAAGAGATAGAGATTGAGAAAAAAAGAGAAAAGAAAAAAATAGATATTATGAAAATAGGAAAGAGATAAAAAGCACCATATTCCCATGGTAAATAAGTAGATTGCTGAGATAGTTGTTGTCTGATTGCCTTGTCATTTTGATATGGGGATACTTCCGTATCATCGGGCAAGGGGTACCCTGTTGGCGGTTCTCAATGATACACATATTCTTACGATGACAAGAACTTACCAGTGACTAAACTTGAGTAGCATGAGGAGCGGCCCTCGTATTCAAGGGACATGAGATTCTCAACTTACAACTTGTCAATGCATATCCTCATATTTGATCACTTTAACCTTAATCACCTAAAGATGCCTATGATAGGGGCAATGAGAGCTGAAAGCTAGTAAATATCATAATTTTTGGGAGCTCTTTATGAGACTTGCAATCCCTGCTTCCCTCTTTGAAGGGCCTTTCTTTTACTTTGTAGTTGAGTCAGTAAACCTACTCCCTTCTACCTCAGCAAGTATTTTGAGTTAATGTGTTTCATTCATTCATATGATGATTTATGCAATCATGTCTTTTGTTCCTTGTTTTGCACATTGCTCTTATCTTGATGTTTACTACTTTGAAAGATTTCTTTGAAAACTAGTTATTTGTGAACTCTAGCAAATTATCAACTATTCTTCGACCAAGAGCTAAGTTTTCCATTACCAATTATGATTCACTTTATGTATCTTTATTGTGTTTCCTTTACTTTTTACAAGTTGAGTTATATAATAGTGAGTTGTCTTCTATTATGATCTATGCTTTTGATGAATGTGATGCTTCTTGTCCATATTCTTTTATCGACTCTTCACTCCATAAACCTGAGGCCATGTTTATTGAGCTCAGTTTCACTTGAGGACAAGCGAAGTCTAAGCTTGGGGGGAGTTGATACGTCCATTTTGCATCACTATTCTATGTCTTAATTCACTATTATTCACTGATATATTTCGTATTGAGAGGTGATACTTATGTTATTTCATCTATTTTTGCATGGTTGATGACTTTTGGAGCATGGACCGCTGCATTCAGGATTCTGATGGAAAAGTACTGTTTGGAGGCAAAATTCGCGAAGATCAGAAAATCCGGGAAAATATACGGAAAATTCTATTTTTCTAGAAGACTAAGGATGCCAGAATACGGAGTGGAGATGGGCCACAGGGGGCCCACACCACCCCCGGCGCGGGCAGCCCTAGGTCACGCCAAGAGGTGGTGTGGCCACCCTGGCCCACTCCAGCCACTCCCCTCTGGCATATATCATCCTCCCGAAACCCTAAGACTCGGGGAGCGACGACAGAAAGATTCCGCCGCCTCTGTAGGGCGGAAAACACTGAGAGAGAAAGATCTCTCCGGCAGATAGATTTCTGCCAGGGGAATTCCTTCCCGGAGAGGGGAGATCATCGCCATCAACACCACCATCAAGCTGGACTTCATTGGGATCCACATCATCATCATCACCACCATCATCACCATCAGCACCCTCATCACCATATCCATATTGCTGTAACAATTGTGTTGGATCTTGCATAGTTCATAAGGGAAACTTTCCCGGTGTTGATTACTCTTTGTAGTTGGTGCTATTGAGTTAACCATTGAATTATTGTTTATGTTCAGATTGTTATACATCATTATTCCATCTCTGATCATGATCCATATGATGTCTTGTGAGTAGTTCGTTTTGTTCTTGAGGACATGGGAGAAGTCTTGTTGATAGTAGTGGAGTTATGTTGAGAAAGATTCAATAGATTGTTATTTAAGTTGTGGTGTACTTCTTCTAGTGGTGTCATGTGAATGTCGACTACATGACACTTCACCTATATGGGCCTAGGGGAATGCATTGTGTATTGGTCTACTAATCGTAGGGGTTGCCGGAGTGACAGAAACATGAACCCCCGTTAGGAAACCATTGCACACGGGACGTAAGGGTCTTAGAGTTTAAAGCTATGGTTAGGTTTCTACCTTAATTACTTTCTTGTACTTACGGATGTTTGCAAGGGGTATAATCACAAGTATGTATTAGTCTTGGATGGGGCGGTACATTAGCACAGGTTCACCCACACAACACTTAGCAAGCTAGAGAAGATTAATCAACTATATGAAGCGAAAGCACTTGAGAGTCTTCCCATGTGTCCTCGAGAACGTTTGGTCATCTTAAGCAATACAACCCGCTTGTCCTTTGCTACATAAAGGATTGGGCCACTTGCTGCATTTATTCCTACTGTCTTTTATTTACTCGTACTTTGTTTACTTGCTGTATCGAAAACCCCTAAAAATCCGTTTGCTAAGTATTTGCAGAGAATTCCTGATCCATACCACTAGCCAGCACCTTCTGCTCCTCGTTGGGTTCGACACTCTTACTTATCGAAAATACTGCGATACACCCCCTATACTTGTGTGTCATCACCTAGCTGCTAGGGGGCCTATCTATGGGGGCATCATTGCCTCGCTTATGGTCAATGCATTTGGTCTTTTAGTGGACCCCAATGATACAGTATTTGCACCACAAAGGCTCGACCTTGTTGCTATGAAAACTCATCACTTTGTCCCTGCTGCTTCTGATTTGGACAGTCTAGTATATAGGATGTTGTTTACTGATGGGGATGAGAGGGATATCCCTTTGCCGCAGTATTCTTTGTTTAGTGTTCACAGGAGACCGTGGTCGTGCTCCAAGGAGGAGGTGGACGAGCAGCTTCGCTTGCTGGGTTTCCACGAGCAGCACAAGGAGGATGTACCCTCCTACGATTACTCCGCACACAACGGAGGGACGTACTCGAGCTCGCACCAGGACGAGGGTACCTCCTCGTCATACTACGGTGACACGTCATCCTAGACAGCTTGGGATTAATACCCACTTAGGCCAGAAGCCTAAGCTTGGGGGGAGGTACGCCGACATCGCACTCATCTCCTTATCATGTTACGTCGGTACTTTGTGTATTCATGTTTCGTTCTCTTTTTAGTTTTCGTTCTTTCTTTGCTTTTGCTTTCTAAAACACAAAAAGACCAAAAATATTTCTGTTGTTTCTCTTTGGTTTGTTTCTTCTTCTTTTTGCCTTGGTTTGTTTTTCCCTTTTTGCTTTGTTTGAATTATTCGAAAAACCCAAAAAGATTTTGTTTTGCTTGCTTTTCCTTTTTGGTTCTTATTTTAAAATCGAAAACAACAAAAATATTTGTCATTCTTATTTGGTTTTGTGAGTTTGTTGCAGGGTTCAGCAGTCCTCAGTGGATGTTGGTTTCATATTATTATTCAAGCCACACAAGTGAAGAGGAATAATTAGGATTAATGACAACTTGCGGTGTGGTAAGAGGCTGGTAACGAACTCTATTTGTTTTCATTGTTGTACATATATTCATCATTGTGGGCATGGTTAGCCCGTTCATGTAGGGTGTATGTTATTTATGGATGCTTAGTAGTTCTTGCTTTCTTTTGATTAGGTCCAGCTTGCTAATAGTTTGTAGCATGTCTTATGAATGTTTGCTTGCATTACTCTATTCATAACTTGGTATGACACCGTGGTATCCTCCTCTGAATGTTTCATTTGAATCGACTTGGAACATGCTCACGCATGCATATGACTGAAATAATCAGTTAAGCCTCGATGAATTATTTTGCCTTGAGGATCTTGAATCACTTTCATGCCATGATTAGTCCTGTTTTGTTGCAAGCATGATTATGACAGCTATTGCTCTCTCGTTTGTCGCTCACTTACTATTGCTAGCCTTCACTTTCACTGAGTATGCTTTACTCATGTTTCCAACTCCCTAAAACCAAATATTTCCAAAGTGTCCACCATACCTACCTATTAGCATCATTTGCTACTTCCGTGCATATTCAATATGCCTTGTTTTCTTCCGAGTAAAATGTTTGCTTGTTATGAGAAAGTTAGTTAGTAAAGCTCTCACGAACTTGATGGCACACTTTACTTTTTTGCATTTAATAAACTTGAACCAGTGGGTCATTCTTTGTTGCGTATATGCTTGCGCTTTATAAGTTGAAATTAGCAGAACCATGTATCATGGGGAATGCTTTCAACATTGCACCTGTACTTTGTACCCGTTGATATCATGTTCTTTTGCTTATGGATCCCGGCGGTGTGAAATAAAAGTGGAACTTGTAAGATCATGGAGTTTGTATGTGTGTTAGAGAAATGCCTGGGCCACTAGCCTAAGCCATGCCTAATCATGGTGGAATCTTTTAGCATCACCATAATGAGCACTCTATGAAGCATCCTCAATAAAAACCTATGCAAATAGCAAATAAAAAGATCACTGAGATGCTCATTGTCTGCTTGCCTTGTCATTTTGATTATGGGATAGCTCATGTATCATGTGCAAGGGGTACCCCGTTGGCGGTTCTTTATGATCCATATGTACTTACAATGACAAGAGCTTACTCGTGACTAAAGTTGAGTAGCATGAGGTTCGGTCTTCGTAAATAAGGGGCATGAGATTTCGGTTTATAACTTGTCAAGCATATCCTCTTAGTTGTGTCACTTTAACCTTAATCACCTTCAAGATACTTATGATAGGGGCAATGAGAGCTCAAAGCTAACAAGTACCATACTTTCAGCATTTGGAAGCCTTTCAAACTATTCAAAACCTTTTCATTTACTTGTTGAGTCTCCACATATTCTTTGAGCACCTTCTTGAGAGCATAGTTGTCATTCTTTGTGCTTGTCTCAAAACTTGATTATTTGTGTAATGACTTTGATGCTTGTATCTTTGAAATCTTTACTTCTAGTCTTCACCTGAACTTCAAAGGTGCCTTAAATCAAAAGCAAGCGAGATACCACTCTATCATGCGTTTTTATGAGCATTGTAATGTTGCTTATGTTTATACTTCATGCTACTTATTATTTTTGAGTTGGAATCTCTTCATAGCTTGCATTTCCTATTAAGTAAACTTAGTTGCATACTCCTTATTATGAATTGTCTAAGTAGTTGATCACATGCTGAGAATATATACATCATATGAAGCAAATGTGTTCGTGAAAGTTCTTTTATCGCACTCAGTTTTCAACTGAATTGCTTGAGGACAAGCAATAAGCTAAGCTTGGGGGGTTGATACGTCCAAAACGTATCTACTTTCCCGAACACTTTTGCTATTGTTTCTCCTCTAAACTTGTCTGATTTGAATGCAACTAACACAGACTGACACTGTTTTCAGCAGAATTGCCCTGGTGTCTACTTTTTGTGCAGAAAATCAACTATCAGGAAAAATCCCGGAAAATATGCCAAAAATCCTATTTCACCAGAAGACTCCCGGAGCCAGAATACGAGACGGAGGGGGGCTGGGCCCAGGCCACGCTAGGGGGTGGTTTGGCCGCCCTAGACTCCCCCTCGGTCTCCCTCTTCGCCTATAAGTTGCCTTCTGACCTAAAAACTCAGGGGGGTTCGACGTTTTTCCAGAAGGAGTTCCGCTCCACCCCACCACCAGATTCCACGAAACAGCACCAGAAACTCCGTTCTGGCACCCTGCCGAGACGGGGAATTGGAGGAGATCATCGCCATCATCATCACCATCGCTTCTCCATCGACCATCCATGTTTCCACCATCTATGAGTGAGTAATCCCCCGCTGTAGGCTATGGGGATGTTAGGGATTGGATGAGATCGTTCATGTAATGGCATCAGATTGTTAGGGCATGGTGCCCAGTATCTTTTATTAGTGCTTTATGACTTTGTTGCAACTTGTTATGCTTAATGCTTGTCACTAGGGCCCGAGTGCCATGATTTCAGATCTGAACATGTTATTGATTCATTATGATAGTATTGTTTATGGTCTTATCTGCAAGTTGTTTACACACATTGTTGTCTGGAACCAATGGCCCCGAAGCGACAGAAATCGGGATAACTAGAGGGAATGGCTTTGATGTGAGGATCACATGTGTTCACGGAGTGTTAATGCTTTGCTCCGGTGCTCTATTAAAAGGAGCACCTTAATTGCCAGTAGTTCTCTTGAGGCCCCGCTGCAAACGGGCTTGCAGGACAAAATATGTTGTGCAAGTTCTCATTGCGAGCATGTATGACTATATTTGGAACACATGCCTAGGATTATCTAGTACTTGTATGCTTTATTTTATTTACCTACAATTGCCCTATGTTCTGATTGCTATGTGAATTGTCTTGTCCATGTAACGCCCGTCCATCCATCCCTATGCCTACCACACTCGAATCCTACTGTTACTGCTATTGTTACTGCTGTCTTTACATTACTACTGTTGTTACTTTACTATTGCTACTACAAAACTGTTGCTACTGATAAACTGCTGTGAGCAAGATTGTTTCTAGGTGCAGCTGAATTGACAACTCAATTGTTAAGGCTTATAAATATTCTTTGGCTCCCCTTGTGTCGAATCAATAAATTGGGTTTCACTTCCCTCGAAAATACGGCGATACACCCCCTATACTTGTGGGTCATCAAGAACTCAAAGAGAAAGAGATTAAGAGGCAAATGCAAATAATGGCAGAAATCTGTCAAAATAGACCAGTAGGTAAAAACCGATTTTTCCGAAGACCTTTTGTTGCTCAAATAAAAAAGTGATAACTTAAAGAAAGTTAGATAACAACCTGGGGCAGAAGCACAAAAAATTACAGCTCAATCCAACCTATAGAAATTTTTCACGATTTTTTACAATGAAGCACAAAAATCTGTTTTGGGAGAACAACTTTTCCAAGTCTTACTTCCCTCTCATTAGAGGTTATTCTCGGCACAAAAACCACACAAAAAGGATATGGAGAGGTTATTACAGAGGTAATAACTTCCAAGACTCAACAAAACAAAAATAAAATGAAAGTAAAAATATAATGGGTTGTCTCCCAAAAGCTCTTTCATTATAGCCATTAGGATAGACATGATAATTTCAATGATGCTCTATTGGGGGGATACCCCCGGGTAGGGTAACACCGGGGTATAAACGTCGAGTTAGCCACGGTGCAGCGTGGTCAAAGCAAGTGCTGGCCGGGTCACCCTAAGATAGGCCGACATATGGAGTAACCTGGCCCATGGAGCATCTCCCTAGCCTTAGCCCAGCCGGCATAAAATATATGTAGGCCATGATTGTCTGTCTGTTATGCAGGTACCCTCGTAGCCAGGTTAGCCACGTGCTAGCCGAACTATCATATGGCTTCTGAGAGAAGGAAGGAATCTCCCGTCGGTCAAAAGGTGGCTTTGCTAGCTGTAGCATGAGCAAAGCAAAGCAGAGAGGAGGATCAGCGGGTCAGGGGCGACCAAGATGACGTGGGCAATGTCGGCTGATGTAGCCCGTGTCTGGTGACTCGTAAAGGCAAGGATTACGTCGTGGGTTATGTCCAAAGTCCGAACGAGCCGTTAAAGGGAATAAAGAAGCATCTAGCTTTAGTCGAGGGGCATATTCGGGGAATATGCTGCCACGTGTGCCCTAACATTATAACTCGGGATCCCCTATATAAGGAGCACCAGGGCCTCCATAGAGAGGGATCGATCATTTTATCTGTCTAAGGTAGAACTCTAGAGCTAGGTAGTGGGGAGTAAGATACATAGTCTCCTTCTCACCATTAGCTTGAGGAGCATCTGTAAACACCATTGAAAGAGCAAATACAAGAACATTCGTGCGTGGAATCACCACGTTTTCCCTCCCTGGATTCCCCTAGCGCACATTTGCCCCATCTTTAGCCTATCCATGGCATCTGTCGTGCCACCACCACGACAGTTGGCGCCCACCGTGGGGCTAGCGGTGCTAGCAGGGGTGAAAATCCAGACAGGAAGCATCTCCAACACCGGCGAGCGCGTCGTCTCCTCCCTAGTTCAACATTTTGGAGTGCTGGACTACGTCAGGAACAACGCAGGGAGCTTCGGCAGGCGTCCTCCTTCGCGCAACGGCGTCTTCATCAAACTTGGCGTGCACAAGATCTACGTCGGTGTGGACGAGTCCTGCGTTCATCCGCAGCACGTCGTCGAAGGAGGCGAACCACCTCTTAGCGCAGCTCATGGTGTGCGTATCACTCGCCCCACTAGCAGCGTTGAGGTCCTGATGACCGAGCCAGACGCAGGAGCAAGCGAGGGCCCGACGCTAGAGCCAAAAGGCACGCCAAAGCAGGCAAGATCTAGGTTTCCCCCACTAGAAAGGCTAGAGAATGTGCTTCAACAAGCAATAGATATTCTAGCAATGCCACTAGCACATGTGGTAGATCTGGCTCAGGCGCAAGCTGAGTTAGAAGAAACTAGGCAGAAAATGTTAGCTGGGGAAAAGAAAGTAGCAGAGTTACAGCAGTCCTTGAACATTACTTTGAGGTAATATGCAAAAGCAAACTGTTAGATGGAGCAAGAATCCGAGGTAGAAGCTTGATTACTGAGATTGACAAGGCATGCGAGGCTAGGCCAGGTTAGATAGCCACGATAGTAACAAGATGGCTACAGAGGTACCGTACCTCGGCAAAGAACCTCAGAGCAGCAAATGCAGCTGCATCCGAGTTAGAAGGTTTATCCGGAGAGGCACGAAAAAGGCAACAGGAGAGGGTGAACCACTTGCTGAGGGTCGCTTGCCAGCAAAACGAGGAAATGAACAAGGCAAACCCGGCACCCCCAGGAGCATCGCAGGTGGTTCATTCGGCTAGAAATAACCTAGCCAAGTCAGGCGTAGCCGCATCATCTCTGGGTCACAACCCCAGGAGAGAAAAGGTGGTAAACTCTGGGAGAAGAGACAAACAGATGGTTCCTTATGACCGGGTAAGAGCTGGAAAAGGCAAAGCAGAGCAAGTGGACGAAGATCGTCACAGTACCAGCCGAGGTGAGGCTGGCCGAGGTAACCGCGACCAAGGCAACGCCGGTCAACGGAACACTGCCAATGGCAATGCTGGACAGTGTGATCTGGCGAGAGCGGGGCAAAACGCACCCCGGCTGGAGAGAAGCGCGGGTCAAGCAGCGCAACTGCAGAATGCTCGTCCGGATCAAGAAAGGTACAATGATGGTATTCTGTAATGGTAAACGACAGATACCCCAGACCGGAGCACCATGTAATTGGATCGAGGCTAGGAAGCAGGAACTTGTAGCTAGATGATGCAAGGCTGAAGTTGGACATAATTTATAGGTCGGAGTTGATCGAGGTACAGGGTCCGCCTGGACCGGCATGCTTTGGGCCCCGAATCATCAGGGAGCCGCTAGTGCCAAACTTTCAGTTGGCCAGACGAACAAGGACCTACGATGGAAGCACCAGACCTGAGGATTGGCTCATTTATTATGCAACGATAGTCAAAATTGCGACTAGAAATTTGAGATGGGAAATGAGGTACGTGCCACAAATGTTGGAGGGGCCAGCAAGGGTCTGGCTAAACAACTTGACACCAGGAAGTGTTAACTGCTAGCTGGACTTTGAGGAATTATTCGTTAGCAACTTCGCAAGCACTTACAAGAGACCCAACAGACCGCAAACTCTGGCATTATGCCGGCAACGACCAAATGAGCCAGACCGAGATTTCCTGACTCGGTGGTGCAACGTACAAAACTCATGCGAGGGAGTGATCGAATCGCAAGCAATTGCATGGTTCGCCCAAGGCTGTAGATATGGAAGTATGTTGTGGCAAAGGCTACAACGAGATATGGCAACCACTTTTGCTGAGACGATCCGGATCACAGATTCGTATGCTTTGGGAGACCCAACTCAACCCTAGGGAAGAAGCCTTGGACCCCGGAGTAGAAAAAGCAATGGCAGGAGCAAAAAGGTCGACCGAGGTATACGTTCGAGTCTATGCTAGATCAACCTTGCAAATTTCATACGCCAAGTCCGAATAGTCTGGCGAATCATACAACCCGGCAGTGTGAGTGGATGAGGAAGCTAGAACAAGGTAGTTCGGGGAATGCTCAGGCACTTCGGAATGAAGCACCTTGGAACGAAGCACCTCGGCAGCCATTTCTCACTAGGGGAACCAACATTAGCTTAAGCTGCCTCCACCGCCGCCGAGATATGAAAATCAGGAAAGGAGGGATGTTGTGCATCAAGTGAATAACAACCAACAGCAAGACCAAAGCTACCACACAAACGAGGGACGAAACGAATACAGGGATCATCATCAAAGCTAATGTGTGTTTAGCACGGAAGAGACTGACCGGAAAAGCTTGCAGCGCCGGCATATGGAGGTAAATGTGGTAATGCCAGCTGTGGTAAGATATATGCCTTGGTCAGATCAGGAAATTACATGGAGTATTAAGGATCATCTGAAGCTCATGCCCAGCCTAGGGACCTACGCACTGGTCCTGGATCCGACATTCATCAGGCCGAATCTCAATGTGAGGTTTTCCAAGGTGCTGATTGACAATGGTAGTAGCATCAACATTATGTACAAGGATACCATGCACAAGTTGGGAATATCAGAGAACATGGTGCAAGCAACAAGGACCACCTTTCACGGCATTGTGCCAGGTATCTCCTGTGAGCCAATTGGCAAAGTCCGGATGGATGTGTTGTTCGGTACGAGAGATAATTGCTGAACTGGAAATTTGGAGTTCGAAGTAGTGAATCTAGAGAGCACTTATCACGCGTTACTCGGTAGGCCCGCGCTGAGCAAGTTCATGGCAAGTGCTCACATCAGCTACCTAAAGATGAAATTGCCCGGACCTAGGGGATTGATAACTGTATCCGGGGACTTCAGGCGTTGAATTGAATTCGCCTCGGCCGGATCTAACTTAGCCGAGTCACTCGTGATAGCTCAGGAAAAAAGGAGGATACAAGAAGTAGCAGCATTGGCTCAATCCGCGCAGCAACATATGCTGGCTCTAACCAACCCGCATGGAAGCGTGTCGTTCCAAGCAACCAAGGGTACAAAGAAAGTGCCTATCAATGATCAGTTCCCAGAGCGCACCGTAACCATTGGTCCCAGGTTAAGCAACAAATAGGAAAGCGAGCTCGTCAACTTCCTCCGTGAGAATTGGGATATCTTTGCTTGGTCCACACAGGACTGCAAGGTGTGCCGAGGGAGTTGGCCGAGCACTCTTTAAACGTAAGACCCGGTGCTAAGCCGGTGAAACAACCTCTCCAGCGTTTCACCGAGGACAGAAGAAAAGTCATTGGGGATGAGATAGCTAGGCTCCTTGCAACCGGGTTTATCATGGAAGTACTCTATCCGGATTGGCTCTCTAATCCGGTGTTGGTGGAAAAGAAGGAGGATGGTCCGAACGTGGTCGTGGTTTGGCGCATGTGTATTGATTACATGAACCTGAATAAGGCGTGTCCTAAAGATCCATTCTCACTCCCTAGAATAGATCAAGTCATAGACTCAACTACCGGATGTGAACTGTTTTCATTCAATGATGCGTACTCTGGTTTCCACCAGATACCCCTAAACCCGGAAGATCAAATAAAGACTGCGTTTATTACCCTGTACAGGGCTTATTGCTATCGCACTATGCCGTTTGGATTATGTAATACTGGAGAAACGTACCAATGATGCATGCAAAAATGTCTACATGACCAAATAGGTCGAAATGTGCAGGTATATGTGGATGATGTGCTCATAAAAACTAAGGAAAGCAACACGCTCCTTGATGACATCCGGCAGACATTCGCGAACTTGAGACGGTTCCGAATAAAGCTTAACCCGGAAAAATGCACTTTTGGTGTGCCCGCAGGAAAATTACTCGGTTTTCTGGTGTCTGGCCGAGGTATCGAAGCTAACCCGACGAAAATCTGGGCTATAGAGAGAATGGAATTGCCAAAATGCCTTAACGATGTGTAGAAGTTCACTTGTTGCCTGGCATCGTTAAGCCGGTTCGTATGCCGGCTGGGAGAGAAGGCCTTGCCCCTCTACCAGCTAATGAAAAAGGCAGACAAATTCATATGGACGCCACAAGAGGATAGCGCATTTCGAGAATTGAAAAAGATGTTGTCTACTGCATAAATCCTAGCTGCACAACTACCTAAGGAGCCAATATTGCTCTATGTAGCCGCGGCCAACTGAGTCGTAGTGCAGTAATTGTAGTGGAACACGAAGAAGGAAAGTCGGTGCAAAGGCTAGTGTATTCTCTGAGCGAGGTATTATCGGCTTCAAAACAGAATTACCCTCACTATCAGAAGATGGCGTATGGCGTGTATATGTCAGCCAAGAAACTCAAACACTACTTTGAGGAACACCCTATCAAGGTGATATGCGAGGCACCTATATTAGAGATTATGAGTAACAAAGATGCAAGTGGGCGGATAGCAAAGTGGGCAATTGAGCTAGCCCCATATGAACCACAGTTCGATAGAAGGGATGTGATCAAGTCACAGGCCGTGGCGGATTTCTTTGTGGACTGGGCTGAGATGCAATACGAACCACCCCTGCCGGACTCCAATTACTGGCAGATGCACTTCGACGGATCAAAACTGAAACAAGGGCTGGGTGCTGGAGTAGTACTTACCTCGCCCAAGAAAGATCAACTAAAATATGTCCTCCAAATCCACTTTAGTGCCTCGAACAATGTCGCAGAAGATGAAGCATTGGTGCACGGCCTTAAAGTGGAAAAAGAAGTAGGGATACGTTGGATACAATACTTTGGCGACTTGGATTTGGTGGTGCAACAGGTATCTGGCAACTAGGATGCCTTGGATGCGAACATGGCCCTTTACAGATTCCATGTTCAGAAGATAAGCGGATTTTTTGAAGGATGTGAATTCCATCACGTACCTCAGATTGAAAACGAGGCGGCCGATACGCTGTCCAAGTTGGGCTCATCCTGGCAGCCAATCCCGCCAAATGTTGCTTTGGAGCATTTGAGAAAACTATCTATTACTGCATTGCCGGAATCCGAATCGATTTACATCCCAGCACTCTCTGGATCAGAAGCTACGCCCATGGAAATAGATTGAGGAGGCACCTCAGTAAACCCGGGGACTGCTTTGACAAACCCAGAGACTACCTCAGCAAACCCGGGGACTGGTAAGCCAAACCCGGCGGGAGTTATGCCGGTGGATGCAATGGAAATTGACGAGGAACCCTTCCTTGTCCGAGCTATACCTGCTTGGGCCAAGCCAATATTTGATTTCCTGAAAGAGGGAATTCTGCTGGATGATGAGATACTCTCAAGGCAGGTCCAGAGAAGAGCAAAGGCCTATACAATTATCAACGCCGAACTATACAAAAGAAGTGTGACGACAGTGTAGCAGCGGTGTGTTGACCCGGAGGAAGGACTTGACATACTCTGGGATATCCACCAAGGAGAATGTGGTCACCATGCATCCTCAATGGCATTAGTGGCAAAAGCTTTCCGGCATGGATTTTATTGGCCAAGTGCTTTGGAGCAAGTAGAGGATTTGGTGAGGAAATGCAATGGCTGCCAGAGTTATGCCACCAAAACCCACCTACCAATGTCAGAGCTGAAAACTATTCCCATTACTTGTCCATATGCTATGTGGTGCCTAGATATGGTAGGACTATTTAAGCCGGCTAAAGGAGGAATGACCCATATCCTAGTTATGGTGGACAAATTCACCAAGTGGATTGAAGTGAAGCCAATCAGGAAATGTGATGGGGCGACAGCGGTAAGATTCCTCAAGGATATAATCCTGAGATATGGCTACCCACACAGTATCATAACTGATAATGGCACAAATTTCACTGAAGGAGCATTTGCAAGGTTCTGTCGAGAAAAGAAAATATGGCTAGATCCAGCTTTAGTGGCCCACGCCGCATCGAATGGGCAAGTGGAAAGATCCAACGGACTGGTATTGTCTGGGATAAAACCCCAACTCCTAGAGCCGCTGCAAAGATCAGCGGGGCGCTGGAAGACGGATTACCAACAGTACTGTGGAGTTTAAGAACAACTCCGAATCGATCAACAGGCTATACGCCATTTTTATGGTATATAGGGCAAAAGCTATATTACCAGCCGACATAGAGCATGATTCGCCGACGGCCACCCAATACCCAGAAGCCAAAGTGCGTGAAGCCCGGCAAAATGATGTTGATCTGCTGGAAGAAGCGAGAGAACTGGCCTTGTCCAGATCCGCCATATATCAGCAAAATCTCCAACGCTACCATAGCCGAAAAGTAAACGCCCGAGTTTTTCGGGAAGGTGATCTGGTACTCCGGTTAGTCCAGCGCACTGCTGACATGCATAAGTTATCCCCTCCATGGGAAGGACCTTTCATTGTAACCAAAGCTTTGCACAATGATCTAAACTATCTTATTGATGCACAACCACACGAAAAGAACAAGGCGGATAGGTCCGGAGAGGAATCTAAGCGACTATGGAATTCAGCACTACTTCATCCTTTTAAACCTGAAA